>CM076570.1:62856197-64331427 GCA_034641835.2 Pinus albicaulis
CGGGAACAGCATGATACTTATGTATTATAAAAATAGTACGTACAAAAGTAAGTGGAGAGATCACCTGATCCTTCCAAGGCCTTCGCAGACCGTCGTCCGGATCCGTCCAGCCCTTGCCTCACTAAGACTCCTTCCAAACAGGTGCATACGAGATAACATATAAAGGGATGTGTATCTCAAGGAAACAAGGGTTTCCTGAAATGAACTGGGAAAGTGCAGGAGGCACGGGGAATCAGACTTGGATAGGGAACCAACAGAGTATATTAATAATAATTCTCTCTCTCCCTTAGGCCATACATATGAGGTCTTTTTATAGTCCCTCCAAGTAGTTTCAGCAGTTGGAAACAGTTGGCCACGGGCTGGGGTGGTTGAACTACCTGAGTAACCATCAACCCAGCGCGAAATTAGGGATTTTTATATATTTTTTAATCATTAAAATGGCATACGCGGAAAAGTCTAGTTGTACTCGCGTATACACGCGGAAAAACACGGGCATAGTCGCGTATGAAGGATTTTCCATTGTTTTTAAGTGAATTTGTCCAAGTCTGTAGGAATGGGTGCCCATAAAGCCATGTAGCAATCATGAATCATGTCAAGGTGAGAAATGATGCTATAACAGATGCCCCCTAATATATGAGGTCCGAAGGGGTACATGATGGCCGAAATGTATTATGCACATAGAAAGAACTTCGCAAGGACAAGAGAGGACTTCACCAGATTTCAGCCTGCCAAAAACCAATGAAAGAAACCAGAGAGTCAACTCATGCTGAGGCGGGCATACCCATGCTCATTCAAAAATACATCATATATATAGAAAGTACTGAATAGATCCAACATGTATACAAGTATAACTGAACTGAAAATACATAGTGAATCATCTGAGCAGGGCCCGGAAAGACAAGTCTGTATCAATGTCCAAGTATCACATATAGAAAGCCGATCAAAGATAGTGCAACTGGATGTCTGATCAAGTAACTGAATCTCCAAGTACCGGATCATAAGAGGCGGATCAAACGGTACAATCACGCAACTCGGGGATCAACATATAAGATGATGTTGTGCTGAACTGCAACATATAAGGGTGGATGGCAACACTGGCAGAAACTGAGAGAACTGTCAACAGTGAACCGAGAAATGCCGATGCAACCCGAGGTCTTCACCGATCACAACGGCACAATTCTACACACTGGGAATAAATGAGCTGAAGTCGACCATGTGAGAAATCGTTGGATTACCGGGCAATGATGTTTCCCGTTAACCAACGCGAGACAACCCACCGATAATGATAATCAGTGTCAAGGTGCCCCAGTACAATCTGACAAGTGTGAATGAATGAGTTGAAGTCGAACACTTGAAATAATCTACCAATCAGGAGGCAATGATGAATCCCCACTGTCGATAGCGAAGAGTCTGCCACTGATGACTGCAAACCCTAAGGTACTGACAAAAGACTCTAGATCTTGTTCCCAGAGCAATGAGTTGGAGTCGATGGGAAAAGATCTGCTGGAAGGAAGGCATTAAGGCATCCCACATCAGTCCAGCGCGAGTGTAACCCGCAGGCCAAGATTTGGAAGGAATCGGACGAAGGAGAGTGATGGAACCAAAACCGAAGTACGTCTCCGACGTGCACAAGATGAAGCTAGCGCACGGAAGAAACCCTCTGAACCAACCAATAATGAAAGCTGACACAGAGGCGAGAAATCCACCGATAGGGTCAAATGGAAATCCAGGTACTGCACGAATCCCAAGTGTGATAATGTGTGCTGACGTCGAACACAGGGAAAACCACTCAGTCAAAGACCCATGATGATGATCAAATGCTGAGCACGAGGTCACCTATCAATGATGAAAATAGGCCCAAGGTGCGGCTCTAGGCTTGCTCTCAGAGCAATGTGTCGTAGTCGATAAGAGACAAACCCGCCGGCAAGAAGTCAATGGGGACCTTCTCAAACCAGCACGAGCAGAAGATCAAAACATCCGATGTGATAGAACATGATACTGACAAGACCGGGAAGGCCGACTGAATAATGAGTCAAGAGACACCGCAGAATGGCCGACTCAGGCTAGACTTCCCTTGAACAAAAGCACGACTCCGTGATGACCATGGCAGTAAAAAGTGACACTGTATAAGTCTGTCTTGCAGGAGGCAAAACAAACTCTCCATATGATTGGAAGAGATAACCAACCGGGGGAGAACTGACAAGTGAAACATGGTAAAGGCTGAACCTAGGTCAAACTAGAACCATCCCGAATGAAGGAAATATATATAAGTATATGTGCTTTGTTCAAGGGCGACAAACTGACTCTGTACTGCCATCGAAATAACGAAGATACATCCCGTTCCCGCTCTTTTTGTTATATTTGATTTTTTTGTCTTTTTCATATAATAAGCCTGAAAAAGAATAAAAGAATGCTATGGTACAATGGATAGAACGAGTATCAAGAAATCAGATGCACTAGTTCCTGGGATTGGAACAATCCTACGCTCAATGCAAGGTGGCGAAAACTGGTAAGTGATACTCAGAGGAATGTTCCATCCATGGGTACAAAGGTGTCAAGTCGTGATAGCTAAGTGCATGCAATGGTTAACTTGTACAGAAAGTCAAGGTCAAAATTTGGCTTAAACATCGAGTCCAAATGAAGCCGGCTAAAGGCCAGGATAAACAAGCAGCCAATATGCAATGCAGTAATACAACTTAACGACACCAGGGAGTCTCTAGGGTATAAGCCAGAAAAAGATAAGTGATGAAGGAGAAGAATGAAGCTTCAACACGAAAGACATGGCGGGACTAAAGAGGACTCCCGAGCCTACATAAAAAGCAGCATGGGCAACAAGTGATAGCGAGGAACTAACTAGGAAGCCCATGTAACGGAAGGCTCTACCATCAAGTCATGATTTAAAAATCGGCGAGTGAAATGGGTATAATACTCATGACCTGATGGGATCGACCCTAAGGCAAGTGATCAGTGTGGAGGCTAGAATGCAAGATGCAACGGAAAGTGATTCCCTAACCTATATGCCAGTGAAGATCATATACCTGCCATGAAGAGTCTGAACACATGGGCCAGAAACCGGAAAAAATCTCGAAAATGTCAAAATGTACCTGAAATATACCAAACTGGGCACTTCCAAGCAATCGAGTTATACAGCATAAGACAGATCGAAAAAATAAGCACAAGGAAATTTTTGCGAAAATTTTCAATTTTTTAGCCATAAATACACAAATTACCTCTCAATTGGTTCATTATTGCATAGCCGATTTGGAAAAGAGCTCTGGAGCTAAAAACTTGTTTCGTCAAATCAGCAACAACCGACCGTCGAAATTCAGCGAAACTTCAGGTAGGCTCCTTATTCATCCTGTTGATTCATTTTGTCCGTTTAAAATTTAAAATTAAGTGGATTTTTACCTGGAAACCCTTATTAAAAAACGCGTACCTGCGCATACGCGGGTTCAAAGAAGGAAAGTCGCGTGTATACGCGACTGTGCACAGCTAAACTAGCGTATGCGCAAGTCCGAATTTCAAAAATGAGTTTCTAATGCAAATTTTAATGAATTTTTTCAGGATGACAATTTCATGGAGGGAACGCGAGCATAGTGCAATAGACCAAGAAGTCATGGAAGATCAAGCAGTGCAAAATGTCCTCCGAAACTGTGGATTATTCAAATTTTTCAAAATGCCCAATATGAAAAGTAATGTGAGATTGCTTGAAATGCTGGTAAATTATTGGGAACCAGATCAGGATTGTTTCATCATTGATCAAATGCCACTACGCATAGAAGTGGAATATATATACTTCATCACTGGACTCTCCAGGAGGGGAGACCCAGTGGATCTGCACGGAAAGCCCCTGGGAGGGTTAACCGTGGAGGACTATGTCCAAATCTATTGCGTAGAAAATTCCAAGAAAGTTGGCACACAGATTGCAATCAGAGATATCAGGGACTTGCACATAAAGATCCTCCTATTCACCATCGGCAGAGTGGCAGGATCTGCCTCACTGCATCAGGCGTCCAGGACGCACATGAGCATAGCCGTAGAGTGCTTAATTCATGTGTATGATTGGTGCACTGCCCTGCTACTGAACATGAAACAACAACTGACCTCCATTCGCAAAACACATACAAAAAACTTTGGCTATGGAACCATTTTGACTACATTCTTCTTCGAGAGAGTTCCAGCTTTGAGACCCAAAGTCATCTCAACTATCAACAGCCCTCGGGACCCAAGAATTGCCCGTTGGGCAGACATGATGAAGAGACTGGGGGGCAGCGAGGTACCCCGAACTACCTGGGATGATGAGTTCTTCTTATGGTGGAGAGAACAGATCATCGTAGTAGATGACTATCCCTATGCCGGGATGGATTTCCGAGGAGATCCAGATCTAGTACTTCCACCCGGTGCAGCATGGGGAGCAGTCGGTAAGTTTTTTCAAAAATTTTAACTTATATGATTTTTTTTTTGGATTTTTCAAATATGTATGAAAAATGAAAAACAAACATGTTTTTGGATTGGATTCATAATGACTGACAAATAAAAATGATCATGTTTCCGATGTTGGACCAGTGCGTCCTGAGGGCCTAGCACGTCACAAGCGCCGCAGAGGTGAAGCAGAGACAGCGGATTCTGACAGAACCCTCCAGGCCGTGCGGAGAAACTTGGAGGGACTAACCCGCCAAATCCCTCTGGCTGCTGTGGAGGACTTGCCAGAAGCCGTCCAGAGACGGGTTGTAGGAGTACCCCGGGACTGGGTTAGACTGTTCCGCTGTGTGGCCACTGCAGTGATGTTCTATAGGAACGCTGGGCAGGGTCCTCAGGAGTAGATAGTTTTTACATATTAGATGACTGTATATTTTTTGAGACTGAACATGATGGGGCATAAGCCCAAGTTTTGTACGGCATTAATGGATCCAAAATTTTGTAAAGTTTTTTGACATACTGATGATATATATACAGCGATATTTTGATGTGATGTGATAAATGTATCAAATGTATGATTTTTTTGATGATTAGATTTTATTGTATTGAATGATTAATATGCCAATCTAAAGCTTGATTAGCTAATGAGTCAGCAAACCAATTGTCAGCTCGAGGAATATGAATGAATGTTAAAAATTGAAATGACCTTTGTAACAAACATACCCTCAAGAACAATCGTAATAAAACTGGATCTCGTACTCGATAAGTGTTGTTCAACTGCGACACCACCAGCTGGGAGTCCAAGAAAACTACCAATGAATCAACACCCAAAGATATTGCCTCCGAGAGTAGATGAATGACTGCAGTGTATTCTGCTACGTTATTGGAAGCAGGACCAATGCAGACCCCTCTTGATACCAACAGCTGACCGGAAGGATAATGAATCACCCAAGCCGCGGAAGCTAAGTTCCGGGTGTGTCTACTAGCACCATCGCCGAAACCAAAATGACTCATGACATCAACACAACCTGCCAAAGCAGATCAAAAACATCACCATCTCATCAAAAATCGAAAATCAAACAGATATGTACAAGACAAAAACTACTATATACAAAGCAAAATGCCGGGGCAAAGCCTAGGCATAATACTTCTTCATATAGAGCCCATTTCGGGGCTCCGACAACTCATTTCCTTCAAAGTCAACCAAGGTATACGCTCCTTTCTTAAGGACCTTTTTGACGATATAGGGGCCATACCACATCGACTTAAACTTTCCTGCCCCCAAGGCATCTTTTTCTTGGGCATAGACCAAAACAAGGTCACCTTCGAAAAAGACCCTAGGCTTAACCGCCTTATCGTACTGGACTTTGACTCGGTTTTTATGCGCTTCGTTCAACGTGGCGGCATCTCGACGCTGCTCATCAAGATGTTCCAGATGAAGAAGCCGCTCTGCCAGACTAGAAGTGTCAGGAAGTAGCTCAACAGCCAGTTTAAGGGAAGGAATCTCGCATTCAATGGGAAATACGGATTCTACCCCGTGGACTAACTGAAACGGAGTAAAGCCAGTTGCAGTTTTAACTGACGTCCTGTATGCCCAGAGTACAGGATATAGCATAATGTGCCAGTTGGATCTATGTTTATCAATCGTCCGTTGAAGAATTGTCTTCAAGGACTTATTCACGGCTTCCACCTGGCCATTGGCCTGAGGATAATATGGAGATGAATGCTCCCGCCGGAAACCCAATTTAAGAGCCAACTCAGCCATCATACTGTTCTGAAAGTGACTGCCATGGTCAGTGACAATCTCTCTAGGTATACCGAAACGAGCAATGACTTGGTTGAAGAAGAAAAGAGCTGCAGTCTCACCATCGTTCCCAAAAGTAGGCATAGCTTCGACCCACTTCGTAAAGTAGTCTATTGCTACGATAATGTACTTGTGACCTTTTGCCGAAGGCGGGTTACAAGTAGTATAATCCATACCCCACTTTGTAAAGGGTCCGACAGTAACGACTGGAAAAAGCGGAGCTGGATGAGCGCACATTTTTCGAGTATACACTTGACAAGGATGACACTTCTTGACCGATTCAATACAATCTTTGAAAATCGAGGGCCAGAAGTAGCCAGCACGCAAAATCTTTTGGGCTGTAGCAAGCCCTGATAAATGACCCCCATAAGCTCCACCATGAGAATCATTGAGCACAGCCTCAGCTTCTTCGAAAGTTAAGCAGCGTCTTAGGATTGAATCAACCCCTCGACGGTACAAAGCATCACCAATAATCAGATAACTTTTAGCTAAGTGACGCAGCTTACGACGCTCATCTTGCGAAAAAGAAGAGGGAAACTTCGCAGTCTGGAGATATACAATGATGTCCCCATACCAAGGATCTTGTGGAGAGATCAGAAACAAGTGTTCGTCCGGAAGGGACTCATCATAGATCATCGCCTCTCCACAAGGCAACTCGGAGATCAATTCCGCAAAAACTAATGACTTCTTGGATTTGGCAGACATGAACTCTAGATCAAATTCCTGTAAAATCACAATCCATCTATTATATTTGCCCCCAATCACTCGCCCGCTGAGGACAAACTGAAATGGATTGGCAGCTGCCAAGACATAAGTTTTGCGAAGAATAATATAATGCCGGAGTCGCTGCACAGCATGAACTGCTGCTAAGGCTAATTTTTCTATCGAGGTGTATCGCAGTTCAGGTCCTACCAGTCCTCGACTAAGGTAGTAAATAACATGCTCAGCCAGAGCATCATCCTCCTGAACCAGAACCATACCAATGGTAGATTCTGCTGTAGCCAGATACAAAAGAAAATCTCTGCTATAATCGGGTGGACTCAGTAAAGGAGCAGAGGTCAATGCCTTTTTCAAGGCATCGAATGAGCGTTGAGCATAGTCGTCCCAAAGAAAAGGGACTCCTTTCTTCAATAGTCTCATATATCCCTTTGTAATCTCAGCATAGTTAACGATAAACCTCCGAAGAAAGTTAGACTTCCCTTGGAGACTTTGAAGTTGACGGATTGAAGACGGGGGAGGCAACCGAAGTATTGCCTCAACCTTGAAGGGATCTACCCTTATCCCTTCACTAGACACGATAAATCCCAACAGTCGACCGGATGTTACCGCGAAAACGCACTTGTTCGGATTCAAACGAATTTTATAAAAACGACATCTCTCAAATATTTGCCGGAGGTGTCCCGGATGATCCATCCTCTTTCGAGAATGAGCAGCTAGATCATCTAAGTATGCCTCTATAATTTTCTTGATGTCGTGGAAGGCGTAAGACATGGCCCGCTGAAAAGTAGCTCCAGCATTTTTAAGACCAAAAGGCATTTTCTTATATGCAAACGTACCCCAGGGACAAATAAATGCGGTCTTATGTTGATCTTCTAGACGGATAGTAATTTGATTATAACCAGAAAAACCGTCCATGAAGGAAAAAATTTCGTTACCGGCACACTCATCAATAATCTGATCAATGAAGGGTGTGGGGTAATTATCTTTAGGACACGCCTTATTCAGGTCTCCGAAATCGATGCACACTCGAATTGTTCCTTGCTTTTTATCAACAGGAACGGGGTTTGAAACCCATTCAGTCAGAGGAACTGGGAAAATGAATCCCGCCTTAAGCAGCTTTTCAACTTCAGCTTTGATAGCTACTGCCTTCCTAGGATTAACCGGACGAATTTTTTGCCTGACCGGCTTAGCGTTTTCATACGTCTTGATCTCATGCTGGACGATAGATGGATCTATGCCAGGAATTTCCTCATAAGACCAAGCAAAAACATCCCTATACTCTTTGAAGAGCTCGGTATAGATTTGAACTTCTTCACGGGAACATTCAGCTCCAATGAAAATGTTCTCGATAATGTTGGGATTCCTGGAGATGTTCACCGGGATAGTCGGAGAGATCACAGCCATGTTCCCTTCAGCATAAACCTGTGCTGGTGCTAAGGGGCTCAAGACTGGGTGAACAGGTCCAGGAGACCGAGGACTTGGAAAACTAGCTTCGACTTCGCTCAAGTCAGGTAGGAAGTAAGACCGATGATGCAAGTCATCCCACGGTCTCTCTATACCTGTCATTGCTTCCAGGATGGCCTCTTCAGATGGAAGAGTGGTATCTAGACAATCCCGGGCAGAAGAAGAAGTAAGCGTCCAAGCCGGAGCCACATCACCATCCAACTCTTCCGGCGAAAGAGGAGCTGGATCAGACTCTGCAGTCTCAACAACAGACTGATATGCAATCTCAGCTGCAGAAATCGGGAATGCCATTCCACCCACTTGCCCTTCCTCCAAAGTGGCAGTTGGGGAAGGTAAGGTCCAAGGGTCCGAAAAATAATGAGTTCGAAAGAACTCTCTTCGAAGGGGAGCCTTGGAGGATGAAATAGCATTGATGGACACCTTAGGAGGAGGAAGATCAAAAGATCCCATCAGGGAACAATACATTCCCACTCCTAAATTCTCGATAGGCGCCTTGGTATTATCCAACTTAGGAACAGATGAGTCAGGAGGCGCATCCAGGTCTACAGGAGGACAGTCCAGTTGATCCACCGTGACTATCCTCCCTTCGTGGGGGAAACATACTATCCGAAATAGTGAAGATGCAATGGCATCCATATCATATATCCAGTTCCTCCCCAACAGAAGGTTGTAGTCCAAGGCTGCATCTACTACCTCAACCTCTATGTTAACGGTTTTTCCCCCAACACAGATGGGCAAAGCCCGGACAATACCATGGGGCCTATGAGAATGGCCATCGAATGCAGTAAGAATAGTGCTAGATGGAACAGCTTTGGGAGATCCTAGTGTCTTCCAGCATGCGAGAGACATCACGCAAGTAGAAGCACCCTCATCAACGACCGTGCGAAAGATATTAGTCTTTCGGTACGATGATTTAATATGGAAGGCCATATGATGAGGAAGTCTCTTCTTAAAATTCTTCATATCAAAGGTAATCAGAAGAGAATTTTTCGGATCTATAGCCCCAATGGCAGTGAGCAAAGCACTGCGCTGAGCCGGACAAGACTGGAGTACCTCTAAGGCAGACATAGCACAAGGACTCTGCGCCAGATCTTCTACAATCGAGTAGTTCTGGGCAGCCCTCATGTTCGGATTAATCGTTGACCGTTTAGAGGATGCCTTCGGAATCCGAGGCATAGACTCAACAGTTGGCTTCGTGATGTGAAGCGGCTCAGTAGCATTAGGAACTTCCTTAGCTTTTGAAGATTCCTCTCCGCCATAATCACGGGATCTCGTAGCGACATCCACGTGAGCACTCATCATAAAGATATTCGATGGAACTTCCCCTTCCTGAGGACCTCCAGAGGAAGCCCCAGGATTTTGATTCGCGCCAGCAATTAATTGCCGCCCTTGGGGAAAAGGGTTTGTTAGCACAGCCTGGGAACTAGAAGAACCCTGCTGAGATAACAGGCGCTGAGCATCCTGAATTTTCGGGCAAAGATGCGTGAGATGTTCTCCAGCACAAAGCTTGCACGGAAACTTAACTTTCTTTTTCTCCTTTTGCCCTTCACCAACACGCTCGTTGGTCTTATTTGCATTGCCCTTCCCATTATTGCCCTTCTTCTTGTTATTACGTCCCTTCTTCTTCCCATCGGACTGTTGATTTCCTTTGGGTTCAGAAGATTGGACAGCATTAATGGACAAAGACCGGGAAGGTGAAGAATCAGCAGGCACAGCCTGACCAGAAGAAGCAGATTGTAAAGACAACTGCTGCAATTGAGAAAGCAGGCTGGCTGCACTACTACTGACCGATCCGACAAGTACGTCACCATGCGGACCAGGTTTGGGTTTCGAGAGATCCAATTTGGAGCGAGGAGCATTAGGCAAATACTTGTAAAGCATGCCAGATTGAGAATAGATCAACTCTAACTGCTGGGCCCTAAAGATGGCCTGCTCCTCGGAATATACCCCTGACATGGATACATCCTTTGAAATATCTGACTGAAGCGATTTCAAAAACCACTCGAGAAGGAACTCACCTGGAATATGGGCTTTAATTAGCCTCTTTCTTCTCCTCCATTCCTGAATATGATCAGAAATGTGAGTTGCCTCATCCTGCTTAAAATTAGCCAGGAGTTCGGTCCCAGCCTCATATCTGACAGGCAACTGGAAATGGTTAAGAAAAGTGACAGCCAGTTCTCCAAATGTGGCGAAACTGCCCCCAGTAAGCTCTATATACCACTTCGCCGCGTTTCCAGTTAAGGTGCGCTGAAATAATCTCAATCTAATCGAATCGTCGATCAGAGAGTTGGATGAACACCATAAGTGGAATGTGGTGACGTGGTCTGCCGGATCTTCACCATTCTTACCTTCAAACTTAGGAATGTCTGAAAGAAGTTTGGTTGGAACCGGAGGCCAACCCGGACTATACCGAATCGGGTCATTAGTTAACTTCGCCAAGTCTGGCAAGTTTAACGTTGCCAGAAATGGTAATCGCGGCGGAGCCTGAGAATTCCATCCTCGATGGGATGGATTTCCCACATTCTGAAAAGAATAGCCTGGATTTGATGAGGCACCAGGCTGCCAGAAAGGACCCGTAGAAAACGGAGAAGAACCTCCTCCCCACGCCGAGCTACCAAGACCCAGACTAGTTCCCCCCGCTGAAGTATTGACTGAAGATGTAAGCCCCTGGTAGGGGTTCCATGCATTATATAGAGGAGAAAAAGACTGATAAGCACTCGATGCAGGGAAAGAAGCATTCCCTGGATGACTCGCGATGAACTGATTCCCTGCCCCCGACGTTGCAAACATAGGATTCCACCCCATAAAAGCAGTCGAACTTGGCCCCTGAGCCCAAGGATTGAAACTTTGCGTCTGGGACGTGAAAGGAAACGACCCTAAAGAAGGATTGGGACTAGGAATATGCCCAGTCCCAAAGGGGAAACCCTGAAAAGAAGCTGATCCACTAGCCATGTTGGACATGGGCGTAGATCCAGCTGCACCGGCGGTAAAGGAAAAAGAGGGATTTCCAGCAATGGACATCCCTGAAACAAAGGGACCAGATTGAGAAGCATATGCTTGGGTGAACCCAGAGCCAAACATAGCAGTGCTAGAAGCACTCGAAGATAGAGCAAGAGTGCCCCCTGCCTTGACAGAAACAGGGGTCTGAATGCCCGCAGCACTCACGGTAGAAGTCGCGTTCCCAGTCGTGGCCATCGAAAGATAAGAAAGATATGGAAAATCCGGCGGTCTCTCAGACTCCGGTCCGACGTACTCTATAACAAACGGATGATCAAGAGGAAGAGGAGATGGACCTGTAGCTGCAGGCTCAGGTATATCTTCTATCTGAAAATCTTCCTCCTGAGGAAACAATACCCTTGAGGTGAGCGAAACGCTCCTCTCGGAACCGACACCGGAATCAGCAATGAAACCTTCAGACCTTAGTGGAGGATCTCTCTCCACAGCGTCAGACTCTACAGGGTGAAAACCGCCTGCTAGATCGCTCCTACGCCTTCTCGAAGAAGGCTCTGCACTCTCGGGAGATAACCCCCGGACTCTCCTCGAACGTCGAGGCGCTTGATCAGCCACTTTTACAGATTAATTATATTAGACTCAAGAAAAGTGAAAAGCTAGGCAAGCTAGGAGCAAAGAGCACTCACTAAAATCAAAAAACCCTGAGAAACAGCAAGCAAACAGCCTCCAAGTATTTCCGCTCCGGGTGATGAGGACCGGACACCAAAATACAAGAAAGCGAAGTATAGGGCCTTCCGAAAGCAGTCTGGGATGATTAGGGCCCAGAACAACTAGCGAAGGTATCAGAAACAGTTACGCCGACCTCCTAACGACAACCTTTGCTGGCTCAAGTACCCAAGCTTCGCAAGGGCACCCCCCAGAAGTACTGCTGAAAGTGATGCGACGTCTGCCTCAGGTACCACGGGTATTCCCCCCCGCAGTCACCTGTGTGGAACCTAGGAACAGCAACTATGGACACCAATCCGTATCAGAAGCTGGGCGGAACGGTCTTGAGGTTAGATTCAGCTAATCGGAGGGGGGGTATCCCTCTTCTTAACCTTCACTTCCCCCCGCGCTTGACTCTCGGATGAGAGCTTTCCCAGTCCACCTCACGGAGTTGGATTTCGCTCAATTAATAAACTTCTATGTTTGTTTGAGCGGCCTTGGAGAGTTAACTCCCCTCTCTCCTATTCCAAGGCCCTACAACCTAGCTAGTTGGTGATTGACACTAAATAAAACTTGCTAGTTGATTTTAGATTAAATCGCTTATTTTAAGGGCTGTTGTATTAAGTCACAAGGATTTGGAGTTGAAACCAATGATGTTCTGACGCAAAAGAAATTAATAAAAAACCTGACTACATGCACATGCAGTTCTTTGTCTTTCAATGAAGAGCAATTTCTATGTAAGTTCTACGAGACTAAAAATGTATTTTTCTTTTCGAATTACAAACTCACACGCACAAAAAATAAGAAGCTAACTAAATGATTCAATGCACCTAATGCAAATGACCACTAGCATGTAAATTCTAAGATGCAGAAAGTCCCTTGAAACAAGGTGAAATTTCCCAAAAAGGCTCCTTCAGTTTCAACTAATCTTTTGATATCCAGAAAGCTTAATTCTCGCAAACAAGAACTCTCAATATAAGACACCAAAATACTCAACAAGAAGAAGAAGAAATCAAAAGACAACCTCCCTTCACAATCAAGCGGGAAACTAGAAGCAAGAAACTTCACTAAAGTCCCAAAAGATGAAGCCAAACGAAAATGAAAAAGGCAACAACAAAAAAAAAACAAGAAACAATGTTTTTTGAGTTTTTGATATGCAAAAAACAAAAAGCAAAACAAATGTTTTTGGGCTTTTCAGTTTTATAAAACAAGAGCTTCAAGAAAACCAAGAACAACTATCCTAATCCAAGCCAAAACGAGACCGAATTTCAAGCATAAACTTCGGCTATGCCCCCAAACCTTATAAGGCTAATGATAGCAAGATCAATAAGAGCAATGGAAGACTAAAAACTCAATCAAACAGCCAAGAGAAATAGTGCAAATTTGTTGCAACACAAAACTCCAAGAAAACAAGAAAAGTTCTTCGAAAAATGCAACAAAACCCTAGCTTATGAAACTCAAGAAAACCAATCAAAAACAAAGCAAAGAACGCAATGCAAAGCACAACACAAAGACAGGAGCGAGTCAGTGAGCAGAAGCTCTCTGTTCTGGTAAAGCAGAACAGCCAAGAACGCTCAGAAGGCGATCTTGGAACTCAATCCAGGAGTGCTAGCATCAACAAGAACACTTCGCCAAAAAGATCAGTTTTCGGACAAACGAAAGAGAACCAAGACTTAAAACCACTTCTGTCACACTCCAGTAAGTACAGAGACTCTGCAGACACAGGCCTCCACAGCTAGAAAAGACCAAAAACACCAGAATCTTGAAATTTCAAATTCAGCCTAGGTATACGCGACCTTGCAGTTATGCAACAGGCGTGTATACGCGTCTGTGTTGAGGGAAACCCGCGTATACGCGGTTCCTTCTACACAAACTCGCGGGTATACGCGACTGTGTGCAAGAAAAACTGCGTATACAAAGAAAGATAATGAAAAATAAAAAGTACAAGTCTGGGAAAGGTATAAAAGCTTCAGACTGACTGCAAGAAAGCAAACTGGACTGTAAAAGACAGAAGAAACTGTTGGCAACCTACCAAACAGCTGAAACAACCCAACAGGAGAATCACAAAAATGTGATCCCCAGCGGAGTCGCTAGTTCTGTTTCGGGGATTTAACACCCTAGAGGTTGGTTGGGATTCAACCTCCACAGAGCAGGGGCGTACTACTTAACAGAGACTCACACGATCATGCACAGTCATGAAAACGAAATAGAGCAGAATGAGAGGTTTACCCGTTGGTCCTACGTTTGAAGTAGATCCACGTGGAGTTCAAACTCCCTGCAACCGTCCTTCTTCTTTCACCTGAAATACAAGAAGAAACCAGCACAAAGGACAAGTTGTACATTATATTTCTACTCTATATGTTAGTGAGATTCATATAAAACATTAAATAAATCATCATGAATGCTTGTATAACAAATATTCTTCATACATTAAAGCATACACTAACACATTTACTTCGGGAACAGCATGATACTTCTGTATTATAAAAATAGTACGTACAAAAGTAAGTGGAGAGATCACCCGATCCTTCCAAGGCCTTCGCAGACCGTCGTCCGGATCCGTCCAGCCCTTGCCTCGCTAAGACTCCTTCCCAATGAGTGCATACGAGATAACATATAAAGGGATGTGTATCTCAAGGAAACAAGGGTTTCCTGAAATGAACTGGGAAAGTGCAGGAGGCACGGGGAATCAGACTTGGATAGGGAACCAACAGAGTATAATAATAATAATTCTCTCCCTCTCTTAGGCCATACATATGAGGTCTTTTTATAGTCCCTCCAAGTAGTTTCAGCAGTTGGAAACAGTTGGCCACGGGCTGGGGTGGTTGAACTACCTGAGTAACCATCAACCCAGCGCGAAATTAGGGATTTTTACATATTTTTTAATCATTAAAATGGCATACGCGGAAAAGTCTAGCTGTACTCGCGTATACACGCGGAAAAACACGGGCATAGTCGCGTATGGAGGATTTTCCACTGTTTTTAAGTGAATTTGTCCAAGTCCGTAGGAATGGGTGCCCATTTGGGTTGGTAAAACTCATAGAGCAGGTGCATGCCATCACAAGAAGGACTCAAATTACGAAGTTCTATGCTTTAAACTATAAAGTGAGGATTGCAGATTTTACTCGTTTATCCTTCGTTTCTAGTAGATCCCATAGGTTTCAAACCCCCTGCAACTCCTCGTGCTCCAGAACCTGCAAATCAACGAAGAACAAGCACAAAAACCTAGTTGTACAACATATATGTCCTAGATGTTATTAACATAGCATACATAATCTCATGAAGGTAACGAGAAATAAATTATTCAAGAATATTAAGAATTTATAAGAGATATATGACAAATGAACATCGGGAACAAGATGACACTTCTTTTATTGATAACATGTACAGAAAAAAATAGTGGAGAAATCACTTGAGATCTGCTATGGCCTTGAGAAAAACCATCCTCTAGATTCGTCTAGTCGTAGCCTCACAAAGCTTCTTCCATGAATGGTGCACAAAGGATGTCACATAGAATGAGGGTGATCATCACAAGGAAACAAGGGTTTCCTGAAAAATCTGGGAAGTGCAGGAGACACAGGGTAAATATCAAACTTGATCAGGGCTATCACTTGTTAGTCATCAGTAATTTTCACTACTTGTAGATGACTAAATATTGGTTCTAGATTTCTAAAAAAAAAAAATCCATGAACATTGTGAGTTTTAGAAATCTCACTGCCTTCATTATCCTTGGAGAAATTTTTTCACTATTCTACCCTTTTGCCATTTCATGATCACTTTGTAACTCCTACAGACTCCAAAAGACTTGTGCCTCTCATTTCCATCCTTTTTCCTACCCATAATCTCATTACTCTATTTTTCCCTTGCCTATGACTCCATTTTCCATGTATGGTTTTGCTATAAGCCTAACTCATTCCCATGATTCCCCAAAATTCCTCAAGCATTGATGGTCTCAAAACTATCTTTGTAGGCTCTTTAGATAAATCAATTACATTGGATTTTGAATCTTCATTACACCACTTGGTCAATACTCTATTTTTCACTTAAATATTCCAAGCCAATTTTCACTCAAAGAGAGGTCAAAGAACCCCCCACTAGGTCAATTAGGGTTTCATGTGTTCCAAGGTCATCATTTCCAAAGAAGACTATCATTCAGTTTCAAAGTCTGCATATGAGGTAATGGAAAAGCTTGAAACTTTTTCAGAAGTGTCAAAAGGTCATATCAGCAATAATAAAGCCATACCAACTCATAAACATCATGCCTCCATCATTTTCCAAGAATTCATTCCAAGATTCAAGTCATTTGCCACACCTAGGTCCATTTTTTCTTCAAACTATGTTTTAGACCAAAAAGAGATGAATTTGAAAAACATGAGAGAGGTTTTTTTCCATCATAGGTTCAAGAATAAAAACCTCCTTCAGGTTTTACACAGGTATCATAGTTTGGGAGCAATGTCGAAAATACAGGTGTCACGGGAGAATTACTGCACTTCTAGAGTGACCTTGGGAAAATCAGGTTTTCTCATAGCCAAATTGTCCAAATTACTTTTTTGATGGGTTAAAAGATAACTATACTAGAATATCTTCCCAATGAGCTATCATAAGCTCAATTTGGAGTTGGGGAAGGCCTCCAAAGGTTGCCTGCAACAAAACTCTGCATTTCTATACCATCATTAAGAAATTTTTGACCAGTCTTTGGAGAATCAACTTTTGATAGGTCAAATAAAATCCAATAATAGAATAAAAGGTATATTTGGAAATTAGACAGGATAATATTTCCAACGAGCTATCACGGGCCCAATTTCGACACCGGGAAGGCCTCCAAATACCCTTTTAAAATTGGTGTTGCACTTAGGGCAGAAGTGACCTGACAGGACCTAAACGCGTTCAGGTGCTGCACTTAGGGAAGAAGTGACCCGATAGGACCTGATAACATTCAAACACTACGCTTAGGGAAGAAGTGACCCGACAGTGCATTCAGGCATTGTTCTTATGGCTGAAGTGACCCAACAATGCGTGCTGGCACTGCGCCTAAGCTAGAAGCCTTCCTTCACCTGCAAATTGTAAAAAATTTATGGAAGGACACATCCAAGCTGCATCAAAGAATCTCAAAAACATTGAAATTTGGTAGGTAGATTTTCTTTTCCTTATCCTCCAAGTGAATTTGATGATTGGATGATTAAAGGAATTAACCAAACCCTAATGAATGGAAACCCTAAATCCTCATGACAAACACTTTGTTTTGACCTCCAAGAAAAAATTTAATCAGTCAAGAAAGTTGTGAATTAGGGTAATTACAGTAAGTTGGAGTTAGCTCTTCATCTAAGCTCAAAGGATACCAGTCAAACACCTACACCTCCATCTCACTCACTTGCAAAAAATTTCCTTTCACCATTATTCCATTTCACTCATCCTATCAAGTTTCACAAGCAAGCCTAGGGTTTTTTAAAGGCAGCACTAATCACCATGTTAGGAGAATTACTATGCCTCATCATCTACACATGTATCCTCTCCTCAAGGAAACCTCCCTTCCTCAGCTTCTCCTGATGCATCAAATCAAGAAGGAAGTGATAGTGAACATTCAAGTGAAAATGAGGGTGAACATGACAATGAGTCAAACCAAAATGAGGATGAAGGAGATGATAAGTTGAGCCAACGTGAAGCAAACAACATGGAAATAGAGGAGGGTGATGACAGTGAAGAAAATGAAGAAACTGACAGTGGGAATGGGTCAAGCAAAGATGAACAAGAAATCAGCAATGAAGCAGAGGCCATGGAGGTAGATGATAATGAAAAAGAGGTAAGTGATGAAGAAATCAACAATCACACTGAAAATGTTGAGGATGAGGAGGAAGAGGATATCATTGGCCCAAATGAAGCATGTAATCAAGAAGTAGAGGATGATCTTGAAGAAAGCAGTGAGACTAAGAACCCTAATTACAGTCAAAATAGTGGTAAAGATAAATATGAAGGAAAAGATAAAGAAGGCAACAAAAATGAAGATGATGACTATGTAGAAAGTGAAGAAGAGGCTGAAGATAGTCATGACTGTCATGATAGTCATGAAGACAGTAAATAAATCAAGAGGCTGGCAGCCAAAATGAAGGTCACAGAAATGATGAAGGCAGATACAATGAAGAACAAGATGAGAGTGCACAAATCAGTGAATAAGCCAACAGTGAGGCTAATGTTGAAGGAAAAGAGGTAAGCGGTAGTTACGATGATGAAGAGGAGGAAATGGAAACAAATGATGCCACCTATGATGAAAACACCCATGTAATCACAATTAAACCCCTTCCATTGACATATCACAGGGGGAAAAGGCATGTGTTTGCTACCTCAAAAAGGCAAGGGACCATTCCTCCCACTTCTACAAAGCAGCTAGATAAAGGCAAAGAAAAGATGAAGAGACGTAAGAAAGGTAAGAAGGAGCTTAAACAAGGACTTGGCATCATTGACCTAGAAAATGAAAATAAAAACAAGGAGAGGGCCACTAGCATACTGCTCCAAAGCAAAAATGCAGAAATTAAGGATCTAGAAAGATGCCTAGGTATGACCATGTATAACATTGAATATTACAAGAATGAAAACAAGCAAGTGAAGAAGGTGAAGAGGGACCTTGACCTCCAAAAGAAACTGACCAAGCACTATGCATTGCAAAACCAAATTGTGAAGGCTAAACTTAAATAGGCCCATGCCCAGCTACATGCACTCAAAGAGGAAAAATACCAAGAAAACCTTGGAATATTGGCTCAATATTCTCTATAGGTCTCTCAACCCCCATGAGGAACACATCCACCAAATTTGAGGAAATTTTGATAAATTTTGGTTTTTTGTGAATTTGGAGGCCTATAAGCGCATCACCCCTGTCACTACGCTTTCATCTTAGGCACCCTCAGTATAAAAAACTTTATATTTTTGGAATCCTCACATCTATTACAGTATGCTCACCAAATTTCAGATCATTTGGAGCATTTGTAACCCCTCAAAAGGCCAAAAGACACCTCATTTTTCACCTTTTTGCCTCATTTTTAGGCCTAGCGCTGCGCCTAGAGCAGTTTTGGGAATTTTTTCTTTTGAACTGGTAAACGAAGCTAAACCAAGAAACCAAAGGTATATTTGGAAATTATACTCAGGAATATTTCCAATGGGCCATCACGGAGAAAATTCCGACATCGAGAAGGTCACCAAAACTTGGCTGCAAGTGGACCCATTTTCTGCCTGTGTTGGCATTGCGCCTAGAGAAGTTTTGGGAATTTTGTCCTTTGGACAGGTAAATGAATCTCAATAAACCAATCAAAGTTATATTTTGAAATTAGACTCAGAAATATTTCCAACTATCCCTCACGGAGCAAATTCTAACATGGGGAAGGTCACCAAAACTTGGCTGCAAGTGGACCCATTTTCTGCTTGTGTTGGCGCTGAGCCTAGAGTAGTTTTTGGAATTTTGTCTTTTGGAAATGTAAATGAAGCTCAATCAAGAAAAAAAAGGTATATTTGGAAATTATACTCAGCAATATTTGCAATGGGCCATCACGGAGCAAATTCTGACATCGGGAAGGTCACCAAAACGTGTTTGCAATTGGACCCATTTTCTGCCTATGAAGGTGCTACGCTTTCAAACCTCACTGTGCGTTTTTTGGCCAAAAGTCAACAAAAGACAATCATTAATTGCAAAATTATATTTTAATTTTTTTTTAGGAAAATCAATCCAAAATTAGGTGCTAGGAATTATTTTGGCATTTATTTCATGAGATATGTTGTGCCTTGGGCTTTGCATGGTCTCTTAGGCATTAATGACATTTATGGATGATTTTGACATTTTCAAACCCTAGTTAGTGTTTTTTCCCTCCTTTGCTAGATAAATAGAGCATGAGGGCCTTATAGTAAAAATTTTGGAATTTTATGACTCTTTGGAGAAATACATAGTTTTTTTTGGAGATTAGAGAAGAAATTGGTGTTGTGGAGTTTGTGAATGGCTTGTCTTGATTGATGATGGAGAAGGCTGCTTGCATGATCCCTGAGCTTGGTTAATGGTGATGTGCTTCTATTCAGTTATTTTTTTCTTATGTATCATTGTGTTTCATCCTTATTTATGGAAATAGTACAAAGGTTTTAGACTAAGAAATGTTTTCAAAGGCACCTTAGTTCTGTTTGTTCTTCACTGCCTCTATGTTTTCATTTTCTAGGACATTTTAGAGAATTATTAATTGCTCTCTAGACCCCCTAAGCTTTTTTATCTCATGAATGGTTCAATACAGTAGGTATCAAAGATGTTTTATGGCTAGCCCTGCTTGTTTGATGTCACTAAAACATTTCTCTTAAGGTCTCTCTCTAAAGTACCACTAGTTAGGTTTGCCAAAGAGGCTATGTTTTGATCATACCCTTTGTCCATGCATGAATAATTGTTTTGGAGATCTTGATGGCTATGATGAATGATGTTTAGGCATTCCCTCTTCTTTGATTAAAGCTATCTATTTATCTTAAATGTTTTCTAACCTTGAAGGTGAAATCACTAGAAGTTAAATGAGATTATCGCCTTCTATATTTCATTGGATTGTTTGTCTGAAATGCTTATTTTCTTGAGTTGAATCAAAGAGTTATTGGTGTGCCCTATCTATTGATTACTTCTTTATGCTAATTAGTGTTGAAGTCCCTTCTTTTTTTAATTACATGACAAAGGATTTTTAACTTCCCTTTGCCCTACTTCTTTCACAAACTTGATGTTCATTTCATTTCACAAAAATCTTGAAAATCCATTTGACTATGCTAGATTTGTCCTGTGATCCACCCTAATTTATTGTTGAAACTTTCTATGAATTTTATTGACTCCATAGCCCAATGACTTGAATTTTTCCTCACTCTATCTATTCTACTTGATCATCTTAACCAACCAAAACAAACAAACAAACCATACACTTAATAACTAGCCTAAAATCAAACCCTAAAAGCAAAGAAGTTCACATCCTTTGCACAAAATAGAGAGAGCCCTCTCTAAGTCCAGAAAGGGTAGGTCCTAGGACTTCAAAGACTGGTCTGATGTTACCCTGTGCATTTGATCTCACCAATCTAACAAATCATGGGAACCTAACATAACAGGGTATAATATCTATAATTCTCTATGCCTCCCTTAGGCCATTCCCTTGAGGCGTATTTGTACTTCCTCAATTATTTATTTATTTATTTATTTTTCAGTTGGGGAACAGTTTGGCCACGGGCTGGGGTAGTTAAGTTACAGGAAAAACCATAAACCCCGCCTCAATAATAGGGAAATTTTATATTTTTTAATATTTTAAATAGCATACGCGGGTTCTCTATATATGGACCCAAGTGTAAAAGCGGAAAAAACTGGGTAGAGTCGCGTATGGATTTTAAAACGCTGTTTTTGAGAAATGTGACCAAGTATAAATGGAAGGGCTGCCCGAGGCCAATGCATAAGTCATCAAGTATATATTGGTGATAAATGATGCTAAAATTCATTGATCTCTCTTTTCTTCTAGTTTGAGAGATGGTTTCATCGCAGATTTTCATTGAAAGATAGATTTCATTTCTTTAGGCTAGTTTGCATTCTAGGGAATTAGAATGAAACTCGTGGTGAGCCATAAAATGACACTTAATCAAAGATAAACATTAAAATTTACTAAATCAACTTAAGGATCATTCGTAACATTAATGCAAACATTTATAGATCTACACTAGAGATGTGTTTAGGTGGTAGGAGTTGTCGTTGTTTGTGAGTGTTGCATCCCGGGGGTGATATCCTATTCCATGTATGTAACTATATAGGATTGTACTCTGCATACCTTTGGGTATATTGGATGACACTCCACACATGAAAAATATATAGGAACACTCTCATCAAATATTTACGCATTAGACAACACTACTACGGATGATACTCCCATGTATCGTCGAGTATATTTTTGGAGTCCTCTATAGGTTTCTATCCTTGCCATAGGTAACCGAGTTGGTTGCCTTGTATATCGCCATACACCGAACACAAAATTCAAGGATATTTCCTTCACATACATTAATTCCTTCGTTTTCCAAGGTGTATATGGAAGTTCATGGTTTCTTGGTAAACCTTTATGTCTATTTTTACCCCTTTTTTTATTTATTTTGTGTTAATTTTTAAAATTTATTAATACAATGTAGAAGAAAAAAAATGGTTTCCTAATCATTCACGTAGAATGAAAAATAATACTCCTCTTCCATCATAGGTTACTCTTGGTCATTTCCAGAAGCATAATAAGATGCAAACTATGAAATCAGGAACCTTGGGAACTACTTCTTGTCCTCCTCCTAAAATTGATCCACCAGAATCATCTATCTCCTTGAGTTCTGAGCTCAAGATTACATCTAATCTTGACAGTGAAACTAACACAAGCAAACATAAGTACTTGAAACTTTATTTCCTGAGGTAACTGAACCTGAATTCATTGAGTCTGATACCTTAATACCTAAGGTTATTCAACCTGAGGTTCCTCATTTATCTTCACCTGTTACTTCCTCTTCTCTTCCATTTTCTCAAATGCAACCATAGGCTATATATCTTGGACCCGATGATGAACCTCTTCCATATGGTCTTGCAAGTATTGAAGAGATCCTACTAGAAGAACCTCGTCCCTCCTCTCTTTTTCATTTGAGAGGATTACACCTTTATCAATATCTTCCTTTTCCTTATCTTCAGACTCCATCTGAAGTTCTTTTAACTAATTTTCTTCCTTTCAATTCATCCATTATTTTCTCACGAAAATAATATTTTGGATAATTATCCATCATTGAATTCACTATGGTTTCCCAACCTATTTCCACTATGGATGAGACATCCTATGTCACTTTCACATCCATGTTTGTGACATCACTAGAAACTCATCTCTATGGTGGTTCGTCCATCTCGCATGGTTATCGTTCGTTGTATGGTACCTTCTCTGGGGAGGCATCTAGTCCTTGGACTTCTCCCATGAAATTTGTTTCTGGAATTCCATCTGGCACTTTTATAATGAGCACTTTTCTAATGGACACCTTCAACAACCCAATTATCCCTATTTTTGGTACCCTCCATTTGTTTGATAGTTGCCTCCATCATCCCCTCCTCCTTTGGTAGTGGGGAAACTTGTTGTCGGTATAGCTAAAGGTAGTTCTTAGGATTCATCAAAGTTGCCTTATCTTGGTTTTACTACTAATTTTTGGAAATCTAATTTTCCAGTCCAACCTAGTTCGGTTGTGGGAAATATTTACATTCTCAACATATATCATCTACACCCCAAGTTCCTACTCATCAATATGTGCCTTTACAAGTTCAAATTAATGTAAGCTAGCATGTAAAATATTCTCAATCTATTCCAATGGTATATGGTACCTCCCATATCCCACTTACTTAGATTTTACAAGGTAACTTACAGTCTCAATAGCTTGGACAAGGTATCCCTCAAATTCTTGTCGGAAAAAATTCCCATGGTATGGCACAACCCCCACCAACCTCACCTTATGTGGGAATGATGCATAATCCCTGTTGCCTCCTTTTCATGTTATTCCTCAAACACCTTATTTAGGTCATCAAATCCAAACTTATCCATTCCAACATTTATAGCGTCATCCTAGATCTGGACAACAGGGATACACATATAATGTTTATTAAACTCCCCCTTATTATGTTACCCATATTCCTCTTTATCAGAATCCTCCTTATTATAGAACATAAGTACCTATTTCTTAGGCTATCCCATCTTATCCAGGTTATCCTCCTCTGGATTTTAATAGAAAGTTTCCATTTGTGGCCACTCTTGAATTTCCAAATTTGACTCGACTCACCAATGACCCCATTGATAATTATCCTTGGTGGCCGATAATTCCCACCAAATTTCCCTCTAAAATTCCAAAATTCAATGGGAATCCCAGAGAAGAACCATATACACATGTAATGGAATATCATTTGTGGTGTTCTTCGAACTCCCTCAATGATGCTTTGATTCAATTGTGTCTTTTCCAAGGTACCCATACAAGTACCACAACTAAATTGTAGATTGAATTACCTAGAGCTTTGTTTCATGATTTCATTTCCTTAGCTACCACCTTCCTTACACATTTTAATTTTCCCATCAGATACAAAAATAGAATGAAACTCTTGACCAAATTTAAACAATAATATTCAACTCACATCCCATCACATTCATGAGTGGCAGTGTCATCGCCGAGTGGTTACGACCTATGTTCCTGATTATTTGTTAGCAGAATGTTTTACTAAATATTTTTTATATCCTATAACAAAAGATGTGGCTAAAGGTGGAGTCATGATTGAAGATCAAGTGTTTGATCGTGCACAATATTTGGATCTTTTTTATACCCAATTGGGAATGATTTACGACAAAATACGAAATAGTTATAGACCTTTGCACATTTTTCCTCAAATCCCTAGTAAATAATCTCATGTTTCTGATGGAGTGATTGGTTTTTCCAGTTCGTAGTCAGTGGGTAAACCATTTGGTGCTACTATAACCACATCTTCCTAGAACCCTCCGTCAAATCCTTTTGTGTATTCTACTTCCGAGATCAATGTCATTCATTCTGATAAAAGAAAATATCAACAAAACCCACGAAGTAAGAAGAAAGAAAAAAGAATAAAGAAGAAATATTATTCACTGCAGTATAAACAAATAAGTCAGTCATCTAATGAGAAACAAAAGCCTCGTTATCCATGTTTTATCTGCAATGAGGATCACTTTTCTCATGAATTTCCTCACCTCAAAAAATTGAAAAGGTTCTTGAAATCTTCCACTTCCCTTGTTGTGTTCACCGACCCGTTTCCTAATTAGGAGATTCACAAGGTTGCTCAAGACTCTACTTCCTCTAATGCAGTTTTAATTCTTTCATATGTTAAGCCTAAACATGATATTTTTTTTTTTCTAAGTAAAACTGATCTATTAACAAGTGAATAAAATTACATCGAGACCAAAGTCAGTGACTACTGCCTTGTAAGCAGAAAATTCAGGAAAAAACAGAGTAGTAGACTGTCGAAACCCACGCAGGGGTGCAGAGCTATATTTTTCCAAGAGATACTTTGACCCAGAAGAAACAAAAGGGGGCCAGAAAGCTTCATAGCTACCAAAACAGAAAAAACCCAAAAGGTTGGGTGACAGAAACAGAGAAAAAAACCAAGCAACGAACCCATTAGTCTTCCGGAGTCTCCTCCACAATCCTGCACCAGCCGGTGGTGTGCATGTTAGGAGCAGGCCCATCGTGAGAAGCCGGGGCACCAGGTTCAGCAGAAAGGATGTCTTCATCAAGAACAGAATCTACAGGGCAAAACGGAGGTTGCACCGGAAAACTGCCGCCACCTAGATTGAAATTCGAGAACTGGGTGTCAGGAGTAGCAACATTCGCCTCAGGTGCAGCCGGCTGCAAGCTGGACTCCCCTGGAAAGCTGTCTTCAAGAAAAACCACCGAGAGAATGGCTGTAATCCGAGGGCATTTGAGGGTACTGTTGAAGGTGAACCGAGCAGTACCAGTAGTAGGAGCGGAGGAGGCTGGAGGGCGATGCGAATGGGGACCCCGGAATAGGCGGAAATCATGAGAGCGCCCCCGACCGCTACGAGTTCTGGGGTAGTGGCTCGAGCCTTCGCCAAAGGACGAAGAGTCCGGAGATGGGCTGGAAAGAACAAGAGAGGGATGGCTCCGAGAGCTACCTCTTCTGCTCCGCAAACGGTGTCGAATCCTCGGTATAGTGAGATGGAGCGGGAGCCAGAACGCGTCAAAGACAACTGTGAAAGCCAGCGAAGGGTGGCCCGAGCACGGATGAGGTCGCAGCAGCAGCTTTACTTTTCCAGGAGGATGAGCCTCCCTCTTCATAGAACGTAACAAACACTGATAGACCCTCTCCACCTATGCACACAACATCTAACAACGCCAAAACAATTCTGAAGGAAAGCCGAGAGCAAGTGATATTTAACCTGTTGTGTTCGGTATCCACCCACCTTGAGACAGGCCTCGACATGCGCCAAGTCCGTCCTTCCCATACCAAGCCGGTCTGTGTTCTTAACTACACCCATGGTGAGAATCCCGCCGGAGCATGCGGAGGAATGGTTCGTCACAGTCGAAGTCGAGCAAGAGCAGAATTTTTCAGAGCCCATGGCGTTGGAAGGAGGGGAGTATAAATGAAGCATGCCGTTGCGCAGCTGTCCATTTAACGCCGCGTACCAGGTGGGCAGATGGCGGCAGGGCTTGCCACCCCTCCGTCCCATCCCATTAACTCACCATTGAAACACCTGCATCCGGGGAATCCTAAACATGATATTATGGTGGCTACCCGAAATAATTATTATGGTAATGTGAATCTTGTAAGTGTCAATGTATCAATGATAAAAAATATCTCTTTTAGTTGTTTTCCTAGAAGCCTTAGGTCAAAATTTGTTCTTTTCAAATAAGTTCTCAAATTAAATTTTGGTCACTGAAAGAGTCTAGGTCAGACTTTCTGCTCCATAATCTCATCCATGGATTCTATCACCATCAAATTTATATTATCTTAAGTGTCAAGAAAAGAGGAAGGGAAATCATGATTGTCAGAGATGCAAGGAATCAATTTTCCTTCTCAGTTCAGTTAAAAGAAGAAAGTGTTGTTTTCAAGTGTAATCATGAGAAAAATTCATTTTTTCCTTCATTCGTTTCATTTACCTCTTTACCCTTCATTTTTCCCTAAACCCAAAGTCCAGTGCTTCATTTATTTCAAAACCCATTTTTAACTATTAAAAGTCATTTTTTATGGTTAAAAAGCAGCTCCGCCCCCCACATTAGGCCGTTTGATATATATATATATATATATATATATTATATATATGATATAAACTACAATAAACCTTACCATTACCGCAATAAACCTTTATACCCTTTTATTTGCCTTACCTTCTATCACAATTCGCTTGTCACATATTCAAAACTCATACATGTGACCATTGCCGAATCCTACAAACTTTCTGATATGCGATATTAAAAGGGACCTATCTATCTTTTTGCATTGCTATTTCTCAAAGTTTACTTACCGCGGTTCACATATCTCATTTCCAAAAGACTTTACCATATTCATTTGCTACCGAGCTCCGAATCGTTGATGCGATATATATTAAGTGGGACCCTTTTCTTTCCACGTCACCCTTTCCATCACCGAAATGTGATATGGTTGACTCTCGAATTGCGATAAATGATTCCCACCCCAATCTGATATTGCGATATATAAAAGCCTCTCCCTCTCCTGTTGGGCCACATTCAACGTGTCTCCTTCTCATATCTTTCATGTGCCCAGTCCTTTTTTTTTGAAACCTATCTATATGGGTTTTTCCACCCTAACACTCTTTCTGCATTTATTTCGAAAACCTATCATGACAAACAAGAAACCAAAGGAAAGTCCAACAACGGCAGAGTTTCTCTGAAATATATTTCCACTATACCCGCACCACCATTACTCTCAATGCTAGCACATTTTCACAAGGAACCAAAAAGCATTAAAGGGAAAGTTGAAATATTTGCAGAAAACCAAGCAAAAATTGCTCAAACAGTTTCATGCTTATCAGCAAACCTGCACAGCATCACCTACACTTCAGGATCAAAAATTTCCACATCAAGCATGGATGTTGGGTTTGATAAACTTCAGATGAATTCTTAGTTAAAGTATTATAAGTGATGTAATAAATAGAAAAAAATTTCATCCTATTTTCTTTCAAATGTAATCAAGTCCTTGTCCTTGAAGAGATTCAAAGGTATGGCTTGATGGCAGATCCTTTATAATCTATAAATACATAGCTTGTAGATAGAGAATAGGGGGGTAGTTGGTTGGTTGGAATAGTGTTAGATAGTCTGATATATTTTCTATAGGAGATATTGTAAATACTTTTTAATGAAATCAAAGAGGTTGCAGCAACTATTGTGAGATTCCATTGGTATTTCTTTTGAGCATTGTTTTCCTCTCTGTTATTCCATTTCCATTATAACTTATGTATGTTAATCTTACTAGTTTATAAATAGAAATCATTATTTATATGCTCTGTTTATTAATATTTTCACATGTGTGTATTTTTTCTGATGATTTAATTAGTAAAATGCTCATTCAGACCCCTGCCTTTTTCTTCACCTTCTTCTGATGAATGAATTCAGTAAAATGCTCATTCAGATTCCTACTTTTTCTACCACTATACACATTGACAATTTAAGTATGCTCAAATAGTTTACCTACCTGGCCTCACTCCATTATTTACAATTTAATCTTTGAAATCAGCTTTAGTTTCTCTAATTCTTATTTCTATCCAGCATCCCAATTACCAAACAAATTACTCATTTCTAGCCTATATATATCTAGCCTAAAATCTCATGGTACTCAATCATTCATTGAATATTTAAAGTGAAATAGAGAGATCCCTATATGGTCTAGGTAGGGCTAGCTACCTGGCCAAAAGGTTGGTTTGTGGTTACCTTTCTCCACTCCTTTCTTAGCCTTGGGAAGTAGGGGAGAGTGATAAAAATTCTGGTGTCATTGCTTAGGAGAGATTGTTAAACATTCCTTGGGAAAGAATGATAAATAGTAGCTCTGATTGCTGACGGTGAAAAGTGGTCAGACATAAGAAGGATGAATCATTCACTTGGAAATTACAATGGTAAAGAATCCAAAAATTCAGAGTGTTCATGGAAAAACCACTTCTCAAAGATGAATAAAATGAAAAACTTCTTGGTGACTTAAATGTTTTCAAAATTGGTTCAACTGCAAGAAGAAATTCCAGGTATGCTCCTATGGATCGGTCTCATATCCCTAGCTTTCCAAATCCTATGCCTCATGGTGATTGGTTATCTTATCTTCCCATTTTCAAAGATGAAAATAAAGATGATATTGCCTTGCATTTGATCAAGTTTCATATGCATATACATAGACTCAAAGTTAATTTTCTTGAGGATTCCTTAATGAATATATTTATGGCTACTCTGGAAGACAAAGTAAGAACTTGATATGAATGGTTGAAACTAGCTAGCATATGTTCTTTAAAGGATTTTCAATGAGTATGTTTTGAGAATTATAAAGAGCATTATCCATCTTTGCTGCTGGTACAAAATTGTTGTGATTATTTTGAGGGTTTCATTTAGCATCTTGAAAGTATTGATGAAGACCTAGAATTTCTGTATTATGAGATCATAAAAGCCCTTAATTAATCATAATTTTCTTCTTTGGATGAGAAATACTACAATCAAGAAAAATAAATGTGAATTTTAGATCCTAGAAATGAAAATCAGGAAGCCAAAGTTAATTTCTATTAAAATTCTTCCCCTCTATTTGAAGATGAGATAGATAAACTCTTGAACAACCATGCTACAACCCAAGTTAATGCATATTTTTAGTATTCTCACAATCAAGAATGTGTGAGTGAAAATTCTTCCATTATTGAAAATGAAAATCTGAATTTAAATGATGACAATCATGAGATTGATGAAAATATACAGGAAGTTGTTATGAGTAAACCAATTTGTGAAGATGATTTCATGCAAGGAGATCAACCAACAATAATTTTTTTCTTTCATAAAGAGGATAGGGTTGTCATGTTTAATAATCTTGAAGAATGTTTTCTGTTTAAGGAATATTTAGAATATGAATTGGAGGAGTATGAATACAAGAAAAACAATATGCCAAAGATAGAATCAAAGTTGCTATTGCTTGAAGAATTGAGAGGCAACACTCAAAAAGTAGAGAGTCATGTAGTCTCATTGGAATCAATGAATAATAAGTTGTAGCAGTCTTCTCAAGCTCTCCATGATACGATAACTGATGTTTTAGATGATTTATGAAATCAAAGTTCTTTTCTATTAATCAGCAATGAGATTCAAAACATAAGTGATAAAAATGTGATTGGGCATCCAACATCATTGTATTGTTCAACAAGAGTTTCATTCCAAAATTCATTCAAAAAATTGCAGTCATATCAGAAAAGTAAGGATAAAAATGAAAGTTCATATTCAGACCACCTAGAGTAGAGCAGTAATGCGTTAGATGGGTTGAAAATCAAAATGTGTTCCTATAAATATCCTTTTGCAGGATTCTTGAGGTTAGATGGTGGGCTTATGCTTTGTCATTTCATTAAGATTCAATCTGATTACAAATATTCATGGGATTTTCCTTTCAGTAGTTCTCCTTACTTGCTCATAAGCAAGCACTCATAGAGAATTCAATTAAGAGCCAAAATTCTTACATGGTTTCATTGGTTGTTCCATTTCACTTGACAAAGTGATGTATACATAGGTTAGAATAAGTGTAGTAAATAAGATCAATTTTGAGCACTTTTTTAGTAGTATCTTCCAGTAAATTTTGTAGTTAGTCTACAGTTAAGGTTATCTGTTTTCTTTTAGTCAAGTCAGTTTTGTGTCATTCATAGTCCAGTTTTGACTCCATTGCCCAATGGTAAGGCTACTTGATCTATGATGTTCTTGATGCCTCCTGAAGGATTTTCTATCCCCAGCTGGAGCCAATGTTAGTTTCAATGTATCAGTGATAAAAAAATATCTCTTTTAGTTGTTTTCCTATAAGTCTTAGGTCAAAATTTGTTCTTTTTGAACAAGTTCTCAAAATAAATTTTGGTCACTAAAAGATTCTAGCTCAGACTTGCTGATTCATCATCTCATCCATGGATTCCATCACCCTCCAAGTTCTATTATTTCAAGTGTCAAGAAAAGAGGAAGGTAAATCATGATTATAAGAGATGCAAGGAATAAATGTGCCTTCTCAGTGCAATTAAAAGAAGAAAGTGCTATTGTCAAGTGTAATGGTGAGTAAACTTCATTTTTGCCTTCATTCATTTCATTTACCTCTTTACGATTCATTTTTCCCTAAACCTAAAGTCCAGTGATTCATTTCTTCCAAAACCCCTTTTTAACTATTAAAAGTCAAATTTTGTATAGTAGCTAAAGATTCTCACATTAGTCGCTGGATATATATATATATATATATATATATATATAGATATATATAGATATATATATATATATATATATATATATATATATATATATATATATATATATATATATCAAACGGCCTAATGTGGGGGGTGCAGCTACTTTATATATATATGATATAAACTACAATAAACCTTACCATTACCGCAATAAAACTTTATACCCTTTTTTTTCCTTACCTTCTATCGCAATTCGCTTATCGCATATTCAAACCTCATACATGTAACCATTTCTGAATCTTATGAACTTTCCAATACGTGATATTAAAAGGGACCTATCTACCTTTTCGCATCGATATTTCTCAAAACTTACTTATCATGGTTCACATATCGCATTTACAAAATAATTTACCATATTCATTTTCTATCGAGCTCTGAATCATCGATGAAATATATATTAAGTGGGACCCTTTTCCTTCCATGCCACCCTTTCCCCATCACCCATCGCACATCACAATTTCTATTGCTTTCACTCATGACAAGTCCCGCTAAGTCCCGATTTGCAATATCGCAATTTGCACCTTATCCATTTTCATTTCTTATGTTTAAAACATTCTCGATTCTAGATATGCGATTTGCGATAATCCTTTTGACTCTCAATATGCGATAAACCATTCCCATTGCCAAAATGTGATATGGGTAACTCCCGACTTGCGATAAATGATTTTTACCCTGATATGTGATTGCGTTATATATAAAGGGATCTCCCTCTCCTGCTGGCCCACAATCAACGTGTCTCCTTATCATATCTTTTACGTGCCTAGTCCTTTTGTTTGAAACCTATCTATACGGGTTTTTTCACCCCAAAACTCTTTCCACGTTTATTTCGAAAACCTATCATGACAAACAAGAAACCAAATAAAAGGAACAACAATCGGGTTTCTCTGAAACATATTTCCACTATACCCGCACCACCATTACTCTCAGCGCCAACATGCTTTCACAAGGAACCAAGAAGCATTGAAGGGACATTTGAAGTATTTACAGAAAACCTGGCAACAATTTCTCAAACAGTTTCATACTTATGAGAAAACCTATACAACATGACCTACACTTAAGGATCAGAAATTGCCACATCAAGCATGGTTTTTGGGCTTGATAAACTTCATATGAGTTCTCAGATAAATTTTTCAAAGTGATGTAATAAATAGAAACATATTTCCTCCTATTTTCTTTAAAATGTAATAAATTCCCTGTCCTTGAACATATTTGAAGGTCTAGCTTGTTGGTAGATCCATTGTAATCTATAAATACAAAGATTGTAGATAGAGAATAGGGGGGTAGTTGGCAGTTTGTTAGTTGAAATAGTGTTAGATAGTCTAATATATTTTCTAGAGGAGCTATTGTAAATACTTTTTAATGAAATAAAAGAGGTTGTAGCAAATATTGTGAGATTCTAGTGTTATTTCTTTTGAGAATTGTTTTCCTCTCCGTTATTCCATGTCCATTATAACTTCTGCATGTTAATATTACTAGTTTATAAACAGAAAATATTATTTCTATGCTTTGTTTATTAATATTTTCATAAGTGTTTCTTTCTTTTGATGAATGAATTTAGTAAAATTCTTAGTCGGACCCATGCTTTTTTCTTCACCTTCTTCTGATGAATGAATTCAGTAAAATGCTCATTCAGATTCCTACCTTTTCTACCACTATAAACAGTGACAAATTAATTATTCTCAAATAGTTTACCTACCTGGCCTCACTATGTTCTCTACAATTTAGTCTTTGAAATCAACTTTAGTTTCCCTGATTCTTATTTCTATCCAGCATCCTAATTACCAAAAAAAATACTCATTTCTAGCTTATACATATATATATATATATATATAGCCTAAAATCTCATGGTTCTCATCCATTCATTGAATATTTAAAGTGACATAGAGAGAGCCCTCTCTAGATAGGGTTAGCTACCTGGCCAAAAGGTTGGTTTGTGGTTACCTTTCTCCACTCCTTTCTTAGCCTTGGGAAGTTGGGGAGAGTGATAACAAATCCTTCAAACAATCATGTTATTGATCAACCTACCAATTCGACACCATCATGATTGGATCCCACACCGCCTTCGATTCCTATAGAATTAACTATTAAGCCTTTTAATGGCGTTATTCATAAGTCTTTTTTCAACCCTCATGCAAGAAATTCCCAAAATTATAATGTATTTGAAGAATTGGCTTAGTCTCCATAAACTATGTTGACTCTCGAGGTGTTTCAAAATTGTCCTACCCAGAAGAAGGCTTTACCTTTTTCTATCAGATGTGTTGATACTTTGGATTCCAATCTAGTTGTTTTCAATCATGAGACCTATTCCCATCGAATCCCTATTCAATTGGATTTTATGATTCAGTTTTCCATCTGCGGTAAAAAGATTCATCGCTCTATTGTGTATGAAGGAACATCCACCTATATCATGTATTTGTCTTTCTAGAAGGAAATTGGTTCTCCTCAACTGAGTCAGTCACCTACTACATTGAAATAATTTGATGGATGAATGTATAAATCATGAAGTATTTTGAATTCCTTACAAGTTGAATTGGGGGGGAAATTGTATCAATAGAAGTTGAAGCTTTTGATGAACCTCTTGATTATAATATTCTACTGGGTCGCACATGGGTTTACGCTATGGCCGCTATCATATTAACTTATTTCCGTATGATTTCCTTTCTTCGTAAGGAAATAATTGTGGCCATCGACCAACTCAACTTCTTCTCCTCCTATTATCATGTTACAGGTAGTGTCTCTCTTAAATGGGAAAATCTACACTCTTATCATCATGTTTTGGTTGGCCTGCTTAAGGATTCCTTGTATATGGGAACCTTTTCGACCCCTCATCCTTCATTTCCCAATATCTCACCATCAGTTTCTTATATCAACACAATATTATCTTCTACTATTTCTGTAGATCCATGGATAGTACTAGACAAAATTGACATTGACATTTTTGGCAACTGAATGTCACTTAGCCCCATTGAGCTTGATTATGAGGCCATCCATTTAGCTTGTGTTGCTTGTTTTGATAGATTTTCATCGATTAATTATGTTTATCGATCACTAGATTATGGCACGTCTTTTGATCCATTCTCTTGCATATTCCCTACCGATGAGAGCATCATGGAGATCATGATGCGAGACAATGCATCATGGGACGACCATCGCCATCATTCCTTCTTACTAGATTCCATAGAGGATAATCTCAGTGATTTGTATATACTAAATATCTTCAAATCTTCTATAAGATCCATTTATATTCACGAAGTTGATTATAAAAATAACCTCTCAAATATCGAAGAGACAATACCTCTTGACATCTCCATTAAACCAGGTATTGTCGAAAATATACACATCGGTGCGTATTGTTCACCTAGTGAGATTAAGGCCTATAGAGCCATGTTTCAAGAGTTTTGAAATTTCTTTTCCTAGAAATATGAATAAATTCCAGGTATTGACCTAAATATAGTAGTTCAAGAGATTAAAACATATCTTGATGTTAAACCAGTCTGACAACGCCTTTGTCTGGTCCATCCCAAGAAGGTTGTCACAATCAAAATTGAGGTTGAAAAAATTCTCAGCGTTGGTTTCATCTATCCCATTCATTTAACTAATGGGGTGTCAAATGTCATCCCCGTCATCAAGAAATAGGAAACAATCCAATTATGCGTCGAGTATTGGGATGTAAACCGTGATTGTCCAAAGGAAAATTATTTGACCCTGTTTATCGATCATATTTTTGATGGTTGTGCCTGTTGTGAAATATATTTTTTCATGGATGGCTTCTCTGGCTACAATCAAATAAACATTCTCCCAGGGATCAACCTAAAACTGCATTTATTTGTCCCTCGGGTACTTTCTCTTACCAGAAACTTCCTTTCAAATTAAATAAAATTGGGGCTACTTTTCAGTAAGTTATGGATTACACTTTCCATGATATTAAGAATATCGTGCAACCCTATTTGGACAATCTCCCTACTCATTCCAAACATCGGGTTGATCACCCGATGCATCTTAAGGACATTTTTTTATGGTGAAGACACTATCATATTTGACTTAATTCACACAAATGTATGTTTTTCATTAGTTCTAGTCGAATTTTTGTTTTTTTTTTTCATTTAAAAACATGGGATTTTTATCAATCCTCCTAAATTTCAAGTGATCGTTGACTTGCTTGCACCTTCTTCTCTTGTTCACATTCAATGACTCCAAGGGAAAGAAAATTTTATGTAGAGGTTTGTCCCTAATGATGTTGAGTTGGCCAAAGGATTCACTCACCTCATTAAGAAATGGATTCCCTTCCATTGGGATAGAGCTACTCAGAAATCCTTTTATTCCCTAAAATATGTGCTAGTTCGAGCACCTCTCTTACATCCCCCTAATTATCAGCGCAGATTTTTCTTGTATCTTTGTTTGGTAATTTAATTTTTTTTAAATTAATCATATAAAATTAACAACCGGGGCTAGTAAGTTGATGAAGTGTAAATGGACTGTATGTGCTAGAAGTCTTGATTATTTACAAAATCCTTGATGAAACTGAGCTTTATCGAAATACAAATGGTTTTCATAATCAAATTAATGATTCCTAGAAAACTCTAATGATGACTACACTCTCTGCTAAAACTATTTCTATTTATAAATTCCACACTTGCTTTGAAATGGAAATATCAAACCTTTACATAAATGAAATAAATATCACACTTTACATGAATGTAAATCAAATATATATTCAATTTCAGAAATAGGAAATCACTCTTACTCAAAAAATCTAAATGCTTAAAGCAAACCACATAGTTCCATGAATGAAATTGTACTTAATGAAAATCACTCTATGCTCTTCACACTTGTATATAGTTCTAATTTCATGAAAATCCTATCTTTCCATGTGCATTCGTACTCTATAAAATAAATGAAGCAGTTAAAAATACTGAGCAAATCAATTAGCTAGAAGAAAATTGACCACATAGTTTAGAAATTTAACTAAGAGAAATCGAAAACACAGTTAAAGAATTAACTACTTAGTAATGAAAACAACATAAAAATCCCTACCTCATTGAGGGGGCCCTCCATGAGAAGCAAACAACCACAATTATGCTATTTATCAAATGCTTAACCACATATTGATGCGCACTGGAAACTAAATGTCTTCTTTAAAACAAAGTTTCAATAACAGTGTTTCAATATTACTGATGATGTCTTTCATTTATGCTGAGAGACATTACTTATATAGCTCATAAAAATTAATGTTCAGATATTTACGTCTAACCTAATCAACATAAACTATATTTAATATAGAAAATATAAAATCATGATTTTCTCATGATTTTCTATTAGCAAAGAAAAATGACGAGGCACATATCTCATTCTCGCTTTCCTGTTGCTGACTTTGGTGGTTGACCTTGCATTTGACAATATAACCAGGACCTGTTTCATCACTTTGGCTCGTGATAATAGGAGGAAATCATTATATATGTAAATTTCCAACTATCCATATATTTCGATCTCTAGCTATCATTTTGGAACTTATCAAACAATGGAATTGGCTGCGAAATTGTGAATTAGCTGCGGAATCATTAGAATTCAATAAACAATGTAAATATTAAGCTAAATACTAGAGGAAATTGTCATTTTATGAAATAGGATACAATTTTATACTTTCCATGTCATAAATCATGTAACTTGATGTCTAATGCATTTTTATGCAGGTCAAAAAGAAAGAAATGAAGTAAAGGATGGTGTAAAAAAGAAGCAATTATGGGGTTCAACATTCCCCCACACAGAGACCATTACATGTCCTCATGCAAAATTCTCAAAATTTGTACCATTTTTCTATCACTGAATCTCCTCTGATGCCTAATATAGGACATCCAAATTAGATCTGCTTGCCTTCTTGATAATACTTGACATCCTTGGTTTTTGCATCAAAATTTTATGTTGTAGACTTATGACTTTCCTTTTGAGGGATTTGTTTTTGGCCTTCAATTTTTTGTTCTTTTCATACCATAGTCCAAGGTGCAATATGATATTATCCTTTTTGGTATTTTGAATTTCACTTTGTACTATCACTGCATCACGTTATTTCTTCAAATTCCTATTTAATGTCTCCAACTCATAAATTTCTTCCTTGACAGTTTTGACTATTATAGATTTTGGTGGAGTATAAAAATGAACACCTTCTCCTTGATTTGGAATAGATGCAGTAGCTTTGTTTCATTCTTTCTTCTATAGGGATTCTATATAGTCATATATTTATTATTAAATTGGGTTTATTTCAGGTGTTATTCTTGCTGTACTTCAGATTGGTGACAAAGTTGTAGGAGATGGAGCTTTTAGAGATGGAATATTGAATTCCATTTCTTCTTCCCTTAAATTGAAAAATTATGGGGACTTCCTTGACTGTTCATGTATGGCTATATTCATTCTTGTGCTCCTTCTCAAGATGGACGGATTTTTAGAAAATTATTTAGTAGTATAAACTTCCTTTTGAATCTTCTCCTGTTCTTCCTTATTTTACTCTTCTTCCTCTATTTTCTTTTTGGATGTACTTCCTTCCTTTTCACTGGATTTATTTTTTCTAACATTCTTTTCTTTAAGGTTTTTTAATACAACCATAAGAGGAATGTCATATTCTGAAGGTTGCTCTGCTTGTAGAGGCAAGTCATTACTAGGGTTTGAAGGTAGTTTCCTCCTACTTCTCTTGATTTTATTACTGGACTCTTCGTGTTGTCCCTCCTAAAAGTGATTTTTGACTAAGAAAAATTCCCAGTCACCCCCTTTGGTTTTAAGGTGGCCTTCAATTAACATATTTATTAAAACATGATGATATATGGTGTTTTCAATAAACTATATTTTCTTCCAAGTGATATTGCCCATTTTGTTCAGACTATGGAGTAAGAAATAACAAAAATTGATTTCATTTCCCTCAAGGAAATGCATCATTAAACACACATGATATAAAAACATGTTTCCAAATATGCCCTCACAGGTAATACATTTATGAATGATCGACAACAAATTTCTCCACTTATTTTTGAGAGTTGAGACTGGAATGCCTTTCTTAAAGACTAAAGTGTCCATACTTGGGATTTTGAGAAATATTTTCCATCTACTTTCTTCAATTCGTCTATTTTTGAACCATTTTTCACCAGATTTTGGTAGGCCAGTAATTTTTTTTGAAATATTTTGTTAATACCATATTTTCACCCCCAATTTCCTTTTTGACTCCATCGAATGATCGAGAAAAATATTTTGTAACTTCTTTATCATGGACGTTGGATTTTTCTATGAACTCCAACCATTGCGCTTGCTGCAACATTTTCCTAACCTGAGGGTAACCTTCCATAAATTTCCTTCCATGTAGCTCTGTTCCTACAATAACCCTCATGTCGGCAAAGTATTCACCCTTAATTGCTTCCTTTGACAGGTTTATGGAGTGAGGATGGTAGTATAGACGAGGAAGAATTATCAAAGAAACAAGGTTTATGTAATGAGTAGGGGTTCATAATGAAGTAGGGCTTTATGGAGTGAAATGGTTGTGTGATGATGGACAGTGAGTTTCTGAATTATTATTATGATTAATTCATCGACAAGACATAGTATTCATAGTTTTCTTGAAGTCAGAAAATAGTAATGATGATTTTGAATGGCGGTAGAAACATCTATTTATTTCATAATCCAATGTTTTGTTTCCTTCATTATCTAATTTAACATTTACATACCTTTAAATTCTTGCTTCTAATTTTTTAATTGGTCCCTTGTAGGTTGTCTTTGGATGCCTTAGTTGTAAGCTTGATCATTTTTCCCTGGTGCTTGAATCTTCCATGTCCTGAATGAATCATGTCAAATCAAGTCAGTTGCTGAATTTTTTTAAGGCTGCATATTATCATCAATTCTATAGCTGATTATTTACAAAAATAAAAACAGGTTCATAAGAGAAGTTGGACCAGAATAGGAAAGAAATTCTAAGTGCCAAGAATTCTTGGTTTTCATCCTAGACTTTTTGTAAAAACATGCCAACAATGTTGGTTTTCATGTTTATACAGTTTATTATATATATATATATATATATATATATATATATATATATATATATATATTGAAACAAAAGGCTTTTTGTGAGTTTAGTTGGATAGGAAGGAGAATCCTTCCTAACCACCTTTAGATCATTATTGTCTTGTAGATGTTTGACAAACTCTTCCATTGTCAAAGGTTTTTGATAAATTCTCAATCGATGACCATTTACAAGTAAGGTCACTTTTATTTATTAATATTTCTAATTTTGACTGCTCCATTATCAAATACAATTTCAATCTCATAAGGCCGAAGCCAATGAGTTTGAAATTTTCCTTGAAAATCTGTAAACTTTGAATCAAAAAGTAATGCACAATATCTTGGATGAAATTTGCTTTCTTTTATGAATCTATCATGCCATTTGGATATTTCATGTTGAATTATGTTAGTTATTTGAATATCATCATGTCTAATCTCATTAAGTTCATTTAATTACTCCATCCTTTGTTTTTTTGCTTCAGATAGATCAAGACCCAACTTGACTGTTGTCTTGAAAGTATTTAATTAGAAATCAATAGGAAACACAAATTTCTTTCCATAAACAAGTTCATAGGGAGTATGTCCTGTGGTGTTTCTCCATGTGGTACGATATTCCCATAAAGCTTTTGAAAGCTTGTCTGCCCAATATCTTCTATGATGGTGCACAATTTTGGTAAGAATTGCTTCAATTACTTTGTTGGTGGATTCCACCTGTCCATTTTCTTGTGGATGATATGGAGTGGACTTTAGATGTTTGATTTTATATTCCTCCATTATCTTCTATACCAACTTGGATGTAAATTGAGTACCTTGATCTATCAAATTTTCCCTTGGGACACCAAAACTAGTAAAAATATCCTCAAAAAGAAATGAGACTACACCATTTTCAGTAGTAAAAGGAAGTGTTTTAGCTTCTACCCATTTTGTAACATAATCAGTGAAAACATTAATGTACCTTTTTTGTCTTGATGGTGGATTACTAGGACCAACAAAATCCAGAGCCCATTTATCAAAAGGTTCAATGAGTACCTGAGGTTGTAGAGGCATTTCATCTGAAAGAATAGGTTTCCCCATTCTTTGATAATTACCACATCTCTTAACATATTCTTTTGAATCCTTAAAATATAATGCTAATAATATCCTAAGAGAAGGACTTTATAAGTAGTTCTTTTATCAAAAAATGTACTCCACATGGTTCATCACGACATGCTTTCAATATTTACGGTACTTCGTCTTCTCTGATAAATTTTCGAATGATTAAATTTCGTCCTATTTTGTACAATTCTTGATTTATCCATGAGTATGATGCACTAGTTTGAATTACCTTTATATTTTCACGAGGAGACAAATATGATGGTAACTTCCATGTATCCAAATAGTTCGCAATATCTACCAACCAATGATACTTAATAGATACTGCAAAAAGGTATTCATAAGGAAAATCATCTTTTACATGAGTATTATTATTATTATTTTGGATTCTAGATAAGGAATCAACCACTGTGTTTTGTTTCCCAGGTGTATAAAAAACAATAATATTAAAATCTTGTAACAAAAGTAACCACCTTATGATTTTACTATTTATAACTGATTTATTCATTAAATATTTGATAGCTAAATTATCTGTGTGAATAATGGTTTCATAATGAGTGATATAATGCCTGAACTTGTTGATGACATGTACAACTGCTAAAAACTCCTTTTCAGTGATAGTATAATTTAACTCTGCAGGAGTCAAATTTTTACTTGTATAGTAAATGGCATAAGGAGTAAGGTATTTTTTTCCTAAAAAAACTTCTAAAGTTGTATCTGAGGCATCAGCTGTTATATGAAAAGGTAATTTCCAATTTGGTCCTCTCAAAATTGGTGCTTCGGAAATTTTTCCTTTCAGTGTTTCAAAAGCTTTGTGGTAGTCAGAATTCCAAGTGAACTCACAATATTTTGTAAGTAATTTGAAAAGTGGAGGCACTCTTGGTATATTTTTCTATTAATTGTCTATAGTAACCAGTAAAACCAAGAAAAATTCTAACGTATCTTTGAAAAGTAGGAACTTACAGTTTATAAATTTCTTCTACCTTAGATGCATCCACCTTAATTCCATCTCCTGAAATATGGTGGCCTAAAACAATCCCCTAGAAATCATCATAAAACATTTTTCATGACTTAATGAGAGATTTTCTTCTTTACATCTAATAAGAACTTTTTCTAAATTATTAAGAGCTTCTTCAAAAGAGTTTCCATCTACAATAAAATCATCCAGGTATACTTCCACACAATCATGAATTAGATCAAAGAAATTTCCTAATCAGATTTGGATCAAGGACCTAAGTGATAGCTCAAATTTCAAGGTGTTTAGAAGGGTGCCAAACCTAAGAAACTGGATAGATCTTGTCTTCTTGATTTCGACATTGCGAATGGTTTGAAAAACTGAAACCGTATGAAGAAGTTATTGCGATTCGAAAAGTCGAGTAAACTGTAATTTCTGACTTTTGACCAAGTTTGACTAGATTTGGATATTAAAAAAAAGAGAATATTCCAAGGAATATTCCTCAGAATATTCCTTGGAAAATTCATTCTAGGCCAACCAGTGAATGCCAAGTGGCATGTTGTGGTTCGTTGGATGAGCTATATTCTTTTAATGTGGACCAATTATAGGGTGACACGTGGCAAGCCCTAAGGCCACCACATGTCCCCTAGACAGTGGTATAAAATTTTATGAGGTCTAGGGGGTTCGACCCTGTGACCTCCCACCTACACACATAAACCTCCACCAACTTCTCTACGAGGTAGTTCTTAACCATATGGTGGGCACGTTTTATTTGACGTGCTATTTTTTCCGGTTTGCGGGTTTGGTGGGGATAGCCCCTCCCCACGTGACCTTCGCCCCAAGCCCAAGGGCTTAATATCGGTGCACCAAAACAACTAATCATCAGCAGTTTTGTAAACCTTGTCAGATGCAGTTTATTGCCACGGTAACATTCCAATGCAACGGTTTGTAGAATTGTCCGTCGGCGGTTACGGTTAGGAAACCGTGGGATTCCGGGACATGTGCCCAATGCCAACTGCCATACTAAATGTTACCATTAATGCTGGAAGAAATTTGGAGGAGTGTGCCTTTAATGGCATATTTTCTATTTTAACTCCAGTTATGTTTAGTTCCTCCATTTTTAGTGGAGGGTTTTTAGAGGACACTGGAAAAATCTTGTTTTGGCTCAATCTTGAGCTAGATTCATCCATTCTGAGAGTGCCAATAGATAATTTTGACTATATAAGACATTCCAGACTCATTGGTGAGGGTTTCAGAGGAATTTGAGCAGGTTTTTTTTAGAGAAGTTCTAGGGGCCACCAAGGCCACCATGGGCCAGCAGCAGTTTGAGGCCTAGCCAGAGAAGTTAGAGGCCTTATTCATGAATCTAATAGTCAATTTTAGATGTTTCAGAAATTATGGAAATAATGGTGTGATTTTTAGAGCTTGTAGAGGACTTTTAAATCCTATATGCTTCAGTGAAGTTCCAGAGGCCACGAGGGCCAACAAGTGCCAGCAGGAGAATGAGGCCTATCCAGAGCAGCCAGTATCCATTCTCAGCAAACCAATAGTCTATTTTGACTATTTTGAACCTTATGAATCCAATGGAGGTATTTGAAGAAGCTTTTGAAGACTTATGAAAGTCGATATGCTTCAGGTAATTTTTCAATGGCCCTAGAGCCAAGGGGTGCCGCCAGGTGTTGGAGGAAAAACCGGAGCTGCCGGAGGCCAATTTCTGCAAGTGAATAGTCTATTATGAATATTTTGGAAATTTTGAATCCAATGAAAGTGTTTTCAGAGCCATTTGATGACTTTTCAAGGTTTAAGAGCCACAGGGAAGTTTTGGGAAGCCTAGGGCCATTAGTGGATGGAGGCCTAGATTGGGGAGCCAATGCTCATTTTGAGCAAATGATCAGTCCATTTTGGAGGTATGATATGTGTCGGAGATAGTAGGTGAGGTTTCAAATATAGAAAAGGATTTCTGAGGGAGTTAGTGCCATAGAGAAGCCCAGGGTAGATCAAGAGCACCGACTCAAGGAGACTAATCTAAGGGGACCTAGATCTATTTTTAGAGTGATGATAGCCATGATTAGGGGTATGATGATGTTATAATCCCAATTTTTTAGTTTATATATCCATTGGAGTTGAGTTATTTACTTGTAAAATAAATTTCACATCATAATCCCAAAGATCCAAGTCAGTTGACAAGAGCTGAAGGAGACGTAGCCCACGATATTCAGGTGAACTCCTATATTAAATTTTCTGTTATGTGTTGGTGTTTATTTTCTGAATTATATGGCTCTTGCACATGTTTAATATCAGAAAAAAAAAATTGGTCTTAAAGCACTTAAATAGTAAAAAAAATTACACCTGTTTCAAGTATAAATTCTGCAAAAGTCAAGTTTAAGCTAGCCATTTTATTTTTTTAACTAAGTAGGAGGTTCTTGAAAATAATAAAAATTTATCCAACCCATTTTCAAATAATTTTGGTATCGGAGCACATGGTTTCTTGCTTGAAAGAGCACAATTTTTCTTATTGAATTGAAAGGTGTTTGCACTGTTAAAGAATTTGAGTGTTTGCAAACTGATTGTTGTTTGCAAGTTTAAGTTTTCTAGAGGTGAAGGGAAAGATACTGTTAGCTAATTCCAGGAGAGGAAAAAAAGGAAGAAGGGCTGAAGGAATTCTCCTTACCTAGAGGACCTCAAGGCAACCCTTGAAGCACAAGAGGTTTTTTTTGCAAAAGGCTACTTGAAGAAGAGCTTGACTCTACAAACATTTTGTTTAGAAGCTTTGACAATTGTTTTTGAAAGATTTGTGAATTTTGTTGAAGTTATTTAGTTCATTTTCATAATGATGACAACTTCTTCAAGTGAGGCTTCAAAATCCTCCTCCTTCACAATATTCTTCGATGAAGACATGAAGTGAGACTTCTATATCCTAAAGGATAGAGTGCAAATTATGTTTGAAGATAGAAAGGAAAGCACTAGACTTCGTGAGAAATTGTTTTCTATGAAGCAAGAGAAGGAAGAAATTCTTCAAATAATGCATGAGATGGAGATGTAGATCTATCAAGCCCAAGAGGCCTTAACCAAGAACATGCTTGAAGCAGAGGTAATTCACTCTAATTTTTCTTCAATTTCCTCTTTAGAAAGAGGTGTTGGTTCATTTGAAAATCACACTAGAGGTATAGGGTCCAAGTTGATGTTTAAAATGGGCTATGAAGGCAAGGATTTAGGAAAACATGCACAAGGCATGATTGATCCTATTTTTGTTGAGGAATGACCTAAGAAGTTTCATCTTGTTTATGTTCAATCTAATGGCGAAAACTCCAAAGCCATGAAGGCATGTGGGACAACTTCAAGAATAAATTTTGTCTCAAGTTCTAAACCACAAACATGTCAAGTTTGTTTTCAAGTTGATTTCCATTGTTTGAAGCCTATGTTGTAGCAAGGTGTTGGTACACATGAATCTTATGGCAAAGCTGGAACCTCTACAAGGTCATCTCCTCATGAAGGAAAAAAATATGGACATGCCAAGAAACATTTGAGGTATAATTATTCCCATAGTCAAGTTTATTATGTTTCTAATAAGCATGACAAATCTGCATGCTTGAATGGAAGAAAGAGTTTTTGTGCATTTTTTGGCCTGTGTAACCATGATGTTTCAAAATGTTGGAATAGGATGAAGGCATATAGGAAACAGTTGAAGTGAAGGAAAGTTGCAAAGAAGGTACAAAATACTTGCACACGTTGCCAGAAGAGGGGAAATGTTGTTGTCCAATGTTGGACATTGCATCCAACTAATCATCCCAAGCACAAGAGGCAAGAGGATAGAAATACTGGCGAAAGTGGAACCAAAGATTCCATATTGATGTGAGAATAGATATTTTACATGAAGAAGATTTTCAGCAACAAAAGTCTTCATGGAAGTGGCTTGGTAAGAAGTGATTTGACTTATTAACCTAGTAAGACATACATCCATTTGTACAAATGAAAATTTCAGTTATGTATGCATATCTGTTGTAATCTCATGTTTATTTGAGCCACCTTGGATTGATGGTCAAGGAAGCGATGTTTAGCTACCTTCTATCAATTTCTAGCCAGAAAATTCTGGGTGATTTCAAGGAAGAGAATTCTTGACAGGAGGACAAGAGCATTTAGGAAGGGAAGAGATGACTACCTTCAAGTTGTGGTTCAAAGGCATTAAGCCATGCAAGGAAAGTGTACAAAGGCTGAAAAGTGAGGGTGCTATACTCTCATCCACTAAAAAGATCAGGTAATCAGTCTTTTGGGGTCCAAAAGATTCCCAATTGGGAGGTGTGATCAAATTTGGATCAAGGACTTAAGTGATAGCTCAAATTTCAAAGTTTTCAAAAGTGTACCAAACCAGAGCGACTAGATAGATCTCTTCTTCCTAATTCCGGTGCCATGAACGATTCAAAAAACAGACACCGTATTTAGAAGTTATTGCGATTTCAAAAGTCCAGTAAACTACAATTTCTGGATTTTGACCAATTTTGACTAGTTTTGGATAATTAAAAAAAAAGAGAATATTCTAGGGAATATTCCTAGAATATTCCTTCCAAGCGAACCAGTGAATGCCAAGTGGCATGTTGTGGTTCGTTGGATGAGTTGTATGCTTTTAATGTGGACCAATTATAGGGCGACATGTGGCTAGCCCTGAGGCCACCACGTGTCCCCTGGATGGTGGTATAAAATTTTATGAGGTCCAGGGGGTTTGAATGTGTGACCTCCAGCCTACATGCATAAACTGCCACCAACTTCTCTATGAGGTATTTCTTAACGATATGGTGGGTGTGTTTTATTTAACATGTTATGTTTTTTGGTTTGGGGGTCTGGAGGGGCCAGCCCCTACCCACGTGACCTTTGCCCCAAGCCCAAGGGCTTAATACTGGTGCACCAAAACAACTAACCCTCAACATTTGTGTAAACCCTGTTACATGCAGTTTATTGCCACGATAACAATTCAATGCAATGGTCTGCAGTATTGTCCGCCAACGGTTACGGTTAGGAAACCGTGGGATTCTGGGACATGTGCCCAATACTAACCGCCATATTAAATGTTATCATTAAAATTGGCAAAAATTTGGAGGAGGACGCATTTAATGGCGGATTTTCCAGTTTAACTTCAGTTATGTTCAGTTCCTCCATTTTTAGTGGAGGGTTTTTAGGAGACATTGGACAAATCTTGTTTTGTCTCTATCCTGAGCTAGATTCTTCCATTATGAGAGTGCCAATAGTCAATTTCGACTATCTCAGACATTATAGAGTCATTGGTGATGGTTTCGGAGCCATCAGAGGAGTTTTGAGTATGTTTTTTCTTCATATAATTTCTAGGGGCCATCAAGGCCACCATGGGCTAGCAGTAGTTTGAGGCCTAGCTAGAGCAGCTAGAGGCCTTATTCAGGAATCCAATAGTCAAATTTGGATGTTTCAAACATTATGGAACTAATGGTGTAGTTTTTAGAGCCTTTAGAGGACTTTTGAAATCCAATATGCTTGAGTGAATTTCCATGGGCCACTATGGCCAACAACTTCCAATAGGAGAATGAAGCCTATCCAGAGCAGCCAGTATCCATTCTCAGCAAACCAATAGTATATTTCGACTATTTTAATATTTTTGAATCCAATGGAGGGTTTTTCAAAATCTTTTGAGGACTTTGGAAATTCGAGATTATTCAGGGAAGTTTTCAGTGACCTTAGAGCCAAGGGGTGTCACCAGGTGTTGGTGGAAAAAACGGAGCAGTCAGAGGCCAATTTCTGCAAGTGAATATTCTATTTTGAATATTTTGAAAATTTTGAATCCAATGAAAGTATTTGCAGAGCCATTTGTGGAATTATGAAGGTTAAATATCCATAGGGAAGTTTTGGGCAGTCAGGGCCATTAGTGGATGGAGGCCTAGATTGGGGAGTGAGTGCTCATTCTGAGAAAATGATCAGTCCATTTTGGAGTTATGATATTTGATGGAGATAGTAGGTGATGTTTCAAGGATAGGAAAGGATTTCTGAGGGAGCTAGTGGCATAGAGAAGCTCAGGGTAGCTCAAGAGCACCGACACAAGGGGACCAGTCTAAGGGGACCTAGATTTTTTTTCACAATGATGACAACCATGATCAGGGGTATGATGATGTTCTAATCCCAATGGTTTAGTTCAAATATCCATTGGATTTTAGTTATTTAATTTTAAAATTAATTTCACGTCATAATCCCAAAGAGCCAAGTCAGTTGACAAGAGCTCAAGGAGACGTAGCCCACGATATTTGGGTGAACTCCTATTTTAACTTTTCTGTTATGTGTTGATTTTTATTTGATGCATTATATGGATATTGCACATGTTTAATATCAACAAAAAAAAATGGTCTTAAATCAATTAAATAGTAAAAACATTTACACCAGTGTCAAGTATAAAATTCCGCAAAAGTCAAGTATAAAATAGATCTTTTATTTTTTTAACTAAGTGAGAGGTTCTTGAAAAGCAGAACAAGTTATCCAACCCATTTTCAAATAAATTACCATAACTAACCTTTGGAATGTTGCGGGTGCATTACATAATCCAAAAGGAAGTACTCGATAAGAATAAGTTCCCCATGGGAAGGTAAAAGATGTCTTATCTTGATCTTGTGGAGCTACTTGGATTTGGTTATATCCATAAATGAAAAATACTTCTTTCGTGCCAATGTGTTAATAACTTGATCTATAAAAGGGAGTGGAAAATGATCTTTTAAGGTAGATTTATTTTGTTCTCTATATTCAATGCATACTCTCCCTTTTCCATTCTTTTTCGGAACAATTACTAATGGTGAGACCCATTGACTATCAGATATAGGATAGATGAAATTCACATTTAACGATTTTTTTAATTCTTCCTTAAAAATTTACCTTAAGTTTGGATTCATCCTCCTTTGTGGTTTTCTAATTGATCTGAAATTTTCTTCAATATATATATGATGCATACAAGTTTTAAGGTCGATTCCTTTCATATCAGTGTATTCACATGCATAAGTAGAGAAATGTTCTTGTAGAATTTTTAGTAATTCTTTCTTTTGAGATTCCTCCAGGTTATCATTGACATTCAAATTTTTTCTCGAGAAGATTTCTATTAAATTATTGCCAAAATTTTCCATAGAATGTAAAGACATTTGACAAGATGATAGATATTCAACATTACATTGTTCTTGAAATTAATGACTAGATTCACAATATGAGGGAGATTCATTATTTTACATTAAATTTAAAACTTGATCTTCTTCATCTGTTTTTGAAGTAGCAAAAATTGATCATATATTAATAATGATCTTCTATCCATCGTTCACTTTCTACTTCTATCATTGTTTTTACTGGAGCATATAATGTGAATTTCTTTTTTGAACTTCCATCATATATAAAAAAATCACCAGATCTACAACTTATAAAAGCATCAATTTTTTATAACCATGGTCTTCCTAGGATCAATGGATTCCCTCCTAGATTATTCTTGGGTGTTGAAATCATAAAATAAATAGGGTATTCCCAAGAATCTAGGGATACAAACACATATTCCAACACACCATAAAGTTTTATAACAGATCTATCTGCTAGTTGTAATAATGTGGGTGTATATTGAATATTAGGAAGTTTTAATTGATCCATAGTCTGTTTACTCATGATGTTTATGGATACTCCTAAATCAATGAATTTATTTGGAATCTCAACAACATTGATGTGTGTTTTCACAATGGGATTTCCTGGATCTAGATATTTCTGAACTATTGTTTTTCCCATCATGATATCTGCAATTTTTCTAACCAGTTGAATTATTTTAACTTCTTTATAGAAATTATATAACTTATGTGTTATATGTCCAAGATTCTCCTGATATCAACCTATTTTAACTTCATGCAAAATACAGAATCTATTCCACCATTGATCATCACATGCGGAAATTAAATCAATTACAATGCACAAATGAAACAATAAAAATTCACACACATTAACACAAATGTTTAATGAGAAAGCCTGAAGCTGAAAACCCCAAATATATGTATATAATACATGTCATAGATATCATGTAACAATACTCATACAAATCTGATCATATCAAGCTCTCAGTACAATACAATCGCTACACACTAATCAGGCCTGATCTTGTAAATCCATGCACCGATCTTTGCCACCTGCTAGCCTGCCTCTACCGTGCAATCCTTGATAAATAATGGCTATGAATGAACTCGAATCCACCAAGCTTGCACTGTGCTATCCTCATTGGCATCTCCACTGAGTGTTGGATGCAATCAATGCATCACTATAGTCACACTTGCTCTTTCACCTACCTCTCCACTGGTCTCCATTGAAACTACCATGCACTGTAGTTAACTGATGTATTATTTAGTTGATTACTAAGTTATTATTTATTGAATTAATTAACTAATTAATTCACACAACTCTCACTAGTGTATCAATCAGTTAGACTAGATACAACTACCTCAATTGAGTCTAACTGAGTTAAACTGAATACAACTCCACCAACTACTTCTATAACCCCACCAAACTCTGTCACATGAGTTCTAACTGAAGTCCTCATGCATTGGCTCCAGTAAACCCTTAGAAATAGCGTAATTCATTCTGTCAGCTGTTGTACCACATCTGTGCACTTAACTGAAGTGCTCCAAGAGAATAAGATAGTGTTTAGAGTCCAAATATTATTAAGAGCTAATAATATTCGACATATCTATTTTTAGACTGGCAAACTAAAAATAGATTTCGTCCAATATGTCTAAAAATATAAGTCCATATATTTTTCCAACTTGACCAACCATCCACAAATAGCATCCTGCAACTCATAGAATATGATCGACATGTCTAAAAATAGACATAGTCTAAAAATAGACTTTGCGCCAAAAATAGCCTGCGGGCCCACTTAGTGAAGGAGAATATTTTCACTAAGCTCATCATCTTGTTGAATCTCAACACTCCCTCTCAACAAGATAGGGATTATCTGCCACCCCGATCATGTCTCTATGGTATTCGAATTTGCTCCTAGTGAGCACCTTCATCAGAAAATCTGCATCTTGATCCTCCGTGGGAATGTAAGAAATTAACATGATCTTTCGCTGCACACAATCTCTAATATGATGGTACCGGATGTCAATATGTTTAGATCTATCATGAAATACTGGATTAAACGAGAATTTAATGCAACTCTAATTATCACAATATATCACAGTAGGATCTAAGTGAGAACCGAACAACCTGACCACGATCTTCCTCATCCATATAGCCTCGGGTGCAGCCAAACTTGCTGCCATGTACTCGGCCTCCACTGAACTGAGTGCCACATATCTTTGTTTCCTGCTGTACCAAGAAACTGATGTAGACCCGATACTGAAAATCCCTCCAGATGTGCTCTTTCTGTCCGTTGGTCTTCCTGCCCAATCTGCATCTGTGAAGCCATGCAGCTTCAACTCATCCGACTGTCTGTACCACAATCCATACCCATATGTGCCCCTAATATACCTTAGGAAATGCTTGCCTACCTTCCAAAAGAGCTTGGTAGGCTTAACCATAACTTGTGAAAGCTGTTTCACAGCATAGCATATGTCCGATCGTGTATTGACTAAATACATGAGTGAACCAACCAACTATCGATAAACAGTGGCATCCACTACCTCTGCTGATGTAGCATCCTCTTTCCTCCAACCACCAGGAAGAGGAGTGTCGATAGGCTTGTAGCCTTGCATGTGAAACTTCTCCAGTATCTCCCGGGCATACTTGCCTTGAGACACAAATAGTCCACCTTTCCACTACCAAATTTCCAATCCCAGGAAATAATGAAGGAGGCCCAAGTCCTTCATCTCAAACTGCTTTTCAAGATCTGCCTTGCATGAGTGTATCTACAGTTCATCACCTGTTAGTATTAAATAATCTACATAAAGAACAATGATCAACAACTTACCCTCCACCACAATCTGGTATAGGTTAGGATCCACCTCACTCTTGACGAAACCAAGTCCGGTGAAATAACTGTCTATCTATGTGTACCAAGCACGAGGTGCTTGTTTCAGCCCATACAACGCTCTTTTGAGCCTGCACACATGCGACTCGCTGCTTGATGTACACCTCCTCCTCAATGACTCCATTGAGGAATGCAGTCTTCACATCCATCTGATGAATGTGCCAACCCATATGCACTGAGAGAGCAAGGATGGTCTGTATGGAAGAATACCTTGCGATAGGTGCAAAGGTTTCTTCATAGTCGATCCACTCGATCTGTGAGAAGCCCGGGGAAAAAAATATTTCCTTATACTTCTCGACACTCCCGTCAGCAGCTTGCTTCACTTTTTAGATCCATCTTGAACCTACCACTGATTTCCCTTCCGACCTTGGGACAATCTCCCATGCACTGTTTTTGACAATCAAATCATACTCTTCCACCATGGAATCTACCCATGCGAGATCCTCCACAGCTTCCTCGAAAGAGGATGGATCTGTCATGATACACTTGCTCATCAGAGCCATGTATCCAGTAAATCAGTCAGGTGACTGTCTCTGTCTGCGCTGTGATGTAGGTGCTCCTACATTTTGCGCTACATCAAGATTCAGTCGCTCATCTTCTGTAGTGCGCTTCCACCCTCTGATGTTTGGTGTTGCATGAGTGGTTTCTTCCACTCCATGAACCTCCTCTTGTGGTTGATCCACATCCTAAGGCTCATCTTTAGGAACAAGTAGCTCCTCATCTGCATGTAAGTGTAGCTCCCTCTCAAGCGACAACTTCATGGCTTTCTCCTCATGAAATTTGATATCCCGTCGCATGACAGTCATCCGACTTTCTGGAAAATACACATGATAATTGTGGGGTGTTTCTGTGTACCCCAAAAATATCCCAACCTCTGTGGTCAGCTCCAGATTCTTCCTGGCATCCTTCTTCACATGAATGTAAACATGTGAGCCAAAAATCTTCAAATGAGAAATATCAGGCTTCTTACCAGAAAACGCCTCTTCGAGTGTACTCATGCCAAGTACTCTATGAGGACAACGGTTTTGCACATAAACCACAGTGTTGCATGCCTCATCCCACAAGTGTATGGGAAGGCCCTGATCATGCAACATTGCCCATGTAGCACCCATGATTTTTCTGTTCTTTCTCTCCGTGACCCCATTTTGTTTTGGGTTATGAGGCACTATGAGTTCTCTTTGAATTCCTTCTTTGCTACAGAAGTATTTGAATTCGCCAGAGATTTATTCACCACCATTATCTCTCCTTAGAGCTTTCACCTGCTTCCCTGACTCTTTCTCAACCAGTGCCTTGAGCTCATAGAACTTTGAGTATGTCTCGCTCTTCTTCTGCATGAAGAAGATCCAACACTTACGAGAAAATTCATAAAAAAATATCACATAATACCTATGCTTTGCTGTTAAAGAAAATGAGAAAGGTCCACACACGTTTGTGTGAATTCTCTCAAGGATCGTCGTGGTGTGACTGTGCAAGTGTACCCTTGGGAAGCCTGGTAGAAATCTGCTTCAAAATTTTCAAAGTGCCATGGTGAAGATGGCCCAATCTCCTGTGCCACAATTCGCCCTCATCCCGGCTCACCACTCCTTCTGATTTGCCTGCCATTGCTGTGTAACCATCTACCTGCAATTGATAAAGGTTCTTAACTTGAACCCCTATCATCCTAGTTTGACCAGTTGTCTTACTACGCAGGAAAGCCTTTCCCTCACTAAAAACAACATCATAACCCTTGTCTTCCAACATCACCACAGAGATCAAATTCTTCTTCAATCCTGGAACATGCATGACATCCTTCAATATGAAAGTTCTATCGGACTCCCTCTCAAAGGAAATGGTCCCGATACGAGTCACACTGTATCTACCATCATCGCCCATCTCGATGTGCACTCCAAGATCCATTTCATCCAGATCACTAAACAAATCATTGTCTCCGATCATATGGAAAGGTGCACCACTATCAAGAAACCACACTGATCCCATCACACTTGAAACCAAGCATGCGATCAGCGAAAATCCCAGCTCAAACTGCAAGGCTAAGGCCTCTCCAACTGCAGATCCAGTATCCTACTTATTTTTCTTCTTTTGTGGAAAATTTGTGGCGAAATGTCCATGTTGGTGACAGTGAAAGCACTTCACCTTGGACAAATACTGCTTCTTGCCTTTCACACCAGATTGAGAAGGATTTTTCTTCCCCTTCCCTTTCCTTTCTTTGGCAGCCAAAGCGCAATTTTCTTCATCTCATTCTTCGATGAAGATCCATCCCTAGTACCCCACCTTATCTCCTCCTGCACAAGATCTGACCAAAGTCGCTCCCATCCAGGCAGTTTCTCCCAACCATTGACAGAGTCCTCATAGCTATGCCAAATCTTTGGAAGCCCAAGGAGAGCCAAGCTCACCAAGTATTCTTCATCAACAGTAACCCCCACACTTCCCAGCTCATCCTTGCAGTGGACAAACTTCGTGAGGTATTTTGGTATACTGTCGCCTTTCTCCATTTTTATTTTTATGAGATTGTCTTTAAGCGCCAACTTCCTCTGGTTGCTTTGGCTTTGGAACAAGTCTGTCAAAGCTTTCCACATTAAGAATGGAGTAGATTTACCATGAAGGCTAGACACAATTTTATCCTTCACACCTTCCAACAGAATTCTTCGACACTTTGTTGTCTTCTTTTTCCATGCGTCAAGTGTGGCTGCATCGCTAGAAGAAGGTTTTGGAATTTCAGCATCTATGAACTCCTTCAACCCATTATCCTCCAGCACCGCCTCCATCCTGTCCTTCCATGAAATATAATTCGAGCTACCATCAAGGGCATACTCCAATCACAATCTGTTGAAATACATTTCAATGAATGCTCAACTTCAACACCATGAAAACACTGCAGCAAATTCGAATTCCACCAGCAGAAAACTCAACTGCTTCAATAATTGCAATCTGCTCCAATGATCAACTGCTCTGATACCATGTAGAAATTATATAAATTATGTGTTATATGTCCAATATTATCTTGATCTCACACTATTTTAACTTCATGCAAAATACAGAATCTATTCCACCATTGATCATCACATGCGGAAATTAAATCAATTGCAATGCACACATGAAACAATAAAAATTCACACACATTAACAGAGTTGTTTAACGGGAAATCCTGAAGCTAAAAAACCCAACTATCTGTATATAATATATGTCATAGAGATCATGTAAAAATCCTCATACAAATCTGATCATATCAAGCTCTCAGTACAATACAATCGCTACACACTAATCAGGCCCGATCTTGCAAATCCATGCACCGATCTTTGCCACCTACTAGCCTGCCTCTATTGTGAAATCCCTGCTGAAGAATGGCTCTGAATGAGCTTGAATCCACCAAGCTTTCACTGCACAATCCTCATGGGCATCTCCACTGAGTTTTGGATGCAATCAATGGATCACTATAGTCACACTTGCTCTTTCACCTACCTCTCCATTGGTCTCCACTAAAAATGGCATGCACTATAGTTAACTAATGTATTCTTCAGTTGATTACTGAGTTATTATTTATTGAATTAATTAAATAATTAATTCACACCACTCTTACTAGTGTATCAATCAGTTAGACTAGATACAACTAGCTCAACTGAGTCTAACTGAGTTAAAATGAATACAACTCTACCAACTACTTCTATAACTCCACCAAAATCTATCACATGAGTTCTAACTGAAGTCCTCATGCATTAGCTCCAGTAAACCCTCAGGAATAGCATAATTCCTTCTGTCAGCTGCTGTGCCACATCTGTGCACTTAACTGAAGTGATCCAAGAGAATAAGATAATGTTTAGAGTCCAAATATTATTAAGAGCTAATAATATTCGACATATCTATTTTTAGACTGGCAATCTAAAAATAGATTCCACCCAATATGTCTAAAAATAGAAGTCCATTTATTTTTCCAACTTGACCAACCATCCACAAATAGCATCCTGCAACTCATAGAATATGATCGACATGTCTAAAAATAGACTTTGCGCCAAAAATAGCCTGCGGGCCCACTTAGTGAAGGCGACTCTTTTCACTAAGCTCATCATCTTGTTGAATCTCAACATTATTTTCGTTTTCTTCCAAGTATCTTAATGCTTAACTCCCTAATTTTGTTTTCAAATATTGGTATTTCCTTGATGTCCTGTAGTAAAGGGGTTTTTATAAAAATCTTCTCCAGTTGATCCAATATATCATAATCAGGTATCATAATCTGTTTTTATACCCCTTTATCAATTTTAAATCTTTCCGAAAAAGGTGGGTTTTGTACATAAACTGAAGGTTGTTATATAATGGGAGTTGAGTTTATTGGAATATCATTGGTATGTACAGGGGCAGTTTTTTTTTTGAGAAATTTCCTTCTGATGAAGATATGTCTCCTCCTCAGAGTGATTATATTTTTCACTTTCCTGAATAAAAATAGATGTTGGCTCCATTTCAAATACTCTATCATATATAAGTTGTAAATTTTTTACATCTAATGGATTTATCATATAATTTTGTAATTTTTTTCCTTCTATATTGTAAAGAGGTTGTGAGATTTATTTATTTTTGGGTTTGGGAGTGGTTGAGCAAGAAGTTGGTTTGGTATTTGTGGAAATGGTAATAAAAGTTGTGGGTTTGGATTTTGAGTTTGAGCTTGAGGTGGTTTAATAGGCTGAGGAAAATATTGTCATAGAAAAGTAGGGTAAGTTCGAGGATATTGTGAGTAGTGAGGATATTTTCAATAAGGATTTTTCCATCCTTTTTCCCAAGGTTGAGGCCAAGGTTGCCAAGGCATGGGTGTAGTAGAATTATTTTGTGATGATTGTGCATATGTTTGGGTGTTAAATCCTTGATTTTTACATGGTATCTTGGCAATAAAACAAAGAGGGTCTACCTGATTTGGTACTAGTTCCTCTTGGTAAACAGATTTAAGACCTGGAATTGAAGGATATTCTTTGGAATCATGATTTTCTTCACACGACACAATTTTATATGCTTTTCAAATCAGGAGGACATTCTCTCAAGGCATGTTTCTTTCTACACTTTGAACAAAATATAGATAGAGAAAAAATTTCGACTTTTTGCTTATTTTGTATTTTAAAGGTGTGTTTTTTTTCACTAAGGCTCCCTAAAATGTTTGTCTTGAAATGATCAAGAAAATTTTCTATTTCAGTCTTACTTACAATTCTTGCTACAGATATATTAATCTTAGAAATAACATGATTTCCTGGGCTTTTTCCAATGTTTGTATTTCCTCTTGAAATGTGTAAGCATAACTCAGAAGTATATGGTAATGATAACTGATAAATGTCCCCTTTACCCATCATATTGAGAATATATATCCATTTATCCATGATGCATATTAATAGAAGAGTTTTCAAAGTTTCTTCATCTAAATTTTCCATTTGATCTCTCTTAGTATTGTAGCTAAACCTTTCAATCAAATCCTCAAGATTCTAATCTTATATTTGCATCATTTTGAAAACTTCATCCTTAAGTTTATGGGCATGTAGTAAACCTTCTATTTCTCTAATAATTCATTTTCATTTTTTCCCGTGTGCTAATAGAGTTTCTTAATAAGCCCATAAACCATTTTAGTGTTGCATCCTTAAGAGTGGCTGGAAAGAATTTTGATTTTTGAGAGTCGAGGAAATAGTCATAAGATCTACATAAAACTTCAAACTCAAAAATAAATGTTTGAGGATCCTCACTTCTTAATCCATGGAATTTAGAAACGATAGAGGGTGACATATTTTTCATTGTTACTATGGTATCTTCATCAAAGATAGGAAATGCAAAAGGGTCTAGTTATCTTCTATCTCCTTCTCTTCCTATTCATCCACCTCTTCCACCTCCAATTGTTAGAAATACTAAGAGGGGGCCAGGGTGAATCATTATTTATTTTCAATTATTATTATTTCCAGTTAGATCATTTATAGTTTGAAAAAAAATAAACAATAAGAATAAATACTTTTATTAATCTCAATAAATCAAGTACGATATTTTTGTAGGGCTCCAAGCCTAGATGAAGTCACCAAATTCTAATATCCCTGGCTCCAACCTATATTATGCCAAGCATCGACTTGGACTTCCTAAGGTTCCAACCTTGTAATTTTTAAGCACCAACCTCTAGGGCTCCAACACTATCTCTGGTACAGGCTCCGACCTAGTTTCTTGAGGACTCCTATCCTCTAGGGCTCCAGCCTTATCTTCCAAGGCACCAACCTTGTCACTATGAGGCTCCAACCTCTTGGGCTCCAATCCTCAACTTCAATTCATGAATATGTGTTTGAATATTCTTCATGACTCCCAATTTCCTCTTCAATGAGCCCTGTTAATATTTAGCTATGCCTTCACTTAGTCTCCACGTCACTTCATCATTGAAAACCTTTTTCTTCACATGAAGGTGTCTCCAGAAATATTCATTGTACCCAAACAACCTCTCCAAGTTTAGTCCATGATGAATTCAGAAAAGTATCATGATCTCCAATAGTGTCTTTAGTAGGCTACTAGATTACTCTTCAAGGTCACTTCACAAGTGATCCAAGTGTCTTCTAGCCGCTTAAAAAATCCTCTTCTCCAAAGATGTCTTCACATGGCTCCTCAAATCAAACGAAGTATTCACAGTTCAAACCTTCAAAATTCTTCCCCTAAGATACTTTACAAGGTAATATGGGATTTCAAGATATGCTCAAGATTATATCCAAGGGAGTCCAAATTCACTTCAAGATTTATATCGGTTTTTCAAGAAGTCTGCTCCAAGGTGTGTCCTTAGTAGGCTACTCCAAGGCACTTTCAAGATATTGCTCTCAAATATGTTCAAATAAGGTTCCAAATATTTTCTTCAAATAGTCAACAAGAGGTCCATATACTATCACAAATGGCTTCCAAGGTGCTTCAGGGATAAATGTGCCACTGCAACTTCAAGTTCATTGTACTCAAGGTCAAGCTGTTGTTGCAAGGTCTTCAACCATTTATCTAAGGTATGGATTTGACCATAGGTAAGTCATTCCAAGCTCCAGGTAGATTAAAAAGTCAAAAATTTCTACAATTGTGCCTAATCTGAGTTATCATACAACCCTCTAGTAGTCACAATAATTCTCTCAATTTTAAGCTTCTTCAGCAGGTGACTGTCCGATTAGAGAGATCGTGGCTTATTCCAAGCTACTACAGTAGGTCCAAGTCATTGTGTTGACTTCAAAAAGTAATCCAAGCTACAGTCTGATCTACAGTATGCATAGGCTCTGAGCCACAAAATTGCAGAACATGTCATAGGGTTCGTGTGTTATAGCATTGTTCAATATTTTACACAATCTGAGCAAACTGAGCCTTTGTCCATAATGATTCTTCACACTGTCCGACCCAAGGAATGATCCAATCTCTTCTTCAATTTTCAATGAAATGTCCAAGCCTCTGACCAAGAATCTGATCCAAAATAGTGATACACAGTTCACTGTATACAGTCTGATACTACTGCAGTAAATAAGTCACTCCAATCTTCGATAGTCTGAACTAAGAAATCCACTACAGTTTGAGCAAGGAAGTCTCCCACAGTTTGAGCTAAGAAACATGAACCTTTGTAGTCATCATCCTAAGCTACAACAAGGGATCAGAGGTTTTTGAGGTAAGTATCAAAAATTTATTCAAACCCATATCCGAGATGGAGACAACTATGTGTTAAGAAAAATATAAGCCCAAACAATAGTTTAGAATAACTCCTTCTTAGCCTTGGTGCTTTGTCTTGCTGTGTTGTCCCTTAACTATTATATTCACCAAAAATTTATGGTAGAAATGAGGGTCTACGACCTTATTTATATTTATTTAGTTATGAAACTGAAGGGACGTGTCTATTTGGAGGAGGCCGACATGAGAGACAAAGTGTAGGTCGGCTAGACTACAAATATATATTTTTAACCTTAAAAATTCAATTTCTCATGAACTATTTGGAGTTTCATGGCAAGTAAGAGCTCATTGGAAAGAGGCAAAATCCTCTTTCGGATGGTTTAGGTCCCATGTTCAAAGGTTTCCTCTAAGGTGGTGAATTTTGTTTTATTTGTGATTGCCCTTGAATTATTTAGTGTAGAAAATGATTAGGAAAATATGGCTTCTTTGTTTGGCTTATCCATTGTTTTTCTTCTCCATTATTTTGCCTCTTCATCATCATAGGAACATGTAGGACATCCACATCATCATGAGAGTGTCTAAAAATAAGTGTATCATCCATGTCATCACATAATTGTGTAGTGATATGTTATAGCACAACATTATTATGAGAACTCCAAATTAGTCTTCCAACCCTCAAATGATCTGAAACCACGTTACCACCATCAAGTGTATGACATCATCATATGTCATCATCAAGCATCATCCAAGTGTATGACATCATGTAATATCCCAAAATGGAAAATGCAGTAATACTGAAACACAATATAAGAATTGCAACTAAGTAAATAATAAATCTAAAGAAAACATAAGAATATACAGAGAAGCTAAGCCTTTTTATTATATGGAGAGGATTTAGTTACACAATGTACAAAAGATAAGTGGATCTAGCCAAAGAGATGGCCTAGAATCACCCTACAATGATGCTACAGCTAGCACTGCGTAACTGGTGAGCTTACAGGAAGCAATACGGCGTTGTTCCTCTCACTGCTAATGTACATGAGCTGCTACAAAAGGAAATGTAGATCTAGGGAGCTCAGGAGCTCTGATGATGCCAAGATTCAAGATCTGGCCAATGTGATGGGAACACAAGATCACCTAGAAAGGATTTTCTAGGTCTATAACTTTGGAAAATCACCCTCCTAGGGTTTGATCCCTTGACTGTTGGGTTATCTAGATCTAAAGCTAGATATAATCCAAAGATGGCTGCAATATTTTCTACAAATAGATTTGAGCTTTGAGGGTTGATCTCTCCTTCATATCTACAAGCTAGGAGCTTGAGATCTTGTCTCCTCTTCTTCCTCCTTCAAGTTGCAGCAACTGAATATGAAATTTCTACAAAAATTTCACTATGCAAGAGGGAGAGGATCTATGCCTACTAGAATATGTTGCAATAATATCCAAGCTGATGGAAATGGTGATGGAAATGTGAGGGGATGATCCCTCATAGGATTACTAGCTGAAATACTAGTAACCTCCTTCCTCCTTTGGATCTGCAATGATGGACTGTGCAATCCTTGATGGGAATGTTGTTGATAGGAGGTCAATAATGTTTGGCCTGATGCCAAATATGAAATGAAGCCTTGGGAATTCTGATCTTCAATCCCAAGGTGATAGGAATAATCTTACACCAGTTCTCTAGCTAAAATACTGAAGAAAACCTCCACCTCCAAACTGATCTTCATAAATTGTGTAATTCCTAAAGGTATATGTTCTACAAATGATGGAAAAAATAAGTGGAACCAATTCCTGATGTATAATGAAGTACAAACCTCTTCAAAGAGCTACTTAATGAAAGAGGCCAACCAGGAACACCCTATGCTAAACAACACTTGCAATCTTAGCTAAACAACCAAGGAAAGCATGGAATGTCACATGACAATTCCAGATCTAAACAGACCTCAACATCTATAATCAATAGCCTGCCTTCATTGTTGCCTTCATCTCCTTTATATAGTTTGTGAGCCTTCCCATTCCTTGGCCCACCTCTAAACTGCGTTGTGCATGTGGACATAATCCTCCATGTTTGACTACGCTGTCTCTCCACGTCATCCATCATGTCTACATACAATGTGCAACCTCTCCATCATGTGTGCATTAATTGCACCACTTCCTCCATCACTTCATCATGAATGCTCTATGATCTTTCATTAGATGCCTTCCATGATCTTAGTTGACTGCTTGAACCTCCATGATCTATCTCATTAATGAGACATGATCTCCAATCTATTCACATTAGTAGTTGCTCCACTACCCCATTATGTAGATCTAAGCTTAATTAATCCACATTCACATATAAAAAGTGGATATTTATTCACCTTGAGGATTATGGGTCCCTCCACCCTTTTATTTACTTAATTCATTAAGAAAAATAAGAACTCTAATATTCCAAATATCATGTGAAAAATTGGGAATATTACACATCATCATATGACATCAAGGGTTAAATTCTAGATCATAAAGTGCATGCAACATTATATCAAGGACTACTTATGGCTTCTTTCATTAGTGGTTTGACTTCTTCATGACTTGACATCTTCATTGATGGTATCCTAGTCAACCAAGAGTCATGACATCATCATCTGGAACCGAGCATCTCAATATTGAAATCTCTGCCAATGCCATAATGACATCAATGGAAACCTTGATTAACAACAATCCTACCTCTTCTTCCACCTCCAATCCTAGGTTTTTCACCATTATATACTTCTCCTTCCCTTTCTCCAGCCATTGTATATTCTTCAAGACTAATATAAGGATCCAAAATTGGGTTTTTTAGTTCCTCCTCTAGTTCCTTTGGTTCTTATATCATCGTATATTAAAATAGGTTTCTTATTCTTCTCCTTCACTAGGGACTTCTAGTTCCTATGCTAGAAGTCAATTTACAGTTGAATATAGAAAAATTATTCCTTTTGTTGGGGATGTAGGATCTTCTTCTTCTATTATGGCCTCAGTTGATGAATATGGTGAATTTATAGGTTGGATTTCAGATCTATGTACCTCAGGAATTCTATTTTTTCCTACAATGGATGGTATATGAGTTTGGGTGGATGGTATGCCACTATGAGGTTGTGGTGGGGTGAGTGGTGATGCTGGGATTAAAATTATACCTCTACCTATGAATCTACCTCTAGAATATGTTTTCCTATGCATGTCATTTTTGTTGTTGTTTTTGTTGTTTTTTAAGAAAGTAAAAAAGAAAAGACTCCTATATACACTTCCTCGGAAACGATGCCAAAATGTTTGGTAATTCTATGTAAATGAAGTGTAAATGAACTGTATGTACTATAAGTATTGATTATTTAAATAATTCTAAATGAAACTGAGTTGTATTGAAATACAGATGGTTTTCATAAGAAAATTAATGATTCCTAGAAAACTATAATGATGACTACACCCTTTGCTAAAACTATTTTTGTTTATAAATTCCACACTTGCTTTGAAATGGAAATCTCAAACCTTTGCATAAATTAAATCAATATCACACTTTACATGAATGTAAATAAAATCTATATTCAATTCTAGAAAAATGAAATCACTCTTACTCAAGAAATATAAATGCTTAAAGCAAACCACATAGTTGCATGAATGAAATTGTACTTAATGAAAATCACTCTCCGCTCTTCACACTTGTAAATATTTCTACTTTAATGAAAACCCTATATTTCCATGTGCATTTTTACTCTATAAAAGAAATGAAACATTTAAAAATACTGAGAAAATGACTTATCTAAAAGAAAATTGAAAACAAAGTTTAGAAATTTAACTAAGATAAATAAAAAACACAATTATATAATTAACTACTTAGTAATGAAAACAACATAAAAATCCTTAAATTCATCAAGGGGGGCCCTCCACGAGAAGTAGGAAACAAAAATTATGCTAGTAATCAAATGCTTAACCACACATTGATGTGCAATGGAAACAAAATGTCTTTTTTAAAACAAAGTTTCAATAATAGAGTTTCAATATTATTGACGATGTCTTTCATTTCTACTGAGAGGCATTACTTATAGAGCTCATAACAATTAATTTTCATAGATTTATGCCTAAGCCTAATCAACATAAAATATATTTAGTATAGAAAAGATAAAATCATGATTTTCTCGTGATTTTCTATTAGAAAAGCAAAATCACGAGGCGCAGATCTTGTTCTCAATTCACTGTTACAGACTTTGGTGGTTGACCCTTCCTTTGACCGTATAACCAGGATATGTTCCATCACTTTGTCTCTTGAGAATAGGAGGAAATATTATATGTATGATTTCCACCTATCTGTATATTTTGATCTCCAAATATCATCCTAGAACCTATCAAACAATGGATTTGGTTGCAGAATTGTGAATTAGGTACACAATCATTAGAATTCAGTAGCCACAGTAAATGCTAAGCTAAATAATAAAGGACATTGTCATTTTATAAAATAGGAGACAATTATATACCTATCATGTCATAAATCCTATAACTTTATGTCCAATGCATTATTCTGGAGGTCAAAAAGAAATAAATGAAGTAAAGGATGGTGTTAAAATGAAGCAATTATTGGGTTCAACAACCTTCCTGCTGCCATTGCTACTATAGCAATGGTATTGGTCCAAGAATATGATCTAGGGACAGAGCAACCCATCTATTACTTGATTCAAAATACCAGCGATACCGAAATCAAGTATACTCACGTGGAAAAATTAGTTTTGACATTCGTTTAAGCCATCCAAAGGTTTCGTCATCATATATTGCTCCGAAAAACTATGGTTGTTTCCAATTGCAACCCTATGAAATACAATATCACATCAATTTCTAGGGTGAATGTACTCTAAATGGATCGTTATCCTACAATATTTTGATTTTTATTTCATCAAATCCAAATTAAAGAAATCCTTAGTTTTTTTTGAACTAATATGCGACCTTCCCTCTCATGATTTTGATTCGATGCCTGAGGATTCAATATGAGGTGAGTCGTTGTTTCTGATATCATCATTTGATACATGGTATGGAGATATTATTATATATCTTAAGACCCAAACTTTCCAATCTGATACCTCTCGATCTGAGCAGTGATGTATTCAATACCAACCCAATAAATACATCATCGTTGGTGACACCGTTTATCATCATGGTATTGATACAATTTTCCAAAGGAGCCTAACACATGAGGAGGCCGATAAAGTACTTAATGAATTCCATTTGGGGGAACGTGGCGGTAATTTATCTAGATATGCTACTGCATAGGTGATATTATGTTATAGTTAATTTTTGGATCACCATATTTTGCAATTATATCCTCATTGTCCAAAAGTGTCACACATGCTAGATTTATTATCGTAAGACTCGTGCTCCACTAGCTTCATTACATCTCATTATTTCTCCAGGTCCTTTTCCAAAATGGGGTATCAATTTTATGACATGTAACCCTAACTTGGTCGGGGGGCATGGACATATCATTGTAGCAGTAGATTATTTTTCCAAATGGTCTGAGGTGATGCCTACATTTAATGACACTCGCGAAATGAATACATATGCAATCATGTCATCGCGCAGTTTGGTTTTCCACAAGCCATAGTCACATATCATGGGAAGCACTTTCGAAATCACATGATGACCGAATTTATTTCCAAGATTGGAATTTCTCATGAAAGGTCCACTCCCTACTACCCTCGGGCTAATGTGCAGGTTGAGGATATTAATAAATTTATTAAAAAAATTCTTCAACGTATGATAAGGGTCCATAAATCATACTGGTATTTTCTTCTTTATTCAGCCTTATGGGCATACCAAACCAATGTTAGGACTACTACTGGATTCAATACTTTCCATTTGGTTTATGATCTAGAAGCAATCCTCTCATTCAAATATGAGATTCCATCACTAAAACTAGCTATAGAAATTATTCCTGCCACTTTCGTAGAGTAGGAACATCTCTTACCTTTGACCCGATTAGATGAGACTCGACGAGATGATGCTATGGATAATGAAGCCTATAAGAAACGTGTTAAGGAGAAATATGACAAAAGTGTCAAGCCTCGTGTCTTCTCAAAAGGATACCTTCTCCTTCTATATGACCTAGAGTATGAAAATTTAGGACTAGGAAAGTTCCAACCGATGTGGTTAGGCCCATATATTTTCAAGCATGTCCTTGCTAAAGGAGACTACGAGTTAGTTGATTTTGATGGAGTCCCATTGGCACAACCTAGAAATGGTTTTTACCTTAAAAAATACTATGCTTGATCCCATGCATAGTACATGGTGTACATATTTTTTATAGGTGTGCTGAGTGTGTTTTCAGTCTGTCTCTTTAGAGTTTCCTATGGTTTCTGTTGATCCCATTTACATTTGGTTTGTAGATTTCGTAATCCATTGAAACATATATCAGTTATGCTGATGGTGCTATTCATACTACTTAGAATCTATCCTCTGAAGCGTGGCTATCTTTGCTCCAAATTTCGAGTTAGTGAGTCTACAAGGGGTTTGTATCATCCTCTCTACCAACAACATCTCTGAGTATAGCATAGTGGTATAGATATTGTCTAATGCTATTTTACACGGTATTTGTTGTTTATTCATAAAACTTGACTCATAGCTTGTGGTACTACAATTGGCTAATGTCTATTCAGTCAGAAGTCCCACCATTCTTTGCATGTTCTTTTTTTTCGAACAAATTTGGTTGTATTATATTTCTAAAAAGAGGGTGAGGATAAGAACTTCATCAATACAAAATTTATCCTAGTTTGATATAAAGTGAGATCTTCTTGGGAGCCATTACATGATATGTGCTTCCTGAGCTACATTTTTCTTCCCTTCTTTTAGAGTTAGACACTATTACATTTGTACTGTACTGTTTGATGAACTGACCAAGTAGAAAAATACACTTAACTTTCATAGTAATCTATATATGCTACTACATTTTAGAATAAAGGACATAGAGATTCATAGTTTTTTGGGAAGTTTATTTGTTTACGGTGTTTTCACTTCCTCTATATCTGGTTCCTTGGTCTTGGGAAGTGGATCCTTGCTCCGATTTATTACTGAGTGCCTCCTTGATGAATTTGAGTGATTCCTCCAAGTGATTGCAATGATTCTTGACTTCCCTCATATCCTCGTTTCAAGTCTTCGATTGTGATCGAATTTATGCCATCTCTGCCTTATATTTTTCCTTATCTTGCTGGATTTGATTCTTGAGACTTTCAATCATGACTCGATGATATTTTCAAAAGGCGCAGGGGTGCAGCCTATCTTCCAATGAATCAATTTTCTACTGTAGATTGTGTTCTTTGATGTTGATGCCCTTGTTGCCTACAGTAACCTTTGATATGTTTGCTTCTTCCCTCTTTCCCAAGATCTGGTAATGTGGGTCTCTGATAATGTTGAGTTGTGATTCTTCATTGTTGGGAGGATTTAGCCAATTAAAATCACAGAGAATGGCGTAGTATGAGGAAGGAAAAAACCAATGAGAGGGTGAGTAAAGAAAGTGAAGCGGGAAAAAAACAATGAGGTGAAGAAGATAGGATAAGAGGATGTGTTGTGAATGAGCAGAGAAGGCCTATAGTTCAGGTAGAAAAGATAGGGAGCAGAAATATAATAAAGCACAACACTATGGGAAAATTTCTCAAACAGGGGCGAGAGCTTAGGAGATGCTATGTAATATCCCAAATTAGGGAAATGCTACAACAATGAGAATATCTCAAGATATTCTAAAGTTGGAGCTGCAGCAATATGCAAACACAACTATGGAGTTGCAGTGACACTCAAATCATAGAAATGTGAGAGAAATACATAGCTATCTTATTAAATAATAGCAGCAACAATAGAATACAAGATCTTGAGGAAAATGCTACTCAAGATAAGCAATGCTCAGCATGAAGAGACAAGTACATAAATCAAGATAAAACCACTGCTACACATGTATGCCCAAGTTATGACAGCTCCATTTTATAGAGAAAATACATGCTACATATGTAAAATACATGGATGTACAATAATATGGACCAATACAACATTGGAAGTGAAGATATCAACTCCCAAATGCTACCTCATGTCAATCCTAGAAGGATTGGTTATGAAAGACAAAATCTGCAAAATGCCAGAGTTGTTGGGTAGCAGCTGCAACTCAGAAATAGGACTGGATGGAGATGGCTGTAGATGATGCCCAAACTGAATATTCCTTCTCCAATAGATCTCCAAAGTGAAAGGTTGATCCCTTCACCAAAGATCTTCCCCTCCAAACATATCTGCAAATCCCCACCGCTATTGCTCACTAGAAATAACGCAGTCTCTGAAGAAAACTGCATTGTAGGGGCCAGGGAATGAGTTGGCCTAATGCCAAGATGTGTAATAGGTGCTAAAACCTTTCTCGCTAGCTTCCCAAAGGAATGGAGACTCCCTCCTCTAAAAATTAGGTCTGGAAGTGGTGTTGAGGTCCTCCACTGCAACACCCTACAACACAAAATTATGTTGCTGCAGCAATAACACTGTCCTGGAGGAGGATTCTTTGGTCTTGAGCCAAGAAATGTGGAGAATGAAGAACAATCCCTCAAGAGGCCTCTCAAGAAGGAGAAGGAATCCTAAACAGAAATTTCCCCGACAACTCTTGCCAAACAGCAAAGAATGCACAATGTCTGAATAGACAATGAGATCAATAATACAAGCATGAGAAACAATGGCTGCCTTGCCCTCCTTTTAAACAAGTGAAAGCCCCTCTCCATGGGTCCCATTCCTCTTAGGGTTTAATCCACCAAATAACCCTCTTCCCATTCATATTGCGCTATCTCTCTAAGTTCTCTCCACCTCTTATCCCAGTGTTGTTGACTTGGTCAAACTTGACCTTGTCCACTTGCAAATAACCCTGTTCACACATGAGGGTGTGAAAAATAGCTCCAATGATGATCCCATTTCATACTATGAGGGATTTTATTGAGATTATAATTATGCATGGGCCTCCTCACCCATTTATTCTCCTTCTAGGTGAAATCAATAAAAATTAATATTCTAAATTATTTTAGGAAAATTTTGGAATATTACAGTCCTCCCCTCCCAAATGTTGCTTGTCCTCGAGCAACTGCAAGGATAGAACTGGAAAGCCTCCTCTCAAGGCATGGAGTCTATGATGTGTTGAGGAATATCCTCCTCATGTGGATCCTCCATCCCCCAAGCAATCAACCAAGCAAAATGAGTTACCTCCCAACAGGGCAACTCCTGAAATTCATCTTCCACCTTGGGCTCTGGCAATATAGGTGGGCTGAAAATCTGATCTTGGTAGACAAAATAGCCCACCCCACGTTGTCCTCCTCTCCACTTAGGATAAGTGTGGAGTGTATGCTGATCCTGGGCTGCAATGACATTGCCTTCAAATGGAAATATGGAGATTAGACCTCTAAGGACCTCTCCTCCAACATTATGAAACATGTTGGCCCAAATCATCTCATATGTGGTGAGTTGGAAATCATCATCATATGGCATCACATTCCTAATATGGCTCAGCTCATAAGGAAACAAATGTGCTGCTGTAGTGGCCATACCATCTCCCATGTTCCCTTTAGAACATGTAGTGAAAAGAGTGTGGGAGTTTTCTCCCTCCAAGGACACATTCACCCAATGTGTCTCCCCTCCAATCATGCTCCCAAGGAAATATTTAGAAATATCAATCGAGGGAACTGTTGGGGTTCCTGTGTTTTGGCAGGTTTGGCAATACCAAAAGACAAGACAACATCAAACCGCTTTGGGATCTCAGGATCTAGCCCTTCTGGATCCAGAGAGGTATATCTCTATAAAGGCAAAGAAATATATGTCTTTGAAGTTCAATTAGAAGGTATTAAGCTGGTTATAGGGTACAAGGGTTGTTGTTTTGTTTTTTTTGTTTGTCTGGTTGTTGGGAAACATGAAAGAAGGGTTCAATGTAAGACAAGAAGTGAGCAAAAGAGGATTTTGGCTATGAGAGGATAATTCAAGTTAAACTCAAGTCCATTGGGTAGTGGGGTCATAAAAGAGTTTACTTGCAATTCAATATCCAAGGCTTTCAAATGGGCTAGTCATCTAAAACAGAGGATCTTTAAAGATAATAGTGTGGAATGAAATGATAAGGAATGAAGGTGAATGACAAGGAAACCTTCCAAGGTGACCACTTAGGAGAAAATCTAGGGACAGGGCATGCCTTAACCATCTATGACCAAACTCCTAATGAGGCTAACTCTTCATAAAATAGGAAACATTAAATATTTAACACAAAGGTGAAGCCTGAGATCAGAGAAAGACTTTGAACTTTCAATGTTTTGACATTCAACTTAAGGGATCTTAGAAAAGCTTAAATATTGGAAAAGGACCCTAGTGAGACAGAATCAACTCTAATCTCCCAGTATCCTAATTATTTCAATTAATACTAGACAAGAACATCTAACAACAGACTCTAAATTCATGCATCAGTAAGCAGGGAAAACCAACTACTATACTGGCTAAATTACCTTGAACTTGTTCTCAGATAGCACATTTAGTAGAAAACATCAAATATAAGAAGAGAAAGAAGCATTAGGGTACCATGCAAGGGTATATCCTAAGCCAGATTACTGATTTCTTATCAGAGAAATGAAATATGATGAATTACAGGAGGAGAACAGAGACAAAGATAGAACACATCACCGCTGCTTCAAATCAGGATCCAATGAAACATGCTTGTCATATTAAAGAGAAAAACAAGTCATATAAAACATTGTCCAATAGCTTGATATTCAGTCTGAAATCATCTCCTCATCCTATTTTACAACTAATACACAGAACTCTATCTCAAGAGAACATCTTACAATCCACAGTTATACGATCAACAACCTTTACAATGTATTTTTCTTGAGTTTTATAGCTGAAAGAGAGGCAGAGGAGGTAGATAGAACTTTAAATGAAACATTAAAACAAAGGAAGAAGAGAGCTGGAGGCCCATTATATTTTAATATCTTTGCATTGACTTCAATACTCTTTGGATGAAAGAGTGGTCTTCGACAGGCTGATAATAACTTCATAGGTATGTTCTTTGATGTAATTCTCGGCTGTCTGTACTCTGTAGTAATCTGGGACAAGTAAGGCATATAAATGACCTTTAGGCTTGCCATACTATGTAACAAATTCTCTGGATATCTTAGGACTACTGTCAGGGCAGTGATCTTCTCAGGAACATTGATGGAGAATACAATATTATGGGAAATCATCCTTTCTTGGGAAAGAACCCTCTGCTGATGTGAAACACTGATAGGATTTGTTTTATGTGCTTCAGGCCTCATTTATGCATTTTCTGTCATTCATAAGGTCTTCAATATAGTACATTCGCCCTTTAATCACTGAATTAAAGCTTAAAATCTTCAATAATACGCTTTAAATCTCTTTAATCCTTCACTGATACTCTTTGCCGCTTCTTTGACTGTCTATGTCTGTGGATGCACAGGTTTAATGGTGCTGGAGGTTTTTCAATAGAGTTAATAAATCTGATTGGAATGAAACATGTGTTTAAAACCCCCTCAAGATTCTTTCCCTACGATCTCTGGCTCTAAAAAATCTTCCTCTGTGCTCTGTGTCACTATGATTGTGACTGTGAGAAATAACAGTTTTCACCGTCTATAACCCTGCAAAAAGACGATAAACAGGTTAAGAAAAATCCATGGGAGTGGAGGTGGATTCTATGGAGGCTTGTGGAGATGGCAGCGCAGTAATGAAAACAGTGGCTGTAGCGAATAAAACAGTGAAAACTGCGAAAGAATGGTGAAGCAATGATCTGCTGGAGGTCTGGTGAAAAGATGGTTTTGGACTGTTGGATTGTATCTGATGGTGGTTACCAATGGTCAGGATTTACTGGTGGAGATGCTTTAGAGGAGTTAGGCGGAAGAGATAAAATTTAATGTAAAACATAAAAGTTTAGACTTTGGGCAAATTAGAAAGGAAAATGTGTGAAATCAAATGAAATCGGGCTTTGAATGGTGGGACCGGAGGGCAGAGGGCGATTTGAGTGTGGACCGTTAGATCTCAGGAGGAGATCAACGGTTGAGATGCTCCGACGAAGTCCTTTAGAGGTCCGATGAACATAATATGAATGAAAATGCGATGGAATAAGGGTCATAGATCTATACAGATCAATGGTCGGGATCTTCAGGAAGCACGGTCGAAGGCAGAAGAGGGAAGTGGTTTTTAGGAGAAAACAACTGTTTTTGCATTGCAATAGAGTGGTTTTGAAATTTGCCCAAAAAAAAGCGATATCGCTTGCCGCCCGACATGTGTCCCTCCCAAAACCACTTTCATCGCGTAATTTTGAAGATTTAACCTTTGGGCACAGGAAAAACACAATATGCACCTCCACCATTAGATGTGGGACCGGGAGATCCGACGGTGCAAGACGGAACGTGATACGGGGAGATGCGCGGTTGGTAAGGTGGGGGCAGGTCAACAATGGTTTTAATATAGGCCATTGGATCAGCATGATGGACGTTGGATATTTAAAGATGAGGCATAGGAAAAATGGCCAGTGCATGAGCGAGGAGAAAGGGGAACTGTTAGATCAATTGAAAGGAATGGTTGAGATCCAATCACAATTGGAGAAGGCAAGGGCCAAAAATCTGATGGTTGATGTTGCGATTGCGCATGGACTGTTGGATCATAGCGGAGATCGACGGTGGAGATTGATCGAGGGGGGGTAATGGAGGGCACAGGAGGCAGAGAGTGATCAAATCCTAGTCATTAGTTCTTGTGGATTCAATGGCCAGGATGTAATCGGAGATTGGCCCATCAGGGAAAAATAACAGTGGATTCATTGGGTCGGCGCGATGCGATTTTGCGCCAGCCGTTGGATCTTAGGAGGAGATCAATGGTCAATGTTCAATCAGAAGGGCAATGAAATGAGGTAATGGGCACAACGAAGCCAAAGCACTGGCTGTTATATCTATACAAATCAACAGCTCACATCGAGCCTGTGGTCGATAGAACAAAAACTTCATCGCATCGGGAAATTTCATGTAACAAAGGAAATGCGCACATAACAAACTCCCAATTGCGATTGGAAATGGTGCAATGGTGAAATGGCCATCAGATCATTGAGGGATCAACGGTGGAGATCGCAGTGGATAGGTAATGGATAGAGCCTGTTGGGCATGATGCGATTGGCGCTTGACCATCGGATTGTTGGACGGATCAACGGTTCATATTGCATCCGAGGCCCATAAACCAAATATTTCTCGCATCGGAGAATTTCACTTCACAAAAGAAATGTGCTCGCAACCAACTTCTGATTGCGATTAGCGCCCAGGGATTTAGCGCCTAGTCTCAGGCGCGGGTCATATGCAAAGAAGAGGTTAGGGGCTTAGCTGAAAGGGGCTTAGGCCTGATATATGGTAAAAGTGGGGTTTTTAGGCCAAAAACAGAGTTTTTGAGGCTTAGAAAGGGGTTCCGGTAGGGAAACAAAGGGATGTTTTCACCAAATGAGGGGATTCAAAAGGTTTTAGAAGGGGAATTTGGTGATTTGGATGACTTAGGAAGGGATTTTGGGGGTTTTTAGGGAGATTTTGAGAAGGGAAAAAAGGGTTTAAAATGGGGAATTTGCAGGGATAAAAGGGAGCAAATGGGGGCTTTCTTGAGCACAATTTTCTCACAAATAGTGAGGCTTTCTTGATGGAAATAGTAGTGAAGATATTTTTGAAGAAAAATACACATAGAGGCCTCAAGAATGAGATATTTTCAGAGGAAATGTTTCTCTTGAAGGCTTAGAAACATTTTAGCCACCTTTTTGCTATGTCATAATTTATAGGTGGCTAATAATGGCTCCACATGGGGATGGCATCTTCTTGAAGGTGTCAAGAACTTCAAAAATAATCTTTGGAAGTAGGCCAGATGCTTGGTATTTGACACATTCTTTATTTCTTTAATCAGTTGCCACAAACATGATGGTCATTATTTCAGCAGAAAACATCCTCCCAAACAATCTACCTACCCATCCTACAGTCCTAACATTTTTTCTTCAAGGTGCATTTATACTTGCAGACCTTATTCATCATCATCTTTTATTGAAAGAAGAAAAATCTAATCTAACTCTACCCTTATTCCTCCATGAGACCAGATTAGATAGTTGGTCTCATAGCTTCTCTACCTACACTAATATCTGCTAGGATTAGACTGTCTAGCAGATTTCTTTCTCTACATTCTGCAATAGAAATTGAAAAATAGTCAAACCAGGATTGGACTGTCTGGTTTTTTGTGGGTTCATGGCATAAAGACAGCTTCTCATGAACTGAACTTTGCAGAAAATTGGAACAAAAATTGTGAAGGCTTGAAATTGTGAAACTTTGAACCATCCTTCCCTTTCTTTATGACTCAAGTTTTGAGCCTGTTAGAGTCACTTTCTTCTTCATCTCAGCTCTGGTCTTGGGCTTGTTAGAGCTTATTCTTCTTCTTTCTTTGTTGGTTTAGGTTTTGGGCATATTAGAACCAGCCTATCACTTTCCTTGGCTCAGGTTTTAAGCTTGTTTGAGCCATTCTTTTGGAACTCCTGAGGTTCAAGTTTTGAGGATGTTTGAACCTTTCTTTCTCTCTTTTTTGAAACATTTTTCTCTCTTTTTTAAAATAAAATACAGGAATGGTATTTACAATGGAAGTGAAAAATTTTAACTGGAACTTAGCAGTAGTAATGCTTGAGCATCCTGCCATTGACAGGACCCCCAAAAAGGTCTGTACCATCTAGATCTTGCAGAAAAAAGGCATTTGGACCAATGTTGGATTGGATGATGTAAGGATCCTACCACAAACTGTCAAATTTTCCATGCCTTCCTTTCTCCTCTCTCGTAGAGTCCCACTTAAGCACTTTATCTCCAATTTTGAAGTCACAAACCTTTTTTCTTTTTTCAAACAAATTTTTTATGTTTTCTTGCACTTTCAGAGCTCTGTTGTAAACTTCTTCCCTTGTCTGTTGGAGATGTATGGTCCGATTTATCCTCATTACCATGTTGTCCTCTTCTGTCTTTATTTCTTGGACCAATTTAATCACTGGTACCCCTAGGCTAGTAGGAAACACTGCCTCTATTCCATAAACAAGCTGATATGGAGACATCCCAATGGATTTATTTGTTATTAACTTGTCAACCCATAAAGCATGCACTAACTTGTTATGCCATGATTTTTTGTTCTCCTCGAGCATATTTTTTATGATGGTCACCAAGATCTTATTTGATGATTCTGCTAGCCCGTTACCTTGTGGGTAATAAGCAGTAGAATGACCAAGTGCAATCTGAAACCTGTGAAAAAAATCAATCATCTTTTTGGAACCAAAAGAAACAGCATTATCAGTGATTATCTTCCTAGGGAAGCGAAATCTAGAGAGGATGTGATCTTCAAGGAATTTAATAATAATAGAATCTGTGGCATTCCTAGAAGGGATGGCCTCTTTCCATTTTGTGAAGTAGTCTGTGGTTGTGATAATCCATCTGTGTTGGGCTGATGAAGTAGGATGGATCTCCCCTATGAAATCTAGGCCCCACTATTGAAAGGGAGCCTCAACAGTGATAGGTTGTAATGGTAAAGGGAGGAGTTTTCTTTTTACTTAAAAAATATGGCGCTTATGGTAGGAAACTATCATTTTGTGGATATCATTGAAAAGGGTAGGCCAGTAATAACCAGCTCTGATTATTTTTTTAGCAGTGGCTTTCAAGTTGAGATGGCCTCCGCACTCTCCTACATGGAACTCATGTTTGATCCTCTCTGCTTTAGCTTTAGGCAGAAATTTAAGAAGTAAACCATTTGCATTTTTCTAGTATAAACATTCATTTAAAATGCAATAGTTTCTGGCCTTTAACTTCAGAAACCTTTCCTTAGTCTTTGATAAATTAGGAGGAGCATTAAGATTTGTGAGCACATACAGTATGTCAGAATACCAAGGAGTGTCTTGAAACTGTTCTTCAACAGTGGGGTCGGGCAATCCTTCGTGTTCATCCAAAATATCTACCATGTTTATGTCAAGGGCTTGTAAGTTAGATTCAACCATTAGTTGAACTAAGCCCTGACCTTTGATAAGTTTTGTATGTTTTATTTCCAGGTCATACTCTAGTATTACAACAATCTATTTTCCCCTCTTTCCATCTGGATCTTGGGAAAAAATGTCTTTTACCACTATGTTAGGCACGTAGGTAATGATGCACGTAGGCAATGATGTGAGAATGCAGAATATACACCTTGAAGTCTTTCAAGGCCTTTACCAAGGCATAGGCATGTTTTTCCATTATGTTATATTTCAAGGGTGCATCTCTCAAGGCTTTGCTGAAAAAATAAATTGGCTGTTCTTGTCCCTCTGGGTTTTTCTGCAGCAAGACAATGGCCAAGGTATGCTCTGACGCAAAGGAGAATATAAGGAAATATTTTGTGAAATCTAGGCTGATTAGGACTGGTGCCCAGGTGAGTGCGTGTTTAACTAATTCGAAGGATTTTTTGGCTTCTACAATCCACTTAACTCCCACTCCCTTCCTAAGCATGTCAATCATATTTCTTAGGATTTCCGCTAAGTTGGGAATAAACCTCCTTAAGAAGTTAATTTTCCCAATAAAGGACTACAGTTATTTTATGTTCCTTGGGTGGCTAATCTATAGTATTCCCTCAACTCTTTTTGGGTCTATTTTAATTCCCTTTTTTGATATAATATGGCCAAGAAGTTTACCTTATTGAAGCCCGAAGACTGTCTTCTTGGGATTTAAAGAAAGCCCAAACCTTCTACATTTCTCAAATACTCTTCTCAGGTGTTTAAGGTGCTCTTCATCAGTCTTGGAATAGATTGTTATGTCAACGAGATAGATGGCAATGAAGTGACCTATTTCCTCTGAAAGGCTATGTCCATAGCTCTTTGGAAGGTTGCGCCATCGTTCCTTAGTCCAAAAGGCATTTTCACGTACATGAAGGTGCCCTATGGAGTGGTGAAAGCTGTCTTAAGTTGATCTTCTAAGAGTACTAAAACTTGGTTATACCCTAAAAATCCATCTAACATGGAGATCCTTTTTGAGCCAACTACCCTTTGTAGGATGTGTTCCATCTTGGGTAAGGGGTAATTATCTTCAAGTGAAGCTCTGTTAAGGTTCCTAAAATCAATGCACAGTTTGATCTCTCCCATATTTTTCCTCACAGCTACAAGGTTTGATACCCAATCAGAAAACCTCACAGGCACTATGATTCCTACCTCGTACATTTTCTTGATTTCCTTTTCTACAAGAGGCAGTTGTACTGGGTTAATTCTGTGCAGTTTTTGCCTAAAGGGCCTTTGGTTTTCTTTCAATGGGATCTTATGTTGGATGATTTCTGTGTCATAGGCCTTAAGTCCTCATAGCTCCAGGCAAACACATCAACGAACTCCTTAAATAGATAAATGTATTTCTTTTTCATGTCTGCTGGCAAGCATTTAGCTAATTTAATCATCCTGGGCTTATCCTCAGGGCCTATGTTGCATTCTTCAACATCGGACTCTATGTGTTATATAGTGGGTTTCTTCGCTACGTCGTTAAAATCAAGAAGGTCCTCTAGGGGTGCTAGTCCTCTGGGTATATTCTTGTTTTTGAACTGCAGCACCTCTATTTATTCTTTTTCTACGTTCTTGTAATATTCAGTTAACATGTTTATTTCTACATCAGAGGGTGATTTTTCTTCATCAGGGGGCTCTTCACCCAGTTCGTTTTCATCGGATTTAGATTCTGAATCAGATAATTCAAACTCATTCCTGCCAAGCACGAAATCCTTTATCTGCTTGTCACCCTCAAATACCTGCCAATATTTCTCATTATTTGGCACTACATGCCTATATTTTGTTTGAATTATGATTTGTTTATCACTAGGTGATTTCTGATATGAACTAGTGACGTAGGCTAATCCATTTGCAATAATGTTCTGACTCCTAGGAACAAACACAAGTTCGTATTCTACAAAGGTTTTCAGTAAATCCATGGCATCATTCCTGTATGCCCTCAATCTAGGATGCTTTGCAGTGTACTCTCCATTCACTTATTTGATGACTAACTCAGAGTCTCCATGGACATCTATCCTTCGGGCTCCTAGTATTTTCGATAGATTCAATCCTAGGATGAGAGCCTCATACTCTGCGATGTTGTTTGTACATTTAAAGTCCAGTTTGAAGGCATGACTCTCAGCATAGTTACTTTCAGTATTGTGTAACCACACTCCAACCCCTGCATTCTTCCTGGTGAAAGACCCATCAAAGTTCATTCTCCATAAGGGATTTTTTACATATTGGCTATCAGTTTCATCCCTAATGCTATGTTCACCATTATGTTGTATTATGGGGTTTTCACCAGGCTGTGTAGTGTTTTGTTCTTCAGGATTTTCATGGAGTTCAGAGTGGTGAGTAGTCTGCTGTTTGCAGTCTTGGTTTTGTTCATTCTGAGCTTCTGCTTTGGTGCACTATTCTAACGTTTCTCTTTCATTTTCCTCTACATCTAGAGTGGCCATTATGTTAAAATTTGTGGGCTCTAATCTATCGTTTGCATCTCTGTCTTCTAACTTTGGCTCATCTATGGATTCATCATTGAAAAGGATAAAAGAGTCTAGATCTGTATGGACAGAGTACAGAGGTGAATTTTTGGGTTTTTCAGGGCTACTAACCATAAAATTTATATGTGCCTCTTTATACAGTCTTCTAAGCTGGCTAAAGACAAGGATTGTGGCATATGATCCATCCATCTGCATTGTACCTTGTAGCTTGGCACCCCATGACCTTGACAAGAACATGCCATACTTAGGGGGAAAATTTGCCACTATAACATCCATAACCATGCATTGGCTTGGATTTGAGTCAAATTCACACAAAGATCTTTGATTAGGCCAAGGCACTTCACTCTGCTAGAGTCAAATGAATATAAATCCTTATAGGGTCGAGTTATCTCTAGGCCTAACTTCTCCATAATCACTTTAGGAATAAGGTTGTGTGAAGCTCCGAAGTGATGCATTGCGTTGTGAAGGATTTTGTCATGGATATTGAGATTGATATAAAAAGGAGGTACCACCCCTTCTTGAAACTTCCCTTCTATCTTTGGACCAAACCGAAGGGCTGGTTGATCATCACTTAAATTAACAGTGTCATTATTTTCTCCTAGATTTAGAGCTTTCAAATTTTGACCTTTATATACATCCTGAGTAGCTAAATCAGAGAGAGGGACAAAAATTTTAATTTTGGAAATATCACTTTCTAAATTGAAAGGAGATGGGCTCTTTGAAAGGCTCAAATCTGTTTTATTGGCCATCATTTTATTGACATAATCAGATTGCTAATTCTCACTACGTACAATGTTTGAAGCTATTTTTTCAGGAGCATTAGCTGCAATGCTAGTGCTACTATTTTCTTGACTTTGTTTATCAGTATTTTGGCTGTCCTTCTCTTTTTTCTTCCTAGAACTCTCAGCTGCCGATTTTTTACTTTCAGCAGTCACTTTAGGAGTTTTCTCAGGTCTCTTCTTAATGGTAATCTCAGAGGCTTTTGGTTTGGGATTGTCTAAGTTATTCTTGCTTATAAGTTCATATTTTTATTTAACCTGCATGATGGAATTTTCAAATCCCAACCTATAATCTTTAGATTCTAACCCTTCCTCATTCCAGTGTGAGTATGAGGTCTGATTATCTTCTGTGGAATAGGTGTGAATCTGGTTGTCTACTTCCACCATGTTTATTGTGGTTCCCTCCGACTCTTCTATTATACCTTCATCTTCATCAAGGAAATTCTCTTGAAATGGGGGTATGAATTGTTGATCAGAGTCTCTCTGTCTGTTTGGGGGTTTGTTTCTCCTAAATTTCTGGTTCTAGTTTTGATTTTGGTTTCTGTTCTTATTACTGACTGTGACAACCATTTTCTCCATCATTTTCTCTAGCCTTTCCATATTTTTGGATAAACTGTCATATTTGGGATCAGATGTGGAAGCTGATGTGTCATCCCTATAGGTTACCTTCTTCTCATCCCTCATTCTAGCTTTTTTTTCAATCAGGTTTTCCTCTACCCTTACTGCTCCTTTCTGCATGTCTTCCAATGTGTTGTAATCTCTCTCCCTAAGCCGATAGGCCATGACAGCATCAAATCCTTCAGGGTATTTCACTAGGGCCATTCCTTGGGGAGGTTTCATATGTGGTGGAAGAGCGTTGTAGACACTGTTAAATCTAGTAGAATAGTCATGGACACTCTCTCCTACATTTCTTTTGAGATTCTTATATTCTGCTAAGATTTGAAGAGGGTTACTTTTGAATTCCTATTTGTTTATGAAATTTTGGTGCAAGGAAGGAAGATCATTGATGTTATTAGGAGGTAGGCCTTTAAACCACTTCTTCACTTCTCCTCCTAAACTCTGAGAAAAGATCCTCATCTTAATGGTTTCATCTTCAATTTCCATATAGTCAAAGGCATCTTCGATCCTATCTACATGATGTTGAGTTGTGGTAGACTCTTTTGCAGTGAAATGAGGGGTTTTTGATTGATAATCATTGGGTAGTGGAGCCAAAGGCTGTGGTAACACTAGAGGTGCATACCATGCTACCATGATGGTGTTCTGAGGAGGTAAAGGATTGGTTTGAGTAGCAGGTATATGGATGACAGAAATGCTAGGACCAACAACACACTGTTGAGCTGATTTAGGGTGATAGAGGCCCAAGTTTTGAATTAAATGAATATCAAGAGGTGTAGATGGAGGGGTTTATATATCCCTAATATGTTAACTACTAAGAGATGGTGAACTTGGAAGCTCGAGGTCTGTCTGATCTAAAGCACTAGATGACTTAGTTATTGGTAAACTGCTTGGTAAGTCTAAGTCAAAATGAGTGTCTGACAGAGCTGAAAAGTTTTCTGGTGTAGAGCTAGCTCTATGGATGGATCTAATAATAGTTGGCTTTATAGGGGTGGGAGATTTCCTAAGAATTCTCTCTGGATTGTCAACTATTTCAGATGGGTTTGGATTAGGACAAGCTCTTGTATAAACTGTTCTTGAATCCAGTATGTCTGTCTCTTAACAAAGAAGCTTTACCCTATGTTTTTCTTCTAATATGGTGTTGTAGCCGCTACAACACCACCCAAAATTTTGGGTATATTTAAAATTTCGGGTTCCCCCTCTGCTCGCCTAGGCGTTAAAGTCTTTCACCTGACCTGCAGTCAACGACATCCCGCCGACCTATCTCTAACCCCTCACGAGTTGTCTCATCACCATGACTTGATGTTGTCGCTACAATCACGCCATATGTGGGAGGGATCATCTAGTGTATGCTCGAACATTCTTACTACAGTCGCGCCATGTGTAATGAGATTGCCATGCATATGTTTGAACGAGAACCTTGTGTGTATTGACGAGTACAAGCCCTCCTGCTGTAGGTCATTAAGCACATTGTTTGAATGCTTCTCTTAAGCTTGTTAGTTTCATGTGTTTTATCTGTGGTTATCATTATTGAAGAGTAATTATGATGGTGTAATATCCCACGCAGGTTGACCCCACGGGTGACAAACTCCTCAGTCATGCCACGACATAAAGGGAATTAAAATTGGGCTCCATAATGAGGTCAAAGTTGCGGAACAGGGGAGGAGCAGAAGAAAACGATCAGTACTGTTAAAAGGAGGATGGTGTGATGCACGACGATCATAAAAGAACCCTCTATGTCACTGATGCAAAGAGCGCACCAGATGCTTAAAACGCTCCGTTTGAAAATGTATTGATCCTACATCATATCATTTAAATGTCGATGGTGTACGCAAAGGAACATATTTCGCCACTGCGATGAATCTAGCCTGAAGTATAGCCCGGTGAACAAAGCTGACTCAGAAGATCTCCCTAGAGAATGACAATCTCATATTGGTGTGTCAAGTCGATGGTAGAGTTTCAAATATGGCAACGCACCTTTGGGAAGCAACATCTGTCTATCTTGAGATACATACTGTGGCATTATTTAGGTTGCACGAAAGGGCCTTAAAACCCTACTCTCCTTTGCTCCTACATGTCCATGAAGATTGTCTACACGAAACCATAAGGGATGAAGAACTTCAATTAGAACCGAAAAGGTGATGTTTAAATGCATGCACCTCTTGGTGGCCAGGTGCATTGATGCATATGCAAACGGTCTTTAGGACTACAAGGCAGAAAGGCTCAATACTAAAAGAGCCATCAATGTGGCTTGAGTAGCAAGAAGCCTTCATATTATGAGGTAAAGCAAAGGATCGAATTTAGACCAGATTCGAAAACATGGGTTTCAAAACCACCAGAGATCGTGGAACCAAAACTATGGGGAAACTTTGTAAAAGGGGCGCGCATCCATATATCCAATACAAGGCGCCAACATATGTTGTTAAGGCCGTTGCATTGAACACAAATATTTTTATGATGGAGTTTGCGAAGTTATGTTTAAAGCATGAAGCAAAACTATGGAAAACAATATAGATAAGGTGCGCATCCGGTGGACCAAGGTTATGGTTTTAAATGTTATAAAACCAAAGCGCAATCCTATGTCTTTTCCAAAACATATAAGATGTCAAGCATTCGATGGCATGTAAAAAGGTTGGTCAACCTTATGTTTGAAGTCGCGAATCACAACTATATGAGCACACGTTGCATGAAGACATGCATGCACGGGAGTCTCACGTTGCATGGCGCAAACGTGCATGGACACGTTGCAGGGAGAGCAACGTTGATGGTGGAATTTTGTTGACATATAACAGTTTTATTGTTAAAACGTGGAGCGGTATCCAAAGGCTCGATGGTGGAGTTTTAGAGCGGAGATATTTCATGATCAGAACCTATATTTAAAACATGGCTACGAATATTATAATGGTGCAACGTATGAAAATCTTCAACCATGCTTGGCACGGATATATACATATATAGCGGTCAAACCTTGGTGCGTTAGAAACGTGGCAAGACATGCATGGACACGTTACGGAGAGTTAAAAGTTCGATTCCATGTTAATGAGTGGGCGCGTTACAACGCATGGTCATGATAACTCCGGCGTGATAATAGCCAAGGCCATCCAAAGCTATGGATAGAAGATCTGACAGCGATGTTGGAAATATGTTGGAGCAGACATATAAATATCACGTTTAAAACCTTACAGACTTGTATGTGGGCGCGAATATTTTTATGCCGAGGTTTTAATCTATGAAGTGGACTCGCAAAGTGATCAGGTTGACGATTAAAACGTGATCGGAACTACAGTTGTGTTATATCGGGCCAAAACGCACGTTCAATACATGGATCCTACGTAGATGTTCATATGGCAATCCAACTAGTCAAATAACGCGTGGAGAGGAAATACGCCAACACGAGCAAAGGGTTGTAAAGGTTACGGTGATAGAATCTCGGGCTATTGCGCGTCATTTGGAATGGAAACAAGACTGGCCAAAATCGTAAAGCGCGATGTTACAAAAAACCAACGACAGCGAAATAAAAAAATGTTCTCGTTCGTTACTGCCAACAATAATGACAACCCCGCCCACGGTGACTGGTAAAAGAAAAACGCTTCATCGAATCAACACTGTTTTCATCGGAAACAGCTATGTTGGTTCCGATCTGGCAGGAGAAAGGTGACAGCTGCGTCATGCATGAAGCAAAGGCAGCGCTAGCCTATTGAACGCATCGCGCCATGCCGCATGAGGTTTAGATGATCTTTCGATGGAGAAAGTGAAGCGTTTTCACACACACTACGCCAAAACGAAGAAGAAAGTCGCTGAGTCGCATACTGGGTGGAACAAATAAAATTGCGACTTGCGACCTGAGCAGTCGCGCGACCCCTCCAGGTCGCTAAGTCGCAAGGCATGCCACTGGGCAAGAAGCGCGACTGTGCGACTGTGCGACTCCCTGAGGTCGCAGGTCGCAGAATGACTTGCCCATATAAAGCTGCGACCCAAGGAGTTTTCCGACCACGCGACCCCATTTCCAAAACCAGATAACGCAGATTTTACGATGATTTTGCGGCATGGGCAGCGTGAATAACACAGCCATTCAACGCCTTGCTGCATTGGCTCCAGAATTTGTAAGAGCAGATATTGCCAATACGTGCAACGAGAGCGCATTTATTGCTGTGAGAAATCAAAAGACCGAGATCAACATGTCACATTTTGAGGCATCTATTGATATTCATTGGTAAAGAAAATATATGTTTGGTGTCGAGTGTGTGCGCCAATCAACAATGAAGGGTCGTTCTCCTATTGGATGCTAATGTGAGATAGATATGCATATTGAGCTGTAAACTACTCTAAATGGGCCTGCGCTTAATCCATGACTAAGGCATAACTCTCGGGCACTAAAATGAACCATCCATCTACAAAGTGCTCCAGCTTTAGCTTACCCACTCCATCGATATTCCTTCTTCTGCAAGAGGGCTTCCTGGAATAGATGAGTCGGTATGTGTGTGGTAGCAGCCCCTACTCGAAATGTATTGCTGAAATATTTCTCCTGTTGCTCAAATGAGAATTTGCTGATGACAAGGGAGTAGCTATTTGGTGTGGCTTGTACCTGTGGAAGAAAATCGTTCAAGTTCCATGGGGGCACTATAACTCAGCAAACTGTAAACCCCCAGATGTCATTGTGTGCAGCCTTCAGCTCCCCAAAAATTTTCTGTTATATATTCTGAAATAAGGAAGGATCCTACCAAAATGGTTAGATGAAAAGAAATCGGTTAATTTAGATCAGGGTTTACATTTGAGTGGGTGAAGACTTTTGACAGCCAGTGATTTCCATGGGAGTTTGCATGTTTACAATCTGAGAAAACTGGACCACACAGGGGTCCAAGTGCATTATTTTGCTAAATCTTTCTTTCAGCTAACTAACTGCACTTTAGCATCAATCTGTTGAAGATATGTGACCCATGTTTACGTTGTTTGCAGGTAGAAGTGTTCGACGCACAAAGAGCCAGAGTTTTCCTCAGCAAACGAGGGACCTTCTCAAAACAAGTCGCAGAGGTCGCCAGGTCGCTAAGTCGCACTCCCTGTCAAAAGCTCGCCGGTGCGACCTAGCGACCCAGCGACTAGGTCGCAAGTCACACATTTGCCCAGGTCCCGAGGTCGCCGATCTGCTGGAGGTTGCGAGGTCGCAAAGCCCAATAGGTCGTAGGTCGCAGATCCAGAGAGGTCGCAGGTCGCACATTCACCTGGGTCGCAAGGTCGCACATTCACCTGGGTCGCGAGGTCGCATATTCACTGAGGTCGCAGGTCGCACATTTCCCCGGGTCGCAGGTCACAGAGGTCGCCAGATCGCAAAGTCGAACCACTTGGTAAATGCCCGACGGCGCGACCCAGTGACCCAGTGACTAGGTCGCAGGTCGCAACAACGGCTCAGGTCGCAGGTCACAAAAGGAATGGGTCGCAAGGCAACCCAACGGTCAAGAAGGTGAACAGTCAAGGAAGCCCAATGGGCAGTTTTGGCATTATAAATACTCCTACAGGAGCTTGTAAAAGGGCTTTTCTTTTTTGGAAACTCAAGAGCTACATGCAATTGTATTGAAAGATTATACACTTGAACATATGAATATAGATTCTTGTTAAAACACCCTATGGTTATGATGTGTTTTGCTGTGTGAACACTGTGTGTATTACTTGTACAGTTTCAGAACATCCTATGATTAATGAAGCTGCACTCTTTATGTCATCATTTATGCGTCATGGCTACCTGTGTTGTATCAATGATGTTCATTTTACTATCTGTTCTATTAATGAATGTTAATGAACTATTTTGTTAGCATTTCGTTTCATCTTTCAGGAAGTGAAGAGGTATCTTATCATAAAGAACTATTTCTTTTGTGATCAGACTACCGTGCAAGCATTACCCCACAAAAGATGTGTTACTAATGACATCTCTTGAGGTGTATGTGCTTTATCTATAATCTTGCTACGCATAGTGTTTGATTCGTGTTTAATACATCAATCCTGTATTCTGTATCATGTGAATAAGTGTATGTCCGCAGGTTCAAACAGGTTCTTTTGAGGCCGAAGGGAAGTCGTCTTAAGTGGTAGCTGGACCCACACCCCGGACGGGATCCCTATTCCAAATGGTTCAAGCTCTAATTGGGACTTTCTACTCGGGAGATCCCCTACTGTTGGCCTGACAAATTTTCCCAAATCCTTGATTTGAGGCGCCAGAAGGAGGGCACAGACCTCAGGCTTGGATGTTAATGGAGTAAGGGGGGCAGATGACAAGCTGAGCCCTTAGAGCCTGCAGTTAATCTCATATCTGTAATGGCTCGTTCCCAAATCATTCTCCCGAGATGTTTTTCGGAGTTTTATGAGCCTGGATACTACATCTCCGATGAATTTATGTATCACTTGTCCCAGTTAAAATTTGATGGTGAAAATGGGGTGTCCATAACCCAACACTGTTCAGATTTTTGTGACTTTGGTGAGTACCATGGAATTGACGATGAGGGTTTGTTTTGTTTGCTTTTCTTCCTCACCCTCGAAGGTCGCGCTAAGCAATGGTGCTGCACTTTGCTGGAATCTTCCATCCATTCATTTGAACAACTCGCCAGTGACTTACAACAAACTTTTCACAGGTATGATTTTCATAACGTTTTACTAAAGATAAATGACATCAAAATGGAACCTCAGGAATCTTTAGATGAGTTCTCTATCAGATTCGTTCATTATTGTTTTGAGTTCCCTGATAAGGATGTCGATTGGAGGTTGTTAAGAGAACAGTTCGCGTATGCGATTCTCATTTCCCTTCAACCAGTTCAGTTAGCAACCCGACCTGAGCCTGGTGTTCCCTATGCCAACCCGCGAGTCAACGGCTGTTCTGACCTTGAGTCTTTCACGTACCATGTCGAATCTGAACATCTCAGTGGCTCATTATCTCTTTTGGTTCATGAAACCTACCCCGAGCCCACTCGATGCCTCCCTGTACTTAGCCCTAAATCTAGTTCACATTCAGATTATGAATCTGGTTCACATTCGGATGATGAATCTAGTTCACATTTAGATTATGAATCTGGTTCAGATTCGGATTATGAATCTGGTTCATATTTGGATTATGCATCTCATTCAGATTCGGATGACGAATCTGGTTCACATTCAGATTATGAATCTGGTTCAGATTCAGATTATGAATCTGGTTCACATACGTATTATGAATCGACTCCTACCCCGCATAAAGTTTATTCCCTTACAAGGCCTGTCAAATCATCGTGTCCTCTGAACGACACGGATGTGCGTGTTGAAAAGCCTCGTGTGGTTAACGCCCCCGCGACTCAATCTTTTCATTCATTTTTCCCTAGTTTTTTTCTTGATCCCGCCACACCAGTAAATTTGTCTAGACATTCAGAGTTTTCTTACACTGGTATTGGCGAAAATCATAAGCAAGCAGGTGGTGTTTCACAATCACAGTCTAAAATCGATGAATCTTTTAAATCTGATCTGTCTCACTCAGAACCTTTAGACAACCATGGGAGTGATTTCCTATCTGGGAAAATTCAAGATGTCCCCGTTATCAATCCATCCCAGTTGGTAAACCCCAGGGAGCCTAGCTATCAAGGTATCGAACTTGACCAAACCGATGGTTGCAGCGATCACTCCTTATCTGAAAACATATTCGATCATACCACTGACGACCGTCACTCAAATCTCTTTGCTGACCATACAAAGACACCTGAATTTGATGATTCACGTTCGAAATATTCAAGTACCCACCAGAAAAACGAAACGCGTCAGCTTTCGCCGAACGTTTCTGAAATGACAATTCCCCAGTACCATGCTCCTTCAAGCATTAACGTGTCGAATTCACCCCATCCTGGAAAATCTGGAGAATCCTACATTTTGGATTATAAATCTGTCAGTACGCAAACATTCGACCAAATTGATACAAAGCCCACTGACATCTTTCAAATCACTACAATTGATGATCACGCCCATTCGCCTGTTAATCTCGCCAAGCAGTCAAAGTTGGAAAACCCCTTGCTTGAAGGTCCAGAGTTTGTTCAAAGCAGTGAATAATTTCACGCTCCTTTAAACGTGGATTCAGATCCCCATACCCTTAACCAAACCCAGGAGCAACCCCTAACTAGGGTTTTCGAAACTAGAATTTCTACGCTTGGATGTGCATGCATCTATAATTCGCCTGGAATTTGCGTATTGTTTCCATTCCATAAAACTGATGGTCCCCAACACCATGATGATATTTCTGGTCAACTCGACCAAACCTATTCGGCGAATGTGCCTCCAAACAAGAAATATAATAAACCCCTCCCATCAGACCTAGGATTGTGCATGAATGATTATGGGTCGTTTAATAATGTTGAGTTTCAAGAACATATTGTTGTGTATCAAGACGAGAGTCGGATTCAGCTTGCAAAATCTATTCTGGCATGTTCTTTGGTATATATCCGTGATCTTCTTTCCGTTGCACATGCTCCTCAGGTAAGTTTTGTTGCTACTGCACTTTTTTGGATACTGGCTCTGATCTTGATCATTGTTGTCGTTGCAGGATGCAAATTAATGCGGTGGCTGCATTGGAAAACTGATTTTACATAACATGACCGCATCATTGGTTAAACTAGGGTTTAGGTGTAGGCTAGCTAGGACCTGCAATAAAATTTGTTAGTTCAAAGTAATTAAGTTTACTTGCAAAATTTTTACTTCATAGTTTAAAAGTGTGTTTGTTGTTTTTGTTTACGATTAATATTTTAGGCATCATCATGTTAAAAGTATTTCCCTTTCAATTCCTTTTTAGCTGCTTGAGCCTTGCTTATTACATTGCATCATACACTCTCTTTCTAACATCATTTTTTGGTCATATCGCCTGCCACTTCATGAGCCCTCATTGCAACCCTATCACCTTGCAGGCTTGTTTTGCCCCGATTGCTGAAACAGTAACCCCATTGTTTTGCGTGAGGTTGCGGTGGCTATCTCAAGAGGCAACCTTCTCTTAGGACCAATCGTCGAAGTCGCATTCTCAAAAAGATGCCTATGAGTCTAAACTTATTACCTGGGGAGATACGAGCTGGTTGTCTGTGAGAGACCTGATGAGCTGAAATGGCCTATACCTGTAAGCCTAAGCCTTGTGCCCAGCATAGTCTTGGACGTTTTAATGTGTTGTTCTGCGCGCTGCACCTATTGTGGTGAATGGGATGTGAAGGTTTGGCACGAGGGCAAACCCAAATCAGGATATCTTTCAGTTTCTGTAACACAAGAAACAACCTCTCTTGCTCGTAAAATAAATCGGGATCCCTGATCCGCCCATGAAAAATAAGTGCCATGAGCACATAAAAATAAGTGCCACGAGCACATGAAAATAAGTGTTGTAAGCACATGAAACAAATAAGGGTAAAGGATCAAGAAAGGCTTCCTGCGCAGAGAGGTAATGCGACGACTCCACCGGGGTACTGACCAGGCTCGCTGGCAGCGGAGCAACGTTTGTGATTTCTTGAAGTGACTCCGCCGGGGTACTGTCCAGGCCTGCTGGCAGCGGAGCAACACCAGAAACTTACTTTAAAAATCCTGAAAATAATAAGCCCACTGCCTTGCTTGTCACATCATCAACAAGCTACCGGCGTCTGTGAGCTTTCTCTTTGATGTGTTTCTGATTAGCGGAACTTAGTGAGGCACAAGGATTAGGCATACTCGTAAAGGGCCAAAGTAATACAAAGGGTACCCATGCAGCTGGTTCAATATTCCCTTGCATCACTATCTTGGCTCAGACCTTTGTTGTGATATTGACAGAGATGCTGGATTCTACCAGTGGTTCACCATTTGTTGTAGCCGCTACAACACCACCCAAAATTTTGGGTATATTTAAAATTTCGGGTTCCCCCTCTGCTCGCCTAGGCGTTAAAGTCTTTCACCTGACCTGCAGTCAACGACATCCTGCCGACCTATCTCTAACCCCTCACGAGTTGTCTCATCACCATGACTTGATGTTGTCACTACAATCACGCCATATGTGGGAGGGATCATCTAGCGTACGCTCGAACATTCTTACCGCAGTCGTGCCATGTGTAATAAGATCGCCATGCATACGTTTGAATGGAAACCTTTTGTGTATTAACGAGTAAAAGCCCTCCTGCTGTAGGTCATTAAGAATGTTCTTTGAAAACTTCTCTTAAGCCTGTTAGTTTCATGTGTTATCTATGGTCATCATTATTGAAGAGTAATTATGATGTTGTAATATTACACGCAGGTCGACCCCACGGGTGACAAACTCCTCAATCCTTTCAGTCATGCCACGACATAAAGGGAATTAAAGGTGGGGCTCCATAACGAGGTCAGAGTTGCGGAACAGGGGAGGAGCAGGAGCAAACGATCAGTACTGTTAAAAGGAGGATGGTGTGATGCACGTCGATCATAAAAGAACCCTCTATGTCACTGATGCAAAGGCTTCCTTCACTAGAGCGCACCAGATGCTTAAAACGCTCCGTTTGAAAATGTATAGATCCTACATCATATCATCTAAATGTCGATGGTGTACGCAAAGGAACATATTTCGCCACTACGATGAATCTAGCCTGAAGTATAGCCTGGTGAACAAAGCTGACTCAGAAGATCTCCCTAGAGAATGACAATCTCATATTGGTGTGTCAAGTCGACGGCAGAGTTTCAAATATGGCAACGCACCTTTGGGAACCAACATCTGTCTATCTTGAGATACATACTGTGGCATTATTTAGGTTGCACGAAAGGGCCTTAAAACCCTACTCTCCTTTGCTCCTACATGTCCATGAATATTGTCTACACGAAACCATAAGGGATGAAGAACTTCAATTAGAACCGAAAAGGTGATGTTTAAATGCATGCACCTCTTGGTGGCCAGGCGCATTGATGCATATGCAAACGGTCTTTAGGACTACAAGGCAGAAAGGCTCAATACTAAAAGAGACATCAATGTGGCTTGAGCAGCAAGAAGCCTTCATATTATGAGGTAAAGCAAAGGATCTAATTTAGACCAGATTCGAAAACATGGGTTTCAAAACCACCATAGATCGTGGAACCAAAACTATGGGGAAAATTTGTAAAAGGGGCGCACATCCATATATCCAATACAAGGCACCAACATATGTTGTTAAGGCCGTTGCATTGAACACAAATATTTTTATGATGGAGTTTGCGAAGTTATGTTTAAAGCATGAAGCAAAACTATGGAAAACAATATAGATAAGGTGCGCATCCGGTGGACCAAGGTTATGGTTTTAAATGTTATAAAACCAAAGCGCAAACCTATGTCTTTTCCAAAACATATAAGATGTCAAGCATTCGATGGCATGTAAAAAGGTTGGTCAACCTTATGTTTGAAGTCGTGAATCACAACTATATGAGCACACGTTGCATGAAGACACGCATGCACGGGAGTCCCACGTTGCATGGTGCAAACGTGCATGGACACGTTGCAGGGAGAGCAACGTTGATGGTGGAATTTTGTTGACATATAACAGTTTTATTGTTAAAACGTGGAGCGGTATCCAAAGGCTCGATGGCAGAGTTTTAGAGCGGAGATATTTCATGATCAGAACCTATATTTAAAACATGGCTACGAATATTATAATGGTGCAACGTATGAAAATCTTCAACCATGCTTGGCGCGGATATATACATATATAGCGGTCAAACCTTGGTGCGTTAGAAACGTGGCAAGACATGCATGGACACGTTACGGAGAGTTAAAAGTTCGATGCCATGTTAATGAGTGGGCGCGTTACAATGCATGGTCATGATAACTCCGGCGTGATAATAGCCAAGGCCATCCAAAGCTATGGATAGAAGATCTGACAGCGATGTTGGCAATATGTTGGAGCAGACATATAAATATCACGTTTAAAACCTTACAGACTTGTATGTGGGCGCGAATATTTTTATGCCGAGGTTTTAATCTATGAAGTGGACTCGCAAAGTGATCAGGTTGACGATTAAAACGTGATCGGAACTACATTTGTGTTATATCGGGCCAAAACGCGCGTTCAATACATGGATCCTCCGTAGATGTTCATATGGCAGTCCAACCAGTCAAATAACGCGTGGAGAGGAAATACGCCAACATGAGCAAAGGGTTGTAAAGGTTACGGTGATAGAATCTCGGGCTATTGCGCGTCATTTGGAATGGAAACAAGACTGGCCAAAATCGTAAAGCGCGACGTTACAACAAACCAACGACAGCGAAATAAAACAATGTTCTCGTTCGTTACTGCCAACAATAATGACAACCCTGCCCACGGTGACTGGTAAAAGCAAAACGCTTCATCGAATCAACACTGTTTTCATGGGAAACAGCTATGTTGGTTCTGATCTGGCAGGAGAAAGGTGTCAACCACGTCATGCATGGAGCAAAGGCAGTGCTAGCCTATTGAACGCATGGCGCCATGCTGCATGAGGTTTAGATTATCTTTCGATGGAGAAAGTGAAGCATTTTCACACACACTACGCCAAAACAAAGAAGAAAGTCGCTGAGTCGCATGCTGGGTGGAACAAATAAAATTGCGACTTGCGACCTGAGCAGTCGCGCGACCCCTCCAGGTCGCTAAGTCGCAAGGCATGCCACTGGGAAAGAAGCGCGACTGTGCGACTGTGCGACTCCCTGAGGTCGCAGGTCGTAGAATGACTTGCCCATATAAATCTGCGACCCAAGGAGTTTTCCGACCACGCGACCCCATTTCCAAAACCAGATAACGTAGATTTTACGGTGATTTTGCGGCATGGGCAGCGTGAATAACACATCCATTCAACGCCTTGCTGCATTGGCTCTAGAATTTGTAAGAGCATATTGCCAATACGTGCAACGAGAGCGCATTTATTGCTGTGAGAAATAAAAAGACCGAGATCAACATGTCAAATTTTGAGGCATCTATTGATATTCATTGGTAAAGAAAATATATGTTTGGTGTTGAGTGTGTGCACCAATCAACAATGAAGGGTCGTTCTCCTATTAGATGCTAATGTGAGATAGATATGCGTATTGAGCTGTAAACTACTCTAAATGGGCCTGCGCTTAATCCGTGACTAAGGCATAACTCTCGGGCACTAAAATGAACCATCCATCTACAAAGTGCTCCAACTTTAGCTTACCCACTCCATGGATATTCCTTCTTCTGCAAGAGGGTTTCCTGGAATAAATGAGTCGGTATGTGTGTGGTAGCAGCCCCTACTCGAAATGTATTGCTGAAATATTTCTCCTGTTGCTCAAATGAGAATTTTTCTGATGACAAGGGAGTAGCTATTTGGCGTGGTTTGTACCTGTGGAAGAAACTCGTTCAAGTTCCATGGGGGCACTATAACTCAGCAAACTGTAAACCCGCAGATGTCATTGTGTGCAGCCTTCAGCTCCCCAAAAATTTGCTATTATATATTCTGAAATAAGGAAGGATCCTACCAAAATGGTTAGATGCAGAGAAATCGGTTAATTTAGATCGGGGTTTACATTTGAGTGGGTGAAGACTTTTGACAGCCAGTGATTTCTGTGGGAGTTTGCATGTTTACAATCTGAGAAAACTGGACCACACAGGGGTCCAAGTGCATTATTTTGCTAAATCTTTCTTTCAGCTAACTAACTGCACTTTAGCATCAATCTGTTGAAGATATGTGACCCATGTTTACGTTGTTTTCAGGTAGAAGTGTTCGACGCACAAAAAGCCAGAGTTTTCCTCAGCAAACGAGGGACCTTCTCAAAACAAGTCGCAGAGGTCGCCAGGTCGCTAAGTCGCACTCCCTGTCAAAAGCTCGCCGGTGCGACCTAGCGACCCAGCGACTAGGTCACAAGTCGCACATTTGCCCAGGTCGTGAGGTCGCCGATCTGCTGGAGGTTGCGAGGTCGCAAAGCCCAATAGGTCGCAGGTCGCAGATCCAGGGAGGTCGCAGGTCGCACATTCACCTAGGTCGCAAGGTCGCACATTCACCTAGGTCGCGAGGTCGCATATTCACTGGGGTCGTAGGTCGCACATTTCCCCGGGTCGCAGGTCATAGAGGTCGCCAGATCGTAAAGTCGCACCACTTGGTAAATGCCCGATGGCGCGACCCAGCGACCCAGCGACTAGGTCGCAGGTCGCAACAACGGCTCAGGTCGTAGGTCGCAAAAGGAATGGGTCGCAAGGAAACCCAACGGTCAAGAAGGTGAACAGTCAAGGAAGCCCAATGGGCAGTTTTGGCATTATAAATACTCCTACGGGAGCTTGTAAAAGGGCTTTTCTTTTTTGGAAACTCAAGAGCTACATGCAATTGTATTGAAAGATTATACACTTGAGCATATGAATATAGATTCTTGTTAAAACACCCTATGGTTATGATGTGTTTTGCTGTGCGAACACTGTGTGTATTACTTGTACAGTTTCAGAACATCCTATGATTAATGAAGCTACACTCTTTATGTCATCATTTATGCGTCATGGCTACCTGTGTTGTATCAATGATGTTCATTTTATCATCTGTTCTATTAATGAATGTTAATGAACTATTTTGTTAGCATTTCATTTTATCTTTCAGGAAGTAAAGAGGTATCTTATCATTAAGAACTATTTCTTTTGTGATAAGACTACCTTATAAGCATTACCCCCAAAAGATGTGTTGCTAATGACATCTCTTGAGGTGTACGTTCTTTATCTATAATCTTGCTACGCATAGTGTTTGATTCGTGTTTAATACATCAATCCTATATTCTGTTTCATGTGAATAAGTGTATGTCCGTAAGTTCAAACAGGTTCTTTTGAGACCGAAGGGAAGTCGTCTTAAGTGGTAGCCGGACCCACACCCCGGACGGGATCCCTACTCCAAACGGTTCAAGGTCTAATTGGGACTTTCTACCGGGGAGATCCCCTATTGTTGGCCGGACAAATTTTCCTGTCAACATATGGCTAATGTTGTAATGAAGTCTGGTCTCCCAGTGGAGTCTTGTGAAAACAAAGATAATCAGCAGGCCTACTAATCACCAATGGAGTCTTTAGTCATTAAGGAACTGTGGAGTTGCTAGGTGGAGGGTTTGAAATGTCTCGAGAAGGTTTACTATCCACCGCAGTGATCAGCTACCAAACCAAGGCTACTGTGGTCCCCTTTGAGTCTTAGAAATGTTTCAAGGAGTGTTTTACTCAAAGTTCCCCAGTGGAGTCGCCATTATGTTGGGGTTCCTGTGTTTTGGCAGGTTTGGAAATACCAAAAGACAAGACAACATCAAACCACTTTGGGATCTCAGGATCTATCCCTCTTGGATCGAGAGAGGGATATCTCTATAAAGGCAAAGAAATATATGTCTTTGAAGTTTGATTCGAAGGTATTAGGCTAGTTATAGGGTACAAGGGTTGTTTTTTTATTTGTTTTGTTTGTTTGGTTGTTGGGAAACATGAAAGAAGGGTTCAATGTAAGACAAGAAGTGAGAAAAAGAGGATTTTGGCTATGAGAGGATAATTCAAGGTAAACTCAAGTCCATTGGGAAATGGGGTCATAAATTTTCTTACTTGCAATTCAATATCCAAGGCTTTCAAATGGGCTAGTCATCTAAAACAGATGATCTTTAAAGATGATAGTGTGGAATGAAATGATAAGAAATGAAGGTGAATGACAAGGAAAACTTCCAAGGTGACCACTTAGGAGAAAATCTAGGGATAGGGCATGCCTTAACCATCTATGACCAAACTCTTAATGAGGCTATCTCTTTAGACAATAGGAAACATTAAATATTTAACACAAAGGTGAAGCCTGAGACCAGAGAAAGACTTTGAACTTTCAATGCTTTGAGATTCAACTTAAGGGATCTTAGAAAATCTTAACTGTTGGAAAAGGACCCTAGTGAGACAGAATCAACTCTAATCTCCCAGTATCCCAATTCTTTCAATTAACACTAGACAAGAACATCTAACAACAGACTCTAAATTCATGCATCAGTAAGCAGGGAAAACCAACTACTATACTGGCTAAATTACCTTGAACTTGTTCTCAGATAGCACAATTAGTAGAAAACATAAAATATAAGAAGAGTAGGAAGCATTAGGGTACCATGCAAGGGTATATCCTAAGCCATATTACTGATTTCTTATCAGAGAAACGAAATATGATGAATTACAAAAGGAGAACAGAGACAAAGATAGAACACATCACCGCTACTTTAAATCAAGATCCAATGAAACATGCTTGTCATATTGAAGAGCAACACCAGTCATATACAACATTGTCCAACAACTTGATATTCAGTATGAAATCATCTCCTCATCCTATTTTACAACTAATACATAGAACTCTATCTCAAGAGAACAACTTACAATCCACAGTTATCCGATCAACAACCTTTACAATGTATTTTTCATGAGTTTTATAGCTGAAAGAGAGGCATAGGAGGTAGATATAACTTTAAATGAAACATTAAAATAGAGGAAGCAGAGAGCTCGAGGCCCATTTTGTTTTAATATCTTTGCATTGACTTCAGTACTCTTTGAATGAAATAGTGGTCTTCGATAGGCTGATAATAACTTCATAGGTATGTTATTTGATGTACTTTTCGGCTGTCTATACTCTGTAGTACTCTGGGAAAAGTAAGGCATATAAATTACCTTTGGGCCTGCCATAATATGTAAAAAATGCTCTGGCTATCTTAGCACTACTGTCAGGGTGGTGATCTTTGTTAGCGCTCAAATCTACCTTAGGCTGAAATAAGGTAAAACTCAAGGCTACATCAAACCACGCTCAGCCTCGTAGCTAGCCCTACGAGGACAGGAGAGGGCTCTCTTCGGGTCTATCTCGGCAAAGGATCTTCAAAGGGGCTGATATGACTTATAATGAAAAATGAATACTGATTTTAGGCTAGTAAAGAGATAGGAATGTTTGATTTTTACTTTGTGGGTTTTTGTTGGAGAAATGGGAAAAAACAATTTTGGGTCCGGGGATAAGGCCAGATCTTTGCATAATTCGAGTTGGGGCGAGGTAGGCAATAATCTTGATGCTTTTGATCGAGTATATGGATGGATCAGAAAGAAAAGGAGCTGAAAAGGGCAAGGATGAACATGGATCCTTTTCAAACAGGCGAAAACATACAAAACTAAACGAATTCAAAGGCAGAGCACTGTAAACAATGGATTCAACCTCATCTACTCATTCATTTTAGTTTCAGAAGCATAAGAAGGGATGGTATACATTAAACATGAAATAAATTACAATAAACTGAGAGAAAACACCATCAAGAACTGAAAGCCACAAGAATCCCAACAGGTGCTGCAAAACCTCTGATCTTTCCTTAGCCAAAATATGAAAAATATGTACAATAGTGTACCAAAAGTTTCCCAAGAGTCCAACCATGAAAGAGTCTCAGAAATTACAATATATAGATCACTCTAACCCCTTCCCATGCCTTTAGGGGTCGAATTCCTTATTCAGGGATCAGTTTCAACCAAATTCTAATCAAGGAGCTAAAATCTAGGTAGCTAACAACTTGCCTCTAAAAGAGTGGAAACTGATTCATTTACATGATTTTCACTTTTTTGAGAGTGAATCTTCTAGAATAGGTAAAAATGAGCCAAATTTACATGCCAACCATCAATTTACATCATGAAAACCCAAAAATTTCATCCACAAGCAAAACTGGTCCCAACTGGCCGAAATTCTGAGCTGGAAGTTGAAAATTCAGCCAAAAATCTATATGGGTAGCGCGCCTTTCAGCCTGATTTTGAGGCACTTCCCGGCATCCAAATTGAGCTCATGATAGCTCGTTGGAAAGCCCTGGATGTTTGCTATCCAACCCAAGTGGAATTTCCCAATTGGGAGCTCATTCGCCCCTCCAAAACTTCATTGTCCCAGAAGTACTTCCTGCTGGTGCAAAAGGTGGCAGCAAGGTAGTTTTCATGGTGTTTTTGGTTCTTTTGATCATCCAGAACCTGATGAAATGCTTCAGAAATACCTGAGCATGCATAACTTACCATGAAAAACCCAAAAATACAAATATTTCCTTCAGCAAGTGTCCCAAACAAAAGTGAGCATGTGGACGCACTACTCGTATAGTTGAAAAATCTGTTTTTGGACCAAAATATTTCAAAATAACAAAAATTTCTCCGAATTTGCTCAAATTCGGAGCGAAGACCCTCCATCATGTATCATGCCCAGCCAACGAATCCTCGGCCAAAATCCGGAGTGGATCAGGCCTTTTCCGCCGTTTTAGTGCTTCGCTCAACCTCCTCTTCAGAATCTTCATTCTTGCTTTGCAGACATGCATGCGAGCCCAATAATGACCTTTCATGTGACGAAGCATGTCTTTGTCTCTGTTGGCCTTCTCCAACAACTTCTCCAGATGAATGTTAACATGTGTGAGTTCAGTCTCTCGCTCAACTGGTGTCATGTCACCTGGTCTCTTCCGGGCCAATTGTCGATCCTCACGGATTCGCCGCAGCTCATAAAGTGTGTGCTCATCCTCTAGCTGTTTGTTACGCTGCTCCAGGTAGTTAATCACCCACTGAGCCTTCTGCAATTTATCTTTCAGCGTGTCATTCTCGGCTCTTTGCTCCTGGATGATCTCTTTCAGTTTCGAGCTAGGAGAGCTCGCATCAACATCAATGATCGTGAAATCCGTGTCCCGGCCTCCTGATGGGCCTTCATCATGCATGGGATTCTTGCCCCTGTCCTGGATCTGTACGTGTGCTGAAGAAGAAGGTGAGACCCCTTCCACATCATGTGGAGATAATACTCGCTCTGCTGATGGAGTTTGCGAGACCCCTTCCACCCCGGGTGGAGATAATACTCGCCGTGTAGCTGCAAATAAGGCCCTGTGGCCTCGCTGGTATGTCACATACAATGGAGCACTGATAAGCTCAATCTCAGGGATGTCAGGCTGGTGTGAAGGCTCTCCCTCATCATGAACTATCTCGAGAGGCGGCTGTGGCGCTGTGAAGAAGTCACGGGAGATGAAATCCTCCCAAGTGATGCCCTGCTGTGTCAACTGATGTACCACTACGATCTTGATCAGCGCGTAATGATATATACTTCTATGCTGCTGTGCTGGGGTCTTCTTCTGTACAAAAATCATCATCCTCTCTATGTTGCGATACATGAAGTACGGAATGTTCATCATACGTACCCTTGTGAAGTGCATCAACAAACGGACATGGTACGCAAAGAGACGCGAGAATCTGCCCTCGCAACTGAAATACCGAATGATGAGTTTCATCAGTGGTGCAAACTCATCCTTCAGGAATCTGAAAGGAAAAACCCTACTCAAGTGCCTCATATACCCAGGTTTGATGTATGGCTCATAGTGGAATTTCTCCAACTGCTGACGTTTGTTCCATTCCTCTCCTATATTTGGTATGCCGGTGGCCTGAGCAATAGTCACTGGTGACAGAATGAAATCTACTCCAGCGAGGTTTACACGGCCATCATCTAAATGTAGAACAAATAGACGAGCTAGTTCACGATGAAGCTGGGTTTCTGAAATCATCTCACAAAATCGAAAACATGACTGATACCGAAAACAATCCATTGCAAGCGGACATGCCTGCAATTGAGCCAAAGAAGTAGGCTCCTCCCTGAGATGTTTACCACCTTTGCCACCTTTGTGAGGCCTCCGTGGCACATTACCCTCTACTGTGGAATCATTGTCAGACTCCTGCTCATAAATTGAATCTGTCTCTGACATGGCTTTGAAAACAAGTTGTCTGCAATATGTGTGTTGATATAGGTGTAGTGAAGTCAAAGGCTTCAATGCATTCTCAAAACCCAAATATATTGCATATGTACCAAAACATCATAAGCAAACAAGTGACAGTGGTAATAGCTCTGTTTTAGTGGCATAAAAACAGTCTCTGTTTTTGGATCACAAGTGATTCTGACAAATAAGTACCAAATGCAAATGTAATGTGCAGCCTTTGTAATGCTGGCCAAGGATTTGTCAATGGACTGTGTTTGTGTTTGGCAATGAAATAATAGCAAGGACAACAGTGGTAATATTATGGCGAAAAACTATGTGAAAACATGAGACTATATGGACAAGTCAACATGAAAGGATGTGACAGCAGTGGTAGAATGGAAAAAAGGCATGAGGATGATGTACATAATGTGCCAAGGTGCCACAAGCAATATAGGTATGAGCACATATACCAATCACGAAAATTTACAAACCCTTCACTAGACTGTCACTATATCTTTTAAAACCCTGAGAATTGAATTTGCTATGAACATAGGGTTTATAGATTTCTCCTCAAGCAATGCTTGTTTCCCAACTTCAAAAAATACCAAAACCTCTTTCAAAAATCACTGAGCAATGATTAAAAACCTGTTTTCAAGTGGATGGAGGCTTTTGAGCTCGAAATCGGACGCAAAGACAAAATTGTTTGGCTCTATCGCTGTATGGGTAGCGCGCCTACCCAACGGGTAGCGCGCCTTATATGGGTAGCGCCCGTGTTCTCTGCAAAGGGCTGGGGAAGGTTAAGTGGGTAGCGCGCCTCATATGGATAGCGCGCCTCCTGTATGGGTAGCGCGCACCTCCAATCACTGTCCACGGCTATGAAAACACGGCTTCGGCCTTCAAGAACACAAACACGATTTCTGCCTTGAGGTTTTCGAGAAAATGAAATTGTTTGCCATGATTTATATGTGAAGAAAATATCTCATCAAATCAGATTTGATTTAAATTTGTTTGCTAACCCACTTTATAATGTTTCAGCACTTTGACATTTGATCTTTTAATACAACGCTTCTCTTTTGGCTTTTCTGAGTTTTGGACTGATAATATTTTGTTGTCTTTTGCAGGAATCCGGCACTTGGCTTAGGAAAAGATCAGAGGCTTGCTCTAAAGTTTCTTATGGTGAAATAGATACAATTATTACAAAAATGAAATTAGACAATTTCTAGTTCCAAAACAGAGTTTTGGACTAGAAATGTCTTCAAATGCTTTTGATAATAAAAATATGAAATGAGAACTTTTTGGAACCAACCTCATGGCATGCGGGCTTTTATGACATGTATGCAAAGGACTTGAAAACCCTAGACTCTAGGACTAAAGACTCTTTTTTAACGAAAAAAATCATTAATGACCCTGAATGAAATGACGATGAACTTCAGTGATTTTTGAGGAATTTCTAAATAGCCCTGTAGGTACAAGCATGAGGAAACACAAGACAACCAGACCCCTTCGTCAGTCAATGGCATGCTCCTAGCGAAATGCAACGAAGTGGAACAAGCGAGACACCTAAGAATGATATGCAAAAAGCGAAATGATCTCTGACGGAGGGTTGTAAGGACCGACTCTAACATTGGCTCCAATGGGGATGGTGGCTCCATGGAGATGCCAAGAATGGCAGATCTCTGGGGGAGTCAGACAGTGCCTTCATCCATTGGGCGATGGAGTCATTATTTCAACAGATAACACAAAACTTTTGATACATTTATTGACTGCAAACTTGACTGAAAAGCGACCGAAACTTGATCAAAACTAACTCGACTCTAAAACTGAAAAGACTGATAAAACTGACTTGACGAACTTCAAACCAACCAACCTCCATCTCCAGAATTATAGCCTTCGCTCCGGGCCCCAGACTGAAGATGAGAGATCAGTACACACTTGCAATAAAACATAAATAAAATGATATATACAATGATGATGAAATCAGCAGAAAATACTCAGAAGTGGTATCGCTTTAGCAGCCGACCATTGATCGGCCCTCCAGGACAATCATCTCCATTCATTTCCTTGAGAAGAAAGGCATTTTGACCACGATACGCTGCAATCTTAAAAGGACCCTTCCATAAGTTTTCAAATTTACCGTGCTTTCCCTTATCTTCATTCCGAGCATCCCATTTCAAAACCACCTCATCCAACTGAAACTTATATGCTTTTTCCTTTCTGTCGTAGATCTTCTTTATGCGCTCCTGCAACTTGAAAGTATTTTGAAATACCTCCTCCCGTGTCTGCTGTAAATGAATCATCTGATTAATCCTCCGCTGCATGGGATCTTCCTCACTACCAGCTTCCTGAAGCAATTTGACCACCGGGACAGCAAGCGTAGTAGGAAAAACCGTGTCTATTCCATACACCAACTCGAAAGGAGACATGCCACTAGACTTTTCTGACTTACTCTATCAGCCCACAGTGCGTTCACTAATTTCTTGTGCCAGCCCTTTTTATTGATTTCCAGCAATTTCTTAATGATATTCACCAAGGATTTATTTGAAGATTCCGCCAAGCCATTTCCTTGCGGATGGTAGGCGGTCGAATGTCCCAAGCTGATATTGTACTTATAGCAAAATTCAACCATCCTCTTAGACTTGAAGGCCGTTGCATTATCTGTGATTATTTTACTAGGACACCCAAAACGTGACAGAATATTGTTTTCAAGAAAAGAGATAATTACTGCATCCGTGGCCTGTCGAGTGGGAATCGCTTCGATCCACTTTGTGAAGTAGTCCGTAGCTGTCAATATCCATCTATGCTGTCCGGAAGATGCTGGGTGGATTTCCCCGATGAAATCCAATCCCCACTGCTGGAATGGTGCACTAACTTCAATTGGTTTGAGAGGCAAAGGCTGTAATTTTTGCTTCCCTTCGAAAATTTGACACTCGTGACAATTCTTAACAGCCTTATATACATCAGAAAACAAAGAAGGCCAATAATACCCTACCCTTAGAATCTTATTCGCTGTGGTCTTCCAAAACAAATGGCCTCCGCAGTCACCTCTATGAAAGTCCTCCAAAACTCTTTTGGCTTCCTCCTCTACCAAAAAATTCAACAACACTCCCCCAGGGTCTTTCCAATACAATGCAGAATTCAATATACAAAATTTTGCAGCTCTCAACTTCAATGTTCTACTCTTATTTCTAGGCATCCCGGGAGGTGGAGATAAATTTTGAAGCACGTATAAAATGTTAGCATACCAAGGGGAAGAAACAAAAATATCATATACCTGAACTGACGTACTTTCCTCATCTTCATCGGACATGGCAGCGATCAAATTTATATCTAGAGCATGCAGATTTGTTTCAGCCATGAGCTTGGCGAGTCCTTGTCCTTTGATCAGCTTGGTCGGTTTAATCTCCACATCGTATTCTAACAATGCAGTGATCCACTTACCCCGTCTTCCCTCTGGATCTGCCTGTACCAAAACATCTTTAACTGCTGCGTTAGGAACGTATGCTATAATGTGGGAATGCAGTATATACACACGGAAATATTTCAAGGCCTTTACAAGCGCAAGTGCTTGTTTCTCAATAATGTTGTATTTCAATGCTTCGTCCCTTATAATCCGACTGAAAAAAGCAATGGGCTTCTCAACTCCATCCCTTTTTTGCATTAAAACAGCTGCCAATGTGTGCTCAGAAGCAAAAGAAAACAAAATGAAGTCCTGTGTGTAGTCCGGGCTGATTAAAATAGGGGCTGAAGAAAGAGCTAACTTTACCAAATTGAATGATTTCACCGCCTCTTCTGTCCACTTTACCCGACTGTCCTTTTTCAGCATGTTCGTGATTTCTCTAAGATGCTCTGCAAGATTTGGAATGAAACGACGCAGAAAATTCATTTGACTATTAAATGACTGTATTTCTTTCTTGTTCTGGGGATGTTCAATATGCTGTATGGCTTCAACACGTGCAGGGTCAACTCGAATGTCGTCTTTCGATATGATGTGGCCAAGGATTTTGCCTTCATCCATGGCAAAAAGACGCTTCTTCGGATTCAGCGAAATGCCATATTTTCTGCACTTCTGGAAAACAATTTTCAAATGATATAAATGTTCCTCATCAGAATTTGAAAACACAGTTAAATCATCAAGGTAAACAACCAAAAATACATCTTTCTCGTTGGCAAAAGCCATGTCCATTGCACGCTGAAAGGTGGCGCCTGCATTCTTCAAACCAAACGGCATTTTTTCATAATGAAACGTTCCCCATGGAGTGGTGAACGCAGTCTTGTCACGATCATCTTCATGCACTAAAATCTGATTATAACCTGAATAGCCGTCGAGTAGTGACATCCTTGATGCTCCAACTACTCGCTGCAATATATGGTCCATTTTTGGCAGCGGATAATTGTCTTTTAATGATACCTTATTCAAATTTCTAAAATTGATACACAAACGGATCTCACCTGTTTTCTTTCTCACGGGCACCAAATTTGATATCCAATCTGAAAATCGGATAGGCACAATGATTCCTGATTTATACAACCTGTTTACCTCTTTTTCAATCGATGGTAGTAGCTTTGGATTGATTCTCCTCAACTTTTGACGGAAAGGCTTCTGATTTGGTTTAATGGGGATAGTATGCTAAATGATGTTGGTGTCATATGTTTTTAGATCTGAGTAATCCCACGCAAAAGCATCAGAAAATGAAGACAACAATTTCACATACTCTGCCTTTACCTTTGGTGACAATGACTTTGATAACTTAACCATCTTGGGATTCTCAGCTGTCCCAATATTTACCTCTTCAACCCCTTTCTCCGTCGGCCTCAATGTCGGTTTGCGGGCTACATCATCTTGATCAAATAGTTCTTCCAAAGGAATCAATCCCTTAGGAATGATGTTATCTTTAAGTTGCAGCACTTCCATTTGGTTTATTTGTATGTCATCATTACCATCATCATGTTCTATATCTATGGAGGTGTCTTTAAAATTACCCTTATTCTGCAGGAAATCACTAATCTCCTCGTCATCCTGAAAGACTTGCCAACATCGCTGATTGTTTGGAACGGTGGGGCGATGTTTCACATGAATCTCGAACTTGTTGCTGGAATTCATTGGAATTTTTAAATTGCTTGCTGCCTTAGAAAGTCCATCAGCAACACCATTTTGTATGCGAGGCACACATGTCAAGGTATGATCAGAAAATAATTTCAGAATGTCTAAAACTGCATTACGGTAAGCCCTCATGCGAGGATGCTTGGCCTGAAACTCACCTTTAACCTGCTTTATCACCAACTCTGAATCACCATACACTGCAATCCTTTTCGCTTTCATCTTTCTAAGAATCTTAAGGCCAGCAATTAGAGCCTCATATTCCGCTTCATTATTAGAACAGTCAAATGCTAGCTTGTAGGAACACACTCTCACATTGCTTGGAACCTTATCCGGAGCGGAAAATGGACTACGAATCCAAACACCAATTCCAGCACCGTCACTACCCACTGTGCCATCAAAATCCATGGTCCAAAGACCATCTTCATCGTCCTCTAAATGCTGAAATTGCGCCAGCTCTGTTTTTCCTGTTTGCTGCCCATTGTCTTCAGCTGATTGCTCCATAGTAGCTTGTTTTTCTCTTCTTTCTTTTTGCAGAACTTCTCTAAAATTCTCGGTGATTTCTGGTATATCTTCCACCTGAACTAATTGACTATCTATATCATTAAAACTATCAGCAAATAAAACAAACGATTCTAAGTCGGTATGTACATAATTTACAGGATGATTGATTGGCTTCTCCTTGCTGGTTATCATGTATTTCATCTTCTGCTCTCGATATAACTTTCTCATTTGACCAAAGACTGGAATTGTAGCATAGGAAAAATCTAACTGAAGTGTACCTTTCAACTTTTCTCCCCAAGATCTTGAAAGGAGCATTCCAAATCGCGGGGGAATGTCCGCCACAACCACATCCATTAAGACATTCTTCGCCGGAATTTGATCTAAGCTTACAACCAAATCTTTGATGAGTCCTATACACCTCACATGACTGGAATCAAATGAATACAAATCATGATATTTTCTTGTAATGTCTAGTCCCAACTTTTCCATGATCGCCTTTGGCATCAAATTGTGCGAAGCACCCGAATCGAACATGGCATTGTGCAATACATATTCATGCAACCTCAAACTGATATAAAAGGGAGGAACATCACTGTCAGGGGACTCACCATCTAATGCAGGCCCGAAAGTCAATTCTGGCTGATCATCCTCAACATTTACCGTATCGAACATTGGATCAAAGTTCAGAATTTTGGAGACTTGACCGCGGTAGCTGCTGTTCTTCATGATTTTTGTCAAAGGAATAGATATTTTTAATTTGGAAATTTCATTTTCCAAACTAAATGCTGAAACTCTTTCAACCTCTTTGACCGGAACTTCCTTCTTTTCAGCCTTATCTTTCACTATGTTTGGCTGATTTACCTTTTCTGCTGATGATACTTTACTAGCTGCGGGATCAATTGTCTCCTTTCCTTTCTTCTGTGGTATCGGTGAATCTGCCTTTGGTGCTGAAGCTTCTTTTCGTTTCTGAATTGGATTTGTGGGCACATCTCGGTTTCTCAATGAGTATTGCTTCTGTTGAGCAGACAAATCATTCAAATATCCTCTTTGGTATTCATCTGATTCTTCCTCTAAATCTGCATCATTTGCTAAAATGAAATCTTCATCTTTCTGTGCAGCTGAACTTTCTCCATATTCTTCATCCTCAGTAATATAAATAGGCAGATCGTCGGGAGTGAAGAAATGATTTTTCTCACCTGCTACATCATCATCATCGTCTGAATCTTGACTCACAAAATTCTACAAAAGAGGTGTCTTAATCTGCTACTGGGCTGCCGGCTCTTGTGGTCTTTGTTCATGCTGCTTTATTCTGAACTGTGGCTGCTGCTGGCCACGATAGTTTGGATTCCGAATCTGCGTTTCTGGTTTTTCAAATGTCATCCTTTTGAGCATTTTTTCCATCTCATGAAGCAAGTGCTGTTCAGATGTAGATGTGGAAGGATCTTCCTTTATAGTCACTCTTTTCTCTGCTTTCAACCGTGCTCTCTTATCATTCAGATTCGCCTCAACACTAACGGCAATCTTCTGCATATCTTCTAAGGTAGGCGGATCTCTGTCATGTAGCGAATAAGCCATCTCCGGATCAAAACCATCTGGGAATTTAAGAAGAGATGAATTTTTAGACGGTCTTAAGTCATCTGGAATTGCATTATACACTGTATTGAATCTGATAATATAATCCTGAACGAACTCACCAGGATTACGCTTAATGTTTGTATACTCTGAAGTGATCTGCAGCGGATCTTTTTTCATCTCCCATCAATCTAAAAATTATGTTTGAAGCTCTTGAAATGTCTTGATACTTCTGGCCTGTAGAGCTCTGAACCATTTACGAACCTCTCCTCCAAAATTTTGGGCAAACAATCTCATTGAAACATTTTCTGCATCAACTTCATGCAGGTCCAAAAAGTCTGTCATCCGGACAATATGCTGCTGAGCTGATATACTCTGTGGTGTGCCATCAAATATGGGAATCTTGCTCTGGTAATCAGCAGGCATAGGATCTAAATTGGCCAGCAAAGCAAGAGGTGCAAATCTGGCTGCCATGACTCTTGGCGGATTTATAATCTGCTGTCTCGGAGAAACAGGAGGACTGGGAGCAGTAGGTGAACGAGGTGTATGCGGTGGAGACGGAGGAGAAACTACTGCTGATTGCTGATCAGAAATCTCAGGCTGAACGGGAATGGTAGGGATAAAGGAAGGTTCAGTGGGAATCCGTGAACTAGATGCAACTTCAGATGGTCCAAGAGTTTGTGAAGCAGATTCAGTGAATTCGGGAATGTTGGTAGCCACAATGGAATTTTGCAACTGTCTGTCCAAGTGATATGAAACAAATATGAATTGCAAATCTTCAAAAAACAATGGATCCGGAACTAATCTTGATAATTCAGTTTCAGAAAAATTTACAAATAAGGATGTTTCAAATCGTTCATCAAAAGGAATTTCATCAACATATATAATTTTCACGGGACAGGATGCAGATCTAGAAAGCGGTCTGGAACTTCCAGAACTCTCTTGACTTCCTCTTTCAGAACTTTCTTGACTTCCTTGTCTTCTAAGAATCCTAGGAATCAGATTTTGATTTTCAAATATCGTTGGTGGATTAGGGTCAGGATTTGACCTAGTATTCCTTCTTGAAGCCAGTGTATTGATCTTCTCGGGATAAATTTCAAGGAACACAATCAATTATCTTCAGCCTTTCGACTTCTAGACTCAATCATCCAAAAGTCTAGAACGAACAAGTATACTGGGGTGATTTGCAAATCAAGTGCTGCATTCACAAGCTTACCGGAGATCGACTGAAGCAACGTTTATCTACTTCCGCTTATGCATGGCAAAAGCGTTTCGAAAGCTACTTGGCGTGACTTCAGACTCCGTCTAAGACTCATGAAACAAACACATCAACAAGAAAACCATTGAGAGTTTCCCCAGTATGGTCTCCACTATGTTAGCGCTCAAATCTACCTTAGGCTGAAATAAGGTAAAACTCAAGGCTACATCAAACCACGCTCAGCCTCGTAGCTAGCCCTACGAGGACAGGAGAGGGCTCTCTCCGGGTCTATCTCAGAAAAGGATCTTCAAAGGAGCTGAGATGACTTATAATGAACAATGAATACTGATTTTAGGCTAGTAAAGAGATAGGAATGTTTGATTTTGATTTTTTGGGTTTTTTGTTGGATAAATGTGAAAAAACAATTTTGGGTCCGGGGATAAGGCCAGATCTTTGCAGAATTCGAGTTGGGGCAAGGTAGGTAGTAGTATTTATGCTTTTGATCGAGTATATGGATAGATCAGAAAGACAAGGAGCTGAAAAGGGCAAGGATGAACATGGATCCTTTTCAAACGGGCGAAAACATACAAAACTAAACGAATTCAAAGGCAGAGCACTATAAACAATGGATTCAACCTCATCTACTCATTCATTTTAGTTTCAGAAGCATAAGAAGGGATGACATACATTAAACATGAAATAACTTACAATAAAATGAGAGAAAACACCATCAAGAACTGAAAGCCACAAGAATCCCAACAGGTGCTGCAAAACCTCTGATCTTTCCTTAGCCAAAATATGAAAAATATGTACAATAGTGTGCCAAAAGTTTCCCAAGAGTCCAACCATGAAAGAGTCTCAGAAATTACAATATATATATCACTCTAACCCCTTCCCATGCCTCTAGGGGTCGAATTCCTTCTTCAGGGATCAATTTCAACCAAATTCTAATCAAGGAGCTAAAATCTAGGCAGCTAACAACTTGCCTCTAAAAGAGTGGAAACTGATTCATTTACATGATTTTCACTTTTTTGAGAGTGAATCTTCTAGAATAGGTAAAAATGAGCCAAATTTACATGCCAACCCTCAATTTACATCATGAAAACTCAAAAATTACATTCACAAGCAAGACTAGTCCAACTGGCCGAAATCTTGAGCTGGAAAATGAAAAATCAGCCAAAAATCTATATGAGTAGCGCGCCTGAGCTATATGGGTAACGCGCCTTTCAGCCTGATTTTTAGGCACTTCATGGCATCCAAATTGAGCTCATGATAGCTCGTTGGAAATCCCTGGATGTTGGCTATCCAACCCAAGTGGAATTTCCCAATTTGGAGCTCATTTGCCCCTCCAAAACTTCATTCTCCCAGAAGTACTTCCTGCTGGTGCAAAAGGTGGAAGCAAGGTAGTTTTCATGGTGTTTTTGGGCCTTTTGATCATCCAGAACCTGATGAAATTCTTCGGAAATACCTGAGCATGCATAAATTACCATGAAAAACCAAAAAATACAAAGATTTCCTTCAGCAAGTGTCCCAAACAAAAGTGAGCATGTGGACGCGCTACTCGTATAGCTGAAAAATCTGTTTTTGGACCAAAATATTTCAAAATAACAAAAATTTCTCTGAATTTGCTCAAATTCGGAGCGAAGACCCTCCATCATGTATCATGCCCAACCAATGAAGCCTCAGCCAAAATCCGGAGTGGATCAGGCCTTTTCCGCCGTTTTAGTGCTTCGCTCAACCTCCTCTTCAGAATCTTCATTCTTGCTTTGTAGACATGCATGCGAGCCCAATAATGACCTTTCATGTGATGAAGCATGTCTTTGTCTCTGTTGGCCTTTTCCAACAACTTCTCCAGATGAATGTTAACATGTGTGAGTTCAGTCTCTCGCTCAACTGGTGTCATGTCACCTGGTCTCTTCCGGGCCAATTGTCGATCCTCACGGATTCGCCGCAGCTCATAAAGTGTGTGCTCATCCTCTAGCTATTTGTTACGCTGCTCCAGGTATTTTATCACCCAATGAGCCTTCTGCAATTTATCTTTCAGCGTGTCATTCTCGTCCCTTTTCTCCTGGATGATATCTTTCAGTTTCGAGCTAGGAGAGCTCGCATCAACATCAATGATCATGAAATCCGTGTCTCAGCGTCCTGATGGGCCCTCATCATGCATGGGCTTCTTGCCCCTGTTCTGGATCTATACATGTGCTGAAGAAGAAGGCGAGACCCCTTCCACATCATGTGGAGATAATACTTGCTCTGCTGATGGAGTCGGCGAGACCCCTTTCACCCCGGGTGGAGATAATACTTTCCGTGTAGCTGCAAATAAGGCCCTGTGGCCTCGCTGGTATGTCACATACAATGGAGCACTGATATGCTCAATCTCAGGAATTTTAGGCTGGTGTGAAGGCTCCCCCGCATCATGAACTATCTCAAGAGGTGGTTGTGGCGCTGTGAAGAAGTCACGGGAGATGAAATCCTCCCAAGTGATGCCCTGCTGTGTCAACTGATGTACCACTACGATCTTGATCAGAGCGTAATGATATATACTCCTATGCTGCTGTGTTGGGGTCTTCTTCTGTACAAAAATCATCATCCTCTCTATGTTGCGATACATGAAGTACGGAATGTTCATCATACGTACCCTCGTGAAGTGCATCAACAAATGGACATGGTACGCAAAGAGACGCGAGAATCTGCCCTCGCAACTGAAATACCGAATGATGAGTTTCATCAGTGGTGAAAAATCATCTTTCAGGAATCTGAAAGGAAAAACCCTGCTCAAGTGCCTCATATACCCAGGTTTGATGTATGGCTCATAGTGGAATTTCTCCAACTGCTGACGTTTTTTCCATTCCTCTCCTATATTTGGTATGTCGGTGGCCTGAGCAATAGTCACTAGTGACAGAATGAAATCTACTCCAGCGAGGTTTACACGGCCATCATGTAAATGTAGAACAAATAGACGAGCTAGTTCACGATGAAGCTGGGTTTGTGAAATCATCTTACAGAATCGAAAACATGACTGATACCGAAAACAATCCATTGCAAGCGGACATGCCTGCAATTGAGCCAAAGAAGTAGGCTCCTCCCTGAGATGTTTACCACCTTTGCCACCTTTGTGAGGCCTTCGTGGCACATTACCCTCTGCCGTGGAATCACTGTCAGACTCCTGCTCATAAACTGAATCTGTCTCTGACATAGCTTTGAAAACAAGTTGTCCGCAATATGTGTGTTGATATAGGTGTAGTGAAGTCAAAGGCTTCAATGCATTCTCAAAACCCAAATATATTGCATATGTACCAAAACATCATAAGCGAACAAGTGACAGTGGTAATAGCTCTGTTTTAGTGGCATAAAAACAGTCTCTGTTTTTGGATCACAAGTGATTTTGACAAATAAGTATCAAATGCAAATGTAATGTGCAGCCTTTGTAATGCTGGCCAAGGATTTTTCAATGGACTGTGTTTGTGTTTGGCAATGAAACAATAGCAAGGACAACAGTGGTAATATTATGGCGAAAAACTATGTGAAAACATGAGACTATATGGACAAGTCAACATGAAAGGATGTGACAGCAGTGGTAGAATGGCAAAAAGGCATGAGGATGATGTACATAATGTGCCAAGGCGCCACAAGCAATATAGGTATGAGCACATATACCAATCATGAAAATTTACAAACCCTTCACTAGACTGTCACTATATCTTTTAAAACCCTGAGAATTGAATTTTCTATGAACATAGGGTTTATAGATTTCTCCTCAAGCAATGCTTGTTTCCCAACTTCAAAAAATACCAAAACCTCTTTCAAAAATCACTGAGCAATGATTAAAAACCTGTTTGCAAGTGGATGGAGGCGTTTGAGCTCGAAATCGGACGCAAAGACAAAATTGTTTGGCTCTGTCACTGTATGGGTAGCGCGCCTACCCAACGCGTAGCGCGCCCTATACGCGTAGCGCCCGTGTTCTCTGCAAAGGGCTGGGGAAGGTTAAGTGGGTAGCGCACCTTATATGGGTAGCACGCCTCCTGTATGGGTAGCGCGCACCTCCAATCACTGTCCACGGCTATGAAAACACGGCTTCGGCCTTCAAGAACACAAACACGATTTCTGCCTTGAGGTTTTCGAGCAAATGAAATTGTTTGCCATGATTTATATATGAAGAAAATATCTCATCAAATCAGATTTGATTTAAATTTGTTTGCTAACCCACTTTATAATGTTTCAACACTTTGACATTTGATCTTTTAATACAACGCTTCTCTTTTGGCTTTTCTGAGTTTTGGACTGATAATACTTTGTTGTCTTTTGCAGGGATCCGGCACTTGGCTTAGGAAAAGATCAGAGGCTTGCTCTGAAGTTTCTTATGGTGAAATAGATACAATTATTACAAAAATGAAATTAGACAATTTCTAGTTCCAAAATAGAGTTTTGGACTAGAAATGTCTTCAAATGCTTTTGATAATAAAAATATGAAACGAGAACTTTTTGGAACCAACCTCATGGCCTGCGGGCTTTTATGACATGTATGCAAAGGACTTGAAAACCCTAGACTCTAGGACTAAAGACTATTTTTTAACGAAAACAATCATTAATGACCCTGAATTAAATGACGATGAACTTCAGTGATTTTTGAGGAATTTCTAAATAGCCCTGCAGGTACAAGCATGAGGAAACACAAGACAACCAGACCCCCTCGTCAGTCAATGGCATGCTCCTAGCGAAATGCAACGAAGTGGAACAAGCGAGACACCTAAGAATGATATGCAAAAAGCGAAATGATCTCTGACGGAGGGCTGTAAGGACCGACTCTAACAATCTTCTCAGGAACGTTGATGGAGAATAAAATATTATGGGAACTCGTCCTTTCTTGGGAAAGAACGCTTTGCTGATGTGAAACACTGATAGGATGTTTTTTATGTGCTTCAGGCCTCATTTAGGTCTTCTGTGTCATTCATAAGGTCTTAAATCTAGTACAGTCACCCTTTAATCACTGAATTAAAGCTTAAAATCTTCAATAACAGGCTTTAACTCTCTTTAATCCTTCACTAATACTCTTTGCCATTTGTTTTACTCTCTCTATCTGTGGATGTGCAGGTTTAATGGCGCTGGAGGGTTTTCAACAAATTTAATAACTTTGATTGGAATGAAACATGTGTTTAAAACCCCCTCAGGAGTCTTTCCCTGCAATCTCTGGCTCTGAAAAAACTTCCTCTGTGCTTGGTGTCACTATGACTGTGACTATGAGCAATAACAATTTTCACCATCTATAGCCCTACAAAAAGACGATAAACAGATTAAGAAAAATCCATGGGAGTGGAGGTGGATGCTGTGGAGGCTTGTGGAGATGGTAGCACAATAGTGAAAATAGTGGCTGTAGCAATGAAAACGGTGAAAACTGCGAAAGAATGCTGAAGCAATGATCTGATGGAGGTCTGCTGAAATGATGGTTTTGGATTGTTCGATTAGATTTGATGGTGGTTACCAATGGCCAGGTTTTACTGGTGGAGATTATTTAGAGGAGTTAGGCAGAAGAGATAAACTTTAATGTAAAACATAAAATTTTAGACTTTGGGCGAATTAGGAAGGAAAATGCGTGAAATCAAATGAAATCGGGCTTTGAATGGTGGGACCAAAGGGTGGAGGGTGATTTGAGTGTGGAATGTTAGATCTCAGGAGGAGATCAACGGTTGAGATGCTTTGATGAAGTCCTTTGGAGGTCCGATGAACATAATATGAATGAAAACACGATGGAAAAAGGGTCGTAGATCTATACAGATCAACGATCGGGATATTCGGGAAGCGCGGTTGGAGGCAGAAGAGGGAAGTGGTTTTTAGGAGAAAACAACTATTTTCGTGCTGCAATAGAGTGGTTTTGAAATTTTCCCAAAAAAATGCGATATCGCTTGCCGCCCGACATGTGTCCCTCCCAAAACCACTTTCATCGCATAATTTTGAAGCATTAACCTTCGGGAATAGGAAAAATGCGATATGCACCTCTGCCGTTGGATGTGGGACCACGAGATCCGATGGTGTAGGATAGAACGCGATACAGGGAGATGCACGGTTGGTAATGTGGGGGTAGGTCAACAGTGGCTTTAATATAGTTTGTCAGATTAGCATGATGGACGTTGGAGATTTAAAGATGAGGCGAAGGCAAAAGGGCTAGTGCATGAGCGGGGAGAAAGGGGAACCGTTAGATCAATCGAAAGGAACAGTTGAGATCCAATCGCAATCGGAGAAGGCAGGGGCCAAAACTCCAATAGTTGATGTTGCGATTGCGCATGGACTGTCGGATCATAGTGGATATTGATCGAGGGGGGGGGTAATGGAGGGCACATGAGGTGGAGAGCGATCAAATCCTGGCCATTGGTTCTTGTGGATTCAATGGCCAGGATCTAATCAGAGATTGGCCAATCGGGGAAAAAGAAAAATGGATTCTATGGGTCGGCGCGATGCGATTTTGTGCCAACCGTTGGATCTCAAGATGAGATCAATAGTCAATGTTCAATCGGGAGGGCCATGGAACAAGGTAATGGGCGCAACGAAATCGAAGCGTTGGCCGTTAGATCTATACAGATCAATGGATCAGATCGAGCCCATAGTCGATAGAACAAATTGCATCGGGAAATTTCAAGTAATAAAGGAAATGTGCACATAACAAACTCATGATTGCCATTGGAGATGGTGCGATGGTGTGATGGCCATCGGATCATTGAGGGATCAACGGTGGAGATCATAGTGGAGGGGTAATGGACAGAGGCTATTGGGCACGATGCGATTAGCACTTAACAGTCAGATTGTTGGACGGATCGATGGTTCATATTGCATCTGAGGCCCATAGACCAAATATTTCTCGCATCGGAGAATTTCACTTAACAAAATAAATGCACTCGCAACCAACTTCTGATTGCGATTAGCGCCCAAGGCTTTAGTTCCTGGTCTTGGGCGCGGGTCATATGCGGAGAAGAGGTTAGGGGCTTATCCGAAAGAGGCTTAGGCCTAATATATGGTAAAAGTGGGTTTTTTAGGCCAAAAACAGAGTTTTTGAGGCTTAGAAAGGGGTTCTGGTAGGGAAACAAAGGGATTTTTTCACCAAATGAGGGGCTTCACAAGGTTTTAGAAGGAGAATTTGGTGATTTGGATGAATTAGGAAGGGATTTTGGGGGTTTTTAGGGAGATTTTGAGAAGGGAAGAAAGGGTTTAAAATGGGGAATTTGCAGGGATAAAAGGGAGAAAATGGGGGCTTTCTTGAGCACAATTTTCTCGCAAACAGTGAGGCTTTCTCGATGGAAACAACAGTGAAGATCTTTTCGAAGGAAAAGACACATAGAGGCTTCAATAATGAGATATTTTCAGAGGAAATGTTTCTCTTGAAGGCTCAGAAACATTTTAGCCCCCTGTTTGCTATGTCAGAATTTATAGGTGGCTAATAGGAACCACAAGGAGAATCATGCTAGCTACCATGTGAAGTAAGGGAGAAGGACAGTGGTCCCTCAAATGTAGCCAGCGCAGTTTGACTCTCGACAGCCATAGAAAATGAAATGATGGGTGACCTCCCCACCATTTGCTTGCTGCCCCAACCTTCTAGAGAAAGTGAATGATGTAATGTGCAATGTGAGTGTGTTCTCCATGAGAATTTTCCTCCCAATATCCACTTAGGGAGTGATCATCCACAATGGCCTTATTTATACCACCAAATCTAGAAGGAAGAATATCCCTCCTTTGAGAAAATCCCTGCACATATATGGTTAAGAGATGCATACATATAGACAAATTACTATGCAAGTCAACAATAATATTACCATATGTTTTTCTCATATAAATGGAGTGGCTCATAGATGATTCTCCCCTCATCCTCAAAGGGAAAAGAGTTTACTGTGCTAACTCTTCTATATTCTCATGATCCATGGAGTGCCTCCTCAAGTTCTTCAAGTGGTTCCTCCCACAAGAAGGAAAGAAATGTAATGTGGCATTCATGGGTGGCCCATGGTTCCTCCTGAAATGTACAACATGTATAGTAGGTAGAATCCTGCTCCCAATGGGCATCTTCAGTCTCAAGCCCACTCTCCAATCAAAGCTTCTCATGAACATAGAGATACCAGCAATACATGGAAGCAAAAACCAATAGAAACAAGTTGTCACATGACAACCGGAAAGTGGATCAAGGTCCCATACAAGGAAACAGCACAGTGCATTCCTTGCTTGCATCAAATCAAACAAAAGCAAGTGCTTTTCCAACCACTTGTTTTCTGCCACAATCATTTTACAAGATATAAGCATGAAAGTACAAAAGGGTGTCAACGGTGCACACCAAAAATCATGTGGCTTTCCCCACAAACCACCAATGAGATAGCCAATATCAATGCTACAAATGGCTTCAAGTACATCATTATACAATGTGAAAGAAGGAATAATCCTCCTCGGTACAATATGCTACTCATAAATAGACAAGAATTACAAAACATAAGGTGAAATTGTACATTCCCCATTATGTACTTTAGGACTTGAGATGAAATGGCTCGACTAAAAATGCTCCCTTACTCCCAATGAGTAGGAAGGTGGTTGTGACATCCTCACCATCATCATCTGGGCTATGCATCCCTCCATATGATGGAATATGTCTTGTTGAATTCCCTCTCAAATTAACTCCTCTGCCAAGGCAAGATATGCATTAAAATGCATGGAAAAGAAGTCCTCATGTGCTACATGCAGTAGCTTCTCCTTGAGACTAGAATATCTAGTCAAGAAGATTCTTCCATGTGAATAGATGACCATATCATCCACCATACACTCATCATCTCCATCCGGGTCATCGAGAACCATGCATGCACCAAGATCCTTAGAGTACTCTACTAAGAGCTGAGATCTCCAGTAAGGATCAATCCTCCTAAGAGACAACGTTGGTGATCTGGCATGTGAAGCTCTCCTCCTGCTGTTGTCTACTAATTTGACATCCCCCATGCCAAATTTCTCCTCCAAACTCTTCACCTCTTCAAAATCTAAGAGTGGTGAATCCAAAGACAAGATTTCTTTCATCAATAATAGATCCGGTGGCCTCCCTGGTGGAATGCCTCTATGCAGTGAGACATCAATGTCAAGAGTGGACTGTACACATGGTTGGGTAGCCTTTCCCTTACTTTCATAGTGCAATACATTCTGCCTCCTCCTTTCACTGGCTCTCTGAAATAGATAAGGGTGTGTGCCTCTCATCACATGATACTGATCTTTCTCCCTACCTCCTCCTTCCATCTGTAGTGCTGCACAACCATGTTGCTCACTGATTGTGCTTGGACCGCCATGTATGAGATCCTGGGGACTTCCTTGCCAAGATGCAAGAATCCCTCTACTTGGATCAAGAGCTCCTCATTCCTCTGCATGAGGCACTAGATCAACTCTATAAATGACATCTTTGTTACCCTGAGCCTCCTCAACATGAGTGGAAAACCCTCCAATGATTGGATCCTCTCTTGGAAAATGGATCTCTTTGCCTCCTTGTGCCAAAATACAAGATGAAGGTCTTGCCTCCAAAAAAGTATCATGCAAGATATCAGCCTCCTTCATGGTTCTTTGAAGTGATTTTTAGTCTATGGTTTCCTCCATCACATGCAAGGGTTTTGTTTGTTTAGATGAGTTTGTTTCCTCCACATGTGTTTCAGAATTCTTCCTACCAAATATTTCCATCAAAGTTCTAATGAACATTGCATAGGAAGAAGTATTTTCATTACTCAAAGCAAATGACTAAAATAACCACCATGCATAGACCTTACCTCAAAAGTGCAACGCTGCTATTTTGATGGCTTCATCTTTAGAAATCTGATGCTGCTGCAGAAAAATGTCTAGCTCTTCTACCCAAGCCCTGGCTGAACATGTAGGGGAACCATAAAAGATAGATAGAAGAAATCTATCCATATTATGCTACTTTCTCCTCCTCACCATGATCTTGCAAAACTCTGGAAAAGTAATATGATCTCTAAACTTATGAGTTTGAGATTCATATTCATGCAAGAAACCACCAAGAGTACCTTTCTTCGGTATTCCTCCTTATTATTTTCCTCTTATGGCAAAGCTGGCCATGTGGCTGCATTATACCTCATAGGGTGTGGCTGCATGCTCACACTCCCTATAAGAAAAACTAGAGTTTGACTCAGTTTCAAACCCTCTTGTAAATTATGTACATATCTCCATCCTGATCTTCTCAAATTCTTCATGAATGTTCTGTACAAATCTTGGAAGAAGCTTTGTAAGCTTATTTTCCTTTTTCTCTCCACATAGTGGAGTATTCATCTTCTCTTTTCTTGATAGCATCATGGCTGAGATCCACAAGTTGAGCCAAGATTATGATTTTATACCACTGTAATATCCCAAATTATGGAAATGCTACAACAATGAGAATATCTCAAGATATTCTAAAGTTGGAGCTGCAGTAATATGCAAACACAACTATGGATCGCAGTGACAATAAACTCATAGAAATGTGAGATAAATCCATAGCCATATTATTAAATAATATAAGCAACAATAGAATACAAAATCTTGAGGAAAATGCTACTCAAGATAAGCAATGCTCAGCCTCAAGAGACAAGTACATAAATCAAGCTAAAACCACTGCTACACATGTATGACCAAGATATGAAAATGTCGTTTTATAGAGAAAATACATGCTACATATGTAAAATACATGGATTTACAATCATATGGCCCAATACAACATTGGGAGTGAATATCTCAACCCCTAAAGGCTACCTCATGTCAATCCTGGAAGGATTGGCTATGAAACACAAAATCTGCAAAATGCTGGAGTTGCTGGGTAGCAGCTGCAACTTAGAAATAGAACTAGATGGAGATGGTTGTACATGATGACCAAAATGAATATGCCTCCTCCAATAGATCTCCAAAGTGAAAGGTTGATCCCTTCACCAAAGATCCTCCCCTCCAAACATATCTGCAAAGCTCGACTGCTATTGCTCACTAGAAATAACGTAGTCTCTGAAGAAAATTGCACTGTAGGGGCCAGGGAATGGGTTGGCCTACTGCCAATATGTGAAATAGGTGCTGAAACCTTCCTCACTAACTTCCCAAAGGAATGGAGACTCCCTCCTCTGAAAATCAGCTCCGGAAGTGGTGTTGTGGTTCTCCACTGCAACACCCTACAACACAAAATTATGTTGTTGCAGCAATAATTTTGTCCTAGAGGAGGATTCTTTGGCCTTCAGCCAAGAAATGTGGAGAATTAAGAACAATCCCTCAAGAGGCCTCTCAATAAGGATAAGGAATCCTAAACAGGAATTCCCCCGACAACTCTTGCTAAACAACAGAGAATGCTCAATGTCTGAATAGACAATGAGATCAATAATACAAGCATGAGAAAAAATGGATGCCTTGCCCTCCTTTTAAACAAGTGAAAGCCCCTATCCATGGGTCCCACTCCTCTTAGGGTTTCCTCCACCAAATAACCCTCTTCCCATTCATACTGAACTATCTCTCTAATTTCTCTCCACCTCTTATCCCAGCGCTATTGACTTGGTCAAACGTGACCTTGTCCACTTGCAAATAACCCTGTTCACACATGAGGGTGTGAAAACCAGCTCCAATGATGATCCCCTTTCATAATATGAGGGATTTTATTGAGATTATCATTATGCATGGGCCTACTCACCCATTTATTCTCCTCCTAGGTGAAATCAGTAAAAATTAATATTCCAAATTATTGTAAGAAAATTTTGGAATATTACATGCTGATGGTTCAGGATGAGGGGTGTGATTTTTATAATCGAGCAGAGGAGGAATAGAGAACTATATGGTCACGAGAGGCAACATGTGATTAGATATGGGAGTACATGGTGTAGGGATTTTTGGAATCCTTTTTGGTTGCTTGCTGAGTTATTGATTCAAGAGAGATCTTGATATATTTCTTGGAATTCTGAGTTGAAATGATGTTTTTATATATTTTCATCAGAAGAGAGGAGGGGGGAATCAAGGGATGGGGATATGGGATAATGTGTCACCAATTTTGGCATTTCCTATACTTCTGTGAAATCCATTTTTTTTTTCATCTGCTTGCTTGTTATTCTTTCTCAAAATGTGGTAGTATTCAATATTTCCAATTTTATTTTCTATTCTTTGAGCTCTTTTCATAATTTGATTGAGGCTTGCATTTTTTGGGAGATATTTTCTTACCATTGCGTGGATAATAAGAGAATATTATCCAAGAAAAATAGCGTCATTTATCTTTTTTTCCTTCAGAATTTTGAGGCCTAATAGAAGACCGTAAGCCTCTACTTTGTTATTTGTTTTCTAGCCCAACCCCCAATTATAAGATATCCGAGTTGACTTGTTTGGCATAATTATGGTTCCTCCAGTTCCTCACATTCTAGAAAGACATTTTGATTTCATCTAGTATCAACATATATCTATAAATCTAAACACTTTGACAGATGCGCTAGCCAATCATGTTTTAGATAGAAAATTGTAGCGAATGTAAATAAGGTTCAGTACACATCACATCAATTGAAAGTAACAATAGGAAAATAGAAACACTGATATATATATATATATATATATATATATATATATATATATATATGTATGTATGTATGTATGTATGTATGTATGTATGTATGTATGTATGTATGTATGTATGTAAAGTTTGGTTTTAAAAAATTTGTGCTCAAGACACATACACACAGCCTATATGAAAAAATATATGTAGATAAGACTATCAACCCCAATAGAAGAATAGTGCTCATGATAATGTGAAACTGCATAGGCCATCTTGTGCATTAGTGGACCAATATGGCTAGGAACTGCAATATTTTATTATTGAAGTCGCATAGGGATATGATTAACCACGGTCTCATCAATCTTGTGTGTCAGCTGCTCCATGTGGCGCTCCACCTCTGCTAGGGTCTTTGCTACATCAATATCTTTCAGTATGTCCCATCCTACTGGGGTAGCTGATGTTGGCACTACAAGATCTTATGGATCTCCTTCACGATGAATATATGCAACTCTTAGAGGTCAAACAAGCCCAACAACTGCATGAAAAAATCAATAGTTTAGTCTCAAAAACATAAAAAAAAACATAAAAAATGTGAAACTCTAAAAAAATTAAAAAATGGTTAAAATGTCTTACCCATAACACCCCATTGTTCACCCTCAGGAAGCACGAGCTCAGGGCCATCATGGAAATCGGCTCCCGTGTACGGATAATCATCAATCATAATGAACTGATTGCGCAACCACTTGAAAAATGTTGGTGTGAAGTTGATCATCGACTAACCTACAAGTCGAGACATAATGTCTATCCACCTCCTCATTCATGGAACCTTTGGATAAATCGGCTCAGGAATGATATGTTGATGTTGTAATAATGGAATCCACTCGAGGGAATAATAAATCAGAATTGAACCATAGCCTAATTTTTTTCAATTCTCCCTCTTTTGCTTTAGAAAATTCTTATTTCATATTTACTGATATTCCCTCACTCTAGTTGAAGATTGTTGGTTCTAAACACTCTAAACCATATGGAATGTATGATTTGCTAACTACATGAAGTGGTGTGCTACCATCCAATATGGAAATGATAAATAGGATTATTCTAAGAGGAAAATATATCACATCTCTAATGTTGATCTTCCCATCTCTAGTCAGCTGGGCTAGATGTCTACAATAAGTGGTGATGTAATCTTTCACTATTTCTACATCCTTAAACCCACCTAGGAGAGAGATGAGGGCACCCCTCATGGAAAAAATTGTCAGAAATTATATGTATTCCACTTTTATATCGAGTTGATTTTCCCCTAACCTGAATGCCTATGCTTGCATGTCCCATGAAAGAGAAAGGAACTCAAGTAATTCCATTTGTTGCCTCATCCCAGGTAACCAAAATAATTTCAACAATCCATAATTTTTAAGTGCCTCAATGGTGGAAGGATCATTTGATGCATTCAAGTCCTATTCTTCATGTTATATTTCTCTCCAAAAAAATTCCATTTTGCGCTAATGAAGACCTGAGACATAAATATGGGGCTCATTAGGATCCTTTCATGCAAAAAACCTAACAAATTTTGAGAAAAAATGACAATTTTTACTTGAGAATTGCGCCCAACGCTACTGAAAAGGTAAGACAAAGCATTGAACCCCCATCTGCAGTGTCTTTACACCTAGATTCAACTCTCCTTTCGACAAGGAGGTACTATGTCTATCTTAGGGAGAATTTTGAAAAGCCCAGTGATCTAAAAAATCCCTAAAAGTTGCATGAAATCACAAAATGGAACCATGAAATGAAAGGGATAGGTCTTAGCTCCTACCTGGAAATAACGTCACTTGAAATTATCGACTGGATTGGCCACAATCAGCTGCAAAAGGTTGAGGGAAAAAAAGGGCTCGGAGCTCTCACTATTGAAGGTAAATGTGAAATGGTAAAAATGAATAGTCATTTTCATTACTTATGGCCATTTTTTAATATTTATCATATTTAATGTTTTGACCTAGTAATCGTTCATTTTTATCATGAAACATGTATGTTTGATCCTCTTTGTGGTGTTTTGAGTAGGTTGACAAGTGTTTAACGGATTTTTTCGTGTTTTCACAGATCATTTTAACTAAGGAGTACACTTATATCACTTTTTTGGGCTCCATAAACTCATAAAAAAAGATCCCATTGGAGTCCTCTTTAACCTCTTTTCAAACTCCCAAAATATGAAAATATTGTTGAGCACTTGGGTTTTCAAACTTGTTAAAGTAAATTAAAATACGTTTACTCAATACAAGTTTAACCCTTTTCTGGAATGAGATAGAATATTTATGAAAAATGAATACCTTAGCTGAGCATGGCTAAGATGCTATCTTGAGTATAGTTTTCTACCTTTTCAGACTGGGGGGACTATCTTAAAAAATGAACATATGAAGTTTTCTTTTTCTCCTTTTTTTCAAACTCTTTAAACATGAAAAAAATGTCGAGTTCAACCTTTACTGGACTCGTTAAAACATCAAACAACGATGGAATTGTCAAACATGACAAGACTGAACCACTCCTTCTTAGGGTTCGTTAAACGTATTCATAGGGATTCATCCGAAGGATGAACTTACACATCAAGCATATGTTATCCTCCTCAACTTGTTAAAAAATAAAGAGGCACTGACCAATATGGTTGAGGAAATTGGGAAAATAGGGTACTCCATTTTCTAATGGCAGCGAATCGCTCTTTAACGTGACATTTTTCCACTTCATCTCTGTGGTTGTTGGGTTGGGTAATCTGCTTTTCTTTGGTTCATCATACCATTTTCATTTTTGGGTCAATGTTGACAACTCCATTCAATTTCTTCATTGTATTCAAGAGAAGTCATTCAGTTGATATCTGATACAATACTCTTAACCCTTCATTCCATGTTTGACGTTCTTGATCTTGTTCTCTATCGACATCATTCTGTCTCAAATCATGATACCCGCTTCGTGTCATTGATGGGGGATACATCAAGGCCCTCCTACAACTTCCTGTTGAAATCAACTCATTATCTAGGAAGTTGTCTTAAAGACAACCTCTCAGTACTTTGGTGCTTTCATACATCAATGGAAAGTTCCCTCACTCTTGGCGAATATTTTACATCATTGGCCTTTAACCAAAATATTTTGTGTGGTGTTCGACTTCAACTCATTTATGCACGCCATATGGATTGTACTGCAGTACCTTAAGATCATTAACATCATCAATGTTTTCTCTCGCGTTTGTTAACGACTTACATCATTGGTTGCTAATCAAATAGGGTTTACCATGTTCGACTCCAGCTCAATGATTCATGTGGATAGACTTGTACATTGGACGGTCATGTGAACGATATTGAAGACCTTGGATCTAGTTTCATCCATTCGGGTTGTGGTTTTAGGATAAATATAGGATCACAATGTATGATGGCTATGATCATTAAAAAGGTCATCTAGTCATGAGTCCACCACTTTTCATCAGAGGACATGTCTTTTGATCATTTTACATGTAATGTTAGCTTATGTGTTGAGTATGGATATGCCTCCCTCAACAAAAACATCATGATGTAAATGTACTGTAAGAAAGGATGATCTTGATGGTTTTTCTTGATCCCGACTTGTCACAAAGTAAAGCACTTCAGTCATTAGTCACCATTTTTGACTTTTTGTTTTAGGGGGAAATCAATTATAGACCATTTTTTCATATCTGGTGAGTCATCCTAAAAACAATATCAATCAACATCCTTTTACCCCTTGACATCATCATAACACAAATCCCTAAGCATGACTCTACTTAATCCATGAATTTATGCCTGAAAATGCCTCAATTCATCCAATTTAAGGACCAAAATAGTTTGTATGCCTGTGGACTTGCATTCACTATTGGGTTGCTCCATGTTGGGTAGGTTTGATCACCAACAGGTTTCCCTATGTTGAGGGAGCACTGATTCTAGAAATTAGAAAAAAATAAAATAATTTCGGAATCTTCCTCTTGTAGAATCTTCCAAGAGTTGTGTTGAAGCCTCGAAAATCACTGTAACAAAATGGGGGATGACCACCCGGTCTGGACCTTAAAGTAGCTCCTTTTCCATTTGGAATGGTGGTTCCGACTGGTTCAACTAGGTCCAGTTACCTTCTCTCAATCTCCAATGGCTTTAAAATATGACTTTCATTCACCAATGGAAAAGAGACATCAGATCAACCTTCTTGCTAATCAGGCAAGAAAGTGATCCTTAAGCTGATTTAGGGCTCAGCCAATCCACTACTAAAGTTTTCCTTTTTGGAAAGAGGACTTAAGAGAATGTAGAAATTATTCTAAATGCAATCTTGTTCTAAGATACAAGCAAAATGAACTATCTTAATCCTATCTTAATTAGGCAGATATAGATCTAACCCAACCAAGAGAAGGTATTTATAATATTGGGATTGAAATATATCTTGTTTATAATGAATATCATGTTAATGAAATAGTTCAATTAACTGACATTATGGATAGAAAAATACATCCTATTGAGACCTTTTAACTGAAATAATCAATCAACAACAGTCAGGAAGAAGTTCTCAGAATGATCTTGATCATTTAATTAGTAACTTGAATTATTAAACAATAATATGCGGAAGAAGTTCACAACATATCACTATTTATTCATCCAATATTAAAAGATAGATTTATGAGTAAATAGTTACCCAGAAATCAGAATTCAACCCATAAGAGCAGAGATAACTAAAAAAGTGCACAAATATGTAAGTAAAATGACACCATTCCTCTTATCATAAAATAAAACCAGCATTTAAAATAATAGTATTCGAAATACCAATTTATTGAATCAATTTCTCCAGCTCCAGTCTCTAATATTCCTTTACAATGCCTAAGCTTCTTCTTTCAAAATCAGAGCTACAATAGTGCAAACTCTGTTCATTATACATAACTCAGTATGTAAAAGAAAAACCTCAATAATCTCCAGATCTGAGATTCCACTCCTCCCACCTACAACTCTAAATCCATATTACAAAAGTGATTTTAGAATTCCAGAATTGCAGAAGAGAGCAGCCCCTATTACATTATGCAATCTGCTATTTATAATATTTGCAAAGAAATTCTTGAGAGGAAAGTTTGTTGAAGAGAAAAATGCCCAATCCAATTTATTTGCTCATAATTCCAATCTTTAATTTCTGGAGCATTCCTATTGATTGAGATGTTTTCTCCTTATCTCTTCTACTATTTTCCTGCAAAAAGAAATCAAAATAAATTAAGATGCAATGAATAAAATCAAAATACAATTTCTGGCATTAAAACAAACCCAATCAAATTTAATTTAAATAAATAATTGAAAATAAAATACAAGTTCTCTATTGATGCCTGGGATAGTTTAATTGGCCAAGGATATTATTGACAAATGAATCTGCAATTAGAAAAGGTTTGGACAAATGAAAATGTAGAAAATAAATCAGAAAATTGATTTTGTTTTAGAAATTTGGAGCTTGATCTTCTGCATGATTTTTGACCCAATTAATGACCAAATCTATTATTGGAATCTCCTCATAAATGTTCTCCTTGATTTTATCTTTCCAATGAGTAGTCCTGGGCCTCATTTGGCCAAGTAAAACTCATTCTATGAGCTTCCAAAGTTGATGAGTCAAATCTGGCATAAATCTGGAAATTCTATTACTGGGTTAAAAATCAGAATTTTAATTAAAAATCTAATCCTAAATTAGAATTCTAATTATATAATAATTAATTCTAAATTAATTATTAACTAACTAATATATACAATTAATTCTAATTAATTTACATCTAATTAGAAATTGATTAAGTTACAAAATTAAATTAATATACAAATGATTTGAAAAAGTTAATTTAAATAAGATTAATATTATAATTCAAATTATATTAAAATTATAATAAATATTATAATTATAATATAATTATTATAATATAAAAAATATAAAAACTAATTTGCAAACCATTGGAATCAATCCAAACCCAAAACCCATAAAACAAACCATTGAAATCAATCCAAACCCATTAATTCAACCACGTGAGATTATGGAGGGATATGGTGAGTGGAGTGTGAGGTGAGGGTGACGTGAGGGTGAGTGAGGTGGAGGTGCGGGAGGCATAAGGGGTGAAAAACTTTGTATTAAAATATTTTAACACATCGCATTTTGGGTTGTCAAATGTTAAGGCTTTTTAAGAATTTGCGATAAGACTTTGCGAGAAGGAAATTTGCGAGAAATGTTTTTTTTAATAAGTTTAAGCCTTTTAACTATCGCATATCGCAAGAACCTTGGATCGGGGTTTTTCAAATGTGCATGTTATAAAAATTGCGATGGATCCGATATTGCGATATGCAATGTAAAATTTTTATTTATTATTTATTATATATATATATATATATATATATATATATATATATATATATATTAATATTAAGTTTTAATTTTAATTAAATTAATTATATTTTATTATAATAATTAATTTAATTAATCTTAAAACTTAATATTAAAAATCAGTTTTTTATTTTGGTTTTATTTTAGTGATGTTTAGTTTATTTATGAAATTTTCTAAACTACAGCCACTCCGAAAATAAATAAAAAGAATAAAAATAGCATTTTTAACCTAGACTAGATAAATGATGGGACTTTAAAGGAGTACCATTTTTAAACCAGTTGACCAAATGAGGTAAAACAAGCATCAATGGGAAGCTTACGAAAAATCAATTTTAACGAAGCAATCAAAACAATAATACAAAGAAAATGAAAAATTAACAATCGTGTAGGATAATCAAATAAATAAAAATCCTAAAAGGCGTTTAACCAAAAATTTATAGAAAGGGTCCCCATTATTTGAAGTGAACAAGTCAAAAATGGGGGGGTTGTGTTTTACCACAACAAGTTGTTACAACTACTTACCTCAGATAAAACTCTCTAATCATATTCTATCCTACCTTGAAGTTTCCATCCCTTATCCTTTGATACCACCATCCCATCAAGAGTGGATCTCAAGCCTAGATTGGTAAATTGATAACAACTCCCAACTTACCATCCTCTTCTATATATTTTTGGTCATCCACAAGATAGGGGTTGGATTTTGGAGATATATTCTACCCTCATGTTGTTGATGTGAATAGTCATTATTCCATGCATTAAGGTGACATAGAGGTACACTTTTTGGAAAAGAAGGAAAAGTCAACTTGGAGGAAGTCTTATACAAGATCAACTCCAATATTTGGTTGTAACTCACTCCATTTCTATTATTGAAAAGAGTTCTTCGTTTTCCTATATATTATGTTATGATGTCATGTTTTCGATGCCATGTTGATCCATTGAATGAAGTAATTAGATTATGCTACATATATGTCATATATTTTTGGCTTGTGTTGTTTGATTGTGCATGTTATAATTATAGTGATCAGAGATAGAATTAGAGAATTCAAGGCAAGAGAGGAGTGAAGCATATGATGGATTACAATTAGGATTCATCCCATTATCTATTTAATTTACTTGAAAAAATAGCTTCTTTTTATTCCTTTTTTTATAAGTTAAGCCACCTAGTCTAGGGAAGATACTTTTGTCTGCATTCGTATCCGTATAATACTAGCCTCTCAAGGTCCTCCTCCACCCTATCATCTCTCTAGCGTCATGGCCCAACAGCCGCACCCGCTCCTCCTAGACGTTGAGGCTTGTTTCCCACCAACCTGGACAACAAGCATTCGATGGGTCCAACATCTACAATCAAACATGCATGGTATCAATGTGGAGACATCATAAACCAAAAATACATGTAAATAATAAAAATGCAGAAAGCACAGTCACATACCTACTGGGCCCCAAGAATTTCCTAGGGGAAATTCCATTTATGAATCTCTAGGGAAATCCATGCCAAAATAAGTGAAATCTAGAATAACCTAAGGGTTGGAAAAAAACCAACCCTCAAATGTGAGCGTAAAATACTTCCCTACCTCACCTCCACCTTCCTGGGGCATCACAGGTGCCCATCATCACATCCAGAGACTTCTTAGTGGCCCAATCAACACCTCTAACACTGGGCGCAACATCACAAACCTCTCATACAAGATGTTGAATATCACACTGCCATATAAGAAGTTCCTAACCTCAACTTTGTGAAACTGTGTAAGCTATGTCATCATCATCCTATGAAGGAAGCTCTCCCAGCCATAGAAAACACCCACCTAAAATCTCTGGAGGACTACGAGTTCTGGCCTTGAAATCTGATTAGGGGCCATTGACCCCAGTATTCGTATAATCATAGATGAATTTTCTTGCTCAAATACATATAGAATATAAATGAGGTGGATGCACCCCTCCTGGAATGGATCGTCTTCGTAGTGCAAGTTATCCAAAACTGTCAGGTCCACCCGACGAGGCGGGAGCTCTGTCGGTGGTACCTCACCCCGAGGAACTAGCCGAGTCATGAAATAAATATACACTGCAGTGGTGAAGGCCACATTGTGACCCCGAAAGTTGATCACCTGTTAGTCTAGTTTCCATCTATGAATCAAAAAACACATGAATTCCTCATGCAATCTCAACAACATTAGAGAACTTTTTAGGTCTAAAATGGGCCTCCTAAGAAAAATGTACAACCAAAATAAAATTTATAAGAACCAATAGGATTCAATAATATGATTTCAACCATGGGGGATGATTCACCATTTAGGGGTAAAAAATTAAAAACATTAAAAAATATTAAAATAATAAAACTACTTTTTCAACTTATCTCCCTAAGGTTTTACTCAAATTTCGAGTGGGACTACTCGTTGGATGAAAAATTTAATTCCTCATACAAGGAGTACTCGTGTAGTAGGGTTGACTGAAAGTATGCAAAATGGGTACTCCTTGGATGAGGAATCAAATTATGCATCCAATGAGTGTTCCCGCTTGAAATTTGAGTAAATCCATAGGGAAATAAGTGTAAAATATGAATTGAAAAACTACTTTTTTCTTTTTTTCTCTCTAAAATTTGATGATGTAATCTAATCTTATTTTATTATTTCCACTATTATTTTATGATTTCTTTAGGAGGCCCATTTTAGACCTCAAAATTCCCCTAATGAGAGTTTTGAGAAAACTTTAGTAACCCCCATCTAGCCAGTTGTTCTTGAGCCTAAGCATCGTCGGGCAATGCTATGTGTATGCAGTCCTATTAATTCTCTTATCATGTCAAAACCATCCTCCCCAAAGAAAAGAAAAATAAAAAATCAGCCCAAAAGTGAAAAAATCCACTTTTATCAGCATCTCCGACATGTTTTGAGAATAGGTGCATTGTCCCGCATTTGTTCCCAAAGCAAGCACAAAATTGTGTGTATGTTCCCAAAACAGGCATATGAGACCGCGCTAAATTCCCCTATACAGTCACATGCACCACAAAAATTACAGCCACCTGCCCATGAGGACCTCAACCCCATAGTTGTGCATCTATTTTACACGCAAACACGTGATTCACACAACTCTTTCATGCATAGTTTCACGCTTTGCGCGACTATCGCTCATTAATCCATGAGGTCTTTGGCCTTAAAACCTTGCGATTGTCACACTCACATTTGCTCATATCAAGCTACTATATCTCCCTTACCTTTACGCCCCCACACGACTGTTTCATAGTCACTCACATGGGTTTCCACTTTTTCCTTAGAAAAGGTTCCTATAGGCCATCCTACACGACCTATCTAGATTAGACTACTAAAATCACAAAAGTGGGGTAATGACATCTTACATGGGTCTCCTTGCATGCTACCTGGGTGCTCTAGTTAACCGCTATAGATGAAAATAACTTGTGGATCCTCCTCTAGAGTCCACGTCAGCAATTACAAATGAGGTGGAATATGGCCCATACCCCCCTATATATCATCATCTTTTTCATTTTCCATAGGTCCATTTAGGAGCTCATGAACTCCTTTCACAAAAATGTCAGTGGCGTTGGGATCAGAATGTCGACACCTACAACATCATCCCCTTTGTTTCTTTCCAACAACATACTCATTTTTTGGCTCGTTTCACTTTTCAAAGTACCCATCAGGTGTGCCTTTCCATGTTTTTTAATTCATCTTTTTTAGTGCATTTCATTTTACAAATGATTTCATCAAGGTTTTTTCAATTGGGGTATTGGTTGTTGAAATTTCATATCCCCCAAAATTTCTCAGCAAAACCAGTCCCTCGATAACAATCAATAGTTAAGGTATCATTATCCTCTTAGCATGATAGGTTTCCTAGAAAATATTTTCATATCCTGAAATCATTTTTATGAAATAAAGCATAGGTTCCATCATATTGACCACGTTTACCACCACCTTCCACCTACACATGGTAAACGTCCACATCGTTCAATAACACCTCCCCTACATGTATCACCTCATTTTATAGTACAACTTACACAATTAGGATCCATGGTCATTCCCCCAAGTCTGGGAGCCATATCATATGCATGTTTTGAAGATCAAACTTATTTTCCTCTTCTTTACTCATTGCTTACCAACCCCATTCCCGGGCCAACATATTTATTCATTATCGAATTGAATCGATTGGGCATCCACATTCTAAATTTGTATTATCATCCCTCCATGTATAAATATCCCATTTGCGTCACTTCATTCGCCTTATCAACCTCACTCTACGACCAACCAATGGGGCCCCTACCCTGAGAAAAAAACCCACCTGCATCATTACGTGGGCCACCGTTTTCTTAGGGAACCTGTCTCTGTGTTTGTACATCCCAAACCACTTTTACATTATTTTGGCAAGTGTAATTTTTTTTTTAAGGAAAAGGATTCCCACCCATATTTTTGTGTCAGTTACCCATCGATAGTCCCTAGTTTCCCTTGGTTGGAGATTTATTTTTTCACCACACCATGACCCATATTCATTCATTATCTACTATGAAATTCATAACATACTCATACCCACCCTAGATGTCCTACTGGCTCTAGGGGAATTTCCCATAGAAAACTTGTTTTGACTGTTGCCACTTGCATTAGAGCTCCAACCTTGGGAAGTTTTCTGTATCCACCCATGTTTTCATCTCATTTTATTTTTCCTTTGTGACCCATCATATTACAACCATCTTTATTCCTTCACAACGATTCCCCGGCTCAGTTTTTTGGGCAGTTGGTGCTTCTTTCTTGTCCACTTCAACTCTCATTTTCTAGGATCAAATAAGTACCTTGGTTTCTTCCCCCCTTAAGGGACAACCTTGGGTGGCATAGTGGGAATAACAATTTTCCATTTATTTCATCGTTCTACCTAAGGTTCGACACTATAGAAATTCCTTGTAGATTCAAATTGTTAATGTAATTTACTAAAACAATAGACTTGAATCTACTCTAAACATCAACGGAAAATAAAATCGTGATCAAGAAGAAATATCAAAAACATGTGACATGAATCAATTAAAAACCATAACATGAGTAAATATCTATGGGAAATCCTTTGATCAAAACCTGTTCCTATCTATATTTCATTAATTAGAAAATAGAGAAGAAATACAATGCTTGTTCAAGCCTAAACACTTCCTGCACTACTATAATATATCTCACTGCTTTAGAAGTCTTCTATGGTCAATAATTAACCAAGTTTCCTACCTTCCAAGCTCCTATTTGCTTGCATTGTTTCCTTGGTAATTATCCCCTATTATTTAGGGAAATTCCTCATCGAAAATTGCGCAATTCCCATAGGCCCTTCTCTAACTACATGCACCACTTGTACAACTCAGATAATTATACAACTGATAATACACTACCTTTGAACTTCAATATCAACTGGGTAACTCATAGATCACACATTCATGAGTTAATTATGGATGAATTTATCATTTAACTTGTTGATCATTGAGAACAAACCCCACTACTATATCTCCCACTAGTTCGTCCAACATTTGGAACTAGTTTAACTGATTTGAACTTAGTTTAACTAAATTAAATATTACAACTAAAAATAAACTCAACCTAGGATCCTAAATTTTAGGAACAACTCTAAATGACTCAAGTTAAGCCCTCAAATTGAATTAACTAAACCAACTAAGACTTTTTAACTTATTTAACATATTCTTTTTGTCTTGTGATGTGGATTTACAATTTTCTCCTAATTCAATTCAAAGGAAAAATTAAATTAGGAATTTCTTGTTGCTATTTTCAATGCTCCCTCTCAGCAAGAAAAGGGTTATCAAATACCCAATATTGTCTCTATGTAGCTCGAATTTTCCTCTTGAAAAATCCTTTTTCAAAATATCTATGCCATGTTCCTCTATAGGAATGTACTCCAACAACATAATCTACCTCTGCACACAATCTCGTAGATGGTGATACCATATGTCAATATGCTTGGACCGATCATGAAAAACTAGATTTTCATAGAATTTGATACAACTTTGATTGTCACAATAAATCATGGAAGGTTCCATCATCTGACCAAATAACCCATCAAGAATATTCCTCATCCAGATAACTTCACAAGCTACTTGACTAGAAGGCATGTACTCTACTTCATCTGAAATTAGTGCAATTGATCTATGCTTCCAGTTCTACCAATAAATTGCTGCTAACCCAATACTGAAGACTCCTCCTAAAGAGCTCTTCTGATTTTATGGACTACCCACCCAATCTACATATTTTAATCCTTGAAGCTTCACTCCCTCTATCTGTTTATACCAAATAACATACTAAGTAGTTCCTATGAGGTATTTCAACACATGTTTGGCCACCTTCCAATACAATTTGGTTGGATTAACCATTGTTTGACTGAGTTGGTTACCTACATAACACATGTCCAGTCATGTGTTCAAAAAATACATGAGTGAACCCATAAGATGCCTGCAAGTAGTTTCCTACACCTCCTCACCTCAAGTGGCATCCTATTTTTTACAGGACAAATGACCTCCTCATCAGCTCAGAGGAGAAGGTAACATGCAAGAGAGAAAATGACCAAGACAAGACCCTTTTTTCCAAGGTAACGCACTCCAGAAATAGCTATGCAGAGTTATAACATACCCTAGCCATGCAAAGGGAGTGTTAATGCATAGGGTAAAGCTCTATCTTTACCAAGGGGCAACGTTATATGCATTTGAATGTGAAAAGGGAAATATCTTGCGGAAACCTGACTAGCATTTCCAACTTTTCCTTAGAAAGAGTCAGTTCAAAATTGGAAACTAATGGCAAAAACCTTTTATTAGACATTTCCAAACAGAACTGAACTCCTATGGAAGGAAAATGCAAAGAAAAGCTAGGAGACATCTAGATCTTTACTGATTTGAATTGGTTGAAAGAGTTGGTAAGGTTTGTCTTCTCCATTTCCTATAAATTGGAGGTGTGGGCTCTTGGTCTAAGGTCAAAGGTTTGATTATATGTGGAGCAGAATTTCATTGTTGTAGTGTGAGGCTTGAAGATCGATGAGGTTCATTGAGGACTCTCTACCTTAAGCATCATCACACTCAGAGATAGAGAAAGAGAGAGAGGAATTGGAAGGATGAGGAGGGCTTGGTGCAACTGGCGGTTGTAATCCTCCTTTTTATAAATCAATAGAACTGTATATGTTTTTTCCATTCGATGCATCAATGTGACATTTTTTGTTCATTTTTCTATGTAGCATAATATGAATGTCTTATATATGCATAGTTTAATGTCAGTTATATACTAATTTAATTGTTAGAAAGATATACTGTTGTGAATATTACACGGGTGCCTTGATTGGTTGTAGGATCTATATTTGGAGCCTGTGAAGAAGGACTTCTACCCTGCCGCTTAGCGCTCTACATAGGATCTGTCGTCCACAAAGAGGTAATCATCCCAAATATTTCTTTTTCAATTAAATATTAGTATGAACATGTATGTAGTACCTTTGGAACTTTAGAGCTAATCTTACAGTCTACCTCGGGCACCGGAAAGCCCTGAGAGGGATATTCAATAGCCACCACCCAAGCATATTACCCTGTAGCAGAAATGGCGACTCCACTGGGGAATTAAAACCAATTTTCCAAATAGTTCCTATGACTTTACCTCTTTCCCTCTATTCACATATCCTTTTGATTAGTTTATATGCTCAGTAATCATCTCAGTAGCTCACAGAGTCTAGAATAGACCTTACCTAGCCATCTATACAAATTTACCTTGAGTAACGCTCCCTATGAGAGTGTTTCAATGCATTATAATGCTGCTTATGCTTAGATACTGTGTGTTAGTATCATCATTAATGCTTTGTAGCCTCTGCATGCCAGCGTTACCTAGCCAAAATATGATGTTTACGCCCCTGTTGTGTTTCCCTTTGGTTGTGGAGTTATTGGCTACTAGATTAGCTTCTTTTACTGGATCCCTGTGCTTGGTTACCAGTTAGAATTCTTTAGTTCTTGTTTAAAAAATTTAATGTTAGTAGCATCTACTTTTTGAAGAAGAATTTTTTTTTTTTAGTTTTATGAACGTAGCTGAATTCATTCTGAAATTTTGGTTAAAAAGATGTTAGAGAGGATAGATAGATGTCTAAATCTTTAAGGTTTAACTAAATTATTTTAATGTTTGATGCATGGATGTTGAAAAATTCTCTCCCTATAGAATAAACTCTTCATTTAATTGAATATTTAGAGCATGTTTCTGCATGGTTTTTTGAGTCAGAGTCTCATAACATTTCATACGTCCACCCCCCCTCTGCAATACTAATAATAAAGTACACTAAGAATGAAGCGATAATACAATTAATCATACAATTTTTTCTGAGCTCACACCAACAGTAGTTTAGGCTATGATCATGGGGTAGGAGAAGTGATAAAATCACCCAAGATCTCAAAAATTGAAACTAGAGTCATTAAAAAGTGAAATCCTACTGCATTCATACTATCGGGACCACTCCACTACCACAAGATTTAAGCGTGAGACAACACCAGGGTGTATGAGAAGGTAGAACACCTTCAAGTGCATTCATTGGGCATGCTATATATTGGGGTTCCCTTCAAGGATGTCGAAACTAGATCGGGGATCTAGGTGTTCTGCCCATATAGCGTGTTGTCTACAACCATGACCCCCCTGATAGTGTCTGTGATTTGAGGTATATTTAGTTGCCAGACTTCTTAGGGACTTACACAAGGTGACTTGGGCGGGCTACCTTGGTACCTAAAACAAATGAGCCTACTCTGTCTTCCATCTTTGGGAGGGTACTTATCTTCACGAGAGTGCTTACACCTATTGTATGAGGTTCGAGTAAAGCTCTAGAGTAACCGTAACTGTATATTTGACCAACTCTCTCTGTATGCTATTGTGATATTGGGTTTCATCTCTAGCAAATGATAGTACGTAGATGGGGTCATACCTATTCTGGCTACTTGCTTGATTGATTTTAGAAGTCCTTTTTTTCTTTTTTCTTTTTTAGGTGTGTGGTTACTATCACTGAGACTTTATAATACATCACAGATAATTAAAATTTGATAAAATTAAATAGGTCACCGTGGCATCCTTTGAACCTCGTCGTCTTTCTCGATGACAACGAGGTCTCCCTCCATTGACACCAGGGGAGGAGTCGAGTCTCAGTGAGCCAGTGCCTTCTCTGGAAGAGTAGTCTCCAGTGACGACCCTTACTTTTATATAGCTCCATATCACACGAAGTTTCCAGAGGATCCTTTTACAGAAGGATTCGTACCTCCTTACAATCCTCCTCTCATTGACCCGCTGGAGCCATTTTTAGTTCAGGTTACACCAGGCCAAGATATGTCTTCAGCTGCACCAACATCTGTTTCACAACCGACGCCCAGGCGGTCGATGCCATTGGTAAGAAAATCTGGTCCACCACCATATTCCTTGCCAGTTTTTAGTTCTACACCGATTATTGGCAACCCTAGTAGCTAGGCTATACCAGGTCCTAGCAATCGGGTCACCACAGATATTAGCGGACCTCTGAACCCTTAGGGATTCGCTCCTATTGTGATTGCACCGAGACCCACGATTTTTTCTCCTGCTAGCAGGGCTACTTCGGTTCCTTTTAGAAACCCTTTTGGTTGGAACCCTTTGCTGAGTTCAAACCCCTTGGCTATCATGCCAGGGGGCAGTGTCACCAATACATATATGCCCAGGGGCACTTTGGTACCCCTGCAGTCATTAGGAAAAACAGGAGAACCCATTTTTAATGATGTTCCTTTGAGTGGTAAAACTTCCGGTGTAGGGTCTATGTCGATGCTTAACTATGTGAGTAGCAGTATGCCTTTGGCTAACTCTTTCACGTCGATACGGGTGAACAAACACCAAAGTCAATTTTGGCAAGGAGGCAACTATTAACTAAGGGAAACCAACATTTTTCCCCCTAGTACAACATACCCTATGGATAATAACCATACACCCCTACATCCCCACTCACAGAGAATTTTTATCAACAAAGTCCTACTTATCCCATTGGTAACACATTGATGGGCAGACCCCATGTTCCGAATGGTCATCCAACAATTCCTTGGCTAGATCCGGGGGCAAACACGTGTTGTCCAGGTAAATCCCCTTTGCGGACAGAGGCAATCCCTCTAGCCCTAGGGTGGGTCTAGCAACTACAGGAACATACTAACATCTACCTTCCTAGATTGTAAATGAAATTCAGAGAAAGGAAGATGACCTACCTCATTTTGATGCTATGTTGTCGTCTTTCGTCGAAGCTACTTGATCTGTCGCTCTTCTCAAGCTCGATACATGCTGCTACCAACATTCGATTACCTGTATAGATAGTCAAGACAACACGACAAGATTGAAACCATGACAAACATAAAAATGATTACAACATATCTAACTGATCAAGGAATTCTAGAAATCTCATTATAGATGTAAACAAGAGTGGAAGATAAACATCAGATGCATTTTATTATGATAAAAACTAGGGGAGTTTACAACCAAGCCTTGATATTGAGGCTCTCCTTTGGCAGGTCTATATCCAAGCACATTTGCCACACCCTCGTGAACAAAGGTCCAAAATCTCACTATGTTCTCAACACACACAAACAATCACACTCTGCACTATTATCCCGAAGCTATGATTGCTTCCTCTATGCTAACTTTTTCAGCTTTCTGTTCAACTAGAACATGTTCAACTAGCACATCAATGGAAGATGGCTATATTTATAGAGGCGAGGAGGAGGTTGGGATCCCTACAATAGTGGAAGGGAGGCATTATCCCTTGGGATGTTTCTCCATAAGGTGGAAACAAGAGGCCAAAGGAGGAAGTATGTGGTTATTCAATCGAACCACTCCCTATGACTCATCCACGAAGTTGTTGTGATCGAAACTTCGCCTCTATTTTAAAAAAAAAATTCCATAAACAGGTTGGCACGAGCAGCTCACTGAGACAGAATGCCAGCTGGCACGGGCTCAGTGTTAATTTTCCTCATTAGCGCGAGGGCATAACGGGCTACCAATGCCAAGGCAGAAACAAGTGTTTTTAGTGGTCTGCTCAGGAAATGGTCAACAGAGGGAATGTTTTCCTCATGGAAAGGGATGCAATCATGGTATGTTCAAGGCATGAAACTTCTAATTAGTCATAGAAATGACCCTCCAATGTGCGAGATGGGGATTGTAGGGACAGTGACAAATTACTGTGTAACAGATGCCCCCTAAAGTATGAAGTCCGAACATGAGTGAGGGGTGTAATGATTTACAAGTATGTGCAAGGAACCAGACGCTGCTATCGAGAGACCTACAAATCGAGCTTAGATACATATACATAATTGAAATCTCTAGTGAAAAATACATGAATCCATGGTATAGGCGCAGCTATCCATGAAGAAAAGGATCATGTGAATGGATCCTCGGCATGGACGCAGCCATCCGAATGAAGGGATCATGTGAAATAGATCCATGGTATGGGCACAACCATCCATATAGAGAGGATCAAAACGAGAGAACCTGAGGTATGGTTGTAGCCATATGTCTAAAGAATCATGTATATAATCATGAATGAATCATCACTCCTTGCAACCTCTAATTTTCTGATCGAAGCCCAGGGTCTTGCGCTCCAACACCACCCGATCAAAGTACAAATTCCAACATGTGAATAGACGTGTTGAAGTCGAACATGCTAGAAAATCACTTGATTACCGGTCAATGATGTGAACCATTAACAAGTGCGAGAGAAACCACCCATAATGTCAATGGCTCTCAAGATACTACTAGTACAATCCATGGAATGTGAATAGTGATCTAAAGTCAAACACCTGTGAAGTCACCCGATCGAAGGCCAATAATGTGAACCTGTCATCGAATGCGAAGAACTTGCCATTAGGGCATGCAAGCTCTAAGGTACCAGAAAGGAGTCTCTAGATCAACTTCCCGGATAACGAGCTACAGTCGACAGGAAGTGATCTGTCGAAGGAGGGTCATAATGAATCCCACATCATCGACATGAAACAGAGAAGGTAATATGAGTGTGAATCAAGACTGAAACAGAGGATCAGGGAATGTACAAACTACAAAAGGATTTTCTCTTGAACATATCGGCGACACGACTCTGGAATTTGGCAGCATTTGACTCAAATAAGATCAGAGGTCACGTTGACAAAATTGGTAATCGAATGAGAGGCAAACGGATTTCCCAAACCCATGGAGGCAAAGTGACAGAGTGAAGATATCCCAACTCGACATGAATTGTAGACAAGTGTCATGTTCAAGAGTGACATACTGCCGACACAACTAGTGAATAAATTCCATTTCCCCCACCATTTCTGGTGAGTACCTCTTTATTTTTACACAAGCTTGAAGATGATATCATATGCTTTTCATATAATTTTGTCCTTCGGACAAATCCAACCTAGTAAATTTTACGAGCCCTAGGAAGGAGGAACTCGAATAACGTCATAACGACGGAATACGATGTCATCAGTTTTAACAAGTCTGACAAAAGAAGAACTCAGCATATTTTCATGTTTAGATATTTTGAAAAGAAGGCAGAAAAGAAAACTCCAGTAGTCCCTTTTCGTAGGTAGTCTCACAGATCCGAAAAGGTAGAAAACTATGTCTGAGAGAACCTCTTAGTCGCAATCGGCTAAGGTATTCCTTTTTCGTAAATAATCTATCCCAGCCCGAAAAAGGGGTAAAAATATACTGGGTAGATATCGTTTCGTAACCAATTTAACGACTTCAAAACGACAAGATTCTCGGAAATATTTTCAGTTTTAGAGAGTCAAAAAAGAGCTGAAAGTTGACTCCTCCTAGAGGAACAAGTGGTATAAAGGGTAGTAAATGGTTGTGGTGATGGAAGAACTGCTCAGAACAAGATAAAGGTTAAGAGGTTGGCTAACAAGACCACTCATCACAACGGTTCCTCGGGAATGGGTAAAACAACCAAGTGAAGACATATGATCGGCCAAACATGTAGTGACGGTGGAATGAGAAAACCAAGGCTCATCTGGAAAAACAGGCTGATAAAATGGCAATCACAAGAGGTAAAATGGGAAAGGTTTCATTTTTACAAAAGCTTGAAATCAGAAAACTCTTCTTGAAGTTGGTTTCATTTTTACACAAGCTTGAAACAAAGATAAACTATGCTTGAAACCGGTTTCATTTTTACACAAGCTTGAAACGAAAACAAACTATGCTTGAAAAAATAAGTATGCTCCCAGCATGGTGACTCAATTCTAGGTACATGCCCCCCAAGCTTCAATCAATATGAAAGGCAGATGGAGTGAAGGTTCAAATTAAAATATTAAGGGAAAGACTCGATTGGGATTTTACGAGATCTAAACAAAGACTCGAATTGAATGGGAACGTGTTTCATTGTTTTAACGAGGTTGACACATTAAAAGAACTATCCTCATAAGAGCTTGTTTAATTTTTTAAGGAGCTTGACACAAGAAAACAAAATCTGCTCCGATGACCTTGTTTCATTTTTTAAGGAGCTTGACACAAGAAAACGAACTCTGCTCCGACGAGCATGTTTCATTTTTTTAAGGAGCTTGACACAAGAAAACGAACTCTGCTCCGACGACCTTGTTTCATTTTTTAAGGAGCTTGACACAAGAAAACGAACTCTGCTCCGACGATATTTTTTCATTTTTTAAGGAGCTTGACACAAGAAAATGAACTCTACTCCATAGAAAACTCATCATGATGAATAAGAAGTCATGACTTCCAAGAGGTTCTAATCTCGTGGGAGAACAACATCTCGGAAATCAGGACCCAATGCCCCCAGCACACAATGTACAGTGGCACTATCACTGAATACGGGCACAGGACAGGTAGCCACATCATTGAAATGTGGGAGGGATGACACAACCAGCAGATAAATATTCGGCAGGGATGATGCTGGAATAGCTACCATATCGGGACCAAAGAATGAAATCCGATCAATGGTCACGATCCGACCTTTGTGTGGAAAAAAAATCACACGAAAGAGGGAGGAGACAAGTGCACCCATGGCATAAGTATTGTTGTACATATTCCCTCCCCCATTTTAATTTTAGCCCCTGGCTCCCTTTAAACCTGTTTCCAACGTCTTTATGGTCAAAAAACCCTTGTGTCTCGCTCATCGCTACCTTCTCCGCCCCGAAATACATTATTCAAAGGTTTAAAATTCACATTTTAAGTTATATTGAACCGAAGCCCCCAAGTTCTAAGCCCCTCCCCTTGTTGCTGTCATATGACCCGAGCCCGAGAACTACAGGCTATAAGAAAAAGAGCTCCGTCTTAAGGTTATCGGGGGGCGATATCAGCCGTTCGATCTAATTAGATCAACGGAGCGGGCATCTTCTTATATGGCGGCCCCCACATATGTACCCCGCGTGCCCGAAACAGGTGGTATTCCCCCGCACCACTCTCGTCGGCCCGGCAGTATTCACCGCGGGGAAGAAATCCCATACAAAAGATGTCGCGTGTCTTTGGTACGGGCGGGCAACCGCTTTTCCCTGCGCATTAAAGCTTGAAAGATTGTCGGGCAGCGGAATTCGTTGGAGCCATTGGATCTACCGGGCCTGATCTGACGGTGGATTTTCTCCAGAGTGGCCCGCTCGTTAACTTATGTTTGCATTGACCTATGGCCCGCCACCGTGTCGCCCTCACCCATCTCCGCTCGTTGACTCCGCCACGTCGCATTCCCACTTGTCCCCCGTGCTCCTATGCGTTTCGCCCCCGTACATTCGTAATATTTCTCCGCACCAATATATATATATATATATGTGTGTTTTTATGCGCCGCTATTCTTTCCTCATAACCAGACTGTGTCACATTTCGTCCATTCGTGAAAACCTCCATTGTTTTCATCCCGCCATCATGAGTGTTCCCCTCTTCGATCTGTGTCCACATCATCACCTCCATCATCCCTGCCTTCACCTGTGTCAGTTTTTCTAATTTTTGCGGGTTTTGCAGGTTTTAATATAACATGAGGGCATATTAATTTGCTGCCGCTGTTACAAAGGGTTGGAGCCCATAAAAGATAAATTGGTGAAATTAGCAGGAAGACGGAGAGAGATGGTGCATGAAATGGCCATGTTAAGGAAGATACGGAGATGGATTCAGAACCCCTCAAGGAAAGTGCTTACTGCATTTGCAGATCAATTGAATTCAAGGTTAAGGCCGAAATCCTGATGCAATGAGATGTGGAATTATTTCAAATCTTACAATGATAGATTTTCGGATATTCTGAGCGGCTTGGTGCAGGTTTCAGTTTTATCATTTCTGTCTTGTATATAGGGATATTCATCTCCCGGCATTTATTTCTATGGACGAGATTGTTTAGCTCAATCATTTATGAATTTAATCCAATTCATAGGAATGGCGCGAATTCTTGCCATTCTATTCGGGAATGATCATTAAATGTTTTCATCTTCTCCTCATAGAATTTTCTATCTTCCCTATAAAGTGAAAAAGGAAGACATTGTTAGGGTTCCAGATTTCTGTCAGCAAACTGTGCAGCGAGAAGACTATTGTATTCATCTTGTAATATTTATGTATGAAGTTTCAGAGCCCGTAGGGTCTCGGTGAGGAGGGGTTATAACTGTATTGAGGATTCTGGTCTTTGGTATCTCACAGTATGTAACTTTTCTTATGTGTTAATACATTATCTCTTTTCATGCAATTTGTCTTCTTGTATCATGTTCTAGAATGCGAGTGGCTCACTAGTTTGCAGTAAGGATTCATCTTAAGTGGTGCCCTTTCTAGAATTAGTCAAGTGCTTTAAATAGGCCTAGTCATGATATGTTGTTCCATGTTCACTCTTCTCAATGCCACCTTCCTCTTGGGTTGCTTGAGGAGGGTGCTTTTAAAACGCCATTTCTCATATAAGGATTCCCAGTAAGTGGTCGCCTGCATGGATTACGTGCATTGTGCTCCAGTCAGTCTGTCAATAATATCTTTATGAACCTCTTTATGCCTCACTTCTTGATATTTTATTTAAACGATATGTGAATCGGCCCTCTTCTGATAGAGTGGTCTCTCAGCATACGTGTCTTTTATTATGAAGTTTTTTACATTGTGTTCTTACATTATTCTTATCTTTGTATCAGCTTCTGAGAGAGATTGGTCCCATTCAAATCTAATTTCCTTGTTCAAAACAAGAGATAGTAAGTGAGTTCTTGGACTGAAAACCCAAACTATAAAGGGCTCCTTGCTATATTAAGATGTCCTAGGCACTGGTCTATGGAAACTCTAGGCTGTCCCTAGGAGGGTGACAAAATCATCCACAACATCTTCTTGGCGCTGTTGCCGGGGAATGAATTCAAGAATATCAGTTTCCCTAGGTTTTCAACAAATTTTTTTCACTCTCTAATCAGGTGAGCACAGAGAGTTGAAGAGTTGCATATCTCTCACCTTGGAGACTCCACTGGTCTTTGTTTGATAAATCTTATTGGTAGTCCTGGCTCCTCGTAAGCCGCATTTGAGGTAAGATACAGCTCAACTGAAAACACCGTACGTGTCTGACCCAGAGAAAATTATTCATAAAAGAGTTTGGAAGGAGAGGAAGTCAGCCCGTGCTGAAAATTCCGAGTGTTCTGTTGAAGATTATCCGCCCTCTTCTTCTCAAGAAGTTAGAATAGAAAATCCCGAGTTTTATTTAGAGACTCCACGTAGGGGAAATACCTAGATTGAAGGAGAATCTTTTCCTGTTTCCGAGGCTGAGGAAATTAAAGAGGTCACTGAAGTAGCTCCTATCAACCGTGAATTATTCCCATCCACACCTCAGACCTCTGTGCAATATATTCCCATTGTTATTCATACTCCGCTTCCTCCTACCCCTCTCCCTTCATTTGTTTCTCAGACTGTTGTACAACCCCCACCTCCTCCAATGGCCAATGTTCCTGCTTTTCTGTTGAACAAATATGCTCCTCTGGCTTTACCCCAGGTGTTGAACGATATGCCACAGGATTATCTGAAGATTCTGCCGAGGTTTAACGGTGAAAATGATATTGATGCTCAGAAACATCTCGAGACCTTCTGCTCTTTTGCAGAAAATTTGAATGTTGAACACCTGGATGTGGTTTTGAGATTATTTGTGCAGTATTTAGAAGGTGAAGCTAGAAAATGGTTTAAGACACTGGGGAATCGCTCAATAACCACCTGGGATCAAATGGAAAATGTTTTTCTTAGAAAGTGGGGAGAAAAGAAAGATCACGGTCAGTGTCTCACTGAATTCAATACTATGAAGAAGAAACAGAATGAAGGGGTATCAGAATTCATCAAAAGGTTCAACAAGTTATATTTAAGCTTGCCTCCGGAAATGAAGCCCCATGAAGCTGCTGCCAAGATAATTTTTATAGCAGCCTTTGATTCTGACTTTGGATTCTCCTTAAGAGAAAGGAAGCCTGCCACTTTGGATGATGCACAATCAGATGCTCTGGAACTAGAAGCAAACTTTTCCTCCACAGGAAAGCTAAAAGGAAAAGCTGAGCAAGAAACCAGGAGGAGAGGAAAAGAAGAGGTTTCTACCCCTAACCAAGAAAAGGATTCAGAGAAGCTAGATGAAATAATTAAAATGATAAAGAAGATGGTCAAAATGGAACTGGAAGCTAAGAATGCAGCTCCCAAGAATTTTTACAATACTCCAAATAGAGGATATAATCCCCAGTATAGAAGGCCTCCTCTCCAGATTTTGCCGAGAGAAACAAAGGAACAAGATCAGGTACCTCATCCCTTGTACCTGGAGGGACCGGCAGATGACTCCGCTGGAGATACAACTTATGAATTATAAGACTCAAATCTGGCTTTTTCGAACAATGATGACATGGAGTGCTCCCTGCAAGAAGAAGACGAAGAAGCAGAGATTGACCATTACTGCAAGCAATTTTATGATTTCATGGAAGCCCAATTCAATGTCAAATATGATCTCAGATCCTCAAGGAAGAGGACCAGAACTCAGGAGCAAGAAGAAGAACCACCTCAGAAAGAAACATCTGCTCAGAAGGAATCAGTGACAAAGAGATGTATAGAAAAAGGTAAGAATCTTCTAAATACCCCCTTGCAGTCAAATGATCAAATTCCTTCTTCTTCCAAAATAGTCAGTCCTCCTAATGCTGAGCCAGTATCAAAAGAATTCAAGTCTTCAGTTGAAAATAGGGAGTCCAAAGAAGTAGTGATAGAAAAGCCCACATCTGCTTTTAATTTGCAAAAAGAGCTTGAGAAGATTAAGAGTCCTGTCCCTCTGACTGAGTTATTGAAACAGCCTGTATATCAGTCTCAAGTTACCTCTTTCATACTTCCTCCTGAGCTACCAATTGCACCTGATAGTTTAAATCTTCAAGAAGAAATACCCATGGTAGTCTTTGGCCCACATGTCGAGGAGATAGACCCCTCTACTCCTCCCTTTTATGTGTCCCTAGTCATTCATGACCTGCTGCTACACAATTGTATGTTAGATTTTGGGGCTTCCCATAATCTTATGCCTCTGTCTGTCATGGAGCAACTAGGACTGCAAATTACAAGACCATACAAAGATTTATATTCATTTGATTCTAAAAGAGTTAAATGCTTGGGAATGATAAAATATTTAGTGGTCAATTTAGCTCAATTCCCAGCAAAAAGTGTGGTCATGGACATCGTGGTTGCTGATATCCCAGCCCGCTTTGGCATGCTGTTGTCAAGGTCCTGGGGTACAAAGATTGGGGGATCAATTAAACTGGATTTAACATATGCTACTGTCCCAGTCTTTGGGGGTCAAGAAAGGAGGTTGTACAGGGAGACTAGATTCGTTAAGATGGTAACTAAGGCTGACTGCTCAGATAATTCTCCAGTTTACAACAAAGAGGGAGACTTTTCATGTTTGATGTTAGAAGAAAATCAAAATTATGCTCATGAGCCCCTTTTTGGTCAAATTCCAACTGAGCAGCCTAAAGAAAATCAGGAATCAGAAATATGGACTTTGCATTTTGATGGAGCAAATTCAAGGGAAGGAAATGGAGCTGGGGTATTGTTGATTTCCCCTGCAGGAAAATGGGTGCCACTGTCTTTCAAATTGGAGTATGAGGCTACAAACAATGTAGCTGAATATGAGGCACTGTTATTGGGACTGCAGACAGCTAAGAATATGGGCATCCAATGTCTGAAAGTATTTGGAGACTCTGAGCTGGTGGTACGACAGATTAAAAATGAATGTCAAACTAAGCATCCAAGGCTCAGAGCATATAGAAATGAAGTTTGGGACATGATAGAAAACTTCTTCTTAGCATTTAATATACAGTTCATGCCCCAGGAGCAAAACAGAATAGCAGATTCTCTTGATGTTGCTGCCAGTACATTCCGTCCTCCTCAGAATCCACTTTTAAGATATGAAGTGGAGGTACGGTACAGACCATCCATTCCAGACAATATAAAGCATTGGAAAGTATTTGAAGATGATGAACAGATGAAAAGATTCATGGAGACAGTGGGAGAGTTCTCTAATGCAGAGATTGATGATAATGAGGAGGAAGAGGCTGAAAATATCGTTGAAAACAAATGGGAAGAGAATATAGCGGGAAATAGAGTGCTGCAACTGAAGGGAAATGTGATACCTAGAAGCCTAGTACCTCTAGAAAGATTATTTAACAAAAATGATGTGCCTTTGCAGCCAAGTAAAGTAACAGAAGAAGACCGAGTGGGAGATTTGAATCTAGGTACTTATGCAGATCCCAAAATTGTCAAATTATCTAAAAGAGTCCCAGAAGAATACAAGGAAAAATATCTGAAATTGTTTCAATCTTATAAATATGTGTTTTCCTGGTCCTATGAGGACCTAAAAACTTTTGATGTTAATATAATGCAACACAAGATTCCATTGAGGGAAGATGCAAAGCCCTATAAGCAGAAACTCAGACAGATCAACCCTCTGCTACTTCCCTCAATTGAAAAAGAAATCAAGAAATTACTGAAGGCCAAAATAATTGTGCCCCTGAGGTACTCAGAATGGATAGCGAACCTTGTTCCTGTTAGAAAGAAGAACGGAGAAATAAGGCTGTGCGTGGATTTCAGGAATTTAAACAGAGCATCATTAAAAGATAATTATCCACTGCCTAAAATGGACCACATCCTGCAGAAAGTAGCGGGAGCATCCAGAATGTCAATGATGGATGGATTTTCAGGCTACAATCAGGTGGCTGTTTTCCCAGAAGATCAGAAGAAAATTGCATTTACTACACCATGGGGAACCTTTATGTACGCTCGGATGCCATTTGGATTGATCAATGCAGGAGCTACTTTTCAAAGGGCAATGGACATAGCCTTTGTTGGAGAACAGGACAAGTTCTTGGTGGTGTACCTCAATGATATAACAGTATTCTCGAAGAATGATGATGAGCATATTGAACATTTAAGAAGAACTTTTGATAAATGCAGAAGGTATGGCCTGTCCCTCAACCCCCAAAAATCTTTATTTGCACTAGATGAGGGTAAACTTTTAGGGCACATTGTAACGAAGGATGGAGTCAAAATAGACCCTAAAAGAGTTGAAGTAATAAACAACGTTCCTTTGCCAAGGAATAAGAAAGAAGTACAGGTGTTTTTGGGTCGAATAAATTTTTTGAGAAGATTCATTCCTAACTATGCTGAGATAGTTAGGCATATAACCAATATGTTGAAAAAGGACAATGAAGTTAAGTGGTCCCAGGAGTCTAGAGATGCATTTACAAGGATAAAACAGGCATTTGCTGAAGCTCCTGTATTAGCTGCACCAGATTATAGTAAGCCATTTATGATATTTTCATTTGCCTCACCTCATACAATTGCTGGAGTGTTATTGCAGAAAAATGAGGAGGGATATGAACAGCCCATAGCATTCTTCAGTCAAGTGCTGTATGATGCTGAATTGAAATATAATATATTGGAGAAGCAGGCATATGGCCTGGTAAAGTCCCTTAAAGCTTTTAGAGTTTATATTTTGCAATCTCATATTACTGCTTATGTTCCCACAGCAGCTGTAAAAGACATTCTGGTTCAGGGAGACAGCGAAGGCAGGAGGGGAAGATGGATTGCAAAAATTCAGGAGTATGATTTGGATATAAGGCCTACTAAATTGATCAAAGGACAGGGACTTGCCAAAATGCTGTCTGAATCTAATCATCAAGCTCTGGGCATTAATCTATCCATGGTAGCAAATGAAGAATCAGAAAAAGAAGAGGAGCAGCAAGGACTAGAAATGGCTACTCAAAAGATACATGTGAAATATCTAACTAGTCCCTGGTATAAAGAAATTGTTGAATATCTTTTAACACTTAGTTGTCCATCGGGCTGTGACAAAGTAAAGTACAGAGCTGTAAGGATGAAATCTCAAAAATACGTCATTGCCAATGGGCATCTCTATTGGAGAGACCCTCTAGGTATACTGCTGTTATGCCTCACAGAAAATGAAGTGCAAAATATAATGACAGAATTCCATGAGGGGATATGTAGAGGACATTACAGCTGGAGGGCTACAACACATAAAATCTTGAGGGCTGGTTTTTACTGGCCAAAACTATATTCAGATACTTTTGCTTGGGTCATAGCATGTGACAAGTACCAAAGGTTTGCAGAGAGACAAAAGTTAGCATCTTTGCCCTTAATTCCCATTCATGTAAATGAACCTTTCCAGAAATGGGGATTAGATTTTATAGGAGAAATTCATCCCCCGTCAAGTGGCCAACATAAATGGATACTGACAGCCACAGACTATTTTACGAAATGGGTGGAAACCATACCTACAAGAAAAGCTACAGATGCTGTAATAATGGGGTTTATAGAGGATAATATCATATCCAGGTTTGGCTGCCCTGCCAGGATTGTAACTGACAATGCACAGGCTTTCAAGTCTGCCAGGTTTGTAAAGTTCTGCCAGAGATATAACATCATCCTGACCCATTCCACAGCATACTATCCACAGGGAAATGGTCTAGCAGAATCATCTAATAAGACCCTGGTGAGAGCCCTGAAGAAAACAATAGCTGAAAATCAGAAAAACTGGGACTCTCAGTTGAAGTTTGCTCTATGGGCAAATAGGATAACCAGCAAAAGAGCAACAGGGAAATCTCCTTATGAGCTGGTGTATGGCAGAGCAGCTGTGTTCCCTTTACAATTGGCTTTGCCAGTAGCACGTTTTATGCAGGAAAACCAAGAAGAATCAGATGATATGATCAGAAGAATTAATCAGCTGGTAGAATTGGAGGAAACGCGGAACCAGGTGGATCAAAAGTTGATAGAATATCAAGAGAAAATGAAAAACGTATTTGATCAGCATGCAAAGGATAGAAAGTTTCAAATTGGGGACCTGGTTCTCAGATGGGATGTTCGCAGAGCTGAAAAGGGAAAACACGCTAAGTTTGATCCATTATGGTTTGGGCCATTCAAAATAGTGAAGCTGGGAAGAAACAACACTTTTTCTCTAGAAAATCTACAGGGCGATTTGTTGGATGCGCCCGTAAATGGTCAATTCCTCAAGCCATATTTCCAATTCTGACCCAGGTGGGAAATGCCTGATTGTATATACTGTATATAAGTTGTTTTGATTTTTATTTTTGCAAAGAAAAGAATGCTGATAATTACCTGAAGGAGAAGCGCAGAAGAATTGAGGAACATAATGAACTATTCAGTGGTCTGCGTGTTCTCGACATGCCCGAGGACGACCATGCCGTCCCCAGATGGAGCCGATGTTGTACATATTCCCTCCCCCATTTTAATTTTAGCCCCTGGCTCCCTCTAAACCTATTTCCAACGTCTTTATGGTCAAAAAACCCTTGTGTCTCGCTCATCGCCACCTTCTCCGCCCCGAAATACATTATTCAAAGGTTTAAAATTCACATTTTAAGTTATATTGAACCGAAGCCCCCAAGTTCTAAGCCCCTCCCCTTGTTGCTGTCATATGACCCGAGCCCGAGAACTACAGGCTATAAGAAAAAGAGCTCCGTCATAAGGTTATCGGGGGGCGATATCAGCCGTTCGATCTAATTAGATCAACGGAGCGGGCATCTTCTTATATGGCGGTCCCCACATATGTACCCCACGTGCCTGAAATAGATGGTATTCCCCCGCACCACTCTCGTCGGCCCGGTGGTATTCACCGCGGGGCAGCGATCCCATACAAAAGATGCCGCGTGTCTTTGGTACGGGCGGGAAACCGCTTTTCCTCGCGCGTTAAAGCTTGAAAGATTGCCGGGTAGCGGAATTCGTTGGAGCCGTTGGATCTACCGAGCCTGATCTGACGGTGGATTTTCTCCAGAGTGGCCCACTCGTTAACTTATGTTTGCATTGACCTATGGCCCGCCACCGTGTCGCCCTCACCCATCTCTGCTCGTTGACTCCGCCACGTCGCATTCCCACTTGTCCCCCGTGCGCCTATGCGTTTTGTCCCCGTACATCCGTAATATTTCTCCGCACCAATATATATATATATATATATATATATATATGTGTGTGTGTGTGTGTGTGTGTGTGTGTGTTTTTATGCACCGCTATTCTTTCCTCATAACCAGACTGTGTCACATTTCGTCCATTCGTGAAAACCTCCATTGTTTTCATCCCGCCATCCTGAGTGTTCCCCTCTCCGATCTGTGTCCACATCATCACCTCCATCATCCCCGCCTTCGCCTGTGTCAGTTTTTCTAATTTTTGCGGGTTTTGCAGGTTTTAATATAACAGGAGGGCATATTAATTTGCTGCCGCTGTTACAAAGGGTTGGAGCCCATAAAAGATAACGTTCTGTGGATGAAATTTAATGAAGAAGCAGAGGGTAGGTGCATGAAATGACCGCCATTAAGGAAGATACAGAGATGGATTTTCAGAACCCTCCAGAGAAATTCGCCCTGCATTTAAGATCCAAAATTCGAATTCAAGGTTAAAGGCCGAAGAGTACAGTACAGAGATGCAGATTATTTCAAATCTCTTACGGCAGTAGATTTTCCCTCAGCTACAGGCAGCACATTGTATATATTTTATCATTTATGTCTTGTATATAAGGAGATTTTCATCTCCCAGCATTTATTTCTATGGACAGATTGTTTAGTACAGTCATTTATAGTTAGTCATTCATAGAATGGGCGCGAATGCTTTCCGCCATTCTATTCAGAATAAGTCATTAAATGTTTTTCATCTTCCTCCTCCTCTAGAATTTTCTATCTTCCCTATAAAAGTGAAAAAGGAAGACATTGTTAGGGTTCCAGATTTCTATCAGCAAACTGTGGAGCGAGAAGACTTCCGTACACATCTTGTAACATTTCTGTATGAAGTTTCAGAGCCCGTAGGGTCTCAGTGAGGAGGGGTTATAACTATATTGAGGATTCTGGTCTTTGGTATCTCACAGTATGTAATTTCTCTTATGTGTTAATACATTATCTCATTTCATACAATATATCTTCTTGTATCATGTTCTAGAATGCGAGTGGCTCTCTAGTTTGCAGTAAGGATTCATCTTAAGTGGTGCCCTTTCTGGAACTAGTCAAGCGCTTTAAATAGGCCTAGTCATGATATACTGTTCCATGTTCACTCTTTCCATATTTTCTGCTATATTGGTTGCTTGAGGAGGGTGCTTTTAAAACACCATTGTCATATAAGGATTCGTAAATTGGTGCGCCCTTATATGGTTCTGTTGTGTATCTGGGTATCAGTCTCATGTCAACTAATATCTTCTTATGTTTCCTCACTGCACTCGCTTCTTGATATTTGATTTCTGTGATATATTATTTGAATCGGCCCTCTTTACAGTAAGCGGTCTCTTAACTGTCTGATGTCTTTGTGCTGAAGTTTTACATTGTGTTCTTACATTATTCTTATCTTTGTATCAGCTTCTGAGAGAGATTGGTCCCATTCAAATATAATTTCCTTGTTAAAAACAAGAGATAGTAAGTGAGTTCTTGGACTGACAACCCAAACTATAAAGGGCTCCTTGCTATATTAAGATGTCCTAGGCACTGGTCTATGGCAACTCTAGGCTGTCCCTAGGAGGGTGACAAAATCATCCACAACAAGTATAATCGCACCCCAAGAGTAAATTGAAATCCAAGGGTCCTCGAACAACCATCATGTCTATATACACGATTTTCCCTCCCAAAGTAACAGGCAACTTCGGAAGGATCCCTAACGGTTGACTGGTTCCTCTGTTAAAAGCCAACAGATTCTGCATAACAGGCATAAGCGGTGGAGAACCAAAAGCCTTCCAAGTAGTGGAAGACAAAATACTAATATATGCGCCTTCATCTATAACGGTGCTAGGTATGACCAGATCAAAGGTTTGTATTTTTATCTCAAAATGTCTGTATTGTTATCTCAAAAGGCACATAAGACAAAAGGAGGTATCTGGAAAATCGACTCCAATCGAAGGAAGTGACCAAGCTACTTGGAGGGGGTGCCATAGGACTAAGATGGTTTTCCCTCGGTGTTACCGGAGCAAGAGGAGCATCTTCCTCAATCTCCATCTCGGGAGTAGGGGGAGAAACTTCTTGAACTACAAGGACAAAAGAAACTTTCTCTAAGTCCGAAGAATCTGATGAAACAATAAGAACATGAGGGGGATGAGATCCACTCTTGACGTAAAATACCTGATGAACCATAGACAGGATCAAGTCGACCGATGCCATGTCCAATGATTGGTCGGGAACAGATTCTTGAATTTGAATTTCTGGTGGAGCGGGATCGACCAAGGATGACCCTTGACCAATCGTTGAATCAACTAGTGGAGGACTCGAAGAAAGCTTCTGGTAACCAGTCGGAAGGTAAGGTGCAGAAATAGTAGGGTTGTCCAACACTCTCTTGGCTTCATCCATGTATAAGGTGAATGGGATGATGTCCTTCACACAACTTACAGGGATTGGTAATCTTACCCTGTTCCTTATGAGTCTTATCAGCACTAGTCAAAGATGTGCCACCAAGATGAATTCTAGAAGCTAAAGGAAATGGCGGACGACCGTTGGACCATACTTCAAGTACCTTGGGAATGCGAAGGAAATCTTGAAGAAGATGGTCACCTTTGCACAACATGCAAGGGAATCTGACCTTCCATGGAAGGTTGGATGGTTTATCGATGGATGGTTTCTTAGGCGCAATAGCCGCAGAGCTAGCCTCTCCTTTATCTGACTTCTTCTTCTTCTTAGCCACTTGGTTACTAGAATCCAGACTTTCACCAGGCGAAGTAGAAGAGGAGGATGAAGAAATGGGCGAAGAAGGGGAGGGGTCCACTTTAGAATCAACATGATTTTGTTCAGGTGGAGGAGATCGTTGAAAAGAGATCGAGGCATTCGAAACCACCGAGGTCGAAAATAACCAAATAGGAAAACCAACGATTAACCCAGGAAGGGACAATGTTGCCATATAAGGAGCGCCAACATTCCCAAAAGTAGGAAAAGGACTAGGATTCCCTTCGGAGGGGATTCCTTGGTTGGTAAACTCCAGAAATGTTGCCATTGGAAACAGTCGTAAAACAAAATGCTAAGGAAAATAACTTTAACCAGGAATATTTTGTGGGCAGTTAATATTTTAAGACACTGAAACAAAACTCTACCGTTTCATATTTTAAGAGTCAAGAAACAGGAAAAATATGATCTATAACTTTCAGGTTGAAACGAGCATGAAAGGACAAGAGCTCAATGATCTTTTCACTTTTAAAGAGTCAAGAAAAGACCAAAATTAATGCTCAGGTAATCTAAGAAAGAGGGTATACCAAGTTTCTGTGAAATTCCATATACACCTTGGTGATAAAATGAAACAGAAATGACCAAGGACTTGACGTATGTGCAGGTAGTCTCCCCAAATGCTGTGTTCGGTGTATCACGGTTACAAGGCGGCAAAATCGGCTTCCTATGGATAAAGTATTGCAACCTAGAAGTGTCTACCTTTATATACTCGACTGTATGGTGAGCACAAGTCTGTACTAGCACTGTCTGAAGCCAGATGGCCAGTGACAACTGCTAGGTTTAAAGACGCCGGAACACGTCTCTAGCCTAGACCACTAAAAATGTTTCGTTATGTTTCAATGCTTCCTTAGGTTAATTCAATAAATTTTAAAGTTGATCTTGAATTATATCTCGGTTTCAAGGTTGTACTGCATGTCGTCTGACAATCTCCTATATACAGCTATATGAGGAAAGAAATATTTCAATTCGATGAATGTTATCTAGTTAAGGGAAGAGTTCCAAACAATGATGCAACAAACAAAAATACTGAAAACGAAATTTTTTCCAAACTAGATGAATTTAACTATCCAAAAGTAGTCTAAAACATTCAACGATGTGAATTATGCAATGTAATCTATGCAAAATTCTCTTTTTTGAAAACTATGCAATTGTAATCTATGCACAATTTCCTTTTTTCTTTTGAAAGAATCAGAATGCACTCAATGCATTTTTCGATGAAATGAGAATCTACTTAATGCATGCTTTTAATGAAAGAGAATGCACTCGATGCGATTTTTAGCTTTCAATAATTAAAAAATGTGATCTAAGTTCAATGATAAATCTCAAAAATACTTTTCAATGCAATGTGATCTAATGCATTTTAACGAAAAGCAAGCTCTAAGATGAAAACTAAATGAACACAAATCTCCTTAATGGAAGGATGAATGAAAAAGGGATGCAACACCGCACTAAGAATGAAATCATTGTTTTAAACACTTTGTAACCAAATTATTCAAAAGGCTACAAGATATGAGGTCAAGCACAAAAAGGACTTCCAAAGCATGAGCTCAAAACAAGGCATTCATTGCCTTTGACATCAAGCAATCAAGAAAGAAGACTTTTTAGTTGAACAAAGAGAAATGTAATCTATGCTCATAAGTGAAAAATTAAAGGAGAGAATGAGTAAATCATACAGAGAGAAATATCGGAAGGGAAAGACACACTGGTGAAGGATTTAGGGAAAAAACCTTAATTTTTCATACACCCTGAAATTGGCATGACTTTGGTGGGTGAAACTAGCGCTAACTGGCGCGTCTTGCTCATTGACAACAAGCGCCAATTCCCAATTGGCGCATGTTGCTAAATAACAACTAGCGCCAATCGGTGTGACTATCAAAAAAATAAAAGTGCCAATGCTTGAACAGGAAAAAACAAAGAATTTATCCCAACCAAGACTAGGCTCACCACTTCAAGCAAAAAATAAAAGATCGCAATTGATGAAAAACATAGGAACAAATAGGGAAATGGTTGTTCGACTACATCCGTCAAACAACTAAGACCTCAAAGAGTGACAAACTCAAAGGAGACTCCCCAGCAGAGTCACCAATTTGTTGTCCAGGTAAATCCCCTCTGCGGACAAAGGAAATCCCTCTAGCCCTAGGGTGGGTCTAGCAACTACGGGAACATACTAACATCTACCTTCCTAGATTGTAAATGAAATTCAGAGCAAGGAAGATGACCTACCTCATTCTGATGCTATGTTGTCGTCTTTCGTCGAAGCTACTTGATCCGTCGCTCTTCTCAAGCTCGATACATGCTGCTACCAACATTTGATTACCTGTATAGACAGTCAAGACAACATAAAAAATTACAACCTATCTAACTGATCAAGTAATTCTAGAAATCTCATTATAGATGTAAACAAGAGTGGAAGATAAACATCAAATGCATTTTATTATGATAAAAACAAGGGCAGTTTACAACCAAGCCTTGATGTTGAGGCTCTCCTTCGGTAGGTCTGTATCCAAGCACGTTTTCCACACCGTCATGAACAAAGGTCCAAGATCTCACTATGTTCTCAACACACACAAACAATCACACTCTGCACTATTCTCCCGAAGCTATGATTGCTTCCTCTATGCTAACTTTTTCAGCTATCTGTTCAACTAGAACATGTTCAACTAGCACATCAATGGAAAATGGATATATTTATAGAGGAGAGTAGGAAGTTGGGATCCCTACAATAGTGTAAGGGAGGCCTTATCCCTTGGGAGGTTTCCCCATAAGGTGGAAACAAGAGCCAAAGGAGGAAGGTCATGGTTATTCAGTCGAACCACTCCCTATGACTCATCCACGAAGTTGTTGTGATTGAAACTTCACCTCTATTTTTAAAAAAAATTCCACAAATAGGTTGGCGCGGGCAACTCACTGAGACAAAGCGCCAGCTGGCATGGACTCAGTGTTAATTTTCCTCATTGGTGTGAAGGCATAACGGGCTACCAGCACCAAGGAAAAAATAGGTGTTTTTAGTGGTCTGCTCAGGAAATGGTCAACAGAGGGAATGCTGTCCTCATGCCAAGGGATGCAATTATTTGTCCTCATGGCAAGGGATGTAATGATGGTATTTGAAAGGCATGACACTTCTAATTAGTCACAGAAATGATCCTCCAATGTGCAATATGGGGATTGCAGGGAAAGTGACAAATTACTGTGTAACAACACGCAATTGCCATTTTTGGCAGCTCTAGACATCCCCGACCTCTATATACTGACCAATGATCCCATCAACCAAAACTGACTCTGGCCTTCAGTACCGCACAAGATTCCTTTTGACATCCCTAAATTCGATGGGAAACAAGGGGATGATCTGGCTACACACATCACCACCTTTCATCTATGGTTTGTTTCTAACTCCATGGTGGATGATAGTATCCGGCTTACTTTTTCCGCCTGCACTCTCACAGGCAACACTGCCAAATGGTACATTGAGTTACCATGTGGGGCCATCAATACTTTTGGCACCTTAGCTACAGAATTTATTGATAAATTCAAACTACCTATTCGATAAGAAACCGACATGAAACTCTTAACCTCGCTATGACAAGACACTTCCACCCACATATCCGATCACATTCATGAATGGAGACATAGGCGGACGCTCGTCAAAGCACCAATCCTCGATCATCTCTTATCTAGCTAGTTTTTTAAGTCACTCTTTCCACCCCTAGCTAAGGATGTTTACTTGTTTGGTGTCGTCGCGAAATACCAATCCATTTGTCGTGTGCAACATTTAGATCTTATCTATTCACAATATCACATGATGTATGAATTACTCCCCCATGCCCCTGGAAATCCGAATCCTCCCGCTACTCAATTACCCGAAGCACACGCCGATGGCCTCGTTGGTGCCACCTCCGGCGTAGCCATAAAACAGCTTAGTGGGCAAACCTCCTAGCCATCTTCGGCTACCACTACCCCTAACCAATCGACTACTCTTCCTACCGCTGAGGTAAAATCTGTGCAGTCTACACAAAAACCTAGCGGCAAGAACAAGAAGAACAATAAAAATACCTCTCCTTCTAAAGAGCAGTTCGGTACTCAGAATAATCCCAATCAGAAAAATACTGCTAAGAATGACAAAGGAAAGGAGAAACCCATGAGATTTAGTTGCAGAATCTGTGCACAGGACCACTTGACATAAAAATGTTCTTGGCTGCAGGAATGCATAGATTTTATCACAAATAAGGACTCGAGGAGGATGCCTACCATCCTTCACAATCCCTTCCCTAATCCATAGAAACAAAAACAACACATGGTTGCAAACCCCCCACAACCCCCACAAAGGGGAAATGGTGGTACTCATCCTTCAGGTGAAGGATCATCCACCATTTATGGCGTAGAAAGTGTTTAAATCCAAACCCAAGATAAAATCTATGGAAATCCAATCATTGAGGCTTACGAACTTGGTACAAGTTCGAATCCACCACCTCCCAACGATTATCGAAAGGCCTGTTGCTGACCGCACGATTTGTCCCCCCAAAGGGACACTTTGATGCACGACTCATAACACCTCTACACATGCTGCCCAAAACTACAATATTGTAGAGGATTTGGCACAAGCACCGTCAGCCCTGTCTGCACTCGAAGTATTGCAAACCTTCCTAATGCAAAGGAAATCTCTGCTTTTGGCCATTGGTGGAATTGACCCCTAGGATTCTACGCTAGCCATCTTCAACATGGAAAACTCCAAACCTTGCCTCTCACACCAACTTGATTTCCAGGTACAAGTTGTGTCAAAAGGGAGACCAATCCATCGCACTGTCATAGATGAAGGTGCTTCGACCTGCATTGTGTCAACTGCGTGTTGGATCATTTTGGGGTCTCCCACTTTGTCTCCACCATAGAATTCCCTTAAAGCTTTTGATGGCCACACTTTCCTCTCAAAAGGCTACCTTGCTAGCTTTCCCATTTCTATTAGTGGGAAAATGATAATAGTGGACATAAAATTCATAGATCGTCATCTTCACTATAATATGTTGTTGGGTCGTAGTTGGTCTTACACAATGAATGCCATTGTCTCTTCGATTTTCCAACTCATCCTCTTTCCATTGGATGGGAAAATAGTGACAGTGGATCAGTTATCCTTTTTCACCCCTGATTATTCCACGTTACTAAGTGGCATTGTACCCCTAGCAGGAGACGTTCTTGACTCGTACATCAGCATCGATATCGGTATTATGAAGGCATCTTCCATGATGGGTTGTTTTCCTCTCCCGTCGCCTGAGGTTCCACACACGATTGAAATGATATCCACCATTACGGATGGATCTATTGAAACATGGGTCCTACTGGAGCCTTCAGATATTGATTCCTATGGAGATCAGATGTCATTATCACCGGCCGAGTTGGCTTATCAAGCCATCCAAACAACATTTTCACCCTCCACTGCTTTGGTTTTTACCAATGGTACACCCTCTCGCCCATCATAGTTCCTTCTAAGGATCTCCTTGATGAATTCCTTCCTACGGACGAAGCTATTCGAGAGATCATGTCTCTAGAAGAAAAGCCTTGGGGAGAGTTCCATCATCGAGTTTCAATGTTCGATTCAGATGCGACCACTACTCAAATCCCATATTTTGACCCACCTGAGATCGTTCCCTCCACTTAAAAAACTGTTCAAACTATCGATACGGAAGGGAACATGAGCAATCTTTCCAAGACTATGCTCATTGATATCTTGGTCAAAACAGGTATTGTGGAAAATATAAATATTGGAGCCGATTGAAATAATGAGGAAATTGCACACTTCACATCCCTTTTTAAGGAGTTCCGCAATTTTTTCACTTAGTCTTACGAGAAAATTCCCGGCATAGATCCTTCTATTGATGAGAAAGAGATCAAGAAATTTTGAGAATTATTTTTATGGTATTTTTCTCGCTCGTTAAACTGAAAAACCTCGAGTTCTCTTCTTCGAGCTCATTAAAATTACACGAAGAAGCAACGAGCCTTCTTTTTAGGGACTTTTTCTGGCACGTAAAATTGAAAAAACCCCGAGAATTCTTTTTATGGTATTTTTCTAGCTTGTTAAACCAAAAAACCTCGAGTTCTCTTCTTTGGGCTCGTTAAACTTACACAAAGAAGCAACTAGCATTCTTTTTATGGTATTTTTCTCGCTTGTTAATACAAAAAACCTCGAGTCCTATTCTTCAGGCTCATTAAAATTACATGAATAAGCAACGAGATTTCTTTTTAGGGACTTTTTCTAGCTCGTAAAACTAAAAAAACCTCGAGTTGACTTCGTCGGGCTCGTTAAAATACTATGACAAAGAAATATGAGCCATTCTTTTCCATATTTTTCTAGATCGTTAAAAAACCGAAAATGTAACCGAGTTTTTCTCTGTTGGACTCATTGAAAATTCACGGAGAGCATCGAGTTTTTCTTTGTCGAACTCATTAAAATTTCATGAATAATATTGATTTTACTCTGTCTCCTCGTACTCATAAAAAAATGAGGCAGATGTCCATTGAACATATGTTTCTCACATTATCCTCATTCAATGGACTAGCTCACGTAAAATGAATTGTTTCGGGCTTACTATTCTCCCTTCGTCGTGCCCGGTTATCAAACATGACAAAGGCACCCCTAGAGTTGTCTTTTACAATGTTTTTAAGACTCTCTAAATATGAAAAGATCACCAAGCTTACTCATATGGACTCGTTAAAATTAACCAGATGGGGAAAAATTTGGACAAAGTGGATACTTATTCTGTTATATTTCTAAAGGTCAATTTGGCAACACAAAATCTTGAACATGGCACTTCCTAGAAAACTCACTCACACTTAGTCAAACCATACCATCTATGAGTTTAGCCTTCATATGCCAATGTTCCTAAATTGGTGAATCCTGACACTCTTTGGTGTTCATTAAGCCTAAGCTTCCTGGTACCCTGTTACTGTGCCTTCTATTATTCAAGAGGATCCCGCTATCTACTACTCCTTGTATCAGCCAAGCCATCATATACCAGAAATTATTTTTCATCAGTTACTCCCATTTTCTCTTTATTATTTCCAAAAACAAAATCATCTTTTCCCATTTTGTGTCGACTGATGTAGGACGCCTCAGTGCCTACCTTTCGACATATCTCTTCCTATCAAATTCAACATATTATCTAGGAAATTGATCCAGAAACACATTAGTAACCCGATACTTGCAGACATCAGTGGTAGGTCACCTTGTGTTTGGTTGGGGGTTCTCATTATTGGCTCTCGATCGAATGATTATACAAGTGTTAGACATCAACTCCTTTTATTCACACTCGCTAGATTGTACTGCACATCTTGGGGACCATCATCCTCATCGGTGGCTACCCTCGCACTTGTTAACAGTTTTTGTTATTTACTGGTAATCAGACAATTTCCCGCATGTTTGACTATAACTCCTTTATTCACATGTCCAGAAATATGTTGTTTAGTGAAGCAGCAACCAAGACCTTGGGTTGAGGCTTACATTAATTTAGTTGTGTTTCCTCTCCCAAGCTGCGATATTGTTTTCAGAGACAGCTTATTAGTTTGATCTTGTCATGACAGAAGCTTCCACATTGTGCTTATCGGTGGACACACTAGTCATATCTCTATTTTATAGAAATCATTTTGATATAGCTACTAAGCATGGGAATTCCCGACTCAAGACAGATACTAGACATATGTTGTTGTTTCAGGTTTTCCTCAGTCCTCCAATTCCTCTCATTATACTACACTTATTATAAATTATTTTGGCCATTGTCTTTGCCTTTTACCTCACACTTTAGGGGGGAATTTGTTACAGGACAGATGAACTCCTCATCAGTTCAGATGAGAAGGTAACATGGAAGAGAGAAAATGACCTAGACAAGGCCCATTTTTTCCAAGGTAACGCACTCCAGTAACAACTAGGCAGAGTTATAACACACCCTAGCCATGCAAAGGGAGTGTTAATTCCTAGGGTAACGCTCTGTATTTCCCAAGGGGTAGCATTACCTGTGTTTGAATGTGAAAAGGGAAATATCTTGCAGAAAATTGACTAGCATTTCCAGCTTTTCCTTAAATAGAGTCAGTTCAAAATTAGAAACTAATGGCACAAACCTTTTATTATACATTTCCAAACACAACTAAAATCCTATGGAAGGCAAAAGCAAAGAAAATCTGGAACACATATAGATATTTCTAGATTTGAACTAGTTGAAAGAGTTGGCAAGGTTTGTCCTCTCCAATTCCTATAAATTGGAGTTGTGGGCTCTTGGTCTAAGGTAGAAGGTTTGATTATTTGTGGAGCATAATTTCATTGTTGTAATGTGAGGCTTGAAGATCGACGAGGTTCATTGAGGACTCTCTACCTTAAGCATCATCACATTTGGAGACAGAGAAAGAGAGAGAGGAATTGGAAGGATGAGGAGGGCTTGGTGCAGCTGACGGTTGTAATCCTCCTTTTTATAAATCAATAGAAATATATATATTTTTTCCATTCAATGCATCAGTGTGAAATTTTTTGTTCATTTTTCTATGTAGCATGATATGAATGGCTTAGATCTGCATAGTTTTATGTTAGCTATATACTAATTTAATTGTTATAAAGCTATACTGTTGTGAATATTACACAGGTGCTTTGATTGGTTGCAGGATCTAGATTTGGAGCCAGTGAGGAAGGACTTCTACCCCACCGCTTAGCGCTCTCCATAGAATCTGCCATCCACAAAGAGGTAATCATCCCAAACATTTATTTTTTAATTACATATTAGTATGAACATGTATGCAATACCTTTGGAAATTTAGAGCTAATCTTATAGTCTACCTCAGGCACCGGAAAGCCTTGAGAGGGATATTCAATAACCACCACCCAAGCATATTACCCTATAGCATTCTTTCCTCCAATTTCCTGCTAGAGGATTTTCCATGGGTTTGCTACTCTCCATGCAAAACTTCTTCAGTATCTCATTGGCATACTTTCCCTGAGAGACAAATAGTTCCCAATCTCTTTGTCATACTTCCAAACTGAGGAAATAATGCATGAACCCTATGTCCTTCATCTTGAACTCTCTTTCAATAAACTCTTTGCAATATTTGATCAATTTCTCATCACCAGTTAGAATCAAATCATCGACATATAATACTATAATAACCAATTTAACTTCAACAACAATATGGTAAAGGTTTTCATCTGCTTCAATTTTGGTGAAGCCAAACCTAATAAAATAGTTGTCGATTCTTGTGTACCAAGCACGGGCTTATTATTTCAACCCATACAATGCTCGCTTGACTCTGCACACATGCGACTCTTTGTTGAATATATCAAATTATTTCCGTTGTTCAATGTACACCTACTCCTCAATCACACCATTGAGGAATGATGTCCTCACATCCTTCTTATGGATATTCCATCCCATCTGCGTTGTAAGTGCTAGAATTGATCTGATAGAAGAGTACCATGCTACTAGAGAAAAGGTCTCCTCATAACCAATTCCCTCCACCTGAGAGAACCCCTTGGAAAAAAAAAATTCCTTGTGTTTCTAAATGCTTTCATTTGTTGCTTGCTTCACCTTGTCGATACACCTCGAACCTACCACTTACTTGCTCTCTGGTCTTAGGACCACTTCCCAATCATTTTTTCTAAGTATGGCATCAACCCACATTAGTTAATGCACTGCTTCCTCAAATGAGGATGGCTCTGTCTCAACTAGCTCACTCATCATAGCCATGCACCCATTGTACCGATTTTGTGACCTCCTCTTCCTGCGCTGTGATGTGAGTGCTCCAAAATTATATATAGAATCATGTAATAATATTTTAGTTTCCTTGGTGTGTTTCCTTCCTTCTATATATGTATTTTTTATGAGTGGGTGCTTCCACTCTCTTCTCCACAACATCTTGAGGTTCTTCCTTTGGAGCTAAAAGCTCCTCATCTGCATGCAACAGAATCTCCCTCTCAAGGGAAAATCTCATGGCCTTCTCCTCATCGAACTTCACATCTCTATGAACCACTATCATCCTATGAGATGGAAGGTACATCCAATAGTTGTGAGGATAAATATTCCCAATCTAGCTATCGACTCTAGATTTTTCCTTGCATCCTTGGAAACATGACAATAAACTGATGAAACAAAGATCCTGAAGTGTGAAACATCTTGTTTCTTCCCTGAAAAAGCTTATTTTGGTGTACTCATCCTGAGAATTTGATAAGGACCCATGTTATTCACATAAATCATTATGTTTCATGCTTAAACCCACAAGTGCAATGGTAGGCCCTGATCATACAACATCTCTTGTGAAACTCCTACAATACTTCTATTCTTCCTTTCAACAACCCCATTATGCTACGGGTTATGGGGTGCTATCAAATCCCTTAAAATTCCTTATCTTACACAAAATTTCTTGAACTCATTTGACACATATTCTCCACCATTATGGCTCTTGAGAGCCTTCACTTTCCTTCTAGTGTATTTTTCAACAAGTTCTTTAAATTCACAAAACTTGGAGAATGTATGGTATTTCTTTTTCATGAAGAAAATTCAGCACATACCTAAGAAATCATTTAAAAATATAACATAATACTTGTGCTTGGTCGTGGAGGATGTCGAGAAAGGTCCACAGACATCTGAGTGAAATATTTTGAGGATTGTTTGCACTTGATTGTCCTTATCACGAAAGGTGGCTTTGGTGTACTTTCATAGTGTACACCCATTGCATGTATCTTGCTGCTCTAGTGCACCTTTTGGAAGTCCTGTATAAATCTGTTGTATGATCTTCAAAGCTCCATGGTACAAATTCCCAAGTTTCCTATGCTATAATTCACCAATGTCTTGTCTCTACACCTTCTCGAATCTCGTGCTCAAAGAAACATAGTCTTATGCATCTAATTTGTATAGGTTCTTCACTTGAACCCCAATCATCGATGTCACCATGCATGCAATGAGGATGAAATCCAACTCGAATTGTGAAGCTAGAGATTCATCTGTCGCTCCTCCTGAGGGCTTATTCTTAGCCTTCTTGTGTGGACACTTCGTGGAATAATGTACTATATTATGACAGTGAAAAAATTTCATATTTTACAAATATTTCTTCTTTCCCTCCTGCAAAATATTTCTTCTTCCCTTTCCCTTCATTTTCCTTTCCAACAAGGGCACATTTCTCTTCATCCTCATCCTTTGATGAGGTGTTATCTCTAGTGTTCTGCATGAACTCTTCCTTTACCAAATATGACCATAATCTCTCCCATTTTGGTAGCTTGTCCCTCCCATTGACCGAATCCTGGTAGTTGTGCCAACTCTTGGGAAGGCCTAGAAGTGTTAAACTTACCAGATCATATCCTACAATCATAGCACCAACACTCCCAAGTTCATTGCAACATTTTGTGAACCTCACCAGGTATTGTGGTATTGTGTCATCCTTATGCATTTGATATTTCGAAGCTTATATTTTAGTTCCAACTTCTTGTAGTCACTATTTTTATGGAAAAATTCTACCAATGCTTTCCACATTGCATGTGGAGTTTCCTTCCCATGGATATTTGAGACAATATGATCTCGATCTCCCTCCAATATGATCCTCCTTTCTTGGATACACTCTTATTCGAGTATGCTATATCTTGAGCATCAGTTGCTGTTAGCTTTAAAACATCATTATTAATGTATTCCTTAAGCCCATTTTCTTCCATGACTCGTTCCATCTGGTCCTTCCAAGAAATGTAATTTGAGTTACCCTAAAGGGCATACTTGAGCCTTAGACCATAGAACACCATCCTGATCATGCTGCTAGATCTGAAGAATATATTTGTAAAACTCATTCCTCCTGCAAAAAAACCTTCAAATTCTCTTCTCTGTTGTGATTACAACTTTTATACCATGTATAAATTCCTTTTAGATTCAAACTGTTAATGTAATTTACTAAAACAATAGACTTCAATCTACTCTACTCATCAACGAAAAAGAAAATCATGATCGAGAAGAAATATAAAAAAACATGTGACATGAATCAATTAACATACATAACTCTTGGAAATATCTAGGGGAAATTCACTGTTCAAAACCCCTTCCTATCTGTATTGCATTAATCAAAAAATAGATAAGAAATATAATGCTTTTTCAAGCCTAAAAACTTCCTACAAAAGTATAATCTATCTCATTGTTTCACAAGCCCAATATGGTCAATACTTAACCAAATTTCCTTCCTGCCAGGCTTCTATTTCTTTGTGATGTTTCCTTGGGAATTATTCCCTATTATTTAGGGAAATTCCTCATCCAAAACAGCACAATCCCTATAGGCCCTTCTTTGACTACATGCAACACTTGTACAACTTGGATAATTATAAAATTGATAGTAAAATTCCATTGAACTCCAATATCAAATAGATAACTCATAGATCACACATGAATGAGTTAATTATGGTTGAATTTATTAGTTGACTGGTTGATCACTTAGAGCATACCCCACTACTAGATCTCCCACTGGTTCCTCCAACATTTGGAACTAGTTTAACTGATTTTAACTCAGTTTAAATGAATTAATTATTACAACTCAAATTAAAATCAACCTAGGCTCCTAAAATTTATGAACCAATATACGTGACTCAAGTTATGCCCTCAACTCAAATTAATTGTGCCAACTAAGTCTTTCTAACTTAGTTAACATATTCTTGTTGTCTCGTGATGTGGAATTACAATTTTCTCCTATGTTGGAATCACGATTTCCGTTACACCAAAACCTGCAGGTGTTAGTAAATGGACGCTCGCTAGAGTTAATGAATCCATGAGAGGTTTTTAAGCACATGTCATGAAATACACATGGAGCATTGGTTTATCCAATGTCAAGAAATCTCCCCCCAGCACGATCTAGGTGTGATTCAAACTCGATACCTTTGGCTTTGATACCACTTGTTGGAATCACGATTTTTGTTACATCAAAACCCGCAGGTGTTAGTAAACAAATGCAATGCTAGAGTTAACGAATCCATGAGAGGTGGTTAAGAACATGTCACAAAACACATAGGGAGCATTGGTATAGATATGTCCATACTACAGAATATGTATGTGACTTCATTGAATTAGATCCGCGTATATACACGATCTTTCTGAATCAAACCTTCATACAGATATGTAATTATTGAGTTATACCTTTGTATATATCTGTAATTACTGAGTCATACCTTTGTATATATCCATAATTATTGATTCATACTTTTTCTGCACAACACAACATTTGTCAAGACCAAATCTCGGCATACACTATAACAAGCACACATCATAACATCATCATCACATATATATCAAACCATAAAAAAAATTTATTCAATATGTATTCATTTCAGATCTATTAGATTTGATCCATCTCCATTCTCCTAGTTCACACTTATTTCAGATAAAACCATTCATTAATAACCCATTTCTTGCACATAAAACACTTTGTTCTCCATATCCTTATATATCTTAGGCCTTAGCCAATACCTTGGGTCAAACCCTTAGTAATACCGTTTAATTCATTGACGGGATCAAATATCCATTTTCACGCTCAGTACTATGGGTCAATACCATGATAAAGACCCCTGGTATTTAGAATACAAAGGTGCAGAAACTACACGTGACTTTTCTTCACCATACCTACATACGTATGTGGCCTTTGTTCACAAGACCCAAGTATAATTCCCAAAATTTCATCTTTATAATTATTCTATCTCTGAACTTATAATCCTTTGTCTATCTCTCTACCACATTTGTACTAGCCTATCATGTTGACATATTTATAAAGTAGGTTGCCGTCAAGGATAACACATATGCATCCTGCTATAAGTACGTCTTCGTCAAGGAAAACACATTAGGCATAATTCCAACAATCTCCCCCTTTGGACTTGATGGAAACCACTTTCATGTTTGGTCACCAAAACCTGTAAAAAATTGTAAAACAGATCAAGATAAGCACCATTATTTTCAAAAACCAAGTTACTCTCCCCCTTTGACATCAAGGCAAAAATGGTTGACCAATGTTGAATGAAGGATTCTTTCTTCCTATATAAAGAGGATCACTGTAGAGAAGATCCTGCTAAATATGAGCATTGATCGTGATCCCCCTAAGCATATTCTGAATATTCTTGAAGATTTTCAATGAAGTACATGACTCTATGAGTCAACCAAATATGACCTTTCCTATCACCAAGGACTCATGCTTAAATCAATCACCCAACATAGTGGGGTTACATATTTGACTCAATATTACATAAAATTCCCAAAATTGGATTACATACATAATTTACTTAAACCCCAATAGTCCAAACATGACTAATTATTACAATGATTACATCATGGGTCTTTATATTATCTTTAAATAAATAGATAGATATGACATTTATGACCAAAACCAAGGACCTAAATAGTGAGGTAGCAAGACCAAATAGTCTTCAACAACCATCATATACCATATAGGATCCGCATCATAAGCATTTGATAACAACAATATGAACAACAAGTTGCACATCCACATCATCAATTTGTAAGATAATACAATGTAGCTTTAATATCATCAACCTGTGACCAAGTATGCAGCCTCAACAACATAAGATTATTCTGTAGATATTTTTTATTAACTCATCCTCTTGACCTTATCAAGTTCAACATGCTCTTTACCCTTGTAGGAATATCCTCAGTCCAACAACATAGATTTTAATGCATCAACAACATATGTGAGAACCAAGCATATCATCATAAAGTAATATAGGTTACTGTAGCATAAATTTTCAATACCATCAATATGTGACTAAATATGCCATGTCTCCAAGTAACATCCAATAGATATAGTAGTATTATATCAATAACCATCTCTTCATGAAACTTGCACCAACATCATTCTCTTGTCCCATTATTGTTATACAAGAAGAAAAACCATTTCACCAATATACAACTCAAGTAATCATCCATAAGATCCCTATCTTCAATTTATTGGTATCCTGTGACATAGAGATAGAAATATGTATGAACTCGTCATCATCAATCAATCATAGCATGAGATTGTAAAATCGAGCTATGATAGTAACCCATCTACTTGGTCTCATATTAACAAGATCAACATGCTCTTTCCACACATAATAAGAGAAAAAATCCTCAAGAAACATGTCATATGTACCATATACATGAATCATAAACAAAGAGAATTTTTTTTCATCACAAATATGATTAGCAACATTATTGACCAATGCATACATATAAGCAGCATGCACAACTTCACCATAAGTAACTGATGCATAGTGACAAAAACATAGCATAATATAACTTAAGAAACATACATTCATCATTCAATACTTCAACAACATGTGTGTCTTCAGCAACATCACCAATCATGAACACCATTATGCAACAAGGAATGCTAAAGAAATAATAATGCCAATAATGCACTATTATAGAAAATTCTCCCCCATGAACCTATGCCAATTGTTTACTGTCAGGTTTGGCGACATCTAACTCATCCATTAGTAAAGTAAATCCATTAACAAAACCAAGCAATGGCGTCATGTTACATCAACTCATAACCATCAATACCACTTCTAAGTAGTTTATTAGCATAAAAAAACTATAAGAAACCAATGTTAGAAGAAAAAATCCAAATAATAACTAACTGAAGCATATCATAACTTCTCCGTAAGTTTGTCCCATTATTTCTTCATCATAGAGAAACATACACAACTGTCTAGATCAGAACTCACGTATATACGTGACTTTCCTTCATAGTATCCACGTGGAGAAACTAAAATGATTAATTTTCATAACCACATCTCCCCTTGAGCCTGTATTGTATGTTCCTATTTCACAGTTACTACATCACATGCACTGTCAGTAATATGAGCAACATTAATATAAAAACAACCATGGGAATCACAATCAAAATAAGATATGTATTTCTCCCCCTAATATTATATATCATTAATCACGAGGACTTGATAATCATCTTCTGCTCTCATGAGGTCATGTACCTCACATCACCTCTGTAATCACTATGAGAAGTAAGATTTAGGAGTAATGGACTGCATTAGGGTCAATCTTCCCTACGTTTCTGATTGATTTTCCTTCTTCCTCCATTTTTTTTTCACTTTCTACCCATGTGTTGGAACTCATCCCATCTCTTGGTTCTATTCTTCATACTAGACCTACAATCAGTGGCCTTATGCCCAAATGAGTTACAAGAGAAGAAATATCCATAAAACCATCCTTTATTAAAAGGATATGATCTTGTTGTAAAGTGGCTATTTGCTTGAGATCAAAACAATCTTCTTCTGCAATTGGCCGCAACATGTCCAAAGGCATGACAGATAAAACATTCAACATGCTTGTGTAGAGAAGAGAATTTATTGTTACTTCTATAGTTAGAAGAAAATGATTTACTTTGAATTTTTTCTTTCTTTGGTTGTTGGATTGGTTGAATTTTCACTTCTTTATATAGTTTTTCAAAATTTGATTTTATGGCATTATGATTGCTTGCACAAGCTTGTGAGCTAGATTCTCATTTTACATTTTTAGGAAAGCCAAGACCAGACTTAATGGTGGGACACCTTTGATGGCTAAGTATATTGTCCAATATCTTTGAGCTATCTTGAAATCTGAATTGTTTATCCTTTTCTACTAACTTACCTCTTAGGATACTTACCTCAACGTATTTTTCACCTATAGTTCTTTCCAATTGATTTCTCAACTCAATTATTTCCTCCTTAAACCCATTTTATTATTATTCAAATACTTGAAGAGTATCCTCATATTATTTGTTTGAATTTTCAAGGTCATATTGAGAGAGATGATTTCTGCTTCAACTCCTTCACAGTAACTGATTTTTTCTTTAAGTTATTTTGTTGTTGTATCCTTTTCATTCACTTTATTTATTAATGATGTTACTTCATCCTGCAATATTTGACATTGTTCTTCCTTTTCCTTGTACTTATTCCTCATTTTTTTTTCAAATTTTTTTCCCTCTTGTAGCTCACTTTTAAACCTCATAATATCTTCTTTGTAGGCACAATCCCTTTCATCAAATAACTTTTGCTGGTATCTATTTTCATCTATGAGCCTTTTAACCTCTGCTTCTAGGACCATTAGATTACTTTAAATTTTACCCATAAGAGAAAATTCAGTTGATCCACTATCATCAATATTACATGAACAAGAAAATGGATCACAAGTAGAAAAAAACCAACACCTAATAATTATTTCATTTTATCCTCTTCATTCCCGATCAATAGAAAACGGGGTGCTTTTGAATCTAAATATTTGATGCCATCTATTAGTCCATATGATATAAATTCTTCACTGTCACAGTTTATTTGAGTTTTCTTCTTCTTTTGAGATTCCTTATTATTTTGCTTCTTCCCATCATCCTTGTTCCACTTTAAGTGATTAAGCTTCTTCTGAAGGACCTGCTCTGATACCAATTGTTGGGAAAAATACTGAGGGGGGGGGGGCTTGAATCAGTATTTTAAATCTCACATAAACATTTCAATTTCTTATTCATATTGTATGCTAGTGTAATGAAGTAAACCAACATATGTACACGACTGTGATGAAGACAAATATCGTATATACAGTTAACTAACTTTTCATTTAATTCGTCATTTTTTTAACTTGAACCAGTGCATCAGTACTTCATTAGTCATTAATTAAAAAATAACTATGAACAATAATATTAGAATAAAAAATCACACATAAGAAACACATCAACACACGTGAACACCAGGATTTTTAGGTGGAAACCCAATGTGGGATAAAACCATTGTTATTGTCATCTCTGTCTTCATATTTTATTATAAATAACACATATTACAATCTTGTATTAGCGCATACTCATACCAATACATAGACATCCACCTGTAGAAGGCTACAACCTTCTCTCATTCTCTAGAACCCACTGGAAGGGAGCTCCAACCCCCTCATCTCATTATCGATACCGACCGGAAGGGAGCTCCAACACCCTGATCATATTTACCAACTACCACTGGAAGGAAGATTCGACTTCCTCACTGAAGGCTCCAACCCTCAGCACCTTTGTGGACCATGTTTCATAATATTTCATACTGGATCCACCTGAATCAAAACATCAAAACTCTAGGAAACTTTTCATCATATTTTCAGACTGGAACCACTACCATCATTTAAGCCCAATTGCAAATAATAATTCTGAAATGTATCTCTGAATCACTTAATCAACTCATTCTCAAACAACCAAAGTAGCTAGATCAACTCATATCACTGTAAACCCATTCATAAAAATACCAAACCACATATTTTTCATCACTGAAACCAGATCCTGTCACTACAAACATTGATCAATTGTATGTTAGAATATATATGCTATTGTTCTGAACTATACTCGTGTATGTATGTGATTTCCATGAAGAATACCTACGTACATATATCAACACACTGATAACTGAATATGCATTACCATACCACTGAAACAATCACTGAAACACACACTAAACCCATCACAAATATTTGAACCAAATACAGATCATCATCACTTATTAAACATTTCATTCTACAATCATTTCAACCCAATCAATACTATCAAACACATATTATCATAAGAAAGAATTCATCGATAGACAACAACAAATATAAAATAACTAATCATACATCACTAACATTTCATACTACAAAACCCTAGCAGATGTACACAACTATTATAAAGCACTTTTGTGTATGTACATACTTTTAGGACTTGAAAATTGTGTACATATATGTCCATACTGCAGAATATATATGTGAACACCTAGAGGCACATCTGTGTATGTACACAACTTATCCGTGGAAAACCAATGTACCGATCTATAATCACTGAGTCATACCTTCGCTGCAACCACAAAACATACTTCAGAACCCTTACTTGCACTTGTTCATGTTAGAATATCATTACCTTGACATATATATCATTATTAGCCATAATAATAAAGGATTAATGAATCATGTTCATTAGACTCTACTATGTTTTCAGGTCTACCAGATCTAATTTTTCTCCATGCTCCTTGGTGGACACCTATTTTAGATCAAATCATTCCTCAATAACCCATAAGTTGCACACAAAACACTTTGATATCCATCCCCTTATATAGCTTATGCCTTAGCCAATACCTTAGGTCAAACCCTTAGTAATTTCAATGGTATTCTTTGATGTGATCAAATATCCATTGTCGGACTCATTACTATGGGCCAATACCATGGTAAATACCCCTGGTATTTAGAATACCATGGTAAGAAAAATCTACATGAATTTTCTTCACCATACCCGCATATGTACACAACCTTTATTCACAAGACCTGCGTATGCTTCCCAAACTTTTACATTTATCATTCTTCTTTCGTTGAAATGGTACTCATTTTTCTATCTCTCTATCACATATGTACTAGCCTATCATGTTGACATATTTATCAAGTAGGTTTTCATCAAGGACACCACATACACATCTTGCTACAAGTAGGTTTCCATCAAGGACAACACATTAGTCATAATGTCAACATCCTAATTTAATTAAAAGGAAAAAATTAATTAGGAAATTCTTGTTGCTATTTTCTAACAAACACCAACATATATTTTCATGTTAGGGTAGTATAGTACTTTGTGACCATTGTAGTTCTCTTATTTAGTCTAAGACCCATGCATCCCTTAGCACCTCATCCAACAATACATATATTTTGGTGCATGGGAGTTTGATTTGAATGGAAAGTGGCCTACACCCATGGTATTGTAATTGACATATATCCATGGTATACATTCACCCATGGTATTGTAAGTGACATATGCCCATGCTATTTAGCCACCCATGAAATTTAACTGTGGTATTGTAACAAAAAAATACTATAAGTAACAAGTTAGATATTGTAAAAGGACATAATGTCCACCGCAATGTAGCTTCTATAATTATTCTCTATTTTAATGAAAAATTTATTTGTGGTTTTATTTACTGTGTGTTCTCTCATTTTGTTGGCATTTCAATTTTTCAGATCTTGGGGGCCTCCCCCCAAGATCCAGATTAGTGGTATCAGATTTAGGTTACGAATCCATGGGAATGAGGGTTTGAAGCATATTTTAGTTTCAAATTTTTGCAGCCATATTTAGCAAACTCAATGCAAGTTCCATGACCTCCACAGAGCACTTCCTTGGGCAAAGCGGGAAGAATTTTTGTTTTTTTTTTCATTTTTTTGCAAGAATGTTTTGGGTAGAGAGTTCTTAGAGAAGATATGAAACTATTGGTAAAAATTTTCTAGAAAAAAATAGCTGATCTAGATTCGTTGCGAAAAAATATCCAATTTCAAAAAAAAATATCGAATCAGAGTCTGGATGAGGGTGATATCACTGATTTAAGATCAGCAGTGTCACAAAACGTTTTATGACAAAAATTTCTGGATGAAGACTCTCTTTCATTTTTTACAATTTTTAGTACATAATTTAACAGAAATTATTATATATATGAGATCCCCTTGAAAAATCACCCAATTTCAAAAAAAAATTCGTTCGAATTAGAGTCCGGAGGAGGGAGTTATCGCTGATTTAAAATCAGCTATTTTTTTTCAGAAATTTTGTGATGGCGGGACAATTGCAGCGTGGATTTGAGTTTCCAGAGTCTCTAGATAGCTATTTCAAACATATGGGAAGATAAACAATGATCATTGCATTTATAAAAATAGATTATAATAAATATTCTGAGTTATATTGAATGAGTTATGCCCATTTTAAATTTGGAGTAGCATTCAGAGCGGGTTCCCTTTAGAGATGTTCCCTCCCACCCCACTTTAGTGGGCACTTGATTTACATTCATCAGTTTAAACATAACATCATTTGGATTGGATTATTTGGAGACGTGACCTCCCACTCCAGGCTATGTAGACACCTACTACTTCATAAATAGTTAGCATTACGGTTATGGGTCAACCACACAAAATCCTTCTCATTGAAGTCCATTTTCTAGGCCACACATTGTTAGTATCACAGTTGGTCACAATAATTATAGGATATATCTATCCTTGAATCTTTTTTTTTCATGGTTATGGGTCATCCACAAACCCACACTTCATTGAATTCCATTTGCTAGGCTACACACTATCAGTATCATAGTTGTTCACACGCATTACATGGTATCTATATCCTCAAATATTTGTTCAACACGGTTATGGGTTAACCACACAAAACCCTTCTCTTCAGTGGCTCTTCATATTCAACAAAGGCTTCTCAAGAGGGAACTTCACCCAATGGAGACCATTGCTTCTTAAGGAGGGAAGAATGATCTGAATGGAAAGTGGCCTACACCCATGATATTCATCGACCCATGGTATTTATCCGCCCATTGTGTTGTAAGTGAAATCTATCCATGGTATTAATTCACCCATGGTATTCATCCACACATGGAATTTACCCATGGTATTGTAAATGGCATCCACCCATGGTATTCATCACCCATGGTATTTATCCACCCATGATATTGTAAGTGAAATCTTCCCATGGTATTCATTCACCCACAGTATTCATTCAACCATGGTATTTACCCATAATGGAATTTACCTGTGGTATTGTAAATAAAAAATATTATAAGTAACAAGTCACATCTTGTAAAAGGACATATTTTCCACCACAATGTAGCTTCTACAGTTATTCTCTATTTTAATAGAAAATTTATTGTGGTTTTATTTACTGTGTGTTCACTCATTTTGTTGGCATTTCAATTTTTCAGATCTTGGGGGCCTCCCCACAAGATTTGGATCAGGGGTACCCAGAGTTGAAGACCCATGCATCTGTTAGCACCTCATTTAGTGGTGCTTCACCTTTGAAGCATGGGGGCACCTAGTCTAGTCTATTTGTCAGAGATGCACCTAAGGGCGTAAGTAGTTATCCTCGTCAACAATAATCATGTTAGCCACATCAATGCTAACATGATAGGACCATTTCACATGTGATTGTAATACTTATTCATAGTCATCATAACAATCATGGGATATGCCCACCTTGTATAAAAACTTTTTATCAATATTTTTTTAGAGCATGGTTCTCTTTAGTTCTCTGTCAAGGATTTCCCCTAATCGTCTCCACAGTGAGCTTCTCTATCTCCCAAGAAATTTTCAAGAATGTAAGTTAGATCAATAAAAACATGATGTATTTTGGCTATAAGCTTTCTCCTAACCTCGTACATCAAGGGGAAATTGTTATCATGTGAAAATCATACACTTATCTGTATACATTAGAAGACACTCAAAGTCATCCATCAACACATATAAATGTTACATTTGCAATTGGAAGTGCCATGTAGACCAAAAATTAAAATATTTCCTACGGTTCAAGTTAAAAAATGAACTGTGTGGGTGCACCATTACTGAAAATTAATAATTTCGTAGTTATTTCTTCGATATTCACACATTCACGAAAAATAAAATTAGCACCTCAAGCTATGAACTTGCTTGAGAAACACTCCAAATCTTGACATGATGGGCTGAAAAACTCAAGCCTTGATCCCCAAAAAGCCTTAAAGCCAAGGAGACTATAGCTATCATCTCATTTATGAGGTTAACCACCACATTGACAAGCCAAGGAGAGGAGGAGTGTCCAAGAAAATCTATATATAGAATTTTTGTTAGGAAAAATACTGAGAGGGGGAAGGGGAAGGTGGGGGGTGAATCATTATTCTACCCACTTCAAATTTCCAAATTGTTATTCTGATTTGTATATGCTACTATTATAAATGAAACTAGCATATGTATGTGATTGTTTTTAAGAAAACCCACGTATATCTAGATAACTTATTTGATCATTAATTTCATCATCTGTTCAACATTAATCAATGCATCAATACTTCATTATTCATTAATTAATCAGTAATTATGAGCAGTTAAGAAGCATATAGATCACCAACACACAAAAACCATATCAACACACATGAACACCAAGATTTTAGGTGGAAAACCATTGTGGAAGAAAATCACCGTTGTTTTCATCTATGTCTTCTTCTTTTATAAAAAGGAAAAAAATCTTGCAATCTTGTATTGATGCAGACTCTAACCAGTACACAAGATCCTACCTGTAGAAGGCTAAAACCTTCTCTCATTTTCCAACTCCTACTAGAAGGAAGACATTATCCTCAGCTCCTTGTGGACCACTTTTTAGAATGTTTCAAATTGGATTCACTTCCAACATTAAAACCCAATATCAAATAACAATTTTGAAATCAATTACCCAATAAATTCAATCATTGAATCTTAATCAACCAATGCAACTAAATCATATCAATGCACATATATTCATAATAATACCATACCATATACTATTCATCATATAAATTAAATCATGTCACTGCAAACACTCATTAATCATATGTCAGAGAATATACACTATTTTTTTTAATAATACATGCGTATGTATGCTCTTACTCTAAAGAAGACCCACATACACATCTCAAAACACTGTACCACTGAATCAATCATTCAAACATATATTGAAACCATCATAGATCTTTGAACCAAATATAGATCACCACACAGTAGCATCATCACTAGTCAATATTCCATTCCAATATCAGTTCAACTCAACCAGTATTGTCAAACACATATTATCATAAGAGATACTTCATCAAAATACAACAAGAAAACATAATATGAATAAAAAAACATCATCAAAATATCATACTCCAAAACCCTAGCATGTATATGTGACTCTTACAAAACATATCCGCGTATATACGTTTTTCTCATTCTTGACACTTGCGTACATATTCTAAACTTTAGCAGAATGTATACGTGACTACCCAAAAACAGATCTATCTACATAAATTCCCTTTGAAAGAAAAACCAATGCACATATATGTAATCACTAATTCATACCTTAGTTACAACCACAACATCTGTAAAAAAAAAATTCTCAACATATACACTATTATAGACACACATCATTATACCATCATCACAGATTTATCAAATTATAAATGGATTAACGAATATATATTCATTTCAGATATATCAGATCAGATCCATATCCATTCTCCCTGGTGCACCCCTGTTTCAGATGAAATCATTCATAAAAAATCCATCACATACACACCTAACACTTTGATCTCCATCTCCTTATATAACTTTAGCCTTAGCCAATACCTTAGGTCAAGCCCTTAATAATGTTTTTAGCATTATTTGACAGGATCAAATAATCATTTCCGTACAAATCACTATGGGCCAATACCATGGTAAATACCCCTAGTATTCCAATTACTATGGTGCAGAATATGTATGTGACTTCTCTTCACCATACCTGCGTATGTACGTGGTTTTTCTTCACAGGATCCCCGTATAATTTCTCACATTTTATCTTTTCCATCCATTTCTATCTAAACTGATATTCCTTTGTTCATTTAAACTGTAGTATTTTTATAATCATCATGTTTAAATTTATATCAAGTAGGTTTCCATCAAGGACAACACATTAGCCATAATTCCAACAATCTCCCCCTTTGGACTTGATGGGAACCACTTTGTTGTTTGGACACCTCCACCTATAAATACCTGTAAACACATAATAAAACATATCAAGATAAACACCAAGATGATCTCCTAAGACATCTCTTCAAACACAAAGCTTCTCTCCCCATTTTATATTAAGGGGAAATGGGCGACCAATGCTGAAGGTGAAGACTGTATACGTACCATGCTCCCCCGAGCATATGCTGATTTTTCTAGAAGGTATTCAATGAAGTACTTGAATCTATGACAACAAAATATCACATTTCCTATCACCAAGGACTCATGTTTAAATCAATTACCAACATAATGGGATTTCATATTTGACTCCATATTACATCAAATTCCCAAAGTAATTGAATTACATACATAAATGACTTGACCCCAATAATCCAGACTTGACTCCAATAGTCCAGACTTGATTGGATTTTACAATGTTTTACAATATGAGTCTTTACATGACCTCTACATCGAGATATAGATAATAAATTTATAACCAATCTAAAGACCTCAATAAAGACCATTATTATCATCAACAATCATCACACACCATATAGGAACCTTTAATTTGAACATTTGTACCATTAATATGAGCAGGAGCATCATCAACAAGTGTTGTAGCATATCTCTTCACTAATTTTAGCAAGAAGTAAATGACCCATGAAACCATCATAATTTAGTAGGTAGTTCTTAAGCAGTTATAATGCCAATAATGTGTTATAGAAGCATAAAATATGTTCCCCTTGAACCTATGCCAACTATTCACTATCAGGGTTGATCAAATCCAACTCATCAATCAACAAAGCCATCAACAAAACCAAAGCAGCAATGATATACTCATGAACCATAATAAACCAATATCATTTCTAAGGTATGAGCATAATCAACAGAATGAAACCAGTCAATGTCAGATCTAGAATAATAATTGATTGAAGTATATCATAAAATTTCCCTGAGTTTGTCTCACAGTTTCGTCATCTTAGAGAAACATATGTAATTGTCTCGATAAAAATCGCGTACATACATGATTTTACTTCCTATAATCCACATACAGAAAGTAAAATATAGTAATTTATAGTCTCAACTCCCCCTGAACATGAAATATCTTACATAATAATTAACTAAGTGATGAAGTCAAGATGAATCCTAGTTTTTTTGTGAGATATTCAAAAGAATCACATGGAAGTGGATTTGTAATATTTGAAACTTCTTCCTTTGAAGGAACATATCTAGTTTGAACTTTTTTTCAAGCACTTTTTCTCTCATAAAGTGATATTTTATTTGAATATGCTTGGGTTTTTAGTGCATGAAAGGATTTTTAGAGATACTTATGGCACCAATATTGTCACAAAGAATAGGTATAGGTTGAGGACAAGTGATTTCAACGTCTTTCAATGTTTGCATCATCCATAGAAGTTGAGTACAATAAGGTTAAATAGAAACATATTCTTCCTCAACAATATATAAATCGATTGATATTTGTTTCTTGTTGAACCATGATACCAAGCGAGGTCCCAAATAAAATTCTCCTCCACTAGTACTCTTTCGATTATCAATATTTCCAGCCCAATCTGCATCCGTGTCAGCATGCAGTGAAAAGTCTACATTTTTAGGATACCATAGAGAAAAATCTTGAGTTCCTTGTAGATAATTGAATATTATCTTAACTTCTTGGAGATTGGTTTCTTTACGATTAGCTTGAAATCGTCCAACAATCCGACCCACATGCATAATATCTAGTCTTGGGCCTATAAGGTAGAGCAAGCTTCAGATCATAGACCTATATTTTAGTTGATTAACTAAAGGAGAATCATCATTTTGACTAATATTTCATCCTATTACAATTGGTGTGCATACATGCATGCAGTCTTCCATTCCATATTTAGTCAAAATCTACTTGAGGTACTTAGTTTGAGAGAGAAAGATATCATTCCTTGTTTGTTGAACATGAATACCAATAAAGTATGTTAGTTCACCAAGTAGAGACATCTCAAATTATTGTTGAATAACTAAAGAAAATTATTGACTCATAGATTCTACATTACTTCTAAATATGATGTTATCTACATAAACAACAACTATCAAAAGTTTGTCTGTATCAAATTTTAAATATAGGTTTCTATATGTAGATCCTTTTGTGAAGCCTTGTTTTTTAATACACTTTTCAAGACGATAATACCATGCATGCGGAGCTTGTTTTAACCCATACAAATCCTTCTTAAGTTTGCAAAAAGGATTTTTATCATTTCATAGAATGAATCCTTCAGGTTGTTCAATATAAACTTCTTCTTATAAATCCCCATTTAGAAATAAATATTTAACATCAATTTTATATACTTTAAAGTTATGAGAGCTTGAAAATGGAAGAAACATTCTTATGGCTTCAAGTCTAGCTACATGTTCAATTTTTTCTTCAAATTATATTCCTTCCTGCTGAGCGTAGGCTTTGAATAAAAGTCTTTCTTTGTTTCTACTTACTTCCCCATTTGAATTTAGGTTTTTATTGAACACCCATTTTTTCCCAATAACATTTGTATGATGAGGTGTTGGTACTAATTCCCATGTATGGTTCTTTTATATTTGATCAATTTCTTCATCCATTTACTTAATCCAACATTAATCTTTGCTTGTTTGATTCACATTTTGAGGTTTAATTGTGGATAGTAAGGCTAAGTAGCTAGAGGTTCCAACAAGAGTTCTTCTAGTTTGTACTACAGCTTCCTTTTCACCTAGAATTTGAGATTCTAGATGATTTTTCTGAACATACCTTGAAGGAGTATTTTCTGGTGTTTCTGTGTTTTCATTTCCTTCTTCTGATGCTTCACTAATTCCCTCTCCTACAACATTTTGGCTTATGGTAGGAACAAGTTCATCATCTACTAATGCTTCCCCTTTGGTACCTGTGGATGCTTCATCAATCACAACATCAATTCATTCAACAATATTTTGATGCCTTTTATTATAACATTTATATCCATTTCTTCTAGAAGAGTATACAAGGAGGATTCCTTCATCAACTCTAGATTCAAACTTTCCAAGATTATCATCGTTATTCTTTATGTAAGATTTTCTTCCAAATATTCTAAAATGTTTGATAGTTGGAGGCTTACGAAACCACAGTTCATGAGGATTTTTGTCACTATTTACTTGAACATGAGCTTTGTTAATGATATTCACATTTTTACGTGTTTCTTCTCCCCAAAAGGTATTAGGTATTCTAGACTCATCAAGCATGGCATGTGGCATTTGTTGGATTGTCTTGTTCATTCTTTCTGACACTCCATTTGTCTTTTGATGCCATTGTATTCACATAATTAAAAAAAATCATTTGATATAAACTCTCCTCCTTTTCCAGATATAATAAATTTGATTTTAAAATATAATTCACTTTATACCAGAGCCTTGAATACTTTAAATTTATCAAATGCTTCATATCTATGCTTAAGTAAGACGATCCTACACATTGTTGTAAAACAATCAATGAATAATATGAAGTATTTTTCACCTCTAGGAGACTTCTTTCTGATAGGACCACATAGATCAGTATGAATAAATTCAAGTGTCTTACTTGGAGTAACTTCTTTAGCATTTAACTATACTCTGGTTTTCTTACCAAATTGACATGATTTTCATATGTTATTTTCTGGTAGAGAGATGTTGAGCATATGACTAACTGCTCCCATTATACTTGACTTGTGTAATTGAGAGAAGCTTAGATGCCCCAAAATTTTGTGCCAAAGCCAGCTTTCTTCTTATTTTATTAAGTAAAAATTCTCTTCGATTCCTTCCAATACATACAAAATTACCTGGAGTTATTGTTCCCTTTATTATGATCTTACATGTTTCCAGATTTTGTACCACATATTTCTTTGATCTGAAAACAAATTCATGCCCTTAATCACACATTTGACTAACACTCAACAAGTTACGTCCTAATATGATCAACAAATAAAACATTTCCATCCTTAACCTTTTTCTTTAACAAAAAAATTCATTTCCCTTTGATAACAGCAGATGAGTTATTTCCAAAGGTTTCATTATTTTATTTCTTTATTTAATTAATAAACATAAATTTGTCTTTGTCACCTATTAAATGCTTTGAACATATGTTGTTAATGTACCAAATATTTTCTTGATCTCTTGCATACAAAGCTAGACCAAAATTTTCATATTTTATGGTTTTCTTTTTCCATACCTTGGATGTTATTTCCTTTTGTTTATGCTGAGTGGATGGTCTCATTGTGATAGCAAAAAAACTGAACTCGCCCCCCTAAGGAGAGCTGGCCTCTATAGTAGCTCTGTCAGCATTTTCTCTTGGATTAACTCAACTCATATCCATGTGGTCTTCCACAACTCTTTTGTAGTTTTATTTATCAATTTCGAAGAAATTGATAAATAAATACATTCAACAACTTTGTAATTTCAAATGTATTCCCGAACCTTAATTCTCTTGTCGAACCTTATACTAAGGTTTTCGCCCTTCAGTATCTTAGATTAATAAACTGACCCTTTTTAAATAAATAACTTTAGGCCTCGGGCCCACCATACACAATCGGAGGTTCAATTAAATACGACGCCATACCTTAGATTAACCTCCGAGCAAGTCCGGGTGTGATCACCGTTCGATAGCCAGCCTCCAGATCGGACGACGTACGTAGATATCACGCTGCCTCCCCAGCCGATAGTTAACACGCGATGAGGGCGGTTTTGGAAACCCGCCTTATGCCACGTGTCCTCCAACCGATGTGATCGCCCAAAATTCCCCAATACCGCCTGTCCCGCAAAGGCAGTGCGATCCAACTACTCCGGGTTTTGAATAGTGATTGACCAAGGCTAAACCTGGGTTACGCCATTCCTTTCTATGCTCTCTCATTCACTGACTCAGGGTCTAACCTCAGGATAGGAGTTTCAATTAACAGCGAAACAATCTAATTCTATTATAAGCAGAGTCTTCACTACCTCAGAACAAAGTTCGACAACCACGATTATACACAAACCTCTGCTACGAGTGGGATTTTTCAATTGTTCGGACAACTCAAGAGAAACAACGGACAGAGAGATGTGGATATTATACAACAAATCTATTCAATGATTCTACACAGGATGGTGTTTCAATCACCTCACAATTAAACAAATTCTCACGCAAAGGTCGATTCAAGACAAATAGAAAATCAACGAACACTGAAATTTATTCAACAGGAAGCAATTTCTTGACACCGACATTTCTGCGGAAATCTCTTTCCTTCAACACATCTGGGGGATACAATTTATATGCATTACAATGTATCTCTTCGACTCCTCGGTGAGGAATGTCTATCTTCTAACAAATCTTAAGTAAATTATTCGAATAACTGAACATGATAGATGGACTGAACTAAACTATTCGAATTCTATTGATTCTAACTAATCTAAATGCAACAGGAAGCTAAGGTATTGACACCTTAATGTTACAAATTTGAATGATTTTGAACCCTCCTAGCCACAACATGTGGAAAAAACCTCCTACATTTATGGCTAGTGTCTAATTCCCCTACATCAGACTCCCGAGGGAAATTTTCTTCGTGGAATCCTGTCCATGAGCCCTTCCACTGATCCGCCTATCTTCCGCAAAATTCCTTTAGTCATCCAAGTGGCATCTCCCTCTAGCTGGTCCTTCCACTTGATCAAGTACTGAAAGTACTCTTGTCCTCTGGTCTTCTTGAACACTCTTTTGTCCAATATCTTCTCTGGTTGCAAGGGTTGTGCTGGAGGTAGCTGCTTTTCCCACTCAATCGGTTCCCTGTCTGATGGTCCCCCTTCTGAACCATCATCTTCATACTTGTACAAATATAAAACATTAAAAATGGGAGATATTCCATCATCAGGAGGCAATTCAATCTCATAAGCATTTTCAGAAAACTTTCTAAGTATCTTGCAAGGCCCAATCTTTTTGAACTTCAGTTTATTATACTGCTTCTTTGGGAATCTCTCCTTTCTCAAGTGTGCCAAAACCAAATCTCCTACTTCAAAATGGAATTCTTTTCTGCTCAAGTCTGATCTACCCTTGTATTTGATGTTGCTACCTTGTAGCTGTTGTTTCACTTGTTCATGTATGGCTTGGAATTCTGAAGCAAATTCCTCACCATCAACACTTCTCAGTTCTGCCTCTCCCAGATTTCTTAACTCTGATATTCCTCTGGGGTGCATTACATAAACAATATGGAATGGGCTCTGCCCTATGCTTCTGTTTGGTGAGTCATTATATGCATACTCTGCCTGGGGAAAAATATGGTCCCACTGTTTGGGATGCTCTTCTGCAGGACTCCTCAACAAATTTCCCATACTCCTATTCACTACCTCAGTTTGTCCATCAGTCTGAGGATGATAAGCTAAGTTGAAACTCAGTTTGGTACCAAGTTTATTCGACAGTTTCCTCCAAAAATGGCCCACAAATCTGGTGTCTCTGTCTAAAACAATACTCTTGGGCAACCCATGTAACCTAACAACTTCTTTGAAAAACAAGTTAGCAATATGGGTGGCATCACTAGTTTTATAACATGGAATAAAATGTGCCATGTTGGAGAATCTATCCGCTACAAAAAAGACTGCATCATTCCCTCTCTGAGTCTTGGGCAATCCTAGAACAAAATCCATACTCACCATGTCCCAAGGCCTATCTGGAATAGGCAAGGGAGTGTACAATCCTGCATTCTGGCTCCTTCCTTTTGCATATTGACAGATTTTGCAATTTTTCACAAACTTGTCCACTTCTGCTCTCATCTTGGGCCAATAATAGAAGTGACTCAGCTGCTAATAAGTTTTTTCAGTACCAAAGTTTCCAACAATTCCACCACTATGCTTCTCCTTGATCAAATTTTCTCTCATGGAACATTTTGGTACACACAGTTGGTTTCTTCTGAATAGTGAGTCCTCCTACAAGAAATAATCCATCCACTGGCTTCTATCTATTAGAATAGGGTTACAACATGCCTCAAATTCTTCCTTAAAATATGAATCTGTTTTATACAATTCTTTGAGAAAATCAAATCCTACAACTTCAAAATTGGTTTCTTGAACAAGCATGTGCCTCCTACTCAAAGCATCAGCTACTTTATTTGCTTGGCCACTTATATGTTTCAAAACAAAGTTAAAACCTTGGAGATACTCAACCCATTTGGCATGATTATGATTCAACTTAGGCTGCTGGACAATATACTGCAAAGCATGATTATTAGAATATAACACAAATTCTTTGGACATCGAATAATGCCTCCACTTTTTCAGTGCCTGAACAACTGCATAGAATTACTTCTCATAAGAGGAATACTTCCTTCTGGTGTCATTCAGATTTTCACTGAAATAGGCTACAGGCCTATCAGCCTAACTCAACACAGCTCCAATGGATTCACCACTAGCATCACACTTCACTTGAAATGGTTTGGCAAAATCAGGCAAAATCAAAACGGGGTTTTCAGTTATCTTTTTCTTCAAAAGTTTGAATTTTCTTTCTTCTTCAGTAGTCCATTTAAATGGTTGTTTGCTCTTTCTTATTGTCTCAATGATGGGTGCATTAATCTTACTAAATTTTTTTATAAACTTCCTGTAAAAACTGGTAATTCCATGGAAACTTCTTACCTAAAAAACATTTCTAGGTGAAGGCCACTCCACAATTGCCTTAACCTTTTCTGGGTCCATCTTCAATCCTTCTGCAGAAACAACAAAACCCAAATACACTAAATCTTCCTTCATGAATGAGCATTTCTTTAATTTTATCATTAGTTTCTCTTGGTGCAACTTCTTCAAGACATAATTAAGATGCCTTAAATGTTCTTCTTTAGTTTTGTTGAAAACTAATATATCATCCAGATACACTATCACAAATTTACCAATGAATTCTTTCAATACTTCATTCATGAGTCTCATGAAAGTGCTAGGTGCATTTGACAACCCAAAAGGAATTACCATCCATTCATACAGTCCTTCATTCGTTTTAAAGGCAGTTTTCCACTCATCACCCTCTCTTATTCTAATTTGATGATATCCACTTTTTAAATCTATCTTTGAAAAATATTTAGCACCACTCAAACAATCCATTAAATCTTCAACTCTGGGCAAAGGGAATTTGTACCTGATTTTTATCTTATTGATTGCTCTGGAATCAGTACACATCCTCCAACCTCCATCTTTCTTTGGGCTCAATACTGCTGGTACTGTACATGGACTCAAACATTCTCTCATCAGTCCCTTGTCCACCAATTCCTATACTTGTCTCCTGATTTCCTCATTTTCTGTGGGAGTCATTCTGTAGGTTGCCTTATTCGGCATATTTGAACCAGGGATAAAATATATCTGATGGCTGATCTTCCTCACAGGTGACTGCTCATCAGGTAAATCATCCACAACAATGTCACAATAATTGTCTAACATCTCTTGGATTTCTATTGGCAAATCATAAATATTTGTAGAAGTAAGAACTACCTTAGGTTTGAAAAATAAAGCAAAGCTTACCTCTTCTTATTCAATCTACTATAGATATTCCTTCCCGCTCAGCAACAAGGTCTTTGGATCAACCACTCTGCTTGATGGCTCTCCTTCTTCCATGGGTATCAATGTATGATGTACCCCGTCCTTGAAGAACTTGTAAGTGTTCTTCTTGCCATCATGCACTGCTGCTCTGTCAAACTGCCAAGGTCTACCCAGTAGTATGTGACACACATCCATGGGCATCACATCACATAGGACTTTGTCTTTTTAGTTTCCCATTTGCAGCTCTATCTCACATTGTTCTTTTACAATCAACTAGTGCCCTTTATGCAGCCAGGACACCCTGTAGGGAGTTGGATGCTCCCTTGTCTTCAACTTCAACTTCTCTATCACCTCAGTGGAAACCAGATTATCTGTGCTGCCACTATCAATGAATAGCTGGTAGCATTTCCCGTGGACTTTGCATATGCTCCTAAACAAAGTCTTCCTTTGTGTAGGCTCAGTGACCTCTTTGGCTTGTTTCAACAGGACCTTATTAACCACCAAGGACTATCCCTTCTCTGGTAGAATTTCTTCTTCAATTGATGCCTCTTCTCCAGCCTGGGCAACAACAACATTTCTTGGGCCAAAACTTACATTCTCTGGGCACTCATAGTGCTTGTGTACCACGTGCTGACATCTATAGCACCTCAATTCTCTACCTCTACCTCTACCTCCTCTTCCTCTGTAAGAACCCCTTCTGCCTCTTGCATCACCCTCTCTGGATGAATTCTGAGGTGAGATATTCTTAGCTCCATCTCTGGGTGTAGTAGGCTTTCCTCTACCACCCTGACTTCCCTTTCCACGGAAAGTACCTCTCCCTTTGGAAGACTGCTTCCTTAGGAGTTTCTCCTCTGCTTTCAAGGCCATCTGATAGGCCTCTTCAACTGTCTTAGGAGACAGAAGACCAATCTCATCTTGGATCCCCAGCTTGAGACCATTCAAATATCTGGCAGTCTTCTCTGGTGTGTCTTGAAATTTCCCAGCTCTTATACTTATTCTATAGAATTCTTTTGTATATTCCTTTACTGTCAGAAACCTCTGTCTCAGGTTCTGCATTTGCCTAAACAATGTTAGCTGATAATCACTAGGCAAGAATTTACCTTTTAATTTAGCCATCATTCTGGTCCAGATCTTGATAGGCTGCTTACCAACTCTCCTTCTTTCTGCTTGCACTCCGTCCCACCAGAGTGCAGCATGCCCCTTCAGCTTCATTACTGAAAACTTGACTTTCTTATATTTGCTCATTTCTTCATAGTCAAAGCACTTGTTCATTTTGTTAATCCAATCCACCAGCTCCTCTAGATTCAGTCCTCCTGCAAAACTTGATACTTCAATCTTGGGCTTAACTACAAACCCTAGAACAGTTCTGAGGAGCCTCATGTCAGGAGGAATCTCAGCAATTTCTCCAGCTTCTTCTATCTCTAGTTCACTGATGTCTTCAGGATCTCTGGGCTGCCTTCGCTCCATGGCATCCATTCTGGCTTGGACTCTCTGTAAGGTCTCCAATACTTCTGCATTGGCAACGGGTCTCCTTCTGCCAGCACCTCTACCAACCCAGATTGCCATGTTAATTCTCTGCAAAAACAACTCAAAAACAGCTCTGATACCACAATTGACAACAAAAAAACTGAATTCGGCCCCCTAAGGAGAGTTGGCCTCTATAGTAGCTCTGTCAACATTTTCTCTTGGATTAACTCAGCTCATCTCCACGTGGTCTTCCACAAATCTTTTGTAGTTCTATTTATCAATTTCGAAAAAATTGACAAATAAATACATTCAGCAACTTTGGAATTTCAAATGTATTCCCGAACCTTAATTCTCTCATCGAACCTTATACTAAGGTTGTCTCCCTTCAGTATCTTAGATTAATAAACCGACACTTTTTAAATAAACAAATTTAGGCCTCGGGCCCACCATACACAAATGGAGGTTCAATTAAATACGACGCCATACCTTAGATTAACCTCTGAGCAAGTCCAGGTGCGATCACCGTTTGATAGCCAACCTCCATATCGGATGGCGTATGTGGATATCACTCTGCCTCCCCAACTGATAGTTAACGTGCAATGAGGGTGATTTTGGAAACCTGCCTTATTCCACATGTCCTCCAACTGATGTTATTGCTCCAAATTCTCCAATACCGCCTATCCTGCAAACGCGGTGCGATCAAACTACTCCGAGTTTTGAACAGTGATTGACCAAGGCCAAACCTGGGTTATGCCATTCCTTTCTATGCTCTCCTATTCACTGACTCAGGGTCTAACCTCAGGATAGGAGTTTCAATTAACAATGAAACAGTCTAATTCTCTTATAAGCGGAGTCTTCACTACCTTGGAACAGAGTTCGAAAACCACGATTATACACAGACCTCTACTACGAGTGGGCTTTTTCAATTGTTCGGACAACTCAAGGGAAACAATGAACAGAGAGATGCAAAGATTATACAACAACTCTATTCAATGATTCTACACAGGATTGTCTTTCAATCACCTCGCAATTAAATAAATTCTCACGCAAAGTTCGATTCAAGACAAATAGACAATCAACGAACACTGAAATTTATTCAACAGGAAGCAATTGCTTGACACCGAAATTTCTACGGAAATATCTTTCCTTCAACACATCCGGGGGATACAATTTATATGCATTACAATGTGTCTCTTCGGTTCCTCGGTGAGGACCGTCTATCTTCTAACAAAGCTTAAGTACATTATTCGAATAACTGAACATGACAGATGGACTGAACTAAACCATTCGACTTCTATTAGTTCTAACTAATCTAAATGCAACAGGAAGCTAAGGTATTGACACCTTGCTGTTACAAATTTGAATGATTTTGAACCCTCCTAGCCACAACATGTGGACAAAACCTCCTACATTTATGGCTAGTGTCTAATGCCCCTGCATCACATTGTTCTTCTAATTTTAATTTTTTTATGCCCAAATTTATTGCAAAAGGAACAATTTTTTTCATCTTGGAGAGGTGATAAAGTGTTAGATACATGTATGTTATGCACACAACATGAAAGAGATAAGCATGATATTGCATCTATTATTTATAATGATTCATCTATATAATTTATTGGAGTGACCATTGCTTTCACATTCCAAGTGGTCTCTTGCACTACCTTTTTCTATTTTCTTTCTACACCAACCCTTAAAGGATTAGGTGTCCAACATTCCCCCATTTAATACGAAGGGGTATGTATGAGTCTAAGAAGAGAGTTGTAATAAAAATGTGTAAAAATATGCATGGAAGTACTAGGATGAATGTGCTCTCTAAAATGTTGGCATAAGGAGATAGTTTAAGGATGACCACCAACACTGGAACGCTTAGTGCAGTTCCCACAACTCTTCCAAATCTAGAAAAAAGCTGAGGTCTCTGCTAGAGGAAGAACTCCAAATGATTTGAAGAGGGAGACCTTCAACCTGGAAAAGGGAGATCTACAACCCGAATAAAAAGGAAGAAACTCAACCTGAAAAGGGAGGTCTCAACTTGCGGTGGTTTAAGGATGACTACCAACACTTGAATGTTTAGTGCAGTTCCTAGAACTCTTCCAAATCTAGCAAGAAGTTGAGGTCTTCTACTAGAGGAAGTGCTCCCAATGCTTTGAAGAGGGAGACCTTCAACCTAGAAAAGGGAGATCTGCAACCCGCATAAAATGGAATAAATTCAACCTAAAAAGGGAGGTCTCAACCTACGGTGGTTTAAGGATGAAGACCAACTCTGGAATGATTAATCCAATTCCTGGAACTCCTCCAAAACTGGAAAGAAGCTGAAGTCCTCTGATAGGGGAAGTGCCCCCAATTATTTGAAGAGGGAGAAGCTCAAACTCGAATAGATGGTTTAAGGGTGGCCACCAACCAGTGGCATGATAATGGGAATATCTATCTTTGGCTACAACTCTGAATATGGTATGGAAGGTTGTGGCTCAGGCTTGCTTGATGTGGCTTTGAAGCTTGTAGATGACCATCATTTCCCACCTTGTCAGATACAATGTGAGATGATGGCGAAAACTCAACTGCAAGGCCCTTTACTATTCTAGAAGAGATTCTAACATATGACTGAAACATCTTCTTGGTTGTTGATGCCCATTTCCAAGAAGCAATTCATCCTAGATGAATCTTTGTTCTTGCGGGAGGCTTCTTTCTAAAACAATTGTTTAAAGAATGAGTGGTTTTACGACAGTGATTACATGGGTGAAGACCAAAACAATGATATTTCACCTGGCCAAATCAGTCATAATGTTGGCATATATCAATCTATTGTGGTTGATGTGGAAGAGGATCAGTATTTGGAACAACTGAAGGTGAAATGTCACTAGTACATATGGTAAATTTCCCAACACTGTAGTTCCGACTGTTTTGACGTATTGTCGAAAAGTTTCCAAAATTTTCTCAATTTTTTTAATCCCGCCACGTGCTTCCACTCTTGCAACCTTGATGGAGACGTTGTCACTCTTGCGACACTACAAAAACACGTCGCTATTGTGACCCACCCAACTAGGGTGTCGCAATAGCGACAATAATAGAAGACAACGTCACTATAGCGAATTCTATGTTATGTGCATCGATATACCGACGTATATGGCAACAAATAATTTTATTTATAATATGGTTGGAAAAAAATTATTAAAAAATGGATCCCACTCTAGGGTTGTAGTTGTCCAACTAATCTCTATGTACCCCAATGTAAGAAAAACCAAGAAGAATTAATAAAATATATTCGTAACTGCATGAAAAAAACAATTTTTTGCTTCTCCCAAGACCTTTTTTACCACAAGCCAACAACTCTCTCGCAAATCCAAATGTTAGAAACATTAATAAAGGAGTGAAAAACGACATTGAAAATTTTAAAATGAAAATTTAATTTTAAAATTTTGGCCACTTTTTCGATTAGGGGTTTGGGAATAAGGAGGGTTTGAAGGGAAGATCCTAGGGTTCGATAGTGTCAAAGTAGATGTCATTGTTACCTAACCTAGATTTTAGACACACTATTTTATGAATCTTTCAAATACCAGTATAAGCTGCTTATGTTCTGCCATCGAATTCATATTTTTAACCATTTCGGCTCTGATTTAAGCACCCAGGAGCTCCGAGACTGTCCCGTGTTAGTAAAAATCATGGCGGTTTGGAAGAGGTATTTTGATGCCACAACTTAACGGCTAAAGTTAGCTAAGGAGGCTCTCACATTAGGCCCTGACTATGTCAAAATTACGTCCCTTTTGTCCCTATAAAATTGGGTATCTTGGGTAGTTGGAGGAGTGGAAGACAGAGAGGGCCGAACATGAATCGTCAGAGTCGATGCCATTACCAAGTGGTGAATGACAAACCTGATAAGTCGACCTAGGATTTTTGGAGAGCTATGACAGTTTTTGGGGGTTGGACAGGGCCTCATTGCATGAACGCCCATCATGGATTTTTTCAAGGCCTTTCCCTGGCTCCGACTCAGATTCGACGTTGAAAAAAAAATATTATGCGGCCGAAACATAGGCCTCACGACCTAATGGATGAATTTTATGCTTCTTGGTGTCAATGTCATGGTGGAAAAATTGAAATTTTATTGGAATTTTGAGGAGTCTGAAACCCCAAGGAATCGATGATTCTGTGGATGGAAACTTTTTATTCTTTGAAAATTTTCCGCAATGGGTGAAGGGGAAAGGCGATTTATGTTTTTCTAGCATTATTATTTTTTGGGGATTGAACTTCTTAGCGTGTATTTCTATAAATTTGGGAATCTGTAAGCTGAAGCTACCGCCCACTTGACTTACAAAGAAAATAAAAATAGCATGTGTCGCCATGGTTTAAGATTTGTCTTGTATTGGCGGTCATGGCTCTCTTTTTTTAAATATCGTGGATGTATAGAAAAATTCATCTTGCTCATTTCTTATTCATATTTGCTTATTTGGGTTTTTTCTTGATGGCATAGATGGTGAATTTAAATGATGGGGTTTGAAATCTAGCTTATTCCAATCAAGTTTCTAGATTTGATGAGGCCTTGGATTGAGTTGTTGTGCCGAGAATCGGACGATGTGGTGGATGTAATGCGACATAGAACCTGGTGTAAGAAAGGGAGGAGAATAGAAAACTGGATTTCTCAGAGATCATAGATCCTTGTCTTGGCTATGCACAAGGTAATGGGTCTTACTTGATTTCATATCACTAAATATTTACACTAGAATATTTACTTCTAGAACTGAATGAAGTCTAATTATGTCATTTCCATGGTGTCGTGCTTGTATTATTTATATTATATATATTCATGTTGTTGTGATTGTACTATATGCAGAGTTATTCATCCATTCACTTATCAATTGTCTACTACTCAAGCAATTCAAGAAACTAGTTTATGGATTTTTTATTTAAATGAAAAATATGATTGGAAAACATGTCAATATAGACCTTTCGTAAGGGATGGATGTGAACAACTAATAATTTTCATTACACTAAAAATTTATTGTACTTTTAAATGGCGACCTTTCAGAATCAAGGCGAAATTCGATGAAGAATATTATTTCAAAAGCTCCTTAAACATTACATTTAAAAATAACCCTTCTTATTTGAGGAATTCATGTGGGCAAGTAGTGTTGCATTTAAGATTTCATTAGTTGGTTTCCCTGAATATAAACACGATATATTCCAAATTCCATATTAACACTGTTACACCAATTTTTGGTCATCTAACCCATTACTATTAGATGGACCAAATTACACCATGTAAGACCAATTTTACCCTAAGTAAAATTTCTTTCACTATGAAAAATAACTTAGTAACCCTTAATTTATTAAGTTGTTTATGGTCTAAACAGGAAAACCCATGAGGAATAATTGAATAAATCCTTATTTGTTTGATTTTCCTCAAGGAATAATTAGTTAAACAATAGTTTAATTAATATTCCTGGTCATATTTAACCCAAAATAGGAAAATTATTACATAAATCATTATTTATCTTATTATTTTCTAGGAATAATTATTTAAAACATTATTTAAATATTATTCCTTGTTAAATTTGACTAAATCATTTATAAATAATTGAATAAATCACTATTTATTTAATATTACTCAAACACATCCTTAAAATAATAAATAAATCATTTATTTATTTATTATTTACAAATAAATGGATTTGACCAAATTCAAATTCTTTTTCCCTCCAACAAATATAATAAAATATTCCATAAAAGTTGGATCTAGATTTGGTTAATAATATTTTAATTATGCACCAATATCTTGACTAACTCAATATTTTTTTATAAAAAGAAGGGTTTTTCCATTCTCTCACTACCTTTTTTTGCTTAAAGATCATTCTGGATCTATACTTTTGGTCTGACTTTGATCCTCCATCATTGTCATATTTTGCTACCATTTTTCTTGTTAGCTCCCTTTGAGTTCCATTTTTTGTCTGGGTTTTATACACCATCAAGAGAGAGAGATATTAGATCTGAAGTGATGAGGACATACAAGAACCCATCCCATTCAAGGGGACTAGTAACATCTTTCTATGTTCCCTTCCCAGGTGTCACAAATACAAAAATTCTTCAAAACTATTCTTTTCTTGTCTATTGGCTGCATGGAGAAAATCTTGGTTTTATTTACTGCTTAATGTCTTTTACTGCATAGATCTAGATTTTGTAGCATTTGTCTTGGTCAACTAACTTCAAATATAAAGAAATTGGAAGCCATATTTGATTTTAGGGTTGTTTTTTATGCACATTTAAAGTGAGTTTTTTTCGTACGCTTGCGATTAGAATTCACACTAACAACTGGCGATTCCACAAGGGTTTACGATTACGACCTCTGTCATTTTTTAGATCCATGCATGACCAGCTGCTTCAAACCCTAGGATTTTTCTTCAGCTTCTTGTTTTTCTTTTCTTGATGTTGTTTTTAACCTATAAAACCCTAAAACAGTAAAAATTCTAAATTTCGTGTATTTTCGGACCTATTGCGCAGGTGACAGGTATCAACTGCAGCTGAAACAACACTTTTTTCTGAAACCTGCTCCCGAGAGTGCCAGAAGTGCAGGTTGCAGTTTTTGGGCCAAAACCTGTGACCTGAACCTCCAGGATGCAGAAAAAAGCCTCAAACCTGTGACGTCTGTAGAAAATAGGTCAGAAACTGTAACTTATACTTTTTGCGGGAATTTTTCTGAGATTTTTCTGGGTTTTCCTGGGCTACTATTCAGGGTTGTTTGACCTCCGTCTCCACTCGTTTTGGACCTAAAATTTCTCTATTTTACTCGTCGAAGTAGGAACCTAGTCCCTTAGGGCTTCAGTATGCTTCCACCTTTCTAGGAGGAGTTTAGCTGAAGCAGGTCATCTGAAATTTTAGTGTGTTCAGCCATTTTTCAGCTCTGATCCTGTACCTTCATATCCATTTCAGATTGGTTATTCATCCATCCAAAACACCTCTTTTCAGTTTTGTCTGGTCCTCCTCAAGGTTCCCCTCCGTTTCCCTTCAAGTTGTAGCCTTTTGCCACCTCATTTGCAATACTTTTCCCTCTGGTTTTTTGTTGTTTTCTGCACCTATTTCCAACAGATATGACCTTTAGATCATTTTTCCTCCATAATTTAGATCCATTGGCTATTTTGGTGTGTTTTGACTATATTTTTACCCACCCACAGACTATTTTTTGAGAAGCCCGCCTCCTTGGGTTTTGATTGATGCATCTTTAGCTCTTTATTTTCTGTTATATTAAGTTTACTTTACTGTTATTTGCAGATTTATTTATAGTTATACAACACACTTTTTCTTTTTCTCTACACACGTCTGGGTTTAAAAATTAAAATTAACACTCTTAATATGCACACCCTAAGTGAAGAGCGTCTAGTTTACACCGCCAGGCAAAGACTATAACATTATAATCAATTGATCCTGCACCTCCCTACCCTTGTTTCGACATTGTAATAATTTGATCCTGCACCTCCTTGCCCTTGTTGGTTTCTCTTCCTTTTTTGATCTATGTTTTTTCTTCTATCATTGCGCCCCCAAGGCATTTATCCCAGAGAATTATTGGTCTTCATCCTAAGTTTCCGTTAGGAATACTTTCCTCCACGTAGGATTCGATTTAGTCCTCCATCAAGTCCCCATTCCGACTCCACTTCTGGTTCATTGGGTTCCCCTTCTCGTTCCATCCTCGGTTCTCCCCTTATCACCTTCACCATGTCTATTTTATGACCTAATGTTGGTGGTAGCTCCGGAACTAATGCTGGGAATAAAACTATTGGGACCGTAACAAGAAGTATCTCGGCTGCTGCCTTGCTCCCTTATATGGCAGGCCTCAGTCTTCCCGATTTTAACCATTTGATTAATGACCCCATACACCATGAACCTAGTTGGCCTACTATGCCAACCAATCTCCCTTTATACATCCCCAAGTTTGAAGGTCTTGCTGGAGAAGATCCTACAAACCATGTTTGATATTTCCACATGGGTTGTTTGTCTAACTCCATCACCGATGACTCTGTCCATCTTCGGTTTTTCCAACATACGCTTACTGGAGAAGCTTCTAAGTGGTATGTTGACCAGGCCTCTTCCTCTCATACTACTTTTGCAACTCTTGCCCAGGATTTTCTATCTTACTTCTAGCTCCCCCTTCGTTATGACACTGGTACCGAACTTTTGACCTCTTTCTGTCAATCGTCTGCGACCTGCCTATCCGATCATGTCTAGGAATGGCAGAGAAGAAAGAGCCTATGTAGAGCCCCTACATTCGAAGACCATGTCTACATGGACTGGTTCCTCAAATTCCTTTTTCCTACTATCAGAAAATATGTCACATCTCGTTAACCTCAAACCGAAGAAGTTTCTCTCCAGATTGCGTTAAAATATGACCTGATCTATGCATAGTCTGGTTATGTTTATACCGTCTTACCTGATCTCCCTAGACTTGGTGGTGCAAACGCACTAGGGGAATCCCATGCTTCCGATGGTATCATTGGAGCCCTTTCTCATCCGTACACTCATCCTCCCATGGGTTATGGTTTCCCTTAGGGAGGGGCCAGCTCCTCCAGCACTTTTCAACCTCCCGGTAGCATGTATCCAGGATATGACATGCCTCCTCCTTTTACCCAACCTGTTTACCACAATTTTTCCCAACCTCCTTATCCGTATCCATAGCCTGGTGCTCCAGATCCTCCAGCATTAGCACTCCTGCCTCCCTTTCCTTCTCAACCCCTGCAACAGCAGCCACCACACCCCTAGGGGCAAGTGTATGCACAACGGGGTGCGAATAATCCTCCTAATTAAAAAAAGAAGAGGAAATGCGCTCAAAATGAATCTACCCCAGGTAATCCAGGACCCAATCCCCAAGGGAATTCACCTAACACTGCTAACTAGTAATAGGGCACTCAATCCAAGCAAGGAAGGTCTGTCCGCATGAATAAGCCTTGTTCTTGTTGCGGTGTCTATGGTCATTACATCCACGATTTTCATATTTTACCTTAGATGCATCAGATGTGGGAGACTCAAGCAGCATTGCATGGACAACAAGCCTCCCCTTCAGTTTCTCCCAATGCTGCACCTATCTAGTCGGCTATGTTTACCAATCCTTTCCCTTAGCAAGGATTTGTGGCTACGCAACCACCTGAACATCAGGAAACCAGTCAACCTCCTCCATCTAGTACCTCTGATTACTATATTTTCATAATGAACTATGACTAGCCCATTACCATTGACCTCAACCTTCAGACTCGGTTCCATCAGTACAACAAGCCTCCCGCTACGTCTGCCCCCAAGCCCCTTTCTTCAGGTTCCACGGAACCTCTTTCAACAACCAATGGTCCTTTACATATCCCTCAGCCTAAGGTAGAGGTTCATACCAAGATCCCCAAGGGACCATTACGCCGAAAATTTTCTTATGGAAAAGTTGCACATTCATATAGTATAGTAGATGATTTGGCACAATCCCCTACTGCCATCTCAAGGCTATAACTCCTCCAGTCGTGCCCTTCACAACGAAAATATCTACTAACTGCCATGGGCACTATGGATCCTTCAGATCATCGTTTGATCATCTTCGATGTTGACCGGTCAGAACATCCCCCCTTCCTACGTTTGTCGCCTTCCAAATCCCCGTCAAGATCTAGAATGCCAATGTCTCTCGTTGTATCATTGATGAGGGGGTATCCACCTATGTGATGTCTGCTTCGGTTTGGAAACAACTCGGATCTCCTGAGTTGGCCCCTTCCACTATCACCCTCTGAGCGTGGGACGGCCACTCTTCCCAACCCATTGGCCTATTTCGCAATTGTCTTATTACTCTTGCGGGCAAGACTATTTGTGTTGATGTAGAAGTCATTGATGCCCCCTTAGATTACAACATTATATTGGGTCGTAGCTACACTTATGTGATGTTTGTTATCCCATCTGCAGTTCACCGTAAGATGTCATTTCCTCATAACGGAAAGATAGTCACCATAGACCAGTTGACATATTACGAACCGAAGTCTTAGACCTCCCCTGAGTCCATCATCTCTTCGGTGGCCAAGAAAAAAATAGTCGAACCTTTGACCATCATGTCACCCAAAGTCTACAAATACTCCTCTTTGCTTGGTTCTTTCCCTGGTCTTCCTCCTCCTGTCTTTGATCCCATCTCGTCGAATGTTTGCATGATGCCATCGTCTCAGGCTAGTATCCATGAGCCTCACTACCCTCATGAAATGGTTCCTCCTGGCCTTAACCATCTCAGAGCCATCTTGCCTAGCCATTAGTACCTCTTCAATCAGATATTGTTCGTAGCTCCCCCTCCAGGAGTGTTTTCGGTACCTCTTATGGCTACCTTATCCCTTCCTAACCTAACCCTGGGGATCCCAATTTGGTACACTGATCCCCCAACCACTACCCCACCTAGTCAGCCTAAACCTTATCTTGCTTTGACCCTGGTTCAACTGGTCCCCATGACCCCTCCCTCTGCTACTGTGCCTCATCCACCTTAACAGGAACCTCCTCTTGTTGCGAAAGCTTCGAGTGAATGGGGAAAAGATTGCAAGAAGCCACCTAAGGAAAGGCTGGACCATCAACTCGATCCTATGCCCCTGCACTATAAAGACCTCATGGTCCAAATCACAATAACTGATAATTCGGGCCAACAAGGGCTCCCCAGCTCTCATCAAAGGGTTCTCCACAAAATTTAGGACCCCAAACCTGGCCAATGCACTGCGGACACCATAATCCTCTTGGATCTTCGACCATAATGTGTCCAAGTCTCTCTCTCTCCATTTGACCTCTAATTCTACCATATCTGCACAAAACCATCATATTTTTCAGTGTACATAAAGGAAAGACTACATTCAAACATAAAAACCAAGTTCTCAGCCAAAAAACAGCAGAGAAATACCCCTCTCTTTCAAGTCGCACTTATCCTGCAAAATCCTGGGACAGGTCACACTTATCAGGAAAAATCTTGGGACAGGTCACAGTTTTCTGCCCAAAACCTGCTACCCAGGTCATAGATATTGCCCCAAAAAGTGCAACCCGGTAGGGGTCTATTCCTGAGCTCTAGGCACCTAAACTGAACTTTCAATCCACTGAAATGGAAGAGTAGGGTTAGGCCTCTTACCTGCAACTGACAGATCTCAATTCCAAAGGTCGGTTTGTCCTCTATGATCGCCACATGATTTAGGGCTTTCTCTCCTCTCTACATTCACCACAGCTACACTTGAAAATGAGTGAATTTGGAGGGAAAATTCCTTATTAAAAGAGAAACCCTAGATTTTTCTTTCGCCCACTGCGGCCAAACTGTCCATACCATTGGAAAGCTCTCACCAAGCTCTAAAATGGGTATCTGTTAGTTTTTTGTGTTTTGATACTTCACTAGGACACATTTTTTCAAGAAGGGTCACTTCACCACTCCTAAAAATCGAATTTATTCACTTGCAACACTTGTACTTGGGGCACCACTTTGCCTCCATACTTGTTCATGCTCGTGCTGAATTTCATCATGAGTAACCATATTGTACTCGTGTTTTTATGGTCCCCACTAGACATTTTTTTTGTGGTGGCATCATCGATTCACCCTTGTTTAGATCATCCAAGTTAAGTCATCATCACATCCATGGAGTCTATCTCGAGTCCCTTCGTATCCCACTATAGTCCTCCATCCTTCATTACTTGGTTCCTCTCTTATGTCGCACATTATGGCCTTCGGTCCTACTGTTCCCTGTCCCCTTTGATATTATGTCAGTTGCTGTCAGGTCACCCATTCCCTTCATGCTCTAACAAGGGAAGTCGTCAACCCACTACTCAGTACCCCCGTTTCCATCATCATCCTTGGTGTCAGTCTGTCAGTTGCTTTACTATTATCTCTCGTGCCTTAGTTGAGGATCCCTTGTTGCCTCAGCTATGGAGGACCTCCATCTGTCGACATCAACTCATTCATTATAGAAGACAGGTCTAGAGGGTGATGTACCTTGGTTCCATCTTCCACTCTTGTTCGGTGCCTCGGATCAAGAAAAGGGACCCCCTTATTTTCCTTTGAATTGATTTTTTCTTAGCTCCAGCTCCTTACGACATGATCAAGATCCGTATACTTGATGGTTCAGTGATGCAGCAGATTATACCGGTGATTCCCGGGTGTGTGTGAGATGTTTCAAACCTCATGAGGGGGTGGCCCTTCATGTAGCCCCTCGCATTCCTAGATGACCTCTTCATTATAGCCTTCGATGCAGCTCCATAGATTTGATGGTTCCGGCCTCAGCTACTTGCAACGCCTTTTATTTTGCATGTATCATTCATATTTTCAGAGCCCTCTCTTGTTTACAGGGCCTTTTTGGTTGTACTTATATCTCATTTACTCATATATTATTATATAATTCCTGGCTATTATCCCAGGCACAATATGTATGTTGGATCCATTATCATGTTTTTATCTGGCTCATGTTCATGCCAACATGTACTATATAGTTCAGTACCTTGTTTATTGGATGCATTATTCTTTGTACTTTTTCTCGGCAGGCATAGGGATGCCTCCCTCATCTCTTGTAGCACAGGTACTCACTCATAAAAGAGACTTATCGCACCTGTAAGTCTCACCTCCTCAAGGTCTTGTTCTCTAGCGCTTTGTTCTACATTATATTTCTCTCTCTCTGACTTCCCCTTCAATGTCTAGTGATTGAGTTCTTACAACATACTTCGGTCATACGATTAGCTCCTAATGCTCGTATGCTGAGGGGCAATCTGTTACACCAATTTTTGGTCATATAACCCATTACTATTAGATTGACCAAAGTACACCATGTAATACCAATTTTACCCTAAGTAAAATTGTTTTCACTATGAAAAGAAACTTAGTAATCCTTAATTTATTAAGTTGTTTATGGTCTAAATAGGAAACCCCATGAGGAGTAATTGAATAAATCCTTATTTTTTAAATTTTCCTCAAGGAATAATTAGTTAAACAACGGTTTAATTAATATTCCTAGTCATATTTAACCCAAAACAAGAAAAATATTACATAAATCATTATTTATCGTATTATTTTCTAGGAATAATTATTTAAGACATTATTTAAATAATATTCCTTGTTAAATTTGACTAAATCATTTATAAATAATTGAATAAATCACAATTTATTTCATTATTACTCAACCACATCCTTAAAATAATAAATAAATCATTTATTATTTACAAATAAAGAGATTTGACCAAATTCAAATTCTTTTTCCCTCCAACAAATATAATAAAATATTCCATAAAATTTGGATCTAGATTTGGTTAATAATATTTTAATTATGCACAAATATCTAGACTAACTCAATATTTTGTTATAAATAGAAGGGTTTTTCCATTCACTCACTACTTTTTTTCACCTAAAGATCACTCTAGATCTATACTTTTGGTTTGACTTTGATCCTCCATCATTGTCATATTTTTCTACCATTTTTCTTGTGAGCTCCCTTTGAGTTCCATTTTTTGTCTAGGTTTTCTACACCATCAAAAGAGAGAGAACTTAGATATTAAGTGTTGAGTACGTACAAGAACCCATCCCATTGAGGGGGACTGGTAACATATTTCTATGTTCTCTTCCCAGGTGTCATAAATACAAAAAATCTTCAAAAATATTCTTGTCTTGTCTATTGGATGCATGTAGCAACTCTTGCTTTTATTTACTGCTTAATGTCTTTTACTACAGAGATCTAGATTTTGTAGCATTTATCTTGGTCAACTAACTATAGATATAAAGAAATTGGAAGCCATCTTTGATGTTAGGGTTGTTTGTTATGCACAACTAAAGTGAGTTTTTTTCATACGCTTACGATTAGAATTCACACTAAAAAACACTTATCATTTTGTTGTTGTTATATTTAGAAACATCTTATAGAAAAGGTATCAATTTCCATTCTAGCATTCCAACTTAGCTCCTAGAGAAAACATAGAACATACCACTTAAATAGATATGAGATATCTCACGGGGAGGGGTTGAAACTTGAGGGTGGGAGCCAACTACGAGGGTTAAAAATTGTCCCAAAGGGTGTTCAGACTCACTGAGTCTCACACAATCCTAGTTACGGAATGCTACAGTCAGGTATATATTTCTTCTATCTGATAATGGGGCTAGACCCAGCCTAGGCTCTTCTTAGATTGGGAAAGCAAAACAAAACATAGGAAGATATATTCTCTTAGAACAGATGAGAAAACATATAGTACAACTCTTTCATCTAGCTGTCAGGCATATAAAACCAAGTCTGTGTTCCTTTATGTCGTGTGGTTTATCCAGTTTGCAAATTTAGTGCTTGAATGTGTTACATACCATCTATTTTGAATCTTACCTGTATTTTACAACAGTTATTGAACTTTACTGGATTGCCTTCATAGTAAAATCAAACTTCTATATTTTGGGTAAATAACAAGTAGAAAATGTATGCAAGGAACTCATTGGCATTCAACATATTATGTTATTAATGTTGTTTTCTTAGAACTTTAAGATTTCTTATTTGTATTGGTTCTGTATTGTGGGTAACTAACAGGTATAAAAATTTACGCAAGGAACTCATTGGCATTGAACATAGCATGTTATTAATGGTGTTTTCTTAGAGCTTTAATATTTCTTATTTGTATTGGATCCTTATCACTATGATGGTTTGCTGCTTTCTCTATTCATATACTCCTACTACTTCTCTGGATAGGAAATGTTGGTTGTAAAGCTGAAGGCATTGGGCGACACATGCAGAATGTGGAGCAAGTGGGGTAGGCTCCTCAGTCTCATTCTTGTATTCATGATCATATTCTGGAACAACATAGTCAGTTTGGATGTAAGGAGTATTCTATAACTCCTTAGACATATGGGGATGAATTTGGTTTTATAGAAAATCAAAGGAAATGTAGGGAACTGTTGGTTGTTGCCAACAAGAACTCACAACTAAACAAAAAAAAATCGATAAGGATATCCTTGAATTATGATGCAGTAGGACACTCATTGGACAAATATTGTCGAAAAATTGGTGACATTGTGAAGGTGTGTATGATTCTCCTTGAGTTCCATGACCACACTATTCATAGATATTTCTGGGGTGCATATGGTTCCTTTTTCTTATTAATCTTTTAAATATCTTGATATAGTTAGGGTAGCCACCAATAATCTCAATTCCTAGGGTTACTATCTGTGATCCACGGGTAGAGCCTCCATTTTATGGTGATTGTTGGTACAACTTCACTTATGAGGATATATCAAGAGAGGACAAGAAAATGCGACTCCATGAGGTGACAAATATCTTAGGACTTTATCCTATTTTTTAACTTGGTTGAAAAGCATAAGGACTTTGAATATTTGGAGATGTCATGTTACTTGTAGAGTTGAAGCCTTACATTGGCATTTAAGTCCCAAGCCTCATGTTTGAGGATTCTACTATCATTTTCAAGAGTAAAGGCAGTTTAAAGTTCCTTGCTTTCACATGTTTCCTGTGGTATATGGTGTGAAACTACATACTCTCCCTTTCGCATACCCTTGTAGAGATTTATAGTTCTGCACAATTCTTTTTATTGCATGTAATGATAGGGTTTTGTGATTTTGCATGCTATTTTTGGATACAATAAGATGCCTGGAACTTGTATTTTTATATATTTTGATGGATTTTGTGGTGCTTTAGGAACTTATGATTTTGAATATCTCTGAACTGTTCTTTTTGGAAATATATTTCAATCCAACAGTTTGGTTGATAATGATGATTGATCTATCTCACCTTGTGTTTTTGGTTAACAAAAAATTGATGCTTTTTCTGTCCTTGAAATTATATTTTAACTATAGTAAGAAAACTTACATGCTTATGATCCTTATTGCCCACGAATCAGGAGTTATGGGTTAGAATATTTTCAGTGATTAACATTGAAGATAATTTTCTATTATACGCCCAATAGAAAGACTTCCCATTGCGTACAGTGAGACTGAGGAAACTTTGTAACTAAGTTGCACTATACAAAGAAATAGGTACAAGTTTCCAAAATAGGAATTCTTTGGAAACATGGAAACATTCGAAACATGACCACATACACAAATATATAACATATAGATGATGTGCTATTTTATAAATAGTAGATTACTTCAAAAAATTTCAAGGAAAGCATTATGAACAAGTAATGTTAAACCATTTTTTATATCAGGATCCTCATCATTAGTATTGATGCAGGAGCATTAGACCCGGGAAAATTCCTTGTATTTTATTTAAACTAGGGGTCTCATGTTCTTGAGAAATTATTAATTTTATGTGAATATTAGTGAGATTTTTGAGTGATTAAATTATATTTTAAATTAATTATTGTGAGGATTTGTAAATGTTCCCAAAATAATTTGGAGAACATGAGAGAATTAGAATTGAGATATCTAAGAATTAATAATAAAGCCTAAGATAGATTTAGTTTCAAGATTTTAGGGATAAATCTAGATTGTAGGATTTGTTGAGATAATTAGGGGCTTGCTGAGTGATTAAGGGGATTTGAACCTAAATTGGTTCAATTCAATTTGTATAAATTTATGAGCCTCAAAGGCAAATGAGAGGAGGAAAATAGAGAAAAATAGATAGTGAGGTTTGGACAGCAAGTTTGCAAGCCTGTAGGCTTTTGTAAAAGGGCCATTGATTTGAATATCTAGCCATGAACAGAAAGTTCTCGTAAATGTTTGTTTTTATATACATATGGGGATTTTGACTTTTGAGCCTTATGAGTGTTGTTGAATTTAATTTGTGAATATGTTTGATTTAATAGGCATATAAGAAGAGAATTGATTTTTTTTAATTAACATCGATTCTTGCTTTGGAGTGAATTAAATATGAATTTGTGAAGAAGAGCAGATCGATCATCCTGGAGGAGGACTAGATCGAATATCAATCAATTTGGGATTGATATGTCGGCTTGGAAAGTAAATTTCAAGTTTGGTGTAGTTCAATTGAAATGCAAAGGAACTTATTTAAAGATCGACGCAGAGGAAGAGCGTTGAGTTGCAGCATACATGAGGAGCTACAACGTTAAAGGCAGAATGTTAAATGAATCGACTTATTATAGTTGCAGTTGAGGTGGTTTGAGTTCTGTCTATTTGAATCGATGGAACAGTAATCGATCAATGCCGGAGGTGCATAGTGGATTTTTAAAATTCGACCTGTCTGTTAATAGAAATGCCGGAGGTGCGTAAGGAAGGATTGAAGTGGAATTGGTATTGGTACATTGGCTTGGACAACGATGTGAGTTCGATTTCTTAAGAGGAAATACCGTGGAAGAGCGTTTTGAAGGATCGAAAAGGCGGTTGAATGTGTTTGAAAGACTTCAACAACGTTGAAGATTGGGTGGTATACAATCAAATGGAATTCGATTGGACATGTTTGAAATTGTATAGTCTGTCTAGCAAATTCTGTTTGTAAATGCCAGATCGAATTGTGAACTGAATCCCATGTTTTGTAATTAAATTGATGGGGGATCGATCTCTAATGTCTTAGCACTGGAAAATTTGTATGAATCGAACGATGGGCATTTAAGACTTTGTATAGAAATTGCAATTCCACAGTAATTGCAGAGGTGCGAATTGAGGGCGCTGAGAATCATCTGATCAGGAATTACCTTTGCAGAAGTAAAATTCGATGCAGCATTCGGGTTTTAAGGGTGGAATCCTGAAGTGAAAAAACGTTGAGGTTCTGCGTTATTGGTTGGATGAGAGGTAATTTAATTTTCCTGGGCCATATTGTTGTTATTTGAATTCTAGTTGAATATAAATTAGGAGCGCTGGCATTAAAATAGTGATGTTCCTGAAACACAATCTTCAGCATAGAGAGAAAGTTCCAATATTATTTATATTGTGATGACTAAAAGCAATATGCAGTGGTATTATTTTGCCAATGTGTGCATTTATTTTATTGAACTTGGATTTTAAATTCCGGTATAAAAAGCCATGAGTGAGTGCGTTGGGTTTGCTCGCAAATATCAAACTTGGGTGAGTGTGTTGGGTTTGCTCACAAATATCAAACCTAAAAGTTTCAAAGGGCGCATGTGTGTTAGAGTTGGAACCTTGAAATTTAACCCAAATCCATAGGGTAAAAAGAGAGTGGCCATCCTATTAAGTTGAAGAGAAACATTTACATAAATGAATGTTAGTAAAGAGTCATATAGTGAGAGTATGATTGGGTTCTAAATGCCGTTTGAGGTGTGGGGTTAAATGCATGGAAAATTGATTATTGAGTTTATGGTTTTTGAAGCATATGATTGAGGAGCTTCCGCAAATGATAGTAATTGTGAAATTTCCCAGAGCTGGAGTTTTATTTCGGCAGTTATTTGAGATGCATTTTTATATGCATAGTGTTGGCAAGATTCTGGGTTTTGCAGGGGTATCCTGCATCAAGTATCACCCTTTGCATACTTGTCTTTCCTTTGTCTCTACCTTGATGCCCAGGTACATCAACAAACACCATCCAATTTTTATGAAAGTACTGATCTATGATTTAAAATATGGTAAAAAAATATTAACATGCCTAATCAATTATTTTGGCTTGATTTGAGGGTGCATTTCTTCCAAGGACAGATAAGGGAGTTCAAAATTCAGTGCCACCTACATCTAGGTACATAAAGGGTTTGATGATCTTGATTAAATGACAAATCAATACCCTTGTACGTGATAGAATCCAATGAAAATCCTGCAATCCCGAACTTGTAAAAACTATTAAATCTGCCGAATTTGTATGTGGGATATGAAATTATACTTTCTCATATGAAATCAGATGAGGTTGGAATTATTCAAATAACCTGAAACAACTAATTATTATGTTAAAAATTTAAGTAAAACTGGACATATCTTTTATCTTTCTAGTTTGATATTTCCTTTATCTTTCACTTTGTCCTTGGGAAAGATAGGGTAAAGGCCAATTTTTACTTTAAGAATTTAACATTACTATTAATTGCCAACATCTTTGGTCAAAGTTTCAAACCCAGTGAAGACTTGAGTAAAAAATGAGCTAAACCTTTTTGGAAACACGTTGTATGAATGTTGTTATGGCCTGGAAATGTGTTTCTAGCTATACAAAACACATTTCCTACTCCTTGTACACAATTTTATAAATGGAAGTGCTTTCTGGGGTTGTACTACATGTGTGTTCATGTTCCATACAGAAACATGCATGGCATGGCCTTGCACTACATGTTTCCTTTAGCTTAACTTTTTAATAATACTGCTTGTATTGAATTTTTTTTTTTTACTTGACAAAAGACAACAAAAATACATACACGATCTCTTTGGAAGATAAGGAACGTATGTATATGATTTCTATTTTCTTTAAAATTATATTTATGGAAATATTTTGGCTCTCATGATCATTAATTCTTTGAATATTACCAATGAGTAACAGTGAAGGGCATTTTATATCATGTACCCACTAGAAAAACTATTCATGATGTACAATGAGACTGAAGAAGCTTTTTATTACTTCTTGTATTGTTTCATATTTCTTGACAAGCCAAGAAAAGTAGATGCAACCTTCTTTCTTCCAAATAATTTTTATGGAAAGCATGGCTCCTATATTACACCAAAATAATGATAACATTAGTGTTCTTGTTGGATAACTACATGGCATAATGCATCTTAGTTGACATCCTCTCCCAAAATTAATAAGTAGTACCAATATTTCTGCTTAGCACTGATATTTGGAGGGTATATATATTTCCTAGAAAACCTCATTCTAACTAAAAATTTTTCAGCTAATTTGGTTTTGAAATCAAGTATTTCTCTAGAGCAGAAGTTGCCTTGCATGATTGTATTCCCTAGACGGTTTTCATAATGCATGACAATAAATGCATTCACTGAATAACTCCTGTGCAATAAAAATGCCCAATGCAAAGGGTTTTGTTTGTCTAGAAAATCCATCCCAACAATGCTTTAGCCACTCTAAACAGATGCAATATAGAAGTTTTTGTTAGTATCAATTTATGATGTCTAATTTTTACTGCTATTCTTTGGTTAAATATCATTGATTCATTCATCCTAAAATTACCTACTTCAGTGACATTCTTGTTGTTCAAGTTTCCATATAGTCTGATAGAATGATACCTTTTATGTCAACTAAGATGCATTATGTCATATAGTATTTCATACACCACTTTTTTTAGTATGGTTCTATATAGTAGGACAATATCTTATCCGTAATATATATGCAATCTGTTTAGATTTGACCATGCACTTCCATCTATATTTAGATTAAATTATGGAATAGATTCTTGATCCTTCAAGAGTATAGGAAATGAATCATCTAGAAAGTGGCCTTTAAATAATTGACCTACTTCTGTCTCAGGAAGGGGAATTCACTTGATTAGACCTTGGGCCATTCTTTTTTTTTTTTGGTAATTCAATACTCAAAAGCTTTTGACACCATGTCATGGAAACCAGGAACTAATGAAAGATTTTATGATGATTTAAACAACTTGTAACTTTCCCATATCTTCATAGTTACATCTATCGATGGAAAGGTTGGCCAAATTTCCCAATGAAAAAGGGACTGAAGCATAGCCTTAGTGTGGATAGGAAATAGGACCACTTCACTCCATAAGATTTTTCAAAGTCAATATGGTTGAGCAAGACATTGGGCCTAGTTTGTCAAGTCTACTGATTGTTTGCAATATATATTTTAAAATTATCATAGCAAAGGGCCTTTGAAATTAATTTATAACACATTTTATTGTGTGATAGGCCTTCTGTTTGTAATCAGCTCTGGGTCACTATCCTTGAATATGAGTTTGATAATACTGTTGTTTGAGATTTAAACTTCTCATTGTTTCCTTGTATATCTGCAGATGACCTGGGCCAACAGAGTCCTAGGTAATCTTGCAAAGCTCACATGGGAAGCCATCTAACTTTCTGAATTGTTGTTTGCTATATATGAATGTGATGTGGAAAAATTGTCCAAGTTAACAACTGGTCACAAAGTCTTGTCTGGGATTCTGTTAGCTTTTGTAGGACCGCATCCACACAAGATTGCATGATCACCTTACTTTCCTCACTCATTTTTTGAGACTAGAATGCCATATAATAAGGGCTACAAATTCATCTTTGATATCAACCTGCTGAAAAATTCCTTTAATCACTGGTCATGTGTCTTGAGCACTAGGATATTTTTAAAGGGATTTTTCTAAGGCCATGCCTTTAAAAATTATTAGATGGGCCTTGATTTGTGTCTCATTTCGTAGGTTTAGAGAGAATATTATACTCAAATGATGCAAATCTTGTGGGAATGATTTTTCTCACATCTCCCTTTTCCTCCTTCTTGCTACTACTACATGCTACAGATATGATGCTCCTCGTATAATGGCCTCGAAGATCTCTCATATATGGGTTTCATCTTCAACTAGCACCTCTTTTTTATCATTGATTTTTTATATCGTCTTAGAAGTACTGAAGGTAGAATTTGGTGGTGTCTTACACATCCTTTATCTATTCAATGTGTTATCACAAAATTGCACCTGATAGGCTGCTAATCAAACAACTTCATGTAATTGTTTCAGACCAACTTGTAAATGAATTTTAGCCTCTTCAGTCTGAGAGGGCTCTCTTAAAGGGTTTAATGATATTGAATAAATATGAATCTAGATGGCTAACTCTACTTGAAAAACAACTTGCTTATGATGTGTATAGGTTGAAAAGAGAATGAGTCTACAATCATTGGGCTTATGGAGTCAACAAATTCAGTGATTTAGTAGTAAATTTACTTGTCATGGAAGTTGAGGCAGGTGAGAGTTTGTAGCATAGGTAAAGCACACATGAAAATATGAAATAACACAGTCAATTCATCAATAAAGGAAATTAGAGCATTACATGAATGAATTATGAGTATTAAAAATGAAAACCATTGAAAATGGTACACATAGAAAATATAGATCAAATAAGCACTAAAAAATCCATGAGAATCTCAGGTTGGTCAAGTAAAAGTTCTCTGTATTATTGAAAACAGTTAATTCACATAAAGATGCAGTTTTGCCAAAAATTCTCCAACCCTTTACAAATTTGAATCTCTTCCCTTTAATAGACTTGTTACATGATGAGATGATGTGTATAGGCTGAAAAGAGAATGATTATACAATCATTGGGCTAATGGAGTCAACAAATTCAGTGATTCAGTAGTAAATTCACTTGACATGGAAGTTGAGGCAGGTAAGAGTTTGTAGCAGAGGTAAAGCACACATGAGAATATGAAATAACACAGTCAATTCATCTATAAAGGAATTCAGAGCATTACATGAATGAATTATAATTATTAAAAATGAAAACCACTGCAAATGGTACACATATAAAATATAGATCAAATAAGCACTAAAAAATCCATGAGAATCTCAGGTTGGTCAAGTAAAAGTTCTCTGTATTACCGAAAACAGTCAATTCACATAAAGATGCAATTTTTTCAAAAATTCTCCAACCCTTTACAAATTTGAATCTCTGCCCTTTAATAGACTTGTTACATGATGAGATGGTCTGCCTCATGGCTACATTAATCAAAAAATTTCTAATGACACCTTGCATAACAAGAAAAAATTTACATTAATGAGAAAATGATAACTATTCTATTTGACAGTCCTTTTCCTAATAGGACTCAAACTACCTTATCTCTTAATATCAGTTACATATTTTAAAACTATTCCTTCACTTGTTAGAATAGGATGTGATGGAACTCATCACTACATGACATCTTAATTATCCTCCTTTAAAATTGGAAACAAACCCTACTTTTTAGGAATAATGGTCCTTATCTTCAACGCATGGTTTGGCAGATGAGTTGTCTTCATCTCCTAGCCTTCAAGTCTTGAATGACTGCTTGGTGAAAATGCAACAAGATGATGGAGCTTAGTGAAATGAAGTCGCCTTCACTAAGTGGGCCCGTAGGCTATTTTTGGCGCAAAGTCTATTTTTAGACTATGTCTATTTTTAGACATATGGAGCATGGTCTAGGAGTTGCAGTATGCTATTCTTGGATGACTGGTCGAGTTGGTAAAAATAGATGGACCTATTATTTTATACATACAGGTCGAATTCTATTTTTAGACTGCCTGTCTAAAAAATAGTTCAGTTAAATATTATTAGCCCTTAATAATATTTAGACTCTAAACTTCAGTTTATTCTCTTACAGCACTTCAGTTGGAGCTACGGATGTGGCCCATGCATCTGACAGAATGAATTACGCTATTCCTTGGGGTTTGGTGAGCTCATGCATGGTTGACTACAGTTAGGACTTCAGTGGCAGAATTTTGGTAATGTTGATGAGACAGTTGGTGGAGTTGTGTTCGGTTTAACTTAGTTGAACTAGTTGTGATTAGTTTAACTAGCTAATCAACTAGTGATGAGTGGAGTGAATTAAATATTATTTAATTCACTAATTATTAACTCATTATTCAACTCAAGAACACATCAGTTCACTACAGTGCATGGACAGTTCAGTGGAGACCAATGGAAGAGGTAGATGAAAGGGTGAGTTTGCTATTAGTTGCGACAGCAGTTGTGCATGAGATTTGCACAAGCATTGGAGGAGATTGCCAATGATGATTGCGCAGTTGGAGCCAGTGAGATTTGAACTTGGATCTCTCATTAGACCAACCTTGATTGCGCAATAGAGGCAGGCAATTAGTGGATGAGTTTTGAACCTGTGACTTGTTCAAAACCAAGCTAGTTTGTGTGTAACTTTTGGAGACAGTACTGAGTACTTGTGAGGAGTATTGTACTGAGATTGTTACATGTTTCTCTTCTATTATAATATACAAATATCTGGGGGTTTTTAGCTATAAGGTTTCCCCATTACATATTGTGTTTATGTGCGCATGTGACTGTTTCTATTTCCGCAAATTGATGATTGATTATAGAAGAGGTTATGTGTTATACATGAATTCGAATTAATGTATGATCAGGATAATCTCAGTGGATAAATCTTCATTATTCAGCAAATTTCTACATGGTATCGAAGCGAATTAATCATCGGGATCTATTGCAGTGATTACAATATTATTTCGGTAGACAGAGTCTGTAACGGGCCAGGTAGCCTCTGGATCCATCCTTTCTCTGAAAGGTGATATATCCAGTAAATGCCCTTACAGTCGATCTCTGTGCTAGAAATAATTTGTTCTCACAGATCCAGAAGCAGTTGACTTTTTTGAGTTTGGAATTCAAATTTTGCAGTAGTTTGTTTTCTTCGTGCCGGAGTTGAAAATTTCTTTCAACGGTTTGCGACTCGAATATGCTCTTGAAGGCAGTTCGAATTATGTTGCATGGAAAGATCGCATGGAGGTAGTATTAGAAGATAATGGACTAAAGGAGTTCGTAGATACGGATTTCCAAAAGCTCACTGATCCTGCTGAAGTCGAGGCTTGGCAAAAGAAGATGGAGAAATGTCGAAGGATTCTATTGGAGGGCATGAAGGATCACATTGTATCCAGCCTGCATGGAAAAACTTCTCCATATTTGATGTGGAAAGTGTTGACAGATATATTCCAGAGTAAGAGCGACCAAAGGAAGCTGGCGCTCAAGGATAAGCTCAGAAACATTAAGATGGAGAAAGGCGACAGTATCGCCAAATACCTCACGAAGTTCACTCAATGCAGAGATGAGCTGGGAAGTGTGGGGGTGACTGTCGAAGAAGAGGACATGGTAGACCTGGCTCTCCTTGGTCTTTCAAAGGCTTGGAATTCCTATCAGGACTCTTTCAATGGTCAGGAGAAGTTGCTGGGATGGGAGCGACTTTGGGTGGATCTCATGCAAGAGGAGATAAGGAGGACTACCAGGGACGGATCTTCATCAAAGGTATCTGATGAAGAAAATTGCGCTTTGGCTGCCAAAAAGAAAAGAAGGGGAAGAGCAAGAAAGCTTCTCAGTCTAGTGCGAAATGCAAGAAGCAAGACATGTCCAAGGTGAAGTGTTTTCACTGTCACTAGCACGGACACTATGCCACAAATTGTCCGCAGAAGAAGAAAAATAAGAAGGCTACTGGATCTGCAGCGGGAGAGGCATTGGCTTCTCAATTCGAACTGTATTTTTCACTGATCGCATGCTTGGTTTCAAGTGTGATGGGATGAGTATGGTTCTTGGACAATGGTGCGTCATTTCACATGACCGGAGATCGAGATCTGTTTTCAGATCTGGAGGAAAAAGATCTTGGAGTGCACATCGAGATGGGCGATGATGGTAGATACAGTGCGACCGGTATCGGTACCATTTCCTTTGAGAGGGAGTCTAGTAAACCCTTCGTATTGAAGGAAGTTTTGCATGTTCTAGGATTGATGAAGAATCTGATCTCTGTGGCGATGTTGGAAGACAAGGGGTATGATGTGGTCTTCAGTGAAGGAAAATCCTTCCTGCACTGTAAGACAACTGGAGAGACCCGGAAGATAGGGGTTCGAGTCAAGAACCGTTATCAGTTGCAAGTAGATGGCTGCGCAGCAATGGCATGCAAGGAGGGAGAAGTAGTGAGCCGGGATGATGAGGGTGAACTGTGGCACAGGAGATTGGGCCACCTTCACCATGGAGCCTTGAATATCCTACAACAGATTTCTACTGGGCTTCCTAAGGGCACTCTTGCACAGTCAGATCAGTGCAAGGAGTGTACCTTGGGGAAGTATGTGAAAGCCACCTTTCACGAGAAGGATAGTCACGCCACGATGATCCTTGAGAGAGTTCACACAGACGTGTGTGGTCCTTTCTCTGTAGCTTCGACAGCAAAGCACAAGTACTATGTGATCTTTGTTAATGATTTCTCTCGGAAGTGCTGGATCTTCTTCATGCAGAAGAAGAGCGAGACATTTTCTAAGTTCTGTGAATTCAAGGCGCTGGTTGAGAAGGAATCGGGGAAGCATGTGAAGGCTCTTAGGAGCGACAATGGTGGTGAATTCATCTCGGTTGAATTCAAAGACTTTTGCAGCGCAGAAGGGATTCGGAGAGAGCTCATCGCACCCCATAACCCACAGCAGAACGGGGTGGCTGAGCGGAAGAACAGAACGATCGTGGGTGCTGCACGGGCGATGTTGCATGATCAGGGCCTACCCCTTCACTTGTGGGCTGAGGCATGCACTACAGCAGTGTATGTGCAGAACCGTTGTCCTCACAAGGTTCTTGGCATGAGTACACCGGAGGAGGCGTTTTCTGGCAAGAGGCCTGATATTTCTCATCTGAGAATTTTTGGCTCACCTGTCTACATGCATGTGACGAAGGATGCTAGAAAGAAGCTGGATCCGACCGCAGAGGTTGGAATATTTGTGGGGTACACTGATACACCTCACAACTATCGGGTGTATTTTCCAGACAGTCGCAAGACTGTTGTGCGACGGGATATCAAGTTTCAGGAGGAGAAAGCCATGCAGTGTTCGCTTGAGAGGGAGCCACACTTGCATGCATATGAGGAGCTGTTAGTTCCTAAGGAGGAGCTTCCAGATGTGGATCAGCCACAAGAGGAAGTTCAGGAGGTGGAAGAAACCACCCATGCAGCGCCAACCATCAGAGGGCGCAAGCGCACTACAAAAGCTGAGCGACTGGCTCGAGATGCAGAGAAGGTTGTAGGACCACCTACAGCACAGCGCAGACAGAGACAGTCACCGGATCGGTACACTGGATACATGGCTCTTATGAGTCAATGTGTCGTGATGGAGCCATCCTCTTTTGAGGAAGCTATGGAGGAACCCGCATGGGTAGATGCCATGATCGAAGAATATGATTCGATCGTCAGAAACAGTGCATGGGAGATTGTCCCAAGACCGGAGGGGAAATCAGTGGTGGGTTTGCGATGGATCTACAAAGTGAAGCAGGCGGCTGATGGGAGTGTGGAGAAGTACAAGGCGAGATTTGTCGCCCGTGGCTTCTCACAGATCGAGGGGATCGATTATGAGGAGACCTTTTCACCTGTCGCAAGGTACTCTTCCTTACGGACGATCCTAGCTCTCTCAGCGCAGATGGGATGGCACATCCATTAGATGGATGTGAAGACTGCATTCCTCAACAGAGTCATTGAGGAGGAGGTGTACATAGAGCAGCCTGAAGGTTTCGAGATCTTCAGCAGTGAGTCGCATGTTTGCCGACTCAAGAGAGCATTGTATGGTCTAAAGTAAGCACCTCGTGCTTGGTACACACAGATAGACAGTTATTTCACCGTGCTTGGATTCTCCAAGAGTGAGGCGGATCCTAACCTGTACTAGATTGTGGTGGAGAGGAAGCTGCTGATCATTGTACTGTATGTATATGATCTGATTTTGACGGGTGATGAGATATTGATACTTTCATGCAAGGAGGACCTTGCTAGAGAGTTCAATATGAAGGACTTGGGCCTCCTTCATTATTTCCTGGGATTGGAGATTTGGCAGCGCAGTGGAGGACTGTTTGTTTCTTAGGGTAAGTATGCCCGGGAGATTCTGGAGAGGTTAAACATGCATGGCTGCAAGCCTATTGACACTCCTCTTTCTGGTGGTTGGAGGAAGGAGGATGCTACTTCAGCGGAGGTAGTGGATGAAACTGTCTATCGACGGTTGGTGGGGTCGTTTATGTATCTAGTCAATACACGACCCGATATATGCTATGCTGTTAACCAACTTTCGCAAGCTATGGTTAAGCCTACCAAGCTCTTCTGGAAGGTAGGCAAGCATGTATTGCATTATCTTAGTGGCACATCGGGATATGGTCTATGGTACAGACAGGAGGATGGAGCGAAGCTTAGCGGCTTCACTGATACAGATTGGGCAGGGAGCCCAACGGATCGTAAGAGCACATTTGGAGGTCTTTTCAGCATCGGGTCGACAGCAGTTTCCTGGTACAGCAGGAAGCAGAGATCCGTGGCACTCAGTTCAGCAGAGGCCGAGTACATGGCAGCAAGCTTGGCTGCATGCGAGGCTATTTGGATGAGGAAGATCCTCGTTGGATTGTTCGGGTTGCACTTGGAGCCTACTGTGATTTATTGTGATAACTAGAGTTGCATTAAACTCTCGGCTAATCTAGTATTTCATGATAGATCCAAACACATTGAAATCAGGTACCATCATATCAGAGATTGTGTTCAGCGGAGAATCATGTTACTTTCATATGTTCCCACGGAAGATCAGGATGCTGACATCTTGACGAAGGCGCTCACCAGGAGCAAATTCGAATTCCACAGAGGCAGGATAGGGGTTGCAAATAATCCATATCTTGTTGAGAGGGAGTGTTGAAAATGCAACAAGATGATGGAGCTTAGAGAAATGAAGTTTCCTTCACTAAGTGGGCCCGCAGGCTATTTTTGGCACAAAGTCTATTTTTAGACTATGTCTATTTTTAGACATATGGAGCATGGTCTAGGAGTTGCAGTATGCTATTCTTGGATGACTGGTCAAGTTGGTAAAAATAGATGGACCTTTATTTTTAGACATACAGGTCGAAGTCTATTTTTATACTGCCTGTCTAAAAAATAGGTCAGTCAAATATTATTAGCCCTTAATACTATTTAGACTCTAAACTTCAGTTTATTCTCTTACAACACTTCAGTTGGAGCTACGGATGTGACCCATGCATCTGAAAAAAGGAATTACACTATTCCTTGGGGTTTGGTGAGCTCATGCATGGTTGACTTCAGTTAGGACTTCAGTGGCAGAAGTTTGGTGGAGTTGATGAGACAGTTGGTGGAGTTGTGTTCGGTTTAACTTAGTTGAACTAGTTGTGATTAGTTTAACTAGCTAATCAACTAGTGATGAGTGGAGTGAATTAAATATTATTTAATTCACTAATTATTAACTCATTATTCAACTCAATAACACATCATTTCACTACAGTGCATGGACATTTCAGTGGAGACCAGTGGAAGAGGTAGATGAAAGGGTGAGTTTGCTATTAGTTGCGACAACAGTTGTGCATGAGATTTGCACAAGAATTGGAGGAGATTGCCAATGATGATTGCACAGTTGGAGCCAGTGAGATTCAAACTTGGATCTCTCATTATACCAGCCTTGATTGCACAATAGAGGCAGGCAATTAGTGGATGAGTTTTGAACCTGTGACTTGTTCAAAACCAAGCTAGTTTGTGTGTAACTTTTGGAGACAGTACTGAGTACTTGTGAGGAGTATTGTACTGAGATTGTTACATGTTTCTCTTCTATTATAATATACAAATATCTGGGGGTTTTCAGCTATAAGTTTTCCCCATTACATATTGTGTTTATGTGCGCATGCGACTGTTTCTATTTCCGCAAATTGATGATTGATTGTAGAAGAGGTTATGTGTTATACATGAATTCGAATTAATGTATGATCAGGATAATCTCAGTGGATAAATCTTCATTATTCAGCAAATTTCTACACTGCTGACATAGTCCTTTGACCCTTTGGAAGTACCCAGCTGTCGAAAACTATCCAAAAACTTGTTTATAAAGCTTCAAAACAGTATGCTACAAAAGTATGATAGTTTTGTAGCGTACTTTCGTAGCGTTACAAAAATTCCCTTTGCCATCAAATTTTCTGATTCTTTCCTTCTACATTGTATTCCTCATGTCTTGGCATATCCTCCATATGATTTCCTCCTCTTGGAAACTTCCAAAAATGGTTCAAAAGAAAAAAAATAAAGCTACAGCGTTTTCGTAGCATTTTCCTGGTTTCAAGCCTAGGAAACGCTACGAAACTACTGGAAAGTGTGTTATTTATAGATTTTTGTCTATCTTCGAAAATGTGCCTTCCAACTATAAAAAAAAAATTTCAACATGCCATTTACCTTCAAAAACATAAACCAACTAAAACTAGGAGTCTTGAGGTGTTTCTTCCTCATTTATGATGAGTTGAGCTATTGGCTCCTCAACTATTGTCATTTTAAGGCCTTTCTTCTCCAATTCCTCATGAATTAGTTCTAGCTGTTCCTGGAGGTCTTTAACCTGATCCTTCAAATTTCTATTTGTAGATTTCAAATGTAAATTCATTCTCCTGAAATTTTTCACCTCTTTCCTCAATGGTATGGTCCATTTGATTAACTGTTGTGTATTATCTAGGGTCTTGGAAACACTGTCAACTTGCTCTTCCCAATTCTCTTTCATCTTTTCAAACTGAACCTTTTTGACATTGTGTTTTCTTGCTTCCTTCTTATTAACTACAATTTCATGGTTCACTAACCTTAACTGTTCTTCAAGAAGTTCAAACTCTGTTTTTTCAATTACTTTTTCTTTTCCTTTCTTTGGCTTGCTAACTGTATCTTTTTCTGCAGGAGATGAAAGATCAATAATATCTTGTGATGGATTGACAATATCAATAGCTAGAAGAACCTCTTTTTTGCTCTCCAAAATTTTTCTTGCATGCCTTGTCATGCGCTTTCTTGTCTAGAAAATAAAACTTGCATCTTCTCCTTAAAATTCTAGTTTCTTTGTAGATTTGGATTTCTTTAGTTTCTGTCCATCTTCTTCTATATCCTCAGCCTAGACTATAGGAGTCTCTTCAATATCAAAGGCATGTAATATATCTTCTAAATTTCCTTTAGCTCCTGTTCTGTCTTCTACAACCACTGTTTTGTCTTCTAAAGCCACTGTTTGACTACTTGTGATCCTTTTGTTTCCTTGTTTACTCACAGATATATTTTGTTTACATGTTTGACTGAATTTTATTTTGCAGGTGGAACAATGGGTGTATCAAAACTCTGCAATTGCTCTGTTTCCATCATGACTAGTTCACTTTTCTCTTGGTTCACTTGATTCTACCACTAAGGGTGATGGGATACCCCTAGGTTTAGGAGTTCTTGTAGGAGTAAGGGTATCCAATTCAAAATCACTAACAAATAAGAAAGAGGACCAATATTTTCCTAGTCTTTGGAGCACATTTAAAACTAGCAATTTAATTAAACCATGATGAAACAATTAAGTTTCACTTCCTTCAGATTTTTCTTAGACTTTATCTACCATTTTTGCTAAACTTCTATGTAAATAGAAAGGCATATAAAGAGATATCTTACCAGAAAAGTGTAGGAGAAGTTTGAAATGATAAGAATAGACTTTATGGTATCTCCCTTCACAAGTGAAATATTTTTGGATGATAAGCAGCAACTTTGAGTAGTTATCCTTCATGCAGCTCCTTGGAATAGCATTTGTAAGGTCCATTTCATTGTTTTCTGGCTTGAAAAACTCTTTTCATTACTCCATGTTAAATTTGAATCCTTTGAACCACTTCTCTTGTCCCCTTGGAATCCCTATTGCTGCTACAATGACCTCTGGTGTAATGGTAATATTCAGCATCCCCACTTTAGTAGCCATTCCACTAAAATTTAGAACAAATTATTTGGAAACCTATACATGGCAGCCTTGTAGTCTTTCACAAAACTATAAACATCCTATCCTTCTGAAGACTTCTACATCTATTGGGTCTTCATTGATCAAATTCATATATGATGGCTCATATCTTAAACATTGGCCACCCTTATTTGTCTTTCTTTTTTCAGCCATAGTTTCTTTAGTGTCTTCTCTACCTTGCTTGATAGTTCTCTGCCTCGCTTGATCACTGATATATGCAACCTTTGAAAATACCAGCCACAACTTTGGCTTAATGAAATGCTCTCCAGAGCTCAATATCATGCAAATAAGGAATGAAGAATGAGAAATTACTTAATTTGGAAATATTTTGAAGTTTGATGCCCACTCATAACACAATGACGACTCATACATTCCTAAAATGGTGATGATGACTTCAGACCTGACCATGTACCTTGATCTTTACCCTAACTGACTCAAATGGTATCTAACTTATCCTTTTCAAATGATTTTATGACACCTAATAGCTAACTTGACATGATAGATAGGAAACATCACTTTCGTAGCGTATTTAGTGTAAATAAGGGTGTTTTTTCCATGAAAGTATCAACGGTTTCGTAGCGAAAAGTGGAATTTCTTAGTGTATTTCGCTACGAAACTATGGTTTCTTGGCTAAAACGATCATTTCAGTACTAAAATATTGGGAAATGAAAACTTTAAGAAATTTATGAGTGATGTGACATGAGGGGATTTTAAACTGAGTGGGTTTAGGTCTTAGGGTAAGCTTAATAAGTAAAATTTAAATAAAATTTCCTTCACCAAGTAATGAAAAATGAACTCTACAACCTTACCTTTGACACATGAAACTATATGACTTTGTCAAATGATGCTTCATTTTTTTGAGTGATAACACAATGATAGCCCCTTCAGCTTGATATTATTTAAAAACACTAAGTTGCCTCCAACTCTCTCATCTTCTGTTGTTTCCCTAGACTGGAAGGATTTTATGCACCATCTCTTTGCTGGTTAGTTGTAGTTGTTTCCTAAGCTTTCTTTCCTTTTTGTTTTTAGTTTAAGGGATGATTCCAACCCATTTGTTAATTTTAGAACATGTTCTATGCCATTTCAGATTAGGGCACAAAATATTGAAGCAAATAGAACAAATAAATAGATCGATGGAAGACAAGCCAACTAAGAAGAATAATGATGGCATTACAGAGATTAGTAGGATGCTTCAACCAGAAAAGTGTCCAATAGGTCATTCAGCCAAGCATGTCACACACAACCCCAAGACAACCCAGACAATAATTCTCCACAAAGATGCGACACCAAGAACGCAGCTCCATTGTCGTCAAGAGAGAAGTCTCTCCAATATATAGGCATCTTTGGGCGTGTGTGACATGTCCTTTTAGACATTTAAGTCTATATTATATTCCAGGCCGACCTAGCACTTAAGTGGAATAAATTCAAAGTACATGTTATGCTCATTCGATCGAGATGATCTTTAGATCAATCTTGCACCTCTCCTAAAGAGGAATCCAATAAAAATATTGGGATTGTCATCTAAGTAGAACAACCCGACGTTTGGACCTATTTGTGAAAATTTAACACTCCCTCTCAACTAGGGAGAACTCCGTCCACTAGTGGAGTCCAAACATCGTGCGTCATCCTGCCATAACTTGCTTCGCTAGCTTCTTTATTTCAGAACAGAAGTGGGTCAGTCACCAAGACATCATTCCCGGCTGACAGATTCAGCCCAAAGGTCTGAAACCTCTAGAGGACTCACAAAGATTCTCCTACCAACCCAAAGTTGGTTTTCCTAACTCGAAGTCAGTTGGAGGTTCGAAACCTCACTAGGACTCAAGAGAGTCATATACTAACACAAAATTAGTTTCACTGACCTAAAGTTAGTTGGAGGTCTGAGACCTCACTAAACTTGATCCCAGATCAAGTGGTTGGACACGTGTCATCCTAGACATAAAGAGTATGGCAATCTCCGATGCATCCATCAGTCTTTCTATGGTCTCTATTCTCATTTCCCACCTCATTGGCCAAATCAGAGGTACTTCCCATGAGTCCAAACTCCATGGGTAGGATGCATAGGGGGCACAAATCAAAGAGAGGTAAACCAACTCAATATCATCACGGTGGGGTGAAAGCACACCAACTAGGTTCATCAAGCCTAGCCCTGTGGTTGCTTATAGCACCAAAGCTATCCCCAAAACCCCCTTGGAGCTCCCAGAGCTCATCGTCCAACAGGACCCTCCAAATAGGGTCATTCCATGATTCAAATATTCTCATGGAAGGTTAGGAACATTACCTTCCCCTAGGGCATTGTGAGAATATCCGTGACATGCTTATCAGTTCCTATATGATCGAGCCTTACAGTGCCTCACTGTACCATATCCCGGATAAAGTGGTACAAGGCATCAACATGCCTGGATAAATCATGGAACTCGGGATTCTATGACAAACAAATCCCCCTCTAGTTATCATAAAGGATAACGGTGCCATCTAGCACATGCTCAAACAACTCACTGAAGATATTTTGCACCCAAGTGGCTTCACAATAGGCCATACATGCTACAATGTATTCGGCCTTAGCGGTGCTCAAAGCTACTGACTTCTACTTCCTGCATGAAGCAGTCCCAAGTGTGAAGCAGCATCCAAATGTGCTCCTGCAATCCACCACATTGCCAATCCAATTGACATTGGTATATCCATGGAGTGTCATACTCTCGACAGTGTATCTCAGCCCATGGTTTATCGTGCCTCAGAGATATCTCAAGAGTTTCATGGCACCAACCCAGTGAATGTTATGAGGATCAACCATGTGTTGACTCAAAGTGTTCACTACATAACATACGTCTGGACGGATGTTCCCTAAGAACATCAGGGCCCCTAAGAGTTAATTATACTTAGTAGGATTTGCTAGCACGAGCCCAGCAACGCTACCACTCAAATTCTTAAAGTTGAGCTTCATCGGTGTCGACACGGACTTACAGTCCACCATATAAATTGTTTCCAGAAGCTTCTTAATGTATTTTCCTTGAGAAAGGAAAAAAACTCGCCAGGTCTCTGCCAGACCTCTAGGCCTAGGAAGTAGTGCATCAGTCCTAGGTCCTTCATTTCGAATTTAGCAGTGAGCTCCCTCTTGCATTGATGAATGACAAGGTCAACACCTTATCAAGAAGATTTCATCCACATACATCACTAGAATGAGAGGCTTCTCTCTATCAACCTTGAAGTAAGGGTTCAGATCAACATTACTACAAGTGAAGCCCATCTTCATCTGGTAGCAATATATCCTCTCGTACCAAGCCCTGGGGGCTAGCAACCTACAAACATGGTTGTATCGATCCTGGACTTCGAATCCCAGAGGTTTCTCTTCCTACACCTCTTCCTTTTTTTCACCATGCCAAAAGGTGGTCTTCACATCCATCTGATGAAGATTTCATCCTTGTGTAGCATCAAGGGTAATAATAGATTATAGGTGCAATAATAATCAGTGCCTTCCTAGAGAAGTCTCATGCAAGACATTTTCCCATCAGATCCATGCTTGATATTATAACGAAGTGACAACAACTTTTTCCTGTGGTCTAGGGACCATATCCCAGACATCATCCTCGCATCCTTCCAGACTTGATGCTTTACAACTTCTTCAAATGATCCAAGCTCATATTGTACTCATGGCAGCTAGATACCTCTAGTATTTATATGGCTTCTTGGTTTTCTTTTGGAATTTCCCCCTTGAAGCCATATGTCTTTGAGCCATGAGGGCCTTCTTTCTTTCAAAAATGATAGTATTTTAGGAGCATATACAGTTGTATTATCCCTCTTAAGGGCAGCTTCTCTTGTGAGAGAAAACATCTATTTTAAATCATGGCATCCAGACACCACCTTGGAAAGGAGTTTTTTACTCAAGGGCCTGAATCTTATTCTCCCATAGTCAAATCCAACCAATATTTATAGCCATATATTGTCATATAGCTATCATGCATCTTGGCACTTATCATATATTCAAAACTTCACGGGCTTTGCTGACCATGTTTCAAGACTCCAACAACGTGACTGAAGGCTGCAAAAACTTCACAGTTCACTCTTTCAAGTTTATCATTACACTTCAATGTGAGACTAATACTGTGACGAGCTTACTGCTACTATGAATTTCATAAACAAAAGGTGTCTTATCATTATGACAGTGACATAGAATCACATATTACTTTTTTAGGTCCTCAAATTTGCGATTACAGAAATACACTATGAACTGTCATGACTGTCATATCGTTGATTATGATGTTGCCATATATCCATCACTATATTCTTCATCATTGTAATACTGCCATACAATACTGAATATTTAAAACTTCATGGTCATACATATTCTGCCATATGTCACTGTCAAACAGGGAGAATATACAAGCCTCATCTTATGTTAGAAGTACTCATACTTACTTTAAAGAAACTACCTGTTATTCTGTGGAGATATATTGTAGCTTCCTCAAACAACCCTCCAAGATTTTCTTTACTGCAACTCACTGAACTAGGGATCCCAATCTGCCTTCTAGCATATCTTGATTCCTTCTCTCATGATATTTCACTTGAGGTCTTCATCTACTACATCTGGAATTTCATTCTGCACTGCTTCTTATCTTCTATATCTGCCCATTTGTCATTTTCTTGTCATTTCAGAAGACTTCTCCTAAGGCTACCAGAACTGGCCTAACTCTATGACAAATCAACTTCTTCTTGTCACTCTCCCTAGGGTTTACAGATTTGCCCATCTTTTCAAAAATCTGACTGCTTCATAACATTGCACCAAGGGCTTCCACAGTCAACCCTCTAAAAAATCCTTCCCACTCCACTGAAAGACTGCTTCTTTTGGCTTCAAATCTTCAGATCTCAGTTCTGCAATTTGTCTCTTAAATTGCACAGAATTAGGAACCAATCATATAGTTGTTCCAAACACTGAATCGACCCTTCTTCATGCCAGTCCATACCTTATATGACACATTTATTTTACGAAGATCTAGCATAGTCATAAGGCCACATCAACCTTTGTTGTTCATCACCTATGAACATACCACATCTTGATTTATCCTCTGTACACATCTGCCCTCTTGGCCCCTCTAATCATAGTGCACAAATCCTGAACATGTGGTCTTAAATCACTTAGTTCTATTAAATATTCAAGGACGGACTTTCCCAAAACAAATCCAATGAATCCGCCTCTCTCTTGGATCAGATAATACCATAGAACTAGTGCAAAATTCTATTAAGGCTCTGTGACCCAATTTATCAGAATTTGGGACAGAATTATGGATGGTTGTGTATGCTTATAATCCCCAACTCTCGCACAGAATATCTCAAAACAACGGCCTCAAATATGCTAGCACAAACCTGTATCAAGGCATGAAAAAAAAACAAACAGAAACTCATCCTCCAATTTGTGTCAACTTAGCCTTCATACAAACATTTTAAGGACCATAAAAAAAATGCTCCAACTTTGATCTTCCTTAATGTCTCAGGCTAGGAGAGACACTCCTCCTGCACGTTGAGGGTAAGGGTAAAACCAACCCTTAAAATAGCCCACACAAGCCTTGCTTTTGTGGTATGGTCTACAGCCTACCACACAACACTCCTGATGCAACATGCTATCCTCAAACACTATTGTGGCCCTTGTAATATCCACACAAGGATCCCTACAGGTGGTTTTCCCCCAGTAGCAGAACAAACTGACCTTCTAGGCAAGAGAAAAAAAAAGAACACCTCTGATCACTGTGTTTCTCCTTGTAGTGATTGCGGCTAGGGTAGAGAAGCCTACCTAGCCTTCTTGACCCATTCAAAAATTTATGCCTATTGTTGTAAATTCATCTACCCCTGCATCCAAGAAGAATACCAAACATGCACTAAAACAATAGACCCCAAACTTACCTCTGATACAACAGCTCCTATTTGCAGCAAGAATGTATCCAAACCTAGTGACAAGGCACACCAAACAAGTATTCCAAGCTTTCAGCGTTGTGGAATCCTCCAAAGATGAGGTAGGGATTGCGGTCCACCTACAACATCATACGTTTCCATTCCTCCATGATATCAGCGTACCCAATAAACAAATTTATAGATATCTTCAGACCCGCTACCCTCATCATAACCTCAATTAGGGTTGCGGCTAAGGCAAGGTGAGATGCCCTTCGTGTGGGATGTTGTTCTAGGCAAGTGGCAACCCTTAACACCCCCATGCTAGCCTATTTTGGAGAGGGTATGTCTGCGGCCTACCTCAGTTCACTGCAGCTCCCTAACAGCCCTCAAAACAGCCTCCTAATACTTCTGTTTGACCCTCAAACAAGGCTGCAAACATCTACAACAGTCTCAGCCTTCCAGATCTTCTCCTCTACCTCCTACAACACTTTGGTCGCCTGAAATGGTGCTAGAAATAGTCTCTTGCCCACACTATTCCTTCCTCCTTGCTACGGCCAAGTTCCCTCTTTTATCGAGCTCCCTTTCTTGCTGTGTGTTGCACAATGGATATTTCCCAGTAGATCGGTGATTGCTTTCAACACAAATTGGGCTTTGTCCTCACCTTAGCTCTGATACCATGTTAATCTGAGAACATGTTCTATGCCATTTCAGATTAGGGCAAAAAATACTGAAGCAGTTAGAACAGATAAATCGATCGATGGAAGACAAGCCAATGAAGAAGAAGAATGATGGCATTACGACGATCAGCAGGATGCTTCAACCAACAAAGTCTCCAATAGGTCATTCAGCCAAACGTGTCACACACAACCCCAAGACAACCTAGACAAAGAATACTCCACAAAGACGCAGCACCAAGAACGCATCTCCATTGACATCAAGAGAGAAGAAAATCCTCCACACATTGTGTGTATAATGAACTCCAAGTCTCTCTAATATATAGGCATATTTGTGGGTGTGTGACATGTCCTTTAAGACATTTAAGTCTATATTATATTCCAAGCCAACCTAGCACATAAGTGTAATACATTCAAAGTACATGTTCTGCTCATCCGATCGAGATGATCTTTAGATCAATCTTACACCTCTCTGAAAGAGGAATCTAATAAAAATATTATGATCATCATCTGAGCAGCACAACCTGGATTTTGGACCTAATTGTCCAAACTTAACACCATTCTTATAGAAATGTAGTTTTTATAATAACAAACTTGTATATGACATGAGTCCCCATTTGTAAGGACTCCAAATTCTATATTCTGTTGATTACTTGAATGGGTTCCTGCAAGTGTGAAAGAGAAACATAGAGTCTATAGGTAGCTTTTAGAAGGAACTTGGATCCATCAATATGAAGTATCCATTTATAAAGGTAGTATAATAAGCATTGATCACATCTATTCACTCAATTTTCAATCATTCAAAGCAATCCGATTTGATGGAAAGGTAATTTAGTGCATGTCAACATAAAATCTATCCAATATAGCATGGGTCCTCTCATTTATTTTATGTTGATATGATCAAGTGTTCCATCCCATCTGTTGTTGCTAGATGTTACAGTCTCCAAATGACATCTTATAGTCTATCCTCAGTTTGCAGTTGTCCCAAAGCTCTATTTTTTATGCACCCAATGTGGTCATTTGGCTTATAACTCTCCTTGACATCCAATAACAGAGTTTCATTCTAGCTTCTATGATGTACATGTGGGTATAGAATCCAAAATGTACTGGACCATCTCACAGTGACTATTAGTAATACTGTAATCTAGTAACATCTAGCAGCAGTTCCATCCTCTTTACTAGATTATGGTGTGGGGGGCAAGATGCTACTTCATGTATTGAGCCCTAATTGTGTCCCTCTTATGATGCCACATATTCATTCTCACTTGCAACTTCCATGCATAAGAGCTGAAGTTAAAGTCATTTAACTTTGAACTCCTTCAATAATGATATTTATTTTGATATCTTGAATGTTGATTGTATGAGGTACATTCTCCCATCTCCCAGTGGTCCACATCACATTCCAAGACATTAATTCAAGTTTCATAAATATTCTTCATTAAGTCCTTAATCATGGGCTAAGATAGAATCATACATTTTAAGTATGTTACCAGATCAGCTGTCTTAGGGGAATGGATCTGTGGATCCTTGGATCAGATCTAGATACAGATCCAGATACCATTAGATATGTCTAGGATCCACTCTAACAACATAAACAAGAGATATTAGACACTCAATTTAATATTTTTGTGTGGAAAATCAGTGGCCACATGGTTTTTAAGAGGAAGTGATACTTTGACAGGGCTACTGACGAATATGCATGGAAATTACTTGTTGAAGTCTCTTTGTTAGAGGAAATATTTGAAGAAGTTAAAGATTATATTTTGGAAGAAACAACTATTGAGGAGGTGCAAGTAGAAGAAGAGGAACATGCTGATAATGTTGTGGAAGATGGGGTTCCTCTTTACGATTCCTTGAAGAATACCATAATTCCCCTATGCACATGAATGAAGTATTTGTGCCACTGTGATCAAACTATTTACTTTTTGTTTTCAAAACTATCATGTTAGTAGAACCTTGTCTATGTGCTACATATTGCATAACTATCATCTTAGCAGAACCTTATCTATATGCTACATATTGCATATAAATTCTGGTTGGACATAGCATATCTATATTCATATATTTTCTTCTTGTTTCTTTGTATACAAGGATATGGAGATTTGGTATTTTGGATCTTGTTTATGTTAGACTTTTTATGGGTTCTTTTATCTTGTTGCTAGAAAATAAGCTATTTTCAATGTTGCTCATTTTAGGACATTAATTATGAATATTTGGAGTAGTTTGAACGTTAGATAAGCCTTTGTATTCAATGTTGTGTATAATTAAATATGTTACTGGTTCATTTCTTTCCTATTAAAACGATATCATATATTTTGCGTTAAAACCCTTATATTTTTCCATAACCAGTGCTACTCTAATAGATGTGATTTTAGTTCTATTAAGTTTTTCTATATATCTTCCTCTTATATATGTTTGAACTCTTTAAGTAATATGAGGAATATAGAGTAAGAAGAAGCTACCCCACTTTATATATTGGAGAAGTTTGTTTTAGTTTTCATTTTTTATTTTTTGGGTAAAAGGTTTATGTATCTTGTGAATTGAAGATGAAAAAAATGCTAGTTACAACTTCAAACATATCAAATTATCCTTAAGGCATCACCTGGTTTAGCCAAAATCCAGTATAAAGTACAAATATCCCAGGTCTAGAGTCTAAATGGGAGTGTTGGTTTGAGGGGTCCTAACCCAGGTTCGGAGTTAAGATTTTCCAAAAAACACCTATACTATTGGCCCTTTCAAAAATGACCTACTTTCACAGGCCAAGGTATCACCTGAAGTAGTATGGGTGGGTGTTGGAACTAGGTTTCCGCACCCTGGGAGAGAGTAGGTAATTAAGGCAGATCTTGTTGAGTTATATCAGGTTTGCACAAGCACAAGCCTATTATTGAGCTCTTAACAATATAATCAACATGTAAACATAAAAAAAGCCACTATGATTAAGCAGATCTTATCAATGCCTTCGCATCCACGTGCGCATCAACAATTATCATCACAAAATAACACAATCGCAGCTAATTCATATACCATATACATAATCATAGCTAATCCAAATAACACAGAGATACTTCAGTAGTAAATACAACCATTTCAGATAACATAACAGATTATGTGTTCATTAGCATCCAAAACCAAGTTACAAACCCAAGTCACAACCCGCGCACACAGCCAGTGGGGTATTCACACAGCAGGACAGAGGATCTCTACACACACAACCAGCAGTATTCCTTACCAAAAACCACCCAAATAGATCTCAACAGTTTGCACATAGCATTAATCTTACTTACTTACTTACCCTTGGACTCAAAATATCCATCTATTTATATCATCATAACCTGTGATATCCTATGGTCCGCAAACCGCGGTTTGTAGACTCTTGGTCTACCCTTTGACCCATTACAATACATTGGAGGCTTTGAATTTCCCAAAGCTCCGGTGCAAGACCAATTACTACAAAAATATATCAAAAATGCATCGTTGGAACATATTAAAACGTAGCTAGGGGACCCTGTTCCAACAGGCCCCCAACACAACCTTGTGACTTGTCCCAAGTCACAGCGGCCGTGGGGTTTGCATATTTTCCTGGAGCTACTTAATGGCATTGAACAGAGGGGGAGACAATCCTTCACTTTGCACGACAACGTTCTATGCAATTTCCACCAACTTCTGTGAAATTGGGCCTTTAGTGGCAATAGTGACACTTTCCAAGGTCTGATTCAGCTGTTTAACCACAACATCCAAGTCCTGAGATATCTTAGGGGCTTCACCGGCCCATGGCTTGAGGTGCTCACTCAGAACCTTCGTCTTGTGGCAAAGCTATTCCAGGTCATCTCTGAGTGCATGGCTGGCTCGCATATGTGCCAGGCATTGAGTGGGGATTAGAGTGGGAATTTTATCCTCCAACGACTTGAATTCTTCTTCCTTCTGGCACGGTTCTTGAGTAAACTCATGCAAGAGAGGGTCACACTGCACCTTAGACCACAACTGCATAGCTGTCTCAAGAAATTCGGCTCCCTGAGCGATCTGAGCTGTAATGGTGTTTGTGGCTTCTATGACCAACGCAGCTCTCTGGGAATGTACCTCAGGAGGAATTTCCGGCTGCAACTTAGCCTCCAATGTAGAAATATAATGCTTCATCTCAGTCTTGATGTTTTGGATCTCGGTCCGAGAAGCCTTCAGGGCTGCGATGAGTCCCTCAATCTTAGCCTGGGGGGTGGCAAAGGTCGGAATGTCTTCAATCACATCTGCGCATAGTATATTGATTAGACATTCCAACTCAGTCTACTGCGCTGCGACAAGGATGCATGCATCCTTTGCCTGGGACACCTCGGTTTTCTTTTCAACGATTGTCTACTCAGTTGTACTTAGTTGCTGCTGCACTTGGCGGTCTCTGTGCTGGATTTCCTCAAAGAGGGAAGTGTGTAGAACCTATAGTGGCTCATGCAGAAGCTGGGCCAAGTCCAGATGTACTTTTGTGCAGGCCTGGACTTGTGCACATAAATCAGGTAGGTTGAGAATGATTGCTACGCCTGGCAGGGGGCAGAGGCAACTCTCGGTTCTGGGGATCAAATCAGTGGTGTTTGTTCGAGGCAGCCTCGCTTGAACCACGCTCATATGCAGGGTATCAGACTTGAGCTAAAGAGCTTGGATCTGAGACTGTAATGCAGATACTACGGCCTTCTGCTGCTCTTCCAATGAAATCCATCTATATTTTGAATTGAGGGTGACCACATTTGCGATTTTCTCCAAATATTCCTCGGTTAAGGTAACCTCGGTCTCCCTATCGGGCCTCGTAGCCCGTCATCTCTTTCGCCGGCCCTTGAGAGGTTTAGCTATCAATTTTTGGCCACGCAGGGAATTAGCCCCCTGCACATCCAGACCCTTTGTGTCCATGTCCTACTGAAATTCCTGCTTCACGCCCTGTGCTGCATCCAAGGGAACCTTCGTCTTGGTGGAGCCTTTCGGGCCACAACCTTCCAAATTCTTGGCAGTATCCAGTGGGGTGGGGGTCTTCGAGATTGTGCTTGTACCAAAGTGTCAGCCGCAGCTAATTTGAATCTCAATCTCCAGTGTGGTGGTCAAGTGGAAATGAGCTGGTCAATTTCCTCATCGGCGACCATGTAAGGCTCCGATATCCAAGCTGGATCCTTACGGCCCTGCACATTGTGCATCGTGACCTGGAATGCTGCGATGTTATTGTATTTTTCATAGACCGTCAGTATCAAGCGTGGCTAGGAGTGAATTTCTGCTATGAGTGTGCTCTAAAATAGCACCCAAAATACTTCTTTTTCCTTAATACACTGCTCATTTTTTGAGTCCCATAAGTTCGTGAATCATGCCCCTTAACACATGTCTGGTTCAAGCTCAGGGAGGACCGATCCTTCAGGGGCTTCCCATGCAACCAATGCAATTAAGAGAAACAACCAAGAGTAGTAGAATTCCCTCTCATGAGCTTGGGCCTTGCACACGTTTTCCAGAAAATCAGTGCAGAGGAACTACAACAAATTAAAGCAGACCCCTTTTTCCCAGCGTCCAGCCAGCTGAATCACATAGGCAGGGACCGTCGTGGCCTGGGACTTGTGCATCACTTTGAAAGCCAATAGCAAGGTACCGATGCACACTCCAAGTTCGTTAATGGTGTTGATTATGAACCTGTTGAAGCCCCGAAAATCGGGTCTACAACAAGGGGGATACCCACCTGGTCTGGACCTTGGTTAGCAGCTCCTTTTCCATTTGGTATAGTGGGTCCGACTGGGGATAATGGGACCAGTTTCCCAATATGTGTGTGTGTGTTGAGAATTGATATTTTGTTTCTAAAAGTTCCTAAGTGAAATGATTTTATCCTAAATCTAATCTAATAACATGTAATTGTATTCTAATTAAACAAAAATATCTAATTCTAAACTAACCTGGGATGTAATCTTTCCATTATGCGATCTAAAATGATTTCAAATAACAATTGGTAATAAATATCATTCAACTGTTATAAGAAAAGAATTCAATAAAGATAAACCACTTCGTATAAAAAGTTAGATGAAACAGTTGTGAAAAACATATCGCATAATAAGCTACTCATATATTAGGCATAAATAAATAGCTATCACCGTAAAAAAGTGCCAAATGATAACTCAAGCATTCAAGCATCAATATATAAACAACTGAACATAAATATCACTTTAACACAAAGGCAGAAATAGTTAAGAGATAAAAGTATCATTTATAACTAGTTCTACTCATGAGCTTCAAGCAATAATGACTTATCTCTTCTTAATCCAACATCCACTAACAGTACAAAAGTGCAACATCATTAGTAGATATTAAATGCAGATATCAATAAATCTCGTTCCATTCATTCATCAAAACCTCCTCGGAGGGTGCAAAAGTGCATGTTTAGAGGACAAGTTTTTGACAAATCTCAGGACCCTTCTCTAAATGCATGAGAAGGGTTTAAATACTACTAACTAAATCTCAAAATAATTTATTACAAAAATGTAGGATACGGTTTAAATGACCGTCCTCATTTTAGGCAAAAAATAAAGCAACACTAATACTAAATCTAAAATTAAAACTTAACAACCAACTACTTGTGAATATATTCTATGAAATTGCAAGCGTTCAGCATTTGTTTGAGAAGAGTAGGCTGGCCGACTTCAGACTTTAATTGTCCTATGAAAACGGAATCGGCAAGAGCTGGCGCCATCTTCTCGGCAGAATTGATGATACATTTGAGAGTCATGCACTAGCTATGTGGTTTTACCAAACACGCCCAGTAAGAATCCCAATTTAACTTAGTTAATATTTTAATCGATTCTGCCTTTTCTTGAGCCTCATGTTTCCAGTCTGTCTGTAGTTGTTGTGCTTTCAGTAGATATCCTAGAGTGGTTTGTGAGATCAGATTTTCCTTGTGAAAATTTTCATTTATGCAATCAATAACATTGTTTGATGTTGTGGCTGCTTCTTCTGCTGCTTGCTCTGCTTTTATGATTTGTGCATCCCAATTATTAAAGAGCATTTCTTTGTGATTGTCATTGATTATAAGTGCACTTTCTCTTTTCCCCTCCTCTGTTTTTTGCCAAGCCAAATATTATGTAACTCTTTTATCAATTAAATCATAATCATGTCATAAGTCTACGACTTGATTATTGATTTTATCACTTTCTTCACAATAAGAGTTCCACTATGATATTCTTTGGCATAATATTTCCTGTTGCTGCAGTAGTTGATCATTTAAGGAAATGGAATCTGTGATAAATTCTGTAAGCTTGGGATCATCTTTGTGCATCTCTTGCATAACCTGTAGCTATTTTTCTTCTTTGGTCAAATTGTTCTGGTATCCTATCTACATTTGTTGGAAGTCCTGCTGTAATTTTTCTAGCCGTTTCTGTACTTCATTGTTGGCATTGGCTTGTTGCAGTTGTTGTTGCAAAACCTGTAATTGATCTTCTTTCTCATTCAGTAATTGTCGTACCTCAGATGCTTTATCAATGGCTGCAGAGGCATATGCTCCTGTGATCTGAGATAATTTGGTGAGATTTTCAGTTGGATTAGTGGTAGGATCCTGCCATAGGACGTCTAATTGTTCTGCATCATGAGAGAGCACATTTTCCAATTTCCTTTTCTTTCTTTGTCTTCTTATCACTGCCTTGTGTTGTGGACTATAAAATACATCAAGAGGAGGAATTTCCTCTATTTTGAGCATAAGTTCAGAGGATGGGGTAATGGGAATATGTTCCATTTCTGAGACATTGCTAGTTATTCCTGTGATTACATCTTGTGTTGTCTGTACATTACTCACAGGTTTTTGTGTGTTCTGTCCTTCAATATTGATTAACTCATTGAATGTCTCCCATTATTTATCTAACTCAGTTCTGACTGATGATTGTTGTACAATGAGAGGGGGAAGATTTAACTACGGAGAGGTCAAAAATTGTTGCTGTGAGAGCTCCTTTGAGTGGGCAGTATCCCTTACTAACCCTTCACTTTTATCATGATCATTTTCAAACCTCTTAGAGTGTTCTGACGTTTCTCTCCCAGACTTAGATTTAGATCTGTCTGTATCTGAACTTCCATTGAGACTAATACTGGGAGTTGGTTCCCTTATGGGTTCCAACCATAATTTATCCAAAGGGATACTAGTTAACCTCCTTTCTCTGTATATTTTGAACTCTTGAAATTCTGCTGGAGGAAAACACATTTGAGCCGAATGTAGAACCTATTTAAGTGTGCCTTTTTCTTGGAACATGTCATCAAAAATATCATCTTCTTTAGAAAACACTCTTATTTTGACTACAATAAAGAAATTTTTAGCAACATCATAAGGATCGAACGGTCTTCTTGGAAATTTGAACAAACGTAAGCATGTAATGTTGTTTACTTCTTTGAATGCATAGCCTACATCAAATAGTGAAAAGGCTCCATAGGCCATAGGAAATTTTGGCCAAATAACCTTCTTTTTGTCCTTCAAATCTCTAGTCAAACCTCCTTCTCCGCAGGTTTGATAAGCAATTTCTCGTGCCATGAGTTTATCAGGAACATACAAAGGTAAGACATGAGGTGAAGCGAAACTTCCAAAAACCCTGACATATGTAAACAGTTCTTCTCCAAACCATCTCACAACAGGCAGTATGTCTACTTCTTCTTTAGGAGAAAACCTAGGAGCATCTTTATCATACAACATTTTGTACAAGGGCAACATGACTCCATGACATATCTTGTAACAATAGGAAATGAACTTGGAATCCCACAATTCTTTATGATAAATATGAATCGGTAAGGGGTCTTGAGTAGTCCATTTCCAACCCATTAAAGGAAACTTGGAAATATAACAGATTTAATCCATCACATAAGCAGATAATTAAAAAGGGGGATAAATTCTCTGAGAAACAATTATTTTACATCGGTAATTCAAAATGGTCGTGGCTAAGTTTTCAGATAATATCTTATCCCAATCCACAACAGTAGCATTAACAGCAACATTCAATAATGGTAGCCATTCAAATGAAAATTTATTAATGTTTGGCTTTCTGAAAATCCTACAGAGCATAGCAGCAACAAAGAAATACGGGGAAGTGAGAGAACTAGTACTATAAATACCATGTTTATCTTTCTTTAGTGGTTCATCTCTCCTTGACCAGTCCTTGGTGCATTCTGCCAGGTTTTCATTTTCTTTAAAAAATTTCTCCATGAACTATTTGTTATAAGTTTCCTGTGGCTCCGGTAAATGCTACGCGAGTCTCAAATATTGTGGAGTGAATGAACCAATGAGTTCTTGACCTTGAGTCTTAAAATGTCTATTTGTAATATCAGTGCTGTCCAACACCCATTTAACCATGTCCATGTATGGAAGAATTTTGGGCCTCGCTGCTATCCGGTGCAAGAATGAGCAAGATAACTCTGTAATAGAAGCCTCAGAAGATCCATGTGAGCCAGCAGTAGCTGTAACCTCCATTACTCTGGGGTTCTCTTCCTCAAGTAGATTTTACATGCCCTCCCAAGTAGTAATACCAGCATCTTTGTTATAGGTTGTGTCTATATACAAGGGCGTGATTTCTTTGTCTTCAAAACTCAGAGCCTTGTCTTTCTTTCCCATAATATCCTAAATACTGCTTTGTATAGTTATCTATTCTTTGTTCCTGCAGTTTACAAGCGAGATGAGAATAATGATAAAAAAATATGACGGGAAAGGTTTTAAATGCTGAAGACGTATAAAATATACCACCTTACGTGAAATAGCTCTTCGATCAGAATGAAACGATATTTCATTAATGAGTGACAACCAATTCATTGATTAACATTAAAATGCATAACCAAGTCTCGATTTATGGAAAAAAAATTTCGTACAATGAGCCTTAAAGATCTGCAATAAGGTGATTTGCGATTTTCTTCGCAATATCGCAAATCGCAATCTCGTAAAATTGCAATATCACAATACCGCAATATCACAATATCGCAAAATCTCTGCATCGCAACAAATGACAAATCTCCATTAATGTGTTTTTTCTGCGAAATTCAATTTGCGATATATGCCATCACATATCGGCAGTTTTGAGATTTTCAGCGTAAGATATGACATTTGAAGCATGTGATGCGATGAATGTTCTTTTAGTGCGTAGTTTCGTATCATGCTCTCGCAATCTTAGAATTCCACTTGTAAGGAGGTATTCATTGCCTTTTTGCGATGTGATATTTCTTAAAGAATGATTTTATTCTATCCTATCATAAAACTTAAGCTTTTTAAAGATTTTTCAAGGGGTATTCTCTTAAGTCTATGATGGTAAGTTTTATTGAAAAAGGAAATATAAGCACTAATCGATTTTTAAAATTTTTGACTAAGGGTCCCCATTTATTTAGTATTAGTGATAATACTAAATAAAAAAGGGGGGGTTGTTGCTGGCCACAACAATTGGTGATTCACTCGGAAGAACCAGTTATCTCTGTTTTTCTTTTGAATTTTCTAAACTTTCAAAACAGAAATTTTTTTAGAAAACCAAACTTTATTATAGAAAGACAAAGTACATTATGCTTTTATCTATCAATGATATTTCGTTTCTTCTATATTCAACTTTGACTATTTACTTCCTCAAGCTAGTCCTTGTATCTATATCAGTCACTACTTGGTTTATAAAGATAGAAACAAAGGCTTCTCTGTAAATCGGTTTTAAATATGCTCATTTGTCGTAGGTAGAGCCTTTGCTGCCAGCAGGCGTTTACAGCCTCGACAGGGTTACCTATTACCCAGCAATGATCCTATATCCTACTTAGAGAAATATACAATTTTCAAAGAGAAATCCATATCCACACTTATTTCTTTCATTTTCTTTTTTACCCTTAAAGAAAAATGTCTTGGTTTGGTAGCCAATTTATGACAGTGCCATTCACTTGATTTATAACTTTGTTGAACAAGCTAGCTCGTGATGAGACCCCTTGTCTTTTGATTGCAATAATCTTGAGTCATTGCCCAGTTGTGGTATGCAGTATTGGCAAATTCAGCAAGCTATAATATCTATGATCATGATAAGTCGGCTTGTGATGAGACCTCTTACTCTTTAAGTTAAAGTGTATCATTAGATTATTCCCTGAACGTTGTAATTTCCTAAGTTGGGAGGAAGTCATTGTTTCCTTAAGATAGCTCTGGATGACAATAGTAGAGTTTTTGGAAAGAAATTTTCTACAGAGAATCTTCATTTTTTTATTGATACTTTTCATTAGACTGATATAAAACAATTTCCACTAAAGGTTGCCTTTTATCAAAATTTACAAGGTTGAAACTAGTATCATTTCTAGGCCTAAAGATTTTAACTATATCTTTCAATAATAATGATCAATTTTCTAGAAGAATTCTATTTATACAAGTGAACAAAAAAAAAAATCTAAAAGAGAATTTGTATCTTTTTGTGAATTCCAAATGTAACCATTTACAACTGGTTTTATTTATGAAAAATAAATAAAACTAATATACAAAATAGAAGAATGATCTTCTATGGAAAATATTTTTTGAGGATCTGTCCATTAATAGGTAAAGACTCTCTTTTTCCTGTTAAATCCTGTAACATAAAAGTAGATGGACCTATGATTTCTGTGATTTGGAAAGGACCAAGCCACATTCATTGAAATTTCGTATGTTTCCCTTTTTCCTCATGAGCCTTGTCCCATTTTAAAACTAGATCTCTGATCTGAAAGTCCTTTCTGGATATCATATTTGAATCAAAAGAAGCTTTCACTAATGCCTAGTGATGAGCATGAGTTATTTTGGTTTTTTCTCGTTGTTCTTCCAGCTTTATTATTTCCAGCTACCTTAATTGTAAGGAATAAGTTGGTGCTTCATCAATATATCGAACTAAGGCCAAAGAAGGAATTGCTATATGAGTTGGAAGAACCACTTCTTTCCCATAAACTAAATTAAAGGTTGAAGTGCCAATGGAAGCTTTCTACATTATTCGATCTTCCATTAAAGCATATACTAAAGAATTATGCCAATTTTTGTGATTTTGATCAATGGTTCACTTAATGATTCTGCTTAAGTTTTTATTTGTAGATTCAGCTAACCCATTCCCCTGTGGGTAATAATTGGCAGAGTATTTAAGTTTGAAACCCCTTTTGAGTGCAAATTCGGTCATAGCATTACCAGAAAAACACGATGCATTATCAAACATTAAAGAAAAAGGTAAACCAAACCTGGTGATTATGAACTGATCTATGAACTCGATGATATGCTCGGCATTAGCTGTTTTGAGAGGAAATGCTTCTACCCATTTAGTAAAATAATCAGTTGATGTAAGGATATACCTATGATGTTTAGAAGAGTGAGGAAAGATCTCACCTATTATGTCCAATCCCCATTGATCAAAAGGTTGCTCAATGTTGACTGGTTGCAGTGGCAATGATGGTTTCTTTTGTCTCCCAGCAGCATTTTGACAAACTTGACATTTCCTTACGTAGCTATGTCAGTATTTGAATAGTGTGGGCCAGTAATAGCCTGCACAGAGGATTTTATGTGCAGTAGCATGTCCAGCATAATGTCCGCCTGCTGGCCCATCGTGGAGTTCCTGCAAGACTTTTTCAGCTTAAGATTTCTCAAGACATATAAGGAGAACAGAATCATAATTCATTCTAAAAAGAACATCGTTCACAAGCTGATATTGTTTAGCCTTCAACCTTAGAGCTCTTTTCTTGGTGTAATCGAGATTTGGAGGAGCATATCCATTCTTTAGATAAAATATGATATCAGCATATAATGATTCAACATCGTTTAGGCTTACCTCATACATTTGTATCTCTACAGATGGCTTTTCATAAATAAGCGATGCTCCAACTAGTATTTTGCAGAAGCCTTGACCTCTTACAGTACTTGCTGATTTGATTTCTACATCATATTCTTGTAAGACATTAATCCAATTGGCTCTTTTCTCACCCACATATTTCTGTACTAAGAGATTTCTTACCGCTGGAAATGGTACTATGATTTTTGTATGGGTTTTAAGTATAAAGGGTCTAAAATATTTAATTGCTTTGAAAACAGCATAAGATTGTTTCTCTACATTTGAATAATTCAACTCAACCCCTTGTAAATTTGAACTGAAAAAAGCAATTGGGGCTTCTGCCTTGTCTTGATTTGCTTGAGTGAGTATCGCAACATATGATTTATCAGAGGAAAATGTATATAAAATAAAAGGATCGGAAAAAATTGGAGTTGCTAAAGATGGAGCATTAACAATTGCTTGTTTGATCAGATTGAATGCCTCATATTCGTCTTGGCCCCATTTGAAGTTTGAATTCTTTTTAATCATTGCTTGTAAAGGAGATACAATTCTTGAAAAATCTAGCACAAATCTCTTTAAAAAATTAATCTGGCCAAGGAAAGATTGCATAGCTTTCTTGTTATGGGGTAGGGGTATTTCGGAAATCTCCTTGATTTTTTTAGGATCAATATGAATTCTAGATTTTGACACTATGAATCCAAGAAGTTTTCCTTCACTTAATGCAAAAAATGATTTTTTTGGGTTAAGTGAAATTCCATACCTTTGACAATGCTGGAAGATCTGTTTTAAATCTCTAAAATGATTGCTTCGTTTCTTGGAATATGCATTTATATCATCCAAGTAAATTACCACTGACTTGTTAACTAATCCCTTGAATGTGATGTCCATGGCTCTCTGAAATGTGGCACCAGCGTTGATTAGACCAAAAGGCATCTTTTGATATGCATAAGTGCCCCATTTGGTTCTGAATGTGGTTTTAAATTGATCATCAGGATGAACCAACACTTGGTTGTAACCAGAGAAACCATCTAAGAAAGACGTTAATTTTGATCCTGCAAATGCCTACAATATTTTCTCCATAGGAGGCAAAGGAAAATTATCTTTTTGGCAGGCTTTGTTAAGATTTCGAAAGTCAATGCAAATTCTAATGTCTCCGTTCTTCTTTCTAACGGGAACCATATTGGAAACCCATTTAGAATGTCGAATGGGAAAAATAATCTTGGCTTTCAATAACTTATTGAGTTCAGATTTGATCTGATTTTCTAGATTGGGATGGATCTTTCTCAGCTTTTGTTGGACAGGTTTTTCATCATTTATCATTGGGATAGTATGTTGTATGATAGAAGTGTCATAAGTTTTGATTTCATCGTAGTTCCAAGAAAAGACACTTTTGTATTGTTTCAAAAAATGAACATATGCTAATTTTTCTTCAGGAGCTAGACCAAGGCCTAGGTTGATATTTTGTGGTTTGGCATCAGTTCCTAGATTTACTAATTCATAATTCAAAGCTGAAATTTGTAGTTTTGAATTGGTAGATCTTTTGAATCGATCTTTCAAATCATAAAGGTCTTCTAACTTGACTACTGACTTTGGCATAGCATTATTAGTGCTATCTTGTTGCAATTGTCTGTCATGTTGGTCTTCATCAATTATCTAATTGGTGTAAGATCCTTCAGATGTGAGGAAGCTTACAATATCAAGATCATTGTTGAAAATCCTCCAATTGGTAATGTTATCAGGAATTGAGGGTCTAAATATTAATTCGATTGAAAATCGATCAGGGCTATAGTCTTCTGCAGGAATGAGCTTGGAAGCTACGTTAGCTAGAAGGTATGCACTAGCATTCTGGAGTCTGGGAATTGATGAAATATTAAATGCTATAAAGTGTTCAGTCAGATCTTGAACTAAAGATTGATAATGCTTTAAATGACCTGATAAAAAATGTATAGTATTGCGTACCTGTCTGATTACAATTTCAGAATCTCCGAAAACTTGTAGATATTTGATATCTAATCCGATTCCTTTGTATAATCCTTGGACTAAAGCCTCATATTCTGCGGTATTATTAGTGAAATCAAACTCGAGTCTGCAACTTAGCATAATTTTGTTTCCCTCTGGACTAATCAACACGCATCCTGCTCCTGCTCCTTCATTAGACTTAGAACCATCAAAAAATAACTTCCAAAATAAAGATTTATTTACAGGAGCATCAATAAAATTAATGCATTTAGAACTATATGTTTGAGAAAAAATTTATATTTGAGTTAAAACAGAATGTTCTAAGTAAGGTGAAGTATGAGCATTAAAATTTCCTAAGAAAGAATCAACTGAATAATTTCCAATGATATTATTGTTGTATACTACCCGTTCATTTTCTCCTTCCAGTTCTGTTACTATATATTTCTGATGTTTTTCTTGCTCAACCTTTATCTGATTTGGTTTACCATTGTAAGGAAGCCACATGTGCGACCAATCAGCTGCAAAGTATCCATGAAGTTTTTCTGACCAATATCTGCTAAGAATTAAGCCATAAAATTCTGGAATATCTGCAACTAAAATGTTGATAACTTGACATACCTTTGGATTATATGACAGCCTTATGGTAACTTGATTTAATTCACCTATCACTTCAACTTGCGATCGATCTAGCTGAACTATGCGCACAACAAATTTTTGTGGTTGAATGTTCAATTTTGCACATATTGATTTTGGTAAAATATTAGATGAAGCTCCAGAATCCACTAAACAATTATGCAAATTTTTATTGAAAACTTCATAAGTAAGAAGAAATGGGGGAGTATGAGATCTCGACCTTCCTCCAATTAAAGCGATATTTTATAGATTAACTTTACTAATCATATTAGTTGGAGGTCTTCCCATCTCATGGAAAGATTGAGAAATTATAGGTGCAGCAAAGGTTTTTCTGGTATAGCATGTAATTCTTTCAAAAGTACCTTTTGCTGGTGTTTTAACTTGCTCAATTCATAAAAAGTGATGTTAGCCCTAGTCTTATTCATGTATTCTATGATATTATACTCCATTTCATCCGAAACAATCAATGTTTTTAATTGAGTTGATGAATCTGTTTGGACTCGGCTGGTTTGAATCGCTTTAGATGTTGTTTTCTTGGATGCAACTTTATCCTTATTCATTGAGCTTGCGCTCTTTGGCTTGGGAGTAGGTTGAGGAGGATCAAGTTGATTTCTACTTCGAGTGCTAACCGTGGATGCTTCTTGATCTTCTTCATCTGGGAGGATGAAATCCCACATACCTTGTACTTCTACAACTTCTTCTTCATCGGTAGTTTCTTCAGTAGCAATCACCTCCTCTTCTTCTTCTAATTCAACATTTGTAATAGCATTTGGTGGCTTTCAATCAGTTGAAGGGTTTCTTCTATAAGGCTCGAATGACTTTTAAGAAGATGTTTCTGCCACTTGTTTCTTAATGTCAACCATTTCGTTGGACATGGTTTTTAGAAATTTCTGCAATCCTTCTAAATCGAATGGATCTTTCGATTGTTTTTTCTTAGGGTCCTTCTTAAAAGTAACCTTCTTGGATTTTCATTCCTCTATCGCATTTTTCTTTTCTAGAGCAATGATACATTTCTCTACTGTTATTGCTTCTTTCATATTGTCAGCTAAAGTTGTTTTGTTAGTCCTGTCAACGAAGATTGCTATGTTCGATGGTAAAGTAGAAATGTACCATTCACTTCGCACTTCTTCACTAGGCTTGGAAGAGTAGGAATTTTATTTAACAGTTTATTGAAACGTGAATTAAAATCCTTGATAGGTTCTTTTGACTCAGCCCTAAGGTTAGACAGGTCATTGATCAGTGTCGTTGTAGACCTGTCATCATCGAACTTAGTCAAAAATTGATCTTGGAAGATATCCCAACTAGTGATAGATCCAGACGGTAATGAAAAATACCATGATCTAGCTGCTCCTTGTAGAGTATAGGGAAAAATTCGGACGACAACATCTTAATTGGTAACTCCATTGATATTTATGGACAACATAAAGTTATTTATATGTTCTTCCGCTAACATGCCTACTTCAGGATTAAACTTAGGCAACCATTTTTCAGGATGGGTCGGTAATTGACTCAAGGGTGCAGGCATTAAGAATTCCCCTGGGTTATTCCAAGTAAATTGGGCCATCGCTAAACTACCAACAGAGGAAAGCACAGAAGATGATCCCTGCGATTGGGAAGATGAGGATATTACGATTCTAGATGTTTGAGAAGGAGATGTGGAAGTTCCAGTGGACTGACGGACAATAGTCTGAAGTGGAGGGGTGGATGGTTGACTTCACGGTGAAGAGGTTGAGATGGATGATGATGATGAAAGATTCTCGCTATTAGACCCTTTAGGTGATTTCCTTGCTCTATTCCTTGTAGGTAGAGGTAACTCAGTTGGCTGAACGCCAAAATTTTCGCTCTGTAATCTGGTGAGAGGATGAGCAGGATTATATTGCAAAGTCACACTGCCTTGAGATTTATCAGATCTTTGAGGTGATATTGAAAATCACTGAATTTTATGGATCAAATATTAAACTTCAGGAGGTTCAATAGTAGATTCTTCTGAAAATTCAGGGTTTGTGGCAGTGGTTGTTGTTCTTTCTACTTCTAGCTCTAGATTTAAAGATTCTAAGTGTGATGGAGAAGTCGAGGGAGATGGTGAGGGAAATATACTCTTAGAATGGTATTTACATTTTGACTTACTTTCCATTCATAGTTCAGGGCCCTCCTTCTAGTGCCAAATATGTTGAAGCCCCGAAAATCAGGTCTACAACAAGGGGGATACCCACCCGGTCCAGACCTTGGTTAGCAGCTCCTTTTCCGTTTGGTATAGTGGGTCCGACTGGGGATAATGGGACCAGTTTCCCAATATGTGTGTGTGTGTTGAGAATTGATATTTTGTTTCTAAAAGGTCCTAAGTGAAATTCTTTTATCCTAATTCTAATCTAATAACATGTAATTGTATTCTAATTAAATAGAAATATCTAATTCTAAACTAACCCGGGATGTAATCTTTCCGTTATGCGATCTAAAATGATTTCAAATAATAATTGGTAATAAATATCATTCAACTATTATAAGAAAAGAATTCAATAAAGATAAACCACTTCGTATAAAAATTTAGACAAAACAGTTGTGAAAAACATATCGCATAATAAGCTACTCATATATTAAGCATAAATAAATAGCTATCACCGTACAAAAGTGCCAAATGATAACTCAAGCATTCAAGCATCAATATATAAACAACTAAACATAAATATCACTTTAACACAAAGGCAAAAATAGTTAAGAGATAAAAGTACCATTTATAACTAGTTCTACTCATGAGCTGCAAGCAATAATGACTTATCTCTTCTTAATCCAACATCCACTAAGAGTAAAAAAGTGCAACATCAGTAGTAGATATTAAACGTAGATATCAATAAATCTTGTTCCATTCATTCATCAAAACCTCCTCGGAGGGTGCAAAAGTGCATGTGTCGAGGACAAGTTTTTGACAAATTTTAGGACCCTTCTCTAAATGCATGAGAAGGGTTTAAATACTACTAACTAAATCTAAAAATAATTTATTAAAAAAATGTAGGATACGGTTTAAATGACCGTCCTCATTTTAGGCAAAAAATAAAGCAACACTAATACTAAATCTAAAATTAAAACTTAACAACTAACTACTTGTGAATCTGTTCTTTGAAATTGCAAGCGTTCAACATTTGTTTGAGAAGAGTAGGTTGGCCGACTTCAGACTTTAACTATCCTGTGAAAACAGAATCGGCAAGAGCTGGCACCATATTCTCGGCATAATTGATGATACATTTGAGATTCATTCACTGGCTATGTGGTTTTACAAAACACGCCTAGTAAGAATCCCAATTTAACTTAGTTAATATTTTAATCGATTTTGCCTTTTCTCGAGCCTTCTGTTTCCAGTCTGTCTATAGTTGTTGTGCTTTCGGTAGATATCCTCGAGTGGTTTGTGAGATCATATTTTCCTTGTGCAAATTTTCATTTATGCAATGAATAACATTGTTTGCTGTTGTGGCTGCTTCTTCTGCCGCTTGCTCTGCTTTTATGATTTGTGCATCCCAATTATTAAAGAGAATTTCTTTGTGATTGTCATTGATTATAGGTGCACCTGATCTTTTCCCCTCCTCTGTTTCTTGCCAAGCCAAATATTCTATAACTCTTTTATCAATTAAATCATAATCATGTCGTAAGTCTACGACTTGATTATTGATTTTATCACTTTCTTCACAGTAAGAGTTCCACTGTGATATTCTTTGGCATAATATTTCCTGTTGCTGCAGTAGTTGACCATTTAAGGAAATGGACTCTGTGATAAATTCTATAAGCTTGGGATCATCTTTTTGCATCTCTTGCATAACCTGTATTTGTTTTTCTTTTTCAGTCAAACTATTTTGGTATCCTATCTGCATTTGTTGGAAGTCCTACTGTAATTTTTCCAGCTGTTTCTGTACTTCATTGTTGGCGTTGGCTTGTTGCAGTTGTTGTTACAAAACCTGTACTTGATCTTCTTTCTCATTCAGTAATTGTCGTACCTAAGATGCTTTATCAATGGCTACATAGGCATATGCTCCTGTGATCTAAGATAATTTGCTGAAATTTTCAGTTGGATCAGTGGTAGGATCTTGCCATAGGACGTCTAATTGTTATGCATCATGAGAGAGAAAATTTTCCAATTTCCTTTTCTTTCTTTGTCTTCTTACCACTGCCTTGTGTTGTGGACTATAAAATACATCAAGAGGAGGAATTTCCTCTATTTTGAGCATAAGTTCAGAGGATGGGGTAATGGGAATATGTTCCATTTCTGAGACATTGCTAGTTATTCCTGTGATTATATATTTTGTTGTCTGTACATTACTCATAGGTTTCTATGTGTTCTGTCCTTCAATATTGATTAAATCATTGAATGTATCCCATTGTTTATCTAACTCAGTTCTGACTGATGTTTGCTGTACAATGAGAGGGGGAAGATTTAACTATGGAGAGGTCAAAACCTGTTGTTGTGAGAGCTCCTTTGACTGGGCAGTATCCCTTACTGACCCTTCACTTTTATCATGGTCATTTTCAGACCTCTTAGAGTGTTCTGACGTTTCTTTCCCAGACTTAGATTTATATCTATCTATATCTGAACTTCCACTGAGACTAATACTGGGAGTTGGTTCCCTTATGGGTTCCAACCGTAATTTATCCAAAGGGATACTAGTTAACCTCCTTTCTCTGTATATTTTGAACTCTTTAAATTCTGTTGGAGGAAACCGCATTTGAGCCGAATGTAGAACCTCTTTAAGTGTGCCTTTTTCTTGGAAAAGGCCATCAAAAATATCATCTTCTTTAGAAAACACTCTTATTTTGACTGCAGTAGTGAAATTTTTAGCAACATCATAAGGATAGAACGGTCTTCTTGGAAATTTGAACAAACGTAAACATGTAATTTTGTTTACTTCTTTGAATGCATTGCCTACATCAAATAGTGAAAAGGCTCCACAGACCACAGGAAATTGTGGCAAAATAACTTTCTTTTTTTCCTTCAAATCTTTAGTCAAACCTCCTTCTCCGCAGGTTTGATAAGCAATTTCTCGTGCCATGAGTTTATCAGGAACATACAAAGGTAAGACATGAGGTTAAGCGAAACTTCCAAAAACCCTGACATATGTAAACAGTTCTTCCCCAAACCATCTTGCAACAGGCAGTATGTCTACTTCTACTTCAGGAGAAAACCTAGGAGCATCTTTATCATACAACATTGTGTACAAGGGAAACATGACTCCATGACATATCTTGTAAAAATAGGAAATGAACTTGGAATCCCACAATTCTTTGTGATAAATATGAATGGGTAAGGGGTCTTGAGTCGTCCATTTCCAACCCATTAAAGGAAACTTGGAAATATAACAGATTGAATCCATCACATAAGCAAATAAGTAAAAAGGGGGATAAATTCTCTGAGAAACATTTCTTTTAGACTGGTAATTCAAAATGGCCATGGCTAAGTTATCATATAATATCTTATCCCAATCCACAACAGTAGCATTAATAGCAACAATAAATAATGGTAGCCATTCAGATGAAAATCTATTAATTTCTGGCTTTCTGAAAAGCCTACAGAGCATAGCAGTAGCAAAGCAATATGGGGAAGTGAGAGAACCAGTACTATAGATACCATGTTTATCCTTCTTTAGTGGTTCGTCTCTCCTTGAGCAGTCCTTGGTGCATTCTGCCAGGTTTTCATTTTCTTTAGCAAATTTCTCCATGAAATGTTTGTTATAAGTTGCCTATGGCTCTGGTAAATGATACATGAGTCTCAAATCTTGTGGAGTGAATGAACCAATGAGTTCTTGACCTTGAGTCTTAAAATGTTTGTTTGTAATATCAGTGTTGTCAAGCACCCATTTAACCATGTCCATGTATGGAATAATTTTGGGCCTCGCCACTATCCGGTGCAAGAATGAGCAAGATAACTTTGTAATAGAAGCCTCAGAAGATCCATGTGAGCCTGCAGTAGCTGTAACCTCCATTACTCTGGGGTTCTCTTCCTCAATTAGATTGTACATGCCCTCCCAAGTAGTAATACCAGCATCTTTGTTACAGGCGGTGTTTGTATACAAGGGCGTCATTTCTTTGTATTCAAAACACAGAGCCTTGTCTTTCTTTCCCATAATATCCTGAATACTGCTTTGTATAGTTCTCTGTTATTCGTTCTTGCAGTTTACAAGCGAGATGAGAATAATGATATAAAAGATGACGGGAAAGGTTTTAAATGCTAAAGACGTATAAAATATACCACTTTACGTGAAATAGCTCTTCGATCAGAATGAAACCATATTTCATTAATGAGTGACAACCAATTCATTAATTAACATTAAAGTGCATAACCAAGTCTCAATTTATGGAAAAAAAATTTCGTACAATGAGCCTTAAAAATCTGCGATAAGGTGATCTGCGATTTGCTTCGCAATATCGCAAATCGCAATCTCGTAAAATTGCAATATCACAATACCGCAATATCGCAATATCGCAAAATCTCTGCATCACAGCAAATGACAAATCTCCATTAATGTGTTTTTTCTGTGAAATGCGTTTTGCAATATATGCCATCGCATATTGGCGGTTTTTAGATTTTCAGCGTAACATATGACATTTGAAGCATGCAATGCGATGAATGTTCTTTTAGTGCGTAGTTTCGTATCGTGATCTCGCAATCTTAGAATTCCACTTGTAAGGAGGTATTCATTACTTTTTTGCGATGCGATATTTCTTAAAGAATGATTTTATTCTATCCTATCGTAAAACTTAAGCTTTTTAAAGAATTTTCAAGGGGTATTCTCTTAAGTCTATGATAGTAAGTTTTATTGAAAAAGGAAATATATGCACTAATCGATTTTTTAAATTTTTGAATAAGGGTCCCCATTTATTTAGTATTAGTGATAATACTAAAAAAAAGGGGCGGTTTTTGCTATCCACAACAGAACCCTTTGGTATTGTGCTCGACATAGTAATCTTCTCGCACCTTGTCGGCGATATGTTGCTCATACTTCTTGCTGACGCACTCCATGGGATTTGGCTCCTCCATGGGGAGACCAGTAATGCAGTGAATTAGGGTGACATCGAGGGGAATGCGGTCCAGGATCCATAAGCTACCATCATGGATCAGAGCTAGTAGCTGTCGCACCACTTGATCAGTTACATTGTATTGGCCAAAGTGAGTTATCCACAGAAATTTTAGTAATCCATATTTTTCTAACCCGTGTGCCTACGACATTGGTATGACCCTTAGCACATCGTCCCCCAATACTCTTTCTAGGTACAACTCAGGTGCCAATTCTGGGAAGGCCTCCGGGTTGAAAAGGTCATGATCACAAACTTAATTAAGGAGATCTTGAACTATGCTTCTCCAATTATGGGTACTTCTCTCGGAATTAGTGGCATTTGCTTATAGGAGCGCAGACCCTCGATATTCTTAGGCGTGCACACTGAGGGTCTTCGAGGGTGAACATAGGGTGGAAACCAAGTGATTGGGGCAGCAATCCGAGCTTCATCCTGATCATACAGAGGTCGCTTCGCCGGGCTAGGCAAGCGTGACTTAGGCACTGTTTGAGGGGATTGCACTTTCCGAGGGGAGGTGTTCGGCTTCCCCCCAGCCCATTTGATAGCCCTCCCTTGCCCTTGCTCCTGACCTTTCCGCTTACTTTTCTTTTTCTCCACCTACTTCCCCTTAGTCAGTGTGGACATGACTTCTTCGACTTCAGGGGTGACCTCCAACACTTCATTGGATGCTCTCTCAGTAGAGGCCATAGTCTGTGATGACTCAGCAGGATTGGTTGCAGTCATTCTCGCTCGGAAGATGAACTTGGAGTTACTACTATCGGAGGGGGTAGCACGCCCAGACATGAACATAGCACAATAGTTATGAAAATTTGCAAGGCATAAGTTTCTCAGGATATGCAGAACCCAGTTCGGAGCTGCCCTTCTCCATTTATAGCATTGAAGAGTGAACAACGACCGGATGAAACTTAGCTGAAACTCACCATCAAGGAAATGGTAAAAAATATTCGAAAATCACTGCATTAATTGCCTACTGCCTGCTCCTTCCAATGGTAAAGTTGGATTTTCACCCAGCGGTATTGTTCCAACTGCTAGTTTTTGCAGTTGTGGATTACCCCTATGCTCCTATCACACCTCCCTGGGCTTTTAGATCTGCAGTCGACCCCTGCACGTATAATGGGCCTGCCTGCGTTTTTCCTCTTGCTTGTGTGTATTCCTTCTAATACAGCTACCCTGGTCATATAGTCATTTAATCTAGTATGGTTTGAGATGGCTGACATTAAAATATCTCGGTACAATATCACTGCGCAATGCAGCTAACCAAAAACTCCTCCATCAGTGATTTCCTTTACCATATAGGAGCACGGCCAGCGCTGACGGAACTTCCTCGGGTGTTTTGCAAACTGGCTATCGTATAGTAGGACCAATTCTCCTTCCTAAAAGACTTTTTGTTGAATATGTCTATCATGCCATGCTTTTTTCCAGGCCTTGTAAACTTGTTGATGAAAGTTAGTAATGAATATATATTCCTCCAAGGCGACTAGCTACGCTATGCGTTCCTCCATGATATCGGGCTCCACCATGTTCGTAAAGGCTGCGATGCGCAAGGGCCTTGCATTTGGCCCACTATATCTCCACCAGCATAATCCCATCTACGATACTTTCTCATCTGCTTCATCAACCCCGCACATGAGACCAACCAATGGGACCCCCACCCTCAGAAAAACACCTTCCTCACACCATCAGTGAGCGAACACTTTCATGTTTTGGGGTACCCATCTCCGTGTTTTATACAAACCAAACCCCATTATTTTATTCTTTTGGTAAGTGTACAAAGACCCCAAATGGTGCACTACATCCTTAACCCTCTCATTTCATCTTTTCTCCCACGGTAGAAGTCCATGAGCACCCTTGGTCGGAGTATTATAACCACCATGCACATGCCATCATGACATTCATATCCGTTTTACACCCGCCTGGGAAGTCCTGCTGACTCCAGGGATTTCCCCATCAGAAATAACTATGACTGTCACCAAGCTATTGACATATACTCTGACCTCGGGCCACTGAATCCCCATCATCAGTTTTCAGTCACCCCTCACCTTCATGCCTATGTTAAACCCATCACATCTAGGTCCTTGACCTCTTATGTCAGCAACCCCTCATTCGATTGAGGCTTCCTTTTTTTCAACTTCAACACCTATATTCCAAAAAGGAAGCGGTACCTTGGACCACCCCTCCCCATATTAGGGGCATCCTCTGGTGGCACTGTGGGAGACATTATTGCCCACAGATGTCATTGATCCTCCTGAAATTTGACTTCAACAAAAGGTTTCATGTCAAGATGGTATCATACCTTACAACCATTACATTTTGATAAAATCCATCGAAGACCTGTGCCTCCATAAGCGTCTCTGTCAACAATGCTTACACGGGAAGGTCCTAGACAACACCTATGCATATAATGTGCAACTATATGCCATACAAATTTTATTCATATGGGTACCGTATTCCACCTATTGTCAAATAAAAACACCCCTGAGGGCGTCAGCAATCATTGTCAGCAACTGCAAACATCACTACCATATCAGTGATACAGAAAGAACACATATTTGTCAAACTAGATTTATTTAACTAGCCACAGCATCACGAGCATGGGACATGCCCGCCTCATTGAAAATTTGTATTGTATTATAAATTGTATTTTCTTACAGGGATCCCTTAGGCCATGGTCATTCTTGGAAATGGTGCAGGGTGGTTTCAATTCAAAGCTTCATGCAGGACTCTCTCTTTCTCTACACACGATACCAAAAAGAAACTATAATGCATTTCAGCTATACATTTCTTCCTAGACCTCACACATTAGGGGGCAACTACTAACACTAGAAAATCGTAAAGCAAAAGACGACATTAATTAATGTCAAGCACAAGGATTTACAGGGCTGGAAGACATTACAAAATCTAGAAAGTATTTAAAAATCTCTAAGGTCTGAGGAAAATCAAATTTGAACTAGTCCTAATTGTTATTTTCGCGCATAATCCTTCGTGAAGAGCGCCTTCCATGCGCCTTATTTCTCGATATGCGTGCAATCCTAGGAGTGGTGAAATTTCACTACCAGGAACTACACAAAGAAAAGTACAAGTGATTCCTTACTTGTAGTCACCTAAGGACAGCCACCAACGCCTCCTTAGACACTATGTGAGCACACAATGGAATATTTGGAGCACACAAAGGAATCATACCCCTCTCTTCGGTCACCATCCTTCATGTACTAAGAGAGGGAAGGAAGGAATTGAAATCTCCTATATAAGACCACCATGAGATGAATAATTGGTGAGCACATTGTTATGCTGGTCAAAATTTCCCAAGAAATACCACCAGTGTGTGAGCCGGAGATGAAGATAGAGGGGACTCAATTGTTGGCCACCCAACAAGTTCAGTCCAAAACAGTAGAGAGAGAGGGAGACTGCACGGAGGCAAGCTTGGGATAAAAGCATCCTTGCATTGGGACCTAGAACCATTTTCTAGGGGCCCTTTGGAAATAGGGTAAAGTTTCACTCTTATTACTACCAATGCTCAATAAGAGGGGCCTAGAGCCACCGTTTGTATATTGTTGTCGTTTGACTCTTTTCAGAGCTCATGTTTATTTGTTTTAGTTTTTAATTTAGTTTTTATTTTATATATGCATGTTATTTTTCTATCTAGTATGCTTATTGATTCTAGCTTGATATTTCCTTTATCTTTCACTCTGTCCTCAGGAAAGATAGGGTAAAGGCCAATTTTTACTTTAAGAATTTAACATTACTATTAATTTCCAACATCTTTGGTCAAATTTTCAAACCCAATGAAGACCTGAGTAAAAAATGAGCTAAAAATTTTTGGAAACACGTTGTATGAATGTTGTTATGGCCTGGAAATGTGTTTCTAGCTGTACAAAACACATTTCCTACTCCTGGCACACATTTGTATAAATGGAAGTGTTTTCTGGGGTTGTACTACATGTGTGTTCATGTTCCATACAGAAACATGCATGGAATTGCCTTGTACTACATGTTTCCTTTAGCTTAACTTTTTAATAATATTGCTTGTATTGCAATTTTTTTTTTACTTGACAAAAGACAACAAAAATACATACACGATCTCTTTGGAAGATAAGGAACGTATGTATAGGATTTCTGTTTTCTTTAAAATTATATTTATGGAAATATTTTGGCTCTCATGACCATTACTTCTTTGACTATTACCAATGAGTAACAGTGAAGGGTATTTTATATCATGTACCCACTATAAAAACTATTCATGATGTACAATGAGACTAAAGAATCTTTTTATTACTTCTTGTATTGTTTCATATTTCTTGACAAGCCAAGAAAAGTAGATGCAACCTTGTTTCTGCAAAATAATTTTTATGGAAGCATGGCTCCTATATTACACAAAAATAATGATAACATTAGTGTTCTTGTTGGATAACTACATGGCATAATGCATCTTAGTTAACATCCTCTCCCAAAATTAATAAGTATTACCAATATTTCTGCTTAGCACTGATATCTGGAGGGTATATATATTTCCTAGAAAACCTCATTCTAACTGAAAATTGTTCAGCTAATTTGGTTTTGAAATCAAGTATTTCTCTAGAGCAGAAGTTGCCTTGCATGATTGTATTCCCTAGATGGTTTTCATCATGCATGACAATCAATGCATTCACTGAATAACTCCTGTGCAATAAAAATGCCCAATGCAAAGGGTTTTGTCTGTCTAGAAAATCCATCCCAACAATGCTTTAGCCACTCTAAACAGATGCAATATAGAAGTTTTTGTTAGTATCGATTTATGATGTCTAATTTTTACTACTATTCTTTGGTTAACTATCATTGATTCATTCATCCTAAAATTCCCTACTCTAGTAACATTCTTGTTGTTCAAGTTTCCATATAGTCTGATAGAATGATACCTTTTATGTCAACTAAGATGCATTATGCCATATAGTATTGCATACACCACTTTTTTTAGTATGGTTCTATATAGTAGGACAATATCTTATCCTTAATCTACCCGCAATCTGTTTAGATTTGTCCATGCACTTCCATCTATATTTAGATTAAATTATGGAATAGATTCTTGATCCTTCAAGAGTATAAGAAATGAATCATCTAGAAAGTGGCCTTTAAATAATTGACCTACTTCTGTCTCAGGAACGGGAATTCACTTGATTAGACCTTGGGCCATTCTTTTTTTTTTTGGTAATTTGATACTCAAAAGCTTTTGACACCATGTCATGGAAAACAGGAACTAATGGAAGATTTTCTGATGATTTAAACAACTTGTAACCTTCCCATATCTTCATAGTTACATATATCGATGGAAAGGTTAGCCAAAGTGCCCAATGAAAGAGGGACTGAAGCCTAGCCTTAGCGTGGATAGGAAATAGGACCACTTCACTCCATAAGTTTTTTTAAATTCAATATGGTTGAACAAGACATTGGGCCTAGTTTGTCAATTCTGATAATTGTTTGTAATATATATTTTAAAATTATCATAGCAAAACGCCTTTGAAATTAATTTATAACAAATTTTATTGTGTGATAGGCCTTTTGTTTGTAATCAGCTCTTGGTCACTGGCCTTGAATATGAGTTTGATATTACTGTTCTTTGATATTTAACCTTCTCATTGTTTCCTTGTATATCTGCAGATGATTTGGGCCAGCAGAGTCCCAGGTAATCTTGCAAAGCTCACATGGGAAGCCATCTAACTTTCTGAATTGTTGTTTGCTATATATGAATGTGATATGGAAAAATTGTCCAAGTTAACAACTGGTCACAAAGTCTTGTCTGGGATTCTGTTAGCTTTTGCAGGACCGCATCCACACAATATTGCATGATCACCTTACTTTCCTCACTCATTTTTGGAGACTAGAATGCCATATAATAAGGGCTACAAATTCATCTTTGATATCAACCTGCTGAAAAATTCCTTTAATCACTGGTCAGGTGTCTTGAGCACTGGGATATTTTTAAAGGGATTCTTCTAAGGCCATGCCTTTAAAAATTATTACATGGGCCTTGATTTGTGTCTCATTTCATAGGTTTAGAGAGAATATTATACTCAAATGATGCAACTCTTGTGGGAATGATTTTTCTCACATCTCCCTTTTCCTGTTTCTTGCTACTAATACATGCTACAGATATGATGCTCCTTGTATAATGGCCTCGAAGATCTCTCATATATGGGTTTCATCTTCAACTAGCACCTCTTTTTTATAATTGAGTTTTTATATCCTCTTAGAAGTACTGAAAGTAGAATTTGGTGGTGTCTTACACATCCTTTATCTATTCAATGTGTTATCACAAAATTGCACCTGATAGGCTGCTAATCATACAACTTTATGTAACTTTTTCAGACCAACTTGTAACTGAATTTTAGCCTCTTCAATCTGAGAGGACTCTCTTAAAGGGGTTAATGATATTGAATAAATATGAATCTAGATGGCTAACTCTACTTGAAAAACAACTTGCTTATGATGCGTATAGGTTGAAAAGAGAATGAGTCTATAATAATTGGGCTTATGGAGTCAACAAATTCAGTGATTCAGTAGTAAATTCACTTTTCATGGAAGTTGAGGCAGGTAAGAGTTTGTAGCAGAGGTAAAGCACACATGAAAATATGAAATAACACAGTCAATTCATCTATAAAGGAAGTTAGAGCATTACATGAATGAATTCTGCGTATTAAAAATGAAAACCATTGAAAATGATACACATAGAAAATATATATCAAATAAGCACTAAAAAATCCATGAGAATCTCAGGTTGGTCAAGTAAAATTTCTTTGTATTACTGAAAACAGTCAATTCACATAAAGATGCAGTTTTGCCAAAAAGTCTCCAACCCTTTACAAATTTGAATCTCTTCCCTTTAATAGACTTGTTACATGATGAGATGATGTGTATAGGTTGAAAAGAGAATGAGTCTACAATCATCGGGCTTATGGAGTCAACAAATTCAGTGATTCAGTAGTAAATTCACTTGACATGGAAGTTGAGGTAGGTAAGAGTTTGTAGCAGAGGTAAAGCACACATGAAAATATGAAATAACACAATCAATTCATCTATAAAGGAAGTTAGAGCATTACATGAATTAATTTTGAGTATTAAAAATAAAAACCACTGCAAATGGTACACATAGAAAATATAGATCAAATAAGCACTAAAAACTCCATGAGAATCTCAGGTTGGTCAAGTAAAAGTTCTTTGTATTACCGAAAGCAGTCAATTCACATAAAGATGCAGTTTTTCCAAAAAGTCTCCAACCCTTTACAAATTCAAATCTCTGCCCTTTAATAGACTTGTTACATAATGAGATGATCTGCCTCATGGTTGGATTAATCAAACTTTTTCTAATGACACCTTGCATAACAAGAAAAAATTTACATTAATGAGAAAATGACAATTATTCTATTTGACAGTCCTTTTCCTAATAGGACTCAAACTACCTTATCTCTTAGTATCAGTTACATATTTGACAACTATTCTTTCACTTGTTCAAATAGGGTGTGATGGAACTCATCACTACATGACATCTTAATTAGCCTCCTTTAAAACTAGAAACAAACCCTACTTTTTAGGAATAATGGTCCTTATCTTCAACGCATGCTTTGCTTGATGAGTTGTCTTCATCTCCTAGTCTTCAAGTATTGAATGACTGCTAATATAGTCCTTTGACCCTTTGGAAGTACCCAACTGTCAAAAACTTCCCAAAAACTTGTTTATAAAGCTTCAAAACAGTACGCTACATAAGTATGATAGTTTCATAGCGTACTTTCGTAGCGTTACAAAAATTCCCTTTGCCATCAACTTTTCTGATTCTTTCCTTCTTCATTGTATTCCTCATGTCTTGGCATATCCTCCATTTGATTTCCTCCTCTTGTAAACTTCCCAAAATGGTTCAAAATAAAAAAATAAAGCTACAGCGTTTTCTTGGTTTCAAGCCTAAGAAACGCTACAAAACTACTGAAAAGTGTGTTATTTATAGATTTTTGTCTATCTTCAAAAATGTGCCTTCAAACTGTAAAAAAATTGTTTTCAACACGCCATTTACCTTCAAAAACATAAACCAGCTCAAACTAGGAGTCTTGAGGTGTTTCTTCCTCATTGATGATGAGTTGAGCTATTGGCTCCTCAACTACTGTCATTTTAAGGCCTTTCTTCTCCAATTCCTCATGAATTAGTTCTAGTTGTTCCTGGAGGTCTTTAACCTTATCCTTCAACTTTCTATTTGTAGATTTCAAATGTAAATTCATTCTCCTGACATTTTTCACCTCTTTCCTCAATGACATGGTCCATTTGATTAATTGTTGTGTATTATTAAGGGTCTTGGAAACATTGTCAACCTGCTCTTCTCAATTCTCTTTCATCTTTTCAAACTGAACCTTTTGGACATTGTGTTTTCTTGCTTCCTTCTTATTAACTGAAATTTCATGGTTCGCTAACCTTAAATTTTCTTCAAGAAGTTCAAACTCTGTTTTTTCAATTACTTTTTCTTTTCCTTTCTTTGGCTTGCTAACTGTATCTTTTTCTGCAAGAGATGAAAGATCAATAATATATTATGGTGGCTTGAAAATATCAGTAGCTAGATGAACCTCTTTGTTGCTCTCCAAAAGTTTTCTAGCATGCCTTGTCATGGGTTTTCTTGTCTGGAACATAAAACTTGCATCTTCTCCTTCAAATTCTAGTTTCTTTGCAGATTTGGATTTCTTTAGTTTCTGTCCATCTTCTTCTATATCCTCAGCCTAGACTATAGGAGTCTCTTCAATATCAAAGGCATGCAATATATCTTCTAAATTTCCTTTAGCTACCGTTCTGTCTTCTACAACCACTATTTTGTCTTCTAAAGCCACTGTTTGACTGCTTGTGATCCTTTTGTTGCCTTGTTTACTCACAAATTTATTTTGTTTGCAGGTTTGACTAAATTTTATTTTGCAGGTGGAACAATGGGTGTATCAAAACTCTACAATTGCTCTGTTTCCATCATGACTAGTTCACTTTTCTCTTGGTTCACTTGGTTCTACCACTAAAGGTGATGGGATACCCCTAGGTTTGGGAGTTCTTGTAGGAGTAAGGCTATCCAATTCAAAACCACTAACAAATAAGAAAGAGGACCGATATTTTCCTAGTCTTTGGAGCTCATTTAAAACTAGCAATTTAATTAAACCATGATGAAATAATGAATTTTCACTTCCTTCAGATTTTTCTTAGACCTTATCTGCCATTTTTGCTAAACTTCTATGTAAATAGAAAGGCATATAAAGAGATATCTTACTAGCAAAGTGTATGAGAAGTTTTAAATGATAAGAATAGACTTTATGGTATCTACCTTCACAAGTGAAATATTTTTGGATGATAAGCAGCAACTTTGAGTAGCTATCCTTCATGCAGCTCCTTGGAATAGCATTTGTAAGGTCCATTTCATTGTTTTATGGCTTGAAAAACTCTTTGCATTACTCCATGTTAAATTTGAATCCTTTGAACCACTTCTCTTGTCCCCTTGGAATCCCTATTACTGCTACAATGACTTCTAGTGTAATGGTAATATTCAACATCCCCACTTTAGTAGCCGTTCCACTAAAATTTAGAGCAAATTATTTGGAAACCTATACATGGCAGCCTTGTAGTCTTTCACAAAACTGTAAACATCCTGTCCTTCTGAAGACTTCTACAGCTATTGGGTTTTCATTGATCAAATTCATATCTGATGGCTCATATCTTAAACATTTTCCACCCTTATTTGTCTTTCTTTTTTCAGCCATAGTTTCTTTAGTGTCTTCTCTACCTCGCTTGATAGTTCTCTGCCTCACTTGATCACTGATATCTGCAACCTTTGAAAATACCAACCACAACTTTGGCTTAATGAAATTCTCTCCAGAGCTCAATATCACGCAAGGAAGGAATGAAGAATGAGAAATGACTTATTTTGGAAATATTTTGAAGTTCAATGCCCACTCATAACATAATGATGACTCATACATTCCTAAAAGGGTGATGATGAATTCAGAACTGACCATGTACCTTGATCTTTACCCTAACTGACTCAAATGGTATCTAAATTATCCTTTTCAAATGATTTTAAGACACCTAATAGCTAACTTGACATGACAGGTAGGAAACCTCACTTTCGTAGCGTATTTATTGTAAATAAGGGTGTTTTTTCCACGAAGGTATCAATGGTTTCGTAGCGAAAAGTGGAATTTATCAGTGTATTTCGCTACGAAACTGTGGTTTCTTGGCTAAAACGATCATTTCGGTACTAAAACATTGGGAAATGAAAACTTTAAGAAAGTTATGAGTGATGTGACATGAGGGGATTTTAAACTGAGTGGGTTTAGATCTTAGGGTAAGCTTAATAAGTAAAATTTAAATAAAATTTCCTTCACCAAGTAATGAAAAATGAACTCTACAACCCTACCTTTGACACATGAACCTATATGACTTTGTCAAATGATGCTTCATTTTTCTGAGTGATAACACAATGATAGCCCCTTTAGCTCGATATTCTTTAAAAACACTGAGTTGCCTCCAACTCTCTCATCTTCTGTTGTTTCCCTAGACTGGAAGGATTTTATGCACCATCTCTTTGCTAGTTAGTTGTAGTTGTTTCCTAATATTGCTTTCATTTTCGTTCTTAGTTTAAGGGATCATTCCAACCCATTTTTTAATTTTAGAACATGTTCTATGCCATTTCAAATTAGGGCACAAAATACTGAAGCAGATAGAACAAATAAATCGATCGATGGAAGACAAGCCAACTAAGAAGAAGAATGATGGCATTACAAAGATTAGCAGGATGCTTCAACCAGAAAAGTCTCCAATAGGTCATTCATCCAATCGTGTCACACACAACCCCAAGACAACCCAGACAAAGAATTCTCCACAAAGACGCGGCACCAAGAACGCAGCTCCATTGCCATCAAGAGAGAAGTCTCTCCAATATATAGGCATCTTTGGGGGTGTGTGACACGTCCTTTAAGACATTTAAGTCTATATTATATTCCAGGCCGACCTAGCACATAAGTGGAATAAATTCAAAGTACATTTTATGCTCATTCGATCGAGATGATCTTTAGATCAATCTTACACCTCTCCTAAAGAGGAATCCAATAAAAATATTGGGATTGTAATCTAAGTAGAAAAACCTGAAGTTTGGACCTATTTGTGAAAATTTAACAATCCCTCTCAAATAGGGAGAACTCCGTCCACTAGTGTAATCCAAACATCATGTGTCATCCTGTCATAACTTGCTTCACTAGCTTCTTTATTTCAGAATAGAAGTGGGTCAGTCACCAAGACATCATTCCCGACTGACAGATTTAGCCCAGAGGTCTGAAACCTCTAGGGGACTCACAGAAAGTCTCATACCAACCCAAATTTGGTTTACCTAACTCGAAGTCAGTTGGAGGTCCAAAACCTCACTAGGACTCAAGAGAGTCATATACTAACCCAAAGTTAGTTTCACTGACCCGAAGTTAGTTGGAGGTCTGAAACCTCACTAAACTTGATCCCAGATCAAGTGGTTGGACACGTGTCATCCTAGACATAAAGAGTATGGCAATATATGATGCGTCCATCATTCTTGCTATGGTCTCTATTCTCATTTCCCACCTCATTGGCCAAATCAGAGGTACTTCCCGTGAGTCCAAAACTCCATGGGTAGGATGCATACGGGGCACAAATCAAAGAGAGGTAAACCAACTCAATATCATCACGGTGGGGTGAAAGCACACCAAAAAGGTTCAGCAAGCCTATCCCTGTGGTTTCTTATAGCACCAAAGCTATCCCCAAAACCCCCTTGGAGCTCCTAGAGCTCATCTTCCAACAGGACCCTCCAAATAGGGTCATTCCATGATTCGGAGATTCTCACGGAAGGTTAGGAACATGACCTTCCCCAAGGGCATTGTGAGAATATCCGTGACATGCTCATCAGTTCCTATATGATCGATATTTACGGTGCCTCACTGTACCATATCTTGAACAACTCACTGAAGAGATTTTGCACCCAAGTGGCTTCACAATAGGCAATACATGCTACAATGTATTTGGCCTTAGCGGTGCTCAAATCTACTGACTTCTGCTTCCTGAACGAAGCAATCCCAAGTGTGAAGCAGCATCCAGATGTGCTCCTGCAATCCACCACACTGCTAATCCAATCGGCATTGGTATATCCATGGAGTGTCATACTCTCGGCAGTGTATCTTAGCCCATGGTCTATCGTGCCTCAGAGATATCTCAGAAGTTTCATGGCACCAACCCAGTGAATGTTATGAGGATCAACCATGTGTTGACTCAAAGTATTCACTGCACAACATACATCTGGACGGATGTTCCCTAAGAACATCAGGACACCTACGAGTTAATGATACTCAATATGATTTGCTAGCACAGGCCTAACAGCACTACCACTCAACTTCTTAAAGTTGAGCTTCATCGGTGTCAACACGGACTTACAGTCCACCATATCAAATATTTCCATAAGCTTCTTAATGTATTTTCTTTGAGAAAGGAAAAAAACTCGCCAGGTCTCTGCTAGACCTCCAGGCCTAGGAAGTAGTGCATCAGTCCTAGGTCCTTCGTTTCAAATTTAGCAGTGAGCTCCCTCTTGCATTAATGAATGACAAGGTCAACACCTTATCAAGAAGAGTTCATCCATATACAGCACTAGAATGAGAGGCTTCTCTCTATCAACCTTGAAGTAAGGATTTGGATCAGCATTACTACAAGTGAAGCCCATCTTCATCTGGTAGCAATCTATCCTCTTGTACCAAGCCCTGGGGGCTAGCCAACCTACAAACATGGGTGTCTCGATCCTGGACTTCGAATCCCAGAGGTTGCTCTTCCTACACGTCTTCCTTTTTTGCACCATGCCAAATGGTGGTCTTCACATCCATCTAATGAATATTTCATCCTTGTGTAGCAGCAAGGGTAATAATAGATTATAGGTGCAATAATAATCAGTGCCTTCCTAGAGAAGTCTCATGCAAGATATTTTCCCATCAGATCCATGCTTGATATTATAACGAAGTGACAACAGCTTTTTCCTGTGGTCTAAGGACCATATCCCAGACATCATCCTCGCATCCTTCTAGACTCGATGCTTTGCAACTTCTTCAAATGATCCAGGCTCATATTGTACTCATGGCAGCTAGATACCTCTAGTATTTATATGGATTCTTGGTTTTCTTTTGGAATTTCCCCCTTGAAGCCATATGTCTTTGAGCCATGAGGGTCTTCTTTCTTTCATCAATGATATTAGTTCAGGAGCATATACAGTTGCATTCTCCCTCTTAAGGGCAGCTTCTCTTGTGAGAGAGAACATCTATTTTAAATGAGGGCATTCAGACACCACCTTGGAAAGGAGTTTTGTACTCAAGGGCATGAATCTTATTCTCCCATAGTCAAAGCCATCCAATATTTATAGCCATATACTATCATATAGCTATCATGCATCTTGGCACTTATCATATACTCAAAATTTCACAGGCTTTGCTGACCATGGTTCAAGACTCCAACAACGTGACTGAAGGCTGCAAAAACTTCACAGTTCACTCTTTCAAGTTTATCATTATGCTTCAATGTGAGACTAATATTGTGACGAGCTTACTGCTACTATGAATTTCATAAGAAAAAGGTGTCTTTTCATTATGACAGGGACATAGAATCACATATTACTTTTTTAGGTCCTCAAATTTGCGATTACAGAAGTACACTATGAACTATCATGACTGTCATATCGTTGATTATGATGTTTCCATATATCCATCACTATCTTCTTCATCATTGTCATACTTCCATACAATACTGAATATTTCAAACTTCATGGTCATACATATTCTGCCATATGTCACTGTAAAACAGGGAGAATATACAAGCCTCATCTTGTGTTAGAAGTACTCATACTTACTTTAAAGAAACTACCAGTTATTCTATGGAGATCTATTGTAGCTTCCTCAAACAACCCTCTAATATTTTCTTTACTGCAAATCACTGAACTAGGGATCCCAATTTGCCTTCTAGCATATCTCGATTCCTTCTCTCATGATCTTGCACTTGAGGTCTTCATCTACTACATCTGGCATTGCATTCTGCACTGCTTATTATCTTCTAGATCTACCCATTTGTCATTTTCTTTTCATTTCAGAAGATTGCTCCTAAGGCTATCAGAACTGGCCTAACTCTACGACAAATCAAATTCTTCTTGTCACTCTCCCTAGGGCTTATAGATTTTCCCATCTTTTCAAAAATCTGACTGCTTCATAACATTGCACCAAGGGCTTCCATAGTCAACCCTCTAAAAATTCCTTCAAACTCCACTAAAAGACTGCTTCTTAGGGCTTCAAATCTTCAGATCTCAGTTCTGCAATTTGTCTCTTAAATTCCACAGACCTATGAACCAATCATACATTTGTTCCAAACACTGAATCGACCCTTCTTCATGCTAGTCCATACCTTATATGACACATTTATTTTACGAAGATCTAGCATAGTCATAAGGCCACATCAACCTTTGTTGTTCATCACGTATGAACATACCTCATCTTGATTTATCCTCTATACACATCTGCCCTCTTGGCCCTTCTAATCATAGTGCACAACTCCTAAACATGTGGTCTTAAATCACTTAGTTCTATTAAATATTCAAGGACGGACTTTCCCAAAACAACTCCAATGAATCTGCCTCTCTCTTGGATCAGATAATACCATAGAACTAGTGCACAATTCTATTAAGGCTCTGTGATCCAATTTATCAGACTTTGGGACAGAATTATGGATGGTTGTGTATGCTTAGAATCCCCATCTCCCATAGAAAATATCTCAAAACAACGGCCTCAAATATGCTAGCACAAACTTGTATCAAGGCATGAAAAAAAAACAAACAGAAACTTATCCTCCAATCTGTGTCAACTTAGCCTTCATACAAACATTGCAAGGACCATAAAAAAAATTCTCCAACTTTGATCTTCCTTAAAGTCTCAGGCTGCGAGAGACACTCCTCCTGCACGTTGAGGGTAAGGGCTAAAACCAACCCTTAAAATAGCCCACACAAGCATTTCTTTTGTGGTATGGCCTGCGGCCTACCACACAACACTCCTGATGCAACATGCTATCCTCAAACACTATTGTGGCCCTTGTAATATCCACACAAGACACCCTACAGGTGGTTGTCCCCAAGTAGCAGAACAAACTGACCTTCTAGCCAAGAGAAAAAAAACACCTCTGATCACTGTGATGCTCCTTGTAGTGACTGCGGCTAGGGTAGAGAAGCCTACCTAGCCTTCTCGGCCCATTCAAACATTTATGCCTATTGCTGTAACTTCAGCTGCCCCTGCGTCCAAGTAGAATACAAAACATGCATTAAAACAACAGACCCCAAACTTACCTCTGAGACAACGGCTCCAATATGCAACAAGAACGTATCCAAACCTAGTGACAAGGCACACCAAACAGGTCTTCCAAGCTTTCAGGGCTACGACATCCTCCAAAGATGAGGTAGGGATTGCGGCCCACCTACAGCAGCATACGCTGCCATTCCTCCACGATATCAACGTACCCAATAAACAAATTTATAGAGATCTTCAGACCTGCTACCCTCATCAAAACCTCAATTAGGGCTACGGCTAAGGCAAGGTGAGATGGCCTTTGTGTGGGCTGCTGTTCTGGGCAAGTGGCAGCCCTTAAAACCCCCATGCTGGCATGTTTTGGAGAGGCTAGGTCTACGGCCTACCTCAGTTTGTTGTGGCTCCCCTAACAGCCCTCAAAAGAACCTCCTAATACCTCTGTTTGACCCTCAAACAAGGCCGCAAACATCTACAACAGTCTCAGCTTTCCAACTCTTCTCCTCGGCCTCCTACAACACTTTGGTCACCTGAAACGGCCCTAGAAACAGTCTCTTGCCCACGCTGTTCCTTCCTCCTTGCTGCGGCCAAGTTCCCTCCTTTATCAAGCTCCCTTTTTTGTTGTGTGTTGCACAATGGATCAATAGATCAGAGATTGCTTTGAACACAAATTGGGCTTTGTCTTCACCTCAGCTCTGTGTCCATGTTAATTTGTAAACATGTTCTATGCCATTTCAGATTAGGGCACAATACTGAAGCAGATAGAACATACCAATAGATTGATGGAAGACAAGCCAAAACAGAGATAATGAATGGTGGCGTTATGGCGATCAACAGGATGCTTCAACCAACAAAGTCTTTCATAAAGTCATTTAGCCAAGCATGTCACACACAACCCCAAGACAACCCAGACAAAAAATACTCCACAGAAACACATCACCAAGAACGCATCTCCATCGCCATCAAGAGAGAAGAAAATCCTCCACACATTGTGTGTATAATGAACTCCAAGTCTCTCCAATATATAGGCATCTTTGGGGGTGTGTGACACGTCCTTTAAGACATTTAAGTCTATATTATATTCCAAGCCAACCTAGCACATAAGTGGAATACATTCAAAGTACATGTTCTACTCATCCGATCGAGATGATCTTTAGATCAATCTTACACCTCTCTGAAAGAGGAATCTAATAAAAATATTGGGATCATCATCTGAGCAACACAACCTGGAGTTTGGACCTAGTTGTCCAAATTTAACACCATTCTTATAGAAATGTATTTTTTGTAATAAAAAACTTGTATATGACATGAGTCCCCATTTGTAAGGGCTCCAAATTCTGTATTCTGCTGATTACTTGAATGGGTTCCTGCAAGTGTGAAGGAGAAACATAGAGTCTATAGGTATCTTTTAGAAGGAACTTGGATCCATTGATATGAAGTATCCATTTATAAAGTTAGTATAACAAGCATTGATCACATCTATTCACTCAATTTTCAATCATTCAAAGAAATCAGATTTGATGGAAAGGTAATTTAGTGCATGTCAACATAAAATCTATCCAATCTAGCATGGGTCCTCTCATTTATTTTATGTCGATATGATCAAGTGTTCCATCCCATCTGTTGTTGCTAGATGTTACAATCTCCAAATGACATCTGATAGTCTATCCTTAGTTTGCAGTTGTCCCAAAGCTCTATTTTTTATGCACCCAATGTGGTCATTTGGCTTCTAACTCTCCTTGACATCAAATAACAGAGTTTCATTCTAGCTTCTATGATGTATATGTGGGTATAGACTCAAAAATGAATTGGACAATCTCACAGTGACTATTAGTAATACTGTAATCTAGTAACATATAGCAGCAGTTCCATCCTCTTTACTAGATTATGGTGTGGGGGGCAAGATGCTACTTCATGGATTGAGCCCTAATTGTGTCCCTCTTATGATGCCCCATAGTCATTCTCACTTGCAAATTCCATGCATAAGAGCTGAAGTTAAAGTCATTTGAATTTGAACTCCTTCAATAATGATATTTATTTTGATATCTTGAATGTTGATTGTATGAGGTATATTCTCCAATCTCCCAGTGGTCCACATCACATTCCAGGACATTAATTCAAGTTTCATAAATATTCTTCATTAAGTCCTTATTCATGGGCTAAGATAGAATTATACATTTTAAGTATGTTACCAGATCAGTTGTCTTAGGGGAATGGATCTGTGGATCCTTGGATCGGATCTGGATACAAATCCAGATACCATTAGATTTGGATCCACTCTAACAACATAAACAAGAGATATTAGACACTCAATTTAATATTTTTTTGTGGAAAATCAGTGGCCACATGGTTTTGAAGAGGAAGTGATACTTTGACACGGCTACTGACGAATATGCATGGAAATTACTCGTTGAAGTCTCTTTGTTAGAGGAAATATTTGAAGAAGTTAAAGCTTATATTTTGGAAGAAACAACTATTGAGGAGGTGCAAGTAGAAGAAGAGGAACATGCTAATAATGTTGTGGAAGATGGGGTTCCTCTTTATGATTCCTTGAAGAATACCATAATTCCCCTATGCACATGAATGAAGTATTCATGCCACTGTGATCAAACTATTTACTTTTTGTTTTCAAAACTATCATGTTAGTAGAACCTTGTCTATGTGCTACATATTGCATAACTATCATCTTAGCAGAACCTTATCTATATGCTACATATTACATATAAATTCTGGTTGGACATAGCATATCTATATTCATATATTTTCTTCTTGTTTCTTTGTATACAAGGATATGGAGATTTAGTATTTTGGATCTTATTTATGTTAGAATTTTTATGGGTTCTTTTATCTTGTTGCTAGAAAATAAACTATTTTCAATGCTGCTCATTTTTGGACATTAATTATGAATATTTGGAGTAGTTTGAACGTTACATAAGCCTTTGTATTAAATGTTGTGTATAATTAAATATGTTACTGGTTCATTTCTTTCCTATTAAAACGATATCATATATTTTGCGTTAAAACCCTTATATTTTTCCATAACCAGTGCTACTCTAATAGATGTGATTTTAGTTCTACTAAGTTTTTCTATATATCTTCCTCTTATATAGGTTTGAACTCTTTAAGTAATATGAGGAATCTAGAGTAAGAAGAAGCTACCCCACTTTATATATTAGAGAAGTTTGTTTTAGTTTTTATTTTTTATTTTTTGGGTAAAAGGTTTATGTATCTTGTGAATTGAAGATGAAAAAAATGCTAGTTACAACTTCAAACATATCAAATTATCCTTAAGGCATCACCTGGTTCAGCCAAAATCTAGTATAAAGTACAAATATCCCAGATCTAGAGTCTAAATGGGAGTGTTGATTTGAGGGGTCCTGACCTAGGTTCGGAGTTAAGGTTTTCCAACAAACCCCTATACTACTCGCCCTTTCGAAAATGACCTACTTTCATAGGCCAAGGTATCACCTGAAGTAGTATGGCTGGGTGTTGGAACTAGGTTTCCGCACCTTGGGAGAGAGTAGGTAATTAAGGAAGATCTTGTTGAGTTATACCAGGTTTGCACAAGAACAAGCCTATTATCAAGCTCTTAACAATATAATCAACATGTAAACATAAACAAAGCCACTATAATTAAGAAGATCTTATCAATGCCTTCGCATCCACGTGCGCATCAACAATTATTATCACAAAATAACACAATCATAGCTAATTCATATACCATATACAAAATCACAGCTAATCCAAATAACACAGAGATACTTCAGTAGTAAATACAACCAGTTCAGATAACATAACAGATTATGTGTTCATTGGCATTCAAAACCAAGTTACAAACCCAAGTCACAACCCGCGCACGCAGTGGGACAGAGGATCTTTGCGCACACAACCAGTAGCAATCCTTACCCAAAACCACCCAAATAGATCTCAACAGTTCACACGTAGCATTAATCTTACTTACTTACTTACCCTTAGACTCAAACTATCCATCTATTTCTATCATCATAGCCTGTGCCATCCTATGGTCCGCAAACCATGGTTTGCAGACTCTTGGTCTACCCTTTGACCCATTACAATAATTGGGGGCTTTGACTTGCCCAAAGCTCTGGCGCAAGACCAATTACTACAAAAATATATAAAAAACGCATCGTTGGAACATATTAAAACGCAGCTAGGGGACCCTATTCCAACAGGCCCCCAACACAATCTTGTGACTTGTCCCAAGTCACAGCGGCCATGGGGTTTGCATCTTTGCCTGGAGCTAATTAATGGCATCGACCAGAGGGGGAGACACTCATTCGCTTTGCACGGCAACGTTCTATGCAATTTCCACCAACTTCTGTGAAATTGGGCCTTTAGTGGCAATAGTGACACTTTCCAGGGTCTGATTCAGCTGTTTGACCACAACATCCAAGTCCTGAGATATCTTGAGGGCTTCATCAGCCCATGGCTTGAGGTGGTCACTCAGAACCTTCGTCTTGTGGCGAAGCTATTCCAGGTCATCTCTGAGCGCATGGCTGGCTCGCATACGTGCCAGGCATTGAGTGGGGATTAGAGTGGGCATTGTATCCTCCAACGACTCATCTTATTCTTCCTTTTGGCATAGTTCTTGAGTAAACTCACACAAGAGAGGGTCACGCTGCACCTTAAACCACAGCTTCATAGTTGTCTCAAGCAATTCAGCTCCCTGAGCGATCTGAGCTGTAATGGTGTTTGTGGCTTCTGTGACCAACGTAGCTCTTTGGGCGTGTACCTCAGGAGGACTTTTCTGCTGCAACTTAGCCTAAAACGCAGCAATCTACTGCTTCATCTCGGTCTTGATGTTTTGGATCTCGATCCGAGAAGCCTTTAGGGCTGCGATGAGTCCCTCAATCTTAGCCTGGGGGGTGGCAAAGGTCAGAATGTCTTCAATCACATATGCGCATAGTCTGTTGATCAGACATTCCAACTCGATCTATTGCGCTGCGGAAAGGATGCATGCAGCCTTTGCTTGGGACACCTCAATTGTCTTTTCAACGATTGTCTGCTCGTCTGTACTTAGTTGTTGCTGCACCTGGCGGTCTCTGTGCTGGATTTCCTCAAAGAGGGAAGTGTGGAGAACCTGCAGTGGCTCGTGCAGAATCTAGGCCAAGTCCAGATGTACTTCTGTGCAGGCCTGGACTTGTGGACATAAAGCAGGTAGGTTGAGAATGATTGCTACACCTGGTAGGGGGTAGAGGCAACTCTCGGTTCTGGGGATCAACTCAGTGGTGGTTGTTCGAGGTAGCCTCGCTTGAACCACGCTCATCTGTAGGGTATCAGACTTGAGCTAAAGAGCTTGGATCTTAGACTGTAATGCAGATACTGTAGCCTTCTGCTACTCTTCCAAGGAAATCCATCTATCTTTTGAAGTGAGGGTGACCACATCTGCGATTTTCTCCAAATATTCCTTGGTTAAGGTAACCTCAGTCTCCTTATCGGGCCTCGTAGCCCATCATTTCTTTCACCAACCCTTGAGAGGTATGGCTATCCATTTTTGGCCATGTGGGAAATCAGCCCCCTGCGCATCCAGACCCTTTGTGTCCATGTCCTACTTAAATTCCGGCTTCACACCCTGTATTGCATCCAATGGAACCTTCGTCCTGGTGGAGCCTTTCGGGTCACAACCTTCCAAATTCTTGGCAGTATCCGGTGGGGTGGGGGTCTTCAGGATTGTACTTGTACCAATAGTGTCAGCCGCAGCTGATTTGAATCTCAATCTCCAGTGTGGTGGTCAAGTGGCAATGAGCTGGTCATTTTCCTCATCAGTGACCATGTAAGGCACCGATATCTAAGCTGGATTCTTACGGCCCTGCACATTGTGCATCGTGACCTAGAATGTTGCGATGCTCTTGTAGTTTTCATAGACCATCGGTGGAAAGCGTGGCTAGGAGTGAATTTTTGCTATGAGTGCGGTCTAAAATATCACCCAAAATACTTCATTTTCCTTAATACACTGCTCATTTTTTTAGTCCCATAAGTTCGTGAATCGCGCCCCTTAACACATGTCCAGTTCAATATCAGGGAGGACCAATCCTTCAGGGGCTTCCCTTGCAACCAATGCAATTAAGAGCAACAACCAAGAGTAGCAGAATTCCCTCTAGTGAGCTTGGGCCTTGCACACGTTTTCCAGAAACTCAGTGCAAAGGAACTGCAACTAGTTAAAGTAGACCCCTTTTTCCCAGGGTCTAGCCAGCTGAATCACATAGGTGGGGACCGTTGTGGCCTGGAACTTGTGCATCATTTTGAAAGCCAACAACAAGGTACCGATGCACACTCCAGGTTTGTTAATGGTGTTGATTATTAACCCTCTAGTATTATGCTCGACATGGTAATATTCTCGCACCTTGTCGGCGATATGTTGCTCGTAATTCTTGCCGACGCACTCCATGGGATTCATCTACTCCATGGGGAGACCAGTAATGTGGTTAATTAGGGCGGCATCGAGGGGAATGCAATCCAGGATCCACAAGCTACCATCATGGATCAGAGCTAGCAGCTGTCGCACCACTTGATCAGTTACATTGTATTGGCCAAAGTGAGGTATCCACAGAAAGTTTAGTATTCCATATTTTTATATCCCGTGTGCCTACGGCATTGGTATGACCCTTAACACGTCATCCTCCAATACTCTTTCGAGGTACAACTCAGGTGCCAATTCTGGGAAGGCCTCTAGGTTGAAAATTTCATGATCGTCAAACTTAATTAAGGAGTTCGTGCTCTATGCTTCTCCAATTATGGGGACTTCTCTCGGAATTAGTGACATTTGCTTATAGGAGCGCAGACCCTCGAGATTCTTAGGCATGCGAACCGAGGGTCTTTGGGGCCGAACATAGGGTGGAAGCCAAGTGATTGGGAAAGTGATCTGAGATTTTTCCTGAGCATACAGAGGTCACTTCATCGGGCTAAGCGAGCGTTCCTTAGGCACCATTCGAGGGGATTTCACTTTCCAAGGGGAGGTGTTCAGCTTCCCCCTAGCCCATTTCGTAGCCCTCCCCTGCCCTTGCTCTTGAACTTTCACCTTACTTTTCTTTTTCTCCACCTACTTCCCCTTAATCAGTGTGGACACGACTTCTACGACTTCAGGGGTGACCTCCAACACTTCATCGGATGCTCTCTCAGTAGAGGCCATATTCTGCGATGACTTAGCGGGATTGGTCACAGTTATTATCACTCGGAAGATGAACTCGGGGTTACTACTATCAGAGGGGGTAGCATGCCCAGACATGAACATAGCAGAATAGTTACGGAAATTTTCAAGGCATAATTTTTTCAGGATATGCGAAACCTAGTTCAAAGCTGCCCTTCTCCATTTATAGCATTGAAGAGTGAACAACGACTGGATGAAACTTAGCTGAAACTTACCATCAAGGAAATGGTAAAACATCTTCGAAAATCACCGCATTAATTGCCTACTTCCTGCTCCTTCCAATGGTAAAGTTGGATTTTTACCCAGTGGTATTGTTCCAACTGCTAGTTTTCATAGTTGTGTATTACCCCTATGCTCCCAACATAACTCCCCGGGCTTCTAGACCTGCAGTCAACCCCTGCACGTATAATGGGCCTGCCTGTGTTTTTCCTCTTGCCTGTGTGTATTCCTTATAATACATCTACCCCGGTCATATAGTCATTTAATCAAGTATGGTTTGAGATGGATGCCATTAAAATATCCCAGTACAATATCACTGCGCAATGTAGCTAACCGGAAAACTCCTCCATCAATGATTTCCTTTACCATATAGGAGCCCAGCTAGTGCTGACGGAACTTCCCCAGGTGTTTTGCAAACTGGCTATCGTATAGCAGGACCAATTCTCCTTCCTAAAATACTTTCTGCTGAATATGTCTATCATGCCATGCTTTTTCCTAGGCCTTCTGAACTTGTTGATGAAATTTAGTAATGAATATATATTCCTCCAAGGCGACTAGTTGCGCTAAGCGTTCCTCCATGATATCGGGCACCACCATGTTCATAAAGGCTGCGATGCACAAGGGCCTCGCATTTGGCCCACCATAACTCCACCAGCATAATCCCATCTATGATACTTTCTCATCCGCTTCATCAACCCCGCACATGAGACCAAACAGTGGGAACCCCACCCTCAGAAAAACACCTTCCTCACACCATTAGTGAGTGAACACTTTCATGTTTTGGGGCACCCATATCTTTGTTTTGTACAAACCAAACCCCATTATGTTATTCTTTTGGTAAGTGTACAAAGACCCCGAATGGTGCACTACGTCCTTCACCCTCTCATTTCATCTTTTCTCCCACGGTAGAAGTCCAGGAGCACCCTTGGTTGGAGTATTATACCCACCATGCACACGCCATCATGACATTCATATCCGGTTTACACCCGCCTTGGAAGCCCTGCTGACTCCAGGGATTTCCCCATCAGAAATAACTATGACTGTCGCCAAGTTGCTTAAGTATACTTTGACCTCGGGCCACTGAATCCCCATCATCAGTTTTTAGTCACCCCTCACCTTCATGCCTATGTTAAACCCATCACATCTAGTTCCTTGACCTCTTATGTCAGCAACCCCTCATTCGGTTCAGGCTTCCTTTTTTTCAACTTCAACACCTATATTCCAAAAAGGAAGTGGTACCTTGGACCACCCCTCCCCATACTAGGGGCATCCTTGGGTGGCACTATGGGAGACATAATTTCCCACAGATGTCATTGATCCTCCTGATATTCAACTTCAACAAAAGATTTCATGTCAAGATGGTATCATACCTTACAACCATTGCACTTTGATAAAATCCATCGAAGACCCATGCCTCCATAAGTGTCTCTGTCAACAATGCTTACACAGGAAGGTCCCAGACAAGACCTATGCATACAATGCGTAGCTATATGCCATACAAATTTTATGCATATGGGTACCGTATTCCACCTATTTTCAAATAAAAACACCCCTGAGGGCATCAGCAATCATCGTCAACAACCGCAAACATCACTACCATATCAGTGATACAGAAAGAACACATATCTGTCAAAATAGATTTATTTAACTAGCCACAGCATCACGAGCATGGGACATGCCTGCCTCGTTGAAAATTTGTATTGTATTATAAATTGTATTTGCTTACATGGATCCCTTAGGCCATGGTCATTCTTGGAAGTGGTGTAGGGTGGTTTCAATTCAAAGCTTCACGCAGGACTCTCTCTTTCTCTACACACGATACCAAAAAGAAACTATAATGCATTTCGGCTATACAGTTCTTCCTAGACCTCACACATTAGGGGGAGAATGCTAACACTAGAAAATCGTAAAGCAGAAGACGACATTAATTAATGTCAAGCACAAGGATTTACAAGGCTGGAAGACATTACAAAATCTGGAAAGTATTTAAAAATCTCTAAGGTCTGAGGAAAATCAAATTTGAACTAGTCCTAAATTCTATTTTCGCGCATAATCCTTCGTGAAGAGCCCCTTCCATGTGCCTTATTGCTCGATATGCGCACAATCCTCAGAGTGGTGAAATTTCACTACCAGGAACCACACAAAGAAAATTACAAGTGATTCCTTACTTGTAGCCACCTAAGGACAACCACCAACGCCTCCTTAGATGCTATGTGAGCACACAATGGAATATTTGGAGCACACAAAGGAATCATACCCCTCTCTTCGGTCACCATCCTCCATGTACCAAGAGAGGGAAGGGAGGATTTTAAATCTCCTATATAATACCGCCATGAGATGAATAATTGGTGAACACATTGTTATGTTGGCCAAAATTTCCCAAGAAATACCACCAGTGTGTGAGCCGGAGCTGAAGATAGAGGGGACTCAATTGTTGGCCACCCAACAAGTTCAGTCCAAAATAGTAGAGAGAGAGGGAGACTGCACGGAGGCAAGCTTGGGATAAAAACATCCTTGCATTGGGACCTAGAGCCATTGTCTAGGGGCCCTTTGGAAAGAGGGTAAAGTTTCACTCTTATTACTACCAACGCTCAATAAGAGGGGCCTAGAGCCACCGTTTGTATATTGTTGTCATTTGACTCTTTTCAGAGCTCATGTTTATTTGTTTTAGTTTTTAATTTAGTTTTTAGTTTATATATGCATGTTATTTTTCTATCTAGTATGCTTATTGATTCTAGCTTGATCCACTAATTTGCTTGAATCCACTTATTTTTCTACGTGTCACCAATAACTTAAGTGGGTAGACCACACCCCTTAAGTTGGTGTGATTTCATAAATACGTGCACCAAACACACTGCAATAGTAGGAATAATCTAGTTTGTGTAGGTTGACATAGATTCTTATTTCTGCTTTAGTCTTTTTCTCTTGAACCACCATAGGGCTTACCCAATCTAACTATTCTACTGGTTCAATGATACTCGTAGCTAGAATTTTGTCAATTTATTCCCTGACTTTATTCTTATACTTGGGGTTCAAGCAGTAAGGTCGCTACTTGACAGGACGTGCATATGGTTTTAAAGTGACACACATGACCCCCAGGCCCCCTGTAATACCCTTGAGTTCTGAGAATTTTGTAGGAAAAAGGTCCTAGTACTCCGTGAGAAGCTCCACAAACTTCCCAATGGTATCTTCATCCCAATAGTCTCCAATCTTAGTGAACTTAGGTTGTTCTTATGTTCCAATTTTGACTTCCCTTATCTTAAGAGGCTTGGTCACATCAATGGTCTGCAATGGGGATCCAACAACTGCACCTTCACCCTCCGGTTCCGAGATAGTGATATTTCATGGGTCTTCATCACATTCCTCCATTGATATATTTTGGAATTTAACAATGTCCTGCATCTGCATATCCCAAGTTGGTGCCCCATACTCCACATGCGGCATGATTCATCAAATACTAGGGAATATATGTTCTGCAGGGCTTCGTCTAATGCCTCAGTTTCACCTATCAATCCAAACATTCCCACAAAATCGTCTCTCAGGGTCTCCCAGTGGCAGGTACACTGATGTAGCTCTGCATCCAAATACCATGCGGTGAGGATTGGCCCCAAGGCATGAATGAATAGGTGGACCCATTCGCCCCTGGTCCTTTCGCACCACACCTCCATCCATGTAGCCAAGTGCTTGCGCGGGTCCCCTTGGTCAAGGAAAGTCTCCACTCATAGGTGAACCGGAAGTTCAAACCATAGGATCATCATATTGCGACATTCCTCCCAATCCTGGAACATCCCCTTATGAGTTTCCCACCACCGTGCTTGAGTCGCACGCATGGCTAGGTTAAGCGCCCACATCCTTCGCTCCCTTGGGACTTTTGCTTCGAATTCTCTAAGAAAATAACTAATACTACAAGAACCATAAAAGTAAGGCATCTCTATTACCTCTGAGGAGATACACTGGAAGCTCTTCTTGATCCTAAGACATCGTATTGCAGATACATCTTGTAACCGATTCTGCCAATTTTCAATCTCCCCATCGGAGTCAGAGAGGAATTCACTATCTTTCTCCTAGTAAAGCACACCATCAGCTGTAGGATTAATCCAATCCTCATCCTGGGTGGTTATTTTATAAATGTGATCCACGTCGTCTTCTTTGTGCACAAGTTTTGTATACCTTTCTCCTTCTACTGGGTCTAGAGGGACTATTACTCTCGTACCCTCATTTTCAAAAACCATGCTCCTTTTCTTCAAGTTGATAATGCCTCCCATGTCTATAGCCCAATCCTGTCCTAGGAGCGCAGGATAAGGGTCCGCATCTTCTACAATTTGAATTACCTCAAAATCCACGTATACCTTAACCCTTGCGATATCTACCATAATCTTTGATAGTCTCCCCAACGGTATGATCTTCTGTTGGTTAGCCATGCACAACTATATAGTAGACCATTCTAGATTAGGTTCTCCCATCCTCTGCCACGTCTGTTTGAGTAGGAAATTCGCATTGGATCCCAGATCCAGGATGACCTAATCCATTTCATAATTTCCAATCTGTGTTGTTAGCCGCATCTCCCGACCAGTGCATTTCTTATGTTTGTAAATTTTGTGAACATCTTTAACTTTTGTTGTAGGGTCAGTTTTTTCTGCGTAGTTGTCTATCAGTGCTTGAATATTTTCTACTACATTCTGGTTATGTAGCAACTTCATATATGCTTATAGGAATGGCTTAACTTCATCATCCGCTTTTAGGTTTGTTGGAGCCTTGGAAGTAGATACCTCATCCTTGGTAGAGTCTTTGTGGGGTTCTATGAAGGTTTATTTCTCCTTCTATAGGTCCAAGATTTCATTTTTGATAGCATATTTTCAGATAAGGGGTTCAGTCGCAGCTCTTTCCTTTGCTCCTCTAGTAGCCATGCCACTGCATGTTATGACATTAATACTAGGTCCCTCATCACGTGGTTCTACCTTAACCATTTGGACATTATGCGTTGGTGTTTGTTGTTTTTCCTGCATTTTTTCTATCAGTACTGGACAATATTCGATCACATGATCCAATTGTCTACAATATCTGCAAGATTGTCATGCAGGTTTCAGACAGTCCCTTGCGAAGTGCCCTACCTCTCCACATTTATAATAGATCAATTTCCCTCTTCCCCTACCTGCGCTTCAACCTCTTCCCCCCCCCCCCTCCCACCAGGCCTTTGGCGGGGAAGCCTCCTTATCCTGAGGGAGATAGTGGTGAAGAAGGGTAAGCCTATACCTTGTACAAGTTTCCTAGGTCTATCATTAAGTCATATCTCTGAAAGTTGTGTTCGTCATGTCCCATAGATGAGTAGAATCGGCACCATTGTTGCTTCAACTCTGGAACATAAGCACCAAGATAGGGGTAGTGGTTGGTATCTTGTAGTCCAGCTATGCGACAGTTAGTGCACAACTTGGTCCCGCAATCTCTTTAGGGCGCAATGGGTTGGGCCCCCCAGTCTACATGTAGTCCATCAGTAGAGGGCATTGATCCTTGGTGTGGCTTGACAGCCTGCATCTTATGCACCATACGTCTGGGCTAGCTTCTTTTCCTCGCTCTTTCCGCAAATTATGGATTTCGAGGTGCATTTCCTCTAGCTATCCCTGGATCTGCTGTACCCCAAATTGGGCATCATCTCTTGGCATAGCTTCTAGCTTCATATCAATCTCCAAGGCTTTCTCTTGTGTCTCAATCGCTTGTTGACCCATAGGTCTGCACAGGTGAGTTAATAGCATGGGGATGAACCATTCCTTGTGTTGTCTATCATCATACTAAAATTCCCCGTCTCTGATAACCTTCTTTAGCCACTAATCAACCTCCCATATAGACTCAGTGGGTCCCTGTCTAAAGTCTTTCAAGTCAACCACCAGTTGAGCATAGGACTTAGGCTTCCAAAACTGTTGTTTTAAAGCATTCTTAGCCTCTTGAATAGATGGATCCGCATGCTGGCCTATGTACCCCATGTACCAATCTAGGGCCCTTCCTTCAAAGGAGAGGGATAGCTACGCCCTTTTTACAACATCGCTAGCCACATTCTGCGTGGTCCATACTGATTCTGCTACAAACCAAAATCAGTCCATATATTCATCTCCTACACCCTTGACGGTTGGCAGCTTCATGTGTGTGGCCATATCTTCTTTCGGTAGTGGTGGAGGTGTAGGGGAGTTCTTGCCCTTATGCTGACTCAAAGATGGTGTACCCAGAGGACTAGTTCCTACGTGCGCAGCCGACTCTCTTAATGGGCTATAGATGGATATATCCCCTTCTCAGTTGACTTGGTAGTACTTACCACTTCGTGTTGTACTCTCACTCTCATCAGAGGTCATTCATTTGATGTGGCTGCAAAAAATGCCCTTTTCACACAGCACTATTTTAATTAATAGCGGAAATGTTCGCAAGAACTTACCTCGGGATCCTTTGAAGAACCTCTGCTCTACCTTAGAGTAGGACACAAGCTGATCGATTGTGAACTCTGTTACAAATCCTCCTAGAAGAATATCCACCCAATGATCCACAGTTAGGGTGATTATTTTTTCAGCCTTCTCTAATTTTTGAATCAATTATGGAGTCCACTGCATAACCTGATTGTATTTCCAACATGTCTGGAATTCTACTAGCCTCGCTAGCCACTCCTGGAGCTTGTGCGCAAAAGTTACAAAGAAAATTTCATATCCTTCAGTGAAAATATATTTTTTCTTCCACTTATTAGCTGTTACTTCATGCTGCGATTCTCCTTTATAGAAAATTCCTGAATATGTCTTTCGAACTAGTCTTAGAGCTCCAATTTCTCAGGTCTCCAACAGCCTCGTGGAATTACCCGATCTCTCTCTCAAAATGCTCCAGGTCCCGGCAATGGAACAATTTTTTGGCTTGAGGGGTCCTAACCCAGGTTCGGAGTTAAGGTTTTCCAACAAACCCCTATACTACTGGCCCTTTCAGCAATGACCTACTTTCGCAGGCCAAGGTCTCACCCGAAGTAGTATGGGTGGGTGTTGGAACCATCTTTCCGCACCCTAGGAGAGAGTAGGTAATTAAGGCATATATTGTTGAGTTCTATTAGGTTTTCACAAGGACAAGCCTATTATCTAGCTCTTAACAATATAATCATCATGTAAACATAAACAAAGCCATTATTATTAAGCTTACCTTATCAACGCCTTCGCATCCACGTGCGCATCAGAAATTATCGTCACAAAATAACACAATCGTAGTTAATTCATATAGCATAGACACAATCGCATATAATCCAAATAAAATAGAGATACTTCAGTAGTAAATACAACTAGTTCAAATAACATAACATATTTCGTGTTCATTAGCATCCAAAACCAAGTTACAAACCCAAGTCACAACCCACGTACACAGCCAGAAATTTCTGCACACAGCAGGACCGAGGATCTCCGCACACACAGCCAACATGAGTCCTTCTCAAAAACCACCCAAAAAAATCTCAACAGTTTGCACATAGCATCAATATTACTTACTTACTTACCCTTACACTCAAACTATCCATCTATTTATATCATCATAGCCTGCGTTATCATATGGTTTGCAAACTGTGGTTTGCAGACTCTAGGTCTACCCTTGGACCCATTACAATACATTGGGGGCTTTGACCCGCCCCAAAGCCCCTGTGCAAGACAAAATACTAAAAAATATATATAAAAAACACATCATTGGAACATATCAAAACACAGTTAGGGGACCCTATTCAAATAGGGAGTATCTTAGCCAATATATCAAGCCCAACACAAAATCCACTATAATTCTGTTATAAAAAAGGTACGAAATTCTTACCAGAGATACCTCTGTAGGGGCAGAAGTAAGCTTGAGATGATCTTCCACTTTACAAAGGAACTCAACTTTCACTTTTGGCATGATGCCAATAGTTGATAAATGAGAAAGGAAGATTGAAGACCTCCCAAGTGAGCTAGGCTAGGATACAAGACAACTGAGATAGTTGTCTTTCATCCTAGCTCGCTTGGGAGGTCATACATCTTCATTTCTCCTTTATCAACTACTGTTATCATGCCATAAACCAAATTTGAGTTCCTTCTTAAAGTGGATGATCATCTCAGGGTTACTTCTGCCCCTAAAAATATTTTTTAGGAGTCGCATCGCAATTTCGACGGTTGTTTCAGTCGCTAGTTTGGACCAAACATCGCAACAATGTTATGCCAGTTTTAGGAATATCTATGATTGTTGTGGCACTTCTGACGGTTGTTTCCATCGCTGGAAAACTAATCAATTTGGACGCGTGACGACATGTTTGACGACAGGCCATCAGTATTGTGACACAGTCTGGGAAGGCATCAGTGTCCTACTATCGATGTCTCCACATGATGTCAGAATAGCAACAATAAACAACGTGATTTAAATATCAGCTAAATTAAGACAAGTGTCATGTCTAGTGTCGTTCTACCGATAGTTATTAGAAGTTTTTCATATGCGACGGTACAAGAAGTGAAATTTTTCCCAACCTCAAAGTGTCACTCTTGGGATGCCTATGTGTCGCAATAGAGACATTTTGGCCGTTGGAAATTGGCCCAAATATGCTATTGTGTCATAAATAAATACAAGCTCTGAAACAGAATGGGCTTGGAATAGTCTAGAATATGAAAGGAGACATCCTTGTCATATCCAAGACTAGTTTTTTCTTGTTTTGGACAAGCTCTTCCCAAGTTTTGATAATGGGCTTGGGAGGTGGAACATGAGATTATACATCTACATACAACTATGATCTTGAAATGCTCTCAATGGTCTGATCAAAGATAAGTTTATAATGATGACTATGCTTTTGTAACTCCTCTTGTTGTAGCTGGGATTCAAGCTGCAAAAATTCAATCTGTTCATGTGCATTTCGCAGAGATATTTGAATATCTGTTAGAGTGTCTTTGTTAATTTTCACCATATCATGGCCATTATAGTGTGTTATGGCATTCAGTAAGTCTAATAAATTATTCATTCAAGCCATTTTCTTATCTAAAAAATAAAAGGCTTTAGCTAAAAATGCACCAATATTTACATACAAGAAATACTAAACATTTTGAGATGAGGGCTAGTATATCAAAGCTCAATCAAACCTACTAAAAATAAAAATCTTGATCATCAATATCTCCACACAAAATTTAACATGGGTCAACATGAAAGGTTAATTATAAAAAAAAAGTTGATTTATGACCAAAAGTAAAGTCGTGCATATTCCAAGAATCTAGCTTTATCGCATTGCACCAATAGCATGAGTTTCCACACAGTATACTAAAAAACTGGCGCAAATTCAATGAAAATAATACGACGCTTTAAGTCCTAATCACATGTAGCTACAATATAGCATTTATGTTGTGTAACAAGTTCTACACTACAGTCATCTGCATATGTGTCTTTCCACTTCCCTCTGATCGTTAAGAAGAGGAGTTCTCTCTGGGAACTGCTTCAGAATTTTTGGCTATGTTCAGAAAGGAATGTAGATAAAATCACCATACTCACCACAAATTGTAGCAAGGAAAAAATTCTGTAGCAAGGTGTGGAAGGTGGAGGCCAACTATGCAAGTGAGGCTTACTATGAGGGTGATTGTGTAGGTGTATGATACAAATTAACCAGAGTGGTGTGATATATGGTATGTTGTGTATGTGCATGGGATATATGCATATGGGATATTTGGCATGATAGGGATATATGGTATGATTTTCTGGTGTTTAACACAACACCATTCATGAAGTGCACTAGTAACTAGAGTTATAAAACTAGGATACAAAGTGTGGTATAACCTTGTATTAACTATGTGTCGAGGGGTCAAGGGCGCGAACGAATACAATGGATGAGGAGATGAGGAGGCTGAGGGTGTCAATGGGAGGTATGAATATCAAGTTATGGTTGGTAGGGTTGGTAATAAGGAGTCGTGGAATGGTGGTCTTAGGCCATGAGTAATATTATAATGTGGGAGGTGTAATGTGGATGGTTCACATCTTTCATATAGAAGTTACATAGAGGGGGAGCAGTAAGTGGTGTTATATTTCTTTATGGTGGTGGTATAACCGATATATATATATATATATATAACCGAGAGCTAGAGGATATACGAAGGAGGTACTAGAGAAACCATTCGATAGAGCCATTTTGTTTTCATAAAATTTTTGAGCCATCACATATTTATACCATATATGTCTTTTATAGCCATATAAAACCAATGAACAATATTCAAAACAAGCACCAATGCCAAATATTCAAAAGAAGGAAGAAATTCACAAAAATATTATAACTCCATGACCTCAAAAACATTCAATGCATAATTAAAAGCATATTCACTTATTCAACAAGGAGTTTCAACATAGTACAATGCATACCACGAACTTCATGCAATGAAATTTGCATATTTCAATGCAATATATATGGCTACACTTCAATGATATGTGATGGTGATATCCTCCAACAATAGTGGTAATAATCCTTAGCCTTTGCTTCAATATATTTTCCTAGCAACCAGCCACACAGACCCTTAATAATGATGAAGATTTGTTGTAGCATATAACATTCCTTTGATAAACAATAGAGGAAGGAAAATCAACCTATGCTAACTTGGAAATGCACCAGCAAATAGAGACAAACACCAACACTATGTCAAGAGACAATTTCAATAGTTTTATCAAGGAATTCTTTGGTGAGGTGAATTCCTTTCTGCACTGAATTCCTACCAATTAAGTGTTTGTCTAAGTTCTAGGGATGCATATAATAAACCATCGGCTCTTAATCATGAACACATAAAACTTCAACGTAAATGAAATTTAGCGCAGAAATAGATATGACAGGTACATGTGCGTTTGACAGCCACAATAGGAAATGCTAAAGAAGAAATGGCAGATCTGACAAGCTGAGAAAATGACAAAACTCAGATTAGGACAAGGCATGTATTCGACTACTTTGATACCATGTTATACACACGTATGGTACACACACAACATGAAAGAGATAGCAATGATATTGCATCTATTATTCACAATGACACATATATATAATACGTTGGAGTGACCATTGGCTTCACATTCCAAGTGGTCTCTTGGAATAGCTTTTTCTATTTGCCTTCTACACCAACCCTTAGAGTATTAGGTGTCCAACCGAAAACATTATAAGAGTATTTCTTTGACCCGATCCATTATTTTGTTTTCTTTCTTATCTAGTCATAATGGTTTTATAAACATCACACTAAAAAACTTTATGAAAAAAATTATGACAAGTGAAACATTGACCATTGAATTAGGAATTTATGGGAGTATAGTACTTTTTTTAGTAGCTTCTCTTTTTATTGTGGTAATGATTTTTTATGTGAGAGACATTTGATTCTTATTTTATTTTTTGAGAGCTAGAATATTGATGATTGCTTCCATATTTTGCATTGAGATAGCCTCCTATACCCATTTCAGAAGATTTTATAGTCTTTGATGATTCTCTATTGTATCTAAGACATGCCTTTATTAGAGGAGAGAGTTGTACTTTGATGATTTAATTTAAGTCTCAAATCCTTTAGTAAATCTAAGATTTAGGGCCTTCATTTTTTCAAGTTCCTTTTTTAGACCTACTATTTCAAGTTCTAACCTTTCACTGTGTATTTCCTTTTCTAGAATTTGTTTCTTCCAAAATTAGTCAGCTAAATTAGCTTCTTCCAGTTGAATTTTTAGCTAAATTATTTCTTCAATGATAGTATTATTTTATTCTAGAGAATCCATAAAACATCATCAGATTCATCAACACATTTTTCTTCAAATTCCATAAGTAACTGATATTATTGATCAGTTTCAACATCTTCATAATTTGAAGGAAAATCACTATCTTTGTGTGTATAGAAATTTTTCTTATTATCAAACCTTCCTCTGACATTTACCTTTGTGGAATTCTTCCCTTTCTCATGATTTTATTCATAAGGTCATTTAGCAACATAGTGACCAACTATTTCACAAGCAAAGCATTCAAAAAGAATTTTACCTCTAAATTTTCCGGTTCCTACTTGGATTTTCTTCACGAAATCTGCCTCTTCTTCATCGGATATGTAACCCAATTCCTTAATACCTCCTTTTACTTTCCTTTATAAGTAGCTTTGAATGTTACTTCTCTGACATTTTATGGACCCCCTTTTCTGATTTCCTAAGTTGTTAAGAACCCATAGAGTCATTCAATAGTAAGGTTCTTCAAAACTTGCATTTCTTCAATGGAAGATACTTTTTAATCAAATTTTGGGGTTAGAGATCTTAATATTTTCTCAATAAGCACAGCATATTTTAATTCATCGCCAATATTTCTCATTGAGTTAACGTGCTCATCTACTCTAAGGAAGAAACTTGCAATACTTTCATCATTATGCATCCTGAGAATTTCATATTGAATTCTAAACATTTGAAGTTTGGCACTCTTTACCTTAGTGTCACCTTCATATATTTGGATGATCCTATCCCATATACCTGTTTGGCATTTAGGTGGATTACCTTCACAAATTATGATTCTTCCAAGCTTTCTAGAAGAGAATTGACTGCCTTTGCATTGGTCTCATATTTTTTCATCCTTGCATCATCTGTGGGAATGGACAATGGATACTGATAGCCTCCTTCAACGATTTCCCACACATAAGCTCCAAGAGACTGTAGATATTATTTTATTATGATTTTCTAGGTAATTGAGTTTATTACATTAAACAATGGTGGACAGATAGAAGATAATCCCTCTTGATTTCTCATCTTGATGAATCTCCCTTCAAGCGATCAAGCTTCTTCTGAAGGATCTTCTCTGATACCAATTGTTAGGAAAAATTCTAGGGGGGGGGGGAGTAAATCAATATTTTACCCACTTAAAATTTCCAATTTATTATTCTTACTTGTATACACTACTTTTATACAATAAACTGGAATATGTACACGACTCTTGTTAAGGAAACCCATGTGTATCCAGATAAATTATCTGGTCATTAATTTCATCATTTTTTTAACATTAATCAATGCATAATTACTTAATTATTCATCAATTAATTAGTAATTATGAGCAGTTAAGAAGAAGATATATCATCAACAAAAAAAAAACCATATCAACACACATGAACACTAGGATTTTAGGTGGAAACCCAATGTGGGAGAAAACCACCACTGCTATTGTCTATGTCTTCTTCTTTTACTAAAAAGAAAAACTTCTAACAATCTTGTACTAGTGCATACTCTGACCAATATGTAGGCTCCTACCTATAGAAGGCTACCACCTTCTCATTTCCTAGCTCCTACTAAAAGGAAGACTACTATCCTCAACTACTTGTGGATCAATTTTCAGAATGTTTCAAACTAGATCCACTTCCAACATTAAAACCCAATATCAAATAAATTTTTTGAAATCAATTACCTAATCAAGTCAATCCCTGAATATTAATCAACCAATGCAAATAAAGCATATCATATCAATTCACATCCATTCATAAGAATACCATACCATATATTGTTCATCACAAAAATTAGATCCTGACACTATAAACCCTGATCAATCATATGACAAAAGATATATGCTATTGTTTTGAATCATACCCACGTATGTATGCTCTTACCTTGAAGAAGACCCACATATAGATATCAAAACATTGATAACTGAATCTGAATCCTTGTACTATTGAATCAATCACTCAATCATTTATTGAAACCATCACATATCATTGAACCAAATACAAATCACCACACAATAGCATCATCACTCATCAACATTCCATTTTAAAACCAATTCAACTCAACCATTACTCTTAAACACAAATTATCATAAGAGATACTTCATCAAAAGAAAAGAAAAAACATAACAGGACTGATCAAACATCATCAATATCTCATACTGTAAAACCCTAGCCTGTATACACAACTCTTACAAAACACATGTGTGTATGTACATGTTTCTCATGCTTGAAACCTATGTAAAAATTTTTAACCTTCACAGAATGTATACATGACTACCCAGAAGAAAATTCGCACATGTATGTGCCCTCTCAGAGGAAAACCAATGTACAAATATGTAATCACTGAATCATACCTTTGCTGCAACCAAAACATTTTTCAAACCCAAGTTCTCTAAATATACACTATTACATACACACATAATTATACCATCATCACAAGTCTATCAAATCATAAATGGATTCACCAATATGTATTCATTTCAGATCTATCAGATCTGATCCATCTCCATGCTCCCTGGTGCACACCTATTTCCGATCAAATCATTCATAAACATTCCATCACGTACACACCTAACACTTTGTTATCCATTTCCTTATATATCTTTAGCCTTAGCCAATACCTTAGGTCTATCCCTTAGTGATGTCATTAGTATTATTTGATGGGATGAAATAATCATTTTCACACTCATAACTATGGGCCAATACCATGATAAATACCCCTGGTATTCCAATTACTATGGTGTGGAATATTTATGTGACTTCTCTTCACCATACTTGCGTATGTATGCAATTTTTCCTCAAAGGACCTGTGTATACTTTCTCACATGTTATCTTTACCATCCTTATGTATCTGAATTGATACTCCTTTTTTCATGTTACCTATAGTATCTGTATAACCATCATGTTGACATTTCTCTCAAATAGGTTTCCTTCAAGGACAACACATTAGCCATAATTCCAACAAGTTCATGGAGAGCTAAGAAACAAGAAGAATTAAAGAACTGTTATGTTGTAAGAATTTCTCTATAGAAATCAAGCACTTCATTAGTAATATGATTCTATTATCACTCCCTCTCTTTCCCAAGTCTAAGAATGAAGATTGAAGGAGGTAACCTCAAACCAATATTTAGTTTTGGTAGATAGCCCTACAAAACTAGAGAGGGCTCTCTCAATGTCACTTTTACAGTCAATGAGGTGACTCGAGTTGTAATTATATTAGGCTAGATATAAGCTCAGTGATATAGGGTTTTGTTTTGAATTTTTCTGGATAGGAATATTATTCAAGGAACTAGGACTAGGTTTTAGGTTTGATTTCAAAGGTATGGTTGCAGAGATGAAGATGAGGCCAGGTAGGTATACTTAGAAACATACTTAAATTTTCATTGTGGTATAGGGTTTGAAAAGAGAGAGAGAGTCAGAATGGGCATATTACATGAGTTCATTCATCATACTAGGTAAAACAAATTTATGAAAATATTATAAAACAGAGCACAAAAATCAAGAACTGTATTCATATAATCATAAGATTTATCATATAGAAGAATACATGTGATTTCATGAAAGCATAAAAATTCAACTTGATGGTGTTACTAAGAAAAAAAATGCTAATAAGCATACCACTATAGTCCCAAAATTATAACTGCAGCATGTATTTGATTTCATTGAAAAATATAGTACATAAGCTCCATAACTGCAATATCAACTATCCAACCTATAAAATGACTTGAGTTGGACTACATATAGAAAATAGATAATATTCCACCTCATTGGGTTGAAACTGATCCAAAATACATCATAAATGCATCGTATGAGTCATTACGTAGAATTTAGGGAAGTTAGAAACATTCCCCCCCAAATTTAGCTAATATCTAGGAGTATTTTTCTCCTTGAGTAATTACATGATTCCTCAACAATGAGGGGGAAAAAACTCCCTTATCCACAAAAAAAATCATGGGACAGCTGTAAGCTCAATATTTGGGCCTTTTTTCATTGACACCTGTCCATAAATCATCCAACACAGAAGCATCTCACAGTACACAGAAGCATCTCACTTTTCAGCAGAAGCATCACACCACCTGGAGGACATTTTTAGCTAACTTTTAGGCATCCTCCTACTGATATAAATATTGGGAAATTTAGCCCTAGATGTCCTCTCTCCAACCCAACCTCAAAATTGATAAAATACCTCCTGCAAGACCTTAAAAACTCCATTTTTCCAAGCTTACTCGAGAAGCATCGCACATAGGGAAAAACAGTAGCAGAAACATGAAAAATTGGGTGTTTTTTTAGTTTTTCTTCAAAAAAAACAGGTTTCGTAGAAAAATAAGAACATATATAGAATGTAGACTCCAAAACCAATCCAACCATGTAGAGAAAACCTCATTTGGAGTCTTTGAGAAAAAAATTTGCGCATCTGCATGAAACTTCTGCAAAGGTGAAATTTACAAAATTTTCTAAAAATCTCAAAAAAATACCAAAAATTCCCAAAACTTGTTGAATTTTAGTCCATGGCATCCTTGAATGATGAAATATAAATATATGGATGCCTCAGCTAGAAAATCCAATTTATATTTCTCCTTTAGCTTAATTAGGGTTTCTTTAATCTTTTTCTTCAAATTCTTAACCTTAACTTTGGCAATTTGGTTCCTGTGAATTAATGTCTCGCCATGTTCCTCTGGAGATTATTATTCCTTTATTACTTCTTCAAAAGCTTCTCAAGATGATCATTCACCCTATTAGGCCAAATCTATTTGTCTTGTTCAATCTCAACAGTGATCAACTCATCAAAGTTTAGTTGACCTAGTGGAGGGGATGACTTTTTTTCTTATTCTTTTTTCCTTGTTAATCATCTTGTTCTTGGCCTCCTTGGCTTTATTTCAGCCTCCATTTCTTCCAAATGATCAACATCTACCACTAATTTTCCTTTACCTTTGTATTCCTCAAGGTCTACCTTTGGTTAGCTTTGAAGTAGTTGTTTCACCTTCAATTGCATGTTTTCTTGTTGTAGTAAGGTTATCATGAAATTTTCCCTTGAGAGGTTGTCCTTAAGCTCTACTATCTCTGCATATTTTTCTCTGATTATCTCATCAACTAATTTATCTTCCATCTGTTCTGTTATTTCAACCTCCATAGGCGCTTGCTCCTCATGTTGTTGCAAAGGTGACTCACGCTCATGCATAGGTGGTTGCTCCATGGTTTCTCTTTGTTCAATCGTAGTTTCAGGTGAAATCACACCATTGGTGATCATAGGAGAAAAAATCATTCATTTACCCTCCTCATAGGTTTGAGTGATTTTAGCCCTTGGAATTTTCAGAACTTCTGCTTGTCAACTTGAAGAGCCAACCTCCTGTGGCTTGGTTGATGTTGATGGTATGCTCTTAATGATGGGTGGACTAGTAATGGGAATAGAAGCAATTGTATTCATGAATGTTTCCCAAGACATATTTATTTCTGAGAGCTGATGAAAAAATATAACCTTGACCAAACCATGGTGGAACAAATTAGTGTGATGATATTTTCCTTTACTTTGTACTTTTTCAGTCATTTTAACCAGACTCCTGAATATATAATGAGGAAAATTGAGTGGCTTAGTGGCAGTGAAATGCATCAATAACATTATGTGGTACTGGTACAATCTTGAGAATATACCTTCCCATGTAAAATAATTCATGATCAAATTCCTCAATGGGGCATACCTGTCAATTAAATTCCTAAAGGAAATATGTGTTCAGGAGCTTCTTTACAATGTGGTTTTAAGAATATTTTATAGTTCTCAATGTCCAAGTCCATCCCTTTGAACCAAATTTCTCCATGGTTTTGGATACCTGTTGCTGAGGCTATAGACTCTGCTGATAAAGTGAACTAAACCCCTTCTATGTTATCCTTATCTCTCCTAAAGCTGGTCGAAAAAAGGCTTGTCAATTGAGCAAGACAAAGTACCTCTTGAACTCTTTCACAAGATATTAAACAACTATTGTCTTCAAAGGATTTCTTGGCATATGGAGAAGCATTGATCTCCTAAAAATTGGATGGCTCAAACCTAGAATGATGACCTCCCTTATGGGCCTTCTTCTCACCTTCCATGATGTTTTTCAGCAAGGAAAACCCTAGCTTGATGTGGAAGAAAGGGAAAGTGAAAATTAGGAAAACAGGGGATGATGATAGAATGATTTTAGGGAAAGAAGTGAGATGGAAAGGAATTAGGGAAAAATTATTAAAAATTTGGGGAGATAGGGAGGTGATTTAGCTACAGAATTCAAGTGAAAATTTGGAAATGGGTAAGGGAAATGTGCCAAAAATTTTAAAACACAAAGTTTTCCTAGTTTCTCTGCAAAAGCATAGTGAAAACTAGGGTTTGAGTGAAAATGGTAACAAGGAGGGATATGAATGATATGTAGTGATTTGGTATGGTATGTAAGCGATGTGTGAAGGTTTTTTATGTGATGAAACTAGTTTTTTTTCCAATTGAAACAAGCCAAACATCAATGAAACCAAAAGTGTAGTGGAGAAAACCTAGAGGGAATCCACCCTTTGCTGAAGAAATTCACTTGAAGGAGATGTGAGGAACATTCACTTACTAGTTTGGAGGTATCTAAACCTTGAGAAATGTTGAATTTACCCTTTTATATATTCTTGGAGCTTTAAAAGAAAATTTGTAGCACGCTGCGAGAAGTGTAGTGCAACTACCAGAAGCATAGCGTAGCTTCCAGAAGCATAGAACAGAGTAATTTGGAACATTTTTTTTTGGTTGTCTTCAATATTTAGATAGTTCTGGAGTTTTTTGAGCATGATAGAGGAGCTATTTTTAAAACCAAATAATGAAATGAACTAAAAAGCTTCATTTCCATTTATAACTCACAAAATTTTCTTTTTGTCTTTTAGTGAAATCATAAACACTTTTGGAAAATTTTCATTTTGAAAAACCTTGATCATGTAGCGTAATTATTGAGAAAAGACAAACTTCCTTTTCTTTATTTTTCCTATCTTTGCTAAATCCTGATGAAGGTGATTTGTATGGTGAAAATGAGTCTTATTTGACTTCCTTCATGACATTATTGTACATTATTATGGCGAAAAAAAATAAGCCTAGACCATGACCTAGATGGATGTATGTTGACTGATCTATGACCTTAGATTGATGATGAATGACATGAAATTGAAATTTATGATGACTATGAATGGGTGAAGGGAGTAGCATTCAAAACTAGACAAACATTTGAATGAGAAAAAAAAAATTTGAGAATTTTTTTGAAAACATGAAATTTTGACAAAGGACCACTACCAAGTAAACTTGAAAGAGTGTATTTGATCACTGAAAATTTATACACTAACATATTACACCATTGAGAGTGCCTTCAATACATCTTTGAGAGAGAGAGAGGACTATTTCAAGGAGATTTAGAAATGAACTTTCTTGTGAGGATTTTTTAGCACCATTTCTCAAATAATTCTCTCCAAGTGTCTTTTATTCATATATTGTAACTCTTCTATATTCAACAGTCAATAAAGGAAATCTTTTTCCTAAAATTTTTTTATGTGTTTGCTTCATTAAGCATTGTTTATGTGTTTTCTAGTGTAGTTTTTAGTTTATGTTTATTTATTAATTGTTTCAATTACTTTCAATGCTTTGTTTATCCACGTTTTTCCACTAACAACAACCAATTACTTGTATGCTCCTTGAAGGTAAAAACCAACTCCAAGGAATGTGTCTCTAGTACTCAATAACAACAACCACAAAAATATAGATAATATGGTTGTGATCCTTACCTTCCATCATAAGTCATATCCTGCCTATCATCCTTGGATAGAGGGTTGTAACTTGAGCTCCCCCATAATGTCAAATTCTTCTTCTTTTAGATTCAAGAGTTTTCAATAGAGATGAAATTTGACTTAATGATAATGAGACATTTGAGATGGGACATATATTGTAGCTAGAAATTTATCTCTAGTTGAGAGGGAGTGTTAATTAGGAAGCTCAGGTGAAAATTACCTCCTTTGGAAAACCTTATTCATTCAGAGAACACCCTCTTTTCCCTTGGAATAATTTTATTTAGTCAAGGAAAAATATATTTTTAATGTGAAAACCCAAAAGTGAACAAAATTTAAGGTCGAATTTAAAGACAAATTAGGTCTCCTCCAATGCCTATAAATACAACTCAATTGCACCTCATTTGGACACACATCTCACACATTTTCTTATTCTTGGAGGTTCGTACATCCTAAAAATTTCAAGTCCTCTTCTCACACATGTGAGTAGGAGAGAGAATTTTAGAGGTTCAAAAATATGTCTCGCTTCAGCCTTTGACCAACATTAACTTTTTGGAGATTAGGCATAGCTTGGCATGGTTTGAAATAGAATATTGGACTATTTTTAGAGGCTTAATTATTTGGCACAGAGATCAAGGTTTTCTGGGCACTTTTATTGCACTTGAATGCAGAATTTGACTTCATATATGATCACATACCTTCTCTCTCCATTGAACAAATTTGACTGTAGATTTTGGGATTGTTTTGAATTCATTTTGGCTAGCAAAGGAAGCTAATTATTTTTACCTTTGACTGAGTTTTTTGGGAGGTTGTTTGAAAGTTGAATTATGACTAGTTAGGCATCATTTCATGTTGTTGACTAATGTTGACTTTGACTATATTTGACTTTTGGGATCATCTCTTGGATTTTTTATATTGGTTTGTTGGAAGGTAAAAGTTGTTGACCTTTGACTCTTAATTGGTGAATTAGATCATTGTTCTCTCTTTGTTGAAAATTTTATGACACTCTAATGAGAAGAATAACTTCAAAGGGTCTTACCCCTTGTGGATATTTTTCCCTAGTCTTTGACCAAATTTGGTGTCTCTTGTTGTTCCTCTTTATTGTCTTCTATTGTCATTGGATTTACTGTTCTATATACAATTTCTATTTATCATTAAAACATTAAATTTTATTGTTAATTGAAGATAATATTGGGATAAAGTGATTGTAACATCATATAACAATGGAAAATTAACAAAATTCGACCTCCAAGAAGAATTTAATTTTGGCTCGAAACAAAATGAAATTCAAACTCGAGGTCGGTTTCCCTCCTTGTGCAGTTTGGCTTGCCCCTCTAGAAGAATCCTCATCCATTAAAAATCATGGACTTTCTTCCCTTCCAGGACCATGATTTGAAGTGATCATCTCTAAAATTTTGAACAATCTGTAGCCTTGCTTAGTCATGCCCAAATGAAGATACAAGTTGATTTCTGGAGATTATATTGGCAAATGAAGTCTATCTTTGATCCATGTTTCTTTGATGAGCTTGTGTATATGTGTTGAGGCCTAATCGACCATATTTGGGAGACCACTTATGATGTTTCAGAGAAGATTTGTGGAATGTTCTTTATGGGCTTATTTTTTGTTAAATCTAAGGCTAATTATTATTTGTTTGCAATCAAATTTATGATGATGTTTTGGTAATTGTTCAAGGATTCCATAGGTTTCTTCAAGGAATTATTTAATTGTATATTTGTGACTAGGGGATGAAAAATTCATACCTTTCTCTGTGGTTTTTTCTTGTGGGGGAAAGAGGCCCTTTGTGGACAAATCTAGGGCTAAGTGTTTTGATACATAGCCTTTTATAGAGAGACAATTATAATTTGTTCTTTGTGCTATTTTTGGCCTTGATATTTTGGTGGCCTGGTCACATTATTCTCAGTTTTGGAAAAATACTGAGAGGGGGGTGTAAATCAGTATTTAGGATTTACTCAGATCTTTTTACTTTTTCATTCTTTGATAACCCATACACTACTTTACTGAACCAGACTCGTGTATATACGCGGATACCCTTTACTGAACTCGCGTATGCACAAAGATATTAATAAACAATCAATTCTTCACTTAGATCCTTGCATGTATTCATTCATTAGATGTTTATATAGCAGTAGACATGTGCAGTAATAACAGAATGAAACATCACACAAAAGCATCACACATGAACACCATGATTTTTAGGTGGAAACCCAAGTCGGGAGAAAACCACCGCTGCCGTTGACTCAACTTTCAATATTCTACTATAGGGAAAAACTTCTTACAATCATGTACTGGTGCAGACTTATACCAGTACGCAGGCACCCACCTGTAGAAGGCTACAACCTTCTCTCGTTTACCAGCCTCACTTAGAAGGGAGCTTCAACCCCCTGCTCTTGTTTACCAGTCTCACCTGGAAGGGAGCTACTACCCCCTGATATTAGCACCAGTCTCTGCTGACAGAAACCTTCTATTATCAGACTGAAGGCTTCAACCCTCAGATCCACTGCAGACCACGTTTCATCAATTTTCAAACTGGATCAAACAGCTCCAACACAACCCTTCACTTATCAACAAACATACTTTGCCCAATGCTTCCAAACCGAACAGTGAAACCATTGTAATCAGTATATCAGAGATAACCCAAACTTCAGAATAAGTATGCAGAAACACATTCAACCATGAGCAACCATCAGTTCAGATATCATACGCGCTTTTCTTTAGATGGATCCGCGTATATACGCTCTTTCACTGAAGACAACCCACGTATACATTCGTGCAACTTTTCAGAGAAATCCTAACAGGTCATACGCGCCATTGTTGAAATAGATCCGCGTATATACGCGCCTTCAGTGAAGCAAACCTGCGTATTGATCTATAAAAGATAAACTTTGCAGAATAGACCAGATCTATGAACTTACCCAGATTTCTTCTACTTCTTCAATAGATTTGTGCCAGGTCTTCATCACTTCTCTTCAGATCATCATGAGTTTCACCATTTCAAGATCTAGAGATCTTGGACCTTCATTATGTTCATAGATGCATTATAGAATCAGATCTATCAATTAAGAGCAAAGTTCCACCATGCAGATATACTTCAGAGTGAAGTATACATTAAAGCCCAGACTCATCCCCCTTTGCACAATGAATTTCTTCTCCTTATATAGGTTTACCCTTTATCAATACCATGGGTCAAAACCACATTCCTTTCGATGGTATTCATGGGCGGGGTCACATAGATGAATCATTACTCAATACAATGGGTCAATACCATGGTGGTTACCCCTGGTTTTGCACTTTATGAGCGCTTTTTCCCATACGCGACTTGGAACATTATTTTACGCGTGCATACGCGACTTCTCCTAGACAAATCCGTGTATGCCTTGAGACATACTCTTTTCATCATAGATCTAGCACATACTGAATTCCTTTCTTCTTTACCTTCTGTACTCACTGTAGATACATCATTTGACAAGTTCATCAAGACATATTCTATCAAGCACAACTTCATCAAGTAGGTTGCCATCATCTTCATCAAGTGGGTTGCCATCAAGGACAACACTCAACATCATATTGCCAACAATCTCCCCCTTTGGACTTGATGGCAACCACGATGGTGTTTGATCACCACAACATATAGATACATTAAGAATTCAATGACACCATGTCACTACATTAAGAATTCAAACACCATGTCACTCTCCCCCTTTGACATCAAGGGAAAAGGGCGGATCAAAACCGACACAAGGAAGCGTTCTGCAGATCTGATGTACACTGAAGTGACCAAGCTCCCCCTGAGTTCATGCCGAATCTTCAAACATATTTTTCAATGAAGTATATGACTCTATGACTTTCCTAGCATGAAGGAATCATACTTACATCAAAGATCCAACCAAGTGGATTTACATATGAGACTCAAGTACCCAACCAAGTGGGTTTACACACTTTGACTCAGCTACCCAACCAAGTGGGTTTACAGACTTTGACTCAACTAACCAACAAAGTGGGTTTACAAAATGAATAAGTCCTTACATGACTGAATATTACAATTTTACATCATGGGTCTCATCATGCCCTTTTTATCAAATTACAAATATGACTTTTCATGACTACTACCAAAAATACCTCAAGAAAGAGATTACATTTCAGAATCATCATAATGCCAACAATGCATTACACCCAGCAAGGCTACTGCTCCCCTTGAAACTTTGCATCAAATGCATCCTTTCTAAATGATCAAAGCTCCTCCTTAGCTTGTGCAACCTGAACACCCTCAACAGTAAGTCATCAGCAACAAATTCTGCATGATCTGTCCATAAATCTGAATCACAAGACTTCTATCTCAAGCAATCATAATCTTCATCATAAGAAACCAGGTATCATGTTATTAACATTTAGAACTGAGAAATAAGAAGATACAGTGCCAACAATACAATCATCAGTAGTCAGACTGATGCTCCCCCTGAACTGGTACTCCTGATCTTCAGCTGCTGTAAAAATTTCTTCAGCATCAATGCATACGCGACTATGTCTGCAGGAAATCACGTGTATACGCGGCTTTTATTCTCATAACCCGCGTATAGAAAGTGAAACATGGAAAACTTCACATTCCTTCATCTCCCCCTGAATTTTGTCCTTCCTGTGCCTGTCTTTTTCATCAAATGCTCTGTCATATCCAGAAAATAAAAAAGTACTGCAAAATGCTGACCCCAACCAAAAATAGTCAGCAGCTATCCATACACGACTTTCTGTTCATATAATCACGTATATACGCTACTGTGTTTCAGGAAACACGCGTATCCAATTTAATCTTCTGAATTTATGCAGATTTTTTCTTTTGAATGGCAAAGAATACTCCCAGCTTCTGTCTTAGATACTCGAATGCTTCCCTGGGCAGAGGTTTGGTAAAGATATCAGCAACTTGTTCTTTGGAGGGAACATACTCCAACTTCACCTTTTGTTCAAGCACTTGTTCACGTAAGAAGTGATACTTGATGGGAATGTGCTTGGTATTTGAATGCATAACAGGATTATTTGAGATACTGATGGCACTTGTATTATCACACATAATGGAGATAGGAGAAGTACATTTGATTTGAAAATCTCTCAAGGTTTGCATCATCCAAAGGAGTTGAGTGCAACAAGATGCGGCAGCCACATATTCTGCTTCAGCAGTGGATAAGGAAATAGAACTTTGCTTCTTACTGAACCAAGATACCAACCGAGGCCCCATATAGAATGCACCACCACTTGTGCTTTTTCAATCATCAACATTTCCAGCCCAATCTGCATCAGAGTAAGCATGAAGAGTAAGATCAACATTCTTTGGATACCATAGTCCAAAGTCTTGAGTTCCTTGCAGATATTTGAATATTCTTTTGACATCCTGAAGATGAGACTCTTTTGTATTAGCTTGGAATCATCAAACAATCTCAACAGCATGCATAATGTCCAGTCTAGTCCCGGTGAGATAAAGTAGACTTCCTATCATTGATCTGTATTCTGGTTGATTCACCACGGGAGAATCATCATGAGAACTGAGATTGCATCCGGTTATCATTGGTGTACTTACAGGCTTGCATTCTTCCATGCCATACTTCTTCAAAATTTGCTTAAGATATTTTTCTTGTGATAGGAATATACCATCTGTAGTTTGATGCACTTGCAAGCCAAGAAAGAATGTTAGTTCCCTAAGTAAAGACATCTCAAATTCTTGCTGCATAACAGAAGCAAATTTTTGACTCAAGGATTCTTCATTACTCCCAAAAATGATATCATCAACATATACAATCACAATAAAAAGTTTGTCATGTTCAATTTTTGTGTATAAGTTGCTATCAGCAGACCCCTTTGAAAATCCTTGTTGATGGAGATATTTGTCAAGACGATAGTACCATGCCCTTGGAGCTTGTTTGAGACCATATAGAGCCTTTTTAAGTTTACAAACAAGATTCTTATCATTTCCCAAATTGAATCCCTCTGGTTGTTCTATATAAACTTCTTCTTCAAGATCACCATTGAGGAAAGCAGATTTGACATCCATTTGATAGACTTTGATTTGTTGAGAACTTGAAAAAGCAAGAAACATTCTTATGGCTTCAAGTCTAGCTACAGGAGCAAAAGTTTCTTAAAAGTATATACCTTCTTGTTGAGTGTACCCTTTGCAAACCAATCTGGCTTTGTTTCTTATAACATCCCCATTTTCATTTAACTTGTTCTTGAATATCCATTTGGTTCCAATAACATTTTTATCATGTGGTCTTGGTACCAATTCCCAAGTGTGATTCTTTTCAATTTGATCAAGCTCTTCATTCATGGCTTGAATCCAGCATTCATCTTTGCTAGCTTGATTGACATTTTGGGGTTCAATTGTGGATAGGAATTCCAAATAGCTAGAAGATCCCACAAGAGTCCTCCTTGTTTATACACCTGATTCCTTGTTTCCCAAAATTTGAGATTCGGGATGATTCTTTTGAACATATCTTGATGGAGCTTTCTCTGATAAATCATCTTCAGGTTCTTCATTAAATCCACTGTCTATATTATTTCCATTTGATGTAGAAGGACAAAAATCACCATCATCTTCTTCTGTTGCTTGTTTTTCTTCTTTAGGAGTTGTAGGAGACTCATCAATGACAACATCAATACATTCAACAATCTTTCGAAGCCTTTTATTGTAACATTTGTATGCTCTTCTTGTAGATGAGTAACCAAGAAGTATCCCTTCATCTGATCTAGGTTCAAACTTGCCAAGCTTTTCATCATTATTTTTTATAAAGCATTTACTTCCAAAAACTCTAAAATGCTTTACAGAGGGAGAATTACCATACCAGAGTTCATATGGAGTTTTGTCACTATTTACCCGAACATGTGCCTTATTGAGAATATTTGCTACTGTATGTGCTGCTTCTCCCCAGAACATGTCAGGAGTTCCAGAATCATCAAGCATAGCTCTAGCCATTTGTTGAATTGTTCTATTCATTCTTTTTGCTACGCCATTTTGTTGTGGAGTGCCTGCTATAGAGAACTGTCTCTTTAAGCCATGTTGTTCACAAAATTCAAAGAATTCATTTGATGTATATTCTCCTCCTCGATCAGATCTATGACATTTGATTTTTAGATCCAATTCATTTTCCACCAGTTCTTTGAATATTTGAAATTTCTCAAATGCTTCATCTTTGTGTTTAAGCAACCCAATCCAACACATTCTAGAGAAATCATCAATAAATAAGATATAGTATTCTTCTCCACGTGGTGAATTTTTCCTCATAGGTCCACAAATGTCAGTATGAACAAGTTCAAGAGGCCTACTTGATGATCCTTCTTTGGCATTAAATTGTACTCTGGTCTGCTTACCAAATTGGCAGGATTTTCATATGATACTTTCTGGTAGAGTAATATTGGGAAGACCACGAACAGCTTGAAGTCTGCTTGCTTTGTTGATTTGAGAGAAGCTTAGATGCCCCAGCCTTCTATGCCATAGCCAATTTTCTGAAGATTTGCTCAGGTAACATTTATCTTTGCAGTTATTTAATACATATAGGTTGCTTGGAGTTCTTTTCCCTTTTATAATAGTTCTACCTGTATCTAGATCACGAACCACACATTCTTTTGAACTGAAGACAACTTCTGTACCTTGATCACACATTTTACTTACACTTAACAGGTTATGCCTTAATCCATCCACATACATGACATCATTAGCCTTCACCTTTTCTTTTAGAAATACGGACCCTTTTCCTTTAATTACAGCAGGATTATCATTTCCAAATGTAACTTTCTTTTCCTTTTCTAGAGCATTATATGAAAGAAGTTTTCTTTTGTCACTTGTCATGTGTCTTGAGCACCCAATATCAATGTACCATTGATTTTCTTCACCTTCTGTAAATAACGCTATCCCACAATTTTCAACCTGTAATTCCTTCTTTTTCCATACTTTGGAACTTGAAGGAAAATGTTGTTTTGGCTGGACTTTGCTCCTGCATTCAGATTCTTCATGGCCAAAGTTATTTCAATAAGCACATTCAACTTCATTTTGAAGAGGAGAAAAGTTGTTATAGGTGTTATTTTTTGGTTCAATATCCATCCTTTTCTTTCTTGCTTCTCTTGTCATGATGGTTTTATATGCAACACATTGAACAACTTTATGACCAAAATTGTGACATGAGAAACATTGTCCATTGAAGTAGAAATTTCTGCGATCATGAAATCTTCTATTTGAATTTTCCTGTTGATTGTTGCTTCTTGGAGAGATATCTCTGTTAGTGTTCCTTGTATTGTGATGATCATGCTTTACCTGTAAAGATTCTTTATTCCCTTGTTGAGTGGCTGAATGTAGTAAACCAGTTGTAGCTGCTTTTAGATAATTTGTTGCTGAAGCCTGAGAGGATTCTCCGGTATATCCAAGACCTGTCTTAATCAGAGGAGATAGTTGAACCTTGATAATCTCATCTAAGGTTTCAGATCCTTTAGCAAGTCTAAGATTTAGAGTCTTTACTTTCTCAAGTTCTTTTCTTAAACTTACTACTTCACATTCTAATTTTTCATTATGTTTCTTTGCTTCTTCATTCTGCCTTTTCAGAGTCTCTATGATTATTTTACTTTCTTCCAAGCATATTTTGAGTTGATTTTTTTGATCAAGAAAATCATTTTCATCTAGAGCATCCATAAAATCATCCTTATCGTCTCTAGAATTATTTTCAAATGCCATGAGAAGTCTAAGATCTTGTTCACATTCTTCCTCACTATCAGATAACCCATCACTGTCTTCATTTGTATAGTAGCTTTTCTTAGTGCTAGACCGGTTCTTATTTCTTCTTGCTACTTCTTTCTCTTTAGCAGATGTTTCTTTATAAGGACATTTTGCAGCATAATGACCAACTCTTCCATAATTAAAACATTTGAAAGGAAGCTTACCTTTGAATCTTCCGGTTCCTAGTTGGAGTTTTCTCACAAAGTTTGCCTCATCTTCTTCTGAGATATATCCTGACCCTTCTGGTTTTTGAACTTCTTTCCCTTTTGTAGAAGCTTTAAAAATAGCTTCTTTGACTTCAGATGGTCCTCCTCTCCTCATTTCATATGCAGTCAATATGCCATGAAGTTGCACCATAGTAAGATTTTGAAGGTCCTGTTTTTCTTCAAGAGCAGAAACTTTTGACTCAAACTTGGTCGTTAGTGATCTCAAAATTTTCTCAACCAAAGTGGATTCGGTTATTGTTTCTCCCAGATTTCTCATACGGTTTACAACATCATCAACACGTAAAAAGAAACCAGCAATATTCTCATCACTATGCATTTTTAAATTTTCATACTCAATTTTGAGAGATTGAAGTTTTGCACTTTTTACCTTTGCATCACCTTCATAGCTTAGGATGATTTTGTCCCATATCTCCTTTGTTGTATTTAGCTGCATGAATTTTACAAATTCTACTTCAGTTAGACTTCCAGTTATAGCATTAACCGCTTTTGCATTTGATTCATAATTCTTTCTTTCAGTTGGATCTGTTGGTGTAGCAGCTGGATATTGATATCCTTGTTCAACAATGGCCCATATATCTGCTCCCATAGACTGAAGATAGGATCTCATCCTTATTTTCCAGAAGATTAAATTGCTTCCGTTGAAGAGCGGAGGTTTGATAGATGATGTTCCCTCGTGATTGCTCATCCTGCTTGATCTTCCTTCTAGCGGTTAAGCCTTTTCAGAAGGACCTGCTCTGAAACCAATTGTTGGAAAAATACTGACGGGGGGGGGGGTGAATTAGTATTTAGGATTTACTCAGATATTTTTCTTTTTCATTCTTTAATAACCCATACGCTACTTTACTGAACCAGACTCGCGTATATACGCGGATACCCTTTACTGAACTCGCGTATGCACAGAGATATTAATAAACAATCAATTCTTCACTTAGATCCTTGCATGTATTCATTCATCAGATGTTTATATAGCAGTAGACATGTGCAGTAATAACAGAATGAAACATCACACAAAAGCATCACACATGAACACCATGATTTTTAGGTGGAAACCCAAGTCGGGAAAAAACCACCACTGCCGTTGTCTCAGCCTTCAATATTTTATTATAGAGAAAAACTTCTTACAATCATGTATTGGTGCAGACTTATACCAGTACGTAGGCACCCACCTGCAGAAGGCTACAACCTTCTCTCGTTTACTAGCCTCACCTGGAAGGGAGCTTCAACCCCCTGCTCTCGTTTACCAGTCTCACCTGGAAGGAAGCTACTACCCCCTGATATTAGCACCAGCCTCTGCTGACAGAAAGATTCTATTATCAGACTGAAGGCTTCAACCCTCAGATCCACTACAGACCACGTTTCATCAATTTTCAAACTGGATCAAACAACCCTTCACTTATCAACAAACATACTTTGCCCAATGCTTCCAAACCGAACAGTGAAACCACTGTAATCAGTATATCAGAGATAACCCAAACTTCAGAATAAGTATGCAGAAACACATTCAACCATGAGCAACCATCAGTTCAGATATAATACACACTTTTCTTTCGATGGATCCGCGTATATACGCGCTTTCACTCAAGAAAACCCGCGTATACATTCGTGCAACTTTTTAGAAAAACCCTAACATGTCATACGCGCCTTTGTTGAAGTAGATCCGCGTATATACGCGCCTTCAGTGAAGCGAACCTGTGTATTGATCTATAAAAGATAAACTTTGTAGAATAGACCAGATCTATGAACTTACCCAGATTTCTTCAACTTCTTCAACAGATTTGCGCCAGGTCTTCATCACTTCTTTTCAGATCATCCAAGAGTTTCACCATTTCAAGATCTAAAGATATTGGACCTTCATAATGTTCATAGATACATTATAGAATTAGATCTATCATTTAAGAGCAAAGTTCCACCATGCAGATATACTTCAGAGTGAAGTATACATTAAAGCCCAGACCCTTGCACACTCTTTGCACAATGAATTTCTTCTCCTTATATAGGTTTACCCTTTATCAATACCATGGGTCAAAACCACATTACTTTCGATGGTATTCCAGGGCGGGGTCACATAGACGAATCATTACTCAATACAATGGGTCAATACCATGGTGGTTACCCCTGGTTTTGCACTTTATGAGCGCTTTTTCCCATACGCGACTTGGAACGTTATTTTCCGCGTGCATACGCGACTTCTCGTAGAAAAATCCACGTATGCCTTGAGACATACTCTTTTCATCATAGATCTAGCACATATTGAATTCCTTTCTTCTTTACCTTCTGTACTCACTGTAGATACATCATTTGACAAGTTCATCAAGACATATTCTATCAAGCACAACTTCATCAAGTAGGTTGCCATCATCTTCATCAAGTGGGTTGCCATCAAGGAGAACACTCAGCATCATAATTTCCAACACTTAGGTTCTTTAGTATCTGAAATTGTTTGCATGTCAGGGCATCATTGTTTTTTGATGGCATTCATTTTTTTTAAATGAAAAGTTATCTAAAGTATTTTGGAACCTTTGGATAACCCTTATTTGAGGTATTCCATCACCTTTTTAAGGATCACATCTAAGGCTTATCATAGATATTTGGGCCCCTTTTTCTGGAGAAATTATTGGTTAATTTTAGAGGCTTATTTATACAAGTCTGTGGCAGATTCATTGATAGTTTGAAGGTAATTTTGGCATCAATTTTGAGCTCCCTGAAGTAAAAAAATTTGAGCTACTTGATACATCTTTTGAAGAGGCCTAATCACTAACATGAATTATCTTTGAAGTTGATATAAGTCTCTAGACTATTTTCATCTCACCTTTGTAGCAACTTTAATTCGATTTTTATGAATAAGGGTTTCATTGGGTTATTTTTTTGCGTTGGACACATTTGTGTAGCAAATCTTTAATATTAATTTTTTGATTAATTCATATTTTTTCCAAAGGTATTTGAAGATCAAGTTTGTTATAATATTTGGGCCATGGTAGCTAAAATATCATTGATCAATTTCTAGCTTCATTTTTAGTATAAAAAGCTTATATTATCAGTCATTAGGAGGCTTCATCTACAATAGTGAAAAATTTGTGTTAAGGGAAGAAGCATTAGTATATTGGAATCAGAGGAAAATATAAGGGAGAAGAAGATAAAGGTTATATCAATGGTGGAGGAAGACATTTTCATGCATATCCTTGGAAGACAATGACTCACTTGAAATCAAAAAACTTAAAGGGCATATTTTGGCAGAACTATGACACATTTTGCATCAAGAATATTTGAAGGCATCATCAGGTATCATAGTGGCACAAATTGCATATGAATACTTGAGATACATGATTTTTCATATTCAATTACATTGCTATGAAAATATGTTTTGTAAGTAGTTCTAAATTTTTTGAAGAAGTTTGATTCTCCATTGTATATATGAAGCACACATTAGAAGAAAAGGTTTCATTGAATATCACTGTAAATGGGTCATTTTCCTTGGTATGGAAGTCCATAAATTATCTCTCTATTTTTATATTTTAAGGGTGGTTGGGTGGTGCAAGGAAAGAGAGTGAAGTATCCCTCAGGTTGGAACTTGGAAATAATTCAATGTAGTAGGGTGGTGCTAGGGTGAGTTGGAGCTTGCAGGGTGTTTGAGAATCCTATTAGTTTTAATTGATAAATCTAGGGTGTTGGAGTGTCCTTCGAGTCAAATCTAGTAGAATCAAGTTCTAGGAGAATCCTTTCAGGAATTAGAGGTTCCTTAGAAAAGTGTTTGGTGTTTTTTCTCCCAAAATGGTTTCTATATAAAAATATTTTATGTTGTTATTGTGATGTGCTGATGATTATTGTTTTATTTTTATTGCTCTAAAAATTTTTATTTAGCTAATTGTAAGTGAAATATTGATTCACCCACCAGTCAGTATTTCCAACAATTGGTATCAGAGAAATTTCCTTCACAAGCAATCTAACCACTGGAAGGGAGATCATGGATTGAACAAAGAATGAATTTAGATTATTTAATGAAAAAAAATATGCATTTTGGAGTGGAAGGATGAAAGCATATGTGCAAGAACAAGGATCTGATGTTTGGTAATTTGTAATGATTGGAGACAAAGAACCCTCCACTCCTCCTACAGATGATGTAGGTAAGAAGCTTTATGATAGTAATTCTAAAGCCATGAATGCTATTTTGAATGGTCTAATAGAGTTATTATATGTTAAAGCAATGCATTTCACATTTATAAAATATGTTTGGGATGAGATCCAAAATACATATGAAGGGGAAAAAATGATCAAGGAGGCTAAGCTTCAGAATTTTAGAGAACAATTTGAGCAACTAAGTAGAAAACATTATATCCTATTTTCTCTCATTTTATGACGTAGTAAATTTCATGCAAGGATTGGGAGAACCAATAGAAAACAAGGTATTTTTTTTAAAGGTACTAAGATTGCTTCAAATGATAATTGACTCTAAAGTCATTATGCTAGAAGAAATATTTGACTTAGAAAATGTCAACATGGCTGAGCTACATTGAATACTTACAAACTACTAAATGAAAATACAACAGGAATCCATCTAAGAGAGAAGAAATACTTACGGCATCCAAGAAGATAGATAAAAAAATCAATATTCAAAGCCAAGCCCTAGTAGTAGTTGTAGCAAAATTTCAGATGAATAAATAACCAACTTTGTGAGAATGTTGAAAAGAGGAACAAGAAAGTAAAAAATTAAGCTTCCCTTAAAGTGTTTCAATTGTCATGAATTTGGTATTTTTTCTTCAAAGTGTCATTATGCGATGAAATTACACAATGATGATGATGAAGAAGCTCCTAGGAAAGTAAAGAAAATACAAGAAACAAATTAAAAAGGCATTCAAGAAAAGTTTCTATTCAAAAGAAGACTAATCTTCATCTAATTAAGAAAGTGATAGTGATAGTGAAAAGGACATATGAAGATTAGTATTCATGGCAAGGGATGAATGAAAGGAATATTTTGAAGAAGATAAAGAGGAAGGCAAAGCATATATTTAAAGACAAATTATCAGTGACTTTAAGGATCTAAAGGTAGAGAGAAGGAATGTCAAGACATTGGAAATTGAATTGAGTGAAGTAAATAATCATGCTAAAGTCTCAATAAGAAATATGAAAAACCAAATAAGATTATCATCAATATAAAAATGCAATTAAAGGTGGCCAAGAAAATTGAAGAAACTCCCAAAAGGGAATTAGAAGAAAGCACCTAGACAAAAGAGAGTTTGGAAGCAAAGATAGTCCCACTACGAAAGGAAGTAAAAAATAGGAATATCCAATGCAATTTTGTAAGAAACACAAAGTGCTGGATGAAATTATCAACAATAAAATATCATGCAGTGAAAAAATAGGATTAGGATACAATCTCATGTTTGTTAAAGGTTCAACCTTCGTGACAACAGAAAAATAATTTTAACAAAATAATTATGCAGATATCATCAAGGACCCTATCAAGAAAGAGGAAAGCATGCCTAAAAAGGAGATGATTCAAGGTTATAAGACACGAAACCAACAACCTGCAATAAGGAAACTTCAAGAGGAAAGTCTCTGGAAAACTACATCACATAGAAGATCTTCCAGGTATCTAACTATCTTCCTTGGTGTGTATTACTCTTGAAATAATTTTGGCCACAAAGTTGTGAATTGTAAAGCTGATGCTAGGAACAAAAGCTATTCTCGGAATGATTATCCTATAAAATATCAAGAAAGGTACAACTGAAAATACATGTTTATATCCGTAAGTAATGAAGTAGAGTGCTACAAATGCAACAATTTTGGACATGTAGAAAAATATTCCAGGTTGAATACTCCTCCAAGGGAGCCAAATAATGAATCAAATTCTCCTCCAAAAGAATATTCAAAATTTTGGAAGAATAAGGATGAATGTTGTGTGATTTCTCTAAAATATCAAAGTAAGAAAAATTTATGGTACGTCAATAGTGGTTGATCAATACATATGATTGCTAGTGTGAATTCTAATCGCAAGCGTATGAAAAAAATTCACTTTAGTTGTGCATAAAAAACAACCCTAACATCAAATATTCTTGTCAATTTCCTTAGATCTGTAGTTAGTGATCAAAATAAATGCTACATAAATCTAGATTTGTGCAGTTAAAGACATTAAACAACAAATAATAAGCAAGAGTTTCTCCATGCATCCAATAAACAAGGCAAGAATTTTTTAAAGAAATTTTTGTATTATGAAACCTGGGAAGGGAACATAGAAAGATGTTACCAGTACCCCTCAATGGGATGGGTTCTTGTATGTCCTTAATGCTTCAGATCTAAGATCTCTCTCTCTTGATGGTGTAGAAAACCTAGACAAAAATGGAACTCAAGGGGAGCTCACAAGCAAAAAGTAGAAAAATATGACAATGATGGAGGATCAAAGTCAGACCAAAAGTATAGATCCAGAGTGATATTTAGGCAACAAAAGGTAGTGAATGAATGGAGAAACCCTTCTATTTATAATAAAATATTGAGTTAGTCTAGATATTGGTGCATAGTTAAAATATTATTAACCAAATCTAGATCCAACTTTTATGGAATATTTTATTATTCTTGTTGGAGGGAAAAAGAATTTGAATTTGGTCAAATCCATTTATTTTTAAATAATAAATAGATAAATGATTTATTTATTATTTTAAGAATTTGTTTGAACAATACTTAAATAAATAGTGATTTATTCAATTGTTTATAAATGATTTATTCAAATTTAACAAGAAATATAATTTAAATAATTATTCCTAGAAATTATTAAGATAAATAGTGATTTATCTAATTAATTTTCATGTTTTGGGTTAAATATGACCAAGAATAGTAATTAAACATTGGTTTAATTAATTATCCCTTGAGGAAAATCAAACAAATAAGGATTTATTCAATTATTCCTCATGGGGTTTCCTGTTTAGACCAGAAAAAACTTAATAAATTATGGATTACTAAGTTATTTTTCATAGTGAAAGAAATTTTACTATGGTAAAATTGGTCTTACATGGTGTAATTTATTCCATCTAATAGTAACAGGTTAGATGACCAAAAATTGGTGTAATATATTTCCCCCAGTGTGCGACCATTAGGATCTAATCGTATGACCAAAGTACGTTGTAAGAAATCAGTCACTAGACATCGAAGGGGGAATCAGAGAGAGAGAAATATAAGGTCAACTAAAGCGCTGGAGGAAAGGATATTGAGGAGGCGAGACTTATAGGTTTGACAAGTCTCTTTTATGAGTGAGTACATGTTCTACATGAGGTGGGGGAGGCATACCTATGCCCGTTGAGATAACAAAGTACAAAGAATAATGATGCGTCCAGTAAACAAGGGACTGAATTATATAGTACATGCTAGCATAAACATGGGCGAGATAAAAACATGATAATGGATCCCACATACATATTATGCTTGGGACAACAACTAGGACTTATACAATAATATCTGAGTACATGAAATATAAGTACAACCAAAGAGGCCTTGTAAAACAGTAAAGGCCTTTGAAAATCTAAATGATACATGCAAACTAAAAGGCGCTACAAGCGGCGGAGGCCGGAACCATAAAATCTATGGAGCTGCATCCAAGGCTATAGTAGAGAGGTCATCTAGGCATATGTGGGGCTACCTGAAGGGCCAACCCCTCATGAGGTCTAAAACATCTCACACACACCCAAAAATCACTGGTACAATCTGTTGCATCACTGAACCATCAAGTATATAGATCTCGATCATGCCATAAGGAGCTGGTGTTGAGAAAAAATCAAGTCAAAGGGAAATAAAGGGTTCCTTTGCCTGATCCGAGGCACCAAACAAAAGTGGAAGCTGGAGCCAAGGTACACTACCCTCTAGACCTGACTTCTAGAATGAATAAGTTGATGTCGATAGAAGGAGGTCTGCCATAGGTGAGGTAATAAGGGATCCTTAACTAAGGCACGAGGGGTAACAATAGAGCGACTGCTAGACTGACATTAGGGATGATGGTGGAATGGGGGGTACTGAGTAGCGGGCTGACAACTTCCCTTGTTAGATCATAAAGGGCATGAATGACCTGGAAACTACTGACTCAACTTCGAAGGGGATAGGGTAAAATATTACTAAAGGCAAAAATGTGCAACATGAGAGAGTAACAAAGCAATGAAGGATGGAGAACTGTGGCAGGATAAAAAGGGAATCGGGATAGACTCCATGCATGCGATTATGACTGAACTCAGATTCTCTAAACAAGGGCGACTTGATGATGCTGCCACACAGAATAGGTCCGGTGGGGACCATAAAAACATGAGTACAAGATGGTTACTCATGAAAAAAATTGACACGAGCATGGGAAAGTATGAAGGCAAGGTGGTTCCCCAAGTACAAGTGTTGTAAGTGAAGAAATTCGATTTTGAGAAGTGGTGAAGTGACCCTTCTTAGAAAAAGCTTTCCAAGTGAGGTGTAAAATCACCAAAAATAAAATTTGGCTACCTAAAAGAAATAAAACATGCATTTCAAGAGGGAAATGCTAAGGGTAATATTTCTTAAGATAGAGTGCATTACGAGGATTAGGGAAAGGATGGCCTTTGAAATCCTCTAGAAAGTATGCCCCTTTACCCAAATCTTTACTGATGATGTAAGGGCCTAGCCAAAATTCCCATGACCGAGTACATCATGAGGCTGGTCATACACTAGAACAAGATAACCTTCATTAAAAGTATGAGGGTGGATTTTTCGATCATATTGAGCTTTGGTGGGTTTCTTGGCCACTTCGGTGGTTCGAAATGCAGCACAAAGGTCTTCAAAAGCGTGCTCAAGCATGATAAGTCTTTGTTCTAAAGGTTGGGTGTTAGGGATAAATTCTCCGTCTAGCTGAAGGGAAGGGATTTCACACTCGATCGGTAGGACTGCCTCCTCACCAAAAGCAAGGTGGAAAGGAGTAATCGTGTGGCGATATTAACAGAAGTTCTATAGGCCCACAAAGAAGGGAAGATCATAAGGTGCCAGTTGTTTTTGTGCTTATTCACCATCCATTGAAGCATAGTTTTAAGGATTTTATTGACTGCTTCAACTTGGACATTACCTTGGGGGTAATAGGAGGATGAATATTGGTGCTCAAAGCCCAACAGAGAGGATAGGTCACGCCATATATCATCTTAAAAATGTTGGCCATGGTCAGAGACCAATTTTTTTGGGACTCCCAATCGAGCGATAACATGGTTAAAGAAAAAGAGGGTTGTGGTAGCTACCGTGTTGTTGAACTTTGGCATGGCCTCAACCCATTTTTTGAAATAGTCAACTGCCACGATGATATACTTGTTGTTACCAAATATGTAGGTCAACACTCCATGAAGTCTATGGCCCACTTACAAAAGGGACCAGCTGAGATGACATGATGGATGGGAGCTAGAGGGGCTTGTGCCTTTGGGGTGAAATGTTGGCAATTGGAATAGTGTTTGATTGCTTCAATGCAATCACCAAAGAGAGAAGGCAAAAAATACCCAACACGGATGATTTTGTGGGCAGTAGCGAGATCGAAGAGGTGGCCACCACAAGTGCTGCTATGGAAGGCATTAAGGACTTGCTCAACTTCAGCGTGTGTGAGACAACGATCAAGGGAAATATCTACACCACGACGATAAAGGTCGTCATCGATGAGAAGGTATCAGGGCGCTTGGTGTCAGATACGTCGTCGAGCATCACGATCAAGATGGAGGGAAAATTTTTTGGTTCGCATATAAGTGAGGATGTCACTGTACCAAGGATCATATGAAGTAATGGAAAACAAATGTTCATCAGCGAAATCATCATCAATTGGAGGATCCAGCGTACCGGTATGTAATTCAAGAAAGAGTTCAGCAAGGACTAAACCTTTCTTACTCTTTGGTGTGACAAATTAAAGATCAAATTCCTAGAGGATAGTGATCCAATGGACATACTTCCCAAACATGATATGACAGCTCAATAGGGAGGCCATAGGGTTGGAATTAGTCATGACCTTGGTGGAACGCATGAGGATATAATGACGAAGTTTTTGGACCAAGAACACAACATCCAATGCCAATTTATCTTCACGTGAGTAGGACACAGGGGGGCCTAAAAGGTTCTTACTGACATAATAGATAACATGCTCGATTCCTTTTTCATCTTCCTAAATAAGGACTCCAAAAATTAAATGGGTGGAGGCTGAGATGTACAGCATGAAATCCCTATCAAAATAGGGGGGACGAATTAAGGGAGTAGAGGTGAGAGCATGTTTCAGGGAATCAAAAGACTCTTGATCATAGTCATCCCAAACGAATGGAATGTTAGATCTGATGAGTCAAAGGAACCCATGTGTGGTGGTGGCATAGTCAGCTATGAACCAACGAAGGAAATTAGCTTTTCATTGGAGGCTTTGTAACTGGCGTAAGGTATGAGGAATAAGAAGATCAAATATGGCTTGAAATTTCAAGGGGTCAAGAATTATACCATCTTTAGACACAATGAAGCCTATAAGACGGTTTGCAGGAACATAAAAGCCATACTTTAGTGGGTTGAGGTAGATATTATACTTCCAACATCAGAGAAATACGGTACGCAAATCATGGAGGTGTTGCGCCCGATGTTTAGAACACACGGTGAGTTCATCTAAATAAGAAATGATAATATGAGCCAAGTCATGAAAACAGTATGACATGGTCTGCTAAAAAATGGCTCCGGAATTGTTAAGGCCGAATGGCATGACCCTATAAGCGAAGGTTCCCCACAGACTAATGAACGTAGTCTTAAGCTGATCAACATGACGGATAACAATCTAGTTGTATCTGGAGAAACCATCTATGAAGGATATAACCTCATGGCCCACACACTCGTCAATGATTTGGTCAATGAATGGTGAGGGGAAGTTGTCTTTGGGACAAGATTTGTTTAGGTCATGAAAATCAGTGCAAACATGGATGGTGCCTTTTTTCTTGAGAACGAGAACCAGATTGGACACCCATGTGGTGTATTCGACGAGATAGATATAACCATCCTGCTTGAGCTTATTGATTTTGGCTTTTTCCAACCTCTCATCTGGAAGGGTTAATGGGTCTCAAATTTTTATGGACAAGATCGGCATCTGGCCATGTATCGATATGGTTTTCGACAATAGTGGGATCAAGTCTGGGCATTTATAAATAGGACTAGGTGAAAACATCACAGAATTCCTTGAGTAACTTGGTGTAAGCCTCAATTTCTTCTGAGGTGCATTGGGCACCCAAGGTAATTTTTTATTCTACCCCTGGTTTGTCATAAATGTTAATTTTAATGGTAGGAGAGATGTTGGCCATATTTCCTTCTTCGAAAGCATCAAGTGTAGGGGTGGGATTTCTAAACCAATTGACCTCATCAGGAATGATTTCTTTTGTTTCCACAACGTATTGGTCATGGGATTTTTGTGGGGGGAAGTATGCACAGTGGTGCATGTCATCCCATGGAAAGTCAAGGGTGGTCATCGCCAAAATAATGTCTTCATCAGAATGGAAGATGGGGTGATTGGTGGAAGGGAGACCACATGACATGGCAAGACTACCTGACTCATCACCATGAGAAGAAAGGTTCACATGCACATCATCACGGGAGGGGGGTGACGAAATAATAATTAGATGAAGGATCCACCGATGTTGAGCCCAGGGTAATTGTTGAAGGAAGGTTAGGCAAAAAAGAAGGGGAAGTCTCAGAGGGGTCTTCCACCGTGGATCTCATAGATGATGATAGGTAGAAAATGGTGGCAGAAGGCTCCATAATTTCAACACCGAGAGGGGGAATTTCAATGGGAGTAGGTGTGACCTCTAGTTCTGTCGAAGAAAAAAATCACAAATAAGGGAGAGGTGGACTTGTTGCACTTGGCCTCGAATTGGAAGACTGCTTCTAAAGAGGTGCGGTAGTCGTCGAGGTGGCAACAAAGGTGGGTATAGTGGACATGGAAATCACACAAAGCACAAGGATTTTTTGTGCTCAAAGACTTGATTTTTAGGTCTAATTCAGGTAAAGTAACATAGACCTCTGTGATATCAGACTCTGGAAATGCTTCATTGACCATGGGCTTGAGACGAGGCAATTCAAGACAGGTATGGGTGGCATGACTGACAACATCACAGAAAGTACACCGGGTGGTATGCTTTGGAGAATGAGGAGGAGAAGGGGTTGTCTATGCGGCCTTGTCCTTGGGTGCCTTCTTGCGGGCTTTTCCCCCCTCACCTAAGCCTTTCACAACAGGAGTAGGTTCCTGTTGAGGTGGCTGAGGCACATAAGCAAAGGGAGGGGTCATGGTGACTGGTTGGACCGAGGTCAAAGCAGTATAAGGTTTGGGATGAACAGGAAGGATGGAGGCTAGGAGATCAATGTACCATACTAGGATCCCCAGGTTCATGTTAGGGAGAGACAAGGTAGCCATAACAGGTACTAAAAATACTCCATGAGGGGGAGCAAGAAACAATATCTAACTGGAGGGGTAATGGGCTAGTGGGATAGCTCTGAGATGGTTAAGGCCAGGGGGAACTATTCCAAGAGGGTAGAGAGGATCATGGACACCAGCTGCAAATCAGGGGCCTTGAGGAGAGGATCCTGAAGGCTGAGTCGAGGTGCTAGGACCAGGTTGCGAAGGGTAGGGCTGCTGACTAGTCGAACCGATCCGTTTGAGGTTGGACCGAGACAAATGCATCATGCAAAAAATTGACAAGCTAAGGTCAGAGATAGGAGGAGGGAGACCAGGGAATGAACCAAGTAAATATGAATCTTTATGGACTGCAGGTGAGCCACTAGTCGGAGGTTCTACTATTTGTTTATTGGCCACCGAAGAGATAATGGACTCAGGGGAGGTCTGAGACTTTGGTTCATAATATGTCAACTGATCGATGGTGATGATATTTCCATTTTGAAGGAAATCACATCTTACGGTGAACCGCAGATGGGACAAAAAACATCGCATAAGTGTAGCTATAACCCAATAGAATGTTGTAGTCTAAGGGGGCATCCATGACTTCTACATCAACACAAATAGTATTTCCCGCAAGAGTAATAGGATAATTGTAGAACATGCCAAGGGGCTGCGAAGAGTAGCCATCCCACACTCGAAGGTTGATAGTGGAAGGGGATAACTCAGGATATCCGAGTTTCTCCCAAACTGAAGCGAATATCACATAGGTGGATGTCCCCTTGTCAATGATATAATAGGAAACGTTGGAATTTCGGATCTTGACAGTGATTTGGAAGGCGACAGAAGCAGGAAGGGGGGGATGCTCTGATCGGTCAATATCGAAGAAAATCAAACAATCATCTAAAGGATCCATAATGCACATGGTAGTTAGTAGAGCTTTTCATTGTGAAGGGCATGACTCGAGGACTTCCAGCATGGACATGGTCATAGGGGATTGTGCCAAGTCATCTACTATAATATAGGAGTGGGAAGCTTTACCAGAAGCAAAATTTCGGCGTAATGGTCCCTTTAGGATCTTGAGATGAACCTATACCTTAGGCTGAGGGATTAGTAAAGGACCATTTGGTGTCGAAAGAGGCTTTGTGGGACCTAAAGAAGGGGGCTCGGTGGTAGACGTAGTGGGGGGCTTGTTATACTCACCGGACCGAGTCTAAAGGTTGAGGTCAACAGTAGTGGGTTGGTCAGAATTCATCATGAGTCTCTGGTAATCAGAGGTACGAAATGGGGGAGGTTGATTTGTCGCCTGACATCTAGGGGGTTGGGCAGCCACATATCCTTGCTCTGGGAAAGGATTGGTAAACACAACCGTTTGGATAGGGGCAACATTGGGAGGAACCGAATGGGAGGCTTGTTGTCCTCGGGATGCTTCTTGAGCTTCCCACATCTGACGCATCTTAGCTAAAAGAGGACGATCATGGGTGTAGTAAAAATAGAAACTGCAACAAGAACAAGGCTTATTCGTGCGAATAGGCTTGTCTTTCTTGGGGTTAGTTCCCTATTGCTGGGTTGTAGTGTTAGGTGCATTCCCTTGGGGATTTTTTCATAGATTACCTGGGGCAGATTGGTTTTGGTTTCCTTTCCTCTTATTTTTGGAAGAATGAGGATCAGTCGCACTCTACAGTGCATATACCTACCCATGAGGGGGGGTGGCTGCTGTTGCGGAGCTTGAGAAGGAAAGGGAGGCTAAGGTGATAATGTTGGAGGATCTGGAGCACCAGGCTGTGGATATAGATAATAAGGAGGTTGGGAAACATTGGGGTAAATAGGTTGGGAAAAAGGAGGAGGCTTGTCGTATCCTGGATACATGCTACCGAGAGGGGGGGAAGTGCTGGAGGAGCTTTCCCCTCCTTGAGGGAAACCATAAACCATGAGAGGATGAGTGTATGGATGTGAAAGGGCTCCAATGATATCATCGATGAAATGGGATGCCCCTAGTGCATTGACACCACCGGGTCTAGGGAGATCAGGTAAGATGATATAAACATAACCATATTGTGCATAGATCATGTCATATTTCAACACAATCTGGAGGGAAAATTCATCGGTTTGAGGGAAGTGAGATGCGGAATCTTTTTCAATAACAGGAAAAAGGAATATGAGAAACTAGTCCATATAGAAAGGTCTTATAAGGTAGGGGCTTAACATAGGCTCTTTCTTCTCCGCCATTCTTGAACATGGTTATATAGGCGGGTCATAGAAGATTGACCGAAAGAGGTCAAGAGTTTAGTACTAGTGTCATAGCAAAGGGGAAGCTGGAAGTAAGACAGAAAATCCTTGGCAAGGGTCACAGAATTAGTATGAGAGGAGGAGGCCTGGTCAACATACCACTTGGAAGCTTCTCTAGTAAGTGTACGGTATAATAACCAAAGACGGACAGAGTCATCGGTGATGGAGTTAAACAAAAACCACATGTGGAAAGAACGAACATGGTTGGTAGGATCCTCTCCAACAATTCCTTCAAAATTGGGGATGTCTGAAGGGAGCTTGGTTGGCATAGCAAGCCAACTAGTATCATGGTGTATGCGATCATTAATCAACTGGATAAAATTGGGAAGACTGAGGCCTTCCATATAAGGGAGCAAGGGAGCAACCGGGATAGTTCCTGTTGCGGCACCACTAGCATCATTCCCAGTGTTAGGTCCGAAACTAGACATGGTGAAGGTGAAAGGTGAAGGAGAGCTGAGAATAGAACCAGAAGGGGAACCCGATGACCTAGAAGCAGAGTCAGAATGGGGACTCGGTGGAGGATGAACTTGAACCCTACATGGAGGAGTAAGTTCTCCTAACGAAAACTGAGGATGAAGGCCTTGGAGTCTTCAGGATAAATGCCTTGGGAGCACAATGATGGAAAAAAGACACAGATCATAGAACGAAGAGAGACAAACAAGGGCAGGTAGGTGCAGGATCAATTGATTACAATGTTGAAACAAGGGCAGTGAGGTGCAGGATCAATTGATTACAATATTTAAGTCTTGGCATGGTGGTGTAAACTAGCCACTCTTCACTTAGGTGTGCATGTATGTGATAAGTGTGTTAATTTTAATTAATCCCATACATGTGTAGAGAAAAAATAAAAAAGATGTTTTATAACTATAAATAAATCTGAAAATGACAGTAAAGGAAACTGAATACGACAGAAAATAAACAGCTAAAGATGCATCAATTTAAACCCAAGGAGGAGGGCTTCCCAACAAATAGTCTATTGGTGGGTGAAATCTAGTAAAAATACACAAAATGGCCAATGGATCTAAATTCGGGAGGGATATGTATCTAAATGTTAGATATGTTGGAAATAGGTGTAGAAAACAGCAAAAAACCAGCGGGAAAAATGCTACAAAAAAGGTGGCGAAAGGCTACAACATGAAGGGAAACGAAGGGGACCCTAAATGAGGACCAAAATAAACTGAAAAGAGGTGTTTTGGATGAAAGAATAAATGATCTGAAATGGATCTAAAAGTACAGGTTCCGATCTGAAAAATGGTTGAACACACTGAAATCTCAGAAGACCTACTTCAGCTAAACTCCTCCTAAAAAGGTGGAAGCATATTGAAGCCCTAAGGGGATTGGTTCCTACTTAGACGAGTAAAACTGAGAAATTAAAGGTCCAAGACAGGTGAAGAGGGATGTCAAACAACCCTGAATAGTGCCCTAGACAAACCCAGAAAAATCACAGGAAAAATCTCGCAAAAAATACAGGTCGTAGTTTCTGACCTGTTTTATGCTAAGGTCACAGTTTTCAGGCATTTTTCTGCTACATGAGAGATGAGGTTGTAGTTTTTGGACCAAAAAGTATGACCTACACTTCTGGCTATCTCGGAAGTAGGTTTCAGAAAAAAGTGTCGTCTCTACTGCAGTTGATACCTGTTACCTGCGTGAAGGGCCCAGAAACACACGGAAGTTAGAATATTTATTGTTTTAGAGTTTTAAAGGTTAAAACAACATCAACAAATGAAAAATAAGAAGTTTAAGAAAAACCCTAAGGGTTGAAGGAGCTGGTCATGCAAGGATCTAAAAAATGATAGCGGTCATAATTATAAACCCTTGTGGAATCACCAGTTGTTAGTGTGAATTCTAATTGCAAGTGTACGGAAAAAGCTCTAGTTGTGCATAAAAAAAGACCCTAACATCAAAGATGGATGTAAATTTCCTTAGATCTGCAGTTAGTGATCAGAATAAATGCTACAGAAATCCAGATTTATGCAGTTAAAGACATTAAACAACCAATAATAAGCAAGAGTTACTCCATGAATCCAATGATCAAGACAAGAATTTTTGAAAGAATTTTTTGTATTATGACACCTAGGAAGGGAACATAGAAAGATGTTACCAGTCCCCCTCAATGGGATGGGTTCTTGTATGTCGTCAGCGCTTCAGATCTAAGATATCTCTCTCTTGATGGTGTAGAAAACTATAATATTCCCAATTAGATTTCAGCTAGTTGGAATATTATATGTTGCTTCTATTTTCAGTCTAGAGGAATAAGTGATGCAGGAGCATCTAATGCCCCTTAATTAAAAAGGAATCCAAGCGAAGCAAGGAGAGGACGTGGACCTTCGAGCTAAATAAGGGGAAATTTTCTGTCAAAATAGAGCTTAAATGATGGATTAAATTAAATATTGATGCAATCTGCCATGTATTCATATATATCCATATTGCGAGCTGGAAGGGTTGTTGAGATATTTGTGAGAAGGTTGATCGGATCCTTTCAGTGATCCGATCCAATATTTCTGTAACAATGAACCTGCGTGTTCTATAAATATATGTAATGAGACAGAGATAAAAAGCGTGGGAGAGATATATATCTAGAGAATAGTAGATAGGAATGGTGTGAGCAGGATGTAACCGAGAGTGAGTTTGTTCTAAGGCTGCAATGCCTTAGATTTAAGTGATTTTTGTATTTAATCAAAATAATATATTCTATTGATTTCCTGGGTGTCGAGCTATGGATTTTTTAGTTTAAATCTATGAGAAAATTTCTGTGTGCGAGTTTGTTGATCGACATCGATCACTTACAGGATCGATGGCGATCTGAATTATCGTGTAACTGTTATATATGTTGATCGATTATAACTATGTGTGTGTATGTAAATTCGTTGGATTCATTAATCGAAGAGGAGCAGATAGTATGACCGATCGGTTCCAGTATAGCCATCAAGGATTTTAGGATTGCGTCTAAGGAAGGAACGCTGAGCGAAACCATGGAACTTTTCAGAAACGTACAAGGAAGCATGCCAAGTGTTTGATAAATGCCTGAAAGAGATTGTGCATCATGGAATTATATGATTGCCGGGTTGTCAATACCGTGGCCTTGCAGATGAGGCAATTCAATTGTTTGGGCAGATAAAAGAGGCAGGTGTGAGACCGAATGGAAATACTTTCCTCGGGGTGTTTTCGGCATGCAATCGATTGGAATAGGTCGGAGGATGCCGATCTCCGATTTTGATTGATTCGGATCAGAACTGCAACTCTTGATTGTTGGAGTTTGAACCAATGCAACGATCGCCGATTGCGATTACATCAGATCGAAGCAACAAAGTTTGAATTTGGATCGGATTTGATGGAGTGCGGAAATGCCGATATCTATAGAGGCAGGTGTATATGTTTTGAAATCCACATATGAGGATTAAAGCAGATTGAACAAAGGTTTTCGTGTATTTTTATGGATGGCTCGATATTTATGTAGATCCACGTTGTTAAATTAAAAGGTTTAAAGTTTAAAATGCTTCCGATAATACCTAGTGGGCCCATAACCCACAGGTCCAAGTTCGAATTTTTACATGAAAAGAGATTTTGGGCTTACCCCAAGATTTCTTTTCATCAAGTGGTATCAGAGCAGGGAAAGGATTTCCTGTGAGAAGAAAGAAGAATACAAGTAGAAGGGGAAAGAGGTACAGTTGTGTTAAAGCTAGAGATTTTATGGTCTTCCCGTCGTGCGGATGGCGGCAGTGGAAGGTGAGAAGATTTGCAGCAACCTAGAGCAAGGTGTGCTCAATTGGTTCCAAAGGAGAGAATCAAAAGGATGCCAAAAGACCGAGTGAGGAGGGCTTGGTGAGGTATCGTGTAACAGAGGGAGACTGTTACTGCAGAGGTTGGTTGCAGCTCATAGAAGATCATGAAAGCAGTTCCACTGAAGAGAAATACAGTGGGTAGAATTGGGAGAAGCATATGACCAGGAGGTCATAAAGTTTTTGTACCTCAGAAGTCTGATGCAGGAGCATCTAACACCCCTTAATTAAAGAGGAATCCAAGCGAAGCAAGGAGAGGACGTGGACCTTCGAGCTAAATAAGGGGAATTTTTTTGTCAAAATAGAGCTTAAATGATGGATTAAATTAAATATTGATGTAATCTGCCATGTATTCATATATATCCATATTGCGAGCTGGAAGGGTTGTTGAGATATTTGTGAGAAGGTTGATCGGATCCTTTCAGTGATCCGATCCAATATTTCTGTAACAATGAACCTGCGTGTTCTATAAATATATGTAATGAGATAGAGATAAAAAGCGTGGGAGAGATATATATCTAGAGAATAGTAGATAGGAATGGTGTGAGCAGGATGTAACCGAGAGTGAGTTTGTTCTAAGGCTGCAATGCCTTAGATTTAAGCGATTTTTGTATACAATAAAAATAATATATTCTGTTGATTTCCTGCGTGTCGAGCTATGGATTTTGTAGTTTAAATCTATGAGAAAATTTCTATGTGCGAGTTTTTTGATCGACATCGATCACTTACAGGATCGATGGCGATCTGAATTATCGTGTAACTGTTATATATGTTGATCGATTATAACTATGTGTGTGTATGTAAAGTCGTTGGATTCATTAATCGCAGAGGAGCGGATAGTATGACCGATCGGTTCCAGTATAGCCATCGAGGATTTGAGGATTGCGTCTAAGGAAGGAACGCTGAGCGAAGCCATGGAAATTTTCAGAAACGTACAAGGAAGCACGCCAAGTGTTTGATAAATGCCTGAAAGAGATTGTGCGTCATGGAATTATATGATTGCTGGGTTGTCAATACCGTGGCCTTACAGATGAGGCGATTCAGTTGTTTGGGCAGATAAAAGAGGCAGGTGTGAGACCGAATGGAAATACTTTCCTCGAGGTGTTTTCGGCATGCAATCGATTGGAACAGGTCAGAGGATGCCGATCTTCGATTCTGATTGATTCGGATCGGAACTGCAACTCTTGATTGTTGGCGTTTGAACCAATGCAGCGATCGCCGATTATGATTACATCGAATCGGAGCAACAAAGATTGAATTTGGATCGGAGTTGATGGAGTGCGGAAACGCCGATATCTATAGAGGCGGGTGTATATGTTTTGAAATCCACATATGAGGATTAAAGCGGATTGAACAAAGGTTTTCGTGTATTTTTATGGATGGCTCGATATTTATGTAGATCCACGTTGTTAAATTAAAAGGTTTAAAGTTTAAAACGCTTCCGATAATACCTATTGGGCCCATAACCCACAGGTCCAGGTTCGAATTTTTACATGAAAAGAGATTTTGGGCTTACCCGAAGATTTCTTTTCATCAATAAGTGGGGTAGGGAGACCCTTAAATCTCTTTAGTAGGAATAAATCACTTCCAGTATGGATGTGGATCAATTTAGAAAGTCAAAATAAAGCCACCTTGGGTGTGAAATGGGGAAATGCATGTATACTAGATCAAGGTTGACCAAATGAACAACGCTGCCAAAAGAAGAGAGTGGAGCTAGTGGGGACAACGCAGTTTTGGAGGAGGAGTCTTTACATGGAAGTAACCTCATAAATGAGTGGGGCCAAGGGTGACGAATCTCACGAATAATATAAGGGAAGGGATGGAAGCCATGAAGGGCATTTATAGTATTGTTTATGTTTGAGTCTTATGACTTGTTGCATGCTTCAGCTATTTAGATGGGTTTGTTGTATTGTTTAGTACAAGGGAATTTCCATGTGGGAATTCCCCACTCTATCTTGGAGGACTTGAGAAGGAAATCTAAGAGGAGTATTCTGAGCTTCATTTCCACCATCTTGCATTGGGCCAAGCATTCACCTATAGCCACAACACAGTCTCCTTGAGTAACTGTGTTATTTTTCATGGTGTTGCAGTGAAGGGGTGTAAAACCCTGTTTATGAGCTATTTTCCTCGTGAAAGGAGAATCCTTTCACTCGGAAGGCTAGGGAGGAGAAGTTACAGCCATATATTTATAATTTTAGCCATTTTGTAGCAGAGCTTCAGTGATACATCATGATTCAACCACAGAGTTGCAGTCTGCACTTTTTGCATCTTGTGTATTTCAAGAAACCTTTGCCGGGTTATCTTGGGATTGTGTTTGAGAGAATAGTTCCCCATTTTGAGCTCCTTTTGAGTAATATATCAGTAGATTCATCCATATTTATTTTTCTATAGCAGTAACCCTCATTGGGACTGCGCTGTCATGTATTATGGCATTTCTGTGTTGCAACATCCCTTTGGATTCTAGAATTTTTGGGCTTTGGAGGCTTGTTTTCCTAACTTGAGTGATTTGTTCCTCAAGAAATTGTATATTTTTCTGCTCTAATACATAATCTAATGGATCTATGATTTTATCATATATTTTGCATCATTATTTGTTGTACATTTCAGTTTAGTGTTCAATATTTTTGTCTTTCCTAATTTGGAGTATTACAATGGTATCAGAGCTCTAATCTTGGCTCAGCTTGTGGGGCAATACATCTATAGCCATGGAGGAGAAAGAGATTCCAAAAATTATTCTCTAGATCATGTAGGACATTGCAAAATATATCAAGGATATGAGATTTGAAAGACAGAAGGAATCCCCTAGAGGGTTTAACCATGGATAAAGCTCTGCCACTTCACATTTGTGGTGGGAGCAAACAATAGCACAACCTTCTTCACAACGCTCCACTACGCCCACATTCCTATAATTGGAAAGTGAGGAGGGAGGGCCCTTGATGGAAGAAACCCTTAGTGACTATTTTGTGGAATATGAATCTCAATCCTAGAGGTTCAAGGAGCATTTGAACTTTCAGGATTTTTGTCGGACCGAGGATGGTAGGAGATCCCTCAATCACCATAAAAAGTGAGGGTACATGTAGAACCAATATCTACAATGCAGTTTGGGCAGATTATTTTTTCCCTCTTATGATGGATCACCCAAGTGCATAGTCAAGGCTTGGGTAGAAAAGTTGGGTACTTATTTACAACTTAACAGAGTTTCAAAATTGGAGGCTATGAAAATAGCACCACTGCACCTAGAAGGTGAGGCACATGAGTGGCGGTTTCATGGTTTATCTACACTTGGTCATGCTAGTATCACTTCATATTTAGACTTCACTCGAAGGTTGGTGGAGAGATTTGATCCCAAGGAGCCGAAAGCACACTTTTTGGGCTAACCAAGCTCAAGAAATTAGGAGATTTAGAAACTTATATCTTTGAGTTTCTAAAGCTTTCATTCATGGTATCTGACCTCACTATGACCCGGAGGGTATGCATGTTCATTGATGGGATGGTTGAACCATTGCATGGGTTGGTGAAATATACTAGACCAACTGCACTCCAAGAAGCTATGGAGAGATCTAGGGACCTCCAGCATGCTTTACCCAAGGAAAAGGCCCCTTTCCAGAAAAATATCTCCTCTTACACAAAGGAGAATTAGGAGAAGAAATCTATTGATAATTATCAGAGAGATCTAAGGAAGAAAAAACTTTGTTTCACTTATCGGGAGCCATGGGTACCAAACCACCAATGTATTGCAGGGAAGACACATTGCATTGATATATTTTCTGATGAGGAGAAGGTGACCAACGTTTTAGCAGCAGAAGGAGGTGCACCACCCATGGGAGATGTAGTGGGGGAATTTTCTCCAATGGGAGGGACTCTTGCAACTTTGAGGGGAGTTCCCAAGTATATAACTTTAAGGGTTAGAGGCACTATTCTGGGGCAAAGAGTATTAGTATTGGTAGATAGTGGAGCTACCCATAAATTTACTGATACACAGTTGGTGCAAAGGAGGGGCATTCACATAGAATATTTTGAGATTTTCTTAGTTCTGGTTCCAGGAGCTAGAACCATGCAGTGTGCCAAATATGTTTCGGCATTAACCATCACTATGGGAACCTGCACATTGACATACCACTTCTTTGTGGTTGATATTCCAGACACCAATGTGATATTGGGTGTCTAGTGGTTAATCACCTTACAGAAGGTTACCACAGACTGGGAAACATTATAGATGGAATGGACAGAAAAAGGGAGTGATAAACATCAGAAAATCAAAAGCATACACACCTATCCACCCCATATTGTCTTAGCACATAGGATGGAAGTAGATTTTCACAGAGGGGACATAGAGTGGGTAGTAGAACTGTGTTTGTCAGAGGCAGGGAGAAAATATTCACCAGTACATCCAGATGTACAATCTATTTTGGACCGATACTCCTTAGTATTTGGAGATATCCCACCTGGGAGACCTCCTGATTGAGGATTTGAGCACACTATTGAGTTGGAGCAAGGGATCCATGTAGTGATAACCACACCCTATAGGCATCCCAAAGCCTATAGAGATGAGATTGAAAATTCCATTCAGGATCTTTTGGCCTTGAGACACATTCGACCTAGCACCAGTCATTTTTCCTCTTCAGTGGTCTTAGTGAAGAAGAAGGATGGCACATTGAGGATGTGCATTATTATAGAGATTTGAAAAAAAATACCATGAAGAACAGATACCCAATTCCCAGGATTGATGAGTTGATGGATGAACTAAGAGGGTCCAAGTATTTTTCCAAGATTGATTTGAGATCGGGGTATCATTAAATCAAAGTGAGGGATCAAGACATCCCCAAGATAGCATTCTAATGTCACTATGGACATTTTGAGTTCCTGGTAATGCATTTTGGGCTAACCAATGCTCCAGAAACATTCCATTCTTACATGAACCACATTTTTTGTGGTCACTTGAGGAAGTTTGTATTGGTCTTTTTTGATGACATTCTTATTTATAGTTGCACATGGGAGGAGCATTTACAACATATTGAGGCAATATTACGCATTCTTAAAGAGTAGCAGTTATATTCTAAGCTCTCTAAGTGTGATTTTTGGCTCACAAAGATGCTCTATCTAGGCCACATCATTGGAGTAGATGGGGTGAGAGTCCATGAAGAGAAGATCCTTGCTATCAAATATTGGCTCGAGCCAAAGAATGTCATAGAATTTTGGGGGTTTGTAGGTATCTGTACCTATTACCAAAATTTTGTAAAATGGTTCTGTCAACTAGAAGCACCACTTATAGATATAACTAAGAAGGGAGCTTTTAGTTGGACAGCCACAACGCAGATAGCCTTTGATAAGCTCAAGGAGGTGATGAGTAGCTTCCCAGTATTGGTTCTACCTAATTTTACCCAACCTTTTGTGTTGGAATGTGATTCTTCGGGGAAAGGCATTGGAGCAGTATTGATGTAAGGGGGACACCCCATAGATTTTGAGAGCCAGAATTTCTGCCACATGAGAGGATATACCCCATATATGATAAGGAGATGCTGGCTATTATGCATGCTTTAGCCAAGTTCCGGCAATATTTGGTGGGTAATAGATTCCGAGTGAAGACTGATCATAATAGTCTTCGATTCTTTCTTGAGCATAAGTAGCTTCAGGAGAGGAAGAATAAATGGGTGAGTAATATCCAAGAATATGAATTTTACATAGAATATTTCAAAGGGAAGAAGAATGTAGTGGCAGATGCTCTATCTAGGAGGCTAGCAGTGTTGTCCTTGATGAGCATGGATACAGATTGGAAGGCTTAGTTTCTAGTCGAATACTCCAAAGACCACTTTTCATGTGAGATCCTAGATGGATTGGTGATCTATGAGAGGTATAGAGGGATGGATGAGCCCATCTATTACCGGGATCGGGTCTTCTTGGCTAGAGATTATAAGATCAAGAAGAATATTTTGTAGGAATCACATGATTCACCACTTGCATATCGGGCTATTAAAGAGATTCTCATGAAAGGGTCTCAAGGAGTATGTGCTTCAACACATCAAGGAGTGCGTATTTTTCTAGCAGAACAAAGGAGAGCACAACCATCCCGAAGGATTATTGTAGCCACTCCCTATTCTGGATGGAAAATGGGAAAGTATTTCCATGGACTTCATCACTGGTCTACCTACAGTTCAGGCATTAGGGGAATTTTGAGGTCTAAAATGGGCCTCCTAAGGAAATTATAAAATAATACAGGAAATAATAAAATAATATTTGATTACATCATCAAATTTTATAGGGAAGAAAGAAAAAATTATTTTTTCAACTTGTATTTTCAACTTATCTCCTTATGGGTTTACTCAAATTTTGAGCGGAAACACTTTTTGGATGCAGAATTTGATTCCTCATCCAAGGAGTACCCATGTTGCATAATTTCGATGGACCTTGCTATATGAAAAATTAGAAATACATGAAAAAACGTGATTGCAATCACGTTTTTCAAGTATTTCTCATTTTTCGTGTAGCAAGGTCCATCGAAAGTATGAAACATGGCTACTCCTTGGATGAGGAATTAAATTTTGCATCCAATGAGTACTCCTGCTCGAAATTTGAGTAAAAACTTATGGAGATAAGTTGAAAATATGAGTTTAAAAGGTAGTTTTATTATTTTATTATTTTTTAATATTTTTACCTTTTTACTCCAAAAATGGTGAATCATCCCCCATGGTTGACATCATCATCTTGAATCCTATTGGTTATATAAAGTTTATTTTGGTTGTACATTTTTCTTAGGAGGCCCATTTTAGACCTCAAAATTCCCATAATGGGTAAGGATTGTATCTTTGTAGTTGTTGATCAACTAACAAAGTATTCACATTTCTTTTCTATTTCTGCACAATATACTATTTCACAGGTGTTTGATCTCTTCTTTAGGGATGTGTTTAGACTTCATGGTCTTTTAAAGACCATAGTCAGTGATTGGGATAGCCACTTCATGGGTGGCTTTTAGCAAGAGATTTTTCGGTTAGTGGGTATTGACTTGACAACAAGGACCAGCTATCACCCACAAACCGATGGACAGACCGGAATAGTGAACAAGTGGTTTGAAGGCTACTTGCAGAACTATGTTTCGGGGCAGCGGAGAGCATGGATGTGTTGGCTCCACTATTCAGGGAGTATTGCTACAACACAAAATTTCATATTTCCATTGGCATGACCCCATTTCGAGCCCTTTATGGGTATGGTGCACTATCATTTGATGATGTGATGTTTGGGGCAAGTAAAGCTCCTAGAGGAAAGGAGTGGATTCAAGAGAGTCAGGATATACTCCCGGCCCTCAAGGACATCATTGGTACGGCACAAAACCAATAGAAAATTTATGCAAACTGTGGTCGGATAGAGAGGCAGCTTGAGGTGGATGATTTCGTCTATCTTTGTCTTCAGCCATATAGACAATCTACACTCAAGGAGAAAGGAGTTGAGAAGCTTAAACCTTGGTCCAATGGATCATACAAGGTGAGCCGTCATGTTGGATAAGTAGCATATGATCTAGAGCTTCCTATTGGGAAAATATCCATAACATTTTTCATGTCTCATGCCTTAAGAAGTCCATTCAAAAAAATGTGGTTGCCACTATGGATCTCCCACCTATTGATGATGAGGGCCATCTATTTTTTCAACCAGAGGCTATTTTGGATACTCGAGAGAGGAAACTAAGGAGGAGGGTTATTAAAGAATATTTGATTCGATGGAGGTATCTTTCTGATGAGGATTCCACTTGAGAGGGAGAGAAGATTTTGCAACATCATTCTTTACTATTTCTTGAGGACAAGCAACTTTTGAGAGGGGAGGACTGTAATACTCTAAATTAGTTTTCAGCTAGTTGGAATATTATATGTTGCTTCTATTTTTATTCTAGAGGAATAAGTGGGGTAGGGAGACCCTTAAATATATTTAGTAGGAATAAATCACTTCTAGTATGGATGTGGATTAGTTCCGATAGTCAAAATAAAGCCACCTTGGGTGTGAAAGGGGGTAATTCATGTAGACTACATCAAGGTTGACCAAATCAACAATGCTACCAAAAGAAGAGAGTGGAGCTAGTGGGGACAAATTTTGGAGGAGGAGTCTTTGCATGGATGTAACCTCATAAATGAGTGGGGCCAAGGGTGAGGAAGCTCACCAAGAATATAAGGGAAGGGATGGTAGCCATGAAGGGCATTCAGAATATTGTTTATGTTTGAGCCTTATGACTTATTGCATGCTTTAGCTGTTTAGCTGGGTTTGTTGTATTGTTTAGTACAAGGGAATTTCCATGCGGGAATTCCCCACTCTATCTTGGAGGACTTGAGAAGGAAATATAACCATCCAACATTGGGCCAAGTAGTCACCTACAGCCACAACATAGTCTCCTTGAGGAATTGCATTATTTTTCATGGTGTTGCAGTGGAGGGGTGTAACCCTATTTATGAGCTAGTTTCCTAGTGAAAGGAGCAACCTTTCACCTGGAAGGCTAGGGAGGATAAGTTACAGCCATATCTTTATCATTTCAGCCATTTTGTAGCAGGTCTTTAGTAATACAACGCGATTCATCCATAGAGTTGCAGTCTGCACTTTTTGCATCTTGTGTATTTCAAGAAACCCTTGCCGGGTTATATTGGGATTGTGTTTGAGAGACTAGTTATCCATTTTCAGCTCCTTTTGAGTAATATATCAGAAAATCCATTCATATTTATTTTTTTGTAGCATTAACCCTCACTGGGACAGCGTTTTCATGTATTCTGGCATTTCTGTGTTACAGCATCCCTTGGGATTCTAGTATTTCTAGGCTTTGGAGGCTTGTTTGCCTAGCTTGAGTGATTTGTTCCTCAACACATTGTATATTATGCTGCTCTAATACATAATATAATGGATCTATGAGTTTCTCATATGTTTTGCATCATTATTTTTTGTACATTTCATTTTAGTGTTCAATATTGTTGTCTTTCCTAATTTGGAATATTACAAAAGCCCAAACAAAAATGGAATTCTAGGGGAGCTCACAAGCAAAAAGTAGAAAAATATGGCAATGATGGAGGATCAAAGTTATACCAAAAGTATAGATCCAGAGTGATCTTTAGGCAACGAAAAGGTAGTGAATGAATGGAAAAACCCTTTTATTTATAAGAAAATATTGAGTTAGTCTATATATTGGTGCATAGTTAAAATATTATTAACCAAATCTAGATTGAAATTTTATGGAATATTTTATTATTTTTGTTGGAGGGGAAACGAATTTGAATTTGGTCAAATCCCTTTATTTGTAAATAATAAATAAATAAATTATTTATTTATTGTTTTAAAAATGTGGTTGAGTAATAATTAAATAAATAGTGATTTATTCAAATGTTTATAAATGATTTAGTCAAATTTAACAAGGAATATCATTTAAATAATGTTTTAAATAATTATTCCTAGAAAATAATAAGATAAATAGTGATTTATCTAATTAATTTTCATGTTTTGGGTTAAATATGACCAGGAATATTAATTAAACATTGGTTTAATTAATTATCCCTTGAGGAAAATCAAAAAAATAAGGATTTATTCAATTATTCCTCATGGGGTTTCCTGTGTAGACGAGCAACAACTTAATAAATTATGGATTACTAAGTTATTTTTCATAGTGAAAGCAATTTTACTATGGTAAAATTGGTCTTACATGGTCTACTTTAGTCCATCTAATTGTAACATGTTAGATTACCAAAAATTGGTGTAACAATGATAGGTGATAAAAAAAATGTGTCTCTATAGGAAGAAAAATATGAAACAATCCCATTTGGAAATGACGGTTCAAGGAAAGTCATAGGCAATGGTACAATTAAGGTTAGAAGCAGGAATGACATGGCAAAAGAAATTTTTTTAATCAAAAATATGAACCATAACCTACTAAGTGTGAGTCAAATGTGTGATCAAGGACACACACTTTTGTTTGACTCAAGGAAATGTGAAATAATAAGGGAGAAATCAGACAGATCAGTGGTGACTACAAGGACCCCAAATGATATATACACTTTGTATGAGATTGGAAAATAAGGTTGGTTTTTTGCTAAAAAAATAAAAGCTTGATTTGGCATATAAGGATGGGACACATTAACTTTGATAACCTTGTCAAAATCAGTAAAAAGGAATTTGTAAGAGAAATGCCAGAAATCTTAAAACCAACAAATACCATGTGCAAGCACTACAGGCATGGAAAACATACAAAGGATGAATTCAAGGCCAAGGAAAATTCCACTTCAAAACCATTAGAGTTGGTTCATACTCATCTATGTGGTCTAGTTGTAGCTACTACAAAATCACCCAAAACATTGGTCTAACACCAAATTTTTGGTTCCCCTGTGCTTTTTGAGGTCTTAACAGATATCCTTGTAAATTACTAATGGTCAAACTCATGTCATCGAGGCCAAAAGCACTAGTATTTCCATAAGGCACACTTCCTATGCTTTCCCATCTAGTTGCATCCTTGACATTAGGGTTTGTGGAACTTTGCATTCATTTTTTTTGTAGACCATGTCTCAGAATTGTCCCTCCGTTTGTGTTTAAGTAGATTAAATAAATTAGGGTTTTAAGAAATTTTCAAAACTATACTTATGTGTGTCTTTAATATGCCAAGGGTTTGGATCAAACTGTAGCCAACTCAAAAGACTTATCACCACCAAAATTATCTATTGAGGGAAATATACTTATATTAAGTGTGATGTTGCATCACAAAATCTAGTGGTTTATGAAAATGGGGTCACTTATGTATTCATACGACGCAAAAATGTTTCCCATATGAAAACATGAAGATAGAATCTAACGCAACGATTTTATTACTGCTTTTTACACCAAGTTGTGGAGGCTTTCAAGCACTATTTCAAAGTGTTGGAAGAAGAATCTTTGAGAGATAATTTTTTGTGGTGTATGAACTATTAGATGAAATTATTGACTTGGGATACCCTCAAAATATGGAGGCAAATATTCTTAGTGGATTCATTAAAATAGGTGCTTATAGAATGGAATTCACCCAACATCCTCTAATGGTCGTTCCAAATACAATTATATGGTGAAGTGAAGGAATACACCACAAGGAAAAAGAGGTATTCTTAGATGTGGTGGAAAGCGTCAGTATTCTTGTGAATAGAAATGGACAAATAATGCGGTCATATGTAGTTGGTGCTTTGAAGATGAAATATTACTTGAGTGGAAGGGAAAAATACAAGCATGGCATCAATGGAAGCGTACTACTATAAGGTCAAGGCCGAGTAGCAAAGGGTTCCATTTGTCTAGAGAACACCAAGTTTCATCATTTTGTTTGTTCAACTCATTTTGAAAACAATAGAACTATATATTTCATGCCTCTTTTTGGGGATTTTGATTTGATGATATATATAGACTTAGAACAAGTATAAAATTAGAGGAGAAAACATTGTTGATAGATTACACAAAATAATTTGGACATTACACAATACAAATCACACGAATACATCACATATTTATGGTTCTTGTGAGATCCAACCAATTCCAAATATGAATAGGGAGGTTGAGATATCCTCTCAACATCCACCTACAAATATGAAACCAATTATATAGTGAGCATGGAAGAGTTATCTTCACGTGCATATAGGTAAAACCATCAATATGGGTTGACGCTCAAGTGGAACGAAATTGAAAATTTGAGTCGAATAATAAGTAAGATCACACAACAATTATAAATATCACAGGTGTTATCCTTGATAACAACTAAGTTTAAATTCTTTAGGATGAAATAAGGTCATGAAATTCATCAAATTTCAAAAATTGTACATAGTTTAAGGGGTCTAAATAGTCATTGGTCATGCAATAAATGTCTTACCAAGGTAAATTTCAAAAGAATATGATTGAATGGGTAATAAAGTTCATTCTCTGACACTTGGCAGCTTTTTCTAGATTCTGCAGCATAGACAGTGTTAAACAGTCTGATTTCGCTACGGAAGTTCTTGAAAAATTCGTAGCGAATTTTCCCTCCCATATATTGGAAATGCTGCGAATTTTGTTTTTTTCTGCTAACAATGGGATAAGTTGTTTCTTTTCATAATTTCAGTGGTCAGTGCACACTTGGTCATCATGGTACTATTCAATTATGTATCATCATATGTCATGTGCATGTGTGGTAATCATTATTCCTCGCATCATTTATTTTTTCCCTCATTTCCTCTTTCCTAATTTAGCCTGATCCCTAATTCGAAAAGAAACACCTTACCTTCATCCTTGCAAGTTATTTTAACAATTTTTATAGCAATATTGAGTCTTTATTTTTTCCCAGTAGCTGTATTGAGCTAGGTGTCACCTGTGTCAAGGAAGGTTCTTTTTGTCTCAAACAATTCTACAGGTGTCAAAGTAGAAGCTTATCAGCATTGTGTTTGAAGGTATGGCTTCACATAAAAATAAAAACAAGGATGGCACTATGGTCAGAGATGATCCCATGGATATGAGGCTAATTGTAGAAGACCCCAACTTCTCAAAATATTTTGCAAATGCAGGTTCCATGCGGTTCTGCCAGAAACTACAAGGGTATCATGAAAAAGTGTCTAAAAATTTGGCAGTAAAATTCATTGGTATAGGTTCGAAGGTGGGAATTCTCAATTTTACTATGTCTCCTAAGACAATTTCATAGGCAACCGAGATTCCAAGATCTAGAGAGAAGTGGTTTAAAGCAACAAATTTTAAGCTTCAAAACTATGATGAGTTTCTAAAGGAGGAGTGCATAGGCATATACATGAGCTTAGGCATCTCTAGGACTTGCCTCAAGGAAAATTATTCAAAACTGCTGATGGTGATTTATAAATACTTTACTTGTGAAGGTAAATTTCACATGATATATCAATACCAGTTCAGATTGTTGCTTCATTTCATAGGTAAACAACCTCTGGATTTACCACTTTTTTGTTTAGGAGTTTAGAAAAAATGGTTGATAAGGTGCAAGCTAAAACTGAAAGCTGTGATTCTTCTATTTTTCACCATGGTTTGAAAGAAGTGTTATTTATGGAGGAGTTAAATACAGGGATTGGTCAAGTGTTCTGTTCTTGAGTGGGTATGAGGTGCATGTCCTCACTCCTAGAAAGAAACCTAGATCAAAGGAAAATAATGCAAAGAAAAATAAATACTCTAGGGCTAAAACAAAGGTTGAACATGAGGTGGAAGTGCAGACAGAGGTGTAGCCCACGGTGGAACCAATGGAAGTAGAGATTGATCAATTGTAGGAGACAGTGGTACCTCAACAAACACCTACTAGCAGGAAAGTCAAAACTGCTATAATAAATCATACAAGGATCACTATAATTCATACAGAGGGGAAAGGAAAGCTAGAAGATATCTTGCATGAAATTAACATTGATGAATCTCATGTTGTGAATCCTATAGAGGATAAAGGAGAAAAAACCAAGAAAAAGAGTCTTAAAGCTAAGAAAATAGACTTTTCCAAAGAAGACTCAAGTTTTGTTTTTAAACCTAGGAAGCCACTCACTAGGTCATAATTATCAAAGAGAGAAAAATTTGAGAAGATGCATAAGGAACCAAAAAAGAAGAAACAACCAACAAGGGAATAAATAATAGAGTTATCTCCAACAGAAGCAGAGGCGAGCAAGGAAAGGAAGGGCAAGGAAAAAGTTCAAGAAAAATATGAACTGGAATTTTAAAAGAAAAAATTAAGGAAGATAGAGAAGATATTTTAGAAACTAAGCTAGAGTTAGAAGACTTCAAACAAGAGAGGCGGGAGCTCACAAACTTAAAAAAGAGAGTGATAAAACAGATAGATTTTTATGATGAGGTGTCAGAGGGTTCAAGGAATATGTTGAAGAGGACACTACCTCTGCACAGAATGATGAAACATCTCTTCAAAAGGAACAGGTGGTTGCAATCAGAAATAAGGAAGTTACAAAGCCCAGTTAGACAATTGGAAATACAAATGGAGATGATGCAAGAAGAGTTGAAGAAAAAAGGTTTAAAGATGATTGCAATGAAAGATGACCCTACTACTCCTTAAAATATGGTAAGACACACCTTTTTGGGCCACTTTTTGTCTTAGGATATCATATCAAGTTATTTACAAAGCTGCAAGCATGTTTTTGGAGTTAAGGAGAAAAATTGCAAAATCTGGTGAAATTAGGTAAGTTCGTAGCGAGCTCCAAGCTTGAAGCCGAGTTTTCGATATGAACTCGCTGTATAATTTTTTGGGGAAAAATTTTCCAAAAACTCTCATGTCAAGGGTAAGTGAAGGCATGTGTCTACCTTATTATACCTAATTAAGACCTTCTCATAGGCATAAAAGTAAAAAATGTTGCAAAAGGTGGCGTTATGAAAATTCTATGAAAACTATGCTACAAACTTGCCAAAATACTCTGTTTTTCCAGTGTGCTAAAGTTTTGGTATTTTTGAGACATTTAATGCATTTCAAGACGAATATGAGTCATCAAAAGAGATTTTGAAGTGTCATTGGGACATATTTTGATGAAGACAACTCAACAATACACTTCATAAGGTTGACATGACTGACAACACATCACTTTTTCCACCTCGCCAATGGGAAACTCATCATCAAATTCGGTATATCAGGACCTAAAATCTAGTATGATAATTTTCCACTTGAAAATGGTTGTTTTCCACCTAAACAAGGTTATTTTATTCGATAGGAATCATTATCATGGGTTATTAAAAGTTCTTGTTGATGCAGTTAATTGAGATAGAGTCCTTTTTTACTACAAACTATTTCAAACAAAATTATCTTTATTTTTTGTCAATGTAATGGAATCCCTTTTGGATTAGATCTCTATGTTATGGAACGAGCTCCAAAAATAGAAGAAAATATAGATCAATGCCTTATAAATAAGGCACTTCGAGGGGGAAACCTCCTTTACATTACAAAAATTAACAATTCTTCGATGATACAAATGACAAAACCTCCTTTCTATATATAGGAGTCCATGGGGTCACAATATAATCCTAGCCGACCTAGCAATAATAATGTAAGGTTAAATAATACAAATATGGGGGCTACAGGGGTACAAAAATAACAATAATGGGGCTACACTAACAACAATAAGGGGCTACACTAGTAATATAGGGACCTAACATGCCCCTTTCCTTCAAACAAGTGTTGTCCTCAATAGTTGATTATTTCTTGATGCTTCTGTTTAAAATTATCATCCTTCCATGTGGAATATTCAACGAGAAATTTCTTCTGTTTGCTGAGATACTCTAAAATTGATCGATTTCGTAGTTTCTGAGTTCTTGCTTCTGTTTGTGCTTCAGAACTTCTTTCGTTGCGATGTGTATCTTCCTATTGTTTCATTTGATTTTGCACCAAAGTAAGGTTATCCTTTGAAAGTTGGATAACTTGTTGTTGATCCTTGATGTGGTATTCCAATAAATTATCATCCATATTAGCTTTCATTTGATCCTTCAAATCGTCCAACATAGCCTTCATTTTTTCTTTTAAACCATATATGTCATCTTTGATTTCTTTTTGTAAGATCAAAATTTGTTGCACTTAGTACCGTAATTTTGATATATCATACTACAATTCTTACTCTTAATGCGTCATAGTATAACCTTATAAGGAATTAATGGGTGTGGAATTTTTTATTTTAGGCATTATATAACTCAATATTGATATCTATGCTTCAATATGCCCTTGGAATCACTTAAAATTGATTTTTCAAACAAATGTTATGCAAATTGAAAAAAATACACACCTTTTTCTTGGTTTTGAGGAGCTCTATATTGAAACTAAATCATATATGTGATTTTGGATCTTCAATATCTGAAATTTGGTCTTGTAGTAGCCCTCTTACTCTTATTTTGAATTCCATAGGTCTGACCTGATTTGGATTCTTCAAGACAAAGTTATGCCTAATCTCCCACAATGACCTAATTTTGGACTGGTTTAGTAGAGTGAACTTGTATGACGTTCCACATGTCACTATTTCCTCATTCAACTCTAAAATTGGTACATAAAAAACTAAATTCTGTTTAATTTCAACCACATTTTATAGAATTCCAATCCGATGCTCATAGAGAGAGTTATGACGATTTTCCCAATGTCACCTCTTTTAGATGAAATTCGAGAGCCTACAAAAACCCTAACTTTCACAGATCATATCTCCGAAAATATTGTGAACCAAGATCTAAAATTTTTAGAATAAGTTCCTCAGGATTTTGGCTTCTTGTGGTAAAAATTTCATCTTCTAAACGTTTGTATAAAAAATGTTATAGCGAAAATTCCACGATGACTTGTTTGGAGCAGCGAAACCCTAGAATCCAAAGCTCTGATACCAAATGTTATGAAACCAGATCCAAAAATAGAATAAAAGCGAAATCAATGCCTTATAAATAAGCCACTTTGAGGGGGAAACCTCCTTTACATTACATAAATGAAAAATTCTTGGATGATACAAATGACAAAACCTCCTTTCTATATATAGGAGTCAATGGGGTCACGATATAATCCTTGCTGACCTAACAATAATAATGTAAGGGCATAATAATAACAATATGGGGGATACAGGGGTACAACAAAAACAATAAGGGGGCTAAAATAACAACAATAAGGGGCTACACTATTAATATAGGGACCTAACACTTTAGATCGGTTTCAAGAGTCTAGCCTAGGTGGCATACCTATGTAAAAGGGATTTCACTCTATAAATATCAAATTTTTAGAGTTAGAGAGGGTTGATGGATGTAATGACGAGAGATACTATTTAAATTTTTTTCATTAAGTTAATAAAAAGTTGCAGAAGTGTTTTGTTCAGACCTGAGATTATGATTAATCTTTTATGTGTTTGTGTCCTTTTATCTTTTGAATGTTGATTCATCTTTCTAATACATAATTACTTGGAATTCATAAAATCTTATGCTCCAACTTCCTTTATGTATTATGTTTTATGTCAGAGTTACTTTGTAAAAGATTATGTCCTCAGTTTTCATGAATGATACTTACTTGTAACTGAATTTCCATGTTGATTCCATTCCCAATGGTGGCCCTCACTCATCTTTCACCTTAAAAAAAAATCATCTAAAAAAATATAAGAGTTACCCATCTTCATTATAATCTTTCTTATCAAATATCTTACCTTTTTTCTTCAGAGAGCCCTCTCTGGTTGGAAGGGCTAACTTTGAATCCCAAGTGGTTTGAAATAGTTACGTCAAATTGACTGTTGAACGGCCCAATCAGTCCTAGTTTGGTGATGACATTTTGGTGCGTTTGTTGGGAGATTGAAGCTAAATTTTCCCAAAAAATTATGTCCAATAAAAGAAACTGAACTCTTGAAGGTAGCAGGAGATCAGAAAAATTTGAGGCTTAATTCTACCTTGGGGACTCCACTAAGATTCTCAACTTAAAGGTGGCTTCAAAGAATATTCATACAAGGAGTAATCTAGACCCTGATCCACTTGAGATAGTTGATAATCCAAAGAAAATTCTCAAAGGTATTGGAAGCTCCTCAAAATCAGGTAATCTATATCTTACAAGAGTTTCATCTTTTCCCTCTGAGGTCGTTCAAAGTTTTGAAGACAAAAAGTTTAATGAAAAGATAGAAGAAGTTATTTTTAGATCTAAACCTGAGAATGAACTGACTGAAATTATATTAGATTTACAAACATTAGGAATTGATACATCATCTCTTGTGTCAAAAGAAGAAAAAGAATGGTTTTGGGAAACTGTCACTTCAGAATTGTCATTGGAACAAGAGTCATTTGAAAATTTGAAAGAACTTGATCCTTTTGATTTCTTGTTAAGAATGAGGTTGGGTGTCCCTTTGCCTGAGTGGAGCTATATTTTCTCTAAATTGAAAATTCCCACCTCAAAATTTCCTGGTATCGAACCCTCATTCATTGTTGCTTCTCCTAGTAAAAATAGTACTCCTGTCACTATTTTTTCAAGTAGTATTGTCACTATCATTATGGCTAGAGTTTCTCCTCCTATAGGTATAGCTAGGTATGCTCCTCTTGTATTACCTACCATACTCCATGCCTTCTCGAAGGGTATTCCACTAGAATAAAAAAATTTGGAGGTGAAGAATATATCACAACTAAGCAACATGTTGACAAGTTTAATGATTTTGTTGATTTAGAAGAGGTGGATGATGAAGATGTCAAAATGAGACTATTTGTGAAAAGTTTTATAGGTGAGGTGATAAAGTGATTCAAAGCCTTGGCCCCAGGGAGTTTACATAATTGGGACCAATTAGAAGACAAATTCTTGACAAAATGCGGAAGTAAAGTGAACTCTGTTTAAGCCTTAATTTAATATAATAATTTGAAAAAATCCACAGATGTGTCAATTCAACATTTTTGTAGAAGATTCAATGAGGTTTAAACTTCTATCCCTTCTCACATTAAACCTCCCCCAAGAGCTACCCAATTGCATTATGCTGAAGCCTTTGACTATGATTTCTATATTTTACTAAGGGAGAGAGAATCTGCCACTTTAGCTGATATGAAAAATGATGCTGTAAAGGTTGAGGTAAATATGGTTACAACAAAGAGGTCCAAGATGGGAAAAGCTATATTAAAAGAAGAAGGAAAAACTTTCACATCTTCGGTCTTAAAATTTTATACCATGATGAAAACTATGGAGAGGCTTATGAATAGGATTTCTCTTGGTAATAATCCCCTAGCTGCTGCACAACTAGAAACACAAATTAGGAATCCTCATTTTAGAAGGCCTCAAAATCAGCAGAGACCAAGGGATAATAGAAATAAACCTGAACAACAAGTTAGGCCTCCTTTTCAAAAAAATCTAGTGGATGAGGAAGAAACACAACCTAAATTTCAAGAAGATATCATTCACTGTTTGGATGAGGATGTAGCAGGGATGTTCTTAACCAAAGAAGAACATGATGAATCTGTCCATGACATGGGGAATCATGAAGATGAAAAACAATATGATTATTTAAAAGGCTACCAACATGCTATTTTTGAGATAAAAACAAAATATAACCCGAGCAATAGAAATGTTTCTATTACAACGAATGAAAGTCATCCAAAGAAAGATTCTCCAAAGCCGGTTTAACGGAAGAAAGACACACCCCTTGGTAAAGAGATTGAAAAAACATAGTCAGTTTTCAATCTAGAAAATGAGATTTCAAAGATCAAAATTATTGTCCCTTTTGGTGAGATCATTAAGGTCACTGAGTATAGGATCCAAATTGTCAATATGCTTAAAACTCATCCTAGACCCTCTGACATTGTAAATTTACAAGAAGACCATCCTACTATTTTCCTAGGACCAAGAGTGGAAAATGAGGAAAATGAAGAGGTTCTACCTTTCTATGTGAGTCTAAACATCCATGACATGATTTTATATAATTCTATGTTAGAATCAGGAGCGTCCCATAACTTAATGCCTAAGGTGATCATGGTGAGAATGGGTTTAGACATAACCATGCCTTACAAAGACTTATTTTCCTGTGATTCCAAAAGAGTTCAATGTGTTGGTCTCATTAAGGATATGGTTGTTGGTTTAGATCAAGTGCCTGCTAAAACAATGTTAATGGATATAGTTTTGGCTAACATCCTTCCAAATTTTGGTATTCTTCTATCTAAATCTTGGGCTACTAAAATTAAAGGAACTATGCAGATGGACATGACTTATGTCACTATTCCAGTATTTGGTGAGCAAAGAAGTTTGTACAAAGAATCTAGGATGGCCTATATGGTTAGAAACAAAGATAAACCACAAAAATTACCAATATATGCAATATAAACTGAGTTGGGGTCTTCCATTTTGTTCAATGAGATCACTAATGAGACAAAAAATCAGAAATTGGAAAAAAATCATCAAGCAAAAATTTAGCAGATTGAGGAGGTAAATGAGGAAGGTTGGTGGCATATGCACTTTGATGGCACTGCTGGAAGAGAAGGATATGGTGCAGGTATGTGGATTACCAGCCCTAGGGATGAGATTAATTTTTATTATTACAAGCTGAATTTTGACTGTAAAAACAACATGGCTGAATATGAGGCTTTTTTTTGGGTCTAGAAGCCTTGAAAGGTTTAGGCGCCAAAAAAAATTCAATTTGTGGTGATTTTGAATTAGTAATCAAGAAAGTAGAAGGATCTTATCGAGCTAAATATGTCAGAATGAGGGCTTACAGAAATTGGATCCTTGAAATTCTCGATAATTTCAAAGAATATAATTTCACTATCAAAGCTAGAAACCAGAATTTTGTGGCTGATTCTTTGGCTGTCTCAGCCAGCTTGTTTATCATCCCTATTCATCCTAGTAAGAGAATTTGAATTCAAGGATGGAATAGTTATCCCTGATAATATAATCAATTGGAAATTATTTTATAGTGATAAACAGGCCATAAAATTTCTTCAGTTGAAAGAATAATTTGAAAACATTCAAGTAGATTAGCAAAACATGTTCACTGAAACTGAAGCTAATATAGAGGTCCTCCAGCTGAAGAATAATTTTATTCCTAAATACTTAATCCCCGTTGAAAAGTTCTTTGATCAGAATGATGTGTTTAAGTATCCAAATATGAAAGCTGATGATGAAGAGGTTGAAAGTTGTAACCTTGGTACTGGAGAAAATCCCAAGTTGGTCAAGGTGTCTAAACTTATTTCTTCAGAGGTGATACAAAGGTATGTTGATTTGATGAAAAAATACATTGATGTTTTTGCATGGAGTTATGCAGAATTAAAGAGGTATGATCCTAAAATCATTCAACACACAATACCAATCAAATAAAATGAAAAGCCCTTTAAATAGAAATCGAGGAGAATCAATCCATTACTTATGCCATTGATTGAAAAATAAATTAAGAAGTTTTTTATGCAAAAATCATTTTCCCTTTGAGATTTTATAAATGGATTGGTAATTTGGTACCTGTGAGAAAGAAAAATGGTGAGATTAGGATATGCATTGATTTAAAAAATTTGAATAAGGAATCCCTTAAAGACAATTATCCTCTTCCAAAAATGGACCAAATATTGAAAAAAATTGTTGGATGCTAAAGGATGTCTATGTTAGATAGTTTCTCAGGCTATAATTAGATACTAGTGCATCCAGATGACCAAGAGAAAATCACCTTCACTATGCCATGGGGAAAATTTATGTATGCCAAAATGCCTTTTGGTCTCATGAATGCAGAAGCGACTTTCCAAAGGGAAATGGAAATTGCATTTGATGAAGAAAAGGATAGGTCATTGGTGGTTTACTTGGATGCTATCATTGTGTTTTCAAACAATGAAGAAGAGCATCTCAAGCACTTGGAAAAAATTCTCCCAAAATGCATAAAAATTTGTATTTCTCTCAATCCTAGTAAGAGTGTTTTTGCTTTAACAACTAGAAAATTATTGGGTCATATAATATTACAAGAAGGAATTAGGATTGATCCAAGTAGTTTCCCTGCCATTCAAAAGATATATTTTCCTAGAAACAGAGAATAGATTCAATCCTTTTTAGGTAAGGTAAATTTTGTTAGGAGATCCATTCCTAATTTTGCAAAAATTGTTAAGCATATTACTAAGATGCTTAGGAAGGATTCTGATATCAAATGGAAAATAGAGGCAAGGAAGCCCCTTGAAGATATCAAGAAGGCCCTTAGCCAAGCCCCGATGCTCATAAGTCCTTATTTTTCTAAGGATTTTCTAGTTTTTACTTTTTTCTTCTAAACATACAATTGCAAGAGTGTTATTGCAATAGAGGCATAAAGGTAATGAACAACCCATTTCTTTCATCAGTAGGACACTTGGAAATTCTAAAATAAAGTACAACATTATGGAGAAACAAGCCTATGCTTTAGTGAAGGCACTTGGTTATTTCAGAATCTATATTGTACATTCCCACATTATGGCTTATGTGCCTAATGTTGTGGTCAAAGACATACGGACTCAACCTGAATGAGATGGCGAAAGAGGTTAGTGGATTTCCACTTTGTTGGAGTATGATATGGAGATTAGGCCTACAAATATGGTAAAATTCCAAGGGCTGGAAAAGTTAATGACCCAATCAAATTTTGATTTCCTAGATATGAGATTTATTGCAAAATTTTCAGAAGTGGTTGAAGAGGAGGAATTGATCCCCTGTAATATTCCCAATTAGCCCAAGCTAATGGGAATAATAATTTTTGTTTCATTTTCTTGTTGCATGAATAAATGTGTAAAGGAGGACAATAAAAACTCATAAAGCAGTGAATAAATCAATGCCACATGTGAACAAGGCTAAATCTGGGCTATGTAAATAAACACCCTTATGTGTGAAAGGGATTGAATCATTTGACTGGGTCAACCATGACCAAATTAACAACGTTGTCTAGAATAAATGATCCTCATTTATGCACAACACGGTCTTAGTTGGAGGTGGCACATGTGAAAGAAGCTAAATCATTGAGATGGTTTAGGGTTTTGCAAGATCTCAATCTTATAAAAGGAAGAGGAGGACAACATGAGAAGGTTGTTGATGATTATCAGATTTCTGAAGAATTTGTCTATTTAGACATTTCTTATTATCTTGGCTATTTAGCAGAGAATAGTGTTGTTGAGCACTGGGTGTTCCTGATCAGGAATCCCACCTCCTTCCTTGAGTAGCTCTTAGAGGAGTCTTGCATTTCTTGTCCACTATCAGGCATTTGGCTAAGCTCTTCTTCCAACTACAATGCAAATCCTATTAATGGTTTGGTTTTCTTTGTAAGTTGCAGCAAGTGGAGGCTAGATCTACTCAGATATAGGCCATTCTAGTGCCTTTCTTCAGTGGGAAAGTCTTCTATACCCTTGGAAAGAGAGTATTGGATGATTGGAGCATTGATTTCAGATCTTGGCTTGAGGCCACATATGTTCTAGAGCCTACAATGCAGTTTTCATTCCAGTACTGCGTTATTTGCAAGTGTACAGTCGTAGGGTGTTTTGGCACACTTTTGGAGGAGAGATCTCTAATTTTGGGGTTCTACCCTTCACTATGGCGATCCATGGATTTCAGATCTATTCCATGTCATATTCAGATTTGATCTGAATACTGTTGTATTTTCTTCAGATTTTCTGAATCATTCTGTAGATCTGCCGCATAAGATCTCAGATCTACTCCATGTACTCCACTTTTTACTAAAAACCCCAAGGGGCATTGTAGAGGAGCCTATCTAGTGTATAGATCTAACTTTTTGTACACAGATATACTCTAGATATGAAGTGTAATATACTGTTGTTTTAGCCAATAAAAATAACTGTCAAGCTTGTTCAGTCAAATATATGGTTGCAACACCTCACTGTTGAGGGTTTTCTTCATGTAAAGTCTTCTATTTTCTGTTCTATAAATCATGGGCTTCAATATAACTATGGTTTGCAGTTATAAATGTACATATTGAGCCTCCAAATTGGCCTCATGCTCTTACTTTGATGAACTACGTTATTTCTGTGCAATATTGTTTAGTATTTCTTCTTGTTCCCTTTTAGGGATATTACAGTGGTATCAGAGCAATCATCTTGGCACAACGTGTAAGAAGCCAGTATGTCTTCAAAAGAAGAATTACCTCTTACTGACAAAGAGAAGAGGTATCTCAAAAGAAGACAGAAGAAATTTGATTACATAAATGATGATAGAGACAAGGGTAAAGCCCCTGAATCTGGACGTGATGTAGAAGAAAAGGATTTTCCTAATATTCTTTTGAGAGCCATGCAAGATCCTGCTAGATAGATCAAAGAGATGAGAATGGACAGAATCGAAGAATCTCCTTAAAGATTCCATCTTGGAGAAAGCTCTGGCATGTCTCATCACTGGAATGATCAACCAGTGCACCAGCCACAGATTTCCCAACGCTCTACCATGCCTACCTTTTTGGCTGTGGGAAATGAAGGGTTTCAAGAGCAAGCATCCCTTGAAGACTACTTTGAAGAGTATGAGTCTCAAAATCAAATATTCAAATATCACTTGAGTTTTCAAGAGTTCTGTCACCTGAAGGACAAAAGAAGACCAAGGCATCAACATAGAGATGGTGGATTCACTCAGAATCATGATCGACATCACTCTATGGGAAAATTATTTCTACCCAATTTTGATAGGTCATCCAAGTGTTCTGCCAAGGCATGGGTAGAAAAACTTGACATCTACTTTCATTTGAACAAGGTCCTAGAGATGGAAGCTATCAAGATTGTAGTGCTTCACTTTGAAGTTGAAGCACATGACTGGCGATTCCATGGCTTGTCTACATCGGGCCATGCCAATGTGACTGCTTATTCTGAGTTCACTAGAAGAGTGGAGGAAATATTTGATAGAAGAGATCCAGAGGCACCATTCATGAGCCTTACAAAGTTGAAGAAATCAGGTAATACAGAGTCTTATATTTATGAATTCTAGAGATTATCTGTTATGGTTCTTGATTTGTCTGCAGCAAGAAGGGTGTACATGTTCATTGATGGTCTAGATGAACCTCTTCATGGGTTGGTAAAATATACCAAGCCCACTACCTTGCATGATGCCATTGAGAGGGCTAGAGACCTTCAATATGCCTTGCCAAAAGCAAAGGCAAACTTTCAGCACAAGCACTCTTTTCCTTCTAAAGGAAAGGAAGAGAAAGCTGCTCCTTCAAAGGAGATCTCATACAAGAATCCTCTTGATGAGGATGTCAGGAGAGAGCTGAGGAATAAGAATCTATGCTTCACTTTGCAAGAATCATGGACACCTGGACATAGATGTGTTGCTGGAAAAGCACATTTTATAGAAGTCTTCGTAGATCTTGAAGAAGAAGAAGATGATGAGCCAAGAAGAGGTCACAATGATAACAATGTTGAGGGAGATCCAACACCATCAAGAGATGGAAATGGAGATTTTTCTCCTATTAGAGGAACTCTTGAATCTTTGAGAGGAGTACCTAAGTACTTGACCTTAAGAGTTAAAGGTTCAATCATGAATCAGAGGGATTTTGTATTGATTGATAGTGGGGCTACCCACAACTTCATTGATGCCCATCTTGTGCAGAGGAGGGTAATACCCATTGATAATTTTGAGGGATTCTCTGTTTTGGTCCCATGAGATAGAACAATGTAATGTATGCATTATGCTCCCTCACTTTCAGTCACTATGGGTACCTACACTTTGGTTGATCACTTCTTTGTAGTTGACATACCAGACACCAATGTTATTTTGGGTGTTCAAAGGTTGATTACATTGGGGAAAGTCACCACTAATTGGGAGGCTTTGCAAATGGAATGTGTGGACAAGAAGAGTGGTGAATCTCAAATAATAAAAGGCATGCATACATACACCTCACATAACACTTCCACACAGAAAACAGAGATGGATTTGCGCAGTGGAAGTGAGGACCGTATAGACCCATCTATTATGTTCATGAGATTTCTACATGGGACACTCTTATCTAGTTGCAAACCACTTGGGAGGCCACCTGATTTATATTTGGTGGGGAAGACCTCACAACATGCTGCTCCAAGCTTAGATCTAGGAGGTATTGGAGCACTTGAAGACAAAGCTACAACGCTGGGAGACTTGGGTAAGCTCAAGAAGGAGGGAGATATTCTTCCCTTATCATCATCACCCACTCTCATATCTAGATCTGCGTTGTGCGAGAGAGGAGAATGGAAGGAATGGCCTTCCAACACACATCTTTGGCATGGGAGATGTCAAGGAGGAGATCAAAAATATGACATACATTTATGTTTAGACACCATTAGTGCTGTCATTGTTGAGCAGTTTAGATCTATATTGGAAATCCCAATTGTTGGTGGATTATTCTAAATATATTGACACTTGTATGATACTTCATGACCATTTGTATGAAGAGGGATATCTATCCCATGAAGGAGTCATCTATCATCATGGTAGGATCTTCTTGTATAAAGCTTCTAAGCTCAAGGAGAAGTTGCTACAAAGGGCCTACAAAGAGTTCTATTTCAACCACATGCATTCCATGAGGATCTACAACATCATCATGAGGAGCTTTGATTTGGAAGGCTTGAAAGAAGAACTATATCAGAATTTTCAATAATGCATGTACTATGTGGAGTTGGGGCAGTAACATGACTCCATGGAGGGGTTATTTCAGCCATATCTTCCTTCTTTTGAAAGAGAAAAGAAATCCATGCACCAATCCATTTGTATGAAGAATATTGTTGGTGAAGAATCTGATCATGTAAAACATGTTTTATTTTTTGATTGTACATATTATTTCACCATGTTTATGTAGGCCATGGCTCCAAGGAGGAGTGATATATCATGTAAATCTCATGAAAAACATTGGGCCACTAAAATTTCTGAATTTGGCCCTCCCTTGATGCGCAAAGGGATATATTCTATCATGATGGGTGATTCCCAAAGGCACCAAACATATCTCACACTTTCAGCCATAGTGAGATAACATGGGAAGCAAGTATGTGGTAGGAAAAACACTTACCACACCTTGATCTAATGCAGGCAGGAGATGTATTGCGCTGGTACCATATGTGGGACTATGGCCCACCTCCACATGCTCAAATTTATGTTTGTTTGTATGTATTTTTGCTTCCATACCTTGACGATATAGTTGTACTTTTTATGGGGATGTATGGAGGGAGGATGGGAGGCATGTATGTACCACATGGGATGGAGAATCTCTATGTACCTTATGCTACATGTTTCAAGGAGAGAATTGGTTCATCCATGTTTGTTTCATTTGAGTTCTTGACTCCTTATGGGATGGAATATGTACATCTCATAATGACTTTGGAGGAACAATTCACAGAGGATTGGATTGGTGAACACTTAGCTTATGAAGGAATCTTAATTCATGATGGTGTCACCAATGGAGGAGGAGAAGTGTTGCAGTACTCACCTTATCAGTTGCTTGAGGATAAGAAAATTTTTGGAGGGGAGGATTGTAATGTTCCCAATTATCCCAAGCTATGTAGGTTTTAACCCTGAACATAAATTATCTACACACGAATCTTATAACAAAAAATAAGCAATAGTGAGAGCATAAAACATAAAATAGATAAACATGGAGATTTTCCCCTGGATCCCAAATCGGGACGACCAACGTGATTTTTCATTATATTCCTTTTAGTGTTACAACACATATATATACATGCCGAAGCATACATAAACACCAATCCATTAACCCTGGATTAGAACATAACCATAGTTCCCTTGACCAGATCTACAAAATACCAGGGGCCGAAAACCATCGTACCCCAAAACCATGTGCAAAATCATGCACAAAACATGGGTGGGTCCACCTATGAGTGGGTCCGCACACCAAAAAAAATTTCGCTGGGGCGCTGCCTCCCCCCTTGCGACCCCCTTGCTACGCCTGGCGCAAAGTACAGCGCGTGGGGCTAGTCATGGAAAGAATATAACACATACCCAATATTCTCTCACTTCTTATTTTCTTTCCACAAGGGGCCACGGGAGAGCTTATTCATTGGCCCAATTCTTCAACACCCATTGTTTCTCTACACCAAGAGAACTTCTGATTTCTCACAGACTTCGTCAATGCATCTGCAACATTTTTCAAAGTGTCCTTCTTTACCAGCAACACCCTTTTAGCCTCAACCATATCTCTAACAAAGTGATATTGAACATCAATGTGCTTTGTCTTTGAATGGTAAGTAGGGTTCTTAGCCAAGAAAATTTCACTTTGGCTATCACAGTATATCCTTATAGCTTGTTGTACCAACCCCATACTTTAACACAATCTCTGCAACCAAACTGCTTCCTTACTTGTATGAGTGGCTGCTATGTATTCTACCTCTGTAGTTGAAAGAGCCACTACAGACTGTCTTTTACTCATACAACTGACTGTGCCTCCAAATAGGTTAAACACATACCCACTTGTAGATCTTCTTTGGTCCAGATCTCTAGCCCAGTCTACATCAACAAAACCACGAATGTTCGACATTCTTTCCAATCCTGGTCTTCCCTGGTAGCACAAGCCATAATCACTAGTGCCACGTAAATATCTAAAAACCCGCTTCACTATTGTCCAATGCTCCTTGCCTGGGTTTGACATAAACCTTATCAATACTCCCACTGCATGTGCAATGTTTGGTCTAGTACAAACCATTGCATACATCAAACTACCCACTACACTTTCATATGGAACACAGGACATATCCTCCTCTTCTTCTTGTGTCTTGGGACATTGTTCAGCAGACATCTTTACACCTATAGGAATAGGAACATTCACCAGTTTAATATCCTAAATATTGAACCTCTGCAATATAGTCTCGACATACTTCCTCTGGTTTAACCAGAGCTTCCTCTTTGCCCGATCTCTCTTAATTTCCATGCCCAAAATATAGCTTGCAGCACCAAGATCCTTCATGTCGAATTTGGAGAATAGTTGGGTCTTCAAATCTTGGATAATTTATTTGTCATTTCAAATCAACAACATATCATCCACATACAAGACCAAATAAATAACACATTCACCAACTAATTTAAAATAAACACAGTGATCCTCCTTACTTCTGGTGAAGCCAAGTCCCCGTATATAGGTATCAAATTTCTGATACTACATCCTTGGTGACTGTTTTAACCCATACACAGACTTCTTCAACCTGCATACCAGTTCATTCTTACCCTTCACCATAAAGCCTTTAGGTTGCTTCATGTAGATCTCCTCTTCTAGATCCCTGTGAAGAAATGTTGTCTTCACATCCATCTGTTCTATCTCAAAATTAAATGCAGCAGCAACAAATAAAATTAATCTAATAGAAGTAACTTTGGCAACAGGAGAAAAATTATCACCAAAATCAATTCCCGGCACCTGGGAATAACCTTTTGCTACCAACCGAGTTTTTTATTTCTCCACCTTTCCTTCTACATTCATCTTCTTCTTAAACACCCATTTTCTCCCAATGGGCTTCCTTCCAGCAGGAAACTCCACCAGATCCCATGCCTCATTTTTGTGCAAGGATGGCATTTCATCAACCATGGCCTCCTTCCAGAGTTTTCCATCTCTGAATCTACTTCCTCCCTGAAAGTTCTAGGATCATCATCAGTTATAGTTAAGGAAAAACCTGAACAAAAAGCAAATGGACTATACCTTTATGGTTGCCTTCTTTCCCGAGTTGATCTTCTCACAGCTGGAGTTTGCGGCTCTTCCTCTTCTGAGTCTTCTTCTGTTGAAGAGTCTGATTCATACTCCTTTAGCTCAAATTATATCTTCTCAGGTTCCTTTGGTATGATTTCATGTTTAACAACATCTTTCACCTCTCTAAACACCACATCTCAGTTGTACACAACCTTCCTTGTTTCCGGGTTCCAAAGCTTGTAACCTTTTAAACCATCCTTATACCCAATAAAGATGCACCTTTCAGATTTATCATCCAACTTGGTCCTTTTCTCCTTTGGAACATGTACATATGTATCACATCCAAATACCCTTAGATGTGAAAGAGAGGGTTTCTTACCAGTGCATACCTCATGTGGAGTCTTATCCTCCAACGCCGATGAAGGTGATCTATTAACTAAGTAACATGCAATATCTACTGCCTCTGCCCATAATTCTTGTCCTAACCCAGTACCACTGAGCATGCTTCTTCCCTTTTCCATCAGCGTTATGTTCATTCTTTCTTCAACTCCATTTTGTTGAGGTGTGTATGGAGTAGTCTTCTGTCGTGCTATACCACAATTCTTAAAGAATTCTTCAAATTCCTTCTTGCAGAACTCCCCACCATTATCTGTCCTTAGCGCCTTTATCTTCTTCTCTGTATGGTTTTCCACCAGAACCTTAAATTATTTAAATCTGTCAAAGACTTCAGATTTATTCCTCAAGAAATATATCCATGTATTCCTTGAGAAGTCATCTATGAATGAAACATAGTACACAGAATTTCCCAGTGATGGAACTAACACAGGTCCAAACACATCACTGTGCACAAGTTCTAATATCTTGTTCACCCTCTTAGCACCAAAAGGAAAACTCACCCGATTCTACTTCCCATATACACAATGTTCACAGAAATCGAAATCCAGAGAGCAATTAGACATACCTTCTACCATACCATTTCTATATAGTATCTGAAGGCCCTTCTCTCCAATATGTCCAAGCCTTTGATGCCATAGCATGGTCTTTTCTCCAGAGACAGCTAGGCTTTCCACTCCACTTTCAGGAACCACATAACTATTACACCCATCAATAACAGTGATACCTTGTAGCTTGTACAGAGTTCCAGTCTGAACTCCCCGCATTAATACCAGTGCTCCCTGAACCATCTTGCAGGCATCTTTCTCGAACACTATTTTTACACCTACATCATCCATCTTGCTTACAGAAATCAGATTTCTCACCAATGCAGGAATATGTAGAGCACTAGGAAGTGTTATAATCCTTCCACCTTGCAGCTTCAACTTGACCTTTCCACGTCCGATGATTTTTTCCTTCCTATCATCTCGTAGGAAGACATCACCATCATATTTCTCATACTCGCAGAACCACTCCCTATGGGGAGTGAAGTGAAAGGATGCACCTGAGTCAATCAACCATGACTCATGATCTATATGTGTATTTGAAGAAGAAGCCAAATACACATCCCCACCTTCATCCGAGGTGATTTTTGCCCCTGCAGAAGGAGCATCATCAGCTCCCTTTCCTTTCTCAGGAGCTTTAGATCTGTACTCCTTTTTGTAGTAGTGCACTTCCTTTCTGCATTTCCAGCATACCTTTACAAAATTTCCAGGAGATTTAGATCTCGCTCTAGATTTGGATCTCCCACTCGAAACCTTATTCTTGTTTCTGTTTTGGGACCTTCCTCGTACAGATAAGGCATCTCCATTCTAGCCCTCCATATTTCTCCATCTCATTTCCTTTGACAGCAAGGCTGAGACAATGTCATCAAAATTCAAGGTAGTTGTATTGCTACCTATTGCAATAACCAGACTATCCCACGAGTCTGGTAGAGAACACAACAAACTGATGCACTTATATTCATCTGAGATTTTAATATCAAGAGATGACAGCTGACTTACCACAATATTGAAGGCATTTAGATGCTCTGTCACCGAGTCTCCATCCTTCATCCTCAGGTTATACAAATTTTTCCGCAGGAATAGCTTATTCACCAGAGACTTAGATTGGTACAAAGTCCCAAGTTTTTCCCACAAATTCTTCGTCGTAGCTTCCCCAGATACATTCAACAATACTGAATCTGAGACACACAATCATATTGTGCTATTAGCCTTCCGATCCAGTTTCTTCCAGTCTTCATTTGATATTGCCGTTGGTTTAGTACCTATATCTACCGCGATCCACTGATATTTATCCACCAGCAGATCATCCATCTTGAGATTCCACAACTCAAAACTCTAACCATTAAATTTCTCGATCTCTATCTTTCTGCCGCTCGCCATCTTCTTTCACCGCAAGAATCGATCCCACAGATCTCCCACTGAACAGGGTCTACCTCAGGCCCGAGCAAAAAACCCTCAGCATCAAAGGCGTCCCCTTGAAGCCGAAATAGCTCTGATACCAAATGCAGGTTTTAACCCTGAATAGAAATTATCTACACATGAATCTTATAACAGAAAATAAGCAATAGCAAGAGCATAAAACATAAAATAGATAAACACAGAGATTTTCCCCTAGATCCCAAATCGGGACGACCAACTTGATTTTTCATTATATTCCTTTTAGTGTTACAACACATATATCTACATGCCGAAGCATACATAAGCCCCAATCCATTAACCCTGGATTAGAACATAATCGTAGTTCCCTTGACCGAATCTACAAAATACTAGGGGCCGAAAACCATCGTACCCCAAAACCATGTGCAAACTCATGCACAAAACATGGGTGGGTCTGCCTATGAGTGGGTCCGCACACCAAAAAAAATTTCGCCGGGGCGCTGCCCCGGACCCAAACAGTGGGGGCTGCCTCCCCACTTGTGACACCCCTGCTACGCCCGGCACAACGTACAACGCGTGGGGCTAGTCATGGAAAGAATATAAAACATACCCAACATTCTCCCACTTGTTGTTTTCTTTCAACAATGGGCCACAGGAAAGCTTAGTCATTGGCCCAATTCTTCAATACCCATTGTTTCTCTACACCAAGAGAACTTCTGAGTGCTGACAGACTTCGTCAATGCATCTGCAACATTCTTCAAAGTTTCCACCTTTACCAGCAACACCCTTTTAGCCTCAACCATATCTCTAACAAAGTGATATTGAACATCAATGTGCTTTGTCTTTGAATGGTAAGCAGGTTTCTTAGCCAAGAAAATTGCACTTTGGCTATCACAGTCTATCCTTATAGCTTGTTGTACCAACCCCATACTTGAACACAATCTTTGCAACCAAACTGCTTCCTTGCTTGCATGAGTGGCTGCTATGTATTCTGCCTCTGTAGTTGAAAGAGCCACTACAGACTGTCTTTTACTCATCCAACTGACTGCGCCTCCAAATAGGTTAAACACATACCCACTTGTAGATCTTCTTTGGTCCAAATCTCCAGCCCAGTCTACATCAACAAAACCATGAATGTCCAACATTCTTTCCAATCCTGGTCTTCCCTAGTAGCACAAGCCATAATCACTAGTGCCACGTAAATATCTGAAAACTCACTTCACTGTTGTCCAATGCTCCTTCCTCGGGTTTGACATAAACCTGCTCAATACTCCCACTACATGTGCAATTTCTGGTCTAGTACAGACCATTGCATACATTAGACTACCCATTGCACTTGCATATGGAACACGGGACATATCCTCCTCTTCTTCTTGTGTCTTGGGACATTGTTCAACAGACAACTTTAAACCTACAGGAATAGGAACATTCACCGGTTTATTATCCTGCATATTGAACCTCTGCAATATAGTCTCGACATACTTCCTCTGGTTTAACCGGAGCTTCATCTTTGCCCGATCTCTCTTAATTTCCATGCCCAAAATATAGTTTGCAACACCAAGATCCTTCATGTCGAATTTGGAGAATAGTTGGGTCTTCAAATCTTGGATAATTTCTTTGTCATTTCCAATCAACAACATATCATCCACATAAAAGACCAAATAAATAACACGGTGACCAACTAATTTAAAATAAACACAGTGATCCTCCTTGCTTCGGGTGAAGCCAAGTCCCCGTATATAGGTATCGAATTTCTGATACTACATCCTTGGTGACTGTTTTAACCCATACAGAGACTTCTTCAACCTGCATACCATTTCTTTCTTACCCTTCATCATAAAGCCTTCAAGTTGCTTCATGTAGATCTCCTCTTCTAGATCCCCGTGAAGAAATGTTGTCTTCACATCCATCCGTTCTATCTCAAAATCAAATGTAGCAGCAACAGATAAAAGTAATCTAATAGAAGTAACTTTGGCAACAGGAGAAAAAATATCACCAAAATCAATTCCCAGCACCTGGGAATAACCTTTTTCTACCTACCAAGATTTTTATTTCTCCACCTTGCCTTCTACATTCATCTTCTTCTTAAACACCCATTTTCTCCCAATAGGCTTCCTTCCAGCTGGAAACTCCACCAGATCCCATGCCTCATTTTTGTGCAAGGATGCCATTTCATCAACCATGGCCTCCTTCCAGAGTTTTCCATCCTCTGAATCTACTGCCTCCCTGACAGTTCTGGGATCATCATCAGTTATAGTTAAGGAAAAACTTAAACAAAAAGCAAATGGACTATACCTTTCTGGTTTCCTTCTTTCCCGAGTTGATCTTCTCACAGCTGGAGTTTGTGGCTCTTCCTCTTCTAAGTCTTCTTCTGTTGTAGAGTCTGATTCATCCTCCTTTAGCTCAAATTCTATCTTCTCAGGTTCCTTTGGTATGATTTCATGTTTAACAACATCTTTCACCTCTCTAAACACCACATCTCGGTTGTACACAACCTTCCTTGTTTCCGGGTTCCAAAGCTTGTAACCTTTTAAACCATCCTTATACCCAATAAAGATGCACCTTTTAGATTTATTATCCAACTTGGTCCTTTTCTCCTTTGGAAAATGTACATATGCATCACATACAAATACCCTTAGATGTGAAAGAGAGGGTTTCTTACCATTCCATACCTCATGTGGAGTCTTATCCTCCAACGCTGATGAAGGTGATCTATTAACTAAGTAACATGCAGTCTCTACTGCCTCTGCCCAGAATTCTTGTCCTAACCCGGTACCACTGAGCATGCATCTTGCCTTATCCATCAACGTTCTATTCATTCTTTCTGTAACTCCATTTTTTTGAAGTGTAGCTCCTTTATCTTCTTCTCTGTATGGTTTTCCACCAAAGCCTTAAATTCTTTAAATCTGTCAAAGACTTTAGATTTATTCCTCAAGAAATATATCCATGTATTCCTTGAGAATTCATCTATGAATGAAACATAGTACATAGACTTTCCCAGTGATGGAACTGACACATGTCTAAACACATCACTGTGCACAAGTTCTAATATCTTCTTCACCCTCTTAGCACCAGAAGGAAAACTCACCTGATTATGCTTCCCATATACAAAATGTTCACAGAAATCGAAATCCAAAGAGAAATTAGACATACCTTCTACCATACCATTTCTATATAGTATCCAAAGGCCCTTCTCTCCAATATGTCCAAGCCTTTGATACCATAGCATGGTATTTTCTCCAGAGACAGCTAGGCTTTTCGCTCCACTTTCAGGAACCACATAACTATTAAACCCATCAATAATAGTGATACCTTGTAGCTTGTACAGAGTTCCAGTCCGAACTCCCTGCATTAATACCAGTGCTCCCCGAACCATCTTGCAGGCATCTTTCTCGAACACTGTTTTTACACCTGCATCATCCATCTTGCTTATAGAAATCAGATTTCTGGCAAATGCAAGAATATGCAGAACACCAGGAAGTGTTCTAATCCTTCCACCTTGTAGCTTCAGCTTGACCTTTCCACGTCCGATTATTTTGGCCTTCCTATCATCCCCTAGGAAGACATCACCATCATATTTCTCATACTCGTAGAACCACTCCCTATGGGGAGTGAAGTGAAAGGATGCACCTGAGTCAATCAACCATGACTCATGATCTACATGTGTATTTGAAGAAGAAGCCAAATACACATCCCCACCTTCATTTGAGGTGGTTTTTGCCTCTGCAAAAGGAGCATCATCAGCTCCCTTTCCTTTCTCAGGAGCTTTAGATCTGCACTCCTTTTTGTAGTGCCCTTCCTTTCTGCATTTCCAACATACCTTTACAAACTTTCTAGAAGATTTATATCTCCCTCTAGATTTGGATCTCCCACTCAAAACCTTATTCTTGTTTCTGTTTTGGGACTTTCCTCGTACAGATAAGGAATCTCCATTCTAGCCCTCCATATTTCTCCGTCTCATTTCCTCCAACAGCAAGGCTGAGACAATGTCGTCAAAATTCAAGGTAGTTGTATTGCTACCTATTGCAATAACCAGAGTATCCCACGATTCTGGTAGAGAACAGAAAAAACTGATGCACTTATCTTCATCTGAGATTTTAATATCAATAGATGATAGCTGACTTACCACAGTATTGAAGGCGTTCAGATGCTTTGTCACCGAGTCTCCATCCTTCATCCTCAGGTTATACAAATTTTTTCGCAGGAACAACTTATTCACCAGAGACTTAGATTGGTACAAAGTCCCAAGTTTTTCCCACAAATTCTTCGTCGTAGCTTCCCCAGATACATTCAACAATACTGAATCTGAGACACATAACCATATTGTGCTCTTAGCCTTCCGATCTAGTTTCTTCCAGTCTTCATCTGACATTGCCGTTGGTTTAGTACCTGGATCTAAAACAATCCAATGATCTTTATCCACCAGCAGATCCTCCATCTTGAGCTTCCACAACTCAAAACTTTGACCATTAAATTTCTCGATCTCTATCTTTATGCTGCTCACCATCTTCTTTCACCGCAAGAATCAATCCCACAGATTTCCCACTGAACAGGGTCTACCTCAGGCCCGAGAAAAAAACCCTCAGCATCAAAGGTGTCCCCTTGAAGCCAAAATAGCTATGATACCAAATGTAGGTTTTAACCCTGAACAGAAATTATCTACACATGAATCTTATAACAGAAAATAAGCAATAGCGAGAGCATAAAACATAAAATAGATAAACACAAAGATTTTCCCCTGAATCCCAAATCGGGACGACCAGCTTGATTTTTCATTATATTCCTTTTAGTGTTACAACACATATATATACATGCCGAAGCATACATAAACCCCAATCCATTAACCCTGTATTAGAACATAACCGTAGTTCCCTTGACCGGATCTACAAAATACCAGGGGCCAAAAACCATCGTACCCCAAAACCATGTGAAAAATCATGCACAAAACATGGGTGGGTCTGCCTATGAGTGGGTCTGCACACCAAAACAAAATTTTCCGGGGCGCTGCCCCGAACCCCAACAGTGGGGGCTGCCTCCCCCCTTGTGACCCCCTTGTTGCGCCCGGCACAATGTACAGCGCGTGGGGCTAGTCGTGGAAAGAATATAACACATACCCAACAAGCTAATGGGAATATTCATTTTTGTTTCATTTTCTTGTTGCATGAATAAATGTGTAAAGGAGGACAATAAAAACTCCTAAAACAATGAATAAATCAATGCCACATGTGAACAAGGCTAAATCTGGGCTATGTAAATAAACACCCTTATGTGTGAAAGAGATTGAATCACTTGATTGGGTCAACCATGACCAAATAAGCAACGTTGTCTAGAAGAAATTATCCTCATTGATGCACAACGTAGTCTTAGTTGGAGGTGGCACATGTGAAAGAAGCTAAATCATTGAGATGGTTTATGGTTTTGCAATATCTCAATCTTATAAAAGGAAGAGGAGGACAACATGAGAAGGTTGTTGATGATTATCATATTTCTGAAGAATTTGTCTATTTAGACATTTCTTATTCTCTTGGCTATTTAGAAGAGGATAGTGTTTTTTAGCACTAGGTGTTCTTGATCGAGAATACCACCTCCTTCCTTGAGTAGCTCTTGGAGGAGTCTTGCATTTATTGTCCACTATCAAGCATTTGGACAAGCTCTTCTTCCAACTACAACACAGATCTTATTGAGGGTTTGGTTGTCTTTGTAAGCTGCAGCAAGTGGAGGCTAGATCTACTCAGATCTAGTCCATTCTAGTGCCTTCTTTCAGTGGTAAAGACTTATATCCCCTTGGCAAGAGAGGATTGGATGATTGGAGAAATGATTTCAGATCTTGGCTTGAGGCCACATATGTTCTAGAGCCTACAACGCAGTTTTCATTACAGTACTTCTTTATTTGCAAGTGTACATTTGTAGGGTGTTTTGGCACACTTTTGGAGGAGAGATATCTAGTGTTGGGGTTCTGCCCTTCACTGTGGTGATCCATGGATTTTAGATATATTCCATGTCATATTCAGATCTAATCTGAATACTGTTGTATTTGCTTCATAATTTCTGAATCATTCTGCAAATCTGCTGCATAAGATCTTAGATCTACTCCATGTACTCCACTTTTTACTAAAAACCCCAAGGGGCATTTGTAGAGGAGCCTATATAGTGTACATATCTGATATAGATCTAAATTTTTGTGCATAGATCTACTCTAGATCTATAGTGTAATCTACTGTTGCTTCAGCCAATAAAAATAACGTTTTCAAGCTTGTTTAATCAAATATTGTTAAGTCCCTATATTAATAGTGTAGTCCCTTATTATGTTAGTGTATCCCCCCTTATTGTTATTTTTGTACCCCTGTAACCCCCATATTGTTATAATTGTGACCTTACATTATTATTGTTAGGTCGGCTAGGGTTACATTGTGGCCCCACTAGGATTACCTTGTGGCCCCATGGACTCCTATATATAGAAAGGAGGTTTTGTCATTTGTATCATCCAAGAATTTTTCATTCATGTAATGTATTGGAGGTTGCCCCCTCGAAGTGGCTTATTTCTAAGGCATTGATATCTCTTTTCTTCTCATTTTGGAGCTGGTGTCACAACATTTGGTATCAGAGCTTTGAGATTCTAGGGTTTTGCTGCTCCAAACAGGTCATCGTGGCAATTTCACTATAACGTTTTTTCTACGAAGGTTCAGAATCTAAAATTTTTAGAGTGTGAAGAAAAAATCCTGAGGAACATCTTCGAAAAATTTCAAAGCTTGGTTCACAAAATTTTTGGAGATATGATCTGTGAAAGTTAGGTCATTTTGCAAGCTCCTGAATTTAACCTAAACAGATCATCATGGTATTTTCGTAATAAATTTTTTTCTACGAAGGTTCAGAAGTTAAAATTTTTAGAGTACGAAGCTGCAATCCTAAGGAACATCTTCGCAAAATTTCAGATATTGGTTTGCAATATTTTCGGAGATATGATCTGTGGAATTAGGGCTTTTGGAGGCTTCTGAATTTCATCTCAAAGAGGTGATCATGGGAAAATATTCACAGATCTCTCTCTGAGCATCGGATTGGAATGCTGTAAAAATTGGATGCAAGTACACAGACTGTGGTTTTTGTTCTACCAATTTCAAAGCCAAAGGAGGAAACAGTGACACATGGAAAATCATACAAGTTCTCTCTACTGAACCAGTCCAAAATTGGGTCATTATGGGAGATTAGACATAACGTTGTCTTGAAGAATCCAAATCAGATCAGACCTATGGAATTGGAAAGAAGCTTCATAAGGCTACTACAAGGCTAAATTTCAGATATTGAGAATCTACAGCTATAGAGATAATTCAGTTTCAATATTGAGCTTCTCAAAAGCAAGAAAAAGGTGTGTATTTGTTTCCGAATTGCCTAAGTCTTGTGTAAAAAAAAAAATCAGTTTGAAGCGATTCCAAGGGCCTAATGACCATATATTTCAATATCGGGTTCTAAAATGCCTCCTAAAAATAATTCCATACCCATTAAGCCCTCAAAAATATATACTATGACGCATGAATAGGAAGAATTGCAGTATGAGATATCAAAATTACGGTACCAAGTGCAACAAGTTTCAATCTTACAAAGAGAAACCGAAGATGACATAGATGGTTTAAAAGAAGAAATGGAGGCTAAGTTGGATGGTTTGAAGGATCAAATAATAGCTAATATGGATGATAAATTAGTGGAAGATCAAATCGAGCATCAACAACAAGTTCTCAAACTCTCAAAGGATAACCTAACTTTGGTGCAGAATCTAATGAAACAACAAGAAGATCAACATCACATCAAAATAAGTTATGAAGCAGCCACAGAAACAAGAAATTGACAAGTATGATCAATTTCAGAGTATCTCAGCAAGTGGAAGAACTTTCTTATAGAAGATTCCACATGGGAGGATGAGAATTTTATATAGAAGCATCAAGAAATAATCAAGCGTTGAGGACAACACTTGTTTGAAGGAGAGGGGCATGTTAAGTCCCTATATTAATAATGTAGTCCCTTATTATGTTAGTGTAGCCCCCCTTATTGTTATTTTTGTACCCCTGTAACCCCCATATTGTTATAATTGTGACCTTACATTATTATTGTTAGGTCGGCTAGGGTTACATTGTGGCCCCATGGACTCCTATATATAGAAAGGCAGTTTTGTCATTTGTATCATCCAAGAATTTTTCATTCATGTAATATATTGGAGGTTTCCCCCTCAAAGTGGATTATTTATAAGGCGTTGATATCTCTTTTCTTCTCTTTTTGGAGCTGGTATCACAACAAATATATGGTTGCAACACCTCACTTTTGAGGGTTTTCTTCATGTAAAGTCTTCTATTTTCTGTTCTATAACTCATGGGCTTTAATATAACTCTAATTTGTTGTTGTAAATGTACATATTGAGCCTCCATATTTTCCTCCTACTCTTACTTTTCTGAACTGCATTATTTCTATGCAATATTGTTTAGTATTACTGCTTGTTTCCTTTTAGGGATAGAAAAATTCATTATGTCTGAGTGGTATAGGGATGTAATTTTTTTTTTGTAGCATCACAAGGCTCCTCTTGAATTAACCAAGTCCAAATCCATATTTGTAAAGCTGAAGTCTCTAAGGTATTTCATTTTAAATAAGAATTTATATTCGAGGGATATCGGTGGGATACTCTTAAACTACTTGCTAGAAGATGAAGCTGAGAGGGTAATTAATGAAATTAATAAGGGTGATTGTGGAGGTCATCATTATTTCAAGGAAATAGCAAAAAAAATACTTAGAGCAGGATACTATTGGCCTTCTATGTTCAAATACATCTACAAAAATATTGATGTCTGTCATGAGTGTCAAATTTTTTATGGAAAAAAGAAGCTAATGACATTACCTGTGAAACCCATATTTATAGAATCTCCTTTCCAGCAATGGGAATTGAATTTTATTTGAGAGATACACCCTGCATCCTCAGGCCAACATCGATGGATCTTAACAACCACTGATTATTTCACAAAGTGGATTGAAGCTCTCCCTACAAGGCAAGCTACAAACTCGATCATTATTCATTTTCTGGAAAATAATAATCTATCAAGGTTTGGTTGTCCCCTGAAAATTATCACTGAATATGCTCAATATTTCAAGTCTAAAAAATTTATTATTTTCTGTAATCAATACCATTTTACTCTTGGTCACTCCACAACATATTACCCTCGAGGTAATGGCTTGGCTGAGTCATCAAATAAAAGCATAGTCAGAATTATCAAGAAATTTTTACTAGAAAACAAAAGGTCATGGCATTTGAAGTTAAAATTTTCTTTATGGGATGACATAATTTGTACCAAGAGGTCTATAGTTACATATTCTTATGAGCTAGTATATAGAATAGAAGAAGTGTTTCCAACCTCCCTTGTAGTTCCAGTGATGAAATTACTGCATGGGTTGGAATAATAACCAAATGAAATCCAAAGAAGGATAAATCAGATCATTTCTTCGCAGGAAAAAAGGGAGGAAGCATACACTAATCATTAGCAGTCACAAAATATATTCAAAAAGACTTTTGACACAAAGATAAAGGAGGAAAAATTCAAAATTCAAGATTTGGTTTTGAAGTGGGAGGCCAGGATTGAAGATAAAAGAAAGCATGGAAAATTGAAAATATCTGGAAAGGACCCTTTATGATAGCATCATATCATGGGAAAAACACATTCTTACTTCTAGAAATGAATGAGAAATTGTGTGAAGGAGGACTTGTCAATGGAAGGTTTCTAAAACACTACTCTTCCTAATTCATTATGCTGAAATAAACATCATTGTATATAGTCCATTCTATTTTATTTTGTTTTAAAATAAAGGTGATATTATTATCAAGTTTGAGCCCGAGGAGAAGGCAATAAAAGCTTGAAGAATATTTCATCAAGTTCATAAGTTTGATTTTTCAAGTAAGGCACTGGAGCTTTTGGATCTTTACCGTACCACAGGGGCACAACATCCCTAGTGGAGCCACTGTCATCCTTTATAACAGCTAAGTTTAAATTAATTAGGATGAAATAAGGTCATGAAATTCATCAAAGTTCAAAAATTGTACATAGTTTAAGGGGTCTAAATAGTCATTAGTCATGTAGTAAATGTCTTATCAAGGTAAATTAAAAAAAAATTTGATTGCGTGGGTAATAAAGGTCATTCTGTGACACTTGGAAACTTTTTCTATATAATGTAGCATATTCAGTGTTAAATAGTCCGATTTCACTACGGAAGTGCCTGACAATTCTGTAGTGAATTTTCCCTCCCAAATATTGGAAATGCTATGAATTTTGTTTTTTCTGCTAATGGTGGGATAAGTTGTGCCTTGTCATAATTTCAGTGGTTAGTGCACACTTGATTATCATGGTACTATTCAATCATGTGTCATCATATGTCATGTGCATGTGTGGTAATCATTATTCCTCATGCCAATTCGTTTTTCCCACCCATTTCCTCTTTCCTAATTTAGCCCAATCCCTAATTCGAAAAGAAACACCTTACCTTCACCCTTGTAAGTTGTTTGAACACTTTTTCCAGCAATCTTGAGTCTTGATTTTTTTTCCATTAGTTGTCTTAGGCTAGGTGTTACCTAAGTCAAGGAAGGTGTTTTTTGTCTCAAACAATTCTGTAGGTGTCAAAGTAGAAGCTAATCAATGTTGTGTTTGAAGGTATGGATTCACATAAAAAGAAAAAAAGGGTGACACTATGGTCAGATATGAGCCCATGGATATGAGGCTAATTTCATAAGACCCCAACTTCTCACAAGCTTTTGCAAATGCAGGTTGCATGTCGTTCTGCCAGAAACTTCATGGGTATCATGCACAAGTGTCTAAATATTTTTCTATGAGCTTCATTGGTAGAGGTTGGAAGGTGGGAATTCTCAATTTTACTATTCCTCATGAGAAAATTGCATAGGTAACCGAGATTCCAAGATCCAGAGAGGAGTGGTTTAAAGCAATAAAGTTTAAGCTTAAAAACTGTGATGAGTTTCTAAAGGAGGAGCACATAGACATGAGCTCATGCATCTCCAGGACTTGCCTCAAGGAAAATTATTCAAAATTGTTGATGGTGATTTAGAAATACTTTACTTGTGAAGGTAGATTTCACGTGATCTATCAATACGGATTCAGATTGTTGCTTCATTTCACAGGTAAACAACCTTTTGATTTACCATTTTTTATGTTTAGGAGTTTAGGAAAAATGGCTGATAAGGTGCAAGCTAAACCTGAAAGTAGTGATTCTTCTATTTTTCACCATGATTTGATAAAATTGTTAGTTATGGAGGATTTAAAGAAGTTAAACAGGGATTGGTCCACTTTTATGTTCATGAGTGGGTATGAGGTGGATGTCCTCACTCCTAGAAACACACCTAGATCAAAGGCAAATAATCCAAAGAAAGATAAAGAATCTAGGAATGAAATAGAGGTTGAACATGAGGTGTAAGTGCAGACAGAGGTGCCGCCCATGGTGGAGCCAATGGACGTAGAAATTGATCAGTTACAGGAGACAATGGTACCTCAAAAATCACCTACCAACAATAAAGTAAAAAATGATATAAGAACTCATAAAAGGATCACTAGAATTCAGAGAGAGGGGAAAGGAAAGCTAGAAGATATCTTGCTAGAAATTAACATTGAGGAATCTCCTGTTGTGAAGCCTGTAGAGGATAAAGGAGCAAAAACCAAGAAAAAGAGTCTTAAAGCTAAGAAACTAGACTTTTCCAAGGAAGACTCGGGTTTTGTTTTTAAACCTAGGAAACCATTTGTTATATGATCCAAATATCATAGTTTAAATCTAGGATAAAATATTTATTAAATTAGAATATTTAAATTAATATTGGAGACACTTAGAAAGAGAATATTGTTACAAAAGATATGACTCTAGAAAAGTGTCGTATCTTAGGCTCTAATAGAAGAAAAATGTTAGTAGATTTTTTAGGAGAATATTTATTGTAAATGTACACTTGTTACTTTAATAATTGTTCCATAACTAAATTAGGTTACGACATCTAGCTTATAAATAGGTCATTTTCCTGATTGCAAGAGTGTTGGAGTCTACGAGTGTAAAATATTGCACATTTTTCATGTAATTTCTTTTCCTATTAATAAAATTATGTGTCTGAGGACACTTCTGCCATTATTGTGGTATTAGAGCACCATTATTACAGCTGATGTGAAGGGAAGATTGTGAAGAGGATATTCCAACATTTCAAGCATTTGGAAAACTCCATCAATTTTTTCAGGGATAAAGTCATATGCAGTCTGTTGACTTTATTTTTTTAAAGGAAAATAAATTTCTTTTTTGATTTTAGATTGTTAAATATGAAAATCATTTTTATTTCAATTCAATTAAAAAAAAATTAGGAAGTCCTCCACGGCCTATGTAATTGAAAAAAATATCGACAGTGGCATCGCCGGTTCTTTTTTATGAGTTTTGTGGCCCCTTCAGAATTACAAATCAGATTTTTTGAGATCATTGTAGATATTTAGAAGTTATATTCATTGGCCCAGAATTACATTGAAGACATTGCACACCAAATCCAAAAAAATATGAACTTTCTCCCCTGTCTCTTTTTCGTGACTAAATGATCTTCTTTAGTCAATTACAAAAGCTCCTTCTACGAAAAATTATTGTAGAGATCTCTCAAAAGTGTGAACCAGTTCTCTATCATCACCAAGCGAGTACCTGGAATCCATTTCTTCTATTAAAGCTGACTATGCTCTCTGCCAACAGGCCAATGATGCACATATCAGTGTCCCTGTTACGACGTAGGTTGAACAAGCCCAAGATGGAATTGAAACACTCTCTTGGTTCCTGAAGTGCCTCAGCAGAAAAATGATTTTGAAACACAATATTTTCTTCAACACAGCAACAATCCTCCACTTCATCAGCATTTTCACTTTCCCCTGTCATATGCTGCTTGTCGTGGCTTCACTCCTCCACTTCAACGGTCTTCACTCCTTCACTTCACGGTTTTCACAACTAGAGACTCATCTCATTGATTGTTTTTACATTGTATTCAAGGAATTACCTGAGACTGAGTAGTACACTATATTCAAGGACTTACTCGAGTCACCAAATTTCAATTTGCACATGGCTAAGAATTTTCAGTCTCACCATTAATTTTTTAGCCCCATCCTTCTACAAATCACCTGAATCTCGATTCAACGCGTCTGGGGAAGTTGAACCCTTGGCATCCAACTCCAGACAAACAACAGGCTCTGTCGCTCCTGCAGATCTACTTGCCTTGTCTGTGTAATTGGATTGAATAAGATGTGGCATCTGGTAGTCTTATTTACTCATCATTTGGTCATTTGGTCATTTTTGGAGCTATAAGTATTTTTTTGTAATTGGATTTATAAGGGAGAAAATTGGGATTTATTTAATTTGTTTTTTGGAGAAATAAGGTGAAGTAGTCAGATTTTGTCATTTTTTGGAGTAATAAGTAGATTTTATTTGTAATTTTTATTTTGGAGAAATAAGGGTCATTATTTGTAACTCAAAGTACTTTTTCACTTTGACGGGGGGTAGATTTTTTTGGAAGGAAATTTGTAAGAGCATTGTCAAGTGGTCAAATTTTGAAAAGATTTCATTGTAAAATCTCAAAGAGAAATTGATTAGAGCCAAGTGCAAAGCTCAGTCATTTTTCTCCTTTTTCCAATGACTATATGAGGGTCAAGGCCAAGCCCCGATAGTTCATTTTTGTGTGATGAGTTTCTCGTTTCTTTCTTGTGCTAATTTCTTTTGGTGTACTGCTTCAACACTACACTGTCGAAGTTAATTAATTTGTTCTTCCATTCTGATAAGCTAGACGGGGTTAAATCTTATAAGACATGGAAACTTCTAATTGAAAGCACTGTCATATATAATGAATTGTGGAATGAAATATGTGATGGTGACAGTAAGAATAATAAACCAATAGATGCAACCTTACTTGCAAAATGAGAAATAAAAAATTCCAAGGCACTCGCTCTAATAAAGTCTTCAGTTAACAATGAAATGTATATTCATATTGAAAATACCTTAGATGCATGGACCGCTTTGTGTACATTCAAAGATCTATTTGGTACCCAACCAGAATAAAAAAAGGTTGATCTTCAATTAAAATTTCTCCAACAAAAATTAAATGAAGGTGGTGATGTTCTTGAATACATTTCACGGCTTAAAAACGTCAAGAAAGAAATAATAAATGTTGGTTTTCAAGTTGTCGATGAAATTTTCCTGACTACAATTTTAATTGTTGGATTGCCATCTTATTACACACATTTTCTAGAAAATCTGCAAGTAACTGGAAAATTAAATAAGATCAAGTTTGATGAGTTAAGTGATATGTTAGCCCAACATGACAAAAATTTTGGTAAGAAGAAATAGATTGGGGAAGATGTCTTCTTCATAGATGTTAGCACAATTAAATCATCAAATGACAGTTTGAGAAGTAGAGGACGAGGTTTTGGTCACAGCCAAAGCAGAGGAAGCAATTTCAACAGAGGCTATAGTTCAGACAAGAGAAATTTTCAAGATAGAGGAAACAATCAAGGCAGAGGCTGTAATCAAGGAAGAGGAAAAAGTCCAAGGAGAGGAAAAAATTAGAACAAAGGTCAAAGCAGAGGAAGTGGACAGTATCAAGGCAGAGGAAAAGATTTAAGTCACATTGTTTGCAGAAAATGTAACAAAGTTGGGCATTATGCTGAGGAAATTAGAACTTCCATTAAAAAAATTCCAAAGTTTCACCAAAACACTGCACAATTTTCAAATGATCAAGATGATCACGATGGTTTAAAATATGTCTTCACAAACACATAATCAACAATTTACAGGTTTCAGCCTTTCTTAGAAGTGAATATGAAGATGCATGGATTTTGGATACATGAGCAACTCAACACATGACTTTTCGACGTGACTTCTTTTGGAACTTCCAACAATTCCATATCAATTCAATCTATCTTGCTAATAAAAAAGAAAAATACTCCTTATGGAAAAGACGTAGTTAAAGTTTTTCTACCTGGCATTGGAGAAAAAATGATTTCAAATGTATGGTATGTACCAACATTTAAGCAAAATTTGCTATCTTTAGTCACGATTCGACAACGAAGGCATCTGGTGATTATGGAGGATGTCTTAGTTGAAATTAACTCAATCAAACAGAACATGAAAACAATGATGACAGGCTATGAAGATGGAAAACCATTAAGGATGAAAGGGATAGTTATTCCATGAAATTCTGACTTTGAAGGAGAAACAAGTACATACATTTCATCGATCAAATTGTGGCATGTAAGGTATGGCCACATCAACTTTGAAAGTCTCTCTCAATTACAAAAACAAGGAATGGTTAAAGGAATTCCAACCTTCAAAAGGGAACATGAAAAATGTGAGGCTTGCATTTATGGAAAACAACATCAAGAGACTTTTTCGACAAGTTCATGACGAGAAAATAAGCATTTTCAATTGGTTCATAGTGATATTTGTGGACCCTTAAAAAATTCGCTATGAGGATGAAAATACTTCTTACTCTTTGTTGACGATTTTAGCAGGATGACTTGGGTATATTTTTTGAAGAAAAAGTCAGAATCATTTTCAAAGTTTAAAACTTTTCACCAACTTATTGAAGATGAAATTAAGTAGAATATTGGCACTCTTAGAATAGACAATGGAGGAGAATTCACTTATAATGAATTCAAAATGTATTTCATGCATAGTGGAATAAATTGACATATTACAAATGTCTACACTCCAGGGAAAAATGGAGTAGAAGAAAGAATGAACTGCACCTAGTTAGGAATGGCAAGGTCGATGCTAACTTTCAAAAAGTTAAGTCTTATATATTGGGTCGAGGCAATTCATACAACTGTCTACTTAAGGAAAAAATCTCCAAATTTTTCTTTAAACGAAATCACACATTACGAAGCATGGTATGGTTTCAAACCTCAAGTTAAACATCTCATATTTTTTGGATCAGTATGTTGTGCCTTAGTTCTGAAATAAAAACGAACTAAGATTGACTCACTAAGCTTGAAGTGCACAATGATTAGGTATTCTGATGAGAAGAAAGGGCATCGAATTTTGTCCAATGTAAAATTTATTGTGAGAATAGATGTGTTTTTTGATGAAACTGAGAGTAAGAGTGCTAAATAAATAGAAATTATTCTTCAAAAGTTAGAAACAAAAGGTGATAAAAGAAAAGGAAATATAAAAAGTCAACCAAATTCACAAAATTGGTATGAACTTGATTTTCCTTCATCTGAAGATAATTCCTCTAGTCCATCTACTTCACCAGCACCATCTAGGTCTTCTGGCAGTTCATCCAAATCTCCTAGCAGCATTAGTTCTTTTGACAGTGAATCTCCTCCCCCAAAATTTATGGTTAACCAACGAAAATCTGTTTAAATCAACCCTCTTTACAATGATGGTGATTTTTCAGAATCTCAAACCAGTGAACATCAATTACCAAAATGGGCAGTAAAATTTTTGAAATATGTAAGGCCTAATGATCAGAATAAAACATGAACATGGGGGTCACATAGAAGTGAAGGGAATTTTGCCTTGATAGAAAATTATTTTACTGAACCCTCTACTTATCATGAGCATTAGGGGAATTTTGATGTCTAAAATGGGCCTCCTAAGAAAAATACACAACAAAAATAAAATTTATAAGAACCAATATGATTCAAGATGATGATGTCAACCATGGGGGATGGTTCACCATTTTTGGAGTAAAAAAGTAGAAATGTTAAAAAATAATAAAATAATAAAACTACTCTTTCAACTCGTATTTTCGACTTATCTCCTTAAGGTTTTACTCGAATTTCGAGTGGGAGTACTCGTTGGATGCAAAACTTAATTCCTCATCCAAGGAGTATTGATGTTGCATACTTTTGATGGACCTTGTTATATAAAAAAATGAGAAATACATGAAAAAACACGATTACAATCACACTTTTCATGTATTTATCATTTTTTGTGTAGTAGGGTCCATGTAAATTATGCAACATGGGCACTCCTTGCATGAGGAATCAAATTCTACATCCAACGAGTATTTCCTCTTGAAGTTTGAGTAAATCCATAGGGAGATAATTTGAAAATACAAGTTGAAAAATAGCTTTTTCTTTTTTCCCTTCTAAAATTTGATGATGAATTCTAATATTATTTATTATTTTCACTATTATTTTATAATTTCCTTAGGAGGCCCAATTTAGACCTAAAAAGTCCCCTAATGGCAGTAAACTTATAAATAATGGAAACAGGTTATGGTTGATGAATATCAGGCAGTTCTCAATAACAACACTTGGAAACTTGTTGATTGTCCTCAAAATGTTAAACCCATCGGATGCAAATGGGTTTATTGAATTAAGTACAAGAAATATGGAGATATCCACAAGTACAAAGAAAGGCTTTTTGCTAAGGGTTTTTCGTAGTAGGAAGAGATTGATTATGAGGAAACTTTTTCTCCTACGGATAAATAGAACACCATCTGATTAACACTTGCATTAGGAGCCCAGAAAGGATGGAAAGTTCATCAAATGGATGTAAAAAGTGCCTCCCTCAACAGAGATTTATGGGAAGAAGTGCATATGACACAACCACTGGGTTTTGAAATTGAAGCACAACAACATAAAGTTTGCAAACTGATAAAGTTTTTATATGGGTTAGAACAAGCTCCCTGAGCTTGGTATGCCAAAATGGACGAATACCTTCGGAAAGTTGCCTTTCAATGAAGTTAATATGATGATACCTTGTATGTAGGCCAAAAAGGTAAAAATATGGTGATTCTTGTTATGTATGTAGATGATTTTATCATCACTGGAAATAATGATGATCATATTGCATAGGTGAAAAACGAGTTACATGCAGGTTTTAAAATGACCGATTTGAGACTACCTCACTACTATCTTGGAGTTGAAGTATTTCAATGTCCACATCAAATTTTCATTTCTCAAAGTAAGTATGCAGCAGAGGTTCTTCACCAATTTGGAATGTAGGATTGCAATCCTGTTCTTACCCCCATGTAAAAAAACTTGAAACTTTCAAAATTTGAAGGTGGGGAAATGGTGGATAGCACTACTTATATATAGTTGATTGGTATCCTAATTTATCTAAGAACCACTCAACCAGATATTTATTATGCTGTCAGTATTATTTCACGCTTTATATAGGAGCCATGAGACAAACACTGAAATGCAACCAAAATAGTTCTTCGTTATATCGAAGGAACAAAAGATTTTGGTCTTCTTTACAAAAAGACTAAAAAAATTGTACTTGGTGGATTTTTAGATGTTGACTTTGCTAGAAGTATTGATGATAGGGCATCAACCTTAGGCTATTTAATGAACATGGGGTTAGCCAAAGTGTCTTGGAGTTGCAAGAAACAAGCTACAATGACCACTTATTCAACAAAACCAAATTACATATCAGCATGGGAACCATCATGTGATATTGTTTGGTTGCGCAGAATTTTACAGGACTTGGGAATTCCTCAAACATAAGCTACATCGTTATTCATCGACAACCAGTCAGCAATAAAGCTTTCCAAGGACCTAGTTTTTCATTCAAAGACAAAGCATGTGGACACCAAGTATCATCATATCAGATCACTCATTGCAAAGGATGTCTTCAAGCTGATTTATTGTCGTTCAGAAGATCAGATCTCCGATATCTTTACCAAACCTCTTGGCAGGATCAAATTTACTAAGTTTAGGGATGAACTTGGTATATGTTGTAATGTATCTTTGGATCATACGAGAGAGTTTTAGATGATCCAAATATCATATTTTAAATCTAGGATAAAATATTTTTTAAATTAGAATATTTAAATTAATATTGGAGACACTTAGAAATAGAATATTGTTACAAAAGATATGACTCTAGAAAAGTGTCATATATTAGGCTCTAATATAGGAAAAAAGTTAGTAGATTTGTTAGGAGGATATTTATTGTAAATGGATACTTGTTATTTTAATAAGTGGTCCATAACTAAATTAGGTTAGGACATGTAGCTTATAAATAGGTCATTTTCCTAATTGTAAGAGTGTTGGAGTCTACGAGTGTAAACTCTTGCAAATTTTTCATGTAACTTCTTTTCATATTAATAAAATTATGTGTCTGAGATTACTTCTTCCATTATCAAAGGGAGAAAAATCTGAGAAGATGCATAAGGAACCAGAAAAGAAGAAATAACCAACAAGGGAAGAAATAGTAGAGTTATCTCCAACAGAGGCATAGGTGAGCAAGGCAAGGAAGGGGAAGGAAAAAGTTCAAGAAAAATATAAAATTTAGGTTTTAAAAGAAAAACTTAAGGATGCTAGATAACAGATTTTAGAAACTAAGATGGAGTTAGCAGACTTGAAAAAAGAGAGGCAGGAGCTCACAAACTTCAAAAAAGAAGTGAGAAAACAGATAGATTTTTATGATGAGGTTGCAAACGGGTAAAGGAATATGTTGAAGAGGACACTGCCTCTGCACAGAATGATGAAACATATCTTTAGGAGGAAAAATTGGTTTCAATCAGAAAGAAGTTACAAAGCCAAGTAAGAGAATTGGAAATACAATTGGATTTGGTGCAAGAAGAGTTGATTAAAAAAAGGTTTAAAGATGATTGTGATGGAAGATGACCCTACTGCTCCTTAAAATATTGTAAGACACACATTTTTTGGCCACTTTTTGTCTTAGGATATCATATCAAGTCATTTACAAGGCTCCAAGCATTTTCTAAGAGTTAAGGAGAAAAATTGCAAAATCTGGTGATATTAGGCAAGTTTGTAGTGAGGTCCAGGCGTGAAGCCTCGTTTTCGATACGAACTCGCTGTAGAATTTTTTGAGGAAAAAATTTCCAAAAAATGTCATGTCAGGGGTAAATGAAGGAATTTTTTTACCTTATTATACCCAATTAATAACCTCTCACACGCAGAAAAGTAGAAAATGCTGCAGAAGGTGGCGTTATTAAAATGCTACGAACTTGCCTAAATACTCTGTTTTTCCAACGTGCTAAAGTTTTGGTCTTTTTGAGGAATTTAATGCATTTAAAGAAGGATATGATTCATGAATACAACTCAGCAATAAATTTCATAAGGTTGACATGGTTGATAGAGCAACACTTTTTCCACCTCATCGATGGACAACTTATCATCAAAATCAATATATCACGAACTGTAATCCAGTATGACAGTTTGCCACCTAAGAATGGTTGTTTTCCACCTAAACAAGGTTTTTTGGCTTGAAATACATCATTAGCATGGGTTATTAAAAGTTCTTGTTGATGCAGTTAATAGAGATAGAGTCCTCTTTTACTACAAACTCTTTCAAATAGAATTATCTCTTTTTTTCTCAATGTAATGGAATCATTTTTGAATTAGATCTCTAGATCAATTTTGAGAGTCTATTTGAGGTGGAATACCTATGTAAAAGGGATTTCACTCTATAAATAGGGGAGTTTTAGAGTTAGAGAGGATTTATGGATGTAATGACCAAAGCTACTATGTAATTTTTTTTCATTAAGTTAACACATAGTTGCAGAAGTGCTTTGTTCACACCTAAGATTCTGATTGAGATTTTATGTGTTTTTGTCCTTTTCTCTTTTGAATGTTGATTTAGCTTGTTAATACATAATATTTGGAATTCATAAAATATTATGCTCCTACTTCCTATATGTATTATGTTTGCTGTCAGAGTTACTTTGTAAAATCTTATGTGCCTCAGTTTCCTTGAATGATACTTACTTGTAATTGAATTTCCATGTTGACTCCATGCCCAATGGTATCCCTCACTCATCTTCCACCTGCAAAAAAAATAATCTAAAAGCATATAAGAGTTAGCCATATTCATTATAAGCTTGTTTATCAAATATATTACCTTTTTTCTTAATAAATCCCTCTCTAGTTGGAAGGGATAACTTCCAACCCCAAGTGGTTTGAAATAGTTACATCAAATTGACTGTTGAACAACCCAATTAGTCCCAGTTTGGTGATAGCAACAGGTTTCAAGCTACTTCTATAGTTAATTATAGAAAAAAAATTGACATACAACTTCCTATTCTGGTTGATGCTACCATGCCTCATATACGAGCCTCCATGGGTGCTGCTTCTTATGCGCAAGAGAAGGATGCATCGCTTCTAAAAATCAATCATTTTCTGGTGCAAAGGAATACATTTTGAGGGTAAAATTTGTCACTACTGAAGAGGCAAGTATAAATCCCAACATGGTTTTTCTCCATGTTTTAAGAAGGGGCCATATTAGCATTTCAAAATTGTGATAGAGTCTTGAATCATCGCAAAGCAGGAAGATTAGATAAACCATGTTGCAAGTTGAGTATCGTGTTGAAAAGGGAACTATCAATAAAAAATGTGACCAATAATTCTATTCTTCCTTTCAGAAACCCCATTATGCTACGAGTTATGGGGTGCTATCAAATCCCTTCAAATTCATTATTTTTCATAGAAGTTCTTGCACACATTTGACACATATTCTCCACCATTATGACTCCTGAGAACCTTCAATTTCCTTCTAGCGTCTTTCTTAACAAGTTCTCCAAATTCAAAAAACTTGGAGAATGTATGGTCTTTCTTTTTCATGAAGAAAATCCAACACTTACATGAGAAATTATTTACAAATATAACATAATACATGTTCTTGGTGGTGGAGGCTGTCGAGAAAGGTCCACACACATCTGAGTGAAATATTTCAAGGATCACTTGTGCTTGTTTGTCCTTACCATGAAAGGTGGTTTTAGTGTACTTTATTAGTGTACACCCTTTCCATGTATCTTACTGCTCTAGTGCACCTTTGGGAAGTCCTGTATAAATCTACTGCACAATCTTCAAATATCCATGGTACAAATGGCCAAGTCTCCTATGCTATAATTCACTTATGTCTTGGATCTACAACTTCTCTGCTCCCATACTCAAAGGAGCACAATCTTCTGCATCTAATTTGTATAGGTTATAAACCCGAACCCCAATCTGCTTCACTTGTCCCATGGTGGTGTGACGAAGGAAAGTATTTCCTTTGTTGAATATCACATTGTAGCCACGATTTTCCAACATAGCAACCAAAAATAAATTCTTCTTCAAACTCACTTTGAAAATTAATTGTACTAATACTGGTCGCGCTATAACTTCCATCATCTCCCATCTCGATGTACATCTGGAGGTCCTTCTCCTCCAAGTCATTGAAAAAATATTTATTTCCTGTCATATCAAATGAGGATCCAATACCTAGATACCATACACTACCAATCATCGATGCCACCATGCATTAAATGAGGGTGAAATCCAACTCGAATTGTGAAGCTAGAGCTTCACCTGTTGCTCATCTGGAGGGCTTCTTGTTGACCTTGTTGTGCGGGCACTTTGTGGAATAGTGTACCATATCATCACAGTGAAAACGTTTCATATTTTACAGAACTTTCTTATTTCCATCAAAAACATTTCTTCTTCCCTTTCCCTTTATTTTCCTTTCCATCAAAGGCACATTTCTCCTCATCCTTGGCCTTTAATGAGGTGTCATCTCTGGTGTTCCACCTGAACTCTTCCTATACCAAATTCGACCATAATCTCTCCCATTTTGGTAACTTCTCCCTCCCATTGATTGAATCTTGTTCGCTCTTGGGAAGGCCTAGAAGTGTTAGGCTTACTAGATCATATTCTACAACTATAACACCAACACTCCCAACTTCATTGCGACATTGTGTGAATCTGCCCAGGTATTGTGGTATTGTGACGCCCTTTTGCATTTGATATTTTGAATATTATCTTTTATTTCTAACTTCTTGTGGTCACTATTGTTTTGGAATAGTTCTGTCAATTCTTGTTGCATTTCATGTGGAGTTTCCTTCCCATGGATATTTGAGACAATATGATATTGTACTCCCTCCAATATGATCCTCCATTCCTTGGCTGCACTCTTCTTCCAATATGATAGACCTTGAGCATCAGTCACTGCTATTTTTAGAACATCTGTTGGAACGAGGTTCCCTAAGCTGTGTTTTTTATATAATTTTGTAGTAATTGGTCGTACGCATGGGCTTTGGGGCAGGTCAAAGCCCCCAATGTTTTGTAATGGGTCAAAGGGTAGACCTAGAGTCCGCAAAACATGGTTTGCGGACCATAGGATAGAAAAGACTACGATGATATAAATAGATAGATAGTTGGGTCTAGAAAGTAGGAAGTAAGAAATATTGATGATACGTACGAACTATTGAGATTTGTTTTGGGTTGTTTTGGGTAAGGACTCCTACTGGCTATGTGCAGACCTCACTGGCTATGTGCGCTAGCTGTGACTTGGGTTTGTAATTGGGTTTTTGGATATTAATGAATGAAAAATCTATCAAAGTATCTTTATGCTATCTGAATTGTTTGTATTTATTACTGAAGTGCCTCTGTGTTATCTGAATAAGCTGCGATTGTGTCTGCGATATATGAACTGTAATGTTATGTGATGATAATTATTGATGCGCACGTGGATGCGAATGTGTTGATCAGATCTGTTAATAATAGTAACTTTGTTTATGGTTACATGCTAATTATACTGTTCAAGGCTCAACAATAGGCTTGTTTATGTGTGAACCTGATATAACTCAATGAGATCTGCCTTAATTACCTGATCTCTCCCAGGGTGTGGAAACTTGGTTCTAGCACCCACCCATACTACTTCGGGTGATACCTTGGCCTGCGAAAGTAGGTCATTGCTAAAATGGCCAGTAGTATAGGGGTTTGTTGGCAAACCTTAACTCTGAACCTGGGTCAGGACACCTAAAGCCAACAAATGGTTCTATTTCCAATACCGAGAGCATTTTGAGAGAGATATTGGGTAATGCCATGAGGCCGTTGGAGACCTGAGAAATTGGAGCTCCAAGACAGGTTTGAAATACAGATTCAGGAATTTTCTGTAAAGGATAATCGCAGCATGAAGCTAATAGCTGAGAAGTGGAAGAACAAATATATTTTCACCAAAGTATATGGAATTTTCTTTTTAACTTTTGCGCATAAGCTTCAGGAGTGGCTAGCAAGGATAGTAGAATTCCAAATGTGTTGGAAAGATGATCAAGTTACGTAGTAGACTCTGGAATTGATTCAAAAATTGGAGAAGGCTGAAAACACAATCACCTGCACAGTAGATCATTGGGTAGATAGTGTGCTAGGAGGATTTGTAACAGAATTCACAGTCAATCAGTTTGTATCCTACTCCGATGCAGATCAGAGGTTCTTCAAAGGATTCCAAGGTAAGTTCTTGCGAACATTGTCATTGCTAATTAAAATATTACTGTGCAAAAAGGGCATTTTGTGTAGCCACACTGAATGGATGACCTCTGATCAAAGTGAGAGTACAACACAAAGTGTTAAGTACTACTGAGCCAACCGAGAATGGGATAGATCCATCTACATCCCATTAAGAGATTCAGTTGTGCACATAGGAACTATTCCTCCAGATACACCAACTTTGAGTCAGCATAAGGTAAAGAACTCTGCACACCTCCGCCACCACCGGAAGAAGATATGTTTGCACACATGAGGTTGACCACCTTCAAGAGTGTAGGAGACAAAGATATGGACCGATTTTGGTTCGTAGAGGAATCAGTATGGACTGTGAAAAATGTGGCTGACGATGTTGTAAAGAGGGCACAGCTATCCCTCACCTTTGAAGGAAGGGCCCTGGATTGGTACATGGGGTACGTAGGCCAACATGCGGATCCATCTATTCAAGAGATTAAGAATTCTTTAAAACAACATTTCTGGAAGCTTAAGTCCTACAATCAGCTTGTGGTTGACTTGAAAGACTTTAGAAAAGGACACACTGAGTCGGTATGGGAGGTTGATCAACAGCTAAAGAAGGTTATCAGGGATGTGTAATTTTAGTATGATGATAGACAACACAACAAATGGTTCATCACCATCCTATTACCTGACCTGCGTGGACCTATGGGTCAGCAAGAAATTGAGACACAAGAGAAAGCCTTGGAGATTGCTATGAAGCTAGAAGCTTCACCAAGAGACGATGCCTAGTTTGGGGTACAACGGATCTAGGGAAAGCTATAGGCAATGCACCTCGAAATCCAGGATTTGCGAAAGGAGAGAGGAAAATAAGCTATCACAGACGTATGGTGCATAACATGCAGGGTGTCCGGCCACACCAAGGATCAGTGCCCTTTACTGGCAGACTACATGCAGGCTGGGGGGCCCAGCCCATTTCGTCCTAAAGAGGCTACGGGACCAAGCGGTCCGATGTTATGGTGCACTGACTGTCTCATAGCTGGACTACATGATACCAACCACTGCCCCTGTCTTGGTGCTTATGTTCTAGATTTGAAGCAACAATGGTGTCGATTCTACTCATCTGTGGGACATGACGAACATAACTATTGGACATATGACTTAATGATAGGCTGAGAAAACCTGTATAGGGTATAGGCTGACCCTTCTTCATCACTATCTCCCTCGGGTAGAGGAGGCTCCCCAGCCGGAGGCAGGGTTGGGGAAGAGGTGGAAGCGTGGGTCAGGGAAGAGGGTAATTAATCTGTTATAAATGTGGAGAAATATGGCACTCCGCAAACAAATCTTTGAACCCTGCATGACAATATTGCCGATATTGTAGACAATTGGATTATGTGATCGTATATTGTCCAATATTGATAGCAAAAATGCAAGAAAAATAGCAGACACCAACGCAGAATGTGCAAAGGGTGAAGGCAGAACTGCGTGATGAGGGACCCAGTATTAATGTCATAATGCGCAGTGGCATGGCTACTGGATGAGTTGAGGAGAGAGCTGCGGCTGAACCCCTTATCCAAAAAGCCGCTATCAAACAGGATAGCTTGGACCTACAGAAGGGGAAGGAAACCTTCGTCGAAGCTCGCAAAGAATTTACCAAGGATGAGGCATCTACTTCCGAGGATCCAACAAACCTAAGAGCGGACGATGAAGTTAAACCATTCCTACATGCATGTATGAAGTTTCTACACAACTAGAAGGTAGTAGAAAATATTCAAGCATTGATAGACAGTTGGGTAGACATAACTGATCCTCCCATAGAAGTTAAAGATGTTCACAAACTGTACAAACATAAGAAATGCACTGGTCGGGAAATGCGGCTAACAACGCAGATTGGCAATTATGAAATGGATCAAGTCATTCTGGATCTGGGATCTGATGCGAATGTCCTGCCCAAACAGACTTGGCAGAGGATGGGAGAACCTAAGCTAGAATGGTCTACTATAAATTTGTGCATGGCTAACCAACATAAGATTATACCGTTGGTGAGACTGTCAAAGATTATGGTATATATCACAGGGGTTAAGGTATATGCAGATTTTGAGGTAATTTAGATTATGGAATATGCGGACCCTTATCCTGCACTCTTGGGACTGGATTGGGCTATAGACATGGGAGGAATTATCAACTTAAAGAAAAGGAGCATGGTTTTTGAGAATGAGGGTACGAGAGTGATAGTCCCTCTAGACCCAGTGGAAGGAGAGTGGTATATAGAACCTGTGCGTGAAGAAGATGACATGGATCATATCTATAGAATAACTGCTCAGGATGAGGATTGGATTAACCCTACAGCTAATGACATGCTTTGCTGGGAGAAAGACAGTGAATGCCTCTCTAAATCCGACGGGGAGATTGAAAATTGGAAGAATCAGTTACATGATGTATCTGCGCTACGATGTCTTAGGATCATGAAGAGCTTCCGATGTATCTCGTCAAAGGTAAGAGAGATGCCTTACCTTGATGATTTTGGTAGTATTAGGGATTTTCTGAGAACATTTGAAGCATAAGTTCCAAGGGAGCGAAGAATGTGGGCACTTAACCTAGCCATGTGTGCGACCCCTGCGTGGTGGTGGGAAACTCATAAGGGGACATTCCAGGATTGGGAGGAATGTCACAGGATGATGATCCTACGATTTGAACCTATGGTTCACCTATGTGTGGAGACTTTCCTTGGCCAAGGAGACCCACACAAGCATGTGGCCACATGGATGGAGGTATGGTGTGAAAGGACCGAGGACGAATGGGTCCACCTATTCATTCATGCCTTGGGGCTAGTCCCCACTGCATGGTATCTAGATGCAGAGCTACATCAGCATACCCGCCACTGGAAGACCATGAAGGATGATTTTTTGGGGACGTTCGGGTTGATAGGCGGAACTAAGGCATTAGACGAAGCCCTACAGGATATAGATGCCCTAGTATTTGATGAATCACGCCCTCATGGGGAGTACGGGGCATCAGCTTGGGATACATAGATGCAGGATATTGTTAGCTGCTGCAATCTATCAATGGAGGAATGTGAGGAAGACCCGCAAAATATCACTATCCCAGAATCGGATCGTGAACGCGTAATTGTTGGACCCCCATTGCAGACCGTCGATGTGACCAAGCCTCTTAAGCTAAGGGAATTTAACATTGGAACATAAGAACAACTTAAGCTAGCTAATATTTGGGACTACTGGGACGATGATACCATTGGGAAAGTTTTAGAGCTTCTCATGGAGTACCAAGACCTATTTCAGAGCTTCTCATGGAGTACCAAGACCCAGGGGTCATGCACATCACTTTAAAAACAAATGCGCACCCTATTAAGAAATGACCTTACCGATTGAACCCCAAGTACAAGAAAAATTCAGGGAAGAAATTGACAGAATGATAGCCGCAAGTATCATTGAACCGGTAGAACAGTCCGATTAGGTAAGCCCTATGGTGGTCCAGGAGAAAAATACTAAAGGAGAAATAAGAATTTGTGTTGACCTGCGCAAACTGAATGATTCCTGCATACATGATCCCTTCCCTACGCCATTCTCTAACAAAATTATCAATAGTGTGGGAGGGCAGGAAGTGTACTCATTCACTGATGAGTTTTCAAGCTACCATTAGATTAGGATCGCAACTAAAAATCGCAACAAAACTACTTTCACCACTTAATGGGGATCCTTCCAGTACATTGTAATGCCATTTAGGCTCAAGAATGCCCCTGCCATCTTTTCGTGGGTAGTGGTCGTAGTATTCAAGGAGTTCATCTGCAAGTTCTTGGAGGTATAATTTGATGATTGGAAAATATTTTGGTTGGTAAAGAAGCATGTCTCAAACCTGTGTATGATGTTAGATGCCCGTAGAAAGCACTATATTTCCCTAAATATTAATAAGTGCATATTCTACGTACCTTTCGAGATCTTGTTAGGCCACATAGTCTGTCTGTAGGGACTGATGGTTGACCCTTCCAAGGTAGCAGTTATCATCAACTTGGCAGTCCATACAACTGAGAAATAGTTAATCTCCATCATCGGGCACACGGGCTACTACCGGAAGTTCATTCAAGGGTACACATTGATCACGACACCCATGGATAAGTTACTAAAAAATGATGTATTGTTTTTTTTGGATGCAGAGTGTTAGAAGAGCTTTGAGCTACTCAAGGAAAATATGGTCTCTGCACCTATCCTCATATTTACAGACTGAGCAAATATTTTCCATGTCCATGTAGATGCTTCAGGGATCACCCTGGGAGCTTTCCTTACGCAACCCGGGGAAGGGGACATTGACCACCCGATTTCATTTGCTAGTAGAAAACTCTAGTGCAACACTTAACTACTCCACTACTGAGCGTGAGGGGCTAGCCATGGTATATTCCCTAAAGAAATACTGACATTATCTGTTGGGAGGGCACTTCAAGATGTTCATGGATCACTCAGCTTTGAAGTACCTAGTGAATAAACCTGTGTTGGGGGGGAAGATTTGCTAATGGCTACATTTCAAGAATATGATTTTGAGATCATTGTGAAGCAGAGGAAACTAAATGCTGGGCTGGACCACTTGTCCCGAATTGAGAGTAGTGAAGAACCGACCAACCTAGAGGAAGGATTGCTCGATGCGCAACTATTTTCTATTAAGGTGGTTGATGCGAACTTCGCTGATATCATTTACTTCTTAACTACGGGGATGGCACCTGCAGAATATTCGGTACAAAAAAAAAAAGAACTGGTAACCCGCGCAGCATACTTTACCATCATAGCGGGCCACTTGTATAAGCTGGGAGATGATGAGGTACTACGAAGATACGTTCTGGAGCATGAAAGCAAAGCCATCTTAGCAGAAGCCCACAAAGGCATAGCAAGAGGTCACTACGTAGGGAAAGCGATGATGCAGAAGATCTTGAGAGTTGGGCTATGGTGGCCCACACTGCATAGTGACTCTTATGATTATTTCAAAGCCTCCAACACATGCCAAAGGATAGGAAGACCTTTGCACAGGGACAAAGTGCCCTTGCAACCACAGACGGCCTTGCAAGCATTTGACAAATGGGCCATAGACTTCGTTGGGCCCATCAACCCACCAGGGAAGAAGACAGGTTCCCACTACATCATCATTGCAACTAATTATGTAACCAGATGGGCAGAAGTGCAACCTGTGAAGGATTGTACTGCAGTCACCATTGCGCAGTTTATTTTTGAACACATTCTAACCAGATTTGGCTGTCCGAAGATCTTCATGAGCGATATAGGTACACATTTCGTTAATGAAACAATATAGGCTTTGACTGAAGAATTTCAGATCCACCATGAAAAAATTACCCCGTATCACCCGCAGGAAAATGGAACCATGGAAGCTTTTAATAAATTCTAGAACGGCCATTGACCAAGATCTGCAATGTCTATAGAAGTGATTGGGACGTGTGCATCTCGTTTGTCCTATTGGCCTATCTGACCACGTGCAAGAAGTTGACTAGGAAAACATCGTTTCAGATGGTTTATAGGAAGGAAGCCATTATGCCCATGGAGTATATCGTTCCTAGATTGTGCATCGCAACTTTTACAAACATGGCGGAGCCTAATATCATGGAGGAATGCTTAGTGCAGCTAGTCGCCTTGGAGTATTGATTCATTGCTAACTTTCATCAGCAAGTTCAGAAGGCCCGGTAAAAAGCATGGCATGATAGACATATTCAGTAGAAGGTATTTTTGGAAGGAGAATTGGTCCTGCTATAAAATATCTAGTTTACGAAACATCCGGGGAACTTCCATCAGCACTGGCTAGGCCCCTACATGGTAAAAGAAATTACTGATGGAGGAGCTTTCTGGTTAGCTACATTGCGTGGTGATATTGTACCAGGATATGTTAATGGCAGCTGGCTCAAACTGTACTAAATCGAATGAATATATGGTTGGAGTAGCTGTATTGGGCGGAATATACACAGGCAAGAGGAAAAATGTAGGCAAGCTTGTTCTACGCGCAGGGGTCACCCGCAAGTCAGGAAGCCAGGGGAGGTGCACTGGGAGAGCAGGGGTCGATCACAGTTTTGGAAGCCCAAGGAGGTGTGTTTGGAGTGCAGGCGTAATCCATAGCTATGAAAACAAGCCGTTGGAATAGTAAAAATGGGCAAAAATAAAATTTTATTGTTGGAAAGACCTGGCAGTCGGCAATTAATGAGGCGATTTTTGAAGATTTTTTACCGTTTTCTTGATGGTAAGTTTTAGATAAGCCTCATCCAACCATTGGTCACTATCCAAAGCTATAAAAGCAAGAGGGTAGATCAGAAGTGGGTTTTGTGCATTATGAAAATCTTATGTCTTGCAAATTTCCATAACTATTGTGTTCTGTTAATATCTGGGTGGGATACCGACTATGATAGTAGAAATCCCAAGTTTGTCTTTCAAGAAAGAATGACCATGACCAATCTCGCTAAATATTTGCAGACCATGGCCTCTACTGATGAAGTATTGGAGGTCACCCCTGAAGTTGAAGAGGTTGTGTCCACACCAACCAAGGAGAAGCAGGTGGAGAAAAGGAAGAGTAAGGGGAAAGGCCAGGAGCAAGGGCAGGGGAGGGTTGCGAAATGGGCTAGACGGAAGCCACACACCTCCCCTTAAAATGTGAAATCCCCTTGAACGGTGCCCCAAGCATGCTTGCATAACTCGATGAAGAGACCTCTTTCTGCTTAGGAAGAGGCTCGGATTGCTGAACCAATCACTTAGATGCCCCCCTCTGTTCGGCCTTGCAGGCCCTCGGTGTGCATGCCTAAGAACCTTGAAGGCATGCGTGCCTATCTGAAAATGCCACTGATTCCAGGTGAAGTCCCCATAATTCGAGAAGCACATGGCAAGCTTGCTTCAATTAAATTTGATGACCACAACCTTGCCAACTTAGAGGCTTTCCTATAATTGGAACCTGAGCTATACCTCGAAAGAGTACTGGAGGACGACATGCTAAGGGTCATACCAATGTCATGGGTGTGCGAGCTAAAAAAATCTAGTTTACTAAAATTTCTATGGATACCTCACTTTGGCGGATACAATATAACCGACCGATTTGCGAGACAACTGCTAGCCCTAATCCATGACAATAGCTTGTGGATCTAGGACTGCATTCCCATCGATGCTGCCCTAATTCTCCACATTATTGGTCTCCCAATGGAGGGGCCGAATCCCATGGAGCACGTCGGCAAGAAGTATGAGCAACAGATCACCGACAAGGTGCGAGAAGACTACCACGTTGAGAAAAATACTAGGGGATTCCTTATCAACATCATTGATGACCTGAGAGTGTGCATGGGTACCCTGTTGCTGGCTTGTAAGATGATGCGCAAGTGCTAGGCCATGACTATCCCCGCTTATGTAATTCAATTGGTTGGCCATTGCGAAAAGGGGGTTTTCTTCAACTAGTCATAGCTCCTTTGTAATGAATTTTTGGAGAACATGCGCGAGGCCTAGGATCATGGAAAGGCATTCTGCTACTCTTGGCTACTGGTCCTAACTGCGTTGGTCACATGGGAAGGCCCTGAAGACTCGGTCCTCCCTAAGCTCGAACTAGACATGTGCAAGGGGGCACGATACACAAATTTGTGGGATTCGAAGGATGAGTAGCGCATTACAAATAAAAAAGTCTTTTGGGTCCTATTCTAGAGTGCGCTCACAGCAGCAATTCACTCCCAGCCACGCTTGTTGCTAATGGTCTACGAAAAATACAAGAGCATCATAGCGTTCCAGGTCACAATGCATAATGTGCATATTTGGGGTAGTAAGGATCCAAAGTAGGTATCACTGCCTTACATGGTCACCGATGAGGAAATTGGTCGGCTCACTACCACTTGGCCACCACACTGGAGATTGGGATTCAAATCAGGTGCGGCTGACACTACTGGTACAAGCACAGCCCCAAAGACCACCCTACCTGATCCCATCAAGAATTCAAAAGGACGTGGCCCAGAAGGCTCCACCAGGACAATGGACGCAGCTCTAGGTGTGGAGCAGGAATCGTAGCAGGACATGGATATAGAGGGTCTGGATGCATAGGGTGCTGATTCCCCATGCGGTACGAAAGGGATAGTCGACCCTCTCAAGGGCGAGTGAAAAAAATGATGGGCTACGAGGCCCGATAGGGAGACTGAAGTTACCTTAATAGAGGAAGACTTGGAGAAAATCATAGATGTGGTCACCCTCGCCTCCAAAGATAGATGGCTTGCTTTGGAAGAGCAGTAGAAGGCCATGGTCACCGTATTACAGTCTGAGCTCCAAGCTTTGTAGCTCAAGGCTGATACCCTGCAGACAAGCATGGTTCAAGCGAGGCCTCCCCTAGCAACCAGCACTGAATTTACTGTCACGACTGAGAGCTACCTCTACCCCCTGTCAGGTGCAACACTCACCCTGGGTCCGCCTGCCTTATGTATGCAAGTCCAAGCCTGCGCAAAAGTACAATTGGATTTGGCCCGGCTTCCACACTAACCGCTACAGGTCCTCCATACATATCACTTTGAGGAGATCCAGCACAAAGACCGCCAGGTCCAGTAACAACTCAGTACATCCGAGTAGACAATTGTTGAAAAAAACCGTCAAGGCATCCTAGGCATTGGTTGCGTGCATCCTTGCTGCCGTGCAGCAGACCGAGTTGGAACATCTAATCAACAGGCTATGTGTAGATGTGAATGAAGATATCCTAGCCTCTGCCACCCCCTAGGAAAATATTGAGGGACTTGTTGCAGCCCTGAAGGATTCTAGGACCGAGATCTAGAATTTCAAGACTGAGATGGAGCAGCAAATTGTTGCGTTGCAGGAAAAATTACAGCCGGAATATCCACCTGAGGTATGAGCCTAGCGATTTGCCCTGGTCACAGAAGCCACAAATACCATTACAACTTAGATTTCTCAGGACGTAGAATTTCTTGAGACAACTATGCAGCTGTGGTCTAAGGTGTAGTGCAATCCTCTCCTACACGAATTTACTCAAGAACTACGCTAGAAGGAAGAAGAATTTGAGCAACTAGAAGCTACTATGCCCACTCTGATCCCCGCTCAATCTCTGATATGTCTGCGAGCCAACCATGTGCTCAAAGATGACCTGGAAGAGCTTTGCCACAAGAAGAAGGTTCTGAGTGACCACCTCAAGCGGTGGGTCGATGAAGCCCTCAAGCTATCGCAGGAAGTGGATGTTGCAGTCAAACAGCTAAATCAGACCCTGGAAAGTGTCACTATTGCTACCAAAGGCCCAACTTCATAGAAGTTGATGGATATTGCATAGAACACTGCCGTGCAAAGCAAAGGAGTGCTACCCCCTTTGGTTGATGCAATCAAGCAGCTTCAGGCAAATATCCAAACCCCGCGGTCGCTATGACTCAGGATGTAATATTCTAAAATGGAAAAGACATGAATATAGAGCATTTTCACAATTCCAACTATGGTAAAATAATAACTAAACATGTAGAACTGGAAAAATGTCGGAATACATCAAAACATCATACATATGGGAAAAAAATAGTTGAGCCATATCATTACACATAAAAATCCATGAAAGTACACAGTGCTCCAAAAGGAATGCACTGAAGCCACAAGATGGCTGAAATACACTAAAGAAACCAAACACTGGAAGTGTGGTGCTGCTACTGCTGTTGCTGCTAGAAACTACTACATCTTAGGAGAAGAACCATGTGCGGAAGGCTGTTAGATTTCTCAGAATGATCTGGGATTTTAACCATGGATTCTACTCATAAAACCCAGAAAAACCCATGGTTTGGCCAGATTGTAACTTTGGATTTTGACCATTTTTGGGTTGCGCACTCTAGCAACTCACTAAAATAATGTAGTCATGGATTGGAACTGCATTGTAGGGGATGAAAACACTATGGCCTAATGCAAAATGTATCAATTATGCTCCAAGACCTTCTTTACTAGCCTCCAATGAGAAAAAAACCTCCCTCCAGTGAGATCTAGCTCAAAAATCTCCCAAATCAAACCTCCACAACTTCTTCCCTGCAACACAACACAAAATCCTCAACAGGAACTGCGTTGTACATTAAGACTAAAGCCTTGGCCAAATTCCTGATAGTGGAATGTAGTGAAAATTATTCCAAGAGGCCTCTCAAGGATAGAGGTGGGATTCCTGACTAGGAACACCCTGTGCTAAACAGCACTGCAATATTAGCTAAACAACTAAAGAAAGATATATGTCTAAACAAACCATATATTTAGAAATATAATAACATCAACATGAATAATCTGGCTTCCATCCTCTTCCTTATATAAGAAATAAAATTTCTAACACTAAGCCCCATTCATTTATGACATTACTTCCATGCAAGGTGTCTCCATCTAAAACTACATTGTCCCTCCATAAATGTCCACTACTCCATGATAGCACTATTGATTTGGTCAAAGTTGACCCAATCAAGGTGCTCCAGCCCCTATTCACACCTTAGGGTGCTTTATTAAGCTGAAAATATTATCCAATTTCACATGAGAAGTGGTTTTATTTCTTATAAAGAGATTTATGGGTCTCCCTACCCACTTATTCACCTATCTACGTGACAAACTTTAATATTCCAATAAATTTTGGAATATTAAACGGGGCGAGTCACAAGATTGTGTTGGGGGCCTGTTGGAGCGGGGTTCCCTAAGCTGCATTTTTGATATAATTTTGTAGTAATTGGTCGTGCGTAGGGGCTTTGGGGCGGTTCAAAGCCCCCAATGTTTTGTAATGGGTCAAAGGGTAAACCTAGAGTCCGTAAACCATAGTTTCGGACCATAGGATAGAAAAGGCTACGATGATATAATTAGATAGATAGTTGGGTCTAGAAAGTAGGAAGCAAGAAATATCGATGACACATACGAACTGTTGAGATCTCTTTAGGGTTGTTTTGGGTAAGGACTCCTATTGGCTGTGTGCATAGAGATCCTCAGTCCTTATGTGTGCGAACCCCGTTGGCTGTGTGCGTGGGTTGTGACTTGGGTTTGTAATTGGGTTTTTGGATATTAATGAATGCAGAATATATTGAAGTATCTTTATGCTATCTGAACTGGTTGTGTTTATTACTAAAGTTCCTCTGTGTTATCCGAATAAGCTGCGATTTTTTCTACGATATATGAATTTTAATGTTTTGTGATGATAATTGTTGATGTGCACGTGGATGCGAATGTGTTGATCAAATATGTTAATAATAGTAGCTTTGTTTATGGTTACATGCTAATTATACTATTCAAGGCTCAATAATAGGCTTGTTTCTGTGCAAGCCTAATAAAACTCAACGAGATCTACTTTAATTACCCACTCTCTCCCAGGGTGCGGAAACCTAGTTCCAGCACCCACCCATACTACTTCAGGTGAGACCTTGGCCTCCGAAAGTAGGTCATTGCCAAAAAGCCAGTAGTATAGGGGTTTTTTTTCAAACCTTAACTCCGAACTTGGGTCAGGACCCCTGAAGCCAACAACATCACTATCAATGTATTACTTAAGCACATTGTCTTCCATGACTCGTTCCACTTGGTCCTTCCAAGAAATGTAATTTGAGTTACCCTCAAGGGCATACTCGAGACTTAGACCATAGAACACCATCTTGATCCTGTTTTTAGATTTGAAGAATATATCTGTAAAACTCATTCCTCCTGCAATGATACCTTCGAATTCTCTTCTCTGTTGTGATTACAACTTTGATACCATGTAGAAATTCCTTGTAGATTCAAACTGTTAATGTAATTTACTAAAAAAATAGACTTCAACCTACTCTACTCATCAGTGGAAAATCAAATCATGATCGAGAAGAAATATCAAAATCATGTGACATGAATCAATTAACACACATAAAACGAGGAAATATCTAGGGGACATTCACTACTCAAAACCCCTTTCTATTTGTATTGCATTAATCAGAAAATAGAGAAGAAATACAATGCTTGCACAGATATAATGTATCTCACTGCTTCACAAGCCTACTATGGTAAATACTTAACCAATTTTCCTTCCTTCCAAGCCCCTATTTCTTTGTGATGTTTCCTTGGGAATTAGCCCCTATTATTTAGGGAAATTCCTCATCCAAAACTGTGCAATCCCTATAGGCCCTTCTCTGGCTACATGCACCAGCTATACAAATTGGATACTTATAAAACTGATAATACACCTCCCTTGAACTCCAATATCAACTAGATAACTCATATATCACACATGCATGAGTCAATTATGGTTGAATTTATTAGTTGACTGGTTGATCACTGAGGGCACACCCCACTACTATATCTCCCACTATTTCCTCCAACAGTTGGAACTAGTTTAACTAATTTTCACATAGTTTAAATGAATTAATTATTGCAACTTAAATTAAACTCAACCTAGGCTCCTAGAATTTATGAACCAATATACATGACTCAATTTAGGCCCTTGACTAAAATTAATTGAGCCAACTAAGACTTTCTAACTTAGTTAACACATTCTTGTTGTCTTGTGATGTGCAATTACAATTTTCTCCTATGTTAGAATCACGATTTCTGTTACACCAAAACACGCAGGTGTTAGTAAACAGACACATCTCCAGAGTTAACGAATCCATGAGAGGTTGCTAAGCACATGTCATGAAACACATGAGGAGTGCTAGTTTATCCAATGTACAACAATCTCTCCCCCAGCACAATCTGGTTGTGATTCAAACTCGATACCTTTGGATCTAATACCACTTGTTAGAATCACGATTTTTGTTAAATCAACACCTGCAGGTGTTAGTAAATAGATTCAATGCTAGAGTTAAAGGACCCATGAGATATGGTTAAGCATGTGTCATGGAACACACGGGGAGCACTAGTATAGATCTATCCATACTGCAGAATATGTATGCGACTTCACTGAAGTAGGTTTGTGTATCTACGCGATCTTCCTGAATCAAACCTTCATACACATATGTAATTATTGAGACATACCTTTATACAGATATGTAATTACTGATTCATACCTTTTCTGCACAACAAAAAATTTGTCAATACCAAATCCTAGCATACACTATAACAGACACACATCATAACATCATCATCACGTATCTATCAAACCATAAAAAAATTATTCAATATGTCATCATTTCAGATCTATTAGATTTGATCCATATCCATTCTGTTGGTGCTCACTTATTTTAGATAAAACCATTCATCAATAACCTATTACTTACAAACAAAACACTTTGATATCCATATCCTTATATAGCTTAGGCCTTAGCTAATACCTTGGGTCAAACCCTTAGTAATATCGATGGAATTATTTGACGCGATCAAATATATATTTCCATGCTCATTATTATGGGTCAATACCATGATAAAGACCCTTGGTATATAGAATACCATGGTGAGAAAACTGTACGCGAATTTTCTTCACCATACCTGCATATGTACGTGGCCTTTGTTCATAGGACCTGAGTATACTTCCCAAAATTTCATCTTTATAATTATTCTGCCTCTGAACTGATAATCCTTTGTCTATCTCTCTATCCCATTTGTACTAGCCTATCATGTTGACATCTTTATCAAGTAGGTTTACATCAAGGATAACACATATGCATCATGCTAGAAGTAGGTTGTCGTCAAGGAAAACACATTAGGCATAATGCCAAAAATATCTCCCTTTGGAATTGATGGCAACCACTTTGGTGTTTGGTCACCAAAACCTATAAATACACGTAAAACACATCAAGATAAGCACCAAGATTTTCAAACACTAAGTTACTCTCCCCCTTTGACATCAAGGGAAAAGGGTTGACCAATGTTGAATGAAGGATTCTTTCTTCCTGTATAGGGAGGATCATTATAGAGCAGATCCTGTTGAATATGAGCATTGACCATGATCCCCCTAAGAATATGTTGAATCTTCTAGAATATTTTCAATGAAGTACATGACTCTATGAGTCAACCAGATATGACCTTGCCTATCACCAATGAATCATGCTTACATCAATAACCGAACACAGTGGGGTTACATATTTTACTTAATATTACATGAAATGCCCAAAATTGGATTACATATATAATTTACTTGACCCCCAATAGTCCAAACATGAATAATTATTACAATAATTATATCATGGGTCTTTATAGGATCTTTAAATCAAGAGAAAAATATGACATTTATGACCGAAAAGAAGGAGCTCAATAGTGAGGTAGCAAGACTAGATAGTCTTCAAAAACCATCATATACCATATAGGATCTGCATCATAAGCATTTTATAGCAGCAATATGAACAAAAAAATGCACATAATATCATCAATTTATAAGATAATACAATGTATCTTTAATATCATCAACCTATGACCAAGTATGCAGCCTCAACAACATAAGATTATTCGGTAGAGATTTGTTATTAACTCATCCTCTTGACCTTATCAATATCAAATTTTTCTTTACCCTTGTAAGAATATCCTCAATCCAACAACATATATTTTCATGCATCAACAACATAGGTGAGAACCAAGTATATCATCATAAAGTAAGATAGGGCAATGTAGCATCATTCTTCAACATCACCAATATGTGACTAAATATGGCATGCCTCCAAGTATCATCTAGTAGATATAGTAGTAGTATATCAATAACCATGTCTTCATGAAACTTGCAGAAAAATCATTATCTTGGCCCATTATCATTATACAAGAAGAAACACCATTTCACCAATATGCAACTCAAGTAATCCTCCATAAGATACCTATGTTCAATTTGTTGGTATCTTTTGACATAGAGATAGAAATATGTATGAACTCGTCATCATCAACCAATTATAGCATGAGATTGTACAATCAAGCTATGTTAGTAACCCATCTACTTGATCTCATTTTAACAAGATCAACATGCTATTTCCACACATAATAAGAGCCAAAATCCTTGTGAAACATGCCATATGTACCATATACATGCATCATAAACAAAGATAATATTTTTTCATCACAAATATGATCAGAAACATTATTGACCAATGAATACATATAAGCATCATGCACAACTTCACCATAATCAACCCATGCATAATGACAACAACATAGCATGATATAACTTAAGAAAAATATATTCATCATTCAAAACTTCAACAAAATGTGTGTTTTTAGCAACATCACCAATCATGAAAACCATTATGCAACAAGGAATGCTAAAGAAATCATAATTCCAGCAATGGCACTATTATAGAAAATTCCCCCCCTTGAACCTATGCCAATTGTTTACTGTCAGATCTAGTGACATCTACTTCAGCCATTAGTAAAGTAAATCCATTAACAAAACCAATCAATGGTGTCATGTTGCAACAACTCATAACCATCAATACAACTTATAAGTAGTATCTCACCATCAAAAAAATATAACCAAGCAATGTAAGAACCATAAATCCAAATAATAACTAACCGAAGCATATCAGAACTTCTCCCTGAGTCTGTACCATTGTTTCTTCATCATAGAGAAACATACCCGACTGTCTAGATAAAAAATCGCATATATACGTGACTGTCCTTCATAGTATCCACATGGAGAATATAAAATGCTTAATTTTAATAACCACATCTCCCCTTGAGCTTTTACTATATGTTCTTGTTTCACAGTTATTACATCACATGCACTGTCAGTAATATGAGCAACATGAATATAAAAACAAACATGGGAATCATAATCAAGATAACATATGTATTTCTCCCCCTGAGATTATACATCATTGATCCATAGGACCTGATAATCATCTTCTCCTCTCATGAGGTAATTTACCTCACATCACTTCTGCAATCACTATGAGAAGTACGATTTAGGAGTAATGGACTAAAATAGGGTCAATCTTCCCTACATTTCTAACTGATTTTCCTTCTCCCTCCAATTTTTTTTGCACTTTCTACCCATGTGTTGGAACTTATCTGATCTCCTAGTTCTATTCTTCCTACTAGACTTGCAATTAGTGGCCTTATGCCCAAATAAGTTACAAGAGAAGAAATATCCATAAAACCATCCTTTATGCCTAGGAGATTATCTTTTTTTGAAGTGGCTATTTGATTTATATCAAAACAATCTTCTTCTATAGTTGGTTGTAACATGTCCAAAGTTATGACAGATAAAACATTCAACGTTCTTGTGTAGAGAAGAGAATTGATTGTTACTTCTATAGTTAGGAGAAAATGATTTCCTTTAAATATTTTCTTTCTTTGGTTGTTGGATTGGCTGAATTTTCACTTCTTTGTGTAGTTTTTCAAAATTTTCTTTTATGGACTTATGATTGCTTGCACAAGCTTGTGAGATAGATTCTCCTTTTACAGTTATAGGAAAGCCAATACCAGATTTAATGGAGGGAGACCTTTGATTTCTAAGGATATTGTCCATTATCTTTGAGCTATCTTGAAATCTCAATTGTTTACCCTTTTCTGCTAACTTACCTTCTAGGATACTTACCTCAACCTATTTTTCACCTCTATTTCTTTCCAATTGAGTTCTTAACTCAATGATTTCCTTATTAAACCCATTTTCTTTTTCTTCAAATACTTGAAGAGTATCCTCATATCATTTGTTTGACTTTTGAAGATTAGATTTGAGAAAGATGATTTTTGCTTCAATTCCTTCATAGTAACTAATTCTTTCTTTAAGTTCTTTGGTTGTTGTATCCTTTTCATTAACTTTATTTGTTAATGATGTTACTTCATCCTACAATATTTGGCATTGATATTCCTTTTCCTTATACTTCTTCCTTATTATTTTTTCAATTTTTTTTCCCTCATGTAGCTAAATTTTTTAACCTCATAATATCTTCTTTGTAGGTACAATCCTTTTCATCAAATAACTTTTGCTTGTATCTATTTTCATATGTGATCCTTTTAACCTCTGCTTCTAGGGCCATTAGATTACTTTCACTTTTACCCATAAGAGAAAATTCAATTGATTCACTATCATAAATATTCCATGAACAGAAAAATGGATCACAAGTAGAAAAAAACCAACACCTAATAATTTTTTTGTTTTATCTTCTTCATTCCTAATTAGTAGAAAATTGGGTGCTTCTGAATATAAATATTTGATGCCATCTATTAGTCCATATGATAGTCTTCATTATCATAGTTTATTTGATTTGTCTTCTTCTTTTGAGATTCCTTCTTCTTTCACTTCTTTCCCATTGTCCCTAATCCACTTTAACCGATTAAGCTTCTTTTGAAGGACCTGCTCTGATAGAAATTGTTGGGAAGAATACTGAGAGGGGGTGGGGGATGGGGGGGTTGAATAGGTATTTTAAATCTCACATAAACCTTTCAATTTCTTATTCATATTTCTGTATGCTAATGTAATGAATTAAACCATCATATGTGCGTGACTGTGATGAAGACAAATAACATATATACAATTAACTAACTTTTCATTTAATTCACGATTTGTTTAACTTGAACCAGTGCATAATTACTTCATTAGACATTATTTAAATAGTAACCATGAGCAATAAGAATAGAATGAAACATCACATATAAGAAACACATCAACATACATGAACACCAATATTTTTAGGTGGACACCCAATGTGGGATAAAACCACTATTATTATTGTCTCTATATTCATATTTTATTATAAAGAAAACATCTTACAATCTTGTACTAGTGCATACTCATACCAGTACGTAGGCATCCACATGTAGAAGGCTACAACCTTCTTTCATTCTCCAGAACCCATTGGAAGGGGGCTCCAACCCCCTAATCACGTTTATTGACAACCACCGGAAGGGAGCTCTAACACCCTTATCAGATTTACCAACTACCACTAGAAGGAATATTCAAATTCCTCACTGAAGGCACCAACCCTCAACACCTTTGTGGACCATGTTTTACAATATTTCATACTAGATCCACCTGAATCAAAATATAAAACCTCCAGGACACTTTTCTTCATATTTTCAAATTGGACCTGCTGTAATATTCCAAAATTAGCATGCATCTAATTGGAATATTGATTTTTGTTTTTTACACTTAGGAGATGAATAATTGGGTAAGGAGGCCCATACATTTTAGAAATAGGAATAAAATCCCTTATAATTTGAAAAGGGATCACCATAGGAGCTGAATTTCACACCCTCATGTGTGAAAAGGGACATTCACATGTGGACAAGGTCAAGTTTGACCAAGTCAACAATGCTGGGATAAGAGGTGGAGATCATCTATGGAGACAACGTAGAGATATTGTGAGGAAGATTACTTGGTGTAGGAAACCCTAATGAGTGGGACCCAAGGTGAGAGGGCTTCCACTTGTATAAAAGGAGGGCAAGGTAGCCATGTTATGTTATGTTTTTTAATATTGAATTTGTGGTCTGCATGACTATTGTGCTTTCTTCAACTATTTAGTTGAGATTTTTGTGCTGCTTAGCACAAGGCATTCCTATTTAGGAATTCCGTCTCCTTTCAAGAGAGGCCCCTTGAGGGAACTTGTACTTCATTTCTCCATATTCAGGCTTCAGGCCAAGCCACCTCCTTTAGCTACAACATTATTTATGTTGAATTATAACGTTGTGTTGTAGGGTGTTGCAGTGGAGGGTTCACAACACCACTTCCAGAGCTTTTTTTTAGAGGAGGAAGCTTTCCTTCATTTTGGAGATTAGTGAGGAGGACCTTGAGCTGATTTTCAGATCTTGGCATTTGGCCAATGTATTTTCCATCACTTACAGTGCAGTACCTTGTAGGAACTGCATCATTTCCCACAGTTTTGCAATAGGAGGATTAAACTCATGATCTTGAACTAGTTTCTTAGGGAAAGGGCCAACCCTTCTCCCGGAAAGCTAGAAAAAGGGATTCTCATCTCTCTCTTGTACTATTCAGCTATATGTATGTAAATTTTTAGTAATATTGCATTATTTCAGAGCTAGATATGCAGATATACTCGTTTTTACTCAAGATTTCAAGAAACCCTTGCCGGGTTATCTCCATAATGTATTGAGGAGGCTAGATCTCTATTTTCTTAGGATATTGTTTAATACAACTACAGATCTATGGTTTTATATAAATTTTTTGCATAAACCCTCATTAAATCATGGAATCACTTGCTTCGGAAATTTTTCATGGTATAATTCATGGGGTTTGGGTGTTTTTAAGCCATTTTGAGGCCGAGAGATCTATTTAACTTAGCAAAAGGGATTTGTTTATGACCCCCTTTAGAATGTGAGGGCCATAATACATGTGCTAAGGGATTTGAGTGTTATTTTCCCCTGTTATAGTGTAGTTTTCTAGGAATAATGTTTTCATGGTCCATATTGTTGCATTTCCCCACTTTGAGAAGATATAGTGGGACATATTTTTGTTGTTGTAACATTCATTTGATGGATATGTGTTCCTCTCACATTTTATGATTTAATGTATCACTTCTACTCCATTTTTGTCTTCATGTATTGCTTCATCACCATTTTGGGATATTACAGTGGTATCATAGCATAATCTTGGCTCAGCCTGTGGAATCTCAGCCAATATGCTATCAAGAAGAAAAGAATAAGAGAAGATGAATAGAAAAGACAAAAATAAGACTCCATTTTTTAGAGGAAGGAAGGAAGAGAGGCTCTCAAAGCTTCTTTTTCATTCTATATAGAGCATTAAAGGAGATCTCAAGAAGATGATGAAGGAGATGTGTAGATAATATCCAAGAAAGTTTGAATCTAAAGCAAACTCTAGATTTTCATATGATGAGTGTGATCCTGCAACCACACACTATGATGCACAGTGCAGTCATATGCCCATATTTGCTATGAGAGAGATAGAAGAAGAAGAAATGCCTAGGTGGGAAACTCTTGGTGTTTTTCTGCAAGAATATGAATCTCAAACAAAGAAGTTTAGAGATCATGTTACTTTTCCAGAGTTTGCAAGATCAAGGTGGAGAGAAGTAAGTAGCAGAAGCTAGAGTTTAGGTGGAGGAGCTAGACACCTATTTGCAGCACCACCAAATTTCTGAAGATGAGGCCATCAAAGTTGCAGCACTGCATTTTGGAGGTAAGGCCTATGCATGGTGGATATTTGAGTCTTTTTATTTGAAAAATGAAAATACTTATTCTTATGAAAAGTTCAATAAGAGGGTAGTAGAAAGATTCTATGGAAAACTTTCTAAGACATCCTTGGTGAAACCAAACAAACCAAAACAAAATGAAACTTTGCATGTGTTGGGGGAAGCTATAAACTCACTCCACTTTAGAAAACTAATGAGGAGGCTGGCATCTTGCATCATACCTTGCTAGATCCAACACCTCTATCTCATATTCTTGAACAAGAGGGCATGGAGATCCCTCTGGCAAAAGAGGATCCATTTATTGGGAGGTTACCCATTCATATTGGAGAGGAAGAAAAAGTTGAGGGAAACAGTGCTTTCATGTCTAGAGCACATCTAGCACCTCATGCAAAGGTAAAGGGAGAAAATTCTCCAACAACAGGGATTATGTATCATTGCAAAAAATTCCCCAAGATCTCATATGTGGAGATTAAAGCACAACCCATGATCACCATGTGCCATTGTTGACAGTTTGTGAAACCATGCAGCTAAAAGGAGGACGTAGGGAGGATAACCAACATCATTTTATGAGGAGAACACACTCCTATCTATTTTAGAGGTTTGATGCACAGAAGAGGGAGGTTGAATTTCACAGTGAAGGTAGGGACAAGTCTGTCCATTCCTGTATACAGTCTACTCTTGATCTTCATGTCTCATTGCATGGAGGCATCTCACCAAGGATCCCACCAGATTAGTAGATGATGAGGGATGCCTTACATTTGGAGGCACCACTCATTGATTGCAGAGGGGTGAGGACCTTGGAAGAGCTTGATACAACGATGAGAGTCTTGGGTAGACTCAAGGAGAGGAGATGCATTCTCTCAACATCATCATTACCCACTGTCATTTCATATTTCGTGTTGTGGCAGGAGCAATATGGGGAGGATAACAGCCTTACAACTTGCATCTTTGGCATGGGAGATGTCAAAGAGGAGGAGAGCCATATGGCAGGTGTTCTTTGTGATAGATCATCAGCGATGTTACTATGGAGGATAGATCCATATTGGAAATCCCAGCTGTTGGTGGATTATTCCAAGGATATTTCTACTTGTATGATATTGGATGGCCAATTGCATGAGGAGGGATACTCAGTCAAAGATGAGGTCATCTACTATCATGGTAGGATATTCTTACCTAAAGCCTCCAAGCTTAAGGGGAAGTTACTACAAACAACTCATGAATATTTCCTTTTCAGCCACACTTATTCTATGAGAGCATACCACACCATCATGGAGGGGTAATTTTGGGAAGGCTTTAAGGAGGATATATATATCAGCATATGAGGAGATGTATGGATCATGTAGAGATGGAGGAGATACATAACTCTTTGGGGGAGTTATCACAACCACCTCTTTTCTCTTTGAGGATGAGAGGGGATTCATCTATGAGTCACTCCATTTGCATGAGAAAAAACATATGGTAAGGATACTATTTGGTTGAATAATGATTTTTATAATGAATATGTGCATTCCTTAACCATATATGTGCAAGAATTTTCTCAAGGGAGGAAAATTCTTCCTTCTAGACTTCATGGTATACTTGAGGTCATGAGCAGTATTGATGGCCACTCCCTAGGAGGACTTGGGGAGGAGATATCTTATGGAGAACATGCTTACTTTGCACCATACATCATACACTTTCTCCAAACTTGTGAGGAGATTTGGGCTGCAAGCAAGTGGTGGGGAAGCCACACATCATATCATTTTCTGTTGCAGTTGAGAGTCAAACTGCACTGTTGCATTTGAGGGACCATTTTCCTTCTCCTTTTTTACATATGGCAGCTAACATGATGCTAATAATGATTCCATTTGTTGATATTTTCTTTTTCATTATGGGGAACATGATTGGGAGAGAGACACATTGGTTGGGTGTGTCCTTGGGGAAGGATATTTCCCACACTTTTTGTATTACATGTTCCAAGGGGAGCATGGGAGATTATATGGCCACTAAAATAAAACACTTGCATCTTTATGAGGTGGGCCATGGGGTTGATTATATGCCATATGGTGGTTATTTCCTATCCATCATATATGGGATGGTTTGGGCCAGCATGATTCATAATGTTGGATAAAAGATCTTTGGAGATCTAATCTTCATCTTGCCACTTGAGGGAAACCTTATTGCAGCCCAAGATCAACAGATAATCTACATTTATCATAAGTTGAGAGGAGGACAACGTGGGGTAGGCTATTTTGTCTACCATGATCAAATTTTCAGCCCACCTGCATTGCAGGAGCTAAAGGTGGAGGAGAATTTTCAGGATTTTCCATGTTGGGAGGTAACTCATTTTGTATGGATGATAGCTTGGGGATGGAGGATCCACATGGGAATGATGATTCCCAATACATTTCATATCCCATGCCTTAATGGGACCTCTATAAAACACCTTATTGCCTCCTTGAGTACTTTACTTCTACATGATGATAGCTCTTTAGCTAGCTTGCATGCTTTGGAGGGGAAGTATGGAGATTCATTAATGAGACAACATCTCATTCCTTGGAGGAATTTATCATATATGGATGCTACAATAGGAGGTGGGGAGACTTCTCAGTTCTATCCTTGCAGTTGCTTGAGGAAAAGCAACATTTGGGAGGGGAGGACTGTAATATTTCAAAATTAGCATGCAACTAATTGGAATATTGATTTTTACTATTTACACTTAGGAGATGAATAATTGGGTAAGGAGTCCCATGCATTTCAGAAATAAAAATAAAATCCCTAATAATGTGAAAAGGGATCATCATAGGAGCTGGATTTCACACCCTCATGTGTGAAAAGGGACATTTTCATGTGGACAAGGTCAAGTTTTACCAAGCCAACAGTGCTGGGATAAGAGGTGGAGATCATCTATGGAGACATCCCAGAGATAGTGGGAGGAATATTCCTTGGTGGAGGAAACCTTAATGAGTGGGACCCAAGGTGAGAGGGCTTCCATTTTTATAAAAGGAGGGCAAGGCAGCCATGTTATGTTATGTTATTGAATATTGAATTTGTGGTCTGCATGACTATTATGCTTTCTTCAACTGTTTAGTTGAGATTGTTGTGTTGCTTAGCACAAGGCATTCCTGTTTAGGAATTCCTTATCCTTTCAAGAGATGCCTCTTGAGGGACCTTGTACTTCATTTCTCCACATTCAGGCTTCAGGCCAAGCCACCTCCTTTAGCTACAATGTTATTTATGCTGAAGTATAACATTTTGTTGCAGGGTGTTGCAGTGGAGGGTTCACAACACCACTTCCAGAGCTTGTTTTTTGGAGGAGGAAGATTTCCTTCCTTTGGGAGATTAGTGAGGAGGACCTTGAGCTGATTTTCAGATCTTGGCATTTTTCCAATGTATTTTCCATCACCTACAGCACAGTCCCTTATAGGAACTGTGTCATTTCTCACAGTGTTGCAACAGGAGGGTTAAACCTCTTGATCTTGAGCTAGTTTCTTAGGGAAATGGCCAACCCTTCTCTCGGAAAGCTAGAAAAAGGGATTCTCATATCTCTCTTGTACTATTCAGCTATATGTATGTAAATTTGGAGTAAGACTACATTAATTTAGAGCTGGATATGCAGATCTACTCTTTTGTACTCAAGCTTTCGAGAAACCCTTGCTGGGTTATCTCCATAATATATTGAGGAGGAGGATCTCTATTTTCTCAAAATATTGTTCAATAAAACTCTATATCTATGGTTTTCTATCATATTTTTGTAGAAACCCTCATTAAATCATGCATTCACTTGCTTCAAAAATTCTGCATGGTATAAGTCATGGGGTTTAGGTGTTTTTAAGCCATTTTGAGGTCGAGAGATTTGTTTAACTTAGAAAAAGGGATTTTTTTCTGATCCCCTTTGGAATGTGAGGGAAATAATACATGTGATAAGGGATATAAGTGTTATTGTCCCCTATTATAGTGTAATTTTCTTGGAATAACTTTTTCATGGTCCATATTGCTACATTTCCCCACTTTGGGTTGATATAGTGGAGCATATTTTTGTTGCTGTAACATTCATTTGATGGCTATGTGTTCCTCTCACATTTTATGATTTAATTTATCATTTCTACTCCAGTTTTGTGTTCATGTATTGTTGCATCCCCATTTTGGGATATTACACCTACTACCATCATTTAAGCCCAATACCAAATAATAATTATGAAATCAATATTTGAATCACTTAATCAAATCGTTCTCAAACAATCAAAGCAACTCGATCAACTCACATCATTGTAAATTGATTCATCAGAATACCAAACCACATATTTTTCATCACTGAAACTTGGTCATGTCACTACAAACACTGATCAATTATATGTTAGAATATATATGATATTGTTCTGAACTATACCCATGTATGTATGTGCTTTCCATGAAGAATACCTACGTACATATATCAAAACACCAATAAGTGAATATGCATTACTGTACCACTGAAACAATCACTGAAACACATACTGGACCCATCACAGATCTTTGAACCAAATACAAATCATAATCATTTATTCAGCATTTCATTCTACAATCATTTCAACCCAATCAATACTGTCAAACACAGATTATCATAAGAAATACTTCATCGATAGACAACAACAAACATAACATAACTAATCATACATCATTAAAATTTCATACTACAAAACCCTAGCAAATGTACGTGACTCTTATAAAGAACTTATGTGTATGTATGCAGTTTTCACACTTGACAACTGTGTACAGATATGTCCATACTGCAGAATATATATGCGACTACCTAGAGGCACAACCGTGTATGTACACAAATTCTTCGTTGAAAACCAACGTATAGATCTATAATTACTGATTCATACCTTCTTTGCAACCACAAAATATACTTTGCAACCCTTACTTGCACATGTTCATGTCAGAATATCATTAACATTACAGATCTATCATTATTATCCATAATCATAGAGGATTAAGCAAGCATGTCCATTAGACTCTACTATGCTTTCAGATCTATCAAATCTAAATTTTCGCCATGCTCCTTGGTGGACACCTGTTTCAGATCAAATCATTCATCAGTAACCCATAACTTGCACAAAAAAACAATTTGATCTCCATCTCCTTATATAGCTTAGGCCTTAGCCAATACCTTGGGTCAAACCCTTAGTAATTTCGATGATATTCTTTGACTAGATAAAATATATGTTGTCACACTCATTACTATGGGCCAATACCATGGTAAAGAACCCTCATATTTAGAATACCATGGTGCAAAAACTCTACATGAATTTTCTTCGCGATACCTACATATGTACACAACCTTTGTTCACAAGACCCATGTATCATTATGAAACTTTCACATTTATCATTCTTCTTTCTTTGAACTCGTATTCCTTTTTCTATCTCTATGTCACATATGTACTAGCCTATCATGTTGAAATATTTATCAAGTAGGTTTTCATCAAGGACAACAAACACACATCCTACTACAAGTAGGCTGCCATTAAGGACAACACATTAGTCATAATGCCAACATCCTAATTTAATTAAAAGGAAAAAATAAATTAAGAAATTCTTGTTGTTATTTTCAACAGACACCAACATATCTTTTCATGTTAGGGTAGTATAGTACTTTGTGACCATTTTAGTTCTTTGATTTAGACGAATACCCATACACCCCTTAGAACCTCATCCAAAAATACTTATATTTATATGCGTGGGAGGTTGATTCGAATGGAAAGTGACCTACACCCATGGTATTCATCCACCCATGGTATTTATCTGCCCATGGTATTGTAAGTGACATATATCCATGGTATTCATTCACCCATGGCATTCATCCACACATGGAATTTACCCATGGTATTGTAAATGGAATCCACCCATGGTATTGTCAGTGACATTTTCCCATTATATTCATTCACCCATAGTATTCATTCACCCATGGTATTTACCCACCCATTGAATTTAACTGTGGTATTGTAACTAAAAAATAATATAAGTAACAAGCTGCATCTTATAAACGAACATATTGTCCACCACTTTGTAGCTTCTATATTTATTCTATGTTTTAATAAAAAAAATATTTGTGGTTTTATTTACTGTTTGTTCTCTCATTTTGTAGGCATTCTAATTTTTCAGATCTTGGGTGCCTCCCCCCAAGATCTGGATCAGTGGTTAAAATTCAAGTTACGAATCCATGGGAATGAGGTTTTTAAGCATATTTCAGTTTTAATTTTTTGCAGCAATATTTAGCAAACTCCATGCAAGTTCCACAACCTCCATAGAGCACTTTCTTGGGCAAAGCGGGAAGAATGTCTATTTTTTTTTTTCATTTTTTTACAGGAAATTTTTTGGGCGGTGAGTTTGTAGAGAATATATGAAAATATTAGTGCGAGTGTTTCAGAAAAAAATAGCGAATCTGGATTATTTGCGAAAAAATAGCCAATTTCAAAAAAAAAAATCAGTCGAATTGGAGTCTCGATGAGGGAGATAACGTTGATTTAAGATCAACAGTGTTGCAGAAATTTTTCTGACGAAAATTCGTGGATGACAAATTTCCTTTCATTTTTTGCAATATTTAGTGAAAATTTTCATAGAAATAATTATATATATGAGCTCCCCTTGAAAAATCACCCGAATAATATAAAAAAATGGCCGAATCGGAGTCCGGACGAGGGAGTTATTGCCAATATAAAATCAGCTATTTTATCAAAAAATTTATGATGACGGGACAGTTGTAGCACAAATATGAGTTTACAGAGTCTCCAGATAGATATTACAAAGACATAGGAAGGTGAAAAATGATCATTCTATTTCCAAAAATAGGTTATATTAAATATTCTGAGTTATATTGACAGAGTTATGCCCATTTTAAATCTGGAGAAACATTCAGAGCAGGTTCCCTTTGGAGACGTTCCCTCCCACCCCACTTTAGTGGGCACCTACTTCACATTCATCAGTTTCAACATAGTATATTTTGGCTTGGGTTCTTTGGAGACATGACCTCTCACCGCAGGCTATGTAGGCACCTACTATCTCATCAACAGTTAGCATCACATTTATGGATCAACTACATAAAATCCTTCTCATCGAAGTCCATTTGCTAGGCCGCACATTGTTAGTATCACAATTGGTCTCAAGAATTACAAGATATCTCTATCATCAGATCTTTTTTTTCATGTTATGGGTCATCCATAAACCCACACTTCATCGAAGTCCATTTTCTAGGCTACATACTATTATTATCATAGTTGGTCACAAGAATTACATGGTATCTCTATCCTCGGATCTTTGTTTTTCATGGTTATGGGTCATCCACAAACCCACACTTCATTGAAGTCCATTTTCTAGGCCGCACACTACCAGTATCACATTTTTTCAAACACATTACAGGGTATCTCTATCCTCGGATATTTTTTCAACACGGTTATGGGTTTACCACACAAAACCCTTCTCTTCAGTGGCTCTTCATATTCAACAAAGGCTTCTCGGGTGGAAACTTCACGCAATGAAGACCATTGATTCTTAAGGAGGGAGGAATGATCTGAATGGAAAATGGCCTACACCCATGGTATTCATCCACACATGGTATTTATCTACCCATGGTATTGTAAGTGACATATATCCATGGTATTCATTCACCCATCGTATTCATCCACACATGGAATTTATCCATGGTATTGTAAATGGCATCCACCCATGGTATTTATCCACTCATGGTATTGTAAGTGACATTTTCCCATGGTATTCATTCACCCATAGTATTCATTTACCCATGGTATTTACCCACCCATGGAATTTACCTATGGTATTGTAACTAAAAAATATAATAAGTAACAAGTCGCATCTTGTAAAAGGACATATTTTCCACCAAAATGTAGCTTCTAAAATTATTCTTTGTTTTAATAAAAAATTTCTATGTGGTTTTATTTACTATGTGTTCTCTCATTCAGTTGGCATTTCAAATTTTTAGATCTTGGGGCCCTCCCCTCAAGATCTGGATCATAGGTACCTAGAGTTGAAGACCCATGCAGCCATTAGTACCCCATTCAATGGTGTTTCTCCTTTGAAGCGTGGGGGCACCTAGTCCAGTATATTTTTCATACATGCACCGTAGGGCATAAGTAGTTATCCTCATCAACAATCATCATGCCAAACACAACAACGCTAATAGGACAAGACCATTTCACATATGATTGTAATACTTAGTCATAGTCATCATAACGATCATGGGATATGCTTGCCTTGTATAAATGCTTTTTTATCAGTATTTTTTTAGAGCATGGTTCTCTTTAGTTCTTAGTCAAGGATTTCCCCTAGTTTTCTCCATAGTAAGTTTCTCTATCTCTCAAGAAGTTAGCAAGACTCTTAGTTAGATAAAAAAAATGTGATGTATTCTGGCTATACGCTTGCTCCTAACCTCGTACATCAAGGGGCAACTATAATCACGTGAAAAGCGTACACTTATCTATACGCACTAGAAGGAACTCAAATTCAGCCATCAACACATAATCAACACATACAAAGGTTACATTTTCAACTGGAAGTACCATGAAGACCAAAAATTAAAATCTTTCCTAAGGTTCAAGTTAAAAAAATGAACTTCACGGGTGCACCATTACTGGAAATTAACAATTGCACGGTTATTTCTTCAATAGTCACGTAGTCGCGAAAAATACAATTGGCACCTCAAGCCAAGAACTTGATTGAGAAACACTCCAAATCTTGGCATGATGGGCTGACAAAATCGAGCCTTGATCCTGAAGAAGCCACTAAATCCAAGGAGATGATAGCTCTCATCTCATTTATGAGGTGAACCACCACATTGATGAGCCAAGGAGAGAAGGAGTGTCCAAGAAACTCTATATATACAAGTTTTTTTAGGAAAAATATTGAGGGGGGGGGGGGGTGTGAATCATTATTCTACCCAATTCAAATTCCCAACTTCTTATTCTCATTTGTATATGCTACTATTATAAAGGAATCTAGCATATGCATGTGATTTATATTAAGAAAACCCAGGTATATCGAGATAACTTATCGGATCATTAATTTCATCACCTCTTCAACATTAATCAATGCATAATTACTTCATTATTCATCAATTAATCAGTAATTATGAGCAGTTAAGAAGCATATATATCACCAACACACAAAATCCATATCAACACACATGAACACCAATATTTTAGGTGCAAGCCCATTGTGGGAGAAAACCACAGTTGTTTTCATCTATGTCTTCTTCTTTTATTAAAAGGAAAAAATTCTTACAATCTTTTATTGATGCAGACTCTAACCAGTACACAAAATCCTACCTGTAGAAGGCTACAACCTTCTCTCATTTTCCATCTCCTACTGGAAGGAAGACTACTATCTTGAGCTCCTTGTGGGTCACTTTTCAAAATTTTTTCAAATTGCATCCACTTCCAACATTAAAACCTAATATCAAATAATAATTTTGAAATCAATTACCCAATCAGGTAAATCACTTAATCTTAATCAACCAATGAAACTAAATCAGATCATATCAATGCACATCCATTCATAAGAATACCATACCATATACCTTTCATCACAAAAATTAGATCATGTCAATGAAAACCCTGATTAATCATATGTCAGGGGATATACACTAATTTTTTTAATCATACACGCATATGTACGCTCTTACTCTGAAGAAGACCCACATACACATATGAAAACATTGATAACTAAATATGAATCATTGTACCACTGAATCAATCATTCAATTATATATTGAAACCATCATAGATCATTGAACCAAATATAGATCACCACACAGTAGCATCATCACTAGTCAAAATTCCATTCCAAAATCAATTAAACTCAACCAGTATAGTCAAACAAAGATTATCATAAGGGAGACTTCATCAACATACAACCAAAAACATAATATGAATGATCAAACATCATCAACAACTCATACTGCAAAACCCTAGCATGTATACGCGAATTTTACAAAACACATCCACGTACGTACGTGTTTCTCATGCTTGACACCCACGTACAAATTTTAAACTTTAGTATAATGTATACGCAACTACCCATAAGAAGATCCGCCTATGTACATGCCCTCTCAAAGGAAAACCAACATACATATATGTAATCACTAAATCATACCTTCATTACAACCACAACATTTGTCAAACCAAAATTCTCATCATATACACTATTATAGACACACATCATTATACCATCATCACATATCTATCAAATCATAAATGGATTAAAAAATATGTATTCATTTCAGATATATTATATCAGATCCATATCCATGGTCCCTGGTGTACACTTGTTTCAGATCAAATCATTCATAAACAATCCATCACATACACACCTAACACTTTGATCTCCATCTTCTTATACAACTTTAGCCTCAGCTAATACCTTAGGTCAATCCCTTAATAATGTTTTTAGTATTATTTGACGGGATCAAATAATGGTTTTCGCACTCATCACTAAGGGCCAATACCATGGTAAAGACCCCTATTATTCCAATTACTATGGTGCATAATATGTACATGACTTCTCTTCACCATACCTGCATATGTACGTGGTTTTTCTTCACAGGACCTACGTATACTTTCTCACATTTTATCTTTACGATCCATTTGTATCTGAGTTTATATTCCTTTGTTTTTTTCGCTTGTATTATTTGTATAATCATCATTTTTAAATTTATATCAAGTGAGTTTCCATCAAGGACAACACATTAGCCATAATTCCAACAATCTTCCCCTTTGAACTTGATGGAAACCACTTTGGTATTTGGACACATCCACTTGTAAATACCTACATACATATCTGAAAACATATCAAGCTACAAACCAAGCTTCTCTCCCCATTTGATATTAGGGGAAAATGGGTGACCAATTATAAAGGTGAATATTGTATACGGACTGTGCTCCCCCTGAGCATATGTTGAATTTTCTTGAAGATATTCAATGAATTACTTGAAACTATGACTTAAAAAAATATGACCTTTCCTATCACCAAGGACTCATGTTTAAATTAATTACCATACACAATGGGATTACATATTTGACTCCATATTACATCAAATTCCCAAAGTAATGGAATTACATACATAAACGGCTTGACCCCAATAGTCCAAACTTAAATGAATTTTACAATGCTTTAAAATATGAGTCTTTAGATGACCTATACATCAAGAGATCGATAATAAATTTATAACCACACTAAAGACCTCAATAAATACCATGATTTTCATAAAAAATAATCACACACCATATAGGAACCTTTAATTTGAACATTTATAGCATTAATATGAGAAGAAGCATCATCAGCAAGTGTTGCATCATATCTCTTCATTAATGTTAGCAAGAAATAAATGACCCATGAAACCATCATCATTTATCAGGTAGTGTTCAAGCAGTTAATTCCAATAATGTGATATAAAAGCATAAAATGTGTCCCCCCCGAACCTATGCCAACTATTCACTATCAGGGTTGATTATATCCAACTCATCAATCAAAAAACCCATCAATAGAACCAAATAAAAAATTATATACTCATGAAACATCATAAACCAATATCATTTCTAAGTAAGGTCTAAGCATATTCAACAATATGAAACCAATTAATGTCATATCTAGAATAATTAATGACTGAAGTGTTGCGGGAAAAACTACCCTAAGGTCTGGGTTGAGGGACCTAACAGAGCTGAAGGCATACATTCTAAAGAAGCATTCAAATTACAAGTCTTAATGCTTAAACTAGTAAACTAGGGATAAGTGACCTTAACCGTATGTCCTACGTTTGAGGTTGTTCCCGTAAGGTGCAAACCCTCTGCTGCTCCTCGTGCTTCAAAAAGCTGCAACTCACTCAATACAAAACATGGAGACTAGTTGTACACCATATATATCATAAATTTCAGTATGTTAGATCATATAAACTCATAAAAGAATCATGAAATAACGATTATGAGATCATTAATATGTATATGAAACATATAAGAGAATGACATCATGAACGAGACATAGATTATTTTATGGATGTATGTAAAAATAAAGTGGAGATATCACCTGAAATCAGCCACAGATCCAAGCGAAACTGTCCTCTGGATTCATCTATCCCAAGCCTAAAAAATATTCTTCCATAAGAGGTGCACAAAGGATGTCATATAAAGTGGGTGAACATCACAAGGAAACAAGGGTTTCCTAAACCTAGGAAGTGCAGGAGGCACATGGATAATTATACTTGATCAAGGCTATAGTATCAATAACATTCTCTCTCCTCTCCCTTAGGCCTTTCCAATAAGGTGTATTTATACTTCCTCAAATTATTTTTTCAGTTGGGAAATAGTTTGGCCATGGCTTGGTGTAGGTGGTCTTCAGGTAAAACCTGTAGACCTCGCCCAATTAATAGGAAGTTTATATTTTTTAATTTTTTAAATTGTATACACGGATTAGATATGAGGGAACCCGCATCTACATGTGTAAAAGTCAGGGCAGAGTCATGTATGGAATTCAAAATATTTTTTTTAAGAAGTTGACCAAGTCTGAAAGGAAAGGATTGCCCAAGGCCAATACATATCAAGTTTATAAAGGTGATAAATGATGTTATAATAGATGCCCCTTAATATATGAGGTCAGAAGGGGTACATGATGGCCGAAATATATTATGTGCATAAGACATAATATTGCGAGGTCTTGAGAGGACTTCACCAGATTTCAGCCTGCCAAAAACCATTGAAAGAAATTAGAAAGAAAGCTCATGTCTGAGGTGGGCATACCCATGCTTAGTGAAAAAAAAACATGTCTACATAACAAGTATGGAGTGGATCTAATATTTATACAAGTATAGCAGAATTTTTAACGTACATAGTGAATCATCTGATCACTACCCGGAAGTACATATCAAAATCATGTCCAAGTATCACATATAGAATACTGATTAATGATGCTACAAAGATATCTGATCACTGAAGTCAAAGCTAAATCTCCAAGTACCAAATCATAAGTGGTGGAAAAATGGTATTGCACGCAACTCAGGTGCCAACATATAGAATGATGTTGTGATGAACTGCAACATATAAGGATGGATAGTGTCACTGACAGAAAACTGAAGGAGATATCAAAGTGAACCAAAGCATGTTGATGAAAACCTAAGGTCTTCACCTATCACTATGGTACAATTATAAACAATGGCAATAAATCAGCTGAATTCAACCATGTGAGAAATCGTTTGATTACTAGTCATTGATGTATACTTTAACTAACGTGAGATAACTCACCGATAATGATGATGAGATTCAAGGTACCCCAGTACAATCTAACAAGTGCGGATGCATGAGTTGAAGTCAAAAACTTGAGAGAATATACCAATCAGGATACATTGATGTATTCTCACTATCGATAGTGAAGGAATCTTCCACTAATGACTGCAAACCTTAAGGTAATGAAAAAAGGATTCTTGACCTTATTCCCAGATAAATGTTTCGGAGTCGATGGGAAAATATTTGTTGGAAGGAAGGAATTAAGGTATCCCACATTAATCTAGCACGAGTGTAACCCGTAGGCCAAATTTTGGAAGGAATCAGATGAATAAAAGTGAAGTAACCAACCCGAAGCACATTTCCGACATGCACAAAATGTAGTTAACACGCGATAGAAACCCTCTAAACCAACCAATAATGAAAGCTGAAAAAGAGGTGAGGAATTCACCAATAGGGTCAAATGGAAACCAAGGCAATGCATGAATCCCAAGTGTGATAATGAAAGCTGAAGTCAAACACAAGGGAAACCACTCAGTCAACGACCCATGGTAATTTTGATCAAATGCTGAGCACAAGGTTACCTATCAATGTTGTAAATAGGGAAAGGATGTGGCTCTAGGTTTACTCTCAGAGAAATTTGTCAAAGTCGATAAGAGACAAAGCCGCTGACAAGAAGTCAATGGAGACCTTCTCGAACCAGCACGAGAAAAGGACCAAATAGCTAATTTGATAGAAAAATACTATGATATACTGGGGATGGGAAACTGAAAAATGAGTCAAGAGACATCGCAAAAAGGTTGACTCGAGTTTACTTACCCTGAACAAAAGCACAACTCATTTTGACTATGGTAGCATATGCTAACTTTGTATAAGTTTTTCATGCAAGGGGCATGAACAAACCCTCCATATGATTGGAAGAGATAACCAATCAAGGGAGTATTGACTCGATAACAAGGTTATGGATTCTCTTAAGTAAAACTAAAGCCATCCCAAAAAGGAGAAAAGACTTAGCTTTTTTGTGCTTTTTTCAAGGGCAACACAACTGACTCTTTAGCTGCCATCAAATGTGGAAGTAATGTCTTGATCGCGCTCTCTTTGGGACATTTAATTTTTTTTGTATTTTTCAAATTAAAAGCCTGAAAAATAATAAAATAATTCCTATAGTACAATGGATAGAACGAGTGTCAATAAACAGATGCACTAGTTCCTGGGATAGGAACAATCCTATGCTCAATGAAAGGTGGCGAAACTGGTAAGTGTCACTCAGATGAATGTTCCATCCATGGGAAAAGGTGTCAAGTTGCAAAGGCTAAGTGATTGCATGATTGACTTTACATAAATACAAGGTCAAAATATGGCTTATACACGAGTCCAAGTGAATCCGGATCAAGGCCAAGATATACAAATGGTCAATATGAAATGCAGCAAAAGAACTCAACAACAAAATGGGAGCCTCTATGGTGTAAAGCCAAAAAATATAGCGAAGAAGAAGAAGGATGAAGCTTCAATGCATTAGTCATGTCGGGACTAAAGAGGACTCCCGAGCCTACGCAATTTGCAGCATGTGTGACATATGCTAGCGAGGATCTAACTAAGAATCCCATGTAAAGGACGACTCTACCATCATATCATGATTTATAAGTCAGTGAGTGAAAATGGTTTAATAATTGTAACATGATGGGGTCGACCCTATGGCAAGATTTTAGTATGGAGGCTAGTATGCATAAGTGCAATGGAAAGTGAATTCCCTAACCTATATGCATGTTTTGAACAAAATACCTGCCATGACAAGTCAACGGTCATGGAACCGAAGCGGTAATGGAGTCATCTCGAAATCGTCGAAATTCACCTGAAAATAACCTATCCTAGCACTTACAAGACAAAAGGTCATAAAGTCATGAACAAATTCAAAAAATAAACACAAAACTTTAAACAAGTAAATTGTGATTTTTTTTAAATTTTGGGCATAAATAGGCCTTTTGGACTCACATTTGGTCATTTGTGCCTTGATTAATTTGTAAAAGAGCTCTGGAGAAAAAAAACCCCCAACTTGGAACCAGAGAAATTATCAGCCGAATCAGTCCAAATCTTCCAGGTAATCTTCTTAATCAACTTAGTCATTAATTTCATTGTCAATTCAAGCAATTTTTTAGGAATTTCACCATAGAATTTATGTTTTTTTTCTGAAACCCTCTACGTATACGTGAGTTCATAATTTTGAACTTGCATATAGACATGATTGTACAAGAAGAAACTCGCGTATGTGGAGAGAGAAATTTTAAAATGAAATTCTAATGGTTTTTTAATGAATTAATCTAGGATAACCATTAGCTAGAGAGAGAGGGAGCACAACACAATTGACAATGAGGTCATGGAGGACCAATTATCCTTGGATATACTCTGGGGATGTAGATTGCTCAAGTTTTTTAAGATGCCAAATATGAAAATGAACACCATATTGCTGGAAATTCTTGTAATTTATTGGGACCTAGAGGAGGATTGTTTCATGATCGATCAAATTCCATTAAGGATCGAAATTGAAGACATTTATTTCATAATTGGACTCTCTCAAAGAGGGGAACCAGTAAATTTTATGGGCAAGCCCACAGGAGGGCTAAATGTCGAATATTATATTCGAGTATACTGTGTTGACGGTACTCAAAAGGTTGGGACACAGATCCCAATCAAAGATGTGTAGGGTTTGCACATGAAAATACTTCTTTTAACCATTTTCATAGTAGTAGGATCAGTTTCCTTGCACCAATATTCGCGAGGAAACATGAGTTTGGCAGTGGAATTCCTGACTACACTATATGATTGGTGCACAACCTTATTGAAAAATTTGAAGAAATAGTTTACCTCAATCCAGAAGAATAAAACAAACACCTTGGTTACGGGACCATTTTATGCACATTATTATTTGAGATGATTCCAATGATCCACCCCAACATTATCTCTGCCATCAATAGCCCTCAAAATCCACGGATATCTATATGGGCCGATCTTATGAAGAGGCTGGGGGGTAGCGAGTTCCCCAAGACTACTTACGATGATGATCTATTCCTATGGTGGGGAGAATAAGTCATCGTGATAGAATATTATCCCTATGTTGGTATGGATTTTAGGGGAGATTTTGATTTTCCCTTACCACTCGGTGCAGCATGGGGGGAATTTATTAAGATTGCATAATGATTTTTGATTATATGAATTTTTTGTATATTTTCAATGAAAATATGAAAATGAATAAAATATTTTTGCTTGGACAATTGACTTACAAATTTATGGATCATGTTACATATGTTGTACAAGTAAGACCCGAGGGATTCTCAAGGCACATGCGCCGTGGAAGAGAAGTTGAGGATGCCGCAGAAAACCCAGGGAGAGTATTCTGTGCTATACATAGGAACCTGGAGGGTTTGACCTACCATGTCCCTATGGCTATAGTGGAGGACCTTCCAGAGGTTGTACATAGACATGTGGTCAGTGTACCATGCAATTGGGTGTGGATGTTCCACTGTGTGGAGACAAATATAGTGTTGTTCCATAACACCTACCTAAGGCAGGGCTCATAGTGATATTATTTTTATGATCAAATGATTGTAATATTTTTTGATGATGAACATGATCGGGCATAAGCCCTAATTTTGTAGGACATGATTGTCCGATTTTTGTATATTTTGAACACAAATCTGATATATATATATATATATATATATATATATATACAATTATTTTTATGATGTGATTGCATCAGATTTACAATGATGATTGATATTTTTTGATTAGCTAATTTATGAATATGGAATGTGAATGTATGTAAAATAATGAAATAAACGTTTCAACAAACGCACTCTCAGAAATAATCGATGTAAAAATGGATTTCTGACATGATAGGTGTTTTTTAATTGTGAAACCACCAGTTTTGAATATAAGTACACTACTAACGAATCAATATCAAGAGACATTTCCTTCGAAAGTAGATTGACCACAACAATATATTCTGATACATTATTCAAAGGAACAATGCATATGCCCCTTGAGACTTGCAACTGACTGGATGGATAGTAGATTACCCAAGTCGCAGAAGAAAGATTCCAGGTATGTCGAATAGCACCATTGGCAAAGCCAAAATGACTCATATAATCCATAAACACCTCCCAAAGCAGATCAAAAACATCAAAGTCACACCAAAAATTGATAGACAAATATGCACAAAAAAAACAATATATACAGACAAAGAAAATTCTAGGTAACAACCTAGGCATAATACTTCTTAAGATAAAACCCATTTCTGGGCTCTGCCAGTTCGTTTCCGTCGAAATCAACCAAGGCATAAGCTCCATTCTTAAGGACCTTTTTAACAATGAAAGGGCCATACCACATGAATTTTAATTTCCCTTTGTCTTGAGCGTTGAACAAAATAAGGTCACCTTCAGAGAAAACCCTAGGTTTGATAGCCTTATCACACTGAAATTTCACCCATTTCTTATGGGCCTCGTTCATCGTAGCTGCATCTCAGTGCTGCTCATCGAGATGTTCTAGATAAACAAGGAATTCTTTGAGACTTGAAGTTTCAAGAAGAAGCTTGAAAACCAGCTTAAGGGAAGGAATCTCACACTCAACAGGAAAGATCGATTCCAAACCATAAACCAGTTGGAAAGGAGTGAACCTGGTTGTAGTCTTAAGAGACGTACGGTATGCCCAAAGTGCAAGATACAACATGACATGCCAATTTTACCTAGATTTATTGATTTTCCATTGAAGGATAACCTTTACGAATTTATTCATGGCTTCAAACTGCCCATTGGCCCGTGGATAGTATGGAGATGAATGATCCTATCAAAAATCATATTTAAGAGCCAATTCAGCCATCATGGTGTTCTGAAAAGCACTGCCATGGTCAGTGACAATCTCTCTCAGAATACCGAAGTGAGAAATGACTTGGTTGAATAGAAACAGGGTTGTTGTTTCACCATCGTTTGCAAAAGTAGGCATAGCCTCGGCCCACTTTGTAAAGTAGTCCACTGCTATGATAATGTACTTGTGACCCATCTCCAAAGGTGGGTTACAGGTAGTAAAATCAATACCCCACTTAGTGAATAGACCGACAGTGACAACAGGAAAAAGCAGAGCTGGATGAGCGCGCATCTTCCAAGTGTAAACCTGACAAGGATGAGATTTTTTGACTGCCTCAACACAATATTTGAAAATCGAGGGCCAAAAATATCTAGCATTTAAAATCTTTTCGGCTGTAGAAATCCCAAATAAATGACCACCACAAGCTCCATTGTGGAAATCATTCATTACAACCTCAGCTTCTTTGAGAGTTAAGTAATGTCTAAGGATCAAATCGACCCTGCAATGATATAGAGTGTCACGGATAATAAGATAACTTTTTTCTAAGTGACGCAACTTTCGATGCTCATATTTCAAAAAAGAAAAGGGAAACTTAAAAGTTCGGAGATAAACAATGAGATCTCCATACCAAGGATCCTATGAATAATTGAGGAAAATATGTTCATTAGGGAATGAATCCTCATAAATAATCTCATGTCCACGAGGAAACTCAGAGATCAACTTCACAAATACCAAATATTTTTTGGATTTGGCAGATATAAATTCTAGATCGAACTCTTGCAAAATGAAAATCCATTGATTTTATTTTCCCCCAATCACAAACCTACTAAGAACAAACTGAAATTGATTGACTGCTGCCAAAACATAATTTTTGAGAAGGAGAATGTAATGCCTAAGTCACTGGACAACATGGACATCTGCCAAAGCTAAATTCTCAATGGGAGAATACCGCAATTTAGGACCTACCAAGCCTTGACTTAGGTAATAAATAACATGCTCACAAATAGCATCATCCTCTTGAAACAAAACCATACCTATATTATATTCTACCGTAGCAAGATACAAAAGGAAGTCCCTATTATAATCATGTGGACTCAATAATGGAGGAGAGGTCAATGCATTTTTCAAAGTATCGAATGAGCGTTGAGAAAAGTCATCACACAAGAATGGAATTCCCTTCTTCAACAATCTCATGAATCCTTTTGTCACCTTAGCATAATTAATAATAAATCTCCTTAAGAAATTTCCTTTTCCTTGAAGACTCTGAAGTTGACAAATAGAAGACGGGGGAGGAAACTGAAGCATTGTCTCAACCTTGAAGGGATCTACCCGAATCCCTTCAATAAACATGATTAATCCCAACAACTGACCGGATGTGACAACGAAAACACACTTATTAGGGTTTAACCAAATTTTATAATGACGACATCGTTCAAAAATCTGTCAAAGATGAGAGGGATGATCAAATATCTTTTGAGAATGAGTAGCTAAATCATCCAAATAAGCTTCTATGATATTCTTGATGTCATGGAAATCATAAGATATTTCCTACTGGAAAGTAGCTCCAACATTTTTAAGACCAAAAGGCATATTTTTGTATGCAAATGTACCCCAGGAGAAAATAAAAGTAGTATTGTGCTAACCTTCAGGACAGATGGTAATCTGATTGTATCCTGAGAAACCTTCCTTGAAGGAGAAAATATCATTCCCCGTAGACTCATCAGTTATATGATCAATAAATGGTGTGGGGTAATGATCCTGCAGATATGCCTTATTCAAATCCCTAAAATCAATGTAGACATGGATCGTTCCTTATTTCTTATCCACATACACTGAATTCGAAACCCACTCAGTTAAAGGAACGAGGTACATGAAACCTACCTTGAGCAGCTTCTCAACCTCGGCCTTGATATTTGTGGCTTTCCTAGGGTTTATTGGATGAAGCTTCTATCATATAGGCTTAGCATTCTCATAAGTATTGATCTCATGTTGGACAATATATGGACCAATTCTAGGCATTTTCTCATAAGACCAAGCGAACACATCGTGAAACTCTCTAAAGAGATCAATATAAGTCTAAATATCTTTAGGGGAACACTTAGCTCCGATGAACACATTCTCAATAACATTGGGATCCTTGGAAATGTTCATCAGGATAGTCTCTAAAATGATAGCCATGTTACCTTTAGTAAAAACCTGTGTTGGAGCTAAAGGGTTCAAGACCGCGTGAACAAGACCAGAAGAAATAGGGCTAGACAATCTCGATTCAATTTCTTGCAAATTTGGTAGAAAATATGACCGATGATTCAAATCATCCCACGGTATTTCCATGCCAGTCATTTCTTCAAGAATAGCCTCTTCAAATGGAAGAACAATATCAATGCAATCTTGATTAGAACATGAACTAAGCGTCCAAGCTGGAGCCACATCTCTGTCCAACTCCTCTGGTGAAAGAGAAACAGAACAAAATCTACAAAGTCAACAATAAATTGATAGGTAATCTCTGCTGTAGAGATAGGGAATTCCATTCCACTCACTTGACCTTCCTCTAATGTTGAAGTAGGAGAAGTTAAGGTCCAAGGATCCGAAAAATAATGAGTTCGAAAGAACTCTCTTCAAGTAGGAACCCTGGAGGATGAGATAGCATTAATATGAATGGAAGGAGGTGGAAGATCAAAGGTAACCATCAATTAGGTATACATTCCAACCCCCAAATTCTCCACAGGTTGCTTGGCATCATTCACCAAGGGAATAGTCAATTCAAAAGATGCATTTGGATTTATCGGAGAATATTTCGTCTGACCGACAGTGACAATTCTCCCTTCATGGGGTAAACAAAAGATGCATAATAATGATGAAGCAATAACATCCATTTCATAAATCAAAATCTGTCCTAATAGAATATTGTAGTCCAAATTGGCATAAACTATCTCAACCTCAATATTGACAACTTTACCCCCAACAGAGATGGGAAAAGCTTAAACAATGCCATGTGGCCTGTGAGAATGACCATCAAATGCAGTGAGAAGAGTAGGTGAAGGCACAAATGAAGGGGATCCAATGGATTTCCAACATGAGATAGACATGACACACGTGGAAGCACCCTTATTGACTACTATTTGAAAAATATTGATCTTTCGATATGTAGACTTAATCTGAAAAGCCATGTGATGAGGAAGTCTCTTCTTAATATTTGACATATCAAATGTGATCATAAGAGAGTTCTTTGGATCAAATTACCCCATCGCAGTGAGCAATGCACTCCTTTGTGTTGGGAATGACTAGAGTACCTCTAATGCAAAAATAACACAAGAAATCTAAGCCAGATCTTCTACAATGGAGTAGTTATGGGCTGCCTTGGGATTAGGGTTGATTGTCATAAGTTTAGTATAACCTTTCGGCATTTGAGGTATAGGCACAAATATGGCCCTCTCAATATGGAGTGCTTTAAAATTACCAGGAGCACCCTTAGCTTTTGAAGAATCATCTTCACCATAATCATGAGATCTCGTAACGATATTAGTGCAAGCACTCATAATATATACATTTGAGGAATTTTTCCCTTCCTGGTTGCCCGCAACAGGAGCTCCAGTATTAGCATTTGTGCCAACAAGTAGTTGCTTCCCTTGGGGAAAAGGGTTTTTCAGGACAACCTAGGAACTAGAGGAACCCTGCTGAGCTAACAAGCGTTGAGCATACTGAATTTTAGGGCAAAGATGAGCAAGATGGTCTCCGGTGCATAACTTGCATGAATACTTAACTTTCTTCTTTGCCTCTCCCTTACCCTCTCCAACATTATTGTTGGATATGTTCGCATTACGCTTCCCATCCTTGTCTTTCTTCTTATTATTCTGTCCCTTCTTCTTCCCATTGAATTGTTGATTTCCTTTGGGGTTAGAATATTGAACATCATTAATAGTTAAGGGTTGTGAAGGAGTAGAAATCGATGGCGTAGCCTGAATAGAAGGAGTAGATTGTAAGGAAAACTACTACAATTGATTCAAAAGGTTATTTGTGCCACTATCAATCGAACTAACAAGCCCGTCAGCATGAGGACCTGGCTTTGATCTGGATAAATCTAATTTGGAATGGGAATCATATGGAAAAATATTATTAAGGACCCCAGACTGAGAATATATTAGTTCCAACTACTGGGCCCTAAAGATATTTTGTTCCTTAGATAATACCCCAGAAAGGGATACATCCTTAGATATTTCTAGCTGTAAGGATTTAAGAAACCACTCGAGAAGGAATTCATTAGGGATTTTCACTTTGATGAGCCTCTTCCTTCTCCTCCATTCCTGAATATGATTATAAATGTGTGTTGCCTTATCCTATTGGAAATTGGCTAGGAGATCAGTCCCAGCATCATATCAAACAAGCAACTGGAAATGGTTCAAAAACATAGTAGCCAACTCACCAAACATAGAAAAACTGCCCCCTGTAAGCTCAATGTACCATTTGGAAGCATTTCCAGTTAGGATGAACTGAAATAGTCTCAACCTAATAGAATCATCGATGAGGGAGTTCGAGGAGCACCATAAATTGAAAGTGGTAACATGGTCGGCTGGATCCTCACTAGTCTTCCCTTCAAATTTTGGAATTTGTGAGGATATTTTAGTAAGGACCAGAGGCCAAACCAGGCTATATTGAATTAGATCATTCATCAATTCTAATAAATCTGGAAAATTCAAGGTTTCCAGGAATGGTAAGCGCAGAGGATCTTGAGAATTCCATCCACCGACGGAAGGATTCCCAACATTCTGAAAAGAATACATTGGATTTTCTATGGCACTAGGTTGCCATGGATTGTTCGTAGAAAAATCTGAACCATAAGAGAAATCGTGTGGCCCAGAAGCATTCAAATTAGGACCCCCTCCCATCGTAGGATTACCATAAACATGGATATTTCCCCCAATCGAAGTGTTGAACAAAGATGAAACCCCTTGGTAAGGGTTCCAAGAATTGGTGAATGGAGAGAAATTGTGAGAAGAACCTATGGAGGAGAAAGGTACATTCCCTTACTGACCATAGAAAAAATTATTCGCAGTTCCCAACCTTGTAAAAGTAGGGTTCCAGCCTTGAAAAGCTTTAGAGATTTGGCCTCCGAAAAAAGGAATGAAACCTTGACCTTGAGCGAAGAAAGGAAAATATCCTAAGGAAGGGTTCGAATGAGGGAAATGACCACTTTTGAAGGGGAAACCATAAAAAGAAGCTGTCTCACTAGCCATATAAGACATGGGTGTGGAGATAGCAGAAGCGGCGGTGAAGGAAATAAAAGGAATTTCACTACATGGCATTCTAAAAGAAAAGGGACCAGAATGGAAAGCAATTTCTTGGGTGCCCCCTCTCGTAGACAGAATGGAAGTAGAGCCAAAATTTGTAGCACTGGAAATGATAGTCGAACTAGCAATGGTACCTCCTCCTTCAACCAAAAGAGGAGTATTCACACTCGAAGTGATTATAGCTAAATTTGTGTTCCTAGCAATGGTCATCGAAAGAAAATGAAAAATATGGGGGCTAGACGAGCTTTGACACGGAGGCCCAACTTACAAAAGAACGTTCGAAAAACTAGCAGGAAGAGGAGAGGAAGGAGTACCTAGAGGTTTAGGAATATCTTCTACCTCAAATTCTTCTACTGGAAAAATGACTCGATAGATGAGTGGAGTAATCCTCTCTATATCACCACTAATACTAGGACTAGCCACAAAAACAATAGCCCCAAGTTGAGGATCACTCTCCGATGCGTTTGCAACTACTGGATGAAAATCATCAGCAAAATTGCTCCTACGTCTTTTTATCGTAGGATAAATCCCATGAAGCCTCCTTGATCGATGAACCGATCGGTCAACCACTTTTAATAATTATGATATTTTAAGCTAGACTCGAAAATTTTTGAAGCTATGGAAACTAGGATCACATAGCACTCTCTACAAAAATGTGCCTAAGATACAGTAATCAAATGACCTTCAGGTTTTTCTGCTATGGATTATTAGGAATCGACACCAAAATACAAGAAAGTGAATAAGAGAACCTTCCAAGAATAGTCTGGGGTAATTACGCCCCATGGCAACTAGCAAAGGTAACATAAACAGTTACGTTGACCTCCCAACAAAAGCCTTTGTTAGTGCAAGTACCTAAGCTTTGCAAGGGCACCCTCTAGAAGTACTAATGAGAGTAATGCAACGTCTTCCTCAGGTACCACGGGTATTCCCCCCCGCAGTCACCTATTTGATACCTAGGAATAGAAACTATGGACACCAGTTCGTATTGGTAATCGAGAAAAACAGTCTTAGGTCAGGATCCAACAAGTAGGATAGGGGGTATCTCTCTTCTTTGCCTTCACTAGCCCTCGCACTTAACTCTCACGAGGTAGAGCTTTCCTAGTCCACTTAAGGAGGCTGGATTTCACTCATTAATCAACTTCTATGTTTGAAATTTTGAGTGGCCTTGGAGAGTTAACTCTCCACTCACCTATTCCAAGGCCATATGACCTAGGCTAGTTGGTGTATATTAATGAAAAATCAAAAAATTATAGTTCAATTTTAGATTAAGCGCTTGATTTTAATGGTTGTTCTTTTTAAGTCAAGGGTATATGGATAATGCAACTTATGATGTTTTGACGCAAAATACAAATCAATAGAAACCTTCTACATGAATATGCAACTTTTTCTTCGATGAAAGAGATTTATACTTGGGTTCTACGAAACAACTAAAAAGAAATAATTTTTTCTTTTCTTTTCAATATCACGCTCACACACTCAAAAAATATAAAAATGACTACAATGCTTAATGGTGCAACCAATGCAAAAACTACCAATGTAAATGAAAATTATAGGACTACTCACAAAGGGAAGCAAATGAGTTTTTCAATAAAACAATCTGATCACTTTGACACAAAGCAGAGACAAGCCCAAACAAGAAATTCTTTGCACAAAAAATGCCAAAACAACTTGATATAAAATATACAAGCCTACTACAAGGCTTCTCCCAAAACCAAGCAACCAGACCAAAATGAGAAACTACCAAATTGTTCCATAAGGGATGAAAACCATAAAATGAACACCAAAAGAAAAATCAACAGAAAACACAAATGTTTTTTGAGCGTTTAACTTTTTAAGGAAAAAGAAAAACTATTTCTGAGAAAAGCACAAAACTACCAAAGACCACAAATCAATAAAATGAGCCAACATGCAACTTCAAATAACATAAGCCAAATATGTCATTTTCATGACAGGACTCAATAAGTGGAATGAAGCAATTAACTCGAGAAAAATACTTGAAACAATATCATAAAAGTTCCAGCAAACAAAAACTTTAAGAAATCAAGAAAGACAACTTCAATATTTGCCAAAAAAACTGATCTCAAGAATCAATAAAACCAAGAAAGCCAACAAGCCAAAAACCAAAAAATGAAGCAATGAACAAGGCAAGCGTGAGAAAACCAACATAGACTCATTGTTCTGAAATGCTAGAACAAACAAGAACCTCATAAATAAGTCTCGGTGCAACAGCCACAACTGAAACTTCACCAAGTAAGGAAAACTCATAGGTTGACTAGGTTTTCAAGCAAGAAAGAGAGAAATTGATACATAGCAATGAGAAACACTATCCAGAAATACAAGAGATTCTATAGGAGTGACCAAAAACAGGAAAGAAAGACTTACAAGATCTCAAAAATAAATTTTCCAAATTTAACTGGCCATACGCAAATCCATAGTGTGTAACCTGCGTGTATACGCATTTGTGTCTTACGCAACTCGTGTATACACGGGCTCCTTTGGACAAAAAAAGATGTATACGCGATTGTGTACACAAAAGTAGCGTATAGAAATGATATCACGGTTAAAAAAAAAAAAAAACCAAGCCTGATTAAGAATATCAAGGCTTCTGCCTGGATGGAAAAAGAACCAACAAGATTAGGGAAGTGATCAAATTAGTCAGGGAACCCAAAATCCAGAGAAAACAACCTAAACTAGGAATTACATGGATGTAATCCCTAGTGGAGTCGCCAATTCTATTGCAGGAAAAACTACCCTCAGGTCTGGGTTGAGGGACCTAATAGAGCGTGTTGGCACTAGAATCAACACTTGGACTACATCAAGCACCTGAATAGACACATATTAAACTATAAAGAAATTTAATGATTTGTTTTGTGAGATTGGTAGGTGGTACAAACTTTGATTCACTGAAAAGAGATTTCAGTCAAATCCATAGTTCTACTAATGAAGGTATTATGACTTGATGTGGTAGCAAGGTGCAATTTTGTAGTCTATGATGAGAGGAAATTGAAATATGAGAGGAGAATCAATAGGTATGTAAAACATAAATCTATTGATTTAGTATAAATTGACAAAAGTAGCAGTTTGACAATATTCCATTGAGAGAAAGCTATTTCTAGTCTGACAAGATTCTCATTGAAATATCATGAAGATTAACTATCATGAGTTATGCTCCTCCACTGTTATAATATAGATTTTATTAGGAATTCTCACTGTGTGAGACTAACAAAAAACGATAAAACACATAACAAGCTTAAGAGACTAATAAAAAGACATAACAGTATGATGATTTTCAAACTGGAACTAGAAGAAAGGAGATATGGAAATACAAAAAAAGTAGACAATACACATAGAAAATTGGTAATAAGTCCTTAGTGGTATTATTCCATTTCATTCACAAAAAATATTGTAGTTCATATAAGTCAAAATTCAATAACCACCTACCAACACTGACTTCATATCAGTTTGGCATATATATACAAAATAAGATACTGTCATCTTCCACATAAAAAGGAAAATCTGTTTCAAAATTCATTAGAACCTCATGCAAGAGGTGAGGCTTATCCTAAAACTTTAATATAAAGTTCTATGACATAATGAAAATAAAAAAATTAAGGCTAAAAATTTGGAGTGGTTTGTATGATGTGGTAGTATATGGGAAGACTCCTCTTTTGTTCTGGTGCAACCAACTCCACAAAAAGTGTAAACGACAGTGAAAATGGCATGTGGTTGTTCTTTGAATACTGCTTGGTGCCTTGTAGAAATGTGCTAGTGCTGAGAGTAGTGGTAGAAAACTGTTTCAGAGAAACTCTATCCTTGTTTCACTGTTCATTTCCTTATTTGGTGGAAAACTCTTTGTAATGGCAGAAAACCAAAAAAAAAATGGATAGAATGGTAGAGGTTCATTTTATGAGATATTACAAAGAAACCCTTTGGAAAAGTTCTAATTAATAGGGGAGAGGTGGAGCAGAATGAATGATAAGCGGGAGGAGAAAACCTTTTAGACATATATCACAATAGCAAATTGGGGTCAGAACATTTAAACTTAAGACACAAACGGGAGAAAATCTGATTTGCGATGGGGTGATGATGTGGAAAAGAAATGGGATTGATCGTAGATCGCGCATCACAAGTTTTGTTACGAGACACAAGAGTTAAATTTTAAAACTCCCGAAGTACGATGTGTGATGAGAGAAAAGGTGACGTGGCATAACAAACAGTGGGGTTGCCCATAGATCACGCATCAGAAGTTTTATTGTGAAACACAGGAGCTAAAAATTGAAACTGGCGAAGTGCGATGTGTGATGTGAATGGAGGGACGTGTCATGCTAGATGGTGGGACCGCTTGCAAATCGTAAATTGGAAGTTTTGAGGGAGAAGAAGTGAATGCAGTAAGTGAAATTTGTGAAAATGGGATGCGAAAAGGTAGGTGGGGCCCTTTAAACAACTTTTTAAATCAGAAAGTGAAAACTTCGTTAAGTCATGGTAATATGGTAAAAAGACGCCCAAAGAAAAAAAAAAGGCTTTATAACATATTCGAGGTGTATTAAAGGGAAGTATGGGTCCCAGACCATACCGCAACTCGCAATTCGGGGGTTTTGTAGGAAATGGAAATTGCAACATGAATGGGAGTTAAAACTGCGAAGAGCCGATTACGATGAAAGGTAAGGGGTCCACAATGTTTATTAAGTGTGGTAAGTTATATCATATAATATATGATATAACCAAGGTTTTTTTGTGGTGCAGGTAAAGACTACGATAAAATAAATATATGGTAAGTTAAAAAGGAAATATGATATGGCTATTGATGGGTGTGCGGAGCTGCTTTTTAACTATAAAAATTGGATTTTATGAGTTAAAAGGGGTCTTGAAAAGGGGAATGAGAGGCTGGACTTTGGTTTTTTTTGGAAAATGAGGTGAAAGAGGGAAAATGAAATGAATGAAAGTAGAAAATGAAATTTTCTCACCTCTACACTTTGACACTGACACTTTCATCTTATAATCAAACTGAAAAGGCAGATTGATTCCTTGGAGAATGATGACCAGACTTTGACAATCTTTGAAAAAATTGTAGTTTTAAGAGAGCGGAAGGAATTAGGGGAATTTTGAGGTCTAAAATGGGCCTCATAAGGAAATTATAAAATAATAGTGGAAATAATAAAATAATATTTGATTACATCATCAAATTTAGAGGGGAAAAAGAAAAAACTAATTTTTCAACTCATATTTTCAACTTATCTCCCAAATTTTTTACTCAAATTTCAAGTGGGAGTACTCGTTGGATGAAAAATTTAATTCCTCATCCAAGGAGTACCCATGTTGCATACTTTCGATGGGTCCTGCTACACGCAAAATGAGAAATACATGAAAAACATGATTGCAATCACGTTTTTTTATGTATTTCTCATTTTTTGTGTAGCAGGCTCCATCGAAAGTATGCAACATGGGTACTCCTTGGATGAGGAATTAAATTTTGCATCCAACGAGCACTCCCACTCGAAATTTGAGTAACAACGTTGGGAGATAAGTTGAAAATACGAGTTGAAAAAGTAGTTTTATTATTTTATTATTATTTAATCTTTTTACCCTTTTACTTAAAAAATGGTGAAGCATCCCTCATGATTGGCATCATCATCTTGAATTCTATTGGTTCTTATAAAGTTTATTTTTGTTGTACATTTTTCTTAGGAGGCCCATTTTAGACCTCAAAATTCCCCTAATGCATACAATCACAAGAAGCATTCAAATTATAAGTCTTAATTCTTAAATGAGTAAACTAGGGATAGGTGACCTTACCTATATGACCTACATTTGAGGTTGTTCCTACAAGGTGAAAACCCCCTGCTACTCCTCGTGCTTCAAAAACCTGCAACTCACTCAAGACAAAACACAAAGACTAGTTGTACAACATATATATCCTGAATGTCAGTATGTTAGATCATATAAACTCATAAAATAATCAAGAAATAATGATTACAAAATCATTAATATGTATATGAAACATATAAGAGCATGACATCAGGAATTGGAAAAATATTGTTTTATTTATGTATGTAAAAATAAAGTGGAGATATCACCTCTCCAAGCGAAACCATTCTCTGGATCTGTCCAGCCCAAGCCTTAACAATTTTCTTCCATAAGAGTTGCACAAAGGATGTCACATAAAGGGGGTGAACATCACAAGGAAAGAAGGGTTTCCTGAACCTGGGAAGTGTAGGAGGCACAGGGATAATCAGACTTGATCTAGGCTATAGTATCAATAGCATTCTCTCTCCTCTCCCTTGGGCCTTCCCAATGAGGTGTATTTATACTTCCTCAAATCAGTTTTTCAGTTGGGAAATAGTTTGGCCACAAGATGGTGCAGGTGGTCTTCAGGAAAAACCCATAAATACCACCCAATTAATAAGGATTTTATATTTTTTTTAATATTTTAAATTGTATACACGGGTTAGATATGAGCAAACCTGCATTTGCATGCGTAAAATCCAAGGCAAAGTCGCGTATGGAATTCAATTTTTTTTTTTAAGAAGTTGAGAAAGTCTGAAAGGAAAGGGATGCCCAAGGCCAATACATAAGTTGTCAAGTATATAAAGGTGATAAATGATGCTATAATAGAAGTATATTAGAAACTTTCCCGAAGTTTTTCCCACAGTTTCCTCATCTTAGAGAAACATACATGATTGTCTCGATCAAAACTTGCGTACATACAGGATTTTTATTCATACAATCCACATACAGAAAGTAAACTATAGTAATTTACAGTCTCAGCTCCCCATCAACATGAAATATCTGACAAAATAAATAACTAAGTGATGAAGCAGAGAATACTCCTAGTTTTTTTCTGAGATATTCAAAAGAATCACATGGAAGTGGCTTTGTAAATATATCTACAACTTCTTCCTTTGAAGGAACATATCCAGTTAGACCTTTTATTCAAACATTTTTTTGTCTCGTAAAGTGATATTTTATTGGAGTATGCTTCGTTTTCGAGTGCATGAAAGGATTTTAAGATATACTTATGGGACTAGTATTGTCACAAAGAATAGGTACAGGTTTAGGAAAAGTGATTTCAATGTCTTTCAGTGTTTGTACAATCCATAGAATTTGAGTACAACAACATGCAATAGCAACATATTCTTCCTCAACAGTAGATAAAACGATTGATATTTGTTTCTTGTTGAACCATGATACCAAGTGGGGTCCCAAATAAAATGCTCCTCCATTATTACTCTTTCGATCATCAATATTTCGAGCCCAATCTGCATCTATGTAAGCATGAAGTGAAAAGTATATATTTTTCGGATACCATAGACCAAAATATTGAGTTCCTTGTATATATTTGAATACTCTCTTAAGTTCTTGGAGATGAATTTATTTAGAATTAGCTTGAAATCGTCCAACAATCCCAACCACATGCATAATATCTAGTCTTGGGCCTATAATGTAAAGCAAGATTTTGATCATGAACCTGTATTATAGTTGATTAAATAAATGAGAATAATATTTTTTTACTAAGATTGCATCCTATTATAATTGGTGTGCATACAAGCTTGCAATCTTCCATTCCATATTTATTCAAAATCTTCTTGAGGTACTTGGTTTGAGAGAGAAATATATCATTCTTTGTTTGTTGAACATGAAGATCAAGAAAGAATGTTAGTTCACCACGTAGAGAAATCTAAAATTCTCATTGCATAACTAAGGAAAACTATTGACTCGTATGTTCTACATTACTTCCAAATATGATGTTGTCTACATAAATAACAACTATCAAAAGTTTGTCTGTATCAAATTTTAAATATAAGTTTCTATATGTAGATCCTTTTGTGAAGCCTTTTCATTGAATACACTTGTCAAGATGATAATACCATGCACGAGTAGCTTGTTTAAACCCATATAGATCCTTATTAAGTTTTCAAACAATATTTTTATCATTTCCTATAATGAATCCTTCAAGTTGTTCAATATAAACCTCTTGTAAATCCCCATTTAGAAATAAATATTTAACATCAATATGATATAATTTAAATTTATGAAAGCTTGAAAATGGAAGAAACATTCTTATGGCTTCAAGTCTAGCCGACTCTAGCTACATGTTCAATTTTTCTTCAAATTCTATTCCTTCGTGCTAAGCGTAGCCTTTGTGTATGAGTCTTGCTTTGTTTCTACTTCTCCATTTTCATTTAGTTTGTTATTGAACACCCATTTTTTCCCAATAACATTTTTATGATGAGGTACTGGTACTGTTAGAGTCGGTCTTTACATCCCTCCATCAGAGATCATTTCTCTTATTGCATTTCATTTTTAGGTGTCTCATTCAGCTCATTCATCTGCATTTCGTTAGGGGAATGCCATCATCTGACGAAAGGGCTTTGTCACTCATTCCCCTCATGCCTTGTACCTGTTGGCTCAGGTCTGTTTGTCAAAATCAAATTTTAAAAGGCATTCATAGTCTTGTTTTGGTCTCTTGGTTAACTAAGAGTCATCTCAGTCATTAAGTCTAGGGTTTCTCAAATTTTGTGTTTTAGAGTGTCCAATGATGCCAGCAGGCCAGAGGAAGGTTCCAAATAAGTTTTCATTTCAAATTTTTCATTATCATTAATGCTTAAAAATGATTCTTCTTCAAAACTCTGTTTGAGGAAGAAATCGTCAAATTTATTGTTCATAATAAATATGTAATTTTTAAGTTTTTTCAAGTTCTGCAAATCTTCAGATGCAGCCCTGGTCATCCTTTGCCAAAATCCAATGCCACCATCCCTGCAAAAATTGACAAAGGAGCCATCATTTTAGTCAAAAATCAAAGTGGAAATAGAAAACAGAGTTATAAGCGAGGTGCTAAAGTCTGCAAATTTAGAAAGAGAGTTTGCCAAATCAAAAATCAAATTTCATGCCATATAAGATATTTTTGATGTTCAACACTCCATACGCACGCCAAAGACATCATTAAGAGTCAAGAAAAATCAAGGAAGTGAAAAAATGAGTTTTGAAGCAGAATTGTGGTGAGTTTCAGTTGCGCGGCGCACTGGGCAACTGGCACGGCGCACTGAAGGCGCGCGGCGCGTTGGGTTTGGTGCGCGGCGCACATGCCAGAAATGATAATTTTTATCATTTGCTCCTCAAAAATTCAAATCACTCGGTCCTTCTCGCTCCAAACAACTTCATGTGATCTCCCATCACCCCTAAATTGTGTTTGGTGTTGATTATGTAATTGGTCATGAATTTGAATTCCAAAACTTTAAACCTATCACTTTGTTGAAAATTATTCCTTGGGGTTTTGTAGTTAGAATTTTGAATTGGTTTTAATGCCAAATCCTTGTTTTTCCCTCTCCTCCCTGTTATCCCATCACTATACCATCTCCCTCCATCTCTAAAAATCCCTTATTTCTAAAATATCATTATCCCTATCCCTCAAATCCTTTTATTACTTATCAGTATCCCTCTCCCATATCATTTGCAAAAATACCCAAATCTCAATTCCCCAAAGGTCAAGTGACAGTTAACACATTTTAAATTTCACTTGAAAAACTCCATTTTTCCCATTGTTCCATATTCCTCACAGTCCCTTCCCTTTGGCACACATTTGGCATTCGGAGATGAAGCCATCAAGTCCTAATTTCTAATATTCAACCAATCAAACATAAATTTGTCATACACATTGCAAACACCATGACGGACACCAACACATCCTATGAACAAGACAGTGATTCCGCCACTAAACTGCATGCACTAGGAGGGCACTGAAAAGGCGCAAAAGGCCTGATACACTCCAAATATTGGCCGAGGCTTCTTTGGCTGAGCATGATGCTTGATGGGGGACCTACACTCCAAATTTCAAGGAATTTGGAGAATATTTTTTCATTTTTGAAATTTTGGTCGCAAAACAGATTTTTCCGCCCGACGCGTCGCGCCACTTGGTGTGCGCTTACGTTTGAGAGATCTTCTGGAGGAAAAATTGATATTTTTGGGTTTTTTATGATAAATTATGCATGATCAAGAATGGCCTAATGATTTCATCAAGTTATGGGTGGTTTAAAGGGTCAAAAACACCTTGAAAATGGCCTTTCTGCCACCTTTTGCACCAGCAAGAACCAGTCTTGGGAGATTGAATTTTTGGAGGGGAAAATGAACTCCAAATTGAAAAATTCCACTTCGGTTAGAAAGTATATAGGCAGGGATTTCTAACGTGCTATCATGAGCTCAATTTTGACTTCGTAAAGTGCCTCAAAATTACCTACAAAGTGGCACGACGCATTGAGTTTTTGGGCGCGGCGCATAGAGGACTTTTGTCTATTTTTGACTCTTCAGCTCAGAAATTCGCCCAGTTTTGACTAGTTTCACTTTTTTATGTAATTCTTGATCTATATTGATGTAATTTGGTGACTATGATGTAATTTTGGCTCATATTTACTTGTTCTAGATGATTCATTCACTAAAAAGTGAAAATTAAATGAATGAATCAGTTTCCTACCATATAGAGGCAAGTTGTTTGATTGCCTAGATTTCAGTTCCTAGTTTAGAATTGGTTGAAACAGATCATAGAAGGATGAGCTCGACCCATAGAGGCATGGTAATGGGTTAGGCATGTCTATATAATGTATTTTCTCAGTCATTTTCAGGGTTGGACTCTTGGGAAAAGTTTGGCACTTCATTGTACATACATTTCTGCATTTTTTGCAAAGGAAAGACCAGGGTTTTGCAGCACTTGTTGGGATCCTTGTGGCTCTGAGTTTTGATGATGTTTTTATCCATGTATATGTAAGTTCCATTAATTTTTATGTATGCCATTTCCCATCTCTTTGCTTCTAAAATTAAAAAAATGAGTAACTAAGGTAGAATTCATTAGTTTGTTGGTGCTCTGCCTTAAACTTTTGTTTAAGTTTTACATGTTTTCCTCTGTTTGAAGAGGATCCTTGCATCTTCCTACCCTCTTCAGCTCCTCAAAAGTCTTTTCTATCCATTCATTGAAATATAAGACATCAAAGCCATTGCCTTCCTTGCCCCAACTTGAACTCTACAAGAATTTGGCCTCATCCCCAAGCCAAAAATTGCCTTTCCCTTTTTCCAGCAAAAACCCTTAAAAATCATTCCAAACTCCTTGATTTATATACCTAGCCTAAAATTAGCTTTCATTTCAGTCATCTCAAGCCCTATTGATACATTTTTCCTGAGATTGACCCGGAGAGAGCCCTCTCCTGTTCTGGTAGGGCTAGCTTCCAGACTGAGCGTGGTTTGGTGTTACCCTGAATCTCGCCTTCCTTCAGCCTAAGGTGGATTTGGGCAATGACATAGTGGCGACCATATTGGAGAAGAAAAATGGTTTGCTTATTGGTGTTATTTGTTTTATAAGCTACAGACGGAGCCTGAAGTTCTGCTAGGTGGCCTTCGAACTGCTCTTACTCTGCGAGTGCATAGTAGATAAACGCTGCTTCAGTCAATCTCTGATCTATTTTGTAAACGTAACATCTAGCTTGTGAAAATGACACTTGACTTTTGGATTGTCTTGCCCCAGTACATGTATCAAGTTCAGATCTGATGGTTGATGGTGGACAACGATCAGACATAAGAAGGCTGAAATCATTCACCTGGTGACTCAAACTCAATGTAGAGACTCCAATGGAGAACTAACTCTTTCTCTGCGAAAATGGAAGGATCTTACACAAAGTTTAGGTATCAAAAGTGGAATTGTAATACCTTAGTGCCAATCAATCATTAAGTCGTGGGTCTAGTCCCAACAAAAATTAGAGAAATGCTCTGAGCGTTTATGACTTAAGAATTTACTACTGGAGCACATTGTGGGGAGGGAAATTAGTAATATGCCAAATGATGTTTATCCATGCCTTGTGAAAAAATTCTTTCGTCTACCCATCAACTACCTTAACATTTTTTATTCATTTACATTGGTGCATTTGAGCTTGCAAACCCTTATTCATTTTTCTTTTAAAACAACAAACTAACTAATTCTATCCTTATTTCTTCCAAGGGCTTAGATTAAACTGTTGAGCTCCTTATTATTTCCCTACCTAACTAGTGATCTTCCAAGATTAGATTGTTTGTCTAGATCTTTATTATCTATCTAACAACATGAAATTTAAAGTATGAGAGGTCAAGTTTAAGTTGTTTGACCCTCATGGATTGTGGCATTTAGGAAAATTTTCACACAATCCTATTTCCAAAAGTAAACTAATAGTAGTGGCATTTGAACGTGCAACACTTTCATGATCCATTTTAGTGGGGTTCATATTTAATATTCTTTTGATCTTTGTTTCCTTTTTTCCTTTGATTATTCTTTTAGGACATACCCTCTTTTCATTTTTAATTTGGGAATACATTTGTAGAAAGTAAAGGTATGTACAATATTTTAAGATTTTAACAGATTCAAATCAAAATTATGAATCCTATATTTATAGGACCCTAACAATGGGAAAGAGGGCTTATGCTAAAATGTTTCCTTTGTTTTAGGCAAGGCATCTTGAAGGTCTCTAGCCCTTTCAATAGCATCATGTAGGGTAGTGGGCTTGGTAGACTTAACCAACCCATGAAGAGGTTCATCTAACCCATCAATGAACATGTACACCCTTCTTGACACAGAAAAATTAGGAACCATAACAGAAAGCCTTAAAAATTTAGATATGTAAGTTTTTGCATTACCTGTTTGTTTTAGCTTTGCAAGGCTCATGAATGGTGCTTCAATATCTCTTCTATTAAATCTTTCCACCAGCCTTCTAGTGAACTTTGAATAAGAAGTTACATTGGCATGACCCAATGTAGACAAGCCATGGAACCACCATTTATGTGCTTCACCCTCAAGGTGCAACGCTGCAATCTTAATGGCCTCCATCTCTAGAACCTTGTTTAACTGAAATTAAATTTCAAGTTTTTCTACCCAAGATTTAGCAGTACACTTGGATGACCCATCAAAGTTGGGTAAAAAGAATCTGCCCATAGTATGGTGTCGATCATGATTCTGAATGAATCCACCACTTATATGATGATGCCTTGGTCTTCTATTGTCATTTATTTGAAAAAAATCCTGAAAAATCAAGTGATATTTGAATATTTGAGTTTGAGATTCATACTCCATGAAATAGTCTTCAAGGGATTCTTGCTCTTGAAACCCTTCATTTCCCACAACAAAAAATGTAGGCATAGTAGAGTTTTGGGAAAATTGTGGTTGATGCACTGGTTGATAATTCCAGTGATGAGACATGCCAGAGCCTTGTCCATGATGAAATCCTTTAGGGGATTCCATAAATATGTCCATTCTCATCTCCTTGACCTCTCTAGCAATGTCTTGCATGGCTCTAAGAAGGATATTAGGGAACTCCTTCTCTTCATCTTCACCTCTAGATATAAGGGTTTTACCCTTGTCTTCTTTGTCATATGTATAATCAAATATTTTGTGGCTTCTTATTTGATACCTCTTTTCTATATTAGTAAGAGGCTCTCCTTCATCAGATGACATATTTTCTTTTATAATGCACAGGCTGTGCCAAGATTATGCTCTGATACCACTGTAATATTCCCAAATGGGAAAAGCAGGAATATAGTGCAAAATGTTGGAACAATGTTGCAGATCATCATTTATAAAGCAAGAGGCCAATATGGAGACCTTTCATATGTTATTACAGCAACAAAATTCACATAAGAAATAGGCCATAAGATGCATAACAAGAAATACAAGCCTCCAATGAACAAAATCCCTCAATAAGAGGTGTTGCAATCATGTAGAAAAGCTAGAAAACCCTTGCAGCGTTATTTTATTAGCTCTGCTACATAAAATGATTATACATCAGACCTAGAGCTGAAATTTGCCTCAAAAGTTAGATCTATATCAGATCTGAACACTATACAAGCTCCTCTAAAGAACCCCTCTAGGGTTTTCAGCAAAAAACCTAGTACAAGTTGTAGATCTGAGATCTAATACTATAGATCTATTAAAAAATACATATCTGGAAAGTGTGTCTCATCTGATATGATCAATAAAATAGCCTCCTCCAATAGATACTCAAATTTAAAGGCAGATCCCCATCACTTGAAGATCATCTCTCCAAATGGTGTGCCAAACCACCCTGCAACTCCTCCTATAGAAATAATGTAGATCTGGAAGTAAACTACGTTGTAGGGATCAAAATATGGTTGGCTTGATGCCAAGATCTGAAAATAATCTCAATGGCCTTCAATATTTTCCTCCCAATGGAAATAAAGCCTCCTCCACTGAAAATAAGTAATGAGATGGCCTATATTTAAAAATCTAATCACCACTTGCTGTAACTTGCAAAAACAACCAAACTCTCAACATGATCTGCACTGTAGTTGAAAGAAGAAGCTTGGCCTCAAGCCAGATAGTGGAAAATGTAGTGAAAAACTCCTCCAAGAGCTCCTCAATGGAAGAGGTGGGATTCCCGATTAGGAACACCCTGTGCTAAACAACACTCTATCTCAGCTAAACAACAAGAGGAAGATATATGTCTAAACAGACTATATATTCAGAAATATCATATAAATCAACAGCCTCATATGGCTTCCATCCTCTTCCTTCAATAGGATATGAGCTTGCAAACCATAAGCCCCATCCAAAAAAATCACTACATTCACACAAAGAATCTCCATCTAAAACTACGATGTCCCTCATTGAAGGCCACTCCTCCATGACAGCGCTGTTGATTTGGTCAATATTGAACCAGTCAAAGTGATCCAGCCCCTTTCACAACAAGGGTGCTTCAATTAAGTTGCCAAGATTTGTCTCTTTCACATTTGGCATTGACTTATTCATTATTAAGGAGAATTTTGGACCTCCTTTGCCCTCTTATTCTTTAAACAAAGCAATAAAACAAAATTGAATATTCCAATTATCTCATGACTAATTGGGAATATTACACTAGTTCAAAGAGAGGAAGGCTTGTCAAACTGAAGGAGGAACGATTGTTCAGGACCCCAAGAGAAACTTGTACGACATCAAGGCATTAGGTTGTAAAGTTACTCTTTTCATTCAAGATAATACATATGGATCTCTTTTTCTCATTGAGTTGTTCTTGTGCTTATTTTAATAATTCAATACTTAGAATCCTTGATCAATAAGTTAGATTAGTTGTTCTTAATTATTATATGTTGCAGGTGCTTTTAATTCTTTTTTCTGTCTTTCAGTGCAGGTTCTACTTAATGTAGAAGCCTCTTTGTAGCGACTGGATAAAACACTGCATCAAACGTTGGATTTCAAGGTAGGGGCATGTCCTCTTTCTTTGTTTATAATAATTCTGAATTGCAAATAATCTAGAGAAAACTATTTACAAATGGATTTGTGTTTCTAGCTATTCAAAGAATACAAGGGAGATCGCTCTTGTCCACAAGAGGGATTAATATGCATAACAAAATGATGACTCCACCAGGTAATAGAAATTAGTTTTAATTTTTTCTTTTCAGTTTGAATTTTGATAGTTTTATGATTTTGATTTGTCTGAGATTGGGTTGGGTAGATAGCTTTAAAGAATCCCTTAAAAGAAAAGTTGAATATTTATTTTTTCTGTACTTTTCCTTGCCTCCGTGGTTTTCATTTTAAAACAGTGTGGTAGCCTCTGTAGCTTTTAGTTCATAATAGTGTTGTATCGCTCTGTTCTCCATTAGAAAATGCAGACCTATGGAAATTTTTTGAAAAATTTAAAATTCTCTTTTTAAAAGCCAGATTACCTTATTCTTTGTGTTTGCCCCAGTCTACCTTAGCTATCAAATCTCATGTGTGAATTTCTTTTCAACAACTTTTTGTTTTGCGTGATTTTTCATCCGATTTGCATTTTATGAGTGAGTGTTTGCCCTACTTTATTGCTTCTCTATATAAGATATCTTCATATACCTCAACTTACTGGTATGATGATATTGTCTTTCTAAGCCATTAAGATCATTGCAAACCTTCCTTTTATGAAAGTTGATTCCCTTTTCATTTGTAAATTTGGAAGAGATTTTTAGCTTAATAAAGCCCGATTTTCACACCAAACCATTTTTGGATGTTTTTATTTCTGCTGAGATAAATAGAAATTATTCTTAGTTCGATCACAAACTAGGAGAAAGCGTCCTCAAACGTTTTAGATAGACTTCAAAATTAGATTTTTCTTTTATTTTGAAATTTATGTTTTTAGAGTTTCAGATATTGTTTTATTTTTGGAAATAGTTTTTTTATTGATTTGTAGTTTTTGATATGATTGATAAAGGAATTTCATTTCAAACGAGTAATTGATCATTTTTGCGAAATTGAGTTATCAAATAAATTGCCTTCTTTTCAAAGATTTTTTTTTATGAATGAAAGAATTGGTGTTTTAAAAGTTGTTAAATCTCTCAATATTTCCCTTAAATAAGATTCATTGAGAAGAAAAGAGCTACACTTCTCATTTAGATGCATTTAGTGTATTTTTGAATTGGGTCACAAACACCATTGAAGTTTCACTTCCATACCTTCTGTCTTAAGCAACAACCAAAATAAAAAAAACTTTTTAATAAAATCAATCTAGATATTTTACATTTTCTAGGGCTCTTTTCTACCAACATAGCTTAGGCTAGTGTCTTGGAATAGGTTGTAATTAACATTCCAAGACAGTTCAAACAAACAATTAGCAATCTTGTGGTGGGAAAATCCAATTGTAGCATTTTTTCTCTGGGAAGCTCTTCTTAAAAGATTCAAGCTCGAGATCATGTTGGAACTAGTGAGGTAATCGTACCTATCTCATTGGGAAAGATAGCAAATGTGCAAGTACAAAAAATGGTAAACCTCGGATAGACCATTGTCGAGGAGCCTGGGTTCACTTATTGGTAAACCTTGGATTATATCAAGGAGCCTTGAAGGGGATTGAGCTTGTTACTCTGCCCTTGTGTGTATATCGGATCATATATTGTTCCCCCAGGTACATTTTTTCCCATTGGTGACCTTAGTGACTATAAAATTTAGGATCTTTTCCCAAGGTGACGGTGGAGGGAAGGTCCCACTGTACCTGGAGCAGACATCGACTAGACTCACTTGGACTTTCTGGAGGGTACTCTTCACTTCAAGATGGTATACGTGGAGGGACTTTCACTAGACTATTTCATTAAGCAATTTGTCAGGGTAACTGTTCCAACTGCCATTTCCACATTAAAATTTTATGACGTTGGATTTCATCACCAACTAGTGTTTTTAATGTGGGAACATACTGTTTGTGTGTGGATTGATCTCTTAGATTTTTTAGGTGTGTCATCAATTTTATTGTGTCCTTAGAGACTTTAGGATATTTTGTTTAATTTTTCTTTGATTTCTTCTGTTAAATTTTTTATCATGGCTGAATTACTTAGACAGTCACGTAGAATGCATGGGAAAACCCCTGAGTACGTACCAAGCCAGTTAGAAAAGCTTAAATTTGAGAAAGGAAAACCATCAGGGACTGGATCAACTGAACAAGAGGAAATATCAGTAATTATACATCCTGATTATGAAGTAGGTCAACCTCAAACAGCAGAAAGTTCTCAAAGGAAAATATCAATTTCTGAACTAGTTCAACTTGCTTCCACAACTAGTGAATTATCAGCTACTGAACTTGAAATTTCTTAACCAAAAATTGAACCTTCTACATCTGAGTTTGCTTTAGAGTTCATCACTCCAACCCCTGGTCATCCTCATTCACCACAAGTGAAGTTTCGCATCATCGAGAACCTTCCTCCTGGCCTCATTAGCATTGAGGAAATTACTGACACATAAGAAGAAGTTATTCTTCCTTCACATAGGAATATTTAGATATTAGGCCAAGTGAATCGATTTAATATTATAGCCCTTTCAAACAATATCCTTGGTATCCTCAGTTAATCTACCTTCTACACAATTCTAGTCTAAACTATTCGCCACCTCAAATTCCTTTTATGCCATACCAAGAGTTAATTACAGACCTTCATTCAACATGTCTGGTGAGTCATCCATTTTTTCTACATCGCCAGAATCGTATTTTTATGGTGGTCCGTTTGTTCCTCCTGGGTACCAGTCGCTTTCTAGTACTTTCTCAGGAGCATCTCCTTCTCCCAAAAAAATTATACAATCACCTGGTCCAAATGAATCACCTACTGAAAATTTGAATGCGGAACAAGTTTACATGATATCTGGAAACATTCCTAACCCTGACCCTCAAGGTAGTAATTTACCACCTGGGGGGAATCCTCAAGGTAGAAATTTACCGCCTAGGGGGAAACCTCAAGGACAATACACACCTCAAGGACAGTACATACCTCAAGGACAATATCAACCTCAAGGGTAGTACTCTATTCAAGGTTTGCAACCTCTTCAAGGATAGTACCCTATGCCAGGGTCCCAGTTCTATCAAGAAAAACAATTGTTTCAGGGAGGTCAATATTTTAGTGGAAATTATACAGCCAACTATCAAGCTTACGTTCCAAATTATCAACATGTTTATCGTCCATATTATGCAGCACAACCTTCAATGGGAGCCCCATATCCTGGAGTAAACACGGTGTGGAAGTCATCATCGAATCAACATAATTTTCAACCTAACATTCAAGTACCTTATAATCAACCTGGTCAGTCAATTGATCACATTCAAATCCAATAACCTGTCCAACCTACACTTCAAGTTATACCATAGGTATCTGCACCTATTAATGTTCAGCAGCCTGGTCCGAGTACACCTAGAACTCCACCTCAAAATACTGCATCAACTTTTGTTCAACCTACCACACCTATCCCTGGAATTTCTACAACCCCTATTTCTACAGCCCCTCAAGTATCACAACAAATCCATCAAGTCACTGCTCCACAACCTGGACCCACAGTTCAGACTATTGTTCAAATGCCTGCGAGACAACCTGGTACAAGTACAATTGTAATAAGCCAACCTCAATTTGTTTATCAACCATATCAAGGGTAGTATCAATATGGACCTATAGCACAAAATCCAGTATACCAATATCAACTGTACCCTAGTTACATGTATCAGATGCCAGCTCAACCTTAGTATGGTCCGGCCAACCCTGGTTATCCGGGAGGCATTCCAATCCCAAATGCACAAGCTATTCTAGGATATCCTAGATATCATCCTCCTGGTACTAGTATAGTTCCACAAGGTTATCAATTTGCTCAGCAGGACCCTAACCATCAGTTACCATTCATAGCAACTTTGGATTTACTCGATTTTTCGTGCCTAACGAACAATCTGATTTATTATATTTTGTCAAATGTTGAATAAGTTGCCCATTGATATTCCTAAGTTCGAAGGTAAATCAGGAGAAGACCCATCAAACCATGTCATGAATTACCACCTCTGGTGCGCATCCAACTCTTTAATCGATGATTCCATTCGATTAAGACTATTTCAGAGAACAATGAAAGGTTTAGCTGAAAAATGGTATATTGAGCTACCATGTGGCTCATTCAAAAATTTCAACACATTAGCAACAGATTTCTTAACACACTTTTAGTTTCCAGTCTTATACGACAATGGCACAGAACTGTTAACTTCATTAAAACAATCTACGTCTACATACATATTAGATCACATACATGAATGGAGACGTAGAAGACATTTAGTGAAAGTTTTTATTCCAGATCAGATCTTGGCAAAATGATTTATCAAATCATTGCTTCCAAAGATCAATGAAGATGTGGCTAAGGGAGGGGTTGTTATGGAATAAAATGTCATTTCTCAAGCTTAGTACTTAGACCTTGTATATACACAGTCTGGTACTTTATATGAAAAAGCTTCTAACTTACCAAGTCTTGGTCAAATAACTGCAACTCCTTCAGGATCTCATGCTACAGACAGTGTAATTGGTTTAGTTAGTGCTAATAAGAGTAAGAATAAGTCCTCAAAAAATACTTCTCCTATCATAAATTTACGAGATTCATCGAAAGGAGATTCTTCCCTTGAAACTTCTGCCAACATTCATGTTGTAAATTCATCTACAGCCAAATCTAAAATCGGTAATGAGAATAAAGGAAAGAATAAAAACAAACAAACTTCATCTCCCAAAGAGAAAATCGAAAATAATGAACCATCTGATGAAAAGTAGAAACCTCGTTATCCTTGTCTTATTTTTGACGAGGATCACTTTACCAAAGAGTGCCCACATCGGTCTGAGGTCTCTAAATTTGTAAAAGTTTCACCCACACCCGCTATCTCGAAGGATCATTTTACCACTCGAGTTTGAAAAATGATAGGATCTTCTTCAAATTCATCGGCAGATATTTTAATGATGTCTCAGGTTATGGTTGCAATGCGATCGCAAGACTATGGAAGTAAAAATCCTATAACTGGTAAAGAGACAGAAAATTGTAGTCAAACACCATCTGTATCTACTTCGTTTTCTGATTTGCTTCACATCGAGAAACCTAATTCTGATCTAGTGATTAAACCACCAGCTAAAGGAGTACTTCGAAAATCATCTTTCAATCCACATGCGAGAGCTGCTCAGAATTACAACATTGTTTAAGATTTGGCGATATCTCCTTCAACAATGTCAGCCTTAGAAGTGCTATAATCATGTACAACACAAAGGAAATTACTTTTATCAGCTATTGGAGCTATTGATCCTCAAGATTCTAACCTCATGGTCTTCGATCTAAAAAATTTTACACCAAGACCCCCTCATTATATGGCTTTTCATATTCTAGTATTAGTAAAAAACATAAGAGTCTTTCGTACTGTAATTGATGAGGGGGTATCTACGTGCATAATGTCGTTAAATTGTTGGAAAAATATTGGTTCTCCAACACTCAACCAATCACCAAAAATCCTTAAAGCCTTTTATGGAATAGGATTTCATCCATACGGAATACTACAGGATCTACCTATAGAAGTAGAAGGAAAAATTGTAAATCTAGATGTGGAATTTGTTGATGCCCCTCTGGATTACAACCTTCTTTTGGATCGTAGTTGATCTTATGCCATGACTGTTGTTGTTTCATCTGTCTTTCGGTTAATCATGTTTCCTCATAAAGGAAATATTGTGAAAATCAATTAGTTGTCATATTATTCATCTAACCCTGCTTCTACAGACAATATCCAGCATGTTGGAAAATTGACTATGTTGTGTAACCAGCTCCAAAAATAAAATAAAAGAGATATCCACGCCTTAGAAATAAGCCACTTCGAGGGGGCAACCTCCAATACATTACATAAATGAACAATTCTTGGATGATACAATTTACAAAACCTCCTTTCTATATATGAGAGTCCATGGGGCCATAATGTAATCCTAGTGGGCCACAATGTAATCCTAGCCGACCTAACAATAATAATTTAAGGGCACAATAATAACAAAATGGGGGTTACAAGGGTTCAATAATAACAATAAGGGGTTACACTAACAATAATAAGGGACTATACTAGTGATATAGGGACCTAACATGCCCCTCTCCTTCAAAAAAGTGTTGTCCTCAACGCTTGAGTAGCTCCGGGTGCTTCTGTATAAAATTCTCATCCTCCCATGTAGAATCTTCAGTGGGTAAGTTCTTTCACTTGATGAGATACTCTAAAATTGATCGATTCCGTAGCTGTCGAGTTCTTGTTTCCATGACCGCTTCAGGTTCCAATATGATTTTTCCTTCCTCATCAAGTTCTGGCAATATTGTTTGAACTGGAAGATTTCACCTATAACCTTTTTTAAGCATGAAACATGGAAAACTGGATGTACTCGCGAAGAAGCAGGAAGCTCCAATTTGTATGCCATAGAACCAATCTTTTGCAACACCTTGTAAGGACCATAGTACTTTGGTGATAATTTATTATCCTTCTTAGCTTGCTTGAGGGACATTTGTTTGTATGGTTTTAGCCATAAAAATACCCAATCTCCTACATCAAAACTTCTCTCGCTGCGATGTTGATCTGTCTGTTGTTTCATTCGATTTTGTGCCAAATTCAGGTTATCCTTTAAGAGTTGGAGAACTTCTTGCTGATGCTCGATGTGATCTTCCACTGCTCGAACCTTCGAATTTTCCCTTAAAGATGATGTGATCGATGGTGGATGATATCCATAAAGTGCCATAAATGGGGTCATTTTTGCTGCAGTATGGAAGGAAGTGTTATACCACCATTCGGCGAGAGGTAACCACTTGACCCATTGTGTTTGTTTATCAGATACAAAACAACGAAGATATCCTTCCAAACATTTATTTACTATCTTAGTTTGACCATTAGATTGAGGATGATAAGATGAGCTATGAGCTAATTGAGTACCCAAACAAGAAAATAACTCCGTCCAAAAATTTCCAGTAAAAATGGGATCTCTGTCGCTCACAACAACCCTTGGGCTTCCATGTAGCTTTTGAATTCTGTCCATAAATGTAGTAGCAACTGTACTTGCTTTAAATGGATGAGATAATGCACAAAAGTGTGCATACTTGGTAATTTTATCAACTACCACCATGATGACACTCTTTCCTTCGGACTTAGGTAAACCTGTGATAAAATCCATTGAAATCTCCTCCCAACGTTGACTTGGAATGGATAAAGGTTGTAGAAGTCCTGAGGTCTTAATTGTCTCAACTTTATTCTGCTGGCAAACCAAACATTCCATCACAAACTTTTGAATATCAGATTTAAGGCCATCCCAAAAAAATTCTTTCTTCACCCTGTGGTAAGTTTTTAAAAATCCCGAGTGTCCTCCTAAAGGAGAAGTGTGCAATTCGAGAAGAATCTTTTGTTTTAGTTGGGAATTCTTACAAAGATATAAGCGATCTTTGTACCATAAGGAATCATTTTTCCAACTAAATGTATCAGATGTACTAGGATCTTGCTGCAACTTTTGAATGGGTGTCCATACATCTTTTTCCTTCTTCCATTCATCTCTTGCTTTGGTTATCCAATCTGGTTGGATAATAGAAATGGCACAAAGCAATGCTTCCACCTCTTCATTCTTTCTTGAGAGTGCATCTGCAACAACATTAAGCTTTTATTTTTTGTAGATTATTTCAAAGTCATAACCCAACATCTTTGTGACCCATTTTTGCTGCTCTTTTGAAGATAGTATTTGTTCCAAAAAGTGTTTAAGACTATCATGATCAGTTTTTACCTTGAAGTGTCTTCCCATTAGGTAAGTTCTCCATTTCTTTAGTGCATGCAGTATTGCTAACATTTCCTTCTTATAAATGGGTTTCTATAAATACTTTCCTTTGATTGGACGACTTTCCAAAGCAATGGGTCTTCCTTCCTGCATTAAAACAACACCAATTCCATTTCCTGAGGCATCACATTCCACAATAAAGGTTTTTGTGAAGTCTGGCATAGCTAAGACCGGTGCTAGGCACATTACCTCTTTAAGACGTTCAAAGGCCTTAGTTGCTTCAGGAGTCCATGAAAATGCATCTTTCTTCAATAATGTTATTAGAGGTGCTGCTATTCTCCCATAATTCTTAACAAACTTGCGATAATACCCTGTTAACCCGAGAAATCCTCGCAACTGCTTTATGGTTGTAGGGACTTTCCATTCCTTAATGGCTTTAATTTTGTTAGGGTCTACTTTAACACCCTCGTGAGATACAATATGACCCAGATATTCCACCTCTTGTACTCAAAAGAAACATTTGGATGTTTTTGCATATAATTGTTTCTCCTGCAATAGTTTGAGCACCCTGTCAACATGTTCAACATGATCCTTCCAAGACCTACTGTAGATTAGTATATCATCCAAAAATACTAGCACAAATTTTCTAAGGAAGGGTTTGAAAATGGAATTCATCAACCCTTGAAATGTAGAAGGTGCATTGGTAAGGCCAAAAGGCATGACCAAAAATTCATAATGACCCTCATGAGTTCGAAATGATGTTTTTGGAATATCTTCAGTCTTCATTCTAATTTGATGATATCCTGAATGAAGATCCAACTTGGTAAAATAAATTGCTCCATGTAATTCATCCAATAATTCATCAATCACAGGAATGGGAAATTTATCTTTAATGGTGAGCTTATTAAGCTCCTTATAATCCGGACACATTCGCCATGATCCATCCTTCTTGTGTACCAATACTACAGGAGCAGAGAAAGAACTTTGACTAGGTTGAATTATACCCGCCTCTAACATTTCTGCAATCATACGTTCAATTTCGCTCTTTTGGACGTAAGGATATCTATAAGGTCTGATGTTTGGAGGAACACTTCCTAGAATCAAATGAATAGTATGATCATGATCACGGATAGGTGGGAGTCCTTTAGGAGTTTCAAACACCTTGGAATGATTGTCCAAGACTTGTTGGAGATCTACAGAAATAGATGATTTTGATGTTGGAACTTCTAGTGAGCATAATTGTGCAATTACACCTCGTTTTTCTTTCTTTAGAAGCTTTGTCATGAAATTAGAGCTTATTATCTTTCCCGGCTTCGCTGAAATACCTTGTAATTCAACTTCCTTTCCTTCTGAAAAAAAATTTCAAGAAAATTTCTTGAAAATTAAAAGCTATCGTTCCCAAAGATTGTAACCATTGTACTCCTAGTACAACATCAACACCTCCCATAGGATTGGAAAGCATTGGACTAGTCAATACATATTCCCCCATGGTTAGCTTGATATTATGGCATTTTCCAGAGCAATTTATAGTTCCTCCATTTTCAACCATCACTTGACATTCTGGTGCTGGGTATAGCAAACAATTTAATTCCTTGGCTACCTTACAATGAATAAAATTATGGGTGATACCTGAATCAATCAACACTATTACCTTTTTCTTCTTGATATGTCCTTCTATCTTGAGAGTTTGAGGAGTGGTAATTCCTGCCAATGCATTACACGATATGGTCAGATTCATTTCTTCTTCTTCTAGGGCTGGTTCCTGGTGTATATCCTCTTCTTGTTCATTTTCTTCTTCCTCTTCACAATCTATGTAAAATAATTTCTTCTCAGCACACTTATGGCCTTTAGTGTATTTTCTATCACAACTGTAGAAAACCCTTTTGCTCTTTTTTCTTCCATTTTTTGTGGTGTCAACCTTGTAGGTTGTGGAAATTTAGGCGTAGCAACACTTCCTTCTTTATAAAATTGAGTGGTAGGCTTCCTTGTCACCATTATTTTACATTCAAATTTTCTTGCCAACCTGAATGCCTTCTCTAATGAATCCGGTTCCAAAACACGAACTTCATGTTGGATGTTATCCTTTAGAGTTCCTATGAAGAGATCGATCCTGTGTTCCTCTGGAATATCAGTTACCCGTATATTCAATTTTTGGAAGTCCTCAATGTGCTGCCCCACTAAACCCTTTTGTTTGATATTTATCAATTGGCTAAAGAAGGTGTTGCTCTTTGTATCCTTATAATGTGCTATCATTTCCTCCGTAAAAATTGACCGAGTGACAATTTTTTTACAAGATCAAAGCCATCGATACCATACAAATGTATTTTGTTCTAAATGTAAAGTTGCAATGCATACCTTTTGTGTGTTTTGCACGTTATGGAGATCAAAATATTGCTCCATCTGTAGTATCCATGTTACAGGATCCTTTCCATCAAACTTCCTCATATCCATTTTTGGAATATGGTGGTTCTTCCCGCCAACATTAGAGTTTATGAAATCACGATTGGCATTTATTTTGTTCTCATCATGAGGTTCTTCTACTATCTTTTCACCATTAGGAAACATTCCTTGTATGAACTTTGTCAAACCTTCGATGTCTGCTTTTAGATCATTCTTCATGTTTTCCATGTTGTCTTTCATGTCATCCATCTTAGCTTCCATGCCATCCATCTTATCTTCCACGCATTTCTTCAAACTGTCCATCTTCGCTTCCACGCCTTTCTTCAAAACTTCCATTTCATTTTTTGTTGCTCTTTGCAAGAGTGAAATTTGTTGCACTTGCTCTTGTAATTTTGATAGATCATGTTGCAATTCTTAATCTTCATGAGTCATAGTATAGCCTTCTGAAGGCTTAATGGGTGTTAAATTATTTTTACGGGGCACCTTTTAGAACACAATACTGATATATATTCTACAATATGCCCTTGGAATCAATTCAAATTGATTCTTCAAACAAGACTTATGCAATTCGCAAAAAAATACACACCTTTTTCTTTATTTTGAGGAGCTTGATATTGAAATTGGATTATCTCTGTAATTGAAGCACTTCAATATTTTAGTTTCAGTATTGATGTAGCCCTCCTAATTATCTTTCGAATGCCACAGGTCTGACTTGATTTGGATTCTCCAAGACAAAGTTGTGTCCAATCTCCCATAATGACCTAATTATGGACTGGTTCAGTATAGTGAACTTGTACAACTTTCCACGTGTCACTGTTTCATCCTTCAGCTCTAAAATTTATATCCAAGAAACTAAAGTCCGTGTAATAGAAACCAATTTTTACGGCACTCCAATCCGATGCTCAGAGAGAGAGTTATGAAGATTTTCCCATGATCACCTCTTTGAGATGAAATTCAGGAGCCTGAAAAAGCACTACCTTCCACAGATAATATCTCCAAACATTTTGCGAACCAAGATCTGAATTTTTTTGAAGATGTTCCTCAGGATTTTGGCTTCGCACCCTATGAATTTCAGCTTCCGAGACTTCGTAGAAACAGATTTATAGCCCAAATACCACGATGACCTGTTTAGGAGCCTGAAAAAAGACCTAACTTCCACAGATCATATCTCCGAAAATATTGCGAACCAAGCTCTGAAATTTTTAGAAGATCTTCCTCAGGATTTCGGCTTCGCACCCTAAGACTTTCAGCTTCTGAAACTTCATAGAAAAAAATTTATAGCGAAAATTCCACGATGACATGTTTGGAGCAGCGAAACCCTAGAATCCAAACCTCTGATACCAAATGTTGTGTAACCAGCTCCAAAAATAGAAGAAAAGAGATATCAACGCCTTAGAAATAATCCACTTCAAGGGGTAAGCCTCCAATACATTACATAAATGAACAATTCTTGGATGATACAATTTACAAAACCTCCTTTCTCTATATAGGAGTCCATGTGGCCATAATGTAATCCTAGTGGGCCACAATGTAATCCTAGCCGACCTAACAATAATAATTTAAGGGCACAATAATAACAAAATGGGGGTTAAAAGGGTACAATAATAACAATAAGGGGGTTACACTAATAACAATAAGGGACTATACTAGTAATATAGGGACCTAACAGACTATCCCATATGAAGATGTTGGTGTAGGTTTAATAAAGGACTATGCTTTTATGGGAGATTTTTCTATACCTCCACCCAACGTATAGCGTACCATTTCCAACATAAATATGATTTCATCAAGCACTATACCATTCGATGATACTTGGGTAGTGCCTTCAGAGTTAGAACTGGATTCTTTCAACGGAAATATGCCTTTGAGTCCTTTTGAAATGGAATATGTAGCAGTATAGTCATTTTTGACATATTTTCAACTACTCCTGATCAAATGAATGTGATCACCGAAGAAGCTTATTCACAATCAAGATCAGCCTTGACATTGCTTTCTGATCCTTTTCAAAAAGTGTTTCACACTAATGAAAGTATTCGAGAATTTTTGTCTTTGGATGAATTACCCTGGGATGATATACATCATATATCTTCGTTTTTACCTGAACTTGATAGATTTGAGAATGATTTTTCTTCTATTTTTACAATTGATTATGTCGAGGAACAACAGAATCCCATATCGATTACAAATTTGGATTCTGAGACTAATTTGGGAAACATTTCTACAAATGTTCCTATCGACATATCAGTTAAACCTAGAATTGTTGAAAACATTCATATAGGCACTTCTTGTACAATTGAAGAGATTAATACATACAAAGCCCTATTTCAAGAATTCTGAGACATATTTTCCTGGTCTTACGAAGACATGCCAGGAATCGACCCAAAGATTGTCATTCATGAAAATAAGATATACCCAGATGCCAAGCCTATTACACAAAGATTACATCCAATACATCCATGAAAAGCTGTTGCTATTAAAGCTGAAGTTGAAAATATACTGCAAGAAGAATTTATTTATCCAATTCCATTAACAGATTAGGTATCTAATATAGTTCCTATTACCAAGAAACAAGGGACTATACGAGTATGCATCGATTATAGTGATATTAATAAAGCATGTCTAAAAGACAATTATCCTACTCCCTATATCGACCAAAATATCGATGACTGTACCGGAAATGAAATGTTCTCATTTATGGATGGATTTTCTGGGTATAATCAAATAAAAATACTCCCTGATGATCAACTAAAAACAACATTTATATGTCCTTGGGGGACATTTGCTTATTGAAAATTGCCTTTCGGATTAAAAAATGTTGGTGCAACTTTTCAAAGGGCAATGTCTTATGCTTTTCATGATATCAAACATATTGTACAGCCTTATTTGGATGACTTACCTTCTCACTCATTATGCAGGGAAGATCATCCTACACACTTACGAGCTATTTTCATGAGATGTAGGTATTACAAGATTCGTTTAAACCCCCACAAATGTTTTTTTTGTGTGAAATCGGGATGATTACATGGATTCGTCATTTTGAAAGCTGGCATTCATGTCGACCCCTCGAAGGTTGAGGCCATCATCAATTTACCTCCTCCTTCCACACTACGCCAACTCCAAAGTTTGCAAGGGAAAGAAAACTTTCTACGTAGGTTTATCCCAAACTATGCTGAGTTAACAAAAGGTTTTACCCAGTTGTTGAAACATAATGTTCCTTTTATTTGGGATGAGATTACTGATCGATATTTTGATGCTATAAAACACGCGTTAACCCATGCATTGTTATTGCATCCACTCAATTACCACTAAGACTACCTTTTATACTTAGCAGTCTCTGATTCCACCATTAGAATGGTCTAGTTCATGAGGATGAATCTCACAATGAGCATGTGATCTATTACCTAAGTCAAAATCTGAACCCGACGGAATTAAATACTCGCATGTGGAGAAATTGGCCTTGGCAATAGTTCAAGCTCTCCAACAATTCCGTCACTACATACTGTTAAGTAAAACAACTGTGATATCTAACTGCAACCCAATGATGTATATTTTGACAAAAAATTTACTCAGGGGAAAATACTCTAAATGGATTGTTATCCTACAAGAGTTTGATTTGGAATTCGAGAAATCTAAATCAAAGAAATCACTAGTGTTTGCATAACTCGTGTGTGAAATTCCCAATATTGAGACGAAAACCATGGTAGAGACTCCCATCGCAGATGAATCTCTATTTCTTATCAGTACATTAGATCCATGATATGGATATATCATCATATATCTTCAAAAAAAAACCTTTCGCCCATAGAATCCAATATCAGTCCTAACAATACAATATTGTTGGGGACACTCTTTATCGTCGTGGTGTGGATTCTGTTTTTCGACATTATATAACTCCTGAAGAGGCTGAAATGGTTTTGACTGAATGCCACTCTGGAGCGTGTGGTGGTCATATCTTTGGGTTTTCCACAACCCAAAATATATTATGTGCTAGTTATTTTTGGTCGTCATTATTCAGAGATTGTGTTATTGCGGCCTGAAAATTCCAAAATTGCCAAATTTTTTATCGAAATATGCGTGCGCCTCCAACTCCTCTTCACCCAATCATTGTTGTCAGTCCTTTTGCGAAATGGGGCATTGATTTCATTACATGTAACCCTCACTCATCCAGGGGGCATGGTTATATTATTCTCGTTGTCTATTACTTTACCAAATGGGCCAAGGCGATGCCTACATTCACGGCATATGGAAAAACTACAACTACGTTCGTATTCAATCATGTGATTGCTCATTTCGGTGTACCCCAAGCTATTATCACAGACCATGGGAGTCATTTTCGAAATATAATGATGACCGAAATTTCTGATCAACTAGGCATGCGACATGATAACTCTACTCCATATTACCCGCAGGCTAATGGTCAAGTTGAAATCGTTAACAAGGTTTTAACCACCATGATTAAATGGATTATCAGAACTCACAAATTGAATTGGCATAGCATATTTTTTTCGGCACTATGGGCATACTGAACCTCAGAAAAAACTGCTATAGGATTCACTCCTTTTCAACTGGTCTACGGTTTAGAAGCTTTGTTACCCATTGAATGTGAAATATCATCACTCCAATTAGCCATAGAGTTACTACCTGCTACCTCTGAAGAGGAAAAATGCTTTTTGTACTTAGCACAACTATATGAGACTCGACACACTGCTGCATTAGCTACCGAAGCTCATAAGAAATGTGTGAAACCTCAGTATGATCGAATTGTTACCCCTCATTTTTTTTTAGAAGGTGACCTAGTCTTAGAATACGATCAAGCTAACGATAAGATAGGTGCTGGGAAATTCGAACTAATGTGGCATCGTCCCTACATTTTCAAGCATGTGCTTGCAAAAGGGGCCTATGAATTGATTGATTATGACGGGGTCTCTTTAGATAAGCCCAAAAATGGTCTTTATCTTAAGAGATATTATGCTTGACTTTCGTGTGAAGATCTCACTTATACATTAGTTACATTTTAGATAGTGTGCCTTAGATTAGATAAGTGTGTCTAGATTAAGTTTGTTGTTACTACTATCACTGCTTATCTTGATTACTCTTGATATTGTAGATGTAGACATCCCTTCAAACGTACATTTGTTTTGCTGATGCTGCCTATCATAATACATAGAATATTTCTTCTGTGGCCTGGGTTATCTATTCACCCACCGATGAGTTAGTTTCTATGCATGGTGTAAGCCTTAGTTAAACAATGAAAAATATTGCAGAATATAGCGCAGTCATTGAGTTATTATTTGATGCCATTTCATTTGGTATTCAACATTTTATCATTAGGTTGGATTCAGAACTCATTGTATTACATTTAAACAGGGTATGTGTAGCTAAAAATTCAGTGTTATTGAGATTATTTTTGAAGGTTCATCTCTTGAAACGACAGTTTGATTACAACGAATATCAACACATTTCAAGAAATTTAAACACATTGGCCGATGCATTATCTAATCATGTTATAAATAGATATTTGAAACATTAAAATAGTAAACCAAAACAACATTCGATACATGTTGAACAAGATACTCTGAGAAAGTAGTAATATCATAGATAGGTTTGTTTTCAAAAAATATTACATCGTCTATGATCATAGGTTCAAACACCTTATCATCTAATAGATACCGATACAAACAAAAAACATGTCAATCCACAATGATCATCCACTATACGTGATGATCATCATGGTAATAGACTATGGCATGCGCCACCTTGCGCGGGAATCCCCTAAAATTTCCTCGAACACCTGTAACATGTCTCTAAAGCTGGAAAGGAATGTCATCTATCCCTGTCTCGATAATATCTATCGTTAACCTCTCTAGGTTGTGTTCCATATTAGTTAGGATCTCTGACGCCTAATCTTGTGGTGGTGCTATAGGCTCTGCTTGTCGCCTATCAAAGCGACGGAGTGTAACTGGTCGTCGTGGACCAACATCTGCAATTAAATATTTTTATCAGTATTGGACGATAAAAAACAGATAAAAATTAGATTAAAAACATCAAAATAGTTCGCTTACCTTATTCGTCCCATTGTGCCCCTGGAGGAAAAGACATCTCAGGATCACCTCTAAAATCTATACCTGCATAGGGGAAGTCTTCAATTGCGAAAACTTGGTTCCTTAGCCACATAAGGTGCACCAGAGTGAACCGAACCACTAAACTACCATCGCCACCATGGCGGGAAATTAATTCAACCCAACGTACTATCTGAGGTTCCTGAGGTTCCCCACGATATACTGGAATAAGTTGAGGGGCGAGAAGTGGGATTCTCTCTAAAGAAAAAGAAATAAAAATGGCACCATAATCAAATTTTTTTAACTTTTCGTTCTTTTCTTTGGTTAATTTTCCTTTCATGTTGGCCAATACCCCTTCACACCAGTTGAATATGGTGCCTTTGAAACACTCTACTGCTGTCTGCATTTGATATTTAGTGGCTACATTTGGAGCTGCACTCCCACACAATCTAGTTACCATAAATTCAATCACTTTGAGATCTAATCGCAAGATAGTTTTTATGTCTATGCGATTATCCTTTGGATTTGCCTCATCACTGCAAAAATGTTGTTTATATCTAGCAACAGGTAGGCCACCCTGTCTAGCCCCAAACAAGGACATTTTTTCTCCTCTCTGGGACAATCCAATGAGGAAATAGATATCCTCAAGCTCAATTACAAGTAGATGGTCACCAATGATAAAGCACTGATCTTGAACTTCCCATGTATCTACTAACCATGTCATCAGCTCTACCTGTGCTTTCATACCTTGTATCGCCCATAACTTATATAAACCACAATTTGTTAGCACAAGAATTGTTGTGGGATCATTTATGGATTCATTGTATATAGCCTCATGCTCATGTTCTCTCCACTCTAGCATGGTGCAATAGCCTACAAATAAGCATATTTGAAAGTTAGAAACCATTGGAGTGTAAAACTTGAATCATTTTTAAGAGAATTTGTGAATTTTGAAACAATCACGGCACCTCTGTAGTTTTTGTGAGGAGACAGCGCGAACGTCCACATGGGCTCTACACAAAAACTGCGGTAGCCCGATAATTTTATTTTTAGAAAATTATCAGGGTCCGTAGGTAGCATGCACATGACCTATGGACCCCCGAGAGCGCATTTTTGAACATAAATTCCTCCCAAAAAATGAAATTAAAGTTAAAAAGGAGAAATGAAATGGATAGAAATGAAGAGTAAGATGATGTGGATTACCTAGTTCTGACGATTCTTGGAATGGACAGTCGATTCTCCCGATATTAGCTCCGGAACTTTTTTTCCAAAAGCTCTCAATTCACTGCTCTAAAGACAAAAGGTGAATATGATTTTGTTTAACTCCTTTTTATAGTTTTTGAATGAATAAAATATTTTATTTTATTTATTTTTTACTTTAAAAGGTTATTTTTTGATATTTTTACTTCTTGGAAATAGGTATGTGTAATATTTTGAGTTTTGTGCAGGATATAGGATTTTACGGTGAAAAGAATTATATTAACGCTGAGTATACATTTATCACTTTTTCAGGCTCTTGAAAATTATGAAAAAGTGAAACCCTGGAGTTCTCTTTTAAGCTCTTTTCAGACTCTCTAAATATGAAAAGATTTCCAAGTACTTGACTATTCAAACTCATTAAAGGAAATGAACAGTCGTCCCTTTAGTATAAGTTTACCCCTTTTCCAGACTGAAATGGACTATTTACGAGAAAGGTACACGTTGACTAATAATGGTCAATAAAGTTCTTTCTTGTATTATTATATCCTTTTTCAGTCTTGAGAGACTAAATTTACAAAAGGGTACAACCATGGAGTTTACCTATGTTTTTCTTCTGACTCCCTAAAATTGAAAAACATTGAGTTTCTCCTATACTAGACTCGTTAAAATTTAGCAGTAAAGGACCTGTCGAATACAACAGGACTAAAACACTCATTCTTAGGATTAAATTTTAATACTAAGATGGACTCATTCGAAGGATGAGCTTACACAAAAAAAAATGTTATCCTCCTCAAGCTTGTAAAAAATAAAGAGGTACTTTCCAGTAATGATGGGGGGAAAAGAGAGAAAAGGAATCCAATTGTCACCCTTGTTTAAAAATAAGTATACCATTATTGAACACGACACTTTTTCACACTTGTACCTGGGTTGGGAAATGCTTTTTCTAACAGTTAATCAAACCACATTGAAAGTCTTCAACCGATTTCTGGGTACTAGATTTAGGTCAATTTTTACCAAACCATCTGCAGTGGCAATATGTGTTCAAGAGATAGTTAAAATAAACCATTCATTGCAAACATTTGTCTCCATTCGCGTTGACCATCCCTGAGTCATTCCTTGAAAATATTTCTTCAAAACTTGATCTAATGGTTTTGTGTCATGGGCTTTCCAGTGATGGGTCACTTTATATCGATGACAGCTCGTCATCTAGAAATTTGATCTAGAATCCTATCAGTACCTTGGAATTTGCATGCCCTAATGGTAGGTTTCTCGCCTTCGACGATAGGTCACATCATTGACCTTCGATCGAATGATTCTGTCAAGTGTTCGACTACAAATAATTCATTCACACTTCATAGATTGCATTGGAGTACTTTAAGATCCATTTTCATTATTGGTGGTTTCTCTCACACTTGTTAATGGTTCACATAATTGAGCAGTAATCAAGTGGTTTCTACCATGTTCGACTTCGACACAATAAATTGCATGGATATAGTCGTACTAGTTTGGGAAGTGGAAATAAAGACCCTAGATCTAGTTTCCACCATCAAGGCTGCAAGGATTTTTATTATTCATGATACAGTAGACAACTTATGACAGATGGTTGTGCCCATACTGTGTCCATTATTGATGTAATATTCAAATCATATCTGTACCAGAACATTTAGTTAGTTTTGATCTGAGTATGGGAATGCCTACCTCAGCGATGATATATATATATATATATTCTTGGATTTTTTACAAGTTTTCGGCTGGTGTGTCTGCAATCCAATCCTCAGAATGATAAAGCACTTCAGTCTTTAGAACAACCTCAGACTTCGCAGTTTAGGGAGCAATTTGTTACACGTTATTTTTTCACCATGACATTTTACTGTCCATATAGGTCTATCACCACCTATATTGTGCTCCCTTAGAAGTCAAAACCCCTAATGTTCCTAAACCAAGTCTTGGAATTGGAGAAAAGCTCATTAAAACCCTTAAAAGTATAACTCCACACTTTTCTTAGCCTTTTCTAGCGGGTCCGCAGATACTTGTTCTATAGCCTGCAACATCTCCCACATGTTCTGCTATTAAAACCTGCAAACCCCCGTAAAAATTCAAATAAAGGAAAAAGTAAGTTTTAGAAGCCCGGCTAGTCGAATATTCTCCCAAGTGGAAGCTTCTAGAGGCGCTATCAATTCGAGCTTTATCCCTCCACTCATGGAGCTTATCCCTTGGTCTATGGAGCTCAAATCCCTTCATGAGAGGAATCCATCCCCCTCTTCATGGAGCTGAAACTACCTCAATTTCCTTATAAATTGAGCTCATGTTTAAGTCTCAAGGGTAGCTGGTATCTTGCATAAGGTGTTTTCTGAAGAAATTCCCAAGAGTGCATACTCTCTATACTATTTGTTGTTGGCATGAGAATTATCACACCCTTATGTCCATAACTCCATGCTGGTTCAAAGAGAGGAAGGCTTATCAAACTAAAGAAGAAACGATTGTTCAGGACCCTGAGAGAAACTCGTACGACATCAAGGCATGAGGTTGTAAAGTTACTCTTTTCATTCAAGATAATGCATATGGATCTATTTTTATCATTGAGTTTTTCTTATGCTTATTTGAATAATTAAATACTTAGACTCCTTGATCACTAAGTTAGATTAGTTGTTCTTAATTATTATATGTTGCAGGTGCTTTTAATTCTTTTGTCTGTCTTTGATTGCAGTTTCTACTTATTGGAGAAGCCTATTTGGAGCGACTGGATAAAATAATACATCGAATGTTGGATTTCAAGGTAGGGGCATGTCCTATTTCTTTTTTGATAATAATTTTGAACTGGAAATAATCTAGATAAAATTATTTACAAATGGATGTTTGTTTCTAGCTATTCGTAGAGTACTATGGAGATCGCTCTTGTCTGCAAGAGGGATTAATCTGCATAACATGGTCTCATTCTTCTTCTACATTCAATTTCTTTATGCCGAAATTTATTGCAAAAGGAATAATTTTTTTCACCTTGGAGAGGTGAGCGAGTGTTAGATACGCATATGGTATGCACACACCATGAAAGAGATAAGCATGAGATTGCATCTATTATTCACAATGATACATATATATAATACATTGGAGTGACCCTTGGTTTCACATTCCAAGTGGTCTCTTGGACTACCTTTGTCTATTCACTTTCTATGCCAACCCTCAGAGGATTAGGTTTCCAACATTCCCCCCTTTGATCCAAAGGGGTGTGTATGAGTAAAAGAATAGATTTGTAATACAAATGTGAAAAAATATGCATGGAAGCACTGGGATGAATGTGCTCTCTAAAATGTTGGCATAAAGAGGTGGTTTAAGGATGACCACCAACACTGTAGCACTTATTGTAGTTCCCAAAATCTTCCAAATCTGGTAAGAAGCTGAGGTCTTCTGCTATAGGAAGTGCTTCTAATGCTTTGAAGAGGGATACCTACAACCTGGAAAAAGATATCACCAACCTACATAAAAATGGATAAACTCAACCCAAAAAGGGAGGTCTCAGCCTGCGGTGGTTTAAGGATGACCACCAACTATGGAATGCTTAAAACTCCTCCAAAACTGGCAGGATGTTGAAGTATTATAATAGGGGAAGTGTCCCCACTTCTTTAAAGAGGGAGAAGCTCAATCTCGCATATATGTTTTAAGGCTAACCACCAACCAATGGCATTATCATGGGCATATATATCTCTGGATACAACTCTGAATCTGGTATGGAAAGTTGTGGCTCAAGCTTGCTTGATATGGCTTTGAGGCTTGTAGATGACCATCATTTCCCCCCTGTCAGATCCAAGGTGAGATGATGGTGAAAACTCGATTGCAAGGCCCTTTAATATTATAGAAGAGATTTTGACATATGACTGAAACATATTCTTAGTTTTTGATGTCCATTGCCAAGAATCGATCCATCCAAGATGAATATTTTTTCTTGCGGGAGGCTTATTTCTGAAATATCTATTTGAAGAATGAGTCATTTTATGACAATGCTTACATGCGTGAATATCAAAACAATGATCTTTCACACGGCCAACTCGGTCATAATTTTTGCATATATCAATATGTTGTGGTTGATGTGGAAGAGGAGAAATATTTGGAACAGCTGAAGGTGAACTGTCATAAAGAAATCCAACACTCAAAAACTAAATGGGATTGGAATAGTCTGGAATATGAAAGGATACATCCTTATCATATCCAAGACCAGTTATGTGCTTGTTGTGGACAAGCTCTTCCAAAGGTTTGATGATGGGCTTGGGACGTGCAACATGAGATTCTACATCTGCATACAAATATGCTCTTGAAATGGGCTCAATGGTCTGATAAAAAACAAGTTCATAATGATGAATATTCTTTTGTAACTCCTCTTGTTGTAGCTAAGATTCAAGCTACAAAAGCTCAATCTGTTCATGTGCATTTTGCAGAGATATTTGAATATATGTGAGAGTGTATTTGTTGATTTTCACAATATCATGGCCAGTGGAGTGTATTATGGTATTTAATAAGTCTAATACATTATTTATTTGAGCCATTTTATTATCTCAAAAATCAAAGGCTTCAACTAAAAAAATGCACCAGTATTTACATACAAGAAATACTAAACATTTTGAGACGAGAGCTAGTATATCAAAGCTCAGTCTAGCCTATTAAAAATAATGATCTTGATCATCAATATATCCACACAAAATTGAACATGGGTCAACATGAAAGGTTAATTGTAAAAAAAATAGTTGTTTTATGACCAAAAGTAAGGTCATGCATATTCCAAGATTCTGTTTTTATCACATTGCACCAATAGTGTGAGTTGCCACACAGTAGACCACAAGAATTCTGAGAGGGTATTGCTCCAAACAACTGGAGAAACTTCGATAAAAATAATAAAGCGCTTTAAATCCATATCACATGTAGCTACAATAGAGAATTTATGTTGTGTAACATGTTCTACATGTTGAAAAGTCAACAAGAAATGTCTGTCTAATTTAATTTTCCCTTAATTAAATTGGACAATAAATTGTAATCTTATCTCATAATAACTTGTAATAGTTAACTGAGTGTGATAGACTCAGTTAGCTCATGAAATTCGAGTTGTGGGTGGTTGGTGAGGCATGTAGAGTGATTCTATTTTTTTTAGAGTCCAAGTTGTAGTTAGTGTATTAGTTTAATTCATGAGAAATGAGTTAACTCAATTAAGTGAGTTAAAGTCAGTATAACTAGTTGTAACTGATTGTTGAACTAGTGAGAGGTAAAGTGAATTAAATCAGATTTAATTCACATACAGTGTTCTGTCAAGTGACTAATGATTCACTATTAATAGCTACATGCATGTCAGTTCTGATGAAGGCCAATCTAAGACAGAGGTTAAAGGGATGTTATCTATCAGTTGTATTATTAGTAAATTGTTGGCGCACAATTAGACAACCATAGGATTTCCCATGATGTATTGCACAGTTTTGGAATGTTTAATTTCCTAATTAATAGGGATCATTTGTTCTTATAATTGCGCAAGCAAGGTAGGTTGAGAAGAGGTAGGAAATTGGCTAAGTGTTGGTCGACTTTGTCCGGATTAGTGTGAGATAGCTGGTAGAGTGAAGTGGACTCTTATCAGAAGAGTGCATTGTATTGTTTCATGATTCCTGGGTTGATTATAAAATAAAGATATAGGGGTTTTGAGCAGAAAGCGAAATTTTTTTTGTGTTGTGTAATTGATTTTCTTCTTTCTCTTACTTGGTATGATTGTGCGATCGTGTTTAAATTCTGCAAATATTGTAGAAGGATTCAATATCTTGTTTTAATATATTACATGATCGGAGTGAATCCATTGGTATACATATTGTTTGTATAATTTATACACTACACTGCAGTCATCTGCATACATGTCTGTCCACCTCCTTCTAATCGTTAGGAGGAGGATTTATCATTGGAAAGTGCTCCAGAATTTGTGGCTATGTTTAGAAAGGAAATGTAGATAAAATCACCATACTCACCACCAATTGTAGCAAGGAAAAAATTATGTAGCAAGGTGTGGAAGGTGGAGGCCGACTGTGTAAGTGAGGCTTACTATGAGGGCGACTGTGCAGGTGTATGATACAAATTAACCAGAGTAGTGTGATATATGGTATGTTGTGTATGCACATGTGATATATGCATATGGGATATTTTGCATGATCAGGATAACCAGTATGATTGTCTTGTGTTTAACACAACACCAGTCATGAAGTGCACTGGTAACCATATTTATAAAAATGGGATACAAAGTGTGGTATAACCTTGTATTAACTATGCACTAAGGGGTGGAGGGTTCGAGAGAATACAATAGCCGAGGAGCTTAGGAGGTTAAGGGTGTCAATGGGAGGTATGAATGTCAATTGATGGTCAATAGGGTTGGTAACAAGGAGTTGTGGAATGGTAGTTTTAGGCCATGGGTAATATTATAACATGTGAGGTGTAATACCGATGGTTCTCATATGACATATAGAAGTTGCGTAGAGTAGGAGCAGTAAGCGGTATTATATTTCTTTATGGCAGTGGTATAATCGATATATATATATATATATATATATATATATATATATATATATATAACTGAGAGTTGGAGGATATACAAAGGAGGTATGGGAGAAACCATTTGACATACCCATTTTTTTTAATAAAATTTTTGAGCCATCATATATATATACCATATATGTCTTTTATAACCATATACAATCAATGCACAATCTTCAAAACAAGAACCAATGCCAAATATTCAAAAGAAGGAACATATGCACAAAAAAAATATAACTCCATGACCTCAAATATATTCAGCTCGTAGTTAAAAACATATTCACTTATGCAACAAGGAATTTCAACACAGTTCAACGCATACTTTCAACACAATACAACACATACCACGAACTTCATGCAACTAGATTCACATAGTTCAATGCATCATATATGGCTACACTTTAGTGATATATGATGGTGATATCCTCCAGCAATAGTGGTAATAATCCTCAGCCTCTTCTTCAATATATTTTCCTAGAAACCATGTAACTTTGTGAAAATACTTAGCTCGGACCACCAATGTACATGTAGCCCAGAAAAGGCACTAATAAGGGAAAATTCTAACAAAATTCAGTTAAGGGATGCGTCCCTCCTCAACCAGCCACACAGACCCTTAATAATGATGAATACTAGCTATAGCATATAACATTCCTTAGACAAAAAATAGAGGAAGGAAACTCGACCTATGCTAACTTGGAAATGTGACAGCAAAGAGAGACAAACGCCAACACTCTGTCAAGAGAAAATTTCAACATTTTTCTCAAGGAATAATTTGGCGAGGTGAATTCCTTTATGCGTTGAATTCCTACCAATTAAGTGTCTATCTAAATTATAGTGATGCATATTATAATCAACCATTGACTCTTAATAATGAACTTATAAAACTTCAACGCAAATGTAATTCAGTGCAGAAATAGATATGACAGGCATATGTGCATTTGGCATCCAAAATAGGAAATTCTAAAGCAGAAATGGCAGATCTGAAAAGCTGAGAAAATGATAAAATTTAGATTAGGACAAGGTATGTATTTGCCTACTATGATACCATGTTATACACGCGTATGGTATGCACACAACATGAAAGAGATAAGCATGAGATTGCATCTATTATTCATAATGATACATATATATAATACATTGGAGTGACACTTGGTTTCACATATACGTTGGAATGACACTTGGTTTCTATACAGATGAAACCAAGTGTCTTTCTATATCTTCCTGTACCAATTGTCTTCATGTGTATAGAAATTTTTCATGTTATCAAACCTTCCTCTAACATTTACTTTTGTGGAATTATTCCCTTTCTCATGATTTTATTTATAAGGGCATTTAGCAACATTGTGACCAACTATTACACAAGCAAAGCATTCGAAAGGAAACTTACCTCTAAATTTCCCAGTTCCTACGAGGATTTTCTTTACAAAATCCACCTCATTTTCATCGAATATGTAACCTGATTCCTTAATATCCCCCTTTTCATTTCCTTTATAAGTATCTTTGAATGTTACTTCTCTGATATTTTATGGACCCCCTTTTCTAATTTCCTAAGTTTTTAAGAACTCATATAGTTGTTTAATAATGAGGTTCTTCAAATCCTGCATTTCTTCAATTGAAGAGACTTTTTAATCAATTTTTTGGGTTAGAGGTCTTAGGATTTTCTCAATAAGCATCGAATATTTTAATTCATCACAAATATTTCTCATTGAGTTAATGATCTCATCTAATCTAAGGAATAAACTTGCAATACTTTCATCATTATGCATCTTGAGAGTTTCATATTGAATTCTAAACATTTGAAGTTTGGCACTCTTTAACTTAGTGTCACCTTCATAGATTTGGATGATCCTCTCCCATATAGCCTTTGTGGTATTTAGTTGTATGCCCTTCACAAATTATGATTCTTACAAGCTTCCTAGAAGAGCGTTGACTGCATTTGCAATGGTCTCATATTTTTTCTTCCCAGCATCATCTGTGGGAATGGAGGATGGATAACGATAGACTCCTTCAACGATTTCACACGCATAATCTCCAAGAGACTAAATATATGATCTCATTCTGACTTCCCAAGTAATTGAGCTCATTCCATTAAAAAATGGTGGCCAGATAGAAGATACTCTCTCTTGATTGCTCATCTTGATGAATCTCCCATCAAGCAATCAAGCTTCTTCTGAAGGACCTGCTCTGATACCAATTGTTAGGAAAAATACTCAGATGGGGGGGGGGGGGGGTGAATCGGTATTTTACCCACTTCAAATTTCCAATGTATTATTCTTATTTTTATACACTACTTTTATAAAATAAACTAGCATATGTACGTGACTCTTATTAAGGAAGCCCGTGTATATCTAGATAAATTATCTGGTCATTAATTTCATCATTTGTTTAACATTAATAAATGCATCATTAATTCATTATTCATCAATTAATCAGTAATTATGAGAATTTAATCAGGAAGATAGATGATCAACACACATGAACACTAGGATTTTAGGTGGAGACCCAATGTGGAAGAAAACCACCACTGTTATTGTGTATGTCTTCTTCTTTCTCTAAAAAGAAAAAAATTCTTACAATCTTGTACTAGTGCAGAATTTGACCAGTACGCAAGCTCGACCTACAGAAGGATACAACCTTCTCTCATTTTCCAGCTACTACTAAAAGTAATAATTCTATCCTCATCTACTTTTGGATCACTTTTTAGAATCTTTCAAACTAGATCCTCCTCCAACATTAAAACCCAATTTCAAATAACAATTCTGAAATCAATTACCTGATCAAGTCAATCATTGAATCTTAATCAAACAATGCAACTAAATCATATCATATCAATTCACATCCATTCATATTAATACCAGACCATGTATTTTTTATCACATAAATTAGATCCTGACACTGCAAACCTTGATCAATCATATGCCAAAAGATATATGCTATTATTCTGAATCATACACGCATATGTACGCTCTTACCTCGAATAATACGCACATACATGTATCAAAAAAATAATAACTGAATCTGAATCATTGTACCCTTAAATCAATCAATCAATCATATACTGAAACCATCACATATCACTAAACCAGATACAAATAACAACATAGTAGCATCATCACTAGTCAACATTCCATTCCAAAATCAATTCAACTCAACTAGTACTCTCAAACACAAATTATCATAAGAGATACTTCATCGAAAGAAAAAAAAAAACATAATAGGACTAATCAAACATCATCAATATCTCATACTTCAAAACCCTAGCATGTATACACAACTCTTACAAAACACATCTATGTATGCACGTGTTTCTCATGCTTGACACCTACGTACAAATTTTGAACTTTCGCGGAATGTATACGTGACTACCTAGAAGAAAAGTTGCATATGTACGTGGCCTCTTGAGGAAAACCAATGTACATATATGTAATCACTGAATCATATGTTAGTTGAAACCACAACATTTGTCAAAACCAAGTTCTGAGCATATACACTATTACAGACACACATCATTATACCATCATCACAGATCTATCAAATCATAAATGGGTTAACCAATATGTATTCATTTTAGATCTATTAGATCTTATCCATCTCCATGATCCCTGGTGCACACTTTTTTCATATCAAATAATTTATAAAAATTCCATCACATACACACCTAACACTTTGATATCCATCTCCTTATATATCTTTAGTCATAGCCAATACCTTAGGTAAATCCATTAATAATGTCGTTAGTATTATTCGAAGACATCAAATAATCATTTTTGAACTCGTTACTATGGGCCAATACCATGGTAAAGTCCCCTGGTATTCCAATTACTATCATGCGGAATATGTACATGAATTCTCTTCACCATACTTGCGTATGTACGGATTTTTTTCCTCACAGGACCTATGTATACTTTCTCACATTTTATCTTTACCATCCATCTATATCTGAATTGATATTCCTCTGTTCACGTTACCTATAGTATCTCTATAACCATCATGTTGACATTTATATCAAGTAGGTTTCCATCAAGGACAACACATTATCCATAATTCCAACAGGTTCATGGAGAGCTAAGAAACAAGAATAATTATGGCAATGTTATCCTGTCATAATTTCTCTATAGAAATCAATCATTTCATTAAGAAGAGGATTTCGTCATTGAGAGTGCCTTCAAAACACCTTTGAGAGAGAGAGATAGGAATATTGCAAGGAGATTGAGAAACGAACTTCATTGTTGAGGATTTTTTAGCATCATTGCTCAAATAATTCTCTCCAAGTGTCTTTTATTCATCTATTGTAACTCTTCTATATTCAGCAGTCAAGAAAGGAAACCCTTTTCCTAAAATTTGTTTATGTGTTTTCTTCATTAAGCATTGTTTATGTGTTTTCTAGTGTAGTTTTTAGTTTATGTTTATTTATGAATTGTTTTAATTACTTTCAATGCTTTGTTTATCAATGTTTTTCCACTAACAAGAAGCACTTACTTGTATGCTCCTTGTAGGTAAAAACAAACTCCAAGGAAGGTGTCTTTGGTACTCCATAGCAACAAACACACAAATAAAGATAAGATAGTTGTGATCCTTACCTTCCATCGTAGGTCATATCCTACCTATCATCCATGGATAGAGGGTGGTAGCTTGAGCTCCCCTATGATGTCAAATTCTTCTTCTTTTAGATTTGAGAGTGTTCAATAGAAATGAAGTTTGACTTAATGATAAGGAGACATTCGATATGGGACATATATTGTAGTCAAAAATTTCTTTCTAGCTGAGAGGGAGTGTTAATTTGGAAGCTCAGGGGAAACTTCCCTCCTTTGGAAAACCTTCCTCCTTCAGAGAACACCCTCTTTTCCCTTCGAAGAATTTGATTTAGTCAAGGAAAAATATATTTTAATGTGAAAACCCAAAAGTGCACAAAATTCCAGGTCGACTTTAATGGGTCTCCTCCAATGCCTATATATACAATTCAATTGCACCTCATTTGGACACACATCTCACACGTTTTCTTATTCTTGGAGGTTTGTACAATATGAAAATTTCAAGTCCTCTTCTCACACATGTGAGTAGGAGAGGCAATTTTAGAGTGTCAAAAATATGTCTTGCTTCAGCGTTTAACCAACATTGACATTTTGGAGATTAGGCATAGTTTGGCATGGTCTGAATTAGAATCTTGGATTCTTTTTGTAGGCTGAATTATTTGGCACAGATATCAAGGTTTTCTAGGCACTTTTATTGCACTTGAATGCAGACTTTGACTTCAGATATTATCAAAAACCTTCTCTCTCCATTGGATGAGTTTGACCATAAATTTTGGAACTGTTTTGACTTCATTTTGACCAGAAAAGGAGGCTAATTATTTTTACCTTTGTCCGAGCTATTTGGGAGGTTTTTTAACCGTTGAATTATGACTAGTTAGGCAGCATTTTATGTTGATAACTGATGTTGACTTTGACTATATTTGACTTTTGGGCTCACATCTTGGATTTTTTATATTGGTTTGTTGGAAGGTCAAAGTTGTTGACCTTTGACTCCTAATTGGTGAATTTTATCATCATTCTCTATTTGTTGAAAACTTTATGACACTCTAATAAGAAGAATAACTTTAAAGGGTTTTACCCCTTCTGGGATTTTCCCCTAGACTTTGACCAAATTTGGTGTCTCTTGTTATTTCTCTTTATTGTCTTCTATTGTCATTGGATTTATTGTTCTATATAAAAATTGTATTTATCATTGAAAGATTAAAATTTATTGTTAATTAAAGATAATATTGGGGTAAAGTGATTGTAACAACATAGAACAATGGAAAATTAACAAAATTCAGCCTCTAAGAAGAATTCATTTTTGGCTCCAAAAAAAAAATGAAATTCAAACATGAGGTCGGTTTCCCTCCTTTTTCATGTTGGCTTGCCCCTCTAGAAGCATCCTCATACATTATAAATCGAGGACTCGCTTCCCTTAAAAGACCATGATTTGAAGTGATCATCTATGAAATTTTGAAAAATATGTAGCCTTGCTTAGTCTCACCCAAATGAAGATATAGGTTGATTTCTGGAGATTATATTGGCAGATGAAGTCTATCTTTAATCCTTGGTTCTTTGCTGAGCTTGTGTATATGTTTTGAGTCCTACTTGACCTTGTTTGGGAGACCACTTATGATGTGTCAGAGAAAATTTGTGGCATGTACTTTATGGGCTTATTTTTTATTGAATCAGAGGCTAATTCTTATTTGTCTGCAATCAAATTTATGAAGACATTTTGGTAATTTTTAAAGGCTTCCACATGTTTGTTCAAGGAATTATTTACTTATATATTTGTGACTAGGGCATGAAAAATTCATACCTTTCTCTGTGGTTTTTTCTTGGGGGGGAAAGAGGCCCTTTGTGGATGGATCTAGGGCTAAGTGTTTTGATACTTAGCCCCCTATAGAGAGACATATCTAATTTTTTATTTTTGGTATTTTTGGCCTTGATATTTTTGTTGCTTGGTCACACTACTTTGAGGTTCTTTAGTATCTAAAATGGTTGGCACATCAGTGCATCAATGTTTTTTTATAGAATTCATTTTTTTTTAAGGCAAAGTTATCTCAAGTATTTTGGACCCTTTAGATAACCCTTATATGAGGTATTTCATCACCTTTTTAAGGATCATATCTAAGGCTTCTCATAGATATTTTAGCCCCTTTGTGTGGAGAAATTATGGGGTAATTTTAGAGGCTTATTCATACAATTATGTGACAGATTCATTGATAGTTTGAAGGTAATTTTGGCATCAATTTCGAACTCCTTGAAGTAAACATTTCTGAGCTACTTGATACATATTTTTTTGAGGCCTAATAAATAACATGAATTATATTTGAATTTGATATAATTCTCTGGACTATTTTCATCTCACTTTTGTAGTAGCTTCAATTCTATTTTTATGAATAAGGGTTTCATGGGGTTAATCTTTTGTGTTGGATGCATTTGTGCAGAAAATATTTAATATTTATTTTTTGACTAATTCATAGTTTTTACAAAGGTATTTTAATTGTTATAATATTTGGGCCATGGTAGCTAAAATATCATCGATAAGTTTCTAGCTTCATTTGGAGTATAAAAGTCTTATAGTATCAGTCATTAAGAGGCTTCATATACAACAATGAAAATTTTGTTTTAAGGGAAGAAGCATTACTATATTGGAATCAGAGGAAAAAATAAGGGAGAAGAAGGTAAAGGTTAGATCAATGGCAGAGGACGAAATGTTCAGGCATATCCTTGGAAGATAGTGACTCACCTGAAATCATGAAACTTAAAGGGAATATTTTGGCACAACTATGACACATTTTTTATCAAGCATACTTGAAGGCATCATTAGGTATCATAGCAGCACACATTGCATATGAATACTTGAGGTACATGATTGTTCATATTCAATTACCTTTCTATGACAATATGTTTTATAAGTATTTCTAAAGTTTTTGAAGAATTTATATTCTCCATTGTATATCTGAAGCACACATTAGCAGAAAGGGTTTCATTGAATATCATTGTAAATGGGTCATTGTCCTTGGCACGAAAGCCCATAAATTATTTCTCTATTTTTATATTTTAAGGGTGGTTGGGTGGTGCAAGGAAAGAGAGTGAAGTCTCCTTCAGGTTGGATCTTGGATATACTTCAATGTAGTAGGGTGGCACTAGGGTGAGTTGGAGCTTGCAGAGTGTTGCAGAATCCTGTTAGTCTTAATTGATAAAGCTAGGGCGTTGGAGTGTCCTTCCAGTCAAATCTAGTAAATCCAAGGTGTAGGAGAACCCCTTTAGGAATTAGAGCTTCCTAATAAATCTAATGTTTTTCTAGAGTATTAGGAATTTGGAGCTTACCTTTCAGCTAGAGCCGAGAAATTTATGTACTCATAAATTATTAGAAAGTTTTTGGTGGTTTTTCTCCCCAAAGGATTTCTATCTAAACATATATATATATTTTTTTTTATTGTGGTGTGTTGATGATTATTGATTTATTTTTCATGATCTAAAATTTTTTAATTAACTAATTGTAAGTGAAATATTGATTCACCCCCCACTCAGTATTTCCAACAATTGGTATCAAAGAAATTTCCTTCACAAGCAATCTAACCACTAGATGGGATATCATGGATTGCACAAAGAAAAGGGTTCGAGTATATAATGGAAAAAACTATGCATTTTGGAGTGGAAGGATGAAAGCATATGTGCAAGCACAAGGATCTAATGTTTGGTATTTTGTAATGATTGGAGACAAATAACCCTCTACTCCTCCAACAGATGATGCAGGTAACAAGCTTTATGATAGTAATGCTAAAGCCAGGAATTTTATTTTAAATGGTCTAATAAAGTTAGTATATGCTAAAGTAATGCATTTCACATTCATAAAATATTTTCGGGATGAGATCCAAAATACATATGAAGGGGAAAAAATGATCAAGGAGGCTAAGCTTCAGAGTTTTATGGAACAATTTGAGAAACTAAGAATGAATTAAGTTGAAAAAATTATAGCCTATTTTATCTCAGTTGATGAAGTAGTAAATTCCATGCAAGGATTGGGAGAACCAATAGAAAACAAGGTAATTGTTTTAAAGGTACTAAGATTTCTTCCAATGATATATGACTCTAAAGTCATTGTGTTAGAAGAAATATTTGACTTAGAAAATGTCAACATGGATGAGATACATTGAATACTTACAACCTACGAAATTAAAATAGAATAGGAATCCATCTAAGAGAGAAGAAACTTTTACAGCATCCTAGAAGATAGATAAAAAAAAACAATATTCAAATCCAAGCCCTAGTAGCAGCTATAGCAAAATTTCAGATGAAGAAATAGCCAACTTTGTGCGAATGTTGAAAAGAGGAATATACAAGTAAAAAAATAAGCTTCCCTTAAATTATTTCAATTGTGGTGAAATTGGTCATTTTGCTTCAAATTTTCATTATGCAATGAACTTAGACAACGATGAGGAAGAATAAGCTCCGAGGAAAGTAACTTGAAAATATGAGAAACAAATTAAAAATAAGTCCTTCAAGAAAAGTTTCTATTCAAAAGAAGACAACTCTTCATCCGATGAAGAAAGTGATAGTGATAGTGAAAAGGACACATTAATAGTAGTATTCATGGCAAGGGATGAAATAAAGGAATATTTTGAAGAAGATAAAGAGGAAGGCAAGGTATATATTGAAAGAGAAATTATCAGTGCCCTAAAGGATCTAAAGGTAGAAAGACGGAATGTCAATAAATTAGAAGTTGAATTGAGTGAAGTAAATAATCACACTAAAGTCTCAATAAGAAGTCTGAAGAACCAAAGAAGATTATCATCAATCTAAAAATGCAATTAGAGGAGGCCAAGAAAATTGAAGAAACACCCAAAAGGGAATTGGAAGAAAGCACCTAGACAAAAGAGATTTTGGAAGCAGAGATATTCTCACTACGAAAGGAAGCACAAAAGAGGAATATCCAATGTAATTTTGTAAACAACACAAAGTATTGGATGAAATTATCAAAAACAAAAGATAATGTAGTGAAAAAATAGGATTAGGATACAATATCATGTTTTTTAAAGGTTCAACCTTCATGAGAATAGAGAAAGAAGTTGAAAAAAATACTTACGTGGATATCTTCAAGGACCCTATCGAGAAAGAGGAAAGAATGCCTACAAAGGAGATGGTTCAAGGTTAGAAGACACAAAACCAACAACCTGCAATAAGGAAACTTCAAGAGGAAAGTCTCTGGAAAAATAAATGACATAGAAGATCTCCATGGTATCAAACTATGTTCCTTGGTGTGTATTACTCTTGAAATAATTTTGGGTGCAAATTTGTGAATTGTAAAGCTTATGATAGGAACAAAAGATATTCTAAAAATTATTATCCTATAAAATATTAGGAAAGGTACAACTGAAAATAAAATGGGTTTTGATCCCTAAGTAATGAAGTAGAGTGCTACAAATGCAATAATTTTTGACATGTAGAAAAATATTGTAGGTTGAATACTTCTCCAAGGGATCGAAAGAATGAATAAAATGTTCCCCCAAAATAATATTCAAGAGTCTGGAAGAAGAAGGATGAATGTTGTGTGATTGATATAAAATATCAAAGCAAGAAAAGTGTATGGTATGTCAATAACTGTTTATCAACACATATTATAGATGATAAGAACAAATGTGTGTCTCTATAGGAAGAAAAATATGGAACAATCTCATTTGGAAATGTCTATTCAACTAAAGTCATAGGAAATGGTACAATTAAGGCCAGAAGAAAGAATTGCATGGAAAAAGATGTTTTGTTCATCGAAAATATGAACCATAACCTACTAAGTCTGAATTAAATGTGTGATCAAGGACACGCACTTCTGTTTGACTCAAGGAAATGTGAAATAAGAAGGGAGAAATTAGACAGATTTGTGGTGACTACAAGGACCCAAAATGATATATACACTCTGGATGAGATTGGAAAATAAGGATGTTTTTTTGCTAAAGAAAATAAAATTTTTATTTGGAATATAAGGATGGGACACATTAACTTTGATAACCTTGTCAAAATAAGTAAAAAGGAAGTTGTAAGAGAAATGCCAGAAATTTCAAAACCAACAAGTAACCTGTGCAAGAACTGCAGGCATTGGAAATAAGCAAGGGATGAATTCAAGTCAAAGGAACCTTCCACTTCAAAACCATTAGATTTGGTTCATTCTCATCTATGTCGTTCAGTTGTAGCTGCTACAACACTACCCAAAACATTGGTCTAACACCAAATTTTGGGTCCGCGTGCTATTTGAGGTCTTAATAGATATCCTTGTAAATTACTAATGGTAAAACTCATGTCATCGAGGCCACAAGCACTAGTATGTCCATAAGGAACACTGCCTATGCTTTCCTATATAGCTGCATCCTTGATTTTAGGGTTTGTGGCATTTTGCATTCAATTTTTTTGTAGACCATATCTTGGAATTTCCCCTCCATTTGTGTTTAAGTAGATTAAATAAATTAGGGTTTTAAGAAATTTTCAAAACTATACTTATGTGTGTCTTTTATATGTCTAGGGTTTGGATCAAATTGTAGCCAACTTAGAAGGCTTATCACCACCAAAAGTATCTCTTGATGGAAACAAACTTCTATTAAGTGTGATATTGCATCAAAAAATCCAGTTGTTTATGAAAATGGGGTCACTTATGTGTTCATCCAACACAACAATGTTTCCCATATGACAACATGAAGATATAACTCTAATGCAACTAGTTTATTATTACTTTTTACACCACGCTAAGGAGGTTTTCAAGCACTATTTTGGATATTTGGAAGAATAATATTTGAGAGATAATTTTGTTGTGGTGCATGAACTATTGGATGAAATTATTGACTTGGGATACCCTCAATATATGGAGGAAAATATTTTTAGTGAATTCATTAAAACAGGTGCTTATAGAATGGAAGTCACCCAACATCCTCTAATGGTCATTACAAATACAATTATATGGTTTAGTGAAGGAATAAATCACAAGGAAAAATAGGTATTCTTACATCTGGTGGGAAGTGTCAATATTCTTGTGAATAGAAATGGACAAATAATGCAATAAGATATAGTTGGTTCTTTGAAGATTAAAACTTACTTGAGTGGAAGGCTAAAATGAAAGCATGGCCCATTAGTGGAATTTTGAGGTATAAAATGGGCCTCCTAAGGAAATTATAAAATAATAGTGGAAAAAATCAAATAAGATTTGATGACATCATTAAATTTTAGAGGGATAAATGAAAAAACTAGTTTTTCAACTCATATTTCAACTTATCTCCCAAAGTTTTTACTCAAATTTCGAGCGGGAGTACTCGTTGGATGTGAAATTTAATTCCCCATCCAAGGAGTACCCATGTTGCATACTTTCGATGGGTCCTACTACACGAAAAATGAGAAATACATAAAAAAAAGTGATTACAATCACGTTTTTTATGTATTTATCATTTTTCGTGTAGCGAGGTGTTGGGGCAAAGTGATTGCATGTCATTTGATTTGTCAACTCTGGGGTTAAGCTTGTGAAGCATGCATGCACCGTATGTGCTAGAAATTATCTTTCAGGTTAGATCAATCTAACTACAAAATAACGAAAACCAATTCATCTAATCTATGAAATCAAATAATTAAAATGAAATTCAACTAACCTATGAAATCAAGTAATGAAAATAAAGAAAGAAAATTCAAAATAAAATATAGCGCTTGCAATCATACTTGTAGGAATTGAAATTTAAATCTAAGAAAACATTTCAAAACATGTAAAGGAAAATAACTAATGTATATTTAGTTACTCCAACATTCAATATGAAGTGTCACCTTCTTAAGATGATGTTAAGTAACCAACTATACCTAATGATCTAGAAAAGAAAGTAAAGTATGCAGAAGATAACTCAGTAATTGCATTAATTAAACATTCAATCATTCAGTCTTGAAATATGATAGAATCAACTTCTATCAATGACCTTTAGGAATATCAGTGATGCAACTAAATGAGAATCTAAAAGTAGATGTAAAAGAACGGAAAGATAACCATGAACAACTAATGTATGTTTGATTTACTCCAACATTCACTGCGAAGTATTACCCTCTTGAGATGTTGTGTAAGAAATCAATTATATATTAGTTTCTAAGTTCCTAGAGAAAACGAAGTAGATAAAGAGAAAACGAAGTAAAATGTGCAGAGGAAAATAAATTCAATAAATATATGAATTAGACATTCAATCATTTAGTTTAGAATTATCTTCTTGAAATTATCTTTGAGAACATCCATTGACACAATTAGTTGATAATTCTATTCTAAGAAAGTAAATGACAGAACATGAAAGGAAACCAAATAACTATGAGCTCTATTTCCTCAAACTTAATCCAATTGGAAAATAGATAAATCCTTCCTATTGAAATGTTTTTAGAAAAGAAAAGATTACACAATCATTCTAAAACTAATACTAAGAAAGAAAATGAACTTTAATCTATAAAAGAAAGTAAATATCACACATTTTAGGCAGCTGATCTAAAATTATGAGAGATAGTAAATCGAGATGCTCCATATGTAAGAAAAACCAAATCAAAATGAAGGAAAATTCATGAGTAAGGTACCACAACCTAATTCTATATTCAAAGCTTGAGCATAACTCCAATTTTATGCATGATTTTATAGGAGAAAGTTTCCACTATTTATACAAAATATGAGAAGCTATCTCATTAATGAGAGTCCATGAATCTCTCCATATATCTCTAGAGTTACAATCCAAATAGGAAGTGATAAGGCACATGTCGTCTTAGAGTTACAATAAAAATAGGAAATGAGACACATATCCTTATGATCTCATGATCTTCTCCATCCAAATTCGAATTTGGCCTTAGGAGGCCATATAAGGGTCTTTTGGAAGCTTCGTTTTGACCTACACATGGCAACAAACTCATTCCACTTGTTAGGTATAAGTATGTTCATATTATTTCTAATTGTTAACCACAAATTCACTTAAAAATACTAGGAATTAATAAAGTTTGGAAAATCATAAATGTAACCCGATAGTGGTAATGGTAAGGTAAGTGTAATAAAATGGAGGTGGAGTGAAGGTGATAATATGGAAATATAAGTGAAAATGTGATGGAAGTGAATGAAAATTTCAAGGCCCAACATACCCCCCAACTGAAGCTATTGCATGTCCTCATTCAATCTATTACACTAATTCTTTTTTATCCTTTGAGCTTTGACTTAACTTTACATGATATCATTTGATAACTGCATACTTTTGCTAAGTCTTTTAGTTGAATCGCAACATGGTTGGTTCTTGTGTTTCAACCATATTTTGTTGTTGCATTCAATTTTGATCTTTGAACTTTGCATAATGATAATTTGATTATTTTTGCAAAGTATATATTTATTAGATTGCATCGTGGTTGGTTCTTGTGTGACAACCATGATTGTGTTTGCATCCAATTATTTTTTAAGTACTTTTGAAAAGCCATTGTATGCTCATAATAATAATGTAATAGTTAATATTTTGAAAGTATGTGGGCTTTTAATGTGATATGAATGTGGAAAAATGTGAATATGAATGTAACCCCCCCTCCCCAACTGATGGTATTGGAAATTTTTTGAAATGAGAAAAATAAGTGTTTTTTTTCCAAAAATTATCATTCTAGCTTTTCAAGGAATTCTATGGTAAAAAGTTAGAAAATGACATACCTTAACTTACCCTTTGAAAATGGATAAGATGCAGGTGTGGTGGCTACAAAATTATGATCATAATCTTCTTCATGTGGCTGTACAAGTTATGGATAAAAGAGTCAAGATGACTTTTTATTGCTTCTACTAAAGCTGCTAAATTTGCTGCGAAATGATGCTGATTTTGTAGCTTTCCTCTGATTCTGCAGCTGCCATATGATTTTGTAGCTGCCATCTGATTCTGTTGCTGCCCTATGATTCTACAAATGTCATCTAATTATATTGTTGTCATCTGTTGTAGCTTCATATCTTCTTCATTTGCTTCAAAATGCTGAAAATGATAGTCTTCATGTCTTCAAAACTCATTGGCATAATTCCTGCTATGTGAATAGATGTTCTGATGTCGAACATAGCAGGAAATTTTTGACTTAGTGTTCATTAATGTATGCCACTAGTCAACATGAGAACTCTCACCATTGATGACAATGAGAGTCAAGATGCCCAAACACATCTTGCTAGGTACGAATAATTTTTTTTTTTCGAGTACCTAGAAGATCTGATGAACAAGGGACATTAATGTATTCCCATTGTTCGTCAGCAAGAAGAATTTCCATTAAGACATGCAAGCCTCAAGGTATTTTTGTAAGTATTTTGGACTCAAAGGACTATGGACTCAATAATTTTCATTGAAGCAAGGTTTATTTGTGAAATGAAAAGGATATGAGAAGGAAAATGGAAATGGAAGATGAGAATGGAAAATGACAATGGGAAATAAACATGTAAGTTAGCTTCTTACATTTATTTGTGGGTTAGGAGTAGACAAAGAGTAATGGAAAGCATATGTGAAAAAAAATGAGCAACTGACTCTTGCTGGGAAAATTACTATGGCTTCCTTTGAATTTCTTGGTTAGATTTATAATTCAAAAGGGAGGAAAGGTAATGGTCTTGATGGATATGGACATGGACTTGTCCTTATGTTTCTCATGAAATTTCTCCTTTGAAGACTAGTTGTGCCAGCAAATTGGTTTCCTTCAATGATCATTCGAACATTCCAAACCTGCAAAAAAAAAACTTGACATAAAGAACATAAGTGTGTTCAAAAATAAATGGCCAATTCCTCTCTGATTCTTAACCAAAAATTTGAATGTCAAATGAAACATATTAAGGAAAATCAAAAGTGCTATATTCAGTTCAATTCATGATATTGATAACAATCAATTTTTAATAAATAACCATGAAAAATAAATCAACTCCCTATTTTTGGATGACTTCATGCAATGTGCTCAGTAATATGATTGGCATCTCAACGATTCGTTGTGTTTTGCAAGTTAAAGCTTCATAGAAAAATACACAGCAAAAATTTTTTTAATGCCAAATATTGAGAAATCATCTATATAATCTTCCACTTGTTCTGCAAGTCATTGTCAAATTGAATTGTCATCTATGCTGCAAAATCATGTTGTCAAAAATATTTGTAGCGGTAAAAACAAAAAAGTACTTGCATGAAAAATTATTTCAATCAAATTTTGTAAGTATTTTTCGTCTTATAAATTGCTTCAATGAATTAATTGTATATGAATTTTTTTTTTCTCATTTTTTATTTTATATATATATATATATATATATATATATATATATATATATATATATATATATATTTTGTAAGTAAGTAGTAACATTATATTACGATATGAACAGAGGTTACAGCAATGGGTGGCGAAGGCTTACGGCTTGGACCCAAGAGCCTGCTTCGCTGCAATCTTTCAAAGGACTCAGTGTTACATAGCTATGCAGTAGTTGGAAATTTGACCACCTTAGTTCTTAAACAAAAACCTACAGGGCTGTCACGCAGGACACCCTTTGAATTCAAAACTAGACCAGCATAATGCCGAAGGCCATAGAGGCCTTTTACAAGCCGAGAATAGACTGTAAAAAGACTGTGAAAACACAAGGAACAGAAGATAAGGATTGACCCATTGACAGAAAAGTAAAGGGATGGCTGAGCCATCAGATATTAGGAGTAGAAGCACCCGAATGACCTCCTTCGACCGAAGCTATGCCGTCACCGCCTGGGGTTGGGGCCCGAGGCTTGAACCTCCTGATCACAGTAGCCTGCTCCTCGTCCGTAGGAAGCTCGATGGAGACATGGTGAACATGGCGGAGATAGATTTCAAATCGGCGGACGAATTTTTCCATGGCGGTGCCTTGCTGTTTTAATTCCGCGGTTAGCGAATTAAGAGCAATCTCCAGTTTGTCGAGGCGGGCAGTGTTCTGAGCCGATGCTATGGTCGTTGCCGCGAACGTTTCTTTCACTGCGGCCCCTTGCATGGCTATGGCCTTGGCTAACATTGTCTTTACTTGCCACGCGACGACTTGTGTTTGCAGAAATTGGGTATGCCGTGTGGATGGAGTTCCTGGATCCACGAGCCAATCCACCTCTTCACTGATGTTGGTGTCATCTGTGTGTGTTCGAGCCAATTCTACTTCTTCCTCCAGTACCTCTATCGTCTGCTTGCCATGCTTGGAGACCAAAGCTTCATAGCATTCCACGGCCCTTTTGAGGGCTTGTGAGGCTTTGATGCTTCGTGGATTGATTTCCGCCATGACTCTCGAGACTGTTCCTGCACCTGTCCCTTTGCGGAAGCTGAAAACTAGAATAGAAGAGGAGCCTGCAAAAAGAAAAACCAACGCAAGAATGATACAGGAGGGTTGCGGGGATGAGCTAATAAAGATAGAGGGCAGGGGTGAAGCGTGCTTCGGGGAGGCCATTCAAAGCCATTATTGAGGGCAAGTTGCCTCAACGTATTGTCATTAAGTTTGGGTAAGTGGTCGGAGATGTTCGATCTGCCGTGTGATCCTTCACACGTTGTCATCCAGCGCTTAAGGCGCTCGGTGGAGCTGTTTCTTCTGCCATAACTCTTACTCATTAAGGATGGCTGATTCCGATGGCTTTTCATTAAATTCTCCTGCGTGTGCCGATCGCCCGACGCAATCACCATACCGTTAAGCCTGATTTTCTGATGACGACTGTCCTTCCGTCCGTCCCACGGAATCATCTGCATTCAGGTCCTTTTTTTATATCGCACTGCACTGATCCCGAAGCTTATCATCCCTGAGCTCATGCCAACACGTGTCCCAGGCAAGAGTCGGGTTGTCAACCACGTAGTTAGCAATGTGGTCCACGAGAGAGTTTGCCTGCCTCCGCACGGATTGCAAGATTATTCCACTGAGAGAGGGCAAATGCTGTGCTATCCTTTCCGTGATCGCAGCTAGCCTCCAATGCTTGGTTGCTTTGGCTGGTTGCGTTCCCTGTTGGATTTTTTTGGCTGTGGTTATGGCCACCTGAGAGTCGCCTTCCACGATAGATTTTCTTTTGCCCAGCTGAACTAAGAGTCGGAGACCCTGTTCTAGAGCTGTGAATTCAACATAGTTGTTTGTGGTTTCGCCCAGATTTTTGCTTAGGATATGAATGATGCTTCCATTTTCATCCCGTAGAACTCCACCTGCCCCAGCTGGGCCTGGGTTGCCCTTTGCTGCCCCGTCGAAGTTCAACTTGCAGAAACCATGGGGCGGACGCTGCCAGATGATAGGAGGAGGAATTGGTCGAAGAGCCGTTTTCGTCAAGAGGTGTTCTGCTGAATCAATGAGTCCGAAGATGCCCATAATTCTTCTGTCATTGGGAGAGATGGTTTCAATCTTTTCTTCTGTGCACCAGGTGCGTATTTTTTCCGTGAGCCCTTTCATGATGATTGTTTTTAAATCATCAGTTTGTCGAATGCTGCGTTTTTGGAAAATTCGGTTGTTTCTTTCCTTCCAAACATTCCATATAAGAAAGCCGGGACTGTTCGTCCATAGTGAATTTACCATAATGCTATTGGAGTATTGAGATCGCCAATTGGTTATGGTTTCTTGTATTGAATTGTGTTGTCTGTCAGATTGCCGGAAGATTTCTTGAAGCCATTCCCAGAGCTCGTTGGTCCAGTCATAGCAGTTGAAGAGATGGTTGGTAGTTTCCTCCTGCTGCTCACATAATGGGCAGCGGGAGGGACCTATGAAACCTCTTTTGGTTAGATTTTCCCAAGTTAGGACCTTCTTGTTTTGCACAAGCCACAGGAACAGTTTGATTTTGGGCCATAGAATCCCATCCCAGACATTTTCATACCAAGCTACTTTATCCTGCTCCTCCCTGTTATCCAAGTAATGCCTAGCTTCTTTCAGGTTGAAGGAGCCGCCAGCCAGCATGCCCCAGCGGAGTTTGTCTGGACCGTGCATTTCTCTAATAACTCTTTTGCTAAGAGTGTCATTGAGGGTATTGTTTAGATTCTGCAGATGTTCCTCCGGGGGAGGGGGAGTTAGCTGCCATCTCCGCCATTGCTGCGGTTCATTGCTTTGCGCCCAGAAGTGATGGACTTTTGTTTTTCCATTTTCCCAATACCACTGCTGCAAAGGATGAAAATTAGGGCTTTCCAGTATCGGGAGCTGTTTCCAAGCATCTTCCCAGAAGAGAGCCGAATGCCCATTTCTTATCTCCCAGAAGCAATGATTCTGAATTATATGTCGATTTGCTCGGGCTAAGTTCCAAATGGGGGAGCCCATCGGGACCTCGGTGATTCTGATAAGCTCTTCGTGCTGCCAATGAGCTGCGTATTTGGCTTTCCACAGTTTTGCCCAGGGAGTGTGGGGCTCAGTTAACCATCTCCACCATAGCTTGGCTCCGTTGGCCTTATTGATAGTGCCAGGATCCTGCAATCCAATTCCTCCGAAGGTTTTGGGTTTGCATAGCTTATCCCAAGCCATCAACGCCCATTTTTGCTTGCCAGAGTTGCCCGACCATAGGAACGTTCGTTGGATGGTTCTAATTTTCTGAAGGACTCCTTGCGGTGTAGGGAGAATCGAGAGCATATAGTTAGGAATTGCTTGAAGAACCGCTTTGGTCATTATCAAACGCCCTGCTAAATTTAGGACTCTGTTGGTCCAGTGGTTGCATTTGTCAGCAAGCTTGTTTGTCAGCTTTTCCCAATGAGCTTTCTGCCAGGGCTTGTCAGTGAGGGGGATTCCTAAATACTTGGAGGGGAGACAGCTTCGCTTGAACCCAAGGATCGCAGTCAGATGTCTTTGAACCGCCAGATGGGTATTAAAAAAGAATATCATGGATTTGTCAAAGTTGAAATCCATTCCAGAAGCCTGACTGAACAGGGTGAGAATTTTCTTGAAACCTTTTGCTTCTTTAACAGTAGGCGTGCCATGTAGCATGGTGTCATCCACGAATTGCTGGTGAGTTGTGGCCGGAAAATTGGTTAAAGGCTGCAGACCCTTTATCAGATTGTTCTCCTGAGCAGATTTGATGAGACGGCTGAACCCTTCCATTAGAATAACAAAAAGAAACGGGGAGATTGGGTCTCCCTGCCTTATACCCCTGGTTGGGTAGAAAGGTTGAGAGGGGGCTCCATTGATCAGAATAGAATGGTTAGGCGTTTTGATCAGAGCTAAGATCCACGTTATCCATCTTGTACTGAATCCAAAAGCTAGGAGGACAACTTCGAGATAGGCCCAACTTACTTTGTCGTAAGCTTTTGAGAGGTCCAGTTGAATAATCATGCCTGCCTTTCTTAGTGTATTTAGAGTATGAATCATTTCATGGGCTAACAAGACATTATCCATGATCTGTCGCCCCTCCACGTACCCTGATTGTTCTTCTGAAATTATTTGAGGTAGGATAGGTTTTAGTCTGTTAGCAATGACTTTTGAAATGATCTTATAAACCACATTGCAGAGGGCAATTGGCCTAAATTTGGACGGAGTGCAGGCATCTTTTTCCTTTGGGATCAGAGCAATGAAAGTGGAGTTTAGTGACTTTAAGATTGAGGATGATAATCTTGAATCTTCCACCACTTCCCAAATGTCTTTTTTCACTATGTCCCAGCAAGCTTTGAAAAAATCTACTGTAAATCCATCAGGTCCTGGAGCCTTCCCATTAGCCATCTCTCTGACCGCCACCTCCACCTCCTGGAGAGAAATTGGTTGCTCCAGGGCACTGTTTTGCTCATCGGTGATGAGTTTGGGTATGGATGAGGTAACTCTGGCGATGGCCTCCCTTCGGTTGTAATCTGGTTCGGTGGCAATGGATTGAAAATGTCTGCGAAGTTGATTGGTGATATCCTGGTGTGAGCTGAGAATTTCTCCATGCTCTCCTTGTAATCTGGTGATTCTATTGCTGCATCTATAGTCAATGGCAGACCTGTGGAAGAACTTAGTATTTCTTTCTCCCTCCTTTAACCATTGATTGCGTGACTTTTGCTTCCATAGTATTTCTTCCTGCTTGCACCTTTCCTCCCATTCCTTCATGAGCTGCTTTTCCATGTCGATGGATTCCCGTGATGTGTTACCCTGAATCCATTCATTGTGGATCTCCTCCAATTGCTGCTCCAGATGGCGTTTATCTGCAAATATGTTCCCAAAAACCTCTCGATTCCAAGTTTTCAGTTGTGCTTTGATATACTTGAGCCTCGCTTGTAAGTTGAACATTTTTGTACCCTTTACCGGCAGAGGAGTCTTCCACCACGTTTTAACGCTGCTGAGGAAATCTTTATGGGTGAGCCAGAATCTTTCGAAGCGAAAGGGCCTATTTTTGGGGGTGCCTGAAATTGACATTTGCAGAGAGATGGGCCAATGGTCTGATCCCCCAGAAGGCAGGATTTCAGAACTTATAATATTCCCTTCCAGGAGGAGGCTTTCGGAGACCAGATAGCGATCCAGACGGGAGGCTATAAGCCTATCTCCTCCTTGTCTATTGGTCCAAGTAAACAAGCCATTGCTAGGCTTTATGTCTACTAGGCTTAGATCTTGAATAGAGGCATTAAAAGCTTGGGCATCATTGCTGAGAATTCTGGTACCTCCTTTCTTTTCCTCAAGTGAGGTTATCATGTTGAAGTCCCCACCATAAACAGCCCGAGAGGTGCTGTGCCTGTGATGCAGGCTGGTTAATTGACGGAGCAGCAATAATTTGTCCTCCAGACGTTGGGGGCTGTAGATATTGACAAATACGAAGGATCCTTCTTCTCCGATGATTTGCATTTGCAAGGCTAGGAAGTGCTTCGCAGCTTCAGCATTAATGAGATGGTAGACATTTGGGTTCCACAGGATGGCTAAGCCTCCGCTCATTCCAGTTCCTTCCACAGCCAGATGCTCGAGATGCTTGCTCAGTATTTTAGTTAACTCATTCTGCTTCTGAATTGTGCATTTGGTTTCCTGAAGGAAGACCATATCCGGTTTTTCTTGAGTAATTTTCTTTTTCAGGAGCCTCTGTTTCCTGAGGCTTCCCAGTCCTCTTGCATTCCATGAGAGGACTTTCATAGTGAACTGGGATTAGGATGAGAAGGAGAAAGCCTCAAGGGCTTTCATCTTTCCCGAGTTTATCAGAAGTTGACCTAATTCGAAGAGAGCATCTTTGTTTGATCTTATTCCTCGTTTCTTTTTGTATTGGATGCTAGCTTGCGTCTGGTGTAGGGTTTGTGATTTGATGCCCAGGCTTCTGGTAGCACCACGACCCCGTTTCACACCTCTTGTTATTGCATCCTGTCTGGCTAGGAATAGATGGTTGATTCTGTTGATTTCTTCTTCTGGTACTTTGTCTATCCCTTTTTGTTTCCATTTTTCTACTATTGAGTTAAGATCTAGCCCTTCTTTCTCCAAAATCTCATCCAATTCTAGGTCTTCTGTGCCCTGTTCAGTGAGGACCATGTCCTCATATCCTTCTTGGTGCTTATTTTCTGAGCTTGCTGCATTGAGATTCCCGGAATCGAGGGTGTCTTTAGTCTGATCATTTATCTGATTTACTGGATCTGGATCTGCCTTGTTCCTTTGAGAGTCCTCTCCCAGTATCTCAAAAGGATTTGTAGTGTCAGTGTTTGGATCTGCTGTTTTAGGGTGATTTCTGCGATTGGCTCTGTGCCTTCGAGTGGGCCGTATAAATCCATCCGAAGATGAAGAGGGTTTCCCTTTGGGGAGTTCCTCCATTTTATTTTGAGGGCATTCTCTGATTAGATGCCCATGCTCATGGCACTTCCGGCATCTGAAAGGTATTTTCTCATAGTCTATAGTTTGAAAGTAGGTTTCATCTCTGTAGTCTAACCAAAGTCCTTCATGCAAAGGTCCAGAAACATCCATTTCAACACAGATGCGAGCATAAGTTGTGTACCTTTTTTGAAGAGTGGCTTCAGAAGCCCGGACAAAGGTGCCCAGAGTATTGCCAATTTGTTCCAACGATGCTGGCCTGCAATAGTCAATTGGCAAGGAGAAAAGTCTGATCCAGACTGGTACCTGATTGAAGGTTTCCTGCTCAGGTGCAAAGTTAGGTTTCCATGGCCGCATGTAGAGGCCCGCAGAAGCATAGAAGTAGGGAACTCCCTCAAAGATCCGGTCCTTGTCGTCCAGATTGGTAAATACCACCGTAAAAAAGCCCTTGGCTCCTAGGTGAAGCTGTACTTCCCCTCGCGGTTTCCAAACTTGCTTGATCCATTGACAGAGAGCTTTCTCACTGGGCCAGAACCCCATGAATTTGCATATTATCGCGTAGATTGACATGTGATCCCGGTATTCTTGTAGATCTGGATCAGTGATGTTTACCCTAAGGCTGTCAAGAGCTTTTGGTTTGCATCGCCCTTGCAATTTTGGTTGTGCTTTGTTTCCTCCAGTATTTTCAGATCGACCAAGCTAAGCATTTTGATCGGCATTATCATTCATATCTGCAGCGTTGCTTTGTGGATCTGCCTCTTGCGAGGGTTGATTTAGACTGGATCCTTCTTTGCTGGTAGATCCCTTCCCCGTTCCTGCCGTAAAGCGATCTGAGAGTATCTCAGTGTGGCCGGCGTGATCACGAGTTGTTGAGGAGCCTGGGATTCTCGAACCCTCGGTCGACTTCTTTCCTTTGTCTATTATTACTTGTTTGAAGGTGGGGGCTCTAGGGGCCCCCGGTCGTCCCATCTTCTGCGCCAGTTTCAGTCCTTGTTGCCGCAGATCTTGGAGGCGATCTCGGCTTTTTGCCAGCGTTCTGGCCTTGGATCAGAGAGCGATCTTCAAAACCCTAGTTTCTACCTCAGAAAACCCCGATGAGTTGAAGCCATTGACAGAGCGAGCAACCTTCCTAAACCTCTTTTTATATTATATATATATATTTATTATTATTATTATTATTATTTTAATGATGAGACACATATGTGTCTAAAATCAAATTTATTAAATCAAATTGGACTCTTAGACCACATGCCATGTGGAGCAGAATTTGTTATTCACTTGGATTCTTCTGCTTTAAACTTGCCAGGTTTAAACAGTTCAAAACAAATCATTTTTTCCTCATGTAATCTGCAAAATGGAGCTCCAAAGAACCCTGAATTTCTCCCAAATAACTACGAAATCCAGCAAATCGCTCACATGTTACCTAATTCACCCTGTTGCCAAAAAAAAACCCATGTTTTATTGTTTCCTAACTTTCGTTGGTTTGCTTAGAAAATGCGTTTTAAAATCGAGTGTTTTTAACAGTTGCGCATTTCTGGCAATTACTTCTACAAAAAAAAAAAATTGTTGTGGTTTGATTTTTTTACTTGCAGGTTTTGATGTGTAATTGCTTGTCTCTCATAGAGAAGGTCAGATCAATCTCCCTCATTCCAATTACCTGTAATGGAAACTGCAATCTTTTCTTTATCAATAATTTCTTCATGTGATACACTTTCATTGTCTGTCTCTGCAATTGAATCTGCAATCTTCTCTTCATCGGCAATTTGCAATCTTCTCTTCATCATCAGTTTCTTCATCCGATACAACTTCATTTTCTGTCTTGGAAAATTTTAAAATTGATTTCTAATAACTGCTGCTTGAGGAAGACCGAATATGGAAAAGAAAAGGTTCCTTTTTTTTATTGCAGTGCATGGGTCTTTGTGTGGATTGAAGGCCTGCATATATGTGTAAGGCAAAGCCAAAGGCTGGCCTCATGCATATGTGTGGGCCTACTTTCCATGGACCATAAAAAAAGAAAATTATTATGTATTGTTTTGTTTTGTTTTTTTTTTTTTTAAACTGTGCTCATGCAATTCAATAAATCAGAAAAATATTGAGAGGATGCAAAACATTAAAATTTGCAGAACCGATAAAAAAAAAGGATCATGACTCAAACGAAGATTTTCAATAGAATTGTAGATCAATTTCCAGTAAAATTTTTAACGAATTTTTGAATTTAATTTTTAAATTGACTGATCTAATTTTCTGATCTTCCAGGTCACAACGAGACGCAGGAAGAGAGCATACTAGTCAGCTTCGTCAAATAAATTCATATTTTCACATACAAATTTTATTTCTGATGGTGATAAAAAACGAAGTGATTCTTACTATGTCATTGAAATTTGTTCAAAATGAATTAATCAATGTTGATTATTATTCTTTTGAAAACAAAATAAAAAAATTCTAAATTCTAACTAAGTTTGGTTTTATTTTTATTTTTCCTATCTATAAAAAAAACTATATTTTTTAATTTTATTTTTAAGTATATTCATGCTTCCAATGAAGCCATTTACGGATTAGAATCTTTGAAATATTCATATCCAAACTTGAAAAATGTACCTGATTGTTTGTAAGGATATGAAAAATCGTCTTGATGTTTCGATTTTCCGCAAGGCTCTTGAAGAATTGATGAATGTTGTGGCGCAATCGCTTTTTGATACCATTCCTCAATGTAGTCTTTGGGCTGCATTCTAGATCATTTGTACATAAATGGTTAGTAAAAACTAAAAACTAAAAAATAAAATACACTCTAGACTGAAAGCTAGTTCTTATGCACACTTCCTCGGCAACGACACCAAAATGTTGGGGCAAAGTGATTTCCTGTCATTTAATTTGTCAATCCGAGGGTTTCGTAAACTTGTGAAGCATGCATGTATTGTATGTGCTAGAAATTATCTTTCAGTTTAGATCAATCTAGCGACAGAATAACGAAAACCAATTCATCTAATCTATGAAATCAAATAATGAAAATTAAATTCAACTAACCTATGAATCAAGTAACGAAAATAAAGAAAACAAATTCAAAAGAAAATATAGTGCACAATCACACTTGTAGGAATTGAAATTTTAATCTAAGAAATCATTTCAAAGCATGTAAAGAAAAACAACTAATGTATATTTAGTTACTCCAACATTCAATATGAAGTGCCACCTTCTTGAGATGATGTTAAGTAACCAACTATACCTAATGATCTAGAAAAGCAGTTAAAGTATGCAGAAGATAACTAAGTAATTTCATTAATTAAACATTCAATCATTCAGTCTTGAAATATGATAGAATCAACTTCTTGGAATTACCATTAGGAATATCAGTGATGCAACTAAATGAGAATATAAAAGCATATGTAAAATAATGTAAAGCTAACTGTGAACAACCAATGTATGTTTTATTTAATCCAACATTCACTGTGAAGTATTACCCTCTTGAGATGTTGTGTAAGAAATCAATTATACCTTAGTTTCTAAATTCCTAGAAAGCAAGTAAAATGTGCAGAGGAAAAAAAAATCAATAACTGTATGAATTATACATTCAATCATTTAGTTTAGAATCATCTTCTTGAAATTACCTTTGAGAACATCCATTGACACAATTAAGTAATAATTCTATTCTAAGAAAGTAAATGACAAAACATGAAAGGAAACTAAATAATTGTGAGCTCTATTGCCTCAAACTTAGTCCAATTGGAAAATAGATAAATCTTTTCCTATTGAAATGTTTTTAAATAAGCAAATATTACACAATCATTCTAAAACTAATACTAAGAAAGCAAATAAAATTTAATCTATAAAAGCAAGTAAATCTCACACATTTTAGGCAGTTGATCTAAAAGTATGAGAGATGGTAAATCTAGATGCTCCATATGTAAGCACAACCAAATCAAAATGAAGGAACATTCATGAGTAAGGTGCCACAATCTAATTATTTATTCAAAGCTTGAGCATAACTCCAATTTTACACATGATTTGATAGGATAAAGCTTCCCCTATTTATACAAAAGATGAGAAGTTATCTCATTAATGAGAGTCCATGAATCTCTCCCTATATCTCTAGAGTTACAATCCAAATAGGAAGTGATAAGGCACATGTCTTCTTAGAGTTACAATACAAATAGTAAATGAGACACATATCCTTATGATACCATGATCTTCTTCATCCAAATTCGAATTTGGCCTTAGGAGGCCACATAAGGGTCTTTTGGAAGCTTCTTTTTGACCTACACATGGCAAAAAACTCATTCCACTTGTTAGGTATAAGTATGTGCATATTATTTTCTAATTTTTAACCACAAATTCACTTATAAATACTAGGAATTAATAAAGTTTGGAAAAACATAAATTTAACCCAATAGTGGTAATGGTAAGGTAAATATAATGAAATGGAGGTGGAGTGAAGGTGATAATATGGAAATATAATTGAAAATGTAATGGAAGTGAATAACAATTTCAAGGCCCAACACAGGGTCCATCGAAAGTATGAAACATGTGTACTCCTTGGATGAGGAATTAATTTTTTCATCCAACGAGTACTTCCACTTGAAATTTGAGTAAAACTTTGGGAGATAAGTTGAAAATGCGAGTTGAAGAAGTAGTTTTATTATTTTATTATTTTTTAATATTTTTACCCTTTTACTTAAAAAATGATGAATCATCCCCCATGGTTGACATCATCATCTTGAATCCTATTGGTTATTATAAATTTTATTTTTGTTGTACATTTTTCTCAGAAGGCCCATTTTAGACCTCAAAATTCCCCTAATGTCAATGACAGTGTTCTACTAGAAGCTCAAGGCCGAGTAGCAAAGGGTTCCATTTGTCTAGAGAACATCAAGTTTTATCAGTGTGTTTGTTCAACTTGTTTTGAAAATGATAGAACTATATCTTTCATGCCTCTTGTTGGGGCTTTTGATTTGATGATATATAGACTTAGCACAAGTAGAGAATTAGAGGAGAAAACATGGTGGACGGATTACACACAAAATAATTTGTATATTTCACAATACAAATCACACTGATAAATCCAATAATTATGGGTATTATGAGATCCAACCAATTCGAAATATGAATAGGGAGGTTGAGATATTCTCTCAACATCCACCTAAAAATCTGCAACCAATTCTAAAGTGAGCATAGAATAATTATCTTCAAGTGCATATAGGTAAATCCATCAATATGGGTTGAAGCTAAAGTGGAACAAACATTGAAAAGTTGAGTGGAATAATCAGTAAGTACACACAACAATTATAAATGTCACATGTTTCAAGCTACTTCACTAGTTAATTATAGCAAAAACATTTGACATACACCTTCCTATTCCAGTTGATGCTACCATTCCTCATATACGAACCTCCATGGGTTTTGCTTCTTATGCACCAAAGAGGGATTCATCGCTTCTAAAAATCAATCATTTCCTTGTGTAAAGGAATACATGTTGAGGGCTGAATTTGTCACTACTGAATATGCAAGTATAAATCCCAACATGGTTTTTCTCTATGTTTTAAGAAGAGGCCATTTTAGCATTTCAAAATTGTGATATGGAAGATAAATTGTGACTTGACGCAAAGTAGGAAGATTAGATAAAGCAGGTTGCAAGTTGCATATGTTTTTGACAAGGGAACTGTAAATAAAAAATGTGACCAACACTATAGTCTAAACTGCAACTTGTGTTATCTCTCAAACCTGCAACCTCCTTAGATTTATCACATGCAATAAAATCATTATGCATATCTTGTGTTCCACCTCCCACATATGCCGTCTTCTCTGGATAGACTGTGCGAATGTGACCTATGCTACAGAGAGATAGATGTTATACAAATTTTTAATTATGGTGTAGAAAGGTTCAAAAGGGAAAATTATGATCTCATATTGTGGATACCAGTGAGCGGCCTAAACAAGAAGTTGAACTATTTTAGGAAATGTGCCAAGTGTCTGCTGCAACAAATCCAAACCTTGTGATATTTGTTATAGATATTTTCATGTGACTCCAAAGCCAAATACGTTTCTTCGTTTGGTATTGGAACTCACTCATGTCTAGGCAGTGAGATGGAGATGATTTTCCCCATTCACCACCTTACAACAAAATAAAGGTATGATATTTTAGGGTTGGAGAATGGAATTAAATAAGGTCCTTCCCCTATTCCCAAGAAAGGAATTCCGATAAATATGAGCATAAATAATGGAAGAATGGTAAATATTACCAAAAATATTTCATAAATGGTTACATGTACAACCTATTGATCTACTAGAGTTCTCTGTCAATTCTTTCCGAAATGGGCTGCAAATTAGGGGTTTTGAATTACTCTATAGCTCAAAGTATTATTCCATGAGTGGAAATGCATCACCATTGTTTTCTATTCCTTTTTGTTTGGTGCCTTTGAAAATATAAAATATGGGGAGAATTTTTTGGTGTCCAATATCATATCGTTGCATTGCTACTTGCATGGTATGTTTTCATTTCATAACTCATACTTCCAAGCACACGATGTGTCAACCACAAGCTTGGCCCTTTTCAGCTTCAATGAAAATCCATACCTAAATGCATACTAGGAATGGAATTAAAGAAGATGAAGTTTTTTTTTAGTTTCTCCCATAACCCCTTTGTCGAAAATTCCACAACCAAATTCACATCGTGCTTGAATTGAAAGTTGAAAGTTGTGACTCTGTTAAAGTCACAAATCTTACCTTCAGGTTGAAAATCAATTTTATATTTGGTAATGAGACTTTAACTGGAATGTGTGATTAATGGTAAGGATCAAATCGATGATTAGGTCATCTTCGTCGTCATCATCATCATCATATTGCAAATCACAAATGCAATGATCAATTGTGATATAGTTTGAAAATGCGACCTGCATTGTGGATAGATGATGTGACTTCCATTATGGGAAAATTTGTGACTAGTCCTCTGTTTTGTCTTTCACCACGTTGCAGGTCACACTTGAGGTTTGCAGTGTGACTTAAATTTGAAAGAATGACTTACACTGGATCTCTGAAATGTGACTTGTCTTGTGGTGCTGAAATAAGAACACCTTTCTATGGAAATCATTGATGCAATAACTATTTTAAATCCTATATTATAATGTGTTGAAAGGTTAAATCACACAAGCCACATGAATTTAATGCACTATTGTAGGGGAAAAATATAAATACATGGGATATAAAACATATCCCATGCATTAGAAACCCAAATGACACACCGTGATGTGATGGGAGGCAATGCAGGATAATATGTTGCATGAAACAAATAAATATTCCAAGGTTATTCAAATGTTTCTATAAGAAAATTTCAAATGATGTTTTGGAAAGAATATATATAAGAGGCACTGAAATCATATGTTTCATTTGTGAAAAGGAAAAACCATTCCCTATTTAAAGTAAGAGATAATACATCAATCACTACACAAGGGAAATTATGTCAAATGCTTTGTGGGAGAGTATAGTAAATGTGATGCAAAAGAATTAAAAACATATCAAAAATGCAATATGATTGGAGTAACAAGTAATCGTTGTGATATTACAACTACCACATTGAATTTACAATACGTTTTCTAAGTTGAATGTATCACATGAGTGTTGCATTAAAGTGGTGACACAGTTGCAAAAAAAAATCAACAAGGACTACATTGGATACAATGCATAGCATAAGAAAAATATAGCAACATATTTAAGAAAATGAGTTGTAACAAATATTGTATTGCATTGCATAGAAAAAGACACATTGATGCTAAAAATAAGAAACCTAAGGAACTATGAATTAAATTAATAAACCAACTTGGCACCAAGATGAAATCAACATATTAGGGTTGTGAACTACCACCGATATCGAAGCATTTATTTATATTTTTATTTTATGATAATGGTTTCATATTTCGTTATAGTTAAGCTTTTTTATGTTGCATATTAATTATCAATTGTGTGTTTACAAGATTTAAATTACGGAGTGGGTCTACCCATCCACATATAAAAACTTCATGAACACATGATCTAAATCAGTCACAATAGTTGGATAATCAACTCAACACTAAAGTCACCTCAGGTTTTAAACAAGACATCAAAGGGTTTCTCTAAATTGCAGTGTCTCTCCTACAAGTTGCCACCTCAAATCTTGTGGCACTTGTCTTGTAATATTTTGCATATTGTCTTGTCATAAATATTTCAAATGTCAACATCAAGCATAGATCCATTTGATCATGAAAACATTATATATTAAATAATCATAAGTAAGTTCCAGAGTAATGAGGGTAAGTGAAAGGTTAAGGGAGAAGGTGAAATGTCACCCTCCTGATTTCTATAAATCTAATCTCATGCCTTATTTGAAGGGACTTTAGCACTTGAGCTGGGAATGACATTAGATAGTTGATTTTTCTTAAGAATATAGAGTCACTCAGCTCTTGGAAGATATTATATGAGCTGTGGTGAGGCTATGGTTTTTCTTTGGGAGATGGTATGAGCAGTGTGTGTTCCATTATTAGGATTTGATGGTTTGCAGGACATGTGATTGTATTTGCAGCAACATTAACAAGAAGTTCTCCTTTTTTGGCATTGATTTCCATGCACTTCCATGGTGGTTATAATGGCTATATGTTATTTCCTTTATTTGTGTAAGTGTGCTTTCATGTGGGCGATATGTATATGAAATAATTCATTGATATTGCACATGTGTTTCATTTTGAATATATGCTCTTGTATTCCATGCTATGTCGATAACTTATTGCAAACTAATTTGCAATTAAACGCCAGCACTTTCCTGTTCGTGTATGTCTAAGATGGTTTTATCTCACTAATCCTTCTTGTGGCATGCTTATTTTTATTGTTTTGTTGTTACATTATTGTATCATGTTCCACAAGTTTTTGGTCTTAGGTTGATCTTATTCCCATTGTATGGGAATTTCTCTCTTTCCCTTACTCTAAAATTTCCACATTTGATATCTAGGATTGAAACTTACATGTTGGAATTCAGGCCCACATACTGGATGGGGATCCTATCCCAAATAATGTGAGGTATAATTGGGAATTCACACCGAGGGGACCCCCTAACTGCTGTCGGGATACTTTTCCTCATCAACGAGTCCCGTGAGAACCAAAGGACTGGACTGTGAACAATACTTCATGTTATTTATCGACAATTATTCACAAAAATGAAAAAAAACAATTTTCTGAAGAAAAATTCAGAAGTAGTTGAATGTTTCAGAATATAAAAAGAGATGCTCGAGAATGAAATTGATCTGAGAATTAAGTGTTTAAGGTATGTTAGTGGAGGAGAATTTGCATCCAAATAATTCTAACACTTTTGTGAAGAAAAAGGGATAAAAAGGCATTTCTTAGAAGCCATGACACCACAACATAATGGATTTGCTGAAAAGAAAAACAAAACGGTAGAAGAAATGGATAGGACCATGTTGAATGATTCTAAATTAGGCGATGTATTCTAGGTTCAAGTAGTGGAGACAATTGTGAAAATTCAAAATAGAGGAATTATTAGAAACAAAAATTACAAGACCTCATATGAATTATGGAAGGGGGATACCGAAAAACATCAAGCACTTCAGAATATTCAAAAGCAAATTTTACATAAAGAGGGAATACAATAATATCAAAACATTGACTCTAGGGTATATGTATGCATATTTTTTTGGAACTCACACAAAATCAAGGCATAGAAATGTTATAATTTGAGACTCAAAAAGATATTTGAAAGAATCAATGTAACATTTGATGAATTTCATGGAAAAAAGGAAAAACAAGAAGGCTTGTCTTCAAGGGAATAAGAAACAAAAGAACCAGAATACGAAGGATGAAGAAAAGAAGAAAAATAATCAGATGAAGAGTCAACTATCAACCAAGAATAAGTAGAAGATAATAGGAAGGAACCTCCTAAGACTCCTAACTGATGGTACCAAAAGAAGAATCCATCAAAACAAATCATCAACGATATGAATTTAGGAATAGGAACCAAAAGAAGCCAGAAAATATGCATGTCAGAACATGGAAATCTTGCGCTCTTATCTACATTTAAGCTTACCAATTTTGAAGAATCTAGCCATGATGAGCATTGGATCAAATTCATGGAAGAATAAATATATCAAATCGAAAAGAATAAAACATTGGAATTGGCTCCAATACATAGGGATAAAAATTTCATTGGAAAAAAATGGGTCTTCAGGAACAATTTGAATGAAGATGTGTTGAGAAACCAAGTGTAGTGGAATTAGACTTGATTTCTCTACTTGATAATTACTTGTGAATGTTTAGATTTCTAAGAAATTATACAAAATGTTCAATCTTTGGGGAAAATAAAGAGATAAGAGACAACAAAATTAGGCTCCAAATCAGGGAAAAGCCCCACAAGGGGGGAAACCAAAAAATCCTTCTCCTATAGAATCAGATCAAAATGAGATATCCAAGACCAATACCAAGACCAAAAATTCCACCAAAAATTCCAAGTCAAACTCTCTTCCAAGTCACCTCTAATGTCAAATTCAACGATGGTCAAATTGTCCCAAATTTGGTCAACTCCTGAAATTTCAACCCCTGAAATTTTGGGCCTACAGTAGCACAAAAAAATTTAGCCTTCAAGTTTTAAATTCGATAAAGAAAAATGATCTCTTATTTAAATTCATTTCTCTATACTTTTACTTCTTCTTCCTATCCTCCTTCACATGGTTCAGATGTACTTCTTGTTTGTGAATTAATGATCTCCAAGAGAGTCAAAATTGCTTTATATATAGTTTTCCAAGAGGTCAAACATGTGTCTCTTGGAGGCCTAGGCCGACTTGTTCCAAGGAGAGTTCACTTAAAAAAATTTGGACTTATTGACTCAACATAAAATTTGAAATTATTTTCTTACAAATGTCTAAATTGGACATGGATCAATTACATTTTTCTTTGACTCATAATATATATTTTTTACTCTTTTTTACTCTATAGGCATGAAGAACATGCTTTGACCAAAAATAAATATAATAAATACATCAATGATAGTTTTACGTTACATTATGAAGATCGACAATAGTTACAATTTCAACAATATGGGTAGGTGACCAAGAACAAAGAAAAATTGGTATGTAAAGGATATGCACAAGTTGAAGGAATATATTTCGAATAGATGTTTACCCCTATTTCGAGGATGGAAGTTATCAATATGTTCTTGGCCTATAATTCTTCAATGAAAATCAAGGTTTATCAGATGGATGTCAAATCAACCTTTCTAAATGGAGAATCAGAAGAAGAAGTTTACATAGAGAAACCTGAAGGATTCCTACTCACAGAGAAGAAATAATATGTATGTAGATTGAAGATAACCTTTTATTGTCTCAAACAATCTACTAGAGCATGTTATGCATGTCTATATAGGTACTTGCATCAACAAGGTTTCAAAAAATAAAGTGTCGATATGTTGAAAATGAAACTATGGTCGGTCTTTATAATTGCTATCATACTTTGTCATTAGGTATTTATTGTAAAGTTGAACAAGAAAAAAAGAATTTTCTTTTCAAGCATAGGTTTCATGCTTATTTTATTTATTTATTAGGTCAAAGCCTCCATTGTAGGATTTTAGGGTTCCTCTTGAGTCTTAAGAGTCCTTGTCACATTTATTAGACATATATTGGGAATTTGTATCATGTAAAGAAATTTATTTTTGAGTCAAAACAATTATTTATCACCTCCCCACCAAGTTGGACCTGCCTTGTAGAAGTCGCCCCATATTGGGGAAATTCGACCTTGTGGAAGCAGTATACATAGAATAGGAGCTTGACCTATTTGGCATTTATCATTCACAAGTTCGATCTGTAGTATAAAAGCAAGAAAAAGGAGGCTGAAGTAAAGAAGAAGGAATAATAAATCAAAGGAAGACTTAGTTGAAGTTTTTTGGGAATCTATTTCTCACACATGTGAGTTTTTTAGGGTTTATGGGTAAGTTGCATGGGCCGAAATTTCTGCAGTAACTGTAGGTCTGAAATTCTGAGTTCAAGGGGATGAAATTCCATATTGAAGAATTTTTGACGGAAGTAATTATTGTTGATTCAAGCATGATATGTACACTTGGAAGGATGGTTGACTTGGTGATTGGAGGAAGTCTTTTTCTTGGTCAAAACGTCTTGGATTGTCTCACTTTTACTTTACTCTAGTATTGAATAAGAGTTGACTCGGTTTTCCACTTAAAGAGGGGTTTTTCCCTAATTGAGTGGCTACATCTTGTGTCTTTTGTTATTATGATCTTCATACATTTTTATTTGGTAATTTATTTATGAAATATAACATAATAAATAAGTAAATAATCCAACACATATCATAAGTAATTATCAAGAAAACAGGAATCAAAACCCTAATGATTATATGCATTGATTTCTCAACATGGTTTCAAAGCTGAGGTGAAGCAAGGACTATTTGAAGATTAGTTTGTTGGATATCATTTGAAGGAAGGAAAATTATCTTGAAAGGAATATCTCCATCATCAATGGAAATATATTTGAAGATGGGACTGAAGACCCTTAAATATATCTTAAAAGTTGCAAAAATCTATGGTGTCAAGTTAATCTACAATCTATCTAGGAGAATCAAAAGTGGAGGATTAATAGCAACAATTACATGTACATTTGATGATGACAAGGCATGGATAATCGATAGTGAATCCTCGAGACATATGACAGGAGAAATTGGACAGCTAAAAACTTTATTAAAAGGATCAACACATCATTTAGTGGAGATTGGAGATAACAATAGTTATGCAGTCAAAGGTCTTAGATCTACCTCGTTGAAACTAGAATATGATGGAAATATTCATCTCAATGACATCCTCTAGGTTACAGGTTTGAAAAGTAATTTACTTTATATTTCTTATCTATAAGATAAAGGAGATAGGATTTCATTTGTAGATGTAAAAGTTCTTTTTTGGGAAAGGACTCTAGTATTGAACAAGAAAGGGTTATTGGGATTCGTGAAGGAAGGTTATATAGACTTCTAAAAATATCTCCTCAAGCTCTTGTTCACATGGATATTAGTCCATATGAGCTTTTTAATAGAATATATGGGCATATTTATTATAATATATTGACCTCTTTAAGTGAAATAGTAAGAGGAATACCCAACTTGAAGGAGGATCATGAAGGAATATGTAAAGGATGCACTTTGGGGAACAATACTAGGAAACCATTCTCAAGCAATGACTCAAGCTCTAAAGAAGTGTTATACCTCATACATTCTTATGGCTGTGGTCTAATGGCAGATAAATCTCTTGGATGCCATCTATATTATGTGACCTTCATTGATGATCATTCTAGGAATACTTGGATTTATCTTCTCAAATCTAAGGATGAAGTCTTTGAAAAATTCAAGGATTTCAAATCAGAAGTGAAAATTTTGACAGAAACAAAGTTAAAGACTCTTAAATCTGAAAATGGTGGTGAATATAAATCTAAGAAACTAACATCCTTTTGAAAGGAAGCAGGTATTAAGAGATAGCTCATAGTTCCCTATAATAACAAACAAAATGGAGTAGTAGAAAGGAAGAATAGGACTGTTGTATAATGCATCAGAAACATGATATGTGATCAATAAATTACAAAATTATTATGGGGAGAAGAAATAACGACATTAGTATACATTAAAAATATAATTCCACATAAAATTATTGAGAATATGACACTAGAAGAAGCATTCTCAAGAAAGAAGCCATGTGTAGATCATCTTTGTATTTTTGGATGTCTTGCCTACATTCACGTTCCTAAAGATAAAAGAAAGAATTTGGAATCTACTAGTTTAAAAGGTATCTTTTTTGGATATAGCCTTTCATCAAAGGCTTGTAGAATCTACATAAAATAAGGTTGTAGAATTGAAGTTAGAAGAGATGTTATATTTGATGAAAATATTGCATACAATAAGTCTAAAGATATTCTCGTTGAATCTGATGCAGAAGATATCCCACTCTTTGAAGCAGAAGAGAAACATGTAAAAGCACCTACAGATCAAGAAAAAGTAGGACCAAGTGAGCCCATTCATCCTACAATCATTCCAAAAGTAAATAAGAGGGAAAATTGGTTAAAAGCCACAATTGAAGATGATGAAGGACATGGAGTAACAAAAGATACTTTTAGAAAAAGAAAGAAACCAAAGAGGTACTCAAGATATGCGGATTATATGTCAAAAATAATTGAGTCAAAACCAACCACATTTGATCAAGCCATTCATCATGATGAATGGAAGAAATCCATGCAAGAAGAATATCAATCGATCGTGAAGAATGGGGTTTGCAAAATTATTTCTAGACCTAGTGACAAGTATGTTGTCACTTATAAATGGATATACAAAATCAAACATGCAGTTGAAGGGATCATAGATAAATACAAAGCAATATTTTTAGCAAGGCATTTCTTTCAAAAGGAATGTGTGGACTACAAACAAATATTTTCTCCTACAATTGGGTACACTACTATTAGATCCTTGATTTTTTCAGCATCTACTATAGGATGGAACATCCACCAATGGATGTCAAAACAACGTTCTTAAATGGTACCATAGATGAAGAATTTTACATTGAACAACCAAAATTGTTTGAGATACATAGCAGGGAATATCACGTCTATAGGTTAAAGAAAGCTCTATATGGTTTGAAACATGCACCTAGATCTTGGTATGCTAGAATGGATGCTTATATTTTAAAGTTGGATTTGTCAAAAGTTCTCTAGACACAAATCTCTACATTAAAGTAGTAAAGAATGAAACGAAAATTATTTTGTTTTATGTATATTATTTATATATTATAGGTGTGGAGCATAGAATTCAAGAGTGTAAGAAAATGTTGGCAACAAAATTTGAAATGAAAGATTTAGGACACATGCATTACTATTTGGGCTTGGAAGTTTGGTAGAAACCAAGATAAATCTATCTTGGTCAAGGAAAGTATATCATCAAGATTCTAAATTTTTTTGGTATGATGGACTCCAAGCCTATGATGACTCCAATGGTCACAAATTTAAATAAATTGAAAATTTTAGATTCTAGCCTCGTTGATCCTACATGTTATCGTTAGTCGGTTGACTCATTGATGTATTTGGTAAATACTAGACCCAATATATGTTATGTAGTGAATGTTCTAAGTCAATGTCAGTTGGAGACACGTTATGATCATTGGATAGTTGCTAATAATATTTTGAGGTATTTATGTGGGACTTTTCATCTCTTCCTAAAGAAATATGGAAAGGAGATCACGTTAACAAGATTTACCATTTCAGATTGGGGTGGTAGTGAGAAGGATGGAAGAAGCACTAATGGTGGTTGTTGTAGTTTGGGGTTTGTTATGATTTTTTGGATGAGTTGTAAACAAGATACAGTTTATTTTAGTAGTGCTGAGTTTAAATATGTTATTGCTTGTGAAGTTGGAAAAAAATAAGTTTTTTTAAAAAGTCTTATACCATATTTTTTTGGCGGGCCCTTAGACCCCACAATTATAAGCTGTGGTAATCAAATTAGCATGAAAATTTCTGAGGACCTCGTTTTCCATGCTAAGATTAAGCATATTAAAAATAAGAATCGCTATATTATAATTTTGGTTCAAGATGGGGTCGTGAAGCTACAATACGTGCCAACAGATGCACAAGTAGTTTATGCATTGATGAAGCCTCTTCCCAACAAGAAGTCAGTTTATTTTAAGAGCGTGTTCAAATAGTTAGATATATCTAATTTGGTTGAGAGGGAGAGATGAAGTACCATAAAATTTGTTGTATGATGGTACTTACGAGGACATTGTGGCCTGGTTAATATTGAGATCTTATTTGATGTCTAGATCCCAAAGGGAGGGTATCAGTTGGTGCTCCAGTTTAGTGTTGATACCTGGATCCATATAAGGGTTGGTGTTAGGGGTATTGTTGTATTGAAATCAAAGTTGTAGCTTGATGGTACATATAGTGGAAAATTCCTAGATGACACATTAGTCCCTGTTGGGAGGATACCTTTATTGAATAATATAACTAGTGCCAGTCTTCATAATTGTATTTGAGTCATGATGTAATGTGTTTATCAAAATAAAGAAAAATAAATTTTATTATAAAATAAATTGGATTAGTTAAATGATTTTTAGGTCAAAGCCTTCATTGTAGGCTTCTATGGTTTATGTCAAGAGTCCTTGTCCTTTTCATCATGTAAAAGTCCCTCCTTGGTCTTAATCTATCAAGAAAGAAATTTATTTTGATGTAAATTAGGTCTTTCAGGTCTCCTCTAGCAAGTTGGCCTCAAGAAGGACAAGTCAGCCTCATCAAGGGAATTCAACCTCACAGGTTTGCTATATAAAGGCAACAACTGGACCTCATTTGGATAATATATAAAAGCAAGTTCGATTTGCAATAGTTGGAGGAAGAAAAGAGAGTGAAATCCCTAAGAAGAAGGAGGAAAACCTAGCAAAGGAGAAATAAGGTTTTGTCAAGAAAAAGAAGTCAAAATTTATATTTCTAATACCAAACGTGCAAAGGTTCTGGGTTGTTGGAAAGGCCAAAATTGCGAAATTGTAGTTGGGTTGAAATACTAAAGTAGTTGGGTTGAAATTTTGAAGTCGTTGGGCCGATGTTCTGAAGTATTTGGGTCTAAATTCTATCTTTGATGAAGTATTGTTGCAGTTGATATTTGGAGTATGGGAGGACAATTTCTAGACTAACTTGGTGGAGTGAGAAGAGTCTTTTGTCTAAGGTCTTGGTATATCTCAATTTGATTTAATAATGGAAGAGTTTTACTGGGTTTTCCCCTATAGAGGGGTTTTAACCCTCACTAAGTGCCTACATTTGGTGTTGTTTATCTCCATGTTTTTATTTGATGATTGCTTGATGAAAATCAGATAAAAGAAGAAAAAATAAAGTTAATAAGACTACAAGAATATCACAAGTAATTATCAACATAAGAAAATATTTTTTCCTTTTCAATTTTCTAATAACCTTGGCAATGAGGGTATTTCAAGAATTGTGTATGTTGTAACTCTTCTATGAAAAATTTCAATTTGAGTACATCCACGTACTTATTTTTACTATTATGAATACGTCCCTAGTTAATAGGGAGTGCTGAAAATGTGACTATGGTTGTTCTTCATAGTTCCTATGGTACTTTTTCATTATGTATTTATTGTAAAGTTGAAAAGGAAGAAAAAGAAAATTAATTTCAAGAATGGGTTTCATGCTTTTTATTTATTTATTAGGTCAAATCTTCCACTGCAGGCTTCTAAGGTTTCTCTTGAGTCTTAAGAGTCTTTGTCACATTTATTATACCCTTCTTGTGAATTTATATCATGTAAAGAAATTTATTTTTGAGTCAAAACAACTAATTTTCACCTCCTCACCAAGTTGACCCTGCCTTGAAGAAGTTGCCATGGATTAGGGTAATTCAACCCTATGGAAGAAGTATAAATAGAAGAGGAGCTCGACCTATTTGGTATCCATCATCCATAAGTTAAAACTGTAATACAAGAGTAAGAAAAAGGAGACTGAAGTCAAGGATAAGGAAGAATAAGTCAAAGGAATAATAAATCGAAGTTTTTGGGGCATCTCTCTCTCACATGTGAGAGTTTTTTAGGGTTTTTGCACAAGTTGAAGGGGCCAAAATTTATGTAGTAACTGCAAGTCCAAAATTATGAGTTGTAGGGGGGTGAAATTCCAGATTGAAGAAGTTTTGAGGGAAGTAACTATTGTTGAAAGAAGCAGGATTTGTCTACTTGGAAGGACGACTGACTTCGTGAGTTGGGGAAGTCTTTGTCTTGGTCAAAAGGCGCTGGATTGTATCATTTTGACTTGATTATATTATTGAAGAAGTTTTGACTAGGTTTTCTCCTTGGAGAGGGGTTTTTCCCTAGCTAAGTGCTTAGATATTGTGTCTCTTGTTCTTGTGCTCTTCATACATTTTGATTTGGTAATTTATTGATGAAATATAACATAATAAGGAAGTAAATAAGCCAAAACATATCAAAAGTAATTATCAAGAAAAGAGGAATCAAAACCCTAATTATTATATGCATTGATTTCTCAATAGATAGCCACTTATACATAAATATTGAACAATATATCTTGAATCTCATTGAAGTATATGTGGATGACATAATCTTTGGTAGCAATGATGATAGGTTGAGTAAGAAATTTTACAATGATATATAGAGTGAGTTTGAGATGTTCTTACTTGATGAGTTTACCTTCTGCTTGGGACTTCATATATTTGATGAATATGGTGGTATATTCTTTTCTCAAACCATGTACAACTAAGAAATGTCAGAGGTTCAAAATGGAATATTGTAAACTAGTCAACACTACCTTGGTGACCGATTGCAAGTTGAGAAAGGATGATAAGTCCAAAAAAGCAGACTAGATATTGTATAGAATGATTATTTGAAGCCTATTGTATGTGATAGCTTCAAGACCAAATGTGATGCAAGCGGTTGGACAGGTGGCATGATTCGAAGAAACACCAAAATAATCCCATGTTTTTATATTAAAAAGGATCTTCTGACACCTTAAAGGAACATAATATTTTGGACTATGGTATCCAATGGGGAATGAATTGACCTTGAAAACCTATATAGATGCAGATTGGAAAGAATTATTGATGATCGCAAAAGAACAAGTGCAATATGTTTCTATTTATGTGATTTTCTCGTTTCATGGTTGAGAAAGAAGCAATCTTCAACCTCCTTGTGCATAGCAGAAGAAAAATATATCATAGCAACAACATGTTGTACTCAGGTTCTCTGGATGAAGCAAACTCTACAGTATCTCCAAGTGAAGTTTGATGAGCTAATTCTGATAGTCTATGATAAAATCGACCCCACAAGTCTCTCCAAGAATATTGTAATGTACTCAAACAAAACACATTCCTATAAAATATCAGTTTCTTCAAGAAAGTGTTGTAGAGAAGAATATCAAGGTAGAATATATTGGGATAAAGGAATACATAGATAAAATCTTCAACAAGCCTCTACCCCAAGATAAATTTGAGTATCTTCAGCAGAAGCTTGGGATTCTACCAAGTTCACACTGATATGCATTCTATCTAGTCAAGCAGACAAGGGGAGACAATAATTTTTCATAAATTCAGAAGAAAATCTTTTGTTAGGGGAAGATATCCCTCTCCATTAATGTCAAAGGGGAGAGAAATTAGGAAAATAAGAGCAGGGGCATGGAGTTAGGGGGGACAAGGATCATAACTAGAGTCTATGTGTTGCCACCAATGAAAAAGGGGGAGATTGTTGAAAATTGGTTGTCACTAATGTCAACCCAAGAAGGAGCCAGAAGAAGCCCTGCTTTCAATAACAAAAATGACAAGGAAAATAAACGTTCTTGGGATCAAGATCATATTCATTTGATTTTCCTCATGATTTCGATGATAATGGTAGGTTTCATGCCTCATAACTCCTTATGATTGAGGGGATATGCTCAATCAAAGTTGGAGGCCCTTATTGTCGTCAAGAAACCCCAAAGATGATGTGGAAAACAATTTTTAGATTGTTTTATTTGTGGCATATTTATTTCAAAAATTAATTTTAAAATAAATGATGGGCCTATCATAACAAAATTTTAAATAATAAAATTTTTCAAGGTAAATTTAATTAAATTATCATGGGTATCCTAGTTAAATTATGCCTCCAAGTTAAGTCGGTCTCCAAGAAAAATTCATTTTTGGCTCCATAAAAGACATTGAAATTCAAACTTGAGGTCGGCTTCCCACCTTGTGTAGGTCGTATTGCCCCTATATAGTCCTCCTTGTCCATTATAAATTAAGGACTCAACCCCCTTCCAAGTCCATGAATTGAAGTGATCATCTCTAAAATTTTGAAAGATCTGTGGCCTTCCTTAGTCACACCCAACTAAAGATACATGCCAAATTATGGAGATTATCTTGGAATATGAATTCTATATTTGATCCTTGGTTCTTCTATGAGATCTTGTATATGTTACTAAGGCCTCCTCGCCATGTTTCGAAGGCCACTTCTGAATTTTCAAAGCATATTTCTGGCATGTTCTTAACGGGCTTATCTTTTGTTGAATATTAGGTTAATTCTTATATCTGTCTACGGTCAATTTTCTTAGGATGTTTTATGTATTGTTCCAGGATTCCATATTTTTTTTCAATTAATTCCTTATATGTGTGTGTGTGTCTGTGTGTGTGTGTCTGACTAGGGCATGAAAAATTCAGACCATTCTTTGAGGTTTTTTTCATGCAAGACAGAGTCCCTTTTGTGGACTGATCTAGGGCTAAATGTTCTAATATTCAGCCCCTTGTGGAAATAAATATCTAATGTGTTTTTTTGAGGAATAGTGTGAGCTATGATAAGGTTTCTCTGTGGTATTTTTGGACCTAATATTTTCTTGTTCTGGTCACACTGTTCCAGGGTTATTTTTTAGATGAAATCATTGGCACATTAGGGAATCATCGTTTGTTGATGGCATTCACTATTTCTGAAGGCATATTTTTCTCAATTATTCTGGCCCCTTAGATAACCCTTATCTGAAGTATTTAGTCACATTTTTAAGGCTAACATCTTAGGCCTATTAGATATATTTCGGCACCTCTATCTAGATCATTTATGGCATAATTTTAAAGGATTATACCCACAAGTCTATGGCAGATTCTTTGTCAATTTGAAAGTATTTTTGGCATCAATTTTGAGCTCCTTGAAGCAAACATTTCTAAGATACTTGAAACATATTTTGGCAAGGCCTAATAACTGACATGAATTATCTTTGAAGTTTATCTAAGTCTTTGGATTTTTTTCATCTCACTTTTGTGGTAGCTTGATGCAGGGGCATTAGGCTCAAAAATTACTTGTACATAAAGTAGACATAGGGGGTCCCATGTCCTTTGAATTTCTTGTAAATATTAATATTTTGAATGTTTTGGTAGGAAATTGTAATTATCCTCAAGTCATTTTGAGAACACGAGAAGTTGGTGGAGATAGGAATACGAAGAGTCAGTTTAGGATTATTTCAGTTATTGAGTCTAGATTCAGGAATTGGAATGCTAAGAGTTGCTGAACTGTTTGTATAAATGTAACCCTGAAGAGGTTAGAGGAGAACCAGAGAGAGGAGGAGAGAGATTTGGAGAGGTAGAGAACCTCTTCAGCAACAGAATAGGAGGATAATGGCCACCGAATCGAATATCTAGCCTGTAATGAATTGTAAGAATTAGCTGAGATTTATCACCTGTATATATATATATATATATATATATATATATATATGAAGAATTGTTAATGAGTTACATGTGTGACTTTATGTCTTCTTGGTCAAATCGTGTGAAGGAATTATCTCACTATAACTGTTCATTTGTTGTTTAAACTCTGTGTGGCGAATACCTTGCGTGTTCGTGCGTTTGTTGATTATTCTCTGTAATTATGTATAGTATGAGTCTCTACGTATGAAGTTAAAAGTGAAATCGTGTTGAGAAATCATGTGGGGGTTTAACTCTGGTTAACGAATATTGTGTGTCAATGAAGAAAGTGGCTTTCTTGTCAGTGTTGTGTCTTGATTGTATGTGCCTTGATTATATGTGTGTTCTCCATGAGAGTATTCGAATCTCTAGCAGTTAAGAATCCGATGATATATCATGTCCGTATGGGTCGCTTGAAGTATTTATGAAAGTGCATTTGATCCGCGTGAAGCGATATAAGTGGAAATCTAGAAGTGGGGTTCATTGGATGAGTGTGGTGTAACGAGAAGCTGTGTATTGACTGAAGTAAGAGCGAAAGCGGAGCATTGAAGTGTTGGACTGGAACTTGGAGCATAGGAAGAAGCGGAACCATGACCAGATGAACAGTAACGGCAGGTTGGAGCGAACCAGTGGGTTTCATCGCACCACCTTCCGTCGGGCAAGTAGTTTTCTCCATTCACGAACGATTCCATAGAAAGATCGACACGTGGCATGGGGCGAGGTTGGAAAACCACCTTCCACTACGTGCCATTGTGTGTTATTGTTCGTGCAAGTTGCCCGAGCGATATCCATTGGATTGTAAGGAGTGGGGCGATGCAATAACAACCATTGGATGGCGCGTGGATTTAACGAAGGTATGAATTGGGTTTCATTTTGACTCCACGTTGGAAAATGCGTTGTATGTGTGGGCCCCAAGTCAAAGGTCTAATTGATCAAGACTGTTCGACTAAGGTTTACGAGTTAATAAAGGTATGCCGATTATTGTGGGACTTCATTAATAATTGAAGAACGCCATAACATATATATGGATATATTACGTATAATGGAATATGTGAACATGGGTTAATATATGTACATGCTGAGGATCAATTAATATGGTTCTAATAGCCCAAAGTATTATGTCGCGTATAATGGTTGTATATGCAAAGTTGGCGCATATGTATACATAATGGACTGTCAGGTTATAACTATAGAGGAGTGTTGAATTAATATCTCAATTCTCTGAATTGAGATATTATAATAACCCAGACTTAATTGTTAAATTTTCTAGTGTAGAATAAAGGGAGGTTGTGAGATTTCTCGAACTAGGGAAGAGGATTGGACATGAAAATTTGGATACATTTCACACAGAGATTGAGGCTGGGACCAAGGTAAACCGGGGCTAAGGGAGGGCCCCGCTGTCAAGGGGTATCAGAGCTAGAATTTAGTTGGCTCGCTGAAAAGTTTGTTTTAGAAATGCACATGTACTTAACAGGAAAGAAAAGTTGAAGTCTATTTAACAGAAGACTGCAGATTTGGAAGCCTGACATGCAGCATACATATTTGAAGTGAACAAGATTGTGGAGTGCGTGGAAGACATGATCATGATCTTGCAGGTAATTAACTTTAATCTGATTTGAAATTGAAATTGCAGAATTATGGTTGCTAAAAATTGAAGATAGAGTTGATAGTGAAGATAGTGAGCCTGGTATTCAGCTAGAGGCTGGATAAAGAGGACAATTGCAGTGTTCTCAAGAGAGATGAGTAGTGTTAACTCTGGTTGAAGGATTGTTTGCAGAAGTCAATCACAGCTTTGAGAGCAGTGATAGAAGAATCCATTAAGGGATTCTGAGTGCAGAAAGAGTGTGGCAGAACCTGGAAGATTCCCAACAGAGGTTGGATGAGCAGAGAGTAGAGGTGTTCTTGAGAAAAGTTGCAGAGTGAAGCCTAGAAGGTTCCAGAGAGAGGGGACCATTACTTGCCAAAAGTCAGAGCTCGGGAGAGAAGCTTGGTGAGGTAAGTTGCAGCAAGAGAGCTTGCTGTTGTAGAGGCTTAGTGCAGCTTGTGAGTGAAGAACTCCTAGAGAAGAAAATGGCTACTGAGAGCCATGGCAGAGACTGCAGAGATTGTAGAGGTTCTGGGAGAGGCCACAGCAGAGGAGTGAGTGAAGATGCCAAAGAAAATGACATGAGGAAGAGACTCATAGATGAAGAATATTGGAAGGAACTTGCTGAGATCAGGGAAGATTTCAATAGATTGAAACTGAGGATAGAAGAAAGCTAGAGAGTTGGTTGGCTCATGAGGAAGAATTTGAAATGGCAACCATTACAGATGAGGTTGAGGCAAAAGAAGATTTCCCTGTTGAGATAAGAACTCAGAGCAGCTGAGTTGAAAGAATAAATTTTTGTTTGTGAAGCAGAACAGAGCACAGATGAAGAGTGGAGACCTGCAGGAGATCTTGTGAGACATAGTGAAGACTTGAGGCAGCAAGAATCTTGTCTTGCTGAGGAGGAATTCATTGAGGAATTCCTGAGTTATTGGACAAGTCCAGATGATGTAGGGGCTTTTGTTCTTGAGTCTACCAAATGTGAAGTGATGACAGACTCCATAGAGGAAGAAGAACCCAGAGTTCTTGAGACAAGGATGGAAACTGAAGATTCCATGTGCAAACCTGTTCAAGAAGAAGTGCTTGAGGAAGCAGACAAGACTAAAGGGTCTTATAATTTGAAAACTAAAAATTTGTGTGTGTTTTCAGGTACACCACAGGAAGATGAACACGCTTCATATTTTGTTGATGAGAAGAAGACATTGAATCTGAAATATGTTCAGATCAATGCTGAGATAGTGAGATCTCAGGGAGAGATGAAGACAGAAGGATCAAATGAATACATCCAGCAGAATGGTGAAGCTGAGAAAGAAGGACCCACAGAGGATTGGTTGAGAACAAGCAGAGGCATAAAAGGTTGTGTAAGGTTCCCTAAATCTACTCCTATTGAAGTTGTTGAATTATATAGGAGGTTAGATTTTCAAAGAAGATAATTTGAGGAGTAGAGGACCTATGCACTGGATGGTTTGCTGAGGAAACAAGGCAGGAAGATATTCATGGATGGATTTCATGGAGCAAATGATGGAAGAAAAGTGAGACTAGCTGATAGTCTCATGAAGGATGCAGATCAGCATGCTGAGGTGCTGACAGAAGGTTTGGAAAGGAGTTCTGCATAACATACTGATGTGTTGTCAAAAGAAAAGAAGGCATTGAAGCATTGGAAATTTACTGCTAATGATCCATGTGTAGAGAAATATGATGAATAATTTCTAAGCCTTGAACCAGAATTAGAAATGGCGGGAGAAGAATTGGTGACCAGACCATCAATTGAGACCATTGGGTCTCATGGTTTTAACACTGATAGTTTATTTATGTGTAAAAGTGATGCAGAAGAAAATTCATCCTTTGAAATTGTCTTGAGAGAAGAAAAACTTTTGCTGAAGGAGGATGAGACAACCATGTCTCATATACAGGGAATTATCAATGTCATTGACAAAAAAGAGTTGGCTAGCTGGGTAGGCCAAAGCCAGCATGAAGAACAAGTTTTGGAAGCTGTTGAAGTGAGGAAGAATCAACATTCCATGCTGATAGAGGATGAATATATAGTGGCTAGAGAACTTGATTGGATCTCCAGCATCCATTAGGAGGATGAGAGGCAATTGCTGAAGATTGCCACAAAGAAGAAGGAAGAGATATTGAAGCTAACTTCCAGCATGTTGAAGATGTAAAACAAAAATAGGAGAAATGGCTGAACTATTTGCTGAGAGCATTTGAAGAAGAGAAATGGATTGCAGACCCTGGAGCAAGGATGCTTGAAGCTGTGAAGAAGAGAGGAATAGATACTAGCTTGTAGAATCAAATTCTATTTACTAGTATACTGGAGAAGTATGTTACTGCTGGTGGGAAATAAAATAGTGGATTGGTTTCTGAGAATGAATTTGCAGATGATGAACAAAATAAAAGTGTTGCAGAAGGACAGTAAGGGGAGGCCACAACACCCATGGTGGCAGTAGATGCAACATGGAGGGTGACACCTGCAGGAGTGGTAAACATATTGGCAGTGACAGATATTGAAAGCAACAACAAAGGGCAAGATAATTTCTAGCTGGAAGATAAGCTGGACATGGAGATTGAGTACATCAGAATACTGGTGATGAGAGTGACTTAGGAGCAGCAGACAGCAGCAAGGAAACAAAAGGATCTTTGTACAGGAACAACAAAAGCATATTGTGAAAGTATAGCTGGAAGTGACTTACAGAACAAAGTCTGGAAGCCTGGAGAAGATCAGTTGAAGAATGATAAAGCTGATGGACAGCAGCAAAACCAAGTATGGGATCCTGGAGGCAGAGACAAAGAGCATATGATCAGGAGACCATGAAAAATTTGAAGCTTGGGAGTCTGATGCAGGGGCATTAGGCTCAAAAGTTACTTGTACATAAAGTAGACATAGGGGGTCCCATGTCCTTTGAATTTCTTGTAAATATTAATATTTCGAATGTTTTTGTAGGAAATTATAATTATCCTCAAGTCATTTTGAGAACACAAGAAGTTGGTGGAGATAGGAATACGAAGAGTCAGTTTAGGATTAATTCAGTTATTGAGTCTATATTCAGGAATTGGAATGCTAAGAGTTGTTGAACTGTTTGTATAAATGTAACCCTGAAGAGGTTAGAGGAGAACTAGAGAGAGGAGGAGAGAGAGTTGGAGAGGTAGAGAACCTCTTCAGCAATAGAATAGGAGGATAATGGCCACCGAATCGAATATCTGGCCTGTCATGAATTGTAAGAATTAGCTGAGATTTATCACTTGTATATGTATGTATATATATATGTATGTATATATATATATATATATATATATATATATGAAGAATTGTTTATGAGTTACATGTGTGACTTTATGTTTTCTTGGTCGAATTGTGTGAAGGAATTATCTCAGTATAACTGTGCATTTGTTGTTTAAACTCTGTGTGGGGAATATCTTGCGTGTTCGTGCATTTGTTGATTATTCTCTGTAATTATGTATAGTATGAGTCTCTGTGTATGAAGTTAAAAGTGAAACCGTGTTGAGAAATCATGTGGGGGTTTAACTCTGGTTAATGGATACTGTGTGTCATTGAAGAAAGTGGCTTTCTTGTCAGTGTTGTGTCTTGATTGTATGTGCCTTGATTATATGTGTGTTCTCGATGAGAGTATTCGAATCTGTAGCAGTTAAGGATCCGAAGATAGATCATGTCTGTATGGGTCGCTTGAAGTATTTATGAAAGTGCAGTTGATCCGCGCGAAGCGATATAAGTGGAACTCTGGAAGTGGGGTTCATTAGATGAGTGTGGTGTAACGAGAAGCTATGTATTGACTGAATTAAGAGCGAAAGCAGAGCATTGAAGTGTGGGACCAGAACCTGGAGCGTAGGAAGAAGCGGAACCATGACCAGATGAACAGTAACGGCGGGTTAGAGCGAACTAGTGGGTTTCATCACACCACCTTCCGTCAGGCAAGCGGTTTTCTCCATTCGCGAGCGATTCCATATAAATATCGACACGCGGCATGGGGCGAGGTTGGAAAACCGCCTTCCACTGCGCGCCATCGCGCGTTATTGTTCGTGCAAGTTGCCTGAGCGATATCCGTCAGATTGTAAGGAGTGGGGCGATGCAATAACAACCGTTGGATGGTGTGTGTATTTAACGAAGGTATGAATTGGGTTGTGTGTTGACTCCATGTTGGAAAATGCGTTGTACATGTGGGCCCCAAGTCAAAGGTCTAATTGATTGGGACTGTCCGACTAAGGTTTACGAGTTAATAAAGGTATGCCGTTTATTGTGGGACTTCGTTAATAATTGAAGAACGCCGTAATATATATATGGATGTATTACGTATAATGGAATATGTGAATGTGGGTTAATATATGTACATGCCGAGGGTCAATTAATATGGTTCTAATAGCCCAAAGTATTATGTCGCGTATAATGATTGTATATGTGAAGTTGGTGCATATGTATACATAATGGACTATCGGGTTATAACTATAGAGGAGTGTTGAATTAATATCTCAATTCTTTGAATTGAGATATTAAAATAACCCAGACTTAATTGTTAAATTTTCCAGCGTAGAATAAAGGGAGGTTGTGAGATTACCCAGACTAGGGAAGAGGATTGGACATGAAAATTTGGATACATTTCACACACAGATTGAGGCTGGGACCAAGGTAAACCGGGGCTAAGGGAGGGCCCTGCTATCATAGCTTCAATTTTATTTTTATGAATAAGGGTTTTATTGGGTTATTATTTATGTTGGGTGCATTTGTGTAGCATACCTTTATTATTAATTTGTGGAATAATTCAGATTGTTTCCAAAGGTATTTTAAGACCAAGGTTTTTATAATATTTGGTCCACGGTAGTTATAATAAGATCATTGATCAGTTTTTTGCTTGATTATAAGTATAAAATTCCTAGCTTAACAATCATTAAGAGGCTTAATATACAATAGTGAATACTTTTTGATAAGGGCATAAGAATCAGTGTATTGGAATTAAAGGAAAATATAAGGGTGCAGAAGGTAAAGGTCATATTAGTGGAAAAGGAAGACATCTTCGGGAATATCGTTGTGAGACAGTGACTCACTTGACATTAGTCGACATAAAGGGCATCTTCAAGAAAATTTTTGACACATTTTACATCAAGTGGATTTGAAGGCATCGTCGAGTACAAAAGTGGCACACATTGTATTTGAAGACTTGAGGTACATTATTGTTTAGATTAATTTACATTTCTATCCAAATATATTTTATAATTAGTTCTGAAGTTTCTGAAGAAGTTTTATTTTCCTTTGTATATATGAACCACACATTAGTATAAAGGGTTTCATTGAATATCATTGTAAGTGGGTCACTGTCCTTGGTATGGGAGCCCACAAATTGATTTTATATTTTTTATATTTTAAGGGTGGTTAGGTGGTGCAAAACAAGACAGTGATTTCTCCTTCAGGTTGGATCCTGAAAATACTTCAAGGTGGCAAGGTGGTGCTAGGTAAAGTTGGAGCTTGTAGGGTGTTGGAGCATACTATCAGTTGTAGCTAATAAATCTAGGGTGTTGGAGTGTCCTTCTAGTAAAAGTTGGTAAAACTAGGGTGTAGGAGCATCCTTTCAGAAGTTGGAGCTTCCTGATAAATTGAATCATTTTTTAGAGTTCTAGAAAGTTAGATATTCTTTTTTAGTTGGAGTTGATAAATTTATGTACTCATAAATTATTAGAAAAATGTTCCGTAATTTTTCTTTTGAAAGGGTTTATGTTGATAAATCAATGCTTATAGGAATTAGGGTTTAATTCCTCCTTCTTGATAATTACTTTTGATTTATGTTGACTTCTTTTACTTCTATGTTACATTATATTTCATCAAGTAATTACCAAATTAAATGCATATGAAGACCACAAGAACAAGAGACACAAGATGTAAGCTCTCAGTAAGGGAAAAATCCCTCCAAGGGGAAAACCCAGTCCAACTCTTCCATTGGTAGATTCAAATCAATATGAGACAATCAAAGACCCTTTAGACCGAGAAAAAGACCTTCTTCAATCACCAAGTCAGCCATTCCTTCTATTATATGATCCATGCCAAAGTATCCAAGTGTCAACTTCTCAAATGAAGCTTCAATCCAGAATTTTGGCCCCTATCTTAAAAATTTAGGACTTGTAATTGATTTAGAAATTTTGGCCAAGATTCAATCCAAAAAAATCACACGTGTGAGAGAGATATGGCCAAAAATAAGTTCTTGTATTCCCCATATTCTTCCTTCTTTATTTATCTCTTATTTTCTGCCTCTTTCTCTTGTATATTGAATTTGTTGAGTGTGTGTTCCAAATGAATCGAGTTCCCTCTCTATATATACTACTTCTATTGGGTCGAATAGACCTAATCTAGGATGAATTCATGAGGATAGTTCCGACTTGGTGTGGAGGTGAAAAACAAAAAATTTGACTTAAAATAATTATGTTTACATGATAAAAAAACCCAAGAAGGGTTTAATAAAAATGAAAATGACTCTATTGACTCAAGGCAAAACCTAGAAGCCTTCAATGGAGGATTTGAACTAGAAAATAAATAAAATAGCATGAAACCCATGCCTCAAAATATATTTTCTCTTACAATAAATTTATTTTCATCAAATACAATTATGAAAGCCAACACCAATTACATTCTTCAAAACTCCCTCTTAACTCGGGAGGTATTCATAATTACACACACACACACACACACACACACACACACACACATATATATATATATAGGTACATGGAAGATCTCAAAAAGATATGAACTATGAAGAGTCATAGCACACTTATTTCTATAGATTATATACCTAACCAGGGTACTCTAATCAGGTGGGACTAAGGTGTACTCAATCTTTAGCCACTCTAGGTACCATCAAGATTTTAGGCTCTAACACCAACTCAGGGATCTAGGTGTGTATCTAAGGTTAAATCTCAAAGACCAATGCCACCGTCCCTACTTTGAGATCCAGACATCAACATATAGGCTGGTCAGATGTTTTCCCAAGCATATTGTTCCCAAAAGATGCTTCATATCTCCATATCAACTAAATTTGTAATATCGATCAATCAAAGAATCCTTCTAAAATATTTGAACTTCTTATTTGGAAGAGATTTTGTCAACATTAAAACTACATGTTCATCTGTCGGAATATATTGTAGCTTCATGACCCCATCCTACACCAAACTTATAATGTATTGGTACTTGTTATTGATATTCTTAATCCTTGCATGAAACACATGGTCTTTAGACATCTTGATGTTGTTTTTATTATCAAAATTTATCACAGTAGGATCTAATGTCCTTCCAAATAAATCTTATAGTTTTCTTAACCATTATAAAAGTAATTTATCTACATTATGGATCAAAAAATTATTAGATCTAAAAAAAATTCTTCTTTTCCTACTTCATGCAACAACATATTTGGATTCAGCACTACGTAAAGAAACAATATATTGTTTTCTACTCATCCATGAAATTATTACAGATCCCAAACTAAAACAACCACTAGTATTACTTCTTCCATTAGTCTCACTACCACCCCATTGAGAATTAATAAAACGTGTTAATTTAACTTCCTTTTCATCATACTTTAAGAAATTATTAATTTTTCTACAAAGGAATCTCAAGATATGCCTCGAAGCTATCCAACAGTCATGACGAGGATCTAGCTAAAATTGACTAAGAATGTTTATAGAAAAGCATATGTCAGGTATGGTATTCACCAAGTACATCAAAGAGCCCACCAATTTAGGATAGCTTGTATGATCAATGAGATTAGAGTCAGAGCTTTTCAAATTATTTAGATTTGTGATCTTGGGAGTAGTCATAGGCTCAGAATCCATCATACAAAACTTTTGTAACATATTTATTATGTACTTTCCTTGACCAATATATATCTCATTGGGTTTCTTCCAAACTTCCAATCCCATGTAATAATGCATGAGTCCCGGATCTTTCATTTCAAATTTTGATACCAACATTTTATTGTAGTCTATAATTATGCGCTCTACACCTGTAATAACTAAATCCTCTACATCCAAAAGTATAGTAATGGGTTCAATATTCACTATCTTGATGTAGAGGCTTTCATCAAAAAAACTTTTGATGAAGCTAATCCTTAAAGGACATGCATCCATCCTTGCATACCAAGCCCTAGGAGCTTGATTCAAGACATATATAGCTTTATTTAGTCTGCAAACACGAGTATCCCTACTATATATCTCAAAGCATTATGATTGTTAAATATATACTTCTTCATCAATGGTTCCATTTAGAAATGTTGTATCCATTTGATGGATATCCCATCCTATAGAAACAGCTAGAGAAAGCTTGAAATATCTAATAGTAGTGTACCTGGTAGGGGGAGCAAAGGATTATTCATAATCTATTCCTTCCCTTTGAGAGAAACCAATTGCAACAAATATTTCTTTGTATTTTTCTATGCTTCCATCAATGACATGTTTGATTTTGTAAATCCATTTAGAAGTGACAACAGGTTTGTCACTAGGCCTAGGAACGATTTCTCAAACCCCATTTTTCATGATACATTGACATTCTTCTTGCATTTATTTTTTCCATTCTTATTGATGAGTGACTTCTTCAAAGGTTGGTTATTCTACTTTGATTAACTTCGTCATGTATGTTGCATATCCCGAGTATCATTTTGGTCTTTTTATTTCTTTGAAATTTCTTTTAGTTGCCACATGTCCTTTGGCATATTCAAGTGTAGCTTTAACCAATTTGGCCTCTTCTTTGTTTCAGGAATTATTATAGGTTCAATAGGATCACTTGGTCCTTATTTTTCTTGGTTTGTATGTGTATTTTTAGTTTTCTCTTCTTCTTCAAATTGTGGTACATATTATTCATGAGATTCGATTGGTATATCCTTAGATATTTTGTAGGCATGGTTTTCATCAAATATAACATCCCTGCTAACTTCATTTTTTCTTTCTTATTTGATTTATATTCTAGAAGCATTTTATGAAAGGTTATAACCAATAAATATTACTTTTATACTTGTATATTATAACTTCTTTCTCTTCTATTTTGGAACATAAATGTATGCAATCCAAATATTCAGAGATGCCCAACAAATTGATTTTTCCCTGTGAATGCTTCTTATGATGTGATATTATCAAGGATTCTATGAGTAATTATATTTTGTATGTATACTTTAGTCATGGTTGATTCTCCCCATAGAAATTTTGGTATATCTTTATCAAATATCATAGTCCTTATGCATTCTCCAATGGTTCCGTTTTTCATTTCTACTACTCCAGTGTGTTCAGGGTTGTAGGGAACAATGAGCTCCCTCTTAACGTTTTCTTATTTACAATATGATATAATTAATTTTGAAGTGTATTCACCTCCATTGTTGGATCTCAAAGTTTTTATATCTATTTTAGTTAAGATCTAAACTTTGGATCTAAATTCCTTGAACTTTTAAAATACTTTGTCCTTTTCTTGAGAAGATAGAGCCGTGTCTTTATATAGTGAGAATCAATGAAGGTCACATAGTCAAGATAGTTTCCAAGAGGTTTATTAGACATGGTCTCACAAACATCAAAATGAATGGGTTATAATATCTCCTTAGACCTTGTGTCATTACTTGTAAAAGGTTTCCTAGTTTTAGTGTCAGTTTTTGCATCCTACCACCAGTGATAAAAAAAAATACCTTTTCATATCATATTAGGGTCCCATTATAAAGATTTTTTCATTCCATTAGGTCATCATGCAAAAATTTGGTCATTGGAGGTAGCCCAAGTTCAAACCTCACTCTTTTCAAAAATTTCATAACTTGTTGGCTCATTTCACCATTTTGCTGAGTGTACATCAGTCATGAGTTGTCATCATCATGAAATTCATTCAGTTAGAGTCTTCATTAGGTATTAGGTTTTTCAAGGTCCATCAAATCACCATTTTCATGCATAAAATTCCAACAAGTAAGAGAGTGAAAATAAACACATTTTATTATGAAAGTTTGTTTTGTAAATTTAATTTCAATTCATTATATAATTTTATGTTTCTTAATATGTAATAATTTATCATGGTTCCAAGGTAGCTGCATAATCAAGGTTACATCAGCCAAGTAAGTCAAATTTAAAAAATTCACAGTGTTCCAAATCCACCAAAATATATAATTCAAAGGATCAAGATCAAAAAAATGAAAGGTGAATTGCAATGTTTAAGTTGAGTTTGAAAAGGAAAATGTGGGTCCAATGCCTATTTTTGAAATTTCATCAAGTATAAAGGTTCATAAAAGACCAAGGAGACATTCATTTTCATCCTCATGCATTGATCTCTCACCTTCCCCAAGTCAAGAATCAAATTTTCATCAAGAAATTTGAATTTCCATGAAGGCATTGCACTGCTGCTTCATGCACTGTGCTTTTGCATGGGAGGCGTTGCGCTCCTGCTTCATGCGTTGTGCTTTTGACAGCTTTCACCTGTAACCTCCAAATATTCATTGCATGTGGTCCAATAATAAAATCAGGGTTTTATTAATCAAATGAAAGTAAGTTACATCTCTCAAAGCCCTCCTTTCACTTCATAATTTCAAATTTATGGTGTAAACCCTCCTCACTCATAATTTCAGGTTTTGAGCAAAGAAACCCTAGCTTTCACCCTTGCAAGACAAATGTTTTCTCCCTAGACACTATTTTCCCTTTCCACACTTCATAAAACACTCCCCCTACCCCTACATCACCTTATCTCTCATTTCCAAGTCCCATCTCCAAATACCCTACCCCTAGGCTGCATTTTCCTAGGTAGCCACACTATATCCCTTTAATCAAAATTCCTACCTATCTCCCTAAGTTTTTATATCCCCCACCACCTCCCTAGGCTCCCTTTTGTGAGATGGTCCAAAAAGTACAACATCACCCTACTTTGACCAGATTTTTCATTTCTAACCTCCAAGACAACCAAGTGACCATTGTAGGGGTGACATTTTCCATCTCCACATATATTATTGTTGCAACCACAGGGATACCCAATGTGGGTGAAAAATGGTTTAAGGCCACAGACATAGATACCCAGCATTATGAATCATTTCTCAAGGCACGGTATAAAAATGACAAAAAGAAATTCTTTCCTTTTAGTCACCTACTTGATAGATTTTCTCCCATGATGAAGATAATCATGAAATATTTCACTTGTGAGGGAAAATTCTCCATGCTATACACCTATCACATCAGGTTGCTCATGCATTTCACTAGGGTGAAATTTCTCAACAAACCTCACTACTTGTACATGAGTATTGATAATATGTCCTACATAGTGAAGAACAGAGAGTATGAAGATCAGATGAATAGAATCTTCCATCACTCTCTAATCCAAATAATTGTCCTTCATCATCTCAATCAATTGAACATTGCATGGGGGACCTTCATTGAGAATGATGCCTTTAGTTTTGGTCTATATTATTCACTTCTTTTCTCATGGCAAGGATTCGATGTTGTTGCATTGATCACTGAACACTTTTTGTAATCAGAATTTTGGCAAGAAATAACAAAGTTACAACTATTTTGATGGAATTCCTGTGGTAAATTGATTTGAAATTACATATCAATTCTCAGTATCATTCACCAAGGGAAGTGGTGAGGGGAAAAAGTCGAGGGTTTTTCTGAGGCGGAAGCTAGGGTTTCGAAGGCCGCCCTCTGATCCGAAACCAGAACGCTGGCTAAAAGCCGAGATCGCATCCAAGATCTGCGGCAACAAGGGTTGAAAATGACGCAGAAGATGGGACGCCCGGGGGCCCCTGGAGCCCCCACCTTCAAACAGGTCATAATAGACAAAGGGAAGAAGCCGGATGAGAGTTTAAGAATCGTGGGCTCCTCTGCAAACCCAGATCACGCCAGCCACATGGAGACAATCTCAGATCGCTTCGCAACCGGAACAGGGAAGGGATCTACAAGCAGACAAGGAGCCAATCTAACTCAACTTTCGCAGAAGGCAGATCCACAAAGCAAGGATGCAGATCTGAACAAAATTGACGAACAAATAGCCCAGCATGATCGATCTGAAAATGCTGAAGGGAACAAAGCGCAACCAAAATTGCAGGGACGATGCAAACCAAAAGCTATGGACAGCCTGAGGGTAAGTATTACAGATCCAGAACTTCAGGAATACCGAGATCACATGTCAATATATGCGATAATTTGCAAATTCATGGGGTTCTGGCCCAGTGAAAAAGCGTTGTGTCATTGGATCAAGCAAGTTTGGAAACCGCGAGGAAATGTCCAGCTGCACCTAGGAGCCAAAGGATTTTTCACGGTGATATTCACCAATCTGGATGACAAAGACCGGATCTTTGAGGGAGGTCCTTACTTCTATGCCTCGGCAGGCCTCTACATGCGGCCATGGAAACCTAACTTTGCACCTGAGCAAGAAACCTTCACCCAGGTACCAGTCTGGATTAGACTTTTCTCCTTGCCAATTGACTATTGGAGACCAGCAGCGTTGGAACAAATCGGCAACACGTTGGGCACCTTTGTCCGAGCATCTGAAGCCACTCTTCAAAAAAGGTACACAACTTATGCCTGCATCTGTGTTGAAATGGATGTATCAGGACCTTTGCATGAAGGACTTTGGTTAGACTACAGAGATGAAACCTACTTTCAAACTATAGACTATGAGCAAATACCCTTTAGATGCCGAAAATGCCACGAGCATGGGCATCTAATCAGAGAATGCCCTCAAAATAAGACGGAGGAGCCCCCCAAAGGGAAACCCTCTGCTACCATGGATGGATTCACAAGGCCTACTGGAAGGCATAGAGCCAATCGTAGAAATCATCCTAAGTCAGCAGATCCAAACAAAGACACCACAAATCCATTCGAGATACTGGGAGAGGACTCTCAAGGGAACAAGGCAGATCCTGATCTAGAGAATCAGATAAATGAGCAGACTCAAGATACCCTAGATCCCGAAAATATCAAGGCAGCAAACTCTGAAAACAAAGAAGAAGATGAGGACATGATCCTCAGTGAACAGGGCACAGAAGACCTAGAACTGGATGAAATCTTGGAGAAAGAAGGGTTGGATCTTAACTCAATAGTAGAACAATGGAAACAAAAAGGGATAGACAAAGTACCAGAAGAAGAAATAAGCAAGATCAACCATCTACTACTAGCTAGACAAGATGCAATAACAAGAAATTTGAAAAAGGGTCGTAGTGCTCCCAGAAGCCTGGGAATCAAATCACAAACCCTACACCAGACGCAAGCCAGTAGTCAGTACAAAAAGAAAAGAGGAAGAAGATCAAACAAAGATGCTCTCTACGAGTTAGGCCAACTGTTGATCAACTCGGGAAAGATGAAAGCCCTTGAGGCTTTCTCCTTCTCTTCCTAATCTCAGTTAACTATGAAAGTCCTCTCATGGAATGCAAGAGGACTAGGAAGCCTCAGGAAACAGAGGCTCCTGAAAAAGAAAATTACTCAAGAAAGACCGGATATGGTTTTCCTCCAGGAAACCAAATGCACAATTCAAAAGCAAAATGAGATAACTAAAAGACTAAGCAAGCATCTAGAGCATCTAGCGGTGGAAGGAACTGGCATGAGTGGAGGCTTAGCCATCCTGTGGAATCCAAATGTCTATCATCTAATCAATGCTGAAGCAGCGAAACATTTCCTAGCTATTCAAATGCAAATCATCGGAGAAGAAGGATCCTTTCTGTTCGTCAATGTCTATAGCCCCCAAAGGGTGAATGACAAACTGTTGCTACTACGGCAACTAACCAGCCTGCATCACAGACACAGCAACTCTCGGACTATCTATGGAGGGGACTTCAACATGATAACATCACTCGAGGAAAAGAAAGGAGGCATCAGAATCCTCAGCAATGAGGCCCATGCTTTTAATGACTTCATTCGAGAAATAAGCCTAGTAGACATAAAGCCAAGCAATGGCTTGTACACCTGGACCAACAGGCAAGGAGGAGAGAGGCTAATAGCCTCAAGACTGGATCGTTACCTGGTTTCCGAAAGCCTAATCCTGGAAGGGAACACTATAGGATCGGAAATCCTGCCTTCTGGGGGCTCAGACCACTGGCCCATTACTCTGGAACTATCAATTTCAGGCACCCCCAAGAACAGGCCCTTTCATTTCGAAAGGTTTTGGCTCAACCATAAAGACTTCATCAGCAATATTAAAACTTGGTGGAATACTCCACTACAGACAAAAGGTACAAAAATGTTCAACCTTCAGGCAAGGCTCAAGCACATTAAAACACAACTGAAAACTTGGAATCGGGAGGTATTTGGGAATATATTTGCAGATAAACGCCAGCTGGAGCAGAAGCTGGAGGAAATCCACAACGAATGGATTCAGGGAAAAACAACATAGGAATCCATTGACAAGGAAAAACAGCTCATGCAAGAATGGGAAGAACGAAGCAAGCAAGAAGAAATTCTGTGGAAGCAAAAATCCCGCAACCAATGGCTAAAGGAGGGAGAAAGAAATACCAAGTTCTTCCATAGATCTGCCATTGACTACAGATGTAGCAACAGAATTACCAGATTACAAGGAGAGAATGGAGAAAGTTTCAGCTCACACCAGGATATTACCAATCAGCTTCGCAGACACTTTCAAGACATTGCCACTGAACCTGATTACAATCGAAGAGAAGCCATCGACAAAGTCACCTCTGCCATACCCAGACTCATCACCGATGAGCAAAACAGTGCCCTGGAAAGACCGGTTTCTCTCCAGGAGGTGGAGGTAGCGGTCAGAGAAATGGCCAACGGGAAGGCCCCAGGACCAGATGGATTCACAGTAGACTTTTTCAAAGCTTGCTGGGATATTGTAAAAGAAGACATATGGGAGGTGGTGGAAGACTCAAGATTATCATCCTCAATCTTAAAGTCTCTAAATTCTACTTTCATTGCCTTAATCCCAAAAGAAAAAGATGCCTGCACTCCGTCCAAGTATAGACCAATTGCTCTCTGCAATGTGGTTTATAAGATCATTTCCAAAGTCATAGCAAACAGATTAAAACCTATCCTACCGGGAATAATCTCAGAAGAACAATCAGGATACGTGGAAGGGAGACAAATCATGGATAATGTTTTATTAGCTCATGAAATGATCCATACTCTAAAAACCCAAAGAAAAGCAGGCATGATAATGCAACTGGACCTATCGAAAGCTTATGACAAAGTAAGCTGGGCCTATCTAGAAGCTGTCTTACAAGCCTTTGGATTCAGCAACAGGTGGATAACTTGGATCTTAGCTCTCATCAAAACGCCCAATCATTCGATCCTGGTAAATGGAGCCCCGTCTCAACCTTTCTACCCAACCAGGGGTATAAGGCAAGGAGACCCAATCTCCCCGTTTCTTTTTGTTATTCTGATGGAAGGGTTCAGTCGTCTCATAAAGCATGCTCAGGAGAACAATACAATAAAAGGTCTGAAACCTCTGAACAATTTTCCGGCCACAACTCACCAGCAGTTTGTGGATGACACCATGCTGCATGGCACGCCTATTGTCAAAGAAGCAAAAGGATTCAAAAAAATACTCACCCTGTTCAGTAAGGCTTCCGGAATGGATTTCAATTTTGACAAATCCATGATATTCTTCTTTAATACTCATCTGGCGGTCCAAAGACACCTGACTGCGATCCTGGGTTTCAAACGAAGTTGCCTTCCCTCAAAATACTTAGGAATTCCCCTAACGGACAAGCCCTGGCAGAAAGCTCACTGGGAAAGGCTGATAAACAAGCTGGAGGACAAATGCAACCACTGTACCAACAGAGTTCTAAACTTAGCAGGACGTTTGGTAATGACCAAAGCGGTTCTTCAAGCAATTCCCAGCTACATGCTCTCAATCCTACCTACTCCACAAGGAGTTCTGCAGAAAATAAGAAGCGTCCAAAGGAAATTCCTATGGTCGGGCAACTCTGGCAAGCCAAAATGGGCGTTGGTGGCATGGGATAAGCTCTGCAAGCCCAAGATTTTTGGTGGTCTTGGATTACAGGATCCTGGCACCATCAATAAAGCCAACGGGGCCAAGCTATGGTGGAGATGGCTAACCGAGCCCCAAACTCCCTGGGTAAAACTTTGGAAAGCCAAATACGCAGCACATTGGCAGCATGAAGAGCTCATCAAAATCACAGAGGTCCCGATAGGCTCCTCCATTTGGAACCTAGCCAGAGAAAATCGACACATAATTCAGAATCACTGCTTCTCGGAGATCAGAAATGGAAGTTCGGCTCTTCTTTGGGAAGATGCCTGGCAACAACTCCCAAAACTGGAAAGCCCCACTCTCCATCCTCTGCAACAATGGTATCGGGAAAATGGGAAAACAAAAGTACATCACTTCTGGGAGCAAGGCAATGATCAGCAGCAATGGCGAAAATGGCAGCTCACTCCCCTTCCCCAGGAGGAGCATTTGCAAAATCTAAACAGAACACTCAATGAAGCGCTTAGCAAAAGAATCCTTAGAGAAGTGCACGGACCAGACAAACTGTGCTGGGGCATGATGGATGGAGGGTCTTTCAACCTAAAAGAAGCTAGGTATCACCTGGATAACAGGGAGGAGCAGGATAAGGTTGCTTGGCATGAGAATGTCTGGAAGGGAATCCTTTGGCCCAAAATCAAACTGTTCCTGTGGCTTTTGCAGAACAAAAAAGTCCTAACTTGGGAAAACCTAATCAAAAGGGGCTTCACTGGTCCGTCCCGATGCCCATTATGCGAGCAGCAGGAGGAAACTACCAACCACCTCTTCAATAGCTGCAAATGGACCAACGAACTATGGGAATGGCTGCAAGAAATCTTCCAGCAATCAGATAGACAACGTAACTCAATTCAAGAAACCATAACAAACTGGCGAGCTCAATTATCCAATAATATTATGGTTAACGCACTATGGGCAAACAGTCCAGGCTTCATCATATGGAACGTATGGAAGGAAAGGAACAACCGAATCTTCCAAAAGTGCAGGAAACGTCAAACCGATGATCTAAAAACAATCATCATAAAGGGGCTCACGGAGACAATACGCACCTGGTGTACAGAGGAAGAGATGGATACCATCAGCCCCAATGATAGAAGAATTCTGAGCATTTTCGGCCTCACTAACGCAGCAGAACACCTTGTGACAAAAACAAGTCTGCGACCAATGCACTCTCTGATCACCTGGCAGTGTCCGCCCAATGGATTCTGCAAATTAAACTTCGATGGGGCCGCAAAGGGCAACCCAGGCCCAGCAGGAGCGGGAGGAGTTCTAAGGGATGAAAACGGAGGAATCATTCACATCCTCAGCAAAAACTTGGGGGAAACCACTAATAACTATGCAGAATTCACAGCGCTGGAATAGGGTCTCCGACTCTTGATACAGTTGGGCAAAAGAAAAGCAATCGTGGAAGGTGACTCTAAGCTGGCCATAACTACTGCAAAAAAGATCCAACAGGGAACACAACCAGCCAAAGCAATTAAGCATTGGAGGCTAGCGGCGATAACAGAAAGAATAGCGCAACATTTGCCCTCTCTCAGTGGTGTAGTCTTACAATATGTGAGGAGGCAAGCGAATTCCCTCGCGGACCACATTGCAAACTATGCGGTCGACAACCCAACTCACGCCTGGGACACGTGTTGGAAGGAGCTCAGAGATGACAAGCTCCGGGATCAGTGCAGTATCATTTCAAAAAAGGACCTGAATGCTGACGACTCCAGGGGACGGACGGAAGGACAGGCATCATCAGAAGATCAGACGTAACGGTTTGGTGATTGCGCTGGGCGATCGGCACACGCAGGAGAATTTAACGAAAAGCCATCGGAACCAGCAAGCCTTAATGAGTGAAAGTAATGATAGAAGAAACAGCTCCACCGAGCGCCTTAAGCGCTGGAAGACAGCGTGTGAAGGATCTCACAGCAAATCGAATTACTTCGACCACTCACCCAGTCTTAATGACAACTCATTATGGCAACTTGCCCGCAATAATGGATTGGATTGGCCACCCCGCGGCGAGCTTCAACCCCCCCCTCGCCATCTCCCTTTAATTACCCCTCCCCACAATCCTCCTCTTTCATTCTTACGCTGTTCTGTCTATGTGCAGGTTCCGGTTCTATCCCAATCTTCAAAGTTTCGCAACAGAACAGGTGCAGAAACAGGCTCGGAAGCTATGGCAGAAATCAATCCGAGGAGCATCAAAGCCTCCCAAGCCCTCAAAAGAGCAGTGGAATGCTACGAAGAATCAGTGTCCAAGCGAGGGAAACAGACGATAGAGGTTCTGGAGGAAGAAGTAGAATTGGCCCGAGCACACACAGACGATATCAACATCAGCGAAGAGGTAGACTGGCTTGTGGATCCAGGAACCCCTTCCACTCGGCACACCCAATTCCTGCAAACGCAAGTGGTAGCTTGGCAAGTCAAGACAATGCTAGCTAAATCCATAGCCATGCAAGGAGCTGCAGTGAAAGAAACATTCGCAGCCACGACCATTGCTTCAACTCAGAACACTGCACGTCTCGACAAGCTGGAAATCGCACTGAACTCACTCACCGCGGAGCTAAAACAGCAAGGCATGACCATGGAGAAGTTCGTCCGCAGATTCGAACTCTATCTCCGCCATGTTCAAAATGTCTCCATCGAGCTAGCCACAGATGCAGAGCAAGCTACTGTAATCAGAAGGTTCAAGCCACGGGTCCCAACCCCAGGAGGAGAAGGCACACCTTCAGGCGAGGGAGGGCACTCGGGGGCATCTACTCCTAACATCTAAGAGGCGCAGCCATCTCTTCTTCCTGCTGCCATCAGGTCGACCCTGATTTTAGTAATCAGGCTTCTCGTTAGTCGTTTTTATTTCTTTCTGGTATGTAACAGGCCTTTATGGCCATCGTAATTATGATAACCTCGTTTTGTCGCCGAAGGGGGTCCTGCGTGACAACCCGGTAAATTTTGGTTTTGGTTAAGAGCTAAGGTGATCAATTGTCAAAGCTGAGTAGCTGTGCATCGATAAGCTCTCTGAAAATTGTAGCAAAGCAGGCTATGGAATCCAAGCCGTAAGTCTTCGCCTTCTTCTGTTGTAACCTCTGTTTATATCGTAATATAATGTTACTACTTACTTAAAAAAAAAAAAAAAAAAAAAATATTGATTTGAAATTGTTTCTTCTCATGTTATGGAAATGTCTGAAATTATTGTGATTCATATTCATTCCATTTATGAATTTAATTGCTTCCTAAGTCTGAAAGACATAATTCATTAAGTTTATGCTCTGTTTTGGAGGAATAGTTATAGTTTTTTTCATTTTCTACTAGTAGAAAAGAATTCATATTTATTATGCTCTTTTCTCAAACCCTGGCAGTCTAAACCACTCCATCAAGATATCATTTTGTTTTGAAGAGCTTACCTACCTTGCTCCATCAGATCCCTGCAATTATGATACTTTTTTGCCCTGACATAATTTCTTCCCTGGCCTATTCACAATCCAACACCTCAAAATTAAATCAAACAAACCTATGTGCTACCATACCTAGCCTAATATCTCATTGATCCAATCATATTGGTTGAGATCCATTGGAGAGAGCCCTCTCCTTCCTAGTAGGGCTAGCTAATTGGCAAAATATTGGTCATTGGTTACCTTTGCTGGTCTCTTTTCAGCCTCGGAGATCCGGTGGAGTGATAACACCTAGTGTTATTTCCAAATCACATCCCTTGCATACTCTTTTATGGTCTTCCCTGATGTTGAGGATTCCCTTTACCATTTGACTTAGAGAGGGTATTATCTTGTAATGAATATGCACATATATTCTATGCCAAAGTTCAATAAGATTAATCTCCATGTGAACAAAAACTTGAGGAGATAGTGTTATAACTCTATATAGCATTCCTTCATGAATCCTAGTAACTGTTGCCTTTTCAAAACTAGAATATTTTCCCAAAACCAAGAATTTACCATCTACAAAAGCAACTATATCTCCTTTTTCTTCTAAACAAGAAATGGAAAGTAAATTCTTTTTCAAAACTGACAAATAGAGGACATTGTTGAGGTGTATCTTTTCTCCACTTTCTAGCTTCAATGATGTAGACTTAAGGCCTTTGATAATGTTTTAGCATAATTTGACTCAGATAAAAGTCAAGAGAGGCTCTGAGAAATTCAAGGTTGTTGAGGAACAGTTGTTAAAATTTCAAGAAGGCCTACAACATGCTGAAAAGGATAACCAAAATCTCAACGAGGATTTATCATCACATGTGCACTGGAACCAAAATTAGGAAAGAAACAACATTGGAGGTGTAATCTAAGCCAGAGGAGAAGAAAAGAATAAAAGTGTGCAGCAAGGGTCAAGTTGGGCTTATTCGCATGCAAAAAAATTCAAGATTTGGGTCGATTGATGCGTTTAGAACATTGCACACAGGTAAGGGTTGAGTCGTACAAATATATGTGTAGAACATTGTTCAAAGGCTTATTTACAATCACATGTGGAAGGCCTGATCGCATATCAAAAAGATCAGGAGGAATAGAACATGGTTGAATCGCCTAAATGCGAAATGTGATACGAGGACCAGATGCGATATATTTCGAAGCTCGAATCTAAAGTTTTTAAAGTCTGGCCATGGGACCCTCTCACATATCACACATCGCAAGCTCACAAGGGATAGCAATCATAATATAACGGGATTTTCTGAAGTGCGAAGTGTGATATAGAAGCATACGTGATGGAAGTTATCACTAAATTCTAAAGGCTTTTAAGTCCGGGTACATGGGTTTTTCCTTTGTAAAAATCGCATTGGAGGGAAAAAGTGGACTATAACATAGAAAGTTGGAATGCCGACATGCGAAGTGCAACAAGGGCTGTACACGATGCAACTCAGAACTATGATTTAATATATTCCAAACAAACATCGCAAGTTCAGGAGGAATGGTGCTCATGAATATGTTATGAATGCCAAAATGTGAAATGCGACAAGTTTTTATATTGCCGATTGAGATTTGCAATCGGCCCCACCTCCACTTGCCACGTCATCCCTACCTTTATCGCACATCGCACATTTCACATTGAAATCTCCAGAGGAATGGCGCTCATGAATATGTTATAAATGCCGAAATGCAAAATGCGATAAAGGGATGGACACGATAGTTTTCAAATGAAAATGGAATATCTTTTAAAGTCCAGTCTTATAGCAGTTACAAAGGAAAGTATGTACACAGGGTAGACTCGATAAGAAAAGACCCAACGCTATGTGAAGAACATTGGTATGTTTTTGTAGAAGTTTATTAATAAAATACTAAACGTTTCGAGCACGAGCAAAAGAGGAAGAGTCAGGTAGTAGGTGACATGAAGACACTGTTCGAAACACAAAAGCATAGGCAGAGTCCGGTAGAGATGCGTTTATGCAGACTATTAGGATATCATACCAGAAACGGAAGGAGATGCATCAGCTACAAATCAGATTCAAAAAAAGGATTATATTTCAAGTTTTATTTTTTTTTCTTTGTTAATATTGAAGCTACAATGATGTCCTCTATTGCAATGTAATAATTAGTTTAACATTTTAGGCAGTCTAGGAGTTTCAAGAAGCTCGATTAGTTACAAACTACTTTTGTTTGTATTTACGGAAGAGAGAAAGAGAGAGGAGGGGTTCCAAGTTCTAGACCTCCTGGAGACGACATTTTATACTTATTTTTCTAATGGGTGAATGAAATAAGCAACAAGTTTCCTGCAACTTTTGATGGCGATTCATGTTTCTTATGTCATTTTATGTTTTTTCTTCCTTAAATGAAGTGAAGTAAAGAAGCACTTGGTCTCTTATTTACATTTCTAAGTAAGATTTAAATAGCCTTAATAAGGGCTCCTTCACTCCAACTCCTCTCCCTTCAAAAATTCTCTCTGAAACTTAAAAGTAATGGATTCCGTGTTTACAACATATATTTTGAGTTTCCTCTTTCTCCATGAAGTCTCTTTGAAACTTAAAAGTAATAGATTTTGTGTTTACAACATATTATTTTGAGTTTCCTCTCTCTCCATGAATTCTCTCTGAAACTTAAAAGTAATAGATTCTATGTTTACAACATATTACTTTGAGTTTCCTCTACGGTTCTTCTTTTCCATTCAGATATCAGCAGTCAAGGGCATTGTGAAATATTTTATTATTCCAGATCATTAAGGGTTTTAGAAAACTAGTTTCCAGAGGGATAGAAAAAAGACCTCATGATAAAATTATTTTTGTGATACACTTTTAAAATGTCTTAAGCATTGATTCCTTTCAAAACCGAGGGATTGTTTCTTAAGAACCAACATTTTATGGCGCCATTGTTGGGGATGAAGGCACAAAGTTGTTTTTCCCTGGGTATTAAGATCTATTTCTTGATGGTGAATAATATTTTTCTTCTGATTGTATTATTGATCTTAACACAACTCTATCTCCTAAATATGAGAGGATAGATGATTGTTGCATTACAATTCATGAAGATAATATGTCACAGTCCAGGCATAAAGATGAGGATTCATCATCTTTGGGTGATAACATTCTACCTCATAAACAATATGCTTCTTTAAATCTTGGAACCAAGGTGATTTTAAAACCCTTGGTGCTACCTATATTTCTTCATCAATATCATTTAAAAAGATTTAAATTTCTGCCAATTTTTTTTGGAGAAAGTGACAAGGTTGCAGCCGAAAAACACCTCCTATCATTTGAATACTTTTTGGATAAATTTCAAATTTTCTATGAAGATGTGGCTTCAAGGATGTTTTTTCATTCATTAAAGTGGGGTGCTCAGGATTGGTTCCAGTGTTTGGAGGAAGGTTCAATTAGTTCATGGTAGAGTCTTCAAGACATATTTCTTAGATATTGGGGCGAGCACAAGTCATATGAAAAACACCTTTTGGAGTTATATTCTATCGAGAGGCAGAGTAATGAATCAATAGATGTGTTTAATAGGAGGTTTCAAAAAATACATTTCATCATGCCGAAAGAAATTTTACCTCCTGAAGATGCAGCTATGATATACTATTTGAGGGCTCGTTCTATTATCTTGTCTTTTTATCTCAAGGAGAGAAAGCCTTACACTCTGGAGTTGATGTTTCTTTATGCATAGGAAATTGAACATAATGTGTGGGCTTGTAGAAATTTTTCTTGTCATGTTGAAAGAACAAGTTTTGTTTAAGACAAGAGGGCCTGCCAAGAAAATGTTTGAATTTCTTTATAAGAGAATGCAAATTCAGAGATAAAAAAAATATTCTCAAAAGGTGTCATAGGATTCCTATATTGCTGAAACACAATAATTTAAGCTTTTTTAAGATTCTGGTCAAAAATTCATTGCAACAACTGAACTACATGTTTAAAGCCTTGAAGATCATTACAATTTTCATAATTTTAATGATTTTGTGAATAGAGGAGAAACTAGTGGAGCTCCTCAAGTGTGTTTGCAGGAGGGGGGATATTTTTTTCAAGAATTGGTGTTATACGAAAAACATCATCATTATGAGGAACAAACCTTAGATTTATCTTTTCGCCCTAAATGGTTGTCAGCAAAAAACAACAATCAATCTTTTCACATACAACCTCAAATTGAGCTGTCAAATAGTGAAGGAAGCTACCCTATTCAAATAAGTCTACATCAGCAATATGTTCAAGAAAATGAGGCAGCAAAAAATTGGTCTCATCAGTTCTATGATCCAATAGCTGACTATATGAAAAATTTCTTTTGTCAGCAACAAGCATTTATGCAAAGGTATGTGCAAAGCTTTATATCTGGAAAACTTTCATGGTACCTCCTTATTGTGATCTTCAAATTTCAACAGTATGGAGGCATTAGGTCTAACATGCAGATTTTGGATTGGTGCCATTGGAAGACTGAATTCACCTGATTAAGTTCATACATGAATACATATATAGGAGTTTTGCATAAATAAGCTCAGAAGTTGAGCATTTTTAGTTGTAGTATTTCTAGTTCGGTATTTTCAGTTTAAGAATAAAGGAAGAAGTCCAAAGTGTAGCAAGTTTTAGGAGGATTTCATACTGGATCAACTCCCATTTGGGATTGACTCCATACCCAATAACGTTTACTGATCTACAAGTTCTCAACACTTTTCTACCAAAGTGTTGTCCCCAATTGGAGCTATATGTTGTAGCATAATTTGACTCAGCTAGAAGTCAAGAGAGGCTCTGAGCAATTCAAGGTTGTTGAGGAACAATTGTTAAAATTTCAAGAAGACCTGCAACATGCTCAAAAGGATAACCACAAGCTCAACGAGGATTAATCATGACATGTGTGTTGGCCACCTATAAAATTTGTTCTATAAAAAGGTGGCCAAAACATTGTTTAGCCTCCAAGGAACAGTTTCATTGCAGAAAGTGTATCTCTTGAAGCCTCTGGAAGACATCATATCCTTGTTTCAATCTTCATTGCTGTTCCCATTTCAAGCTCAGAAAATTCTGCTGAATTCCATGAGAAAGACTGCTGCAAAATCCCCTTTTTTCCCCTTCCTACACACAGAAACTAACCTTCATTTTTAATCTCTTGTTCCCCATCAAGATCCCTCATTCTCATAATTTTTCCATCTGCCCTTCATCAAAATCCCTTTCATAAGGTTTTAAGATCCTTTGTGGCCTTATCAAAACCCCCAAAACCCTCTGAAAACCATTGAAGATCCATGAAAAAAATCACATTTTCATATTAAGGGTTTAAGCCCCCTTGGGCTAAGTCCCTAACTCTATAACCCCCGGTCATATGCTTCTCCATGCGCCCACAGGCTCCGCAATCGGACGCCAAGCCATTTTGAATAAATATTTCCGCCCAAAGTTTAAAACCTTTGGTTATATATTAAATTTGTCGGATTTACTATGAAAAAACTTTTCTGCCAATGCAAAATTCCAAATTAATCTCTGTCGTCGATCTGATCCGTTGATCTACGGTGCGAAACCTATCATGGTCGGTGGTCCCCGCTGCGCCAAAAACTGTGTAGAAACAGGCGGTATCCATCACACCGCCTTCTGAGGGATGGTGGTATTTTTCATTTCGGAGTGATTCCATACAACGGTTGACGCGTGGCACCAGCACCATTTGAAAAACGCCCCTCCATCGTGCGTTAATGTTCATCTAGAGATTCGGCGTGATATTGTTGTGCACCATCCGATCTGGGGCGGGCCATCCGACGGTAGTCGCTTCCTGAAGATGTGCGGGAGTTAACCTAGGCAAACAATGCCCCTGGCCCACCGTCCATCGCTCTCTGACACATTCTCAACCGTCGATATCCTCCTGACATCGATGGTCTAGATTTTATTGCATGCCCCGCCGTTGCCCGGTCCCAGTGCCACATCAACATCCACGTGGAAAATTTCTATTGGGTGGGTCTCCGTGGTTTCCTCGTCCAGTCAGCATTTCCGGACCCGAGAACTTTACTTAACATGATTTAATTGGATTTTTGATGTCCGGGTGTATTTTCTAAAGTTTATTGGTGCCCGATCTCCACCGTTGATCATGTGGGCCAATCTCATCCGATGGCCCACGATCATCCCGAACCCAACACACTATTTTTCGCCGAAACAAAAGTTTTTTAACCGATTTTCTCCAAAAACTGCCTCCTCCACGTTATTTTTCACCTCTGCTTCCCACCGTCGATCTCTGCGTGATCGACGATTCTGATTTAAACTTTTCTTCTGCCGTCTCTTTCAATTTTCTCGATCAATCTCGACCGTTGGATGATGCCATCCAACAGCCATGCTCCCTCCACATGCATTCTGAAGCAGTCAACCTATATATGCAAGTTTTTTTAATATTTTTTCATATTTTTGCAGGGTTTTAATGGTTTTTTCCGTCGTGCTGAAGAAAAATTCACAGGTCGAGGGTGACGATCCTCCCGCCTATGATTCACCACAAAATCACTTGCAGGGTTTTAAATTCGCATTTTATCAATGAATTCATGAGGCATTGATGCCATTCGACCCCTGTACAGCCTTGCACACTAGAAAACACAGTTAATCAAGCACCGATCAAGGAGTATCAGTGTCGAATACAGAACACACCAGAAACAAGAGATTGAAGAACTAAAACACAGTTCTCAAGTAAATTAAAGGTGTTTAGGAAAAGACGAAGACATCTGTCGAGCTGAGAAACCCTCCACCACCATAAGCAGAGGCCAATTGAACCCTCTCCAGCTCCCAAAGACACCTGCAGACTCATAGAAATCAAAGGAAGCTTAGTCATTACCTGAACAAAAGGTGTTTACCTGAAGACAGCTGAACAATTAATACAAATCAAAGAATATTATCTCTAATTTTTGGCAGAACCATTTTAGAAGATTAAGAACAGTTCAGAAGCACATCTTTCAATCATTATGCCTCGAAAGGCAGGAACAAATGTTATGGAGCAGAGTTAGAAATGATTACATAATTAATGATATTTGATCCTTGGGAAATCCTCCCACTTCCTCATTTATCTATAAATACCTCTGTAGAACATAAGCAAATGTTGGTCTCTAGACATCTGAATTCATGTAATGGTTTTCTGAAGCTACTGATGCACTGTGTGCAATTTAAAGATAAATAAGCTGATATGAGAAGTTTGAAGTTGTAGAGACCCTCCGGGCTTGCTGATTGTAACTAGTTTGAACATCAAATACAAGCTGTTGATTTATGGGATCCTGATTTGTGTCAATGGTGATGTGTTCCTCACTGTCAATTGTTATTTTCTTTAAAGTTTCACTCTGTTCATTTTCTCTGATAAGGAACAACAAACATAGAGCTAGGACTTACTCTCAGTGGTACCCTACTCTTACTGAAAGCTTTATTTTCTGTGTTTTTCTCTTGTTAACACTGAGTATATTAAAGCAGGTTAGTTTCAAAGCACTTTCCTGATCTAGATTTCTCATTATGATGATCATCAGTGTTTTCCTTTAGAATATGCTGAAAGCAGGTTGGTTTCAAAGTACTCACCCGATCTTAAGTTGTTCTAACTGTTTTTGAATGTTTTTGACTGGAAGTACTTCAAAGCAGGTTAGTTTAAAAGGACTTACCTGATCTCAGAATGCTTTTATATTTTGTTTCTCTAAAGTCAAATTAATTCAATGCAGGCTAGTTTAAAAGTACTTACTTGATCACAAAATTCTTTTATGTTTTGTCTCTCTAAGAACATGTTGAAAGAAAGATAGTTTAAAAGCACTTACTTGATCTTAGACTGTGCACTGTTCTTCATTTTATTTTGTCTTCACTTCCTATCTGTTTCACTCCATAAATCACCTTAAGAGATCCTTTGACATATGTGGCTTGCCCCATGGATCCTTCTTGAACCTTGCTGTCCAATTAAAATCCTCCTATGACTCCATAGCCCAATGGGTTAAAACTATCTTTGCCTTTTTCTATCAGCCAAATCATTCCTTCACTTGCAGACATCTTCACCCTTCATTTTGAACTACCTTCACCTTCATCATGTCTTTTCCCAACCAAAACAAACAAAACAAAACGCATGCTCTTCATAACTAGCCTAATACCACATTTCAGGCTTTAAAGATCACATATTTAAACTCATTTATAGAGAGATCCCTCTTTGGATTTAGGAAGGGTAGATCCTTGAATCCCAAAGCGGTTTGATGTTACCCCTGTAGTTGTACTTTTGCCAACCTTTCTAATTACAGAGTCCCTAACATAATGGCAACTCCACTGGGGAACTTTTAGAGTTCATAGTTGCTTGGCCAGCTTTTATGAACTCTTTAATTTTCCATACAACCACCGAAACTCAGAAAATAACCTAAAAATATTTTAGGTTGGTATTCAATAAACATGGTAGTGGACCATTAAACCTTTTACCTCCAAAAGAGCTAAAAAATTCCACTTGGAGACTCCACAATACTTAACAGACCTTAATACTCCACTGGGAATAACCCTATCATTTTAATATCATTCAAACTCAATTAGAGGACTGCAGGGTTAAAATTTGTATAAACAGATTAGTTGACCTTTTAAAGATTGTCATATCTGGTTAAACTATTTTTGTTTAAGTTGGTTCTGAAAAACATAGCATACTGGCTCCTAGAAAGATTCACACTAGAGCCTATCCTGACCCTGGTCCATCTGAGATAATTGATAACCCAGAAAGTATCCTTAGGAGGTTTCCTAGGATTAAAATCTCAACTATTTTCAGATCACCCTTGAGAGCTAATTCAGTCCCTGAAAATCTTTCATCTCTACCACAATCAAAAGCTGACTTAGTAAATCCATTTAGAATTAGGTCTCTTAGTGACTTAGGTTAGTCAGATTATGAGTCTTCACTTTCATCTCCTAAAACAAGTGAACATCCTGGTAGCAGAGAAACAACACCTCCTAATTCACATTTTCTTCACAACTCAGGTGTCTCTCATCCAAGATCAGCTCAGCAATATATTCCTCGTCCATCCATTTCTGTTCATCCTACATCCACTATTCAAACCACCCCACTTCAGCCCACTTTCCTTCCTATGAATCCACCCCCACCACATATCATGGCAGCATGGTATGCTCCCTTAGTTCTTCCTGTACCATTAGTCAATCTTCCACAGGACTATCAGTCTAAAATTCCATTGTATGATGCTAGCAATGCTACAACTGCATCACAACATGTGGATAAGATGAATGACTACTTTGACATAAATGAAATTGATAATGATTCTGTCAAGCTTAGATTATTTGCTCAGAGCTTAGGGGGAGAAGCCATAAAATGGTTTAAAGGTTTAACCCCCCATAGTATTAATGATCTTCAAGCCTTCCATCAAACATTCTTAAACAAATGGGAAGTAAAGAAAAACCCTCTCCAAGTCCTTTCTGACTACAAGAACCTCCATAGAGACGTTGGGGAAAGTGTGCAAGCTTATTGCACTATATTCAATAGTGTGTATAATGCACTTTCCCCAGAACTAAAACCTCCATAGGGCTCAACTTTAAAAAAGGTTCCTGAAGGGTTTGACCCCGAGATGGCCTATCAGCTAAGAGAGAGAGATTTTGCAAATCTTCAAGATATGCAACAGGGTGCTCTTTCTGTGGAAGTCAACTTGATGGAGAAGAGAGAAAGAATGAAAATTGAAAAGAGAGTGTCATTTAGAGAGGAAAATGCACCTTCTACTTCCAACTCAAAGATGGAAAAAATGATGGAGGAGATGATGAAGAAAATGAGAATCCTTGAGAGAGCACAAGAAATTCAAAACCAAGCTGCTCCTAAAAACAAAAACCAGAACCAAAATCAGAATTTTAGAAGGAACCAACCTCCAAACAGACCTAGGGAAGATGATCAACTGATCACTCCTCCTTTTCATCAAAACTACATAAGTGAGTTTGAGGAAACAAATGAGATAACAGAGGAAGATGATATCAACATGTTGGGAGTAGATAATGATGACTTTGAGATTTATTATGATAGAAAACAAGGTCTTTATACCCCTTATGATGACAGCAGAGATGATGATGAAAGTTATTTTCAAGACATGGAAAATTTCATCATAGAGTCCCAAAAATAATATGACCTTAGAAGCAAAACCAATCAACAAACTCTCAACACCAAAACCTCTGAAAAATTTTCACAAAACAACACTACAACCAAGCCTAAAATTGTCAAACAAAAGGATAAAACAGTGACTGTCAATTCTGATAAAAGTAGAGAGAAGGGCACTCAAAACAATGAAAAACAGAGTGCAGACATTAGTAGTACTACCACTTCAGTTAGTACTCCTGTTAAGATCATTTTTTCAAATACTAATAGAACAAATCAGCAAGCTGATGTTGTTGATAGACTGGCAGCTAGTAAGACTGAGACAAGTCCTTCGAAGAGCCAAATTCCTTTCAGCCTTGAGCAGGAAATTTCAAAGATCGGAATCTCTGTTCCCCTAACTGAGTTAGTTGTCCAGAGTGTATATAGGACCCAAATTTTGAAGGCTTTAAATATTGAGGACAATAATGATACAGTCAATCTTAATGATGACCAGCTAGAGCTCATTTTTGGTCCTAAGATTGAAGGTATATATCAAGAGGGACCTGTTCCCCCCTTTTATGTGAGTTTAAATGTTCATGACAAGATCCTGCATAATTCTATGCATAACTCTAGAGCCTCTCACAACCTTATGCCAAAGGTGATAATGGAAAGGCTAGGACTAGAAATAACCAGACCTTACAAGGATTTATATTCTTTTGATTCCAACAGAGTGAAGTGCCTGGGTCTAATCAAAGACCTTTGTGTGATTTTGACTCAAATCCCAGCCAAGTGCATGGTGATGGATGTTGTGGTGGCTGATGTGCCTCCTAAGTATGGCATGTTGCTGTCAAGATCATGGGGTGCCAAGCTGCAAGGTACCATACAGATGGATGGAACATATGCCACTATTCCTATCTTTAGCCAGCTTAGAATACTATACAGAGAGTCACACATGAAATTCATGGTCAGTAGCTCAAAAAAGCCTGAAAATTCTCCCATTTACTCTGTCCATACTGACTTGGATTCATTTATCTTTTACAATAATGAATCCACAAAGCAGTCAGAGCCAGAACACAGTGACTCAAATGACCATTCAGAGGTCCCTAATCTAGAAATGATGGCAGTTCTATATATGGAAGAAAACAAGAGAGAAACGTTTGAAAAGTGTGTTGAAACAATGAACCAGAGTGAACAAAGCGAAGATGGCAAACAACAGACTACCCCTTACACTCAACTCCATGAAAATCCTAAAGAACAAGACCCAGCACAACATGTTTCAGATCCCAAAATAGAACATAATGATGAACAATGCAATAGGGATGAAAACGAGGTTAACCTCACAAACAATCCCTTATGGGTCATGAACTTTGACGGGTCTTGCACTAAAAAGAGTGTAGGAGCTGGGGTATGGTTGGTCGACACTGAGAACAATTACTCTGAATGCCATGCTTTCAAGCTAGATTTCAAATGCACCAATAACATCGCAGAGTATGAGGCTCTCATCCTAGGATTGCGTCTATTGAAAGAACTAGGAGCCAAGAGGATAATTGTTCAGGGAGACTCGGAATTATTCATCAAAAAACTAAATGGAGAGTATACCGTTAAGCATCCTAAACTAAGGGTATACCGAAATAATGCCATATATTTCCTAAACATGTTTACAAGATATGAGCTTGTGTTTGTCCCAAGAAGTCAAAACATAATTGCAAACGGGCTGGCCTGCGCTGCTAGTTCATGTAAAAAATCACCTGGTGATAAACATATCATCATTCAAACAAAATATAGACCTGCAGTGCCATATAATGAAAAATATTGGCAGGTCTTCGAGGGTGACAAGCAGATAGAGGATTTCCTTCTTTGTAGGAACGATTTTGAGTTATCTGACTCACTTTCTAAATCTAACAAAAATTGCCTCAACAAATAGTCCCCTGAAGGAGATAAACTATCTGGTTCTGTAAAAATTGACATGTTAACTAAAAAAACTTGGAACTCATATTGAAGAGTAAGAGGACACAGAAAATGAAGACATTGAGATATTGTCGTCAAAATACAAGAACGTACCTTGGGGGTTAGCATCATTAGAAGACCTGTTTGATTTTAACGACGTAGCAAAGAAACCCATTGTAGAATACACCGAGTCTGATGTCGAGAAATGCAACATAGGCACCAAAGATCAGCCTAAAATGATTAAATTAGCTGGCTCCTTGCCAACAGACATGAAAAATAAATTCATTGACTTATTTAAAGAGTTTTTTGATGTGTTTTCCTGGATCTATGAAGACTTAAAAGCCTATGATACACAAATCATCCAGCACAAGATCCCATTGAAGGAAAACCAAAAACCCTTTAGGCAAAAACTGCGTCGAATTAATCCAATACAACTGCCTCTAGTAGAAAAGGAAATCAAGAAAATGTATGAGGCAGGAATCATAGTGCCTATGAGGTTTTCAAATTGGGTTTCTAACCTTGTAGCTGTGAGGAAAAAGACAGGAGAAATCAGATTGTGCATTGATTTTAGAAACCTTAACAGAGCCTCCCTAAAGGACAATTACCCTTTACCCAAAATGGAACACATTCTACAAAGGGTAGTTGGTTCAAAGAGGATTTATCTGTTAGATGGTTTTTCAGGGTATAACCAAGTTTTAGTACTCCCAAAAGACCAACTCAAGACAGCTTTCACCATTCCCTGGGGCACTTTCATGTATGTGAAAATGCCTTTTGGGTTAATGAACACTGGGGCCACTTTCCAAAGGGCCATGGAAATTTCATTTTCAGAGGAGATAGGGCATTTCATTGTAATTTACCTTGATGACATAACATTTTATTCCAAATCTGATGAAGAGCACCTGAAACATCTAAGAAAGGTCCTTGAAAAGTGCAGAAGGTTTGGATTATCTTTAAATCCCAAAAAGACTGTGTTTGGCCTACAAGAAGGTAAACTCCTTGGCCATATCATATCAGAAGAAGGGATTAAAATAGATCCAAAGAGAGTTGATGGAATACTAAATATTAGCCAACCAAGGAACATAAAAGAATTACATTCCTTTATTGGAAAAATTAACATCTTGAGGAGGTTTATTCCCAACTTAGCATAGCTCCTTAGAAACATGAATAATATGCTCAAGAAAGAAGTACAAGTAAAATAGACTGTAGAAGCCAAAAGATCCTTCGAATTGGTAAAACACGCACTCACCCGGGCACCTGTCCTGATCAGCCCTGACTTTTCAAAGGATTTTCTTATTTTTTCCTTTGCCTCAGAGCATACTGTGGCTACAGTCCTGTTGCAGAAAAACCCAGAGGGACAAGAACAGCCTATTGCTTTTTTCAGCAAGGCTTTAAGGGATGCACCCTTGAAATATAACATAATGGAAAAATAGGCCTATGCTTTGGTAAAGGCCTTAAAGGACTTCAGGGTGTGTATTATGCATTCCCACATCATTGCCTATGTGCCTAATATATTGGTAAAAGACATCTTGTCACAAGACCCAGATGGAAAGAGGGGAAAATGGATTGCATCAATACTAGAGTATGATTTGGAAATCAAACCCACCAAACTCATTAAACGTCACGGCTTAGCTCAATTAATGGCTGAATCTAATCTACAAGCCCTTGACATCAATATGGTAGATGCCTTGGATGAACAGGAAGAATTACCTGCTCGCACTGTGGAAGAGAAGTTTCAAAGCTCACCTTGGTACACTGATATCTTGTATGTACTTACAAATCTTAATGCTCATCTTGATTTATCAATAACAAAGGCAAGGTTTTTAAAGTTGAAAGCTAGGAATTATTGCATTTTGAATGAATGTTTATATTGGAAAAATACTAATGGTTTATTGCTTAAATGTTTTCCTGAAGTTGATGCAGAGATGATCAAGCATGAATTTCATGAAGGAGAATGTGGAGGTCCTCTCTACTGGAAAACCATAGCCAATAAAATCCTTAGAGATGGCTATTACTAGCCCACCCTCTTTCAAGATTTCCATATAATGATAGTAGCTTTCCACAAATGCCAAAATTTTGAGGGCAAAAGAAAACTCCTCCCTTTACCATTACAACCTGTCACTGTTGAAGCTCCTTTTCAACAATGGGGCCTAGATTTCATAGGAGAAATCCATCCTACTTCATCTACCCAACAAAAATGGATTCTCACAGCCACTGACTACTTCACCAAATGGATAGAGGCCATACCTTCTAGGAATGCCACAGATTCTGTCATTATAAAATTTCTTGAAGATCATATCCTGTCTAGATTTGGCTGTCCTAGGAAGCTTATTACTGATAATGTTGCTACTTTTGGTTCCAAAAAGATGATTGATTTTTGTCACAGGTATCAGATTACACTTGGTCATTCTATTGCTTACTACCCTCAAGGTAATGGGCTAGCAGAATCATCAAATAAAAGTTTGGTGACCATCATCAAGAAGCTGCTTGAGGAAAATAAAAAATCATGCCATAACAAGTTGGTGCATGCTTTGTGGGCAGACAGATTGACCACAAAGAATTCCATTGGAATGTACCCTTACCAGCTTGTTTATGGAGCAGATGCAGTGTTTCCTACCAGCCTAGGTGTACCAGTGATAAAATTAGTCCAAGAAATACAGTCAGAAGAGGACAGCATGATAAGGAGGATTAATCAGACAATACATCTCCAGCAAATAAGGGAAGAGGTTTAAAATAGAGCTCAGAAGGTGCAAGAGAACATAAAGAAATTGTTTGACAAGAGAACAAAGGCTTGTGATTTTAGCATTGGAGACAAGGTACTCAAGTGGGACTCTAGAAGAGAGGATAAGGGTAGACATGGAAAATTTGATTGTTTGTGGCAAGGTCCTTACATTATTCAGTCCACCATTGGTCCAAATGCCTTTTTTCTGCAAGAGTTAGATGGCACAGATCTGTTTGGGGGTCCTGTCAATGGCAGGGTTCTTAAGAATTACTATTGCTGAGTTCAATTTTGAAGCTTTCATTTCCATTGTAAATACCATTGCTTTGTTCAGTATCACAAAAGGAAAAAATACAAAAACAATAAAAAAATAAAAGAAAGGAGGGCAGATTGTAAAAAAAATAAAAATAAATAAAAATAAAGGTATATCCCCATACCAAAAAGATAAACAAATTTGAAAGTGTGCAAGCTCAAATGCCAGTCCTGAAAAACACACTCCTAGTTAGTCAAACAGCCTAATCTTGACTAATTAGTTTTAAATTTACTGCTGATAGGATAGTGAATTTGATTTTCCAAACTGTTTAAACTTGGCTTATCAGTAGATAGATTAGGTTAGAAATTAAAGGTTCAAACCTGCTCAAAACATGAACCTAATTTTCCAAGCAAGAATTGACTCCAAACTATGTTTTATTCTGAGTCAAAACAGAGGTAAATCTGGTTCTAATCAGCTCAAAATCTGAACCAGAGAAAAATAAAGAACAGCTCAATCAAGAGGCAATCAGAGCTGTAGAAAGGTGAAGGAAGTGCATAAACTTTCAGATATCAAGCCTTCCATTTTGATTTAAATTTGTCTGCAAAATAAATATCTATATGCAACTTGTTTTTTATGCCATAGATCACAGCAAGTCAAACTACTTAATCTTGACTTGACTGTTTTTAAATTTTTGTTGTAGAATTTAGAGAATAAAATCTGTTGGACAGTTTAATCCCAACAGATAGTAGATTAGGTAGAGAATCATATGGAATCAAATGTTTAATCTGAGTCCATGGAGAAATAAGGAGTAGAATTAGATTAGATTTCTTGTTTAAAAAAAAAACAAAAACAAAAAATGTTGTAAAAGAGTTTGCCAATCCAAGTGCACTCTAAATGAAGAAAAAATGTTAGATTAGTAGGTTTGGGTAGGTAGAAAGCTTGTTGATGAATATCCATTGTTTTCCATGGTTGCTAATATGTTTTCAGGAAAAATAAGAGCATCCAAGCAAAGAAGGCAGCCCAATGGATAAGGCACTGATCAGCCCCCCAGAGAATGCAAGTCTGAAGTTCTTGATGCCTTCAAGAAGGCACCATCCCCAAGTGGAGCCATTGTTGGCCACCTATAAAAAATTTTCTAGCAAAAGGTGGCCAAAACATTGTTTAGCCTTCAAGGAACAGTTTCATTGCAGAAAGTGTATCTCTTGAACCCTCTGGAAGACATCATATCCTTGTTTCAATCTTCATTGATGTTCCCATTTCAAGCTCAGAAAATTCTGTTGAATTCCATGAGAAATATTGCTGGAAAATCCCCCTTTTTCCCCTTCCTGCACTCAGAAACTAACCTTCATTTTTACTCTCTTGTTCCCCATCAAGATCCCTCATTCTCATAATTTTTCCATCTCCCCTTCATCAAAATCCCTTTCATAAGGTTTTAAGATCCTTTTTGGCCCTTAGAATGTGCTGAAAGCAGGTTGGTTTCAAAGTACTCACTTGATCTTAAGCTATTCTAATTGTTTTTTAATGTTTTTGACTGGAAGTAATTCAAAGCAGGTTAGTTTAAAAGCACTTACCTGATCTCAGAATTATTTTATATTTTGTTTCTCTAAACTCAAAGTACTTCAATGCAGGCTAGTTTAAAAGTACTTACCTGATCACATAATTCTTTTATGTTTTGTCTCTCTAAGAACATGTTGAAAGAAAGATAGTTTAAAAGCACTTACTTGATCTTAGACTATGCACTGTTCTTCATTTTGTTTTTTTCTTCACTTCCTATCTGTTTCACTCCATAAATCACCTTAAGAGATCCTTTGACATATGTGACTTTCCCCATGGATCCTTCTTGAACCTTGCTGTCCAATTAAAATCCTCCTATGACTCCATAGCCCAATGGGTTAAAACTATCTTTTCCTTTTTCTATCAGCCAAATCATTCCTTCACTTGCAGACATCTTCACCCTTCATTTTGAACTTCCTTCACCTTAATCATGTCTTTTACAACCAAAACAAACAAAACAAAACTCATGCTCTTCATAACTAGCCTAATACCACATTTCAGGCTTTAAAGATCACATCTTTAAACTCATTTATAGAGAGATCCCTCTCTGGATTCAGGAGGGCTAGATCCTTGAATCCCAAAGCGGTTTGATGTTGCCCCTGTAGTTGGAATTTTTCCAACCTTGCTAATTACAGAGACCCTAAAAATGTGCACTGGAACCAAAATAAGGGAAGCAACAACATTGGAGGTGTAATCTAAGCCAGAGGAGCAGCAAAGGAGAAAAGCGTGCAGCAAGGGTCAAGTCGATCTTATTCGTGTGCAGAACAGTTCAAGATTTGGGCTGATTGATGAGTTCAGAACATTGCACACATGTGAGGGTCGAGTCGTAAAAATATGTGTAGAACAGTGTTCGGAGGCTTATTCGCAATTTCATGTGGAAGGCCTGATCGTAAATCAAAATCACAAAGCTCAGGAGGAATTGAACAAGGTTGAATCACCAAAATGCGAAATTCGATACGAGGACTGGATGCGATATAGTTCGAAGCTCTAATATAAAGTATTTAAAGTCTGGTCATGGGACCCTCTCACATATCACACATCAAAAGCTCAAAGGGGATAGCAATCATAAGATAACAAAATTCACATAAGTGCGCAGTGCAATAATGAAGCAAACGCGATGGAAGTTATCACTAAAGTCTAAAGGTTTTTAAGTCCGGGTACATGGGTTTTTCCTTTTTAGAAATCACATCGGAGGGAAAAATAATATTATAACATAGAAAATTGGAATGCCGAAATGTGAAGTGCAACAAGGGTTGGATGCGATGCAGCTCAAAACTATGATTTAATTTATTCCAATCTCACATCGCAATCTTAGGAGGAATGGCACTCATGAATATGTTATGAATTCTGAAATGCGAAATGCGACAAGGTTTTATATCACCGATTGCGATTTGCGATCGGCCCCACCTCCACTTGCCACGTCATCCCTACCTTTATCACACATCGCACATCGCAAGCTTAGGAGGAATGGAACTCATGAATATGTTATAAATGATGAAATGTGAAATTTCGATAAAGGGACGAACGTGATAGCTTTGAAAGGAAAATGGAATATCTTTTAAACATGGAAAATTTTAGGGGCTAATATTTGCAGGTGGGCTAATTTTCCATGATGTTTCTAAAAAAAGATTCACCATTTTCCATTTTTTCTAAAACATATTCTCCGAAATTTTAAAATATAAAATTATTTTACATTTAAAATCGCCAAAATTATATAAATAACATATATAAAATAATTATAAATTTGAATAATTTTACAAATATGTCAATACAAATTGTATAGTTTTCATATTAGGGCCTAATGAGATTCGCCAATGTTTTTAAACTTCAAGATATTTTTCCATCCTTTAAATTTTCCCTACTCTTAAAGTCTAGTCTTACGGTAGTTACAAAGGAAAGTCTGAACACAGGGCAGACCTGGGTAAGAAAAGACCCGACGCTACGTGCAAAACAACAGTATGTGTTTACGACAGTTTATTAATCAAATACTAAACATTGCAGGTACAAGCAGAAGAGGCAGAGTCGGGTAGTAGATGACATGATGATAGTGTTCGAAATGCAAAAGCACGGGCAGAGTTGGGTAGAGATGCATTTATGCAGACTGTTAGGATATCACAGCAGAAACAAAAGGAGACACATCAGTTAAAAATCAGATTCAACAAAAGGATTATATTTCAAGTTTTCTTTGTTAATATCAAAGCTACAATGATGTCCTCGATTGCAATGTAATAAGTAGTTTAACATTTTAGGCAGTCTAGGAGTTTCAAGAATATTGAGCAGTTACAAACCTCTTTTTTTTGTATTTAAGGAAGAGAGAAAGAGAAGGGAGGGGTTTCGAGTTCTAGACCTTTTGGAGACTACATTTTATACTTCTTTTTATGATGGGTGAATGAAAGAAGCAGCAAGTTTCCTGCAACTGTTGATGGTGATTCATGTTTCTTGTGTCATTTTATGTTGCTTCTTCCTTGAATGAAGTGAATTAAATAAGTAGTTGGTCTCTGATTTACGTTTGTAAGTAAGAGTTAAATAGCCTTAATAATTTCTCCTTCACTCCAACTCCTCTCCCTTCACAAATTCTCTCTGAAACTTAAAAGTAATGGATTCTGTGTTTACATCGTATTATTGTGAGTTTCCTCTCTCTCCATGAATTCTCTTTGAGCCTTAAAAGTAATAGATTCTTTTTTTATAGCATATTATTTTGAGTTTCATCTCTCTGTCCATGAATTATCTCTGAAACTTAAAATTAATAGATTCTATGTTTACAACATATTACTTTGAGTTTCCTCTATGGTTCTTCTTTTCCATTTAGATATCAACAGTCAATGGCATTGTGAAATATTTTATTATTCCAAATCATTAAGGTTTTTAGAAAACTAGTTTCCAGAGGGATAAAACAAAGACCTCATGATAAATTATTTCTGTGACACACTTTTAAAATGTCTTAAGCACTAATTCATTTCACAACTGAGGGATTGTCTCTTAAGAACCAACATACTGCATAGCTGTTATTGTCTCCAAGCTCCATTGCATGTGATGATGATTATATTGATTGAGTATGAATTTTTCCACTTTATCTTTTCATATGTATTGAGGCTACACTATCAATTATCCATGTATTATCATCATCAAGTGTACCTGTAAGTGCAACCAAGAATCCTACACTCTTGACTCTCCTAAATATATTTTAGATGATTCTTCAAATGAAGCTTCCTACACTTCTCATGAGTTTGAGTTCCATCTTCAAATAAATTTCCATTGAGAAAGTGATATTATTTTTCCAATATTTCTTTTCCTTCCTTCAATTAATAGCCAAAAAAGTAATCTTCAACTAGTTCTTCTTTCACCTTAACTCTGATACCATGTTGATAAATCAATGCTTTTAGGAATTAGGGTTTTATTCCTCCTTCTTGAAAATTACTTTTTATCTATGTTAGATTATTTTACTTCTATGTTATATTATGTTTCATCAAGTAATTACCAAATTAAATGTATATGAATATTACGAGAACAAGAGACACAAGGTGTAGGCACTCATCTAGGGAAAAACCCCTCCAAAGGGGAAAACCTAGTCCAATTATTCCACTAGTAGATTCAAATCAAGATAATACAATCCAATACCCCTTGTACCTAGATAAAGACCTCCTCCAATTACTGGGTTATCCCTTCCTTCCAGTAAATGATCCCTGCCAATATTTACAAGTGTCAGCTTCTTAGATGTAGCTTCAATTCATAATTTTTCCCCTAAATTCAGAATTTTGTAACTACAATTGATTTATAAATTTCATCCCTAGCTTTAGTACAGTAGCTTCGTAATTGTGAGAGAGAGATGCCCAAAAAATCAGTTCTTTTCTTCCCTAAATTCTTCCTTATTTCTTCTCAAAATTTATCTTCTTTTTTGCCTCTTTATCTTGTAGATTGAACTTTTTGAGTGTGTGTCCAAATGATTCGAGTTTCCTATCTATATATACTACTTCTATTGGGTCGAATAACCCTAATCTAGGCAAACTTCATGAGGACATGGCCGACTTGGTGTGGAAGTGAAAAATGACACTTTTGACTAAAAAAATGTAGAAATTTGCTGAAAAATGAATATTTATCCACTGAGATTATCCTTATCATACATTAATTCGAATTCATGTATAACACATAACCTCTTCTACAATCAATCATCAATTTGCGGAAATAGAAATAGTCGCATGCGCACATAAACACAATATGTAATGGGGAAAGCTTATAGCTGAAAACCCCCAACTATTTGTATATTATAATAGAAGAGAAACATGTAACAATCTCATTACAATACTCCTCACAAGTACTCAGTACTGTCTCCAAAAGTTACACACAACTAGCTCGGTTTTGAACAAGTCACAGATTCAAAACTCATCCACTAATTGCCTGCCTCTATTGCGCAATCCAAGTTGGTTCAATGAGAGATCCAAGTTCGAATCTCCTTGGCTTCAAATGCGCAATCCTCATGGGCAATCTCCTCCAATTCTTCTGCAAATCTCATGCACAACTACTGTCGCAACTAATAGCAAACTCACCCTTTCATCTACCTCTTCCACTGGTCTCCACTGAACTGTCCATGCACTGTAGTGAACTGATGTGTTCTTGAGTTGAATAATGAGTTAATAATTAGTGAATTAAATAATATTTAATTCACTCCACTCATTACTAGTGTATTAGCTAGTTAAACTAAACTCAACTAGTTCAACTAAGTTAAACCAAACACAACTCCACCAACTGTCTCATCAACTCCACCAAACTCTGCCACTGAAGTCCTAACTGAAGTCAACCATGCATGAGCTCACCAAACCCCTAGGAATAGCGTAATTCCTTCTGTCAGATGCATGAGCCACATCCGTAGCTCCAACTAAAGTGCTGTAAGAGAATAAACTGAAGTTTAGAGTCCAAATATTATTAAGGGCTAATAATATTTGACTGACCTATTTTTAGACAGGCAGTCTAAAAATAGACTTCGACCTGTATGTCTAAAAATAGAGGTCCATATATTTTTACCAACTCGAACAATCATCCAAGAATAGCATACTGCAACTCCTAGACCATGCTCCATATGTCTAAAAATAGACATAGTCTAAAAATAGACTTTGCGCCAAAAATATCCTGCGGGCCCACTTAGTGAAGGCGACTTCATTTCACTAAGCTCCATCATCTTGTTGCATTTTCAAAAAAAACAATTCTTTTTCCATGATTGAAAAGCCCAAGAATGGTATAATAAAAATGACAATCACTCTATTGGCTCAAGACAAAACCTAAAAGCCTTCAATGGAGGCTTTGACCTAGAAAATAAATAAAAGAACATGAAACCCATGATTCAAAATAATTTTTATTTTACAATAAATTTCTTTTATTTTTCTTTTCATCAAATACAATTATGAAGAATGACACTAGTTACATTCTTCAACATTTTCCATCTAAAATTATTTTGTGCACTTCTCTTATTATGTGTTGATGATTATTGTTTTGTTGTTCATGCTCTAAAAATTTATAATTAACTAATTTTAAGTGAAATTTTGATTCAACCCACTCTCAATGTTTTCAACATATTAATTTGGGTATTAAGAAGTCACATTGGCTTAACTCCTTGGCTAAATTCCATATACTTCTACAATTATCCAACTATTCATTACTTCATCATCTATTTTCACTAGCTAATCATTACTTCTTCATAAAAAAGTTCACTAACTCACCACAAGCCCCTTGAGACACGTAAAATTTCTTCAAGCCATGCTTCATAGTGTTAAAGTAGATTTGTGGCACTGACTAACACCATTTTTGCAACAAAATAACAATAGGGTGGTGTTTCAATAATGATGTTGCAACGTAATAACAAAGAAATGTAGTGGCAACAATGGTGTCACAGGGATGAAATAAGGAGGTGATGTTGCAGCAAAGGTGTTGCGACTATGGTGTTGCAGCAACGTAATGACAAGAAGGTGTTGCAACAACATAATGGAAAGAAGGTTTTGCAACAACACAATAAGAGAATGATGTCACAACACGCTTATTTCATCTCTTAGGCTACTAACCAAAATCAATTAATGTGGATTATTTTCAGCCAAGGATGATTTTGCATCAGTAGCAATAACAAAAGCCGAAAAAATGTAGGACCACAAATCCCACCTACAAAACACCAATGTGGGATATAATTATGCACTAAGGGTGAATCATAAATAAAAAAAAATAGACAAAAATTTGGAGTTTCATTACCATGACACCATCATCCCTTGTTAAGCTTCAAGATAAAGGGTGTGGATTGAACAATCATTTGTTTGACAAGGTAAAAAATGTTAATTTTTCTCAAGATATATTTTTTTACAATTACTTAAACAGTTTAGCATTCAATTTCATTCGCCCCAAAATAGTTAAGCAATTAAATATAGAATAGTAAACACTAATTCATAATAGAAGATAGTCAGGCACAATGAGACAGAGAGATTTTTGGTCAAGGACCAAGGAAAATATCCACAAGGGGGAAAACCCAAATCAATTCTTCTTCTTCTTAGATAATCAATCAATGTTTAGTTGAGACACATAATCCAATTTTTACATCCATAAAGAGTAAAAGACAACCCTTTTACTTTCCAAGTCAACCAAGTCAAATCCAATCAAAAGAGAGAGACAAAATTCAATTATTGTTAAAGATTACAATCTACAACAAAGGAGAAATCTAGGCCTGTAGATGATAGTCCAACTTCAGTCAATGGATCCCTGAAATATTTAGTCAAACCCTATGATCAATGCCTAGAAATATAGTCTAAATTTCGGCCAATGAAAAGAGAAATGTTCAGACAACACAAAATAATAATCCCAATCAAATATTTGGCCTTCATAAATAGTCAAACCCTCAATCACATAGATGCCAAATATCCCAAGTCAACACAATTCAAAGAAGTTCAAAATAAAGATAAAGAAGTTGATCAACGTTGGTCAAAAATCCTCTTTTGACTCCTTCGCACATTTGGATTAGCCTCTTTGAATTCCATATGAATGTGTGTGATGAGATATGTGTCAAATAAGGTCCGACGATGCCTTATTTATGTGTTTCATGATGTGGATTTTTCACACATGTGGGACTATCATGTCCTTCACGAGGTTGACTTGGTTAAAGTAAAAAATATGAGTTTTCACCATTAATTTGCTAATAAAAATTACTACCAAATATGCCAATTTCAACCCTCCCTCTTAGCTAGGGAGGAATTTATGGTCGCACCATAGATATCATCTCATATGTACATGTCTCAACATAATGGAAGTTGACAGTTTCACCATGATCTCATCTCATCTCAGTTGAAAAATAATGACTTGATCCATAAAATAAGAAGAGTGATCCACACTAATAATAGGGGAGATTATAACCAATTCCATGGTAGTCATAAATGACCTTGGTAAAGATCACACTCACCCAATGTCTATTGACTGATCCTCAGCCAACTTAATCCTCAACAATAAAGTAGTAAAAAACCTACAATCAACACATATGGGAGATGAATTTACCACAACCAATTCCATGGTAGTCACGTATGACCTTGGTAAAGATCACACACACACACACCTAATTCTCCTCACCCACTGGTCAGATGAAAGGAAATCTCAACAAGCTTAACCATGTCAACATGGCCCTTGGTCAATAATGACACAAAGGTGACTTTTTGGTAGGGTACATACTGGGGTATGTACTCATCCAATTCATGGATCCAAGGAGTACCCTCACATCCAGGAGCCTCATTACTCACCCCCCCCCCACCACCAAGTCTATGTCTAGTCGATAGACTGGGGGAAGAGCATATCCTCAGTTTTCTCAGCCAACAATATTCCCTCCTAAGGAGTGATACCTTCTCCTGCACTCCAAGTTTCTCTCTGAATAATAATAACTACACCTTCTGCAAAGGCTTCGTGAGAATTTTTGCAACCTGCTCATCTGTCGAGATGTGTTAGAGCCTCACTACTCCTCTCTATGTTGATTTTCTAGGGCATAAATAGAAATAATTTTTTCTTCAATAAATAACTACTTATAATGATCATTTATTGTTAGTTTCACATTTAATTTAATGAATGTCATCAAGTATTTATACAGAATAAAAGTATCAACCAATAAATATGAAAGAGAATTAGAAATAAACATGAGGCAATGAGACAAGAGATAGAAAATTTAGGCATGAGGCTAGGGAAAAAACCACGAGGGGAAAACCCAAAATTTATTCCTTATGAGAGAGAGAGAGTTCCAGATTCATAAACACATAAGAAGCAATAATATCAAGATAATAGTCAAACTAGAAACCAAGACCATGATTTAGTCCTATGACAAAAAACAAGCTCCTGAAATTTCGGCCCTGCCTGCAATTTCGTTGGATCAATGATGCACAATACTAATTCGATGTGCCCAAATGAGGAGAAAATGTCTCTTATTTATAGACTTGAAGAGGGGCTTGAATGGGTACCTCTTGGGGTTCCAACTGACCTAAAATAATATGAATATGAATTTAAAATATTTTGGAGGAAAATATAAATTCAAATTTTCAAATTCTTCACATGATGGAAAAACGACCATGGCTAATATTTCTGACACTCCCTCTTAGCCAGGGAGGTATTTTTCATTCTCTCCCTAAATAATCTCCTCGAAAAATTATAGGTATCAACGCCCACAACTTGAAGGAGACATCATTAGTCTCATCATAAGGAAAGATACATAGCATCCAACGTGTCTCAATCCATCTCCCCAACCACAAGGTCTCACAATGAAAATACTAAGGGAGGAATAACCAAGTAAATGCATCTACTGGACCACAAGGTCTCATAGCACACATCCTAAAGAAGGAAACATCAACGCATCTCCTAGACCACAAGGTATCACAACGCATATCCTATGGGAGTAATCATCAAGATCAATGCATCTCCCCGAACACAAGGTCTCACAACACACAACCCAAGGGAGGAAGCATGATGCTATGTAATTAATGCTCCCTCTCAAAGGGATTCTCAGCCATTCCAATTTCTTCTCATAAACATCATCAATTATTTCAATAGCAAAAGTGTAGCCATGGTGGATCTCAGTACTTTACCAAACATTTCAGAAAACAACAATATCTAGCTTGTTCAATCATATTTATTTGGAGCTTCTTACAAAATAAAATATCGATAACCATAGTTGAATCTAGAGGAAAATAAGGAGATTTTCACATAAGAAAACATCAACAACCAGTTCATCAACAGAAGCAGAAGATCAACAACCAGCTTCACAAATCATCAACATTTCTAGCTTCAATTCTTCTATATGTAGTGGAATCATCCATGTCATTTAGACCAATAAAGGTTTTCAAAATTAATCAACTCCATTCACCAGGTGGTCCAATTGGAGAATTAATCAAGTCATAAGCATAGTATTACAAGTTCTTCATCATGGAGATGTTCATGGACTCGTAGTTCATTATGCCAAATTGCAAAAAATACATCACTATGCTCATGCCTTTACGAAAAAAAAATCCCTTTTACACAGGATGAAGAGGACCTCAGTCCTTGTCATATCATCACAGAAATATAAATCAAGGGCTCATATTCAAATCAACATAGCTCTTCAAAGCTTCTAGCCATATTCATAAAAATCATGATTCAATTAGGTTTATATTGTTTGCTACCTTTGATTCCAAGTCCCATCCAATCATGAATCTTCTTGTCACTTTTTTCTTCCATATTTTCACATCCTTGACATGTACTTGCGATCCTTTCTAGGAGGCTAGAGAAGAAAAAATACAACTAGGAAAGACATACAAAGTCAAAATACTCACAATGAAACAATAATAATCAAGAAAGTACTTATCTCTTGAGAGTGTGACAACTCCCTCTTGATCTTAGTATTCTTAGGACAACCGTGTTCAACTTATCAAGGAGTTAATTTTTTCCATATAATCATCATCATTAATGAATCCACATCATCAAAGAGTCTATATCATCATCAACGAGTCCACATCATCATCATCAACATCATTAACAAGTCCACATCAACGTCATCAATGATTCAGCATCGTCATCATCAAAATCTTCAATGAGTCCACATCATCAATGATTCCATGTCATATTCATCAACATCATTAACGAGTCTACATAATCATCATAAACATCATTAACGAGTCCAAATAATCATCCATCATCAAGGAGTCTACATCATCAACGAGTTCATATCAGAATCAAGAAGTTGTTCATCCACATCATCACCTTATTTATGAGACAAGGTTTCTTCCAACATAATCATATCTAGGAAAGGGTACATAACCCTTAGATTTTCTTCTCCAATCCATACCTAGGATTTACAAACCATAAACAATTCAGTGTCAGTAACGATTAAAATAGTAAAATAAATATAATATATTTATCTTTTGAGCTCATGACATCTTTCGCTTGATCTTCAGACTTCTTGAATCAATCCTACAAATAAAATTCATTATTAATATATCAAATCTTCTAGGATATAGGGTTTATTATTTTAAGTGGAAGCAATTTAATCCATAAAAATAAGGCCTACTCAAGCCCCATTTTTTATATATATAAAGTTCACAGCTATATGGCTACATATTTTTTATTTGTATAACAATGGTTTTAACTTCAAACCCTAATCAATCTATGATTTTACCAACCCACTCGGATTTTCATTCATCATTTGTAATATTCCCAATTAGTCATGAGCTAATTGGAATATTCATTTTTGTTTTATTACTTTGTTTAAATAATAAAAGAACAAAGGAGGTCCATAATACTCCTTAATAATGAATAAATCAATGCCAAATATGAAAAGACTAAATCTTGGCTGTTAAATCAAGTACCCTTAGGTGTTAAAGGGGCTAGAACATTTTGACTGGGTCAACCTTGACCAAATCTATAGCGCTTTCATGGAGGAGTGCCCATCAATGAGGGACAACGCAGTTTTAGATGAAGGTGCCTTGTGTGAAAAGTGATCTAATTGAAAGTGGTTAAGGGTTTGCAAGCTCTTGACTTATAAAAGGAAGAGGATGGAAGCATTAGAAGGTTGCTCATATATATATGATATTTTCTGAATATATCATTTGTTTAGACATATATCTTTCTCTTACAGTTTAGCTGAGATTGAATGTTGTTTAGCATTGGGTGTTCCTAATCGGGAATCCCACCTCTTCCCATTGAGTGGCTCTTGGGAGAGTTTGTATTGCATTGTCCACTATCTAGCTTAGGGCCAAGCTTCTTCTTTCAAATACAACGCAGATCCTATTGAGGGTTTGGTTGTTTTTGCAAGCTGTAGCAAGTGGAGAATAGATCTTTTAGATCTAGGCCATTTTAGTGCTCCTTTTCAGTGGAGGAGGTTTCCACTTCATTAGGAGGACAGTATTGAAGGCTTTGGAGCTTATTTTCAGAACTTGGAATCATGCCAACCATATTTTGATCCCTACAGTGCAGTTTACTTCTAGTTCTGTGTTATTTTTTTAGGTGCAGTTGCAGGGTGGTTCAGCACAACATTGGAGAGCTGATTTTCTAGTGTTGGGGGTATGCCCTTCACTTTGAAGATCTATTGGAGGAGTTTATTCTATTGATCATATCATATCATCCACACTTTCCAGATCTATATTTTTCAGTATATATGTAGTTTTAGATCTCAAATCTATAACTTGTACTTGGTGTTTTGCTGAAAACCCCAAGGGGGTTCTTTAGAGGAGCTTGTATAGTGCATGGATCTGATATAGATATAACTTTTTATGCACATAGTAGCTCTAAATCTGATGTATAATCTACTATTGTTTCATAGGAAATAAAATAATGTTTTAAGGGTTTTCCATCTTTTATATCTAGTTGCAGACCTCATATTGAGGTATTTTCTTCATTGGAGACTTGCTTATCTTTTTATGCATCTTATGGTCCACTTCTTAAACATATTTGTCTGTTGTAATAACAAATGAAAGGTCTCCATATTGACCTCTTACTATTAAAATGATTATCTACGTTATTTTTCAATCATTCCACATTATATTGCTACTTTTCCCATTTGGGAATATTACAGTGGTATCAGAGCATCATCTTGGCACAGCCTGTGCATTCTAAAAAGTCGATATGTCATCTGAAGAAGAAGATCCTCTTACTGACAGAGAGAAGAGGTGTCAAAACAGAAGCCACAAAATATTTGATTATACTGATGAGAAAGAAGACAAGGGTAAAACCCCTTTATCTAGTGGATAAGATGAAGAGAACGAGTTCCCTAAGATCCTTCTTAGATCCATGCAAGATATTGCTAGAGAGATCAAAGAAATGAGGATGGATAGATACAAGGAATCCCCTAAAGGATTTCATCATGGAGAAGGCTCTCGCATGTCTCACCACTGGAATGATCAACCAGTGCATCAGCCAAAATTTTCCCAATGCTCTACCATGCCTACATTTTTGGATGTGGGAAATGAAGGGTTTCAAGAGCTTGAATCCCTTGAAGACTATTTTGAAGAATATGAGTCTCAAAATCAGAGATTCAAATATCACTTTATTTTTCAGGATTTTTGTCAAATAAAGGAAAATAGAAGACCAAGGCATCATCATAGAGGTGGTGGATTCATTTAGAATCATGATCAACACCACATTATGGGAAGATTATTTTTACCCAATTTTGATGGGTCATCCAAGTGTACTTCCAAATATTTGGTAGAAAAACTTGACATCTACTTTTAGTTGAACAAGGTTCCAGAGATGGAGGCCATTAAGATTGCAACACTGCACCTTGAAGGTGAAGCACATGACTGGTGGTTCCATGGCTTGTCTACATTGGGTCATGCCAATGTGACTGCTTATTCAGATTTCACTAGAAGGCTGGTGGAACTATTTGATAGAAGAGATCCTGAAGCACCATTCATGAGCCTTGAAAATTTGAAACAATCAAGTAATGCAAAAACTTACATCTCTGAATTTTTAATACTTTTTGTTACGGTTCCTAATTTGTGTGCGGCAAGAAGGGTGTACATGTTCATTGATGGGTTAGATGAACCTATTCATGGGTTGGTTAAATCTACCAAGCCCACTACCCTACATGATGCTATTGAAAGGGATAGATACCTTAAAGATTCCTTTCCAAAAGCAAAGGCAACATTTCAGCCTAAGCCCTCTTCTCCTTCAAAGGGAAAGGAAGAAAAGTCTACTCCTTCAAAGGAGAGCTCATACAAGAAACCTCTTGATGATGATGTCCGAAGAGATATAAGAATAAGGAAGCTCTACTTCACTTGGCAAGAATCATGGGCACCTAGAAATAGATGTGCAGCTGGAAAATCACATTACATAGAGGTCTTCTTAGATGATGAAGAGGAATAAGAATATGAACCAAGAAGAGGTCACAATTCTAACACTGCAGGAGGAGAACCAACACGGAATGGATCATTTACTCCTATTGGAGGGGCTCTTGCATTTCTGAGAGGATTACCTAAGTACTTGACCTTAAGAGTTCAAGGTTCCATCTTGAATCATAGGGTTTCTGTTTTGGTTGATAGTGGGGCTACCCACAATTTTATTGATGCCCAACTAGTGCAAAGGATGGAAATACACACTGATGCTTTTGAGGGATTCTCTGTTTTGATCCCAAGAGATAGAAAAATTCAATGCATGCATTAGGTCCCATCCTTATCAGTCACCATGGGGACATATACATTGATTGATCACTTTTTTGTGGTTGACATACCTGACACCAATGTGATATTGGGTGTTCAATGGTTGATTACTTTGGGGAAGTCACCACTGATTGGGAGGCTTTACAAATGGAATGGGTGGATAAAAGGAGTGGTAAGACTCAAATTATCAAAGGCATGCATACATATCCCTCACATACAACTTCCACACAGAAATCAAAGGTGGATTTATGCAGTGGAAGCAAGGACCTTACAATCCCATCTATTATGCTCATGATATTGCTACATGGGACACTATTATCTAGTGGAAAACCACCTGGGAGGCCACCTGATTCAGATTTTGTGGGAGATATATCACAACATAATTCTCCAAGCATAGATATAGGAGGGATGGGAGCATTAGAAGGAAATGATACAGTGTTGGGAGTCTTGGGTAGGCTCAAGGAGGAGGGAGATCTTCTCCCCACATCATCATTACCCACTCTCATTTCAGATTCTATGTTGTGGGAGGATAGCAACCTTCCAATATGTACCTTTGGCATGGGAGATGTCAAGGAGGAGATCAGCCATATGACAGATATTTCTGTTGATAGATCATCAGCATTGTCACTATGGGAGATTGATCCATATTGGAAATCCCAACTGTTGGTGGATTACTCCAATGATATTTATACATGCATGATACTTGATGACTAGCTACATGAAGAGGGATATTCAGTCCAAGAAGGAGTCATCTATTATCATGGTATAATATTCTTATCTATAGCCTCCAAGCTCAAGGATAAGTTGCTACAAAGGGCCTATGAAAAGTTATGTTTCAGCCACACATATTCCATGAGATTCTACAACATCATCATGAGAATCTACACTTGGAAAGGCTTTGAAGGAGAAGTATATCAGCATTTTCAAAGATGCATGAATCATGTGGAGTTGGGACAACAACATAACTCTATAAAGGAGTTAATTCAACCATCTCTTTCTCTTTTTGAGAAAGGAGATAGACCTATGCACCACTCCATTTGTTTAAGGAGGAATTTTGGTGAAGAATATGCTCATGTAAATAATGTTTCATTTTATTATTGTTTGCATTATTTCACCATGTTATGCAGGCCATAACTGCAAGAAGGATTACTATACCATATAAACTTCATGGCCAACTTTGGGCCAAAAAAATTTATGAACATTGCCACTCCCTTGGAGATCAAAGGGGGATATTGTATCATTGTGGGTGCATTCATAAAGCACCAAATATATCTCACACTTTCAGCCATAGTAAGATTACTTGGGCAGAAATTAAGTGGTTGGGAAACCACTTACCACATCATGATCTGATGCAATCAGGAGATGCACTACACCAGTTCCACATGTGGGACTATGACCCACCTCCATATGCACAAATTCGCATCAAAATGTCCGAACAGAAGTGATGGAAACTCAAAAGGAAAGAAAGGCTTTAATAAATTCAAAAAGAAAGGATCCAAAAGGAACTTTCTCTCTAAAGAAGATAGCTCATCATCTAATGAAGACAATGACAGCGAATAAGAATCCAATGGGAGAGCATTGTTTATGGCCAAGCACAATAAACAAGAGGTATCAAAAAACAAAGAAGAAGGGTTGACCATAGAAATTTTTTATAAGGAAGCAATCAAGCTTATAAAAGAGCTCAAGGCTGAGAAGATCCATTCCAATACTCTTGAAGAACAAGTTAAAGGTCTCAAAATTGAAGTTGAAGAACAAAAATGCATTGAAGAGTCACTTCAAAAGAAGTTGGAAGAAAGCAACCAAGAAAGGGAATAATTAGAAGCCGAAGTAGTCTCGCTGCGTAAGGAAGTGAAGAAGGGAAAAGCTATCCAAAACTATGCCAATAGATCAAGGGCATTGGAAGAACTCAACAACAATCAACGATCTTACAATGACAGAACTGGCCTTGGTTACAAAGAGAAAGAAGCAGGATATTCTACAAAAAAATATAATGAACATATGAGATCTGACATGCATGTAGACTTCATAGGACTAGATTCACAAGAACAACCTTGGAAGACAATTCCTCAAAGAATATTTCCATCCATGTACCAACATATTTTTTATGGCTATTGTTATTCATGTGGAAAATTTGGTCATAAAGATGTAGAATGTCGCATGTACCATAGGAACCAATACAATTCCAGGAGATCTGTCAAATATGAACCTCCCAGGGCTCAGCGAAACATCAATATATTTTAACATTTAAGAAATAATATTGGATGCTACAAATGTCAAAAATTTGGACACATAGCTAGAGACTACAGACTTGAAAATCCTCCAGAAGAATCTTCAAAGCCACAAAACGAACGAACATGGAAGAAGAAGAAGATTGATAATTGTGCTCTCACTCTCAAGGCTCAAAACAACAAATATGTGTGGTATGTTGATAGCGGTTGCTCAACGCATATGACAGGAGATAGAAAAAAATTTGTATCTCTGAAAGAGAAGAAGGATGGAACCGTGTCCTTCGAAAATGATGGATCTTCAAATGTTATAGGATTAGGTACCGTCACTCTCAGAAGCAAATATTATTTAGCCAAGAATGTTCTATTGGTTGCAAACATGAATCACAATCTGCTCAGTGTTGGACAAATGTGTGATCAAGGACACACAATACTATTCAGCTCCACAAAATGTGAAATCAGGAAAGGAAATTATGGTGAAATTGTGGCTACAACAAGTCGAGCTCCAAACGACATATATGTTTTGGATGAAGCAAATAAAGCACGTCTAATAGCTAAAGAGGATGATATAATATTTGGTAGCAATGATGATCGACTAATTAAGAAGTTTGCTACAAATATGCAAAGTTTTTTCGATATGTCTTTACTTGGTGAGATGACATACTTCTTAGGGCTTCAAATATCTCAGTAAGAGAAAAGAATATTTATATGTCAAGCCAAGTACATCAAGGAAATGCTAAAGAAATTTAAAATGGAAGATTGCAAACCCATCCTTACTCTGATGGTAACAGGTTACAAATTGAGCATAGACAACTCATCTAAGAATGTGGATCAAAGGTTGTATAGATCTATGATTGGTAGTCTTATATATGTAACAGCCTCCCAACCAGATGTTATGCAAGCAGTTGGACAAGTAGCAAGATTCCAAGCAACACCAAAAGAATCACATATTATTTCCATAAAAAGAATTCTTCGATATCTAAAGGGAACAACAGAATATGGCTTGTGGTATCCCAAGGGTAACAATCTCATTATTCATTCCTTTACAGATGTAGATTGGGCAAGAATCGTTAATGATCGTGAGAGTACTTGTGAAGCATTGGAATATCTTCGCCATAATCTTGGGATTCTCACAAGTTCTCATTATATTTTCCTTATTTAGAATATAAAGGGGGAGTGTAAGTGTGTATAAGTCTGCAGGATGGTTGTGTGTCAAGGGGAGTGGAAGTGTGTACATGTCCGCAAGATGGTTGTGTGTTAGGGGGAGATACCCTTTGCCATTGACATCAAAGGGGGAGAAAATGTTGTAGTAAGAGGTGGCATGATCGCAGGGGGAGTACTTTTGTCGCCATCAATGCCAAAGGGGGAGATTTTTGATCAACGGTTGTCATTCATGTCAACCCAAGTAGCACCACGGGCTACCCAAAATATTGCATGGGAATTTGACCTACAAAATTACTATATTCTAGGTCAAGAATTATTTTGATGGTTTCTACTTGTCGAGATGTTTCCGTTGATATATGGCACGCCACGTAATTCTTCACGGTTTGAGAGATATTCATGTTTGAAGTTTGTAACCCCAATTAGTGAGCTAAAACCCCATGGGGTTGTGGCATGGGTCATTGAAAAGTCATAATTATTATTTTTTAAGATCCTAAATCCCTCCCTCATTCACTTGCTGAAGCCCCTCTCAACCTAAGAATTTATATAAATTGTGATCCTCATATCCTCCTTATGTAGGGATTTCGTTATCTAAAATAGGTCATTGTGGAATTTTTGCTCTAAATTTTTTTTCTGAAAAGATTCAAAAGCTGAAATATTTATGAGGTGAAGCTGAAATCTTGAGGAATCTCCTGTAAAAATTTAAGATCAAGGTGCGCAACATTTTCGGAGATATGATCTATGGGAGTCAGTGTTTTTGTAGGCTCATGAAATTCATCTCAATGAAGCGACTTTGGAAAAATCGTCATAACTCTCTCTCTGAGTATCAGATTGGAATTCTGTAAAAAGTGTCAGATATTTCATAGATTTTTTTTTTCTCTCTATCAATTTCAGTGCCGAATGAAGAAATAGTGACACATGGCACGTCGTACAAGTTCTCTCTACTGAAACAATCCATAATTAGGGAATTGTGAGATATTGGGCATAACTCTCTCTTGAAGAAACCAAATTGGGTCAGAACTTTGTGAATTTGTGTTCCTTTTGTTTACTGCTATAATTGTAAAACCACTGATAATAATTGAATATTAAATAATGCTCTAATTGAAAGTAATACTGATTCATCCCCCTTCTCAGTATTTCCAACAGTAACAACACTTTTCCTAGTGTTTTGCATGAAATGGATCCTTATGAGTCTTATGATTGTGTTTCATGGATTCAAAAGACCAAAATGAAGATTACATGAAGGGAAAGATAATATGAAGAATAAAACATGATTTCCCTAAATGATCCAGGTATTGTAAGAGCACTCAGAGATTGTGGGATGCTAAAGTACTTCAAACTATCAAGTATGAGGCAACAAATGGAACTATTGGAGTTCCTTGTTCGTTCATGTAATCCAGCCATATAGTAATTTCACATTGGGGACAAAGTGGTCCAAATATTAGTGGAGGATATCTATTTTCTCATAGGATTATCGAGGAGAGTTCTGCCCATTTCTCTTTCAGGGTCCACTCTTGGAGGAGAGACAGTGAGAGATTATATATTGCAATATTTCAATCCAGAGGCTCAACCTATTAAGGATGGAAAAATAAACATCCGCAATGTTCGTGACTTTCCATTGAGAACCATCATATTCACAATCACAAAGCTTTTTGGCACCACTACACTACACGTAGCAAACAAATCTTACATGCAATATGCACTAGAGTGCTTGGAACCAACAGTTTTCAACTGGGCTGAAGTTGTACTCTCTCAAATGAAAGAACAGTTGAGCAAGGAAAATGGATGAAGGAAGAAAAATTTCAACTATGGTTCAATCCTCATTTATTTTTCCTTAGAGCAGATTCCATTGATGCAGCCTCAACATGTGACATTGGGTATATCTAACCTTAGAGATCCAGGGATGCAGAGATGGGTAGAAATAATGGCTAGACATGTTGTTCAATCGACCATCGTGTTCTTGACTGCATTCTTCATCTGGTTGAGGTGACAGATGATCTCTATCGATGATTATGCATATGCAGGCATCGACTTCCAAGGAGATCCAGATTTAGCTTTACCAGAAGGTGCTCAATGGGGTGCAATTTGTAAGAATTTTTTGACCATGTTTTTTTATTTTTCTAAGGTTTATACATATTTTTGTATTTTGATGTTTTCCCAAGACTAAACTAAAGTTTTGATGTATGAATATGTAGGTCGAGTTCGACCAGTGGGACAGCTAGAGCAGGGAGCAGATGAGCCAAAAGAGAGGGTTGTCAAGAGAGAAATCCTTCAGGATTTGGATATGGCTAAGACTCTTGTTGAGCTACATCAACACATACAGGGGTTGACCTTCGGGAATATGGATTTTTGAATCGAAGAGTTACCCTTGCGACTGCAGCTCCATACTATTGGCATTCCTAACCATTGGAAGCGGTTATTACGTAGGATAGCTAGATTAGCAGCATGTTACCATAAACATCACTAGTTTACTTTTGACGTTTTGCATACATTTTGAAGTCAATGACCAATATATCTTGGGCACAAATTTTCTAAAAACCTATAACTATATATCTATTTATTTTAAGTATTTTCCTATGTTTATTGCGCAATCATATTCAATTATGTGATTTGAATTGAAAATATGTCTTTGCATGTGTTGAAAATGTCTATTTATAACATAATTTGCAAAGGAATCAGTTAATGTGTTCACGTTTATGGAAATGCGTTGATATTGAATGAAATCAAATGTCTTTCCAAAATTCGAACTCTTAGGAACATATGATGCAGTGTTGGATTTCTAACAGTATAAACACTAGTAAGTTGTAGTACCACAAGTTGTGATTCTAACCTAATGATGATGTGGTTAATACCAGCTGAAATGGCATCAGAGAGAAGTTCGATCAAAGCGCTATACTCAGTGAAATTTTGTGTAGATCAACTGATACAAATCCCTTGAAAACTCACTAACTCGTCGTTCAGAGTGAAAATGGCCCACACTGCAGAGGATAGATTCTGCGTACTACGACTAGCATCATCAACATTGTTGAGCCCCAAGATTGTTATTTTTTCCATCATACTTCACTCCATTTTCTTTTTTCCATTATTATCCCAGGCTCAAATGATCAATGAAATTAGTTAAAATTACCTTAAGAATGAATATCATGACTAACTTGCTAAGTTTTGTGATTTTGTCATTGTAATGCATTTTGAACTGAAACTAGGTACAGAATGCAAACATTCCGTAGCTAGTCACCAATTCTGCAGTTGTCCTCTCAAGAAAAGCCACACATGGGTATATTCCACATCATGTCCTCAAATTTTGTTTCTCACCATGAAGAATGAACGGAATTCTGGACGTGGTTTTGTACGTGGAAACTCACACAAGGAGGCAGACTCCTAATAGGACAAGGACAGTCCAGATGTCCTTTGTCACTTTACGCTGCCATCTTTAGAGTTCTAGTACGATTTTGATATGAAAAGACAATGATTCCCGTATTATCTCAAGTTCTGTTATGAATATTTGTTATAAATGTACTCGGGAAACCGAGAGAGAAGCTCAAGATTTTGATTAGATTTCATGGATTGACTGCTATATTTCTGAAGACTGAGAATACTCTATTTTAAGTTATTTTCCTTTAATGAAGAAGACAACATTTCTTTCAACGCGTTGAGTTGATCTTGAGTTATATTTTGTGCTACTCTGGTGGTAGAGGGCCCCTGCCTTCTGAGCGGCTTTACTTTTGCAATTTAGATAAGTATCTTAGTTCGTTTTCAAGTCTTTGAAGTTTGCGTTCATAGTTAATTTCATTAGTAATTATAGCTATACTTGTTCTAAGAAACTCTTCCAAAAAATCATTATAATGAATGAGAAATGGTTGTAGTGTTATAGATTTTATTTGCAATTCCTTTCATTCATTATCACAGTTGAACGTACTCTAGTAAAATCTTCCAAGAAATCATTATGATGACTAAGGCATGACTGTGATACTGTAGGATTTAGTTGCTTGTTTTCACTAAGTAGCATAGCTGATCTTACTCTTAAAAAGCTCTTCCAAAACATCATAATAACGAGTAGGAAATAGCTGTGATGTCTTAGTTTTTAATTATATTTTCTTTCAGTTTTCATGTTTGCATTCAAATGCATTGAATTGTACAGCCAGGATTGTTCTAACAAGCTTTTCTAAAATACCATTCATGATGGGCAAAATAGGTTGTAGAATCCCATAGATTAATTGCATGATAATTCAGTTAGGGCACTCCGGAGGAAAATTGCATTTAATTCATGCTCTGTTATTTCGTTTCAGGTTTGATAATGGCTTTTTAATCTAGCACTGATCACTGTAGACTAGTAGCACCCTAGTTCAGTTCCAGCTTAGCTCACTGTATTTACATTTCAAGATTAGTTGCCATCCATTGCATTTTAAATTGCATTAGTTGTTAAACTTAAATACCACGGTCTTCATTATTTACAAAAATTCTTTTGTTCTAAACCTATATTAATTCATAATCATTTGGACAGAAGATAGTATCAGTATAAGGCCTGGAGCACTTTTGAAACCTTTTTACCATTCCACAAACAAGCCTTTCCTCAAAGACTATTCTAAAATGAAATCTATAACTTTTGAGTGAGGTTTAGTGGTGTTAAACTAAGTTGCAGAATAGAATTAGGAGCTAGCTTTAGAGTAGAAATCTTATGATGTTACAAATGTTATTTTCCAAATATGTTTCAACAAACCTTTAATCGTGGATGAGATGTTGTATCATTATGAGTTGATTGTTTAATTGTTTAGTTAGGAGAATTTTTACACTTAGCTGCCCATTTCTCAAGCTCTTCCAAAATATCTTTAATGAAAGAATTGGACAAGTTAAGTTCATGTTGTGATTTATTTTCTTGAAGTCATTATCAAACTTTGTATTTTGCTAAGACATAGTTTAGGTTCTGTCTCAGTATTTGCATTTGTCATTTGTCATCAAAAAATTAGGCTTCACTCTGTTTTTAACCAGTAGCTTCTTTCCACCAGCCTTTAGTTCTTTTCCTTGTGAGCATAAAACCATAAAAAGACCAAAAACATCATAAAACACTAAACACAACGCAGTAAGAAACAAACACCTAGGCACATACAGTGCACCTCACTTCAACAGTTTACCAACCCTGGTTGACAATTAAATGAACTCAATTTAGGAGACTAGATTGAGCATAAACATTTTGGCGCCATTGACGGGGAAGTGAAAACTAGGTAACCTTTGTTTCTTAACTCCCAAAAACAATGATATGCGTAGAGAGAGAGACTCAAGGGGTAGATTCATAAGAAGCAGAAGCAGAAGTTTGATTCCTAGAACACCACTTGTTTCACCTATACCAAGAGCTAGTACACCTTCAACTCAAACCCACATTCCATCCCTTACTGATCCTAGACTTCTAGAAGACCTAAGATCAGATATTCCATTAGAGAGACCTTCCACTTCATCCACTGAACCTGTCTTAGAAGAAGATCCAAGGACTCCTGTCAAGGACACAAACTTTTCCACTTCCACAGAAGAATCAACCATGGCAGAAGGAGGAGGAGGAGGAGTCTTTAATGGAGAACACAAATTATTTGGATGGGGTAGAGGTAGAGGTAGAGGAGGAGGAGGTAGAGGTGCAGAAGGAGAAGGAGGTAGAGGAAGAGGTAGAAGAGAAATGGGAATGTCTTTTGGGTTCCCTATAATAGATGAAGAAACCAATACAACCATGAAAAATATTTCACCCTCTGTCCTTCGAAACTTCTATGGACTTAAAACTGAAGATCCTGAAACCTTCCTATTTGAATTTGAAATCCTGTGTAGAACTTATGACTACTTACAAGATGCTCAAAAACTTAAACTATTTCGTTCAACATTGAAAGGAGCAGCATTGAAGTGGTTTATGATTTTGATCAACAGTTCTATTAGGATATGGGAAGACATGAAACAAGCATTTCTAGAGAGGTATTTGGATTACTGTATGTCGGTCAATTATAAGGAAGAAGTGTTTAAGATGTTACAAAAAGAAGATGAAAACTTGGAAGATTTTTTGGAGAGATTTCATTACAACATCAAAAGAGCAAAAATGGAAAACTTAGATCAAGACACCTTAAAAGCTCTTTTGTTGAAAAAAATTAGGGATGAATGGTTGGATATACTTAACATGATGGGAAAAGGGGATATATCACAGCTCACATTACCTGAAATATCTGAGTTATGTATCAACCTTTCAAGAGGGAAATCTAAAACTGTAAAAGGTCCAAGAGATCCTGCTCTTGCAAGGGCAAGCAAGTCTGCTTCTGGGACAGTAAGTAGGTCAGAAATAGGACATATGCTTGATGATTTCAAATCTGACATCTTAGGGAGTCTTAGTGAACAAATAGACACCCTTAAATTACAAAACAAGCAAAAAGCCGAACCTAATTCCTTAGCAATATTTTGTCCCAAATGTAGGATGAAACATGCCTTGAGAGAATGCCCTTTGGATGTAAAATTTGTAGAGACCTGTGTCATTTGTTCTGAAAAACATGAGACCAAGAATTGTCCTTCCCTTCCTGGTCTCAAAGCTGTCTTTCAAGAGGAAACTCCTACAAATTCCACAGAATCTCTCAATTTTGTCTCTAGAAGGCCTTGGCAAGGACCTCAAACATAAGGATTCCATGATCAAATGTATAACCAACCTCCACCTTGGAATTCTTGGCAGCAACCTTGGCCTCAATTTCAAAATCAATCTCAAGTTTGGGCACAAGGAGCACAAAGTCCCTATGGAAGATACTCTCAGTACTATCAGTATCCATCATACCCACATTTTTCTCCTCAAAATCCTCAACAAAATTTTCAACAAAATCCTCAACAACATCATCAGAACCTACCACATCAAAATCAACCACTTCCATTACCATTTCCACAAAAATAAAATCAATTTCCTGCTCAACCCATACCAAACCCCAATAATAAAAATCCTCAGAACACATACATGATAGAAGGCCAACAGTTTCCAACTTATTTAATTACTCATTTAGACCTTAGTAATGTTCAACTTAGGTCTGGAAGAATACTTGAAAAGAGGAAACCTTCTGTGATCATACAAGAAAAAGATAACTCTGAGGAAGATTCTCTACGTGTGAAAAAAAGTCTTGAGGAAGACACATCTTTTCAAGACCCAAACACTGAAAAATTAAAGCAAAAAGAACCAATAATTTCAACTCCTGTATTAGAGCAGCCATCAACATCTACTTCTAAACCTCCCTTTCCAGAAATATTACAAATTGATAGAGGTGTAGAAAAAAAAAATTATGGTGCCTAATTATGATTTCCTAGATGAGCTGAGAAATGTTTGCATTAAGATTCCATTATTACAAGCCATCAAGGAAATTCCAATTTTAGCCAAAACAATAAAGGATTTGAGCATGAAGAAAACAAGAAAAAGAATAAGAGAGACAAAGAAAATTCAACTGGCAGGAAAAATAGCAGACATTATGATGGGTAAGATTGTTATTCCAAAGTATCTAGACCCAGGAAATCCAGTTGTTAAAATTCACATCAATGGAATTGAAATCCAAAACACACTCATTGATTTAGGAGCAGCAATCAATATTATGAGTAGACAAATCATGGATAAACTGAAACTTTCTAATCTTCTCTTTACACCCACATTATTAAAATTAGCAGACAGATCTGTGATCAAACCTGATGGGGTAATAGAAGACATTCCAGTGTCCCTAGATTCTTGGGAGTACCCTGTGGATTTCATGATCCTAACTCCTAAGAATAATCTAGGAGGGCATCCTGTTATATTAGGAAGACCTTGGTTGGCTACAGTTGATGCTTTTATTAGTTGTAGATCCGGTGATATGTACATCTATAATGGTAGTTCAACTAAGAATTCACTTTGTATCCTCCAGCTAGGACAATTACATATTTAGATGATACTCAATGGATAGAGGATGAAGAAGACTTACAACCTCTCTTCACAATTTCAGAAATTAGTGAAGATAATCAAATTCTGAATACTCTAGAAAACTTTGAATCCTCTTCAGAATACAAACATGAACCATTTCAAGAGGGATCCAACATTGAGTTTTTTTCATCAAGGCATATGTCTCTTCATTCTATGGATAAATTTGGCAGCTCTACAAGTGAGATATTTCCAGGCAAAACTTTGAACATAAACAAGAACCTAGAAAAATCTCAACAAGAAGAGTTAGTCAAGATATTACAGAGACATTCTTCTGCATATTCATGGGAGTACACTGACATGAAAGGGATAAGCCCCAATACTTGCACTCATCACATCTATATAGAGGAAAATTGTAAACCAATCAGACAACCTCAAAGACAGATGAATCCAAATCTTAGGGAGATTGTTAAAGAAGAATTGCAAAAATTGTTAAATGTCAACTTCATCTATCCTATTTCAGATAGTCAGTGGGTTTCTCCTTTGGTAATTGTGCCAAAGAAAAATGGTAAATGGAGGGTATGTGTTGACTACCGAGAACTAAACAAAGCTACTCTTAAAGACCATTTTCCTTTACCTTTCATAGATCAAGTGTTAGATACATTAGCTGGCAAAAAGTACTTCTCATTCCTAGATGGGTTTAGTGGTTACAACCAAATCCAAGTAGCACTTGAAGATCAAGATAAAGCCACATTTACCTGTCCTTGGGGTACCTATGCTTACCGAGTATTTCCATTTGGATTATGCAATGCACCTGCAACATTCCAAAGGGCAGTATTAGGAATTTTTTCAGATCTAATACATGATTGTGTAGAGGTATACATGGATGATTTCACAGTTTATGGAAACACATTTTAAGAAGCTTTAGAAAACTTGGAAATTTTTTTAAAGAGATGTCAGGAAGAAAATCTTTCACTTATTCATGAGAAATGTTTCATGATGTTTACTGAAGGTATTGTTTTGGGGCATCACATTTCAGGGGATGGGATTAGAGTTGATGAGTCAAAAGTTGAAGTCATCTCTAACTTATCTATTCCAAGTTGTCAAAAAGATGTTAGGAGTTTTCTAGGATTTACATGATATTATCGGAGGTTTATAGAAAACTTCACTAAGATAGCATCTCCACTCTTCAAATTACTTACCAAAGATTGTGAATTCAAATGGAATTCTGATTGCCAGTTAGCCTTTGAAACCCTGAAAACAAAAATTTCTGAAGCACCTATTTTAAGGGGACCTAACTGGAAGTTACCTTTTCATATCTCAACAAATGCCTCTGATACAGCTCTAGGAGCAGTATTGGGACAAAAAGACCTGATTCCTTATGCCATCTACTATACCAATAAAAATTTGACTCCTGCAGAGTTAAACTATACTGTAACTGAAAAAGAGTTTTTAGCTGTTGTTCATGCCATAAACAAATTTAGACACTATATAACAGGCTATGAAACTTTTGTTCACACTGATCATTCTACAATTAGATACTTAATGAACAAATCAATTACTAATGGCAGAGTCATAAGATGGTTATTGCTTTTACAAGAATTCAACATTACCATTCTAGATAGGCCTGGAAAACAAAACACAGTAGCTGATTTCCTATCTAGACTCCAAAACATCGAAGATGACACTCCAGTTGAAGACCAATTTCCTGATGAATATCTTTTTGCAATTTCTACTCAAACTCCTTGGTTTGCTGACATTGCTAATTATTTAGTTTCAGGAAAATTTCCTTCAATAATGAATGCAAGAGATAAAAGAAAAATCATTTATGACAGTGCAAAATATTCATGGGTTGCTAATGAGTTGTACAAGACAGGTCCAAATTTGATCATTAGGAGATGTGTTCAGGAAGATGAGATGCCTGAGATTCTTAAAGCATGTCATGATGAACCTTGTGGCAGACACTTTGCTGATAAGAGGACATCCTATAAGATCCTTCATTTAGGATATTATTGGCCATCCTTGTTTAAATATGCTAAAGAGTATGTCAAAAGGTGTGACAGTTGCCAAAGGGTAGGGAAACCTTCTCCTTCAGGTGATATGCCATTACAACCTCAGGTACATATTGAACCTTTTGAAAAATGGGCTTTGGATTTTGTAGGACCGATTAGTCCTCCATCAAGACAAAAGAGATATATATTAGTTTGCATTGATTATGTTACCAAATGGGTAGAGGCCAAGCCATTACTTTTTGCTAATGAAGCATCTGTAGTTACTTTTCTTTTTGAGGATATTTTTACTCGTTTTGGTGTCCCAAGGGAAATTGTTACATATCAAGGAGCTCAATTTACATCAAGGCTAGTGGAGAAAATGATGGAGAGGTACAAAATCAGGCATAGAAAATCTACTCCTTATCATCCACAAGCAAATGGTCAAGTGGAATCTACTAATAAGGTCATTGAAGGAATCCTAACAAAGACTGCTCATTTACATAGAAGAGATTGGGTAGATAGGCTTCCTGAAGCCTTGTGGGCCTATAGAACTACATGGAGAAACACAACAGGCCATACTCCTTATGAGCTTGTTTATGGAAAGCAAGTTTTGTTTCCCATAGAGTTTCAGATTCAAACTTTCAAAATGGCAGTTCAGCTAGGACTTGATTTAACGGAGGCACAAAAAGCATAGATTGGAGCATATTAATGAATTGGATGAGATCAGACAAGATGAAGTTCAGAAAACAAGTCTAGTCCAACAGCAAAGGACTAGATGGCATGACAAGTACATCAAAGAGAAGAAGTTCAAAGAAGGTGACTGGGCTCTCTTGTTTGATTCAAAATTCAAGGATTTTCAAGGTAAATTTAAAACACATTGGCTTGGGCCATATGAAATTGTTGAAATTTTTGACAATGGAGCAGTAAAAATCAGGACAATAGATGAAGAAGAGGTCACTTTTCTTGTGAATGGTCATAAATTGAAGCTGTATCACAAACCACTCTCAAGAGAAGAATTTGTCAAGAAGTTCCAGGAAAACAGTGATGTGAAGTTAATGAAGAAGAATCTTTCTTCTTCATCAACTTGATTAAATTTTCTGAAGTCATTTCTTTGAAAATAATAATAATAATAATAATAATAATAAAGTATAAACATGAAAACCAATCACTGATTGGCATGTTTATACAAAAAAGATAGGGTGAAAATCAGATTCTTTCTGACACTCTAACTTTTCCATTTTATTTCTGCAAGCAACTGTTACAAAATCATAAGTTCAGATCCATTGCACTTATGATCCATCTCATTTCATTCCATTTACCTATCCATCCATACTCCATTCCATTCATTTCATTCATACTTCACTTCATTCCATATTTCATTCATCTCATTCCATACTTCATCCACCTCATTTCCATATCAAAATTTAAAGTTTGATGTCTTTCTGCAGATGAATAACACATGTCATGAATTGCAGGCCATTTCTTATACTTTTCCACTCCATCTCATAAATTGTAATCCATCCCACTCCATCATTCACTTCATACATATCCCATTATACCATGTTTCATCATCTATCTTCACTCATTCCATATAATATTCCACTTATATTCCAACCCACTCCATTCCATGATTAAAAATTCTCTACAGGTACATTCTGCAGCTAAACAGATATTCTGCAGCTAATCAGACTTTCCATAGCCAGACAGTCATTCCGCAGCTACAGATCCTGAAGGCACTGATCAACAAACATTTGAACTGCAACAAGATGATCTGGTATATCCATGAACAAGCAAAATCAAGAAGGATTATGAAGACTCACAAAGTAATGATTTCCAGAAGGAGAACAAAGCATACAAAGACTACAAAAAGCAGACGAAAAGCAAAGGTAAAAAGTTCTGATTATAATGGCATATCATAAAAAAAATTAGTATAGTTTTAGTTATGAATCATTCGAAAAGTTGTTTTGATTATTTTTATCGATCATGCCAAATATACCCTCCGCAAAACTTTGGATAAATAAAATCCTTCATTTCAAATTCTATACATGATCATCATCTAAGCCGTTAAAATGCTGAAGTGATTGATTTTCTCACGTCACCCAGCCAAATCATTTAATGATGATTTTTGAATCCGTTGTAAAATATCTCTGTAGTCTTTTCACTCATTGATTTGTTTTCATTCGCCTCACTTCATTAACTCGTTCCGTAACCACTCCCTATTACTCCATCCCGTAGCCAACCCTTCATCATTTCATTATGTAAAACAGAGGTATCTCTATCACCGTGAGCAGAGGTATATTAGTTTGAAATTTGAAGCCACTGTCACCGTGAATCAGAGGTATATCAGTTTTAAATTTGAAGCCATTGTCACCGTGAAGCATAGGTATATCAGTTTGAAGATTGAAGCACTATCACCGTGAAGCAAGGGAGTATTAATTTGAAGGTTGAAGTCATTATCTCCGTGAGCAGAAAGAGTACTAATCTGAAGATTGAAGAAGAAATTATGGGCTTCATCGTAAGAACTGAACCAATAGGCACAAAATACCTGGAAGGATACCCTCAAAGCAGAGAAATGTTGCAACAAGCAGGATCGCTGCAATTCCTTGAGAAATTTAATGGCTTCCACAAAGAAGTTACCAAAACGTTTGCAAGGTCATTCAAAGGAGCCGAGGTTGAAGTTGGAGATATTAAATTCACTGTCACAGAGGTTTTTATTTCAGAAGCAATAGGATTTCTTAGACATGGAGAAAGATGGTTTAAGAACAAAGAATTTCATAATGAATCATGGAAGCAGATCCTCAAATCACCAGGTATGGATGTCACTGTGTTTAAAAAGGGAATTCCAAGCTCTACATTAAAGAATAAATGGAGAAACATGTTGCTTATCCTACAAAAATTTATCACTTGTGAAGGTAGATATGGTACTTTCTATGTTTACCATATTAGGTTGATAATGCATTTTCTAGAAGAAGAGCTTAATTTGCCTTATTTCTTGCTTCAAATTTTAAAAAAGATGGCTTCAAGTGTTCAAAGAAGAGTCCAATTCCTAGAAACAACTCTATACCATCATGGCTTGGTTAAGATTTTAATTGAACACCATTTAGCCAAAACAAAAGATACTTGGGATAATTTCTTGGTGAGAAATCACTTTGAGGAACCAAAAGAGCCTTCACCTGAACATCAGCCTACAAAGAGAAGTAGAAAATGGAGAGCCTCTAAAAGTGAAACTTATAAAGCAATTCAAGATAGCAGTGAAGAAATAATCTCTGAGAAGTTGACTCAGATTAAGAGACAACTTAAGGAAGAGAGGGTAATCAGAAAATTTGCCACAGAAAAAGGAGAGGGACCATCCCAGCCAAGAAGGAGCCATAGACTCAGGGGGAGACTAAGTAAAACACAGATCAAACAAACCGGGGTGATAAACATAGAAGATGAGGAAACATCTATTGAAGAAGATGTTGAAGAAGATTTTGATGAAGAAGTCCCTGAAGTTGACCCTGCACAGCAAGAAATTTATAACTATGTTGAAACATTGGAAAGGAAGGCTTCAGAGAGTAGAGATAGAACCCCTAGTCCTCCACTGTCCGAAATAGATGTGTTAAGAAGAGATAGGTACGAGCTGGAAGTACTTAATAGACATATCAGGACTGAGAATGATATTCTGAAGGAACAAGTTAAACTAAAAACTAGTATGAACTCAACCCTGTCTCTACAAATGTACAAAGTGGAAAAGGCTAATGAAAATTTGAAAAAGAGGAACAAGAAGTTAATCAGGGCACTTACCAATTTAAGGTTCAAGTTAGTCATCAGGAAGCCCAGAAGGCCTTTAACTTCCAGGCAAAGAAGAAGAAGAGGGTTGGATGTTCTTGCAGAAGTCTCTGAGTCTATGGAATAAGTTGCATGAGGACATGCAAGAAGTCAGCAGTGGGGGTATGTTGAGCCCCAAGATTGTTCTTTTTTCCATCATGCTTCACTCCATTTTCTTTTGTCCATTGTTATCCCAGGCTCAAATGATCAATGAAATTAGTTAAAATTACCTTAAGAATGAATATCATGGCTAACTTGCTAAGTTTTGTGATTTTGTCATTGTAATGCATTTTGAACTGAAACTAGCTACAGAATGCAGACAGTCCGTAGCTAGTCGAAAATTCTGCAGCTATCTTCACGTTCAAGCATGTTCCAGGTGTCCTCTCAAGAAAATCCACACATGGGTATATTCCACATCATGTCCTCAACGTTTGTTGCTCACCATGAAGAATGAACGGAATTCTGGACGTGGTTTTGTACGTGGAAACTCACACAAGGAGGCAGACTCCTAATAGGACAAGGACAGTCCAGATGTCCTTTTTCACTTTACGCTGCCATCTTTAGAGTTCTAGTATGATTTTAATATGAAAAGACAATGATTCCCATATTATCTCAAGTTCTGTTATGAATATTTGTTATAAATGTACTCGGGAAACCGAGAGACAAGCTTGAGATTTTGATTAGATTTCATGGATTGACTGCTATATTTCTGAAGACCGAGAATACTCTGTTTTAAGTTATTTTCCTTTAATGAAGAAGACAACATTTCTCTGAACGCGTTGAGTTGATCTTGAGTTAGATTTTGTGCTACTCTGGTGCTAGAGGGCCCCTGCCTCCTGAGAGGCTTTACTTTTTCAATTTAGATAAGTATCTTAGTTCGTTTTCAAGTCTTTGAAGTTTGTGTTCATAGTTAATTTCATTAGTCATTATAGCTATACTTGTTCTAAGAAACTCTTCCAAAAAATCATTATAATGAATGAGAAATGGCTGTAGTGTTATAGATTTTATTTTCAATTCCTTTCATTCATTATCACAGTTGAACTTACTCTAGTAAACTCTTCCAAGAAATCATTATGATGACTAAGGCATGACTGTGATACTGTAGGATTTAGTTGCTTGTTTTCACTAAGTAGCATAGCTGATCTTACTCTTAAAAAGCTCTTCCAAAACATCATAATAACGAGTAGGAAATAGCTGTGATGTCTTAGTTTTTAATTATATTTGCTTTCAGTTTTCATGTTTGCATTCAAATGCATTGAATTGTACAGCCAGAATTGTTCTAACAAGCTTTTCCAAAATACCATTCATGATGGGAAAAATAGGCTGTAGAATCCCATATATTAATTGCATGATAATTCAGTTAGGGCACTCCAGAGGCAAATTGCATTTAATTCATGCTCTGTTATTTCATTTCAGGTTTGATAATGGATTTTTAATGTAGCACTGATCACTGTAGACTAGTAGCACCCTAGTTCAGTTCCAGCTTAGCTCACTGTATTTACATTTCAAGATTAGTTGCCATCCATTGAATTTTAAATTGTATTAGTTGTTAAACTTAAATACCACGGTCTTCATTATTTACAAAAATTCTTTTGTTCTAAAGCTATATTAATTCATAATCATTTGGACAGAAGATAGTATCAGTATAAGGCCTGGAGCACTTTTGCAACCTTTTTACCATTCCACAAACAAGCCTTTCCTCAAAGACTATTCTAAAATGAAATCTATAACTTTTGAGTGAGGTTTAGTGGTGTTAAACTAAGTTGCAGAATAGAATTAAGAGCTAGCTTTAGAGTAGAAATCTTATGATGTTACAAATGTTCTTTTCCAAATATGTTTCAACAAACCTTTAATCATGGATGAGATGTTGTATCATTATGAGTTGATTTTTTAATTGTTTAGTTAGGAGAATTTTTACACTTAGCTGCCCATTTCTCAAGCTCTTCCAAAATATCTTTAATGAAAGAATTGGACAAGTTAAGTTCATGTTGTGATTTATTTTCTTGAAGTCATTATCAAACTTTGTATTTTGCTAAGACATAGTTTAGGTTCTGTCTCAGTATTTGAATTTGTCATTTGTCATCAACAAATTAGGCTTCACTCTGTTTTTAACCAGTAGCTTCTTTCCACCATCCTTTAGTTCTTTTCCTTGTGAACATAAAACCATAAAAATACCAAAAACATCATAAAACACTAAACACAACGCAGTAAGAAACAAACACCTAGGCACATACAGTGCACCTCACTTCAGCAGTTTACCAACCTTGGTTGACAATTAAATGAACTCAATTTAGGAGACTAGGTTGAGCACAAACAAACATACCCAAGGAATGGTTCCACAGATTTAGACATCTGCGATGAAATGTAAAGCAGATTACTAACATCAAGAAAACTCTAGAAAAGAAAACTAAGACAGTAAATGAAAATCAATAGCATATATAAAATATAGTACAACTATTTAATACGCTCATGTTTAAGCATAGTAACGTTTCAGATACAACCCATTTCAGGACTGCACCAATGGAATTCCATCGTAATCTACCAACTCATAGGCACCCTTAGCAAGAACTCTTTTGGCAATATAGGGGCCATGCCATAATAGCTCAAATTTTCTTGTACCTATTACATCAGCTTCCTAATCATAGAGAAGGACCAAGTCACCCTCTGAGAAGATGCGAGGATGGACATGCTTGTCATATTGTGCCTTTATGCGTCTCTTATGCACTTCGTTGGCCAATGCGGCTTCATGACGCATTTCATCAAGATGGATGAGGTTAAAAAGATGTGCTTCTTCAGAAGAGGTGTCAGGTAACAATTCAATTGCGAGTTTTAACAATGGTATTTCACATTGGATTGGAAAGATAACTTCCAAACCATACATCAATTAAAAGGGGGTAAATCTGGTTGTGTTTCTCACTGAGGTTTGGTGTGCCCACAAAGTCGAATACAAGATCAAATTCCAATTTCATTTATGAACTCCTATCATTCGTTGAAGCATTTCTTTAAGAATCTTGTTAATAGCCTCAACTTGTCCATTTGATTGCGAATAATGAGTATAACTATCATGGGATAGTCCTAATTTCGTAGTCCACTCATTCATCATATGATTGCGAAAATGAGAACCATGATCTGTGGCAATAGCCTGTAGAACACCAAACCACGAAATGACATGATTAAAGAAAAACAATGCAATTGTTTTTCCTATGTTATTAAATGTAGGCATTTCTTCGGCCCACTTGGTAAAGTAGTCTACTACGACAATAATATAACCATGCCCCCCGGATGAATGAGGGTTACAGGTCATGAAGTCAATGCCCCATTTTGAAAATGGTCCCACAAAGATAACAAGATGCATTTGTGCTGGCGGTTTGTGGATTTTACGATCAAATATCTGGCATGCATGACAACTTCTGACCACGAGGATGCAGTCGCGAAATATGGTAGGCCAAAAGTAACTATCACAAAGTATCTTCTGCACGGTAGCATATCCAGACAAGTGTCCACCACAAGCTCTAGCATGACAATCATTTCAAACCTTTTCGGCATCCTCATGAGCGAGGCAGCTCCTTAAAATGGTGTCAGCACCACAAAGATAAAGTGTATCATTGACGATCAGATAATATTTGGTTTGGTATCGAATACCTCACTGGTTAGAGTGAGAGGTATTAGGCCGAAAAGTATGGATATGGAGATAAATGATAAAATCCCATACCAAGGATCAGATGATCTGATCAGAAATAGAGACTCATCAGGAATAGATGGTTCTGATATAGTAGCAGTACTATCATAGGGAAGTTCATATAGAAGCTCAGCCAAAACTAAATACTTCTTTGACTTGGATTTGATTAATTCCAAATCAAATTCCTACAAAATGAAAATCCATTTTGAATATTTGCCCCCCAAAAATTGACGTGATAAGATGTAAGTACTGGGGTTGAAATATGAGATGAAAATGGTCTTCCAGAACAGGATATATTGGTGAAATCTTTGGACAGCTTGAACAGCTGACAGGGAAAGCTTTTCTACGTATGAATACTTCACTTCCATATCATTGAGATTACGAATCAAATAATATATCGGATTTTCTATCCCATCATATAATTGGACCAATACCATAGCAATGGTCATATCATACATGGTGATATATAAGAAATAATCACTATGATAATTTGGGGGATACATTAATGACACCCAGACAAGTGTATCTGTGATAGCATCAAAATAATCTTGTGCAACCTTATCCTAATGGAAGGGAATCCCCTTTTTCGAGAGCTGAGTAAATCCTTTAGCCATTTCGGTGTAGTTAGGTATGAACCTCCTTAGGAAGTTAGCCTTTCCCTGAATTTTTTGTAATTGAAGAAAATTTGATGGCGTAGGAAAATCAAGAATGGCCTAGAACTTAAGTGGGTCGATTCAAATTCCTTCTTTTGAGACGACGAATCTAGAAAACGACAAGAACCAACAAAAAACACACATTTATGTGGATTGAGGCATATTTTATAGTGTCATCAGCATAGAAATATAGCTCTCAAATGCATCGGATGATCAGTCCGGTTTCATGAATGTGTGGGTAAATCGTCTAGACAAGGTTGAAAAATGTGCTTGATGTCACTGAAATCATAATCCATTTCTCTCTAAAAAGTTGACCCAGCGTTCTTAAAACCAAACGGGAGTTTCCAATAAATGAATGTGCCCCAGGGACAAATGAATGATGTCTTATATTGGTCCTCTCAGTAGATATTGATTTTATTATAGCCAGAAAATCCATCCATGAACGAAAATATTTCGCATCCAGCACAATCGTCAATAATCTGGCCGATAAAGGGAGTAGGATAGTTGTCTTTTGGAAAAGCAAGATTGAAATCCTGATAATCAACGCACACTATGATGGTCCCTTGTTTTTTCATAACTGGAAAAATGTTGGAAACCCACTCAGTAAGTGGGAGAGGGTAAATGAAACTAGCATTCAAAAAATTTTCAAATTTTTCTTTAATGGTAGCAACCTTCTTTGGATGAACAAGATGAAGGCATTGACGTTACATGTTAATGGTGTGTTCAATGATACTAGTATCTATGCTTGGAATTTCCTCATAAGAACAATAAAATACATCATGAAATTCACAAAAGAGAGAGCGATATCTTTCGAGTTCTAATGGAGAACAATATATGTCGACATGAATGTTTTCTACAATGCCAGATTTGGTTGAAATATCGATAGAAATGGTTTCTTCAATATTTGATAAATTTCGCTCAAATTCGATTGCATTAATACGAAAAGAATTCGAAGAGAAAGTTTTAATCGATGGGTGATATAGTTCAATAAGATTATCTTCTTCATAATATTGAATATGGGAATGATGATGATCTTCCCATGGTTCTCCTTCTGCCATCATGGCTTCCAGAATATTCTCATCTATCAAGAAAGTGGATGAAAAATGATCAGATGGAGTACCAAAATCTAATGAACGATCAACCCAAACAACTAGCGATGATGATTTCAAATTCGCCACCCAATACATGTATATTGATTGCTATGCCAGTTCAATTGGGTTGGGCGTCATAAATTCATCCAACGTAACAACTTCAGAATCACTCATAATATTCCTTAAGCTAGATGGAGTGGAAGATATCATGTAGCAGGTCTCTATGTTTGTAATTTCTGTCGACATCGCAGGTGGCGGTAATTCAAAGGTTCCCATGAGGGTGGAATCCTCTCAGAGTCCTACACCAATGTTCTAAAGTGCGATTTGGGGTGCGTGAACTAACGGAATGCTTCCAGTTACCTGGGAACTAGAGGCAAAGATGGATAGCTGATTGATGACTGTGATGACACCTTTATGTGGAAATGCGATCATTCTAAAATATGTAGAAACGATCGCAGTCATAACATATACCTTTTTCTAGCCTTGTGAGTAAAAAATTTTAAACAAGGGGTCCATCAATGACCCCAACTTCAACATTTACTGTTTTTCCCCCTAGTTCGACATGTAGGTTATTGATGATACCACAAGGCTTATATGTACATCCATCAAAAGCTTTCAATGTTGTAGGTGATTGAGATAGGCACGGTGAGCCAAGTGACTTCTAACAGTTTAGAGACATAATTCATGTAGATGTTCCCTCATCAATAATAATATGATGAACGAGGTGATTGAGAACATTTAGTTGGATGGGTAATGCCAATTTTGCTAGTAATTGCGGCACATAGCTCATATGATTAAAGACTATGAGATTTGAATCTGTCGGATCGATTCCACCAATTGATGACAACAAAGTTTGCTTCTGGGAGGGACAATTTTGAAGCGCCTCAAGAATTAACAAAGATGAAGGTGATTGAGCCATATCTTCATCTATATTATAATTTTGAGCAACTCAGGCTCGAAGGTTAAATGTTGATTTATGAACGACTCCCTTCGATGGCTTTATTTTCAATTCAGGAATAGTAGTTGGTGGTATATATTCCGTAGACGGATTCATGGTCGAGGTAGTAGGTTGATCAGTAGCCTGAATACCGTAATATTTATTACACGTTGACACCAAAAACATCAATCGATGGCTTCGTGACAGACATCATAAGCACTTGGGAACTAGAAGATGGATCTGTAGCAACAGATTTGTGTACGGATTCGGGAATGGATCTGTCAACATAGCGGATGCATGTGAGGTCTTAACCAATTTTGAGACTTCGACATGGTGAGGACAATCATGAAAAAAGTGCTCCTCATTATACATTATACAAGGGTAACAAGCTTTCCGATTTGCAGATGATTGATCAGATGATCTTTCCTGTGGGGTAGAAGTTTGCTTTTTATTTGATTTCCCCTTTTTTTTACTTCTGGGTTGCTTGTCACTTTTTTCCTTGTCAGATGACATGGCATGAATTTCAAAATAATGCACAGGATCAGATGCAGTAGATTTATGTGTGCTTGCAGTACCTATCATACCATATTTTGCATGAGAGTCCTTAGATGGAGGAGGAACAGTAAAATTAGATTGTGACACGTTGGGAATTTTCTCGTAGAGCATGCGAGACTGAGTATAAATCAAATATAAGTACTGGTCATGAGAAATGACCTGCTCTTCAGTGATGATGCCACCCTTAGCCACATCCTTAGTTATAGATGGTAACATGTACTTAATGAACCACTGAGAAAAGGAGTTGTTCAGTAAAAAATGTATTAACAATTCTATGACGACGACACCACTCATGAATATAATTAGAAATGTGAGTAGCATTAGTTTGTTTAAAATTCGTCAAGAGTTCTGTTCCAGTTTCATATCGTATGGATAACTGGAAGTGGGTCAAAAATATAGTAGCTATGGCAGTTAAATTATCAAATGAAGCTCTTGGTAACTCGATGTACCATTTTGCGACCAGACTAGTGAGCATACGCTGGAAAAGACATAGTCGAATGAAGTCATCATTTAGGGAGTTGGATAAACACCACAAATGATAAGTTGTAACATGCGTCGATGGGTCTTCCCAAGGTTTTCCATTAAAATTAGGAACATATGAGGGTAATTTATGATGTATCACCGGCCACCAAGGAGCATAGTTGCTTGGATCATTGGTAAGCTAGTTTAAATCTTGTAACTATAAAGTTGCAAAAAAAGGGAAACTGTCGATTTAAGTCGAGTTGATAATAGCCAGGATATGATGGAATTACTTGTGAAACAGGACTTTGAGCATTATCATAAGGAATATATTGTTGGTAACCCAGATAGGGGTTATTTTGATAAGAAAATGCTTGAGGATTATGTTGACCAAAACCTGGGTACGCTAATTTTTGAATGAAGGTTGTGGAATTTGCACTTGTGGCTACCAAGGGGTATTTCCACCAAGATTATAACCCAAACTAGAAGAGCCTCGATTTGATTGTGGATAGGTATAACCTGGTTGTGGCTAGGACATCTCATAATTTGGTAATCCATCTTGTGAATAAATAATTCTGGATATAGGTGGTTGTTGTAAACCAGTCGAAGGAGTTGGAGTCTGAGGGCCCAATACTTGAGGGTATTGGGTGGAAGGACCTGCCTGAGATGGTTGAGGTACAACAATTTGAGCCGGTAACAGGGGTAAGGATGTATTAACAAGTAGAGTAGATGTGAGTGCAACAGGTTGAACCGATTAAAACGAGTGTACAACCATTTGTTGTTGGATGGGTAGAGTATGTTGCAACTGACAAACATTCATTCCAACATTAGGATGACCAAATAATGATGGAGTACTGTCAAAATGGGTGACCATAGGTTTCCCCCCAGCATGAGGTGTATAATAAGATGGAAAATATTGTTCTCCAAATGTATGGAGTCCAGTTGAAATTGTACTTGATGGAATATACCTAGATGGACCAGCTTGATATTGCCCTAATGATGTATATAAAGGATCAATTCGTTCAGTAATCACTATAGATTTACCAGTTATAATACTAGACGATGACATTGGTGAAGTCCATGGGTTTGAGGATGCACCATAGAAGTTTCCAGCTAAATATTGGTAACTTAGGTGGGACGTGTTGGAGTTCCCATGTTTTGGCTAGATTGGCAAGACCAAAAGATGAGACAACATAGAACCACTTTCAAACCTTAGGATCTAGCCCTCCTAGGTCCAGAGAGGGATATCTCTATACAACTCAAAGGATATGTCTTTGAAGCTCTAAGTTATGATTTTAGGCTAGTTGTAGGCTCATGGTTGTTTGTTTGATTGTTTGTGTTTGGTTGGAGGGAATCAGGAGAAGAAGGGCCAATATAAGACAAGGATGAGCAGAGGGGAAGCTTAGGCAGAGACAGATAACTCAAATAACATCAAAGCCATTGGGCTATGGAGTCAAGAAAGGATTTACCTGTAGTCAATGTGCAAGCTTTCATTTGGGCTAGTCATCTAGAGCATTTGGATCTTGAAGGAGATATTTGGAGTGGGAAATTAAGGATAGAAAATGAAAGGAGGAGAACCAACCAACTCTGTCTATAGACCAGACCAGAGGTCATTTACCTCCAGGCCTGCTTGGACAGAATTAGGGGTGAAACAAGGGATCTTGGAAAGGTTTAATTGGGATGGAAAGCTCCTAGAGAGACAGAGATCAGGTTCTAAACCTCGAGGATCCTCAACACATTCAACTAAATCCTAACAAGAACATCTAAATGAAGATTTCATTAATTCATACATCAGAGAGTAGGCAATAACATCCACTACACTGGTTAAATCAATTGAAATCAACATTCAGATACACATATAAGCAGAAAACATTGAGGTAGGGAGAGCAGGAAACATAGGGCACCTAACAAGGGTGAATCCTATATTATATTTATGTTGCCTACCAGAAGAAATGAAATGAAATGGAACATAAAATAAGAGCAAGTCAATCACAAATACAGAGAAAGAGGAAAAATCACCAGCTGCTTTAGATCAGGATCCAAAGAAACATGCTTGTCATATTAAAAACAACACCAATCGGGTACATCATAGCCCATAGCTTGAACATTCAGTCTGAATACATCTAATCTTAGTCTATCTTACAATTTACACAGAGAACTTGTCTCAAGGGGCACAACACTTGTATTTCCCTGATATCTCATCAACAACTGTTACAATAATATCCTTATGTGCTTTATAGCAGAAGAGACACAGAAGATCGGCTGAGGAGGTAGGTGAATATTAAATGTTACATTAAACCTAACAATGAATGCAGGGCCGAAATCCATTCTGCTTGACCTGCTATGTATTTAATCTCTGTCACCTTCCTTGTGAAAGAATGATCTTTTTTGGATATGATCTTGAAATTTTTGGTCGAAGTACTCATGGTGTCGTAAACAAAAAATAAAATAAACTGCTGAAAGGTCTGTCTCATAAATGTCTAGCTATTTTTGAGCTGTAGTCTGGTGGAAAACTCTTCATGGACATGGTGCATAATAAAAGTTGTTTGGGCGCCATGCACTTGATGAATAAAAAGCATTCTGCTGATGAAAAACCATGATATTACCTTTTGACTGTGCTCAGGATCCTTTGATCGATTCCTCGGGGTCTGTAACCTGCTGCTTTGTCTCTGAAAACATTGACTTAGGGCTCGAGATCTTCATTAGCTTGCCTTAATCTTTCTGCTTGTACTGAATGACTCTGCTTTTTCATCTTGCTTCTGATAGGGTAGCTCGGGCCTTTAATGGTGCTAGAAGGTTTTCATAGATCCTGAACCCTGTTCTTTGAATAAACGACCTATCTTCACCTTCCTGGGCCTTTTTCATTAAATTCTGTTCCTGAAACATATCTTCTTCGGATTCATTTGTCCTGGTAGCATAAACGTATATCACGACGACCACTTCTTTTTAAATATCCCTACAAAACACGAAGATTGTGAAGGAATCCATGGGCGAGGGTGGCAGGTGATGTGGAAGGACGAAATGGACGTAAAGGTGGTGACATGGCGAAAAAGGCAGGAGTCTAAGGGAGGAAATTCTCTAGTGAATGGTGACGGTTTGCAGAGGGAGTTCGACTGGAAAACATACAAAAAACACAAAAAATGAACGATTTATGCGATGAAATAGAAGACTGTACGGTGTGACACGTGGATTCACAACATGGAGGGTGGACTCGGTCAGCGAAGGCTGAACAGATCTAGGCTATCGATCGAACTAAGATCAACGGTGGAGGGCGACGAATGGTGGGCCGGAACAAGAGCTATCGCGTGCGCGATTTCATTAAATATCGTGCATCTCTGGTGATCGAGAGCCGTCGGATGGAGCTTTCGAGATCTAACGGCTGACGTGGATTTTGCTGGGCGCCCTGGGCAGGAAGTTAATGCGTGGGGAATGGAGTTAACGAGCGGGAAAAGTAGTTTTGAAAATCGTATAGAGGACGCGTGGCGGGATATGAATGGAATCGCTAGCCTCCGGGGAAAAACCACCTGCTGCAGATGGGTGGTGCGGAAAATACCGGTGGGTTTTGGGAGAAATGACGTATGGCTGGCAGGGTCCACCATTTCGGGCACGCTCCACACCATCGATCTTTCGGGCGAATGGACAGCGGAGATGGACTACGGGTGGCCAAGGTGTACGGGCACGGGAGCTTTGGAGCGACCCCCGTAGTGAATAACGACCGTTGATCGGGTCTTCCCACATCCCGAGGAGTCAACTACGGGGGCTCCGTGGTCTGACTTTATGGACGGAGAAGAGCCCCCGCAAGGAAAGAGCCTTGGTCACGGCGCCGGGTCACGTGGAAGACGAAGGGGCGCGGGGCTATGGCTCAAGGGGCGAGGACCCGAAATATGATTTTTGCACATTTTAAAGCAATTTCAGGCCCAAGGGAAGGAACGATAGGGAGGCGAGGTGGATAATTAGGGAAATAAAGGGAGATGGGGGAGTTTAAGGGGATTTTGGGGAATTTAAGAGGGTGATGGTGGGGATAAAAGGAAGAAAAGGGATTTTGACTAAGGAAAGGGGGGAGTAAAGTGGGGGTATTTGCAGGGGTATGAGGGGTAAAATATGCCCTTTGGAGAAATGGGGCAGCAGATAGAATTTATATAAGGCAAAGCACATAGAGACCTCAAGGATGATGTGTCTTCAAGGGAGATGCATTCCTTGAAGGTCTCCAAAATGACATAGCCCCCCAGCTTGCTTGTCAAGAATTTCATAGGGGGGCTAACAGTGGCTCCACATGGGGATGACTTCTTCTTGAAGGAGGCAAGACACCAGAAATGATATTTGGAGTAGGCCAGTTGCCTGCTGCTTGGCACATCCCTTTCTTTGATCAGCTGCCACAATATGAACATGTTACATCAGTAGAAACATTATTCCCAATCAGTCTACCTACACACACTACAATCCTAGCATTTTTTCTTCCTTTAGGGTGCATTTGAGCTAGCAGACCCTTTACATCATTTTATTTGCAAACAAGAAAACAAACCTATTCTACTTCTACCCTTATTGCTCCATGAGACCAGAGTAGACTGTTGGTCTCACATGTTTCTCTACCTACACTACTACCTGCTAGGATTAGACTGTCTAGCAGGTTTCTTCTCTACATTCTAAGACAGAAAACAACTAGTTACATGCTCATAGACTGAGCTTTATTGAGCTTTTCCTACCTACCCTACTCTACTGAAATATTTACAAGTCTAGCTTACAAACATTGTCTTCCAATGTAACCAGTCCATCAAATGATCCCATGGCTGGTCCTTCTTGCTCAATTCCTTGAGCATGCTGGATAGGCAGGGCAACTCCCACTCTTCTTGTTCCATAACAGCGGCCTTGAAAACTGTTCTCTCTATTTGAAACATGTTGCTCAAAAAGAACCTTGATCCTTCTTGAAGTATATGCAGGAAATGTGCATAAGGATCATGAAATGATGCCTGGTTATGAATATCTGACAAGCAGGCTTCCACCAGGGTTTCTCCTCCTTCCACTGGATCAAGAGTAAGACTCTCCTGGGAAAGAGAATCTCCCTCATCTGCTTCACTTTCTGAACTGGAGGACTCATCATATATGGCAGTGTTGTCCTCCTGGAGCTCTGATATATTCTACTCTGAGGTGCTGAGCTCTATGGGAAGGTCTATGTATTCTCGAGCAGGGTTTTGGTCCATTGCTTCCTCTTTTTCAAGAGAAAGCTCTTTGCTTAAATTCTGCTCCAGAATCTCTTCTTTGCTTTCCTCCTCGTCTTCTGAAAGGAAAGACTACTGGTTTCCAGTTTCACTAATGATCTGTGGTAAAGTAGAATGAAGATTCAAAGAATCTTCATCTGCTATTATACTGTCATAGCTCTCCCCCTCAGTGTCATAGATAGGCTGACCGGTTTCATTGCTTCTCTGGAGTTGTTGGCTCTGATTTTCCTCCCACGGATCTAAGGATGATGGTCCTACAAGCTCAGCTTCTATTTGAAAGTAATCATCATCAAACGGATCATAAAAAGGAAAATCATAATTTTAAGTAATGTCACCCTCCAAACCTATCAGACTCTCAATAGGTCTTTCTTCATTCTGGTCCACAGAGGAGTCTTCTGAATCTGAATCATCAAACTCATTAGATGAATGGGCAAGAGTGTGTGTTCTATAGAAGGCCTCAGAGGTGGACTGTTGTTTTAATATCCGCTCTATCTCTTCTTCTGTCAAAAGAGGGGTTTCCCTTTCATCATGGACAGAAGCACAACAGTCCTCTTTCTCTTGTATTAGCTGATTTGGAGGCTGGATGTTTTCTTGAGCCTCATCTTCCATATCAGGCTCTACCTCTTTTATGTAGTCTTCTGCTTCCTCAAGGAAGATTTCCTTATCAGCCTTTGCTAATAGGTCCTGATGTTCTTTGGTCAGCCTAACACAAGACATAGGTAAGCAATCAGGCAGTTCCTGATCACTAACTTCCTCATCTTCTATAGATTCTTGATCATCATACATGTCTTTCTCATCTTCTTGGTCTTGAGTTTTTTCTTGCTCTGAAAGATGCATAGGCTGCTCGAAATAGTCATCATCTGTATTCATATTAGCCATGTGCATCTTCAGCATTTCACCAAACGTTTCCGTTAATTCAATTAATTGATCGCATAAAGCGTCATACTTTGTATCTCTGTCCATGTTTGGATTCATGCTTATGCAAAGAAGGTTATTGCTTCTTCTCAACCAGTCCAGTGTCCTTCACCAGTGGAGTCATTAGGTCTTTGGATCATAGGGAGTGTGGAGTCGCCAGGTGGATGAATTTGTCTATTTGAAGCAGGTTGTTGTCCACCATCAGCAATTAGGTAATTTCACCTTTCAGGAATAACCTCAAAACACGACAAACTCCAACCAGAGATTGACTGGGAGGGCGTTTACCAGATATGTCACCTCCGAAGAGGGTGAGATCCGGAGGCTACCTGGCCCTTCCCAGACTCTGTCTAAGAGTATGAGGCACACAACGAATGGAGGTTGATTCAAGAAAGGGATGACTTTCTGCCAATATAACCAGATATTTATGGGCTTGAATGCCTAGGGATGTTCAAAGTGTAATGCACTCAATTCCCCAGCGGAGTCTCCATTATGTTGGAGTTCCCATGTTTTGGCCAGATTGGCAAGACCAAAAGATGAGACAACATAGAACCACTTTCAGACCTTAGGATCTAGCCCTCCTAGGTCCAGAGAGGGATCTCTCTATACAAGTCAAAGGATATGTCTTTGAAGCTCTAAGTTATGATTTTAGGCTAGCTGTAGGCTCATGGTTGTTTGTTTGATTGTTTGTGTTTGGTTGGAGGGAATCAGGAGAAGAAGGGCCAATATAAGACAAGGATGAGCATAGGGGAAGCTTAGGCAGAGACAGATAACTCAAAGAACATCAAATTCATTGGGCTATGGAGTCAAGAAAGGATTTACCTGTAGTCAATGTGCAAGCTTTCAGTTGGGCTAGTCATCTAGAGCATTTGGATCTTGAAGGAGATATTTGGAGTGGGACATTAAGGACAGAAAATGAAAGGAGGAGAACCAACCAACTCTGTCTATAGATCAAACAAGAGGTCATTTAACTCCAGGCCTGCTTGGACAGAATTAGGGGTGAAACAAGGGATCTTGGAAAGGTTTAATTGGGATGGAAAGCTCCTAGAGAGACAGAGATCAGGTTCTAAACCTCCAGGATCCTCAACACATTCAAATAAATCCTAACAAGAACATCTAAATGCAGATTTCATTAATTCATACATCAGAGAGTAGGCAATAACATCCACTACACTGGTTAAATCAATTGAAATCAACATTCAGATACACATATAAGAAGAAAACATTGAGATAGGGAGAGCAGAAAACATAGGGCACCTAACAAGGGTGAATCCTATATTATATTTCTGTTGCCTACTAGTAGAAATGAAATGAAATGGAACATAACATAAGAGAAAGTCAATCACAGATACAGAGAAAGAGGAAACATCACCAGCTGCTTTAGATCAGGATCCAAAGAAACATGCTTGTCATATTAAAAACAACACCAATCGGGTACATCATAGCCCATAGCTTGAACATTCAGTCTGAATACATCTAATCTCAGTCTATCTTACAATTTACAGAGAGAACTTGTCTCAAGAGGAACAACACTTGTATTTCCCTGATATCTCATCAACAACCATTACAATAATATCCTTCTGTGCTTTATAGCAGAAGAGACACAGAAGATTGGCTGAGGAGGTAGGTGAATATCAAATGTTACATTAAACCTAACAATGAATGCAGGGTTGAAATCCGTTCTGCTTGACCTGCTATGTATTTAATCTTTGTCACCTTCCTTGTGAAAGAATGATCTTCTTTGGATATGATCTTGACATTTTTGGTCGAAGTACTCCTGGTGTCGTAAACAAAAAATAAAATAAACTGCTGAAAGGTCTGTCTCATAAATTTCTAGCTTTTTTTGAGCTGTAGTCTGGTGGAAAACACTTCAGGGACATGGTGCATAATAAAAGCTATTTGGGCGCTATGCACTTGATGAATAAAAAGCATTCTACTGATGAAAAACCATGATATTACCTTTTGTCTGTGCTCAGGATCCTTTGATCGATTCCTCGAGGTCTGTAACCTGCTGCTTTATCTCTGAAAACATTGACTTAGGGCTTGAGATCTTCATTAGCTTGCCTTAATCTTTCTGCTTGTACTGAATGACTCTGCTTTTTCATCTTGCTTCTGACAGGGTAGCTCGGGCCTTTAATGGTGCTGGAAGGTTTTCACAGATCCTGAACCCTGTTCTTTGAATAAACGACATGTCTTCACCTTCCCGGGCCTTTTTCATTAAATTCTGTTCCTGAAACATATCTTCTTCAGATTCATTTGTCCTGGTAGCATAAACGTATATCACGACGACCACTTCTTTTTAAATATCCCTGAAAAACACGAAGACTGTGAAGGAATCCTTGGGCGAGGGTGGTGGGTGATGTGGATGGATGAAATGGATGTGCAGGTGGTGACATGGTGAAAAAGGCAGGAGTCCAAGGGAGGAAATGCTCTGGTGAATGGTGACAGTTTACAGAGGGAGTTCGACTGGAAAACATACAAAAAACACAAAAAATGAACGATTTATGCGATGAAATAGAAGACTGTACGGTGTGACACGTGGATTCACAACATGGAGGTTGGACTCGGTCAGCGAAGGTTGAACAGATCTGGGCCGTCGATCGGACTAAGATCAACGGTGGAGGGCGACAGATGGTGGGCCGGAACAAGAGCTATCGCGTGCGCGATTTCATTAAATATCGTGCATCTCTGGTGATCGGGAGCTGTCGTATGGAGCTTTCGAGATCTAACGGCTGACGCGGATTTCGCTGGGAGCCCTGGGTAGGAAGTTAATGCGCGGGGAATGGATTTAAAGAGAGGGAAAAGAGGTTTTGAAAATCGTACAGAGGACGCGTGGCGGGAGATGAATGGAATCGCTGGCCTTCGGGGAAAAAACACCTGCTGCAGATGGGTGGTGCAGAAAATACCGGCAAGTTTTGGGAGAAATGATGTATGGCTGGCGGGGTCCACCATTTCGGGTGCGCTCCACGCCGTCGATCTGTCGGGCGAATGGACGGCGGAGATGGACTACGGGGGGCCAAGGTGTACGGGCACGGCAGCTTTGGAGCGACCCCCCGTAGTGAATAACGACCGTTGATTGAGTCTTCCCACATCCCGAGGAGTCAACTACGGGGGCTCCGTGGTCTGACTCTATGGACGGAGAAGAGCCCCCACAAGGAAAGAGCCTTGGTCACGGCGCCGGGTCACGTGGAAGATGAAGGGGCGCGGGGCTATGGAAAAAGGGGTGAGGACCTGAAATATGATTTTTGCACATTTTAAAGCAATTTCAGGCCCAAGGGAAGGAACGATAGGGAGGCGAGGTGGATAATTAGGGAAATAAAGGGCGATGGGGGAGTTTAACGGGATTTTGGGGAATTTAAGAGGGTGATGATGGGGATAAAAGGAAGAAAAGGGATTTTGACTAAGGAAAGGGGAGAGTAAAGTGGGGTATTTGCAGGGGTATGAGGGGTAAAATATGCCCTTTGGAGAAATGGGGCAGCAGATAGAATTTATATAAGGCAAAGCACATATAGACCTCAAGGATGATGTGTCTTCAAGGGAGATGCATTCCTTGAAGGTCTCCAAAATGATATAGCCCCCCAGCTTTCTTGTCAAGAATTTCATAGGGGGGCTAACAGGACGGAAGGGCCACCATATAAATGTGACTCTCATGAAGTTCTGAACATTGACGGGGTAGCAAGAGTAGGTGTTGTCACAACTGGAATAGATGTTCCAGCCGAAGATGTTGGCTCATGCATGGTTATTTGACCAAATTTATACCCTATTGGATCTACAGAAAATCAAAGTGAATTAGGATCAACAAAAGCAGAGGAATGTGATTGAGGAAAATACTCATACAAGTAAATCTCCTCCCCAAAATGAGTTGGAGTTAAAGATGTTTCGTCTTGTTGTATTTCTTCAATCAAAAGCAAACCAAGTGGAAGGATTTACCCGTTAGGCCCAAAGTATATTTCAGGAGATTTACTGTGTGATATGGGAGACTCAATGGCTACAACAGATTGTGGGGCGACCGATACAGGAATAGCTTCTAGGCATTCAACTTCGGGATTCAGGTGTGATGGAAAAAAAGTGACAAGGATCCTGATCAACTTTCGTTTGAACAACGTCAGGTTCGGGAGGTATGGTGTCACTGATTGGATGGATCGTGACCATAGGTAGATGAACCAGGATTTGTAGAAACAAATCGAGATGACTTTGGTATATGTTAGGATGATGTCGTACCAAAGGTACTAATAGTACTAGTTTCGGTAGAGCGATGTCGCCTTCGCCGACCAGAAATGGCTTCCAGTGGTAAAGGTGGTTTCAGTGTTATTCGAAACAAATGACATGGAAAGTGATGTTATTATTCAACGATGACTGGTTTATTTTATGACCAAAACCAAATAAGCAAAATAAAAAGGTAATTCTAGGCAAAAGGTTTACCAAGTAATTGTGAATTGCAGAATGCCTCCTAGCGAACCAAGAAGTACGGGCATACAATCTACCTGAATGTTGTGTTCAGTGCATCACAAGTTACAAGGCAACCGACTCGGTTCACTATGGATGGAAATCAACCTAAATTTTTCCTCCCAAATATACTCAAAGGTACGTGGAGGCCCGTATTAGCGTTTTTTAATGCGAAACTTCACAGTGAGAGCACCCCCCTATAATTTTCATACTAGAAAAACACCCTATATACCCAAAGGTAAGTGTACGAGCTAAAATATACTTACGTATGTGGAGTGAGGTATCACACTCGGAATGTATCATAGAAAATTTAACGACAGCTTCTATGTTTAACGACGTCAGAACATGTCACTAGCCTATACCTTCTAAATGTTATCGTTATGATTCCAATGCTTTCTTAGGTAAATTGATGTAAATTTTATATTGACCTTGTTTAGAAAGTTTGTCTTTGAGGTTCACCACGTGATGTAATGGAAATTCCTAAAAATTCCAAATAAAATTATAAGAAAAAATTTCAATTTTAACTTTTTCAATGAAAATTCTAGCTACTAAGGGAAAGAGCAAACAGTTTTAGAGCAAACAAAAAAGAGGGCAAACTAAAATGTAGCTTTCCTAAGTTGTTCCTATGAAACACACAAAATTCACTATATGCACATGCATGTTTTTCTTTTTAGATCCCTTAATGTGAATGCAAGAAAGGAAACTATATGCATCAAATCAACAAAAACAAGTGTTTTCTTCTTTGATAAATGAGTAATTTAACAACAATTTCTGTTTTAGGAAAAAAGAAGAATGGGACTACAATTTTTCCTATAGGAAACGAAGAATGAAACAAAAATTTCCTTTACGAAAACAAATGGATCTAATGCAGAAACAAAATACTTTTAATTTTATTTGCTAATGATAAAGAAAAACACTAAAGAGACATTGAACAAATTTACTTTTGAAAGGAGGAAGAATCTAGAAATTTTATTGGTCTCTAAGAGGTATCAGAGAATTGAGAATATAGAAAACAAATGGCTGAGAATGATAGCAGTGACAAATTTAAATGGAATTTGGTTTGTTAAGGGGGCAACGCAGTCTCTAAGGGGAGATAGTGCGTTGTAATGCACCCCTGAGTGGGAGACAATGCACTTCAGTGCACTGCGTCTTGACCAACAGTGCGTTGGGCGCAACAGGGATTGAAAATTCAAGCTACAGAACACACTTCTAATGCAATTCTTTCATTCAAATTTATAATAACTGAAATTAGATTCTACTGATGAAGATAAGCAGAGGAAAAAACACCAGGGACGAGAAGATACTTTGTCCCCAGTGGAGTCACCAATTTCTTATGCAGAATTATGATTTACGGATAAATCAAATTCCTTAAGTGTGGTGCTAGGCACTTAGAACAACAGAGGAAAGAGTTTTCTATCATTTTCTATAAAATAAACAGATACACAAAATTATAAAAGAACCTATTTGGGATCCAAGAGCTTCTCCTTATCCTTCTGTCATTGTTGTTGTCACTCTCAATCCAACTCAGATCACCGGATCGATTCCTGAAAACAAAAACAAAGAATAGAAAATAACATGCATACACAGATATCTAACTATATTAATCACTCAAATCGATAGATATGAAATATATATATCATTCAAGAATCCATTGCATAAGAAACAGAAACATATACAGAGACATATATGGGAAAATGAACAACAATATTTATTAAAGAGTAGAAGTGGGAGATTACAACCAATGATCGATTTTTTGCCACCAGCTCCAGCTTCATCCTAGCCTCATCACATCCAGCATCACACCAGCAACACATCAATACTTTCACTCTATTAAATGAGAATCCAACAACATTTCTTTACCAAAATTCTTGCTTCCCCGACACTAGGATCTGTGCTCAATTTATAGGGAAAACGATGGTAGTTTATTAATGAATGACTGTATAATAATAGGAAATACATGTTCCCAAGTTCAGAGGTGTAATATGGACACTTGGATTTGAAGTTTGACACACATGGACTCTTCTAGAAGGCACTAGCCATGTGGATATTCCTGAAACAATGAGAATTCCTTTCCTGGGTGACCAATGCACTCTTGAATGTCGGGAAGTGCAATGCAGTGCAACCTTGAATGGAGGATTTTGCATATGCAACGTAGTTAGTCCCTTTAGAGGTTGCATTGGTGAGTGAATAGGTGATATAACACATAATTAAAACTTGGAAATCTCACAATAGAAGCCATGAATGAATTTTTCTTCTCTTATGGCATATAGCAACTAAAATGTAAGGGGATGGTAGACCCTATTTCATTGGTCCTAGGGATGATGTCCTGTTTGACCAGGTCATGGGGGATGAGGCCCAAATTGACCTATAAAAACCCTCAACCTGCAAAAAGAACCAAGAGGAAGGCGAAAAAGGAGAACATCCATAAGGCCAAGAGCAGAAAAGAAAAGGTTTATTCAGTCAAGGCTGAGAGAAAGTTGGAGAAAGGAGAGAGCCCCTCATTTGATAATCCCAAGTCTATGAAAATGGTGCCCCCCATTCCTCCCTTTCCTAATTTCTACACCAGAGCTCGAAGAGGAATGTCTACAACTGTAGAGAAATCTAAAGCACAGATGCTACTGGAAATTCGGGAAGCAGATATTTAGCAGAAAATGCAGAGAAATTATCAGCCTAAAAAATCTGATGAAGAAATCATCAAAGATGTTGGATATGAGATCAATAGGAAGAATAAGAAAGAAGAAGCCAAACCTGTTTCTGGTACCAGAAAAATACATATCAAATACAACAAAATGTTCAGACTTAAGTCCAAGGCTCTGTAAAATCCAAGTTTAATGAAAAACTTCATTGATATACAAGGAATATCTGAAGGGTTAAAGACACAGAAATCCAAGAAGAAAGATAAAAACAAAATCCCTTCAGAGTAGCACCCAGAACCCTAAAAAAGAAGAAATATCCAAAAGGGTTCTAAGGAGGAAAAGGCCACTACCGAGGAAGCAGCCACAAGAACAACCAGATGAAGATTAGCTGCTAACAGCAAGACAGACTTGGATAAGCTTGCTGAAGCTGCAACCGACATGGAATGAAGGTAAAAAGGTTTTTTGGTACAAACACCTTTTTGCTTATGAATCAAAATTTTGAACAACAACTTATATGTCAAAGAATATAAGTCTGCATAGGTTTTTCAGCATTTTCTATGAATTTTTTTAGAAAGAAATAGAGCGCTATCGGAAATTCTTTTAGCATTCCAGTTTTTGCACAGTTACAAGTTTTTACCGGAATTTCTGGTAGCACCTGTTTTAACTGAATTTTGACACCTATCAGCAAACTTTCCGAGCAAGTTAAGGAAGGATAAAGACTCATAACCAAATGGATATAACAAGTGATGGTGAAAATTGGTTATGTGGTTTTTGGAGGTCGTATTAAATGAAGATACTAAGGAGACAAATCAACGGAAAAAGGGGCATCATGACAACACACTCAGTAGTTCAGCCCATATTTATTCTCTTCTTTCTTCTTCATATTTCCTTTCAGTTAGATTTTGATGGGATACATTGTAATGTCCTATGAAACCTATGTAATGTTAGGAGTATTTTTTCCTTCATTTTAGAAGATGGAGTTGGTGCCTCTCTTTCTATATATACCATTTGTAAGTACCATTTCTAGGTTGGATGTTGGTTGGATATTGGTCTACTTGAAGACTCAATATAATAAATAAAATCCTTTTTTACTTCATGTCTCAAGAACCATCTAATGTATGTCGTGTCTTCTTTCTTTGTTAGTTTCTTCTAGTTATTAATTGCAGTAGCTAGTAAGGTGTGAGTGAGAAACTATCATATGATTTAATAGTAAATTATTTGCTTTCATCTTTCTTGAAATCATATATGTGTTGTAGAACATGTTAGTGAATATTTTATAAAGGATTTGTGGAATACTTTACACATACAATCTTCTTTTTGAATGTTATTTACATTACATAAATAGAGTTTGTGTAAAGATCAATCATTATAGTTGTGTGACTGATTTAGGATATGAATATTTCCTAGATTAGGTACCATCTATCCAATTTCTTCATTTGTTACAATCGTCTCCCTATAATACCAATTTACCCATGCAATTTATAGTTGCCACATCTTGCAAAATGCATGAAAGTCTTAAAGAATATAAAAATCATTTCAAAATATTTGAGAAGCCATCCCACCACTCAAAAAACCCTTTAAAATTTGAAATTAACTATGATGTGTAAGGCTTACTCCTTTTGAAGTCAAGGAGTGACTCCTTGCGCTAACACATATAACATGTAAGCTTTAATATTTTCACAATATCCAACAAATTTACCTTTATTTTCTGAAGCCTCTAGCTTTGATCTCTTATCCTTCGATACTGAAATGTAGAAGGGGCAGCCAAATATTCTCAAGTGTCCAACTTTTGGTTTCACACCTATTAAAACTTATTCAGTAGTCTTGTCCCTCAAGACTTGGTGAGGGCTTCTATTTTGAACATATTCTACGGCATTTTTTTCTTATCCATACAGAAAAATAGGAAGTTTCTAACCATGAACCATAGTTTTGGTTGCTTCCAAGATGGTCTTGTTTTTCCTCTGAACAACTCCATTTTGTTGATGGTTGCATGGAACAGTCGCCTCCCTCTTAATACTGGATTCCTTAGAAAATTCCTTGAATTCATTTGAAGTGTATTATCCTCCATTATATGTCCTTGAGATATTGATTTTCTTTCCATTTTTTTTTCCACTAGATCTTTGAAGTCCCTGAACATGTTGAAAACCTAATCCATGGTCTTCAAGAAGAAAATTCAAGTCTTACGGGAGATGTCATCAAAAAATATCAGATAGTATAAATATCCTCTAAGATATGTCACTGGTATGGGCCCACAAATATCAGAATGAATAAGATAAATAATATCATTGGATTCATTGTCAGTATAAGGGAATGCTCCCTTGAAATTATTTCCACTTGCACATCCTTGACATACACCTTCATGTTCCACTTGAATATCTGGAATATGAAACCATTTTTATCAAACCAAGAAAGCCCTATAAGCAAGGTGAGAAAATATTTTGTCCAAATTTTACACTAATTTGTGCTATCATGGACGAAGGTTGTTTGGTCGACCACAAACTTTGTATAGGCATTCACTTCTGATACCAAGTGTGGTTTTTTTTTTTGAAAAATACAAGTAGTTTCGATATTCATAATTATATTTGAGTCACGATTTAATGTACTTATCAAAATAAAGAAAGAAAGAAAATATTATGAAAGAAAATCATTTATTAAGCATGGGTTTCATGCTTTATTATTTTATTTCTAGGTAAAAATCATCCATTGCAAGATTCAGGGTTTATGTCAGGAGTCCTAGTCATTTTCATCATTTAATAGACCCTTATTGGGATTCTTGAGTCAAGAAATAAATTTATTATTATGTAAAATATGTCATTTGGGCCTCCTCCACCAAGTCAGACCTAAAGAAATAAATTCGGCTCCATTGAAGGAATTCGAACCCACAAACATACTATAAATATAGTTCAGTTCAACCTATTTACTCACCCACTCATCCAATAAGTTCGATCTACAATTTTGAGAAGAAAAGGGAGAGCGAAGGAGCCAAAAAGAAAATAAAAACTAGAGTGAAGAAGAGGGAAGGATATGTCAAGAAAAAGAAACTGAGATTCTATTCTATTCTCCCACGTGTGAAAAGTTCAGAAGTTCAAGTATGAAAAAATTTTAGAAGTGTAGGCGTGCCCAAAATTTTAGAAGTGCAGGCATGCCAAGATTCTAATTTGAAGTTGGGTTGAAGCAGTTTGATTAAAGTTAAATTTTGTTATTTGGTTGATAATCTTGTAAGGATAAGTTGGTTAAGTGACGAAGGTCTTTTTTTCAGGTCTAAGGTATTGGTTTGTCTCAATTTTATTTTAATCTACTAGTGGAAGAGTTTTATTAGGTTTTCCCAGTCATAGTGGTTTTTCATTGGCTGAGTGCCTACATCTTGAGTCCTTTTCATGTTTATGATCTTAATTTTTTTTTTGAATTCGTCTTGATGATCGAAAGAAAAATAATATAATGAAAAAGAATTAAAAATACATCAAGAACTTTTCAAGTTAAGAGAAATAATTTGAAGAACCCTAATCTAAAATTTTCCCTAGTTTTCTCAACATGGTATAAAAGCTAAGGTCAAGGCATCTAGAAGATCAATGATAGTTGGAAATAAAAAGTCTCTTGTATAGACTTCAAATATGAATTATCTAGAAGGAGGATCAAAATACCTTAACTCAATTCTGAACTTGATTAAGTCTCATACATGAGAAATTAGGACCATAAACCATACCTTAAATTATAATAGTTAAAGGAAGCCATGTTGCATTTTTTAAGGATCAAACTCTAGGCTACAAGCTTAGATTAAGTCGAGTCTCACATGAAAAGGATAAAACCTATGGTCATTATTCCAAAGTCTGAAATATTCTCAATATCCTAAGTTTTTAAATTAACATAGGATTAAGATGACCAAGTTAAATTATGATGACTAAAGGTAGTCCTTAAATCCTGCAAAGAAATAAAGGAACCAAGACTGAATTAAATTAAATCAGTGTCAATATCATTTGAAAGAAGTTGCAAATTATAGTTATAAGTTGCATCCAAATTCACAAGTGATTCAAAGTTTTTGCAAAGGAAAGGAACTAAGTTATTTAAATGAATTGTAGGCCTTTCAAGGAATAAAATAAGGTCGAATTGTTTAGAGGATATGGAGCTCTACTTGAGAAAAGTATTACAAAATTACTCCCGTGGTAAAAAGGATGATATAGAAGACCAAATCCAAATAGTAATGTGGGGACCTAACTTCTGGATAGTAATTCTTTGGCTAAGTGATAGTATACAACTATGCGATCAATGATTGGTGAAGCCCTATTCAAAGAAATTCAACTTCATATTTTTATTGAAGTATACCTTATCTACATATCTTGGAAAGTAAACCAGCTTGAATTTCTCATCAAATTCAAGTAATTATTGTTATTTTTATGTTTTAGTCATATACTAATATGTTTTTAGTTTTTCAATAAAAGAATCAAGTCCTATGAAACATCAATCCTTCAATCAAAGAAGTCTGAGGTATTTAATGTACTACATGTTCATTGTCTAATATAAAAAAATTTATGGTTTAGATGCTTCTAGGGTTTGCAAGTTTTTCTTTGTGATGAGATTAAACATATAGAAACCCTTACCCTAATACTCTTGTTCCCAAATCATGATATCTAAGGCTTATAGGTATTTGAAAAATATTTATTGAATGATGGTTTTAACATAATTCCTTAGAAATAGTTACGATTTGTACTCAAAATACCTAGAAATTCATTCAAGGTAATGAAAACCATAGTTAGTCATTATGCTATTGTCCTTGTATATTTTGTACCTGTCAATAGGTATTGCAAAAAAAGAAAATTTGGATCCTTGGACACAAATTGACTCATATGATGGATCATGAAGATGCTAAGAGGAAGTCCTTCAATAAGGAAACCCTACAAGGTCTGTAAAAGGAGAAACACAAGGTACGTTCAAAATTCACATGATTTATAGCTAGTATTCCTCACATAAAAAGGTATAATTATTTTTGGAATTTACTATACATTACTAATTACTATCCCATGTCTATGTTTTTCGATCACAAGGATTCTTGTTTGGGTGATTAAGCTTTAGATTTAATATACCCTTATCACTATGTCTCTTGTTGTTTTTTCAATTTGGTGAAACCCTAAATTTTAGGGTTCACTGTAAAACCCTAGCCTTTTTATGCTTAGGGTGTGTTAATGATGAAACCCTAATATTATTAGGGTTTGTTGATTTTTTAGATCTAATAATAAAATCCTACTCTTTTGATGTTTAGTTTTTTGGTAATCTTATGGTAAAACCATACCCCTTTTAGGGTTTTATGAATGAGGATTTAGTTTTAATGAATAAAACCCATGTAATAGTTAAGGTGAGGTCCTAGGAATGAAACCATATGTGTTTGAGCTACTGTATGAGTTCCTAGACTTATTAAATTTGTTCTATATCTAATTTTGTAATTTGATGTATGTATATAGGGATTACAATAAGGAATCTAACTAAGAGACTGATATAAGGAAATTAGAATGAAACCATAGATATGAAATGCTAGTATGCTAACTTGATTGTTGATATTCATGATTAATTAAATATAGGGTTTGTGACAAATACCCTAGTAGAGTTTGATATGAAATTATAGGGCATGTTAGTGTTATTAATTTCATCCTACCATCAATGATCAAAATCCTCTTTTCATATCATTTTAGGAGTCCCACTCAGAAATTTTTATTCATTCCACTAGGTCATGCAAAAAAATTAGTCACTGATGGTAGCCCCAGTCCAAAAAATATCACTCTTCCTCAAATTTCGATTACTTGCTGGCTCATTTTCACACTTTGCTAAATGTACATCATTCATGAGATTATACCACTTGTTCATTCATGTCACCTTGAATTTCATTCAGTCAAGGTTTTCATTTGGTTTCTATGGTTTTTCAAGGTCCAATAAACACATCATTTCCATTGCATAAAGCCAAAAAAGTAAGAGAGTGAATACAATAACATCTCTTTACCATGTAAATATGATTTGCAAATATGTAATTCTGATTCCAAAGTTGTGATTTTCATCCTAAAATGTAATTTATATTCCAAAAACATGTAGCTTTTATTTTTTATTTTCTAATTTTATGTCATTTAATATGTTATAAGTACAAGGTTCCCAAGCTGGCAACGTTAGAGTTACACATGCCAAAGAAAATATCAAAGTGCAAAGAGTTCCTAGTCCATCAAAATGATCAATTGTTAAAGGAAATAAATAAAAGTGAAAAGGGTTTAATTTTGAAGTTTAAAGGTGAATTTGTACATAGGAAAAGTGGGTCCCAAAGCTCAAAAAATCCAATCCATCAAGCATAAAGCCCATCAAAAGATAAAAAAGACATTCATTTTCTCTTTATGCCATCGAGCCATCACTCACACAGCTCGAAAACCAAATTTTAAAGGTGAAAGGTAAATTTTCTTGGAGGCACTTCGCACCTAGAACAAGGCGATGTACATAGACCAAAGGCGTTGCACACCTAGCAGACAAGCAATCCACATGCACCAAAGGCGTTGCCCTCTTGTCCAATTTCTTATGCAAGCTCCAAAACCTTGTGCAAGTGTTCCAAACCTTCATAAAAGTATTTCTCCATCTTCTAGAAAGTAATTAAAACATCATTACACCCTCCTTGCATTTATTAAGTGAAAATTTCATGGTGTCAAGATTTTCATGAGAAATCTCTAGTTTTTGAAGATACAAACCCTAGTTCCATTCCTAATTTTCAATTGCACTTCCTAAGACTTCCACTACCCTTCCCACATTACAATTAACCTCTCCCACCCTTATTTCACTATATCCCTTTCCCCAAAGCCCTTTATCCCCTAAACCCTAGGACCTAGGTATTTCAAATTCTTGGCTCCCAAGTCCCCATACCTGTAATAAAATTCCTATTCCAAAATCCCACAACATTTCTACTTTCTTTCACCTCCCTCAATTTAATAATCCCTTCTCCCATATCCCTAATTTTTTCCATCCCATTCCCCGCTTCCTAAACCTACATTTCACTCTGAATCATCTCCCTAGGGTTTCTAGCCAAGACACTATGGAAGAAGAAAACAAAGAATTCAGTGAGCAAGAATAAAGGGAAGAGAGGAGGCCACACAAAGGAGGGAGGATCCTCAAACTTGAACCTACAAACACCAAAGAACTCATGGCCTCTCCCATGGTTGTGACATGTTTGAAGTATGTAAGATGCTTTGACTTTTGTGAAAGAATTCAAAGGGTCCAACAACAGCCTGTTTTGAGTAGGATTTTTGTCTCTAATATTCATGAAAACCAAGTAACCCTTGCTGGTGTCACTTTCACAGTATTCACAACCATCATAGCAGATGCCACTCGTATTATAAATGTTGGTGAAATGTGGTACAAGGAAAAATACTTGGAGAACCATTACTATGAGCCATACATCAAGCCAAGGTACAAGAATGAAAGAAAGAGGGTCTTTCCTTTATCTTACCTCCTGAATAGGTATGCCCCCATGATGAAAATCATCATGAAGTACCTTTCTTGTGAAGGAAGGTTCTCTAGACTCTACACCTACCATATCCAGTTATTAATGCACTTCACAAGGGTCAAAATTCTCAACATACCTTATTTTCTCTTGAAGAACATTGACAAAATGGCATACATTGTTCAAAAGAGAGATTACGCGACCACCAAATGAATTTTTTTTTCACCACTCTTTCATCAAGATCATTGTCCTCCATCACCTTGATCAATTGAACATCTCATGGGACACTTTCATAGCTAATGACATTTTTACTGCTCCACCAATTCAACATGCTCAAGCCGTTCCTCCAACATCTCATCCTTTCACATCCATTCCTCCATATCAGGCCACAGTATCTAATTCTTCATCAAATCAAACTAATTCACCCATTTCACCTTCATCATCACCATTTCACACTCAGATCGAGTCATCTAGTAGAGCTAATATCAGTGAGCTTAAAAAGACCAAAGTGGTTGAGATAGAGACATTGGAAAAAACATATTAGAGAGGTCATAGGAAAGTGTTTGCTCCACGTATTATGGAAGGGGCCTTGCCTTCTTCATCGGCAAAGCAGGTAGACAAAGTAAAGCAAAAGTTGATAGAGGCAGATATTCAAGAAGAGATTAGGCATGAGGAGGGAAATCTTCATGAGACAGAAATGGAGTTTGACCTTGTTGACTTGAATAAGAAAGATGATTATGAGATCACTAGCACAGTCATCAAGGAAAAAGAAGACAAGATTAGAGTGCTACAAACTAATCTTTCTAGATCTAAATTTTTCATTACCTTTCTTGAGCAGGAGAACTAGCAGCTAAAGACCAAACACTTCATTGATGAAGTGAAATTAATCAAAGCTCAAAGAGAGGTAGAAAAATATAAAGTCTTGCCTGAAGAGACACTAGAAAAATATGGTGTGCTAGTTGAACTAGAAGAACAAGTTCCAAGAAGAAGGCCAAGGAATATAGGTTTGAAAATATCCCTAGAACTAGAAAGGCAAGCAGAAAGAGAACTAGCAGATGAGATCATTCTTAATGAGCAATTTGCAGTTGTGATCAATGAGAATAAAGAAGGTTGGCTTCATACAATAAATGACCACCTTGAGAAGCTGTTGAAAAAGGCCAAGAAAGACAATGATATTCATAGAAGGATGGAAAAGTAATATGCCAAGAGAAACAAAACTGTAAGGTCAAAACTTAAACAAGCTCAAAATTGGAACTTCTTAGAATTGGTTGAAACCAAAACGACTAGATAGGCCTCATCGATATGATCCTGTTGCCATGAACGACACTCAAATCCGACACTTTATGTGAAATTTATTCAAGTTTGAAAATTCACAATTTCATGCAAAAGACCAATTTGACTAGGGTTGACTTTGATTAAAAAAATATTAAAAAAAAGAATATTCCATAGAATATTCCAGGAATATTTCATATAATATTCCATGGAATATTCCTTCATCAACCAATCACAAATCGACATTTGTCAACCGCGAATTGCACAGTGGGTTAACTATGGGATTCAGAGGCCAATTAATGGCGCCACGTGGCCTGCCAAGAGGCCGCCACGTGGCCCCAAGATTGCAGATTTTATAGTGGAAAAATTTATTGGAATTGGCAGGAATCAACCCAAGGTCAAGTGGCTGCTAGCTGACAGGCCCGACCAGCCCGCCCACAAGTTAGTTCTTAACATTTCAATGTCTTTGCACATATTTGAAGTTTGAATAATATACAGTTGGAGCGGAAACGGGGCCAGCCCCTAAGGGCCAACCCCCTCTACATAGAACCATGGTTTGGACCCTCAGGCCATCCACTAGCGGTTAACATAAACCCTGACCGTTACGACAATGCGGGAGCATTCACATGTTTATCGCGGCGGAGGTTACGCGACATTTAAATGCCACGGTTTTATAACCGTTGCCTCCAAACGGTTCCGCCGGCGGTGGAGTTGGTCCATGTGACCACTACCACTAACACTTAACTTCAATGCAAGTGGTTCCGAAAAATTAGGAGGGTGCTCTATTCTGGGGGGAGTTTGCCACAGTTAGCGGAGCTAACTGTAGTTACTCCAAGTTTAGTGGAGTTTCTTTAGGCCAAATTGGACAAAACTTTAGTTGGTCATAAATTTCACATTACTGAACCTTTTAGAGCGAATTTTTTTTTATTTTAGGTATTATCAGCATTCTAGAGCCATTGGAATAGGTTGCAAAGCCATCAGAGGTGTCTTTTAGCCACTTTTACTTCAGAGAATCTTGGGGAACCATCAGGGCCTTGAGGGAAATAGAGCTGCATTGGACTACACTTCACTTTTTTAGGTGAAATCAGAGTCATTATTAGCTTCTTTCTGTGTTTTGAATTCATTTTCACAGCTAGTTTGGTTTTTCTAGGCCTTTTTCTCACTGTATTACCAATTTTAGCATCATAATATATCAAGGACATGCCCATTGGGAGCCTTGGACCCAGCATATGTAGCCCAAGAGGGGTGAACTGCCTCATCATGTTGCTATGTGTTTATGGTGAAGTTATTTTGTTGTGTTATTCAGATTAAAGTTGTTAAACAATAAATTAAAACAACACTCCCTCACACCAAATTTCATAAACAGTTATCAAAAACACTTTGTTTCACTTGCAAGACTATCCAAACACTTTTCACACTTAATTTAATGGAAATGAATAATTTGAACAGCAAAACAAATACTTTCATTTTCAAATCAGTTGGAATCAAAGCTCAGGATTATAGCCTTAGAAGCTAGAGTTTTTTACTCAGCATTTGTTTTGTGCAAATATTAAGTTATTTGTTTGCAAGTTTTTATTCTTACTAGGCTAAAACGCAAGAGAGGTGAAGGAAAATTGGTTAGTGCTCAAACTAATCCACAACCAAGAAGGGTCAGAGAACCACCTCCAAGAGCCCTAGAAGCAGCTACAAGCATGTCTTCAAGAGAAGGAGAAGCTCCTGAAGAGATGGATCCCAAAGAAGAAGAAAGGGTATTCTGGAAAGATTTCTTGGATATGACTGAAATGGTAAGGATTCTCTATCAATAAAGAAATGATAGGATTGCTGGAGAAGGGTCTAAAAACCAGAAATAAGGAGAATGTTCCTCAGGAGGAAAGAAGAGTAATGATCAGTCTAAAAAAGGACATGGAGGAAATGGTGATCCACCATCTCCATCTTCATCCTCTTCCTTGACATCGTCTTCCTCAACTTCGGTAAATCAGTCACATAAGTCGAAAACCACTGGTGAAAATCCTTTTTTAAAGCTTGATGTCAAATTTGAATTTCCCATGTTTAACGGTGAATTAAATGCAGAGAAACTAGACGATTGGATCAGACAATTGGAAGTTTATTTAAGGATTCAAAACCTTCATGATGACGACCCCAAGATACAACTAGCCTCGCTGAGAATGGATGGAGCAACATTGGTATGGTGGGAAGCCAAGACCAAGGATGAAATCAAGAAACATGGTAATATTACTTTATCATGGATTGAATTTATTTCCGCAATTAAGAAGCAATTTTATCCTCTTGCTCATCTACAAAAGGCTATAATGAATTGGAAAAACTTTAGACAGCTTAAGGGACGAAATGTGCAAGACTATACCCAAGAATTTAGGAGAAGAGCACTCTTATTAGGGGTAGACATAAAAAGCCAAGATACTTTTCTAAAATATATAGGTGGTTTGTATAATTACCTTATATATACTATCCTTATGTTCAATCCTACTAGACTAGATGAATTTTGTGTACAAGCTACGCATTTAGAGGCTAGAGGGAAAAGCACTTTTGATGTGAATGATGGTAGTGATCTTAAAGGCAAAGGAAGAAAAAGGATTGCAAACTCTAGAAAGGAAGGGAAATTATTTTGTAAGAACTATTCAAAAACAAGCCACAATGAAGACCATTGTTGGAAGCTTCATCCGGAGCTGAAACCAGAGAAATATAAAAACAAAGACAAAACCAAATAAAAGGGAAAAAATTGTAGCAATTGTTGAACAGGACTTAGGGTCTGAATCAGGTGATGATACTAAAAGTACAGCCATGGTATTAAAAAAAATAAAGGGGAAAGAGGTTGTACAAGAAACAAAATCTAGTTCTAGCACATTAAACTATCACAAAGAAACTCAAAATGAAAAGAGGAGGATAGAGCTATTTCATGTGAGGATAATCTCAAACCACACAAAGATAGACACACTTTTTGATAGTGGGTCTCAAGCTAATCTCATCTCAGAAGACTTGGTCAAATAGCTTAAACTTGAGACAATTCCACATCCAAAGCCTTATCCACTTGGGTGGATATGCAAGGATTCAAAATTACAAGTCTCAAGAAAGTGCATCTTGCGCTTTGCCATAATAGCTCATTATGTTGATTGGGTTGAACTGAATGTAGTACCACTTGACATTACAGGTGTTGTGTTGGGTAGTCCATATTTATTTGACAGAAAGGCAATATTCCATTGCCATGAGAACAAGTATCACTTGTTCAAGGATGGAAAGACTATATTGTGAGAGCACATAAGAAGAAGCTAGAATCTTCTTTAGTCCATGCAGGGCAATTGAAAAGGCTAGTTAATGCAAGTCAAAATCTGACACTGTTCCAATGGCTCTGCAACCTATTCCAATGGCTCCAGAATGTTGAGAATCAAAGGTGTATTTCAACCATTTTTACTTCAGAGAAGCTTGGGGAGCCATCAGGGCCTTGAGGGAAATGGAGCTGCATTGGACTACACTTCACTGTTTTAGGTGAAATCAGAGTCATTCTTAGCTTCTTTCTGTGTTCTAAATTCATTTTCACAGCTGTTTTGGTCTGTTTAGGCCTTTTTCTCACTGTATTACCAATTTTAACATCATAATATATCAAGGACATGCCCATTGGGAGCCTTGGACCCAGCAGATGTAGCCCAAGAGGGGTGAATTGCCTCATCATGTTGTTGTGTGTTTATGGTGAAGTTATTTTTCTATGTTATTCAAATTAAAGTTGTTAAACAGTAAATTAAAACAACACGCCCTCACACCAAAGTTCATAAACAGTTATAAAAAACACTTTGTTTCACTTGCAAGACTATCCAAACACATTGCACACTTAATTTAATGTAAATGAATAATTTGAACAGCAAAACAAATACTTTCATTTTCAGATCAGCAATCTTGGGAGAATCTTTTTTTGGGAGTTCAAATCAAGTCAAATCTACAAAAAAAGCATAGATTTGGAAAGTAGACTAAATAATATTTCCAATGAGCTATCCTGAGCTCAGTTTGGACACCTACAACCCATCCAAAACTCAGTTGCAATATGGAGGGCGCACCTGACACTTGCGTTGCACACCTGACATTGGCGCTGCACACCTGACTAGTGTCTGATTTTTTTTATTTTTCTCTGCAATTTTGATTTTCACCGTGATAAATCATGTTTTTACTTATGTAATTAATGGAAGTAAATGAGAATATGGTGTTTTTACACTTACCTAGGTTAAATACATTAGGTGAAAAGTTTTGATGACATTTAATGAATCAGTTTGCAAAAAGTGAGGGATGAGTCAGTTTAACCTCCCTACACTCTAGGTATTTAGCTCAACTTTTGGTGGAACTACTCCTCCTCTCATGGATTCAACCCCCAAGGTTGGGAGAGGTTGTTTGAGGTATATATCATGTATTTTTTGACTCATTACATAGGTTGGATTTTGATGCATTAATCAGAGACTCTAGTGTAATCATTTTTGGCAGGAACTTAATGAAAAGGTTGTAGCTATTTATTTGGGATACCTGTGGTATGGAAATTTAGCATTGTTATTCTTATGTCTCATTATGTATGATTTTTTTTTTTCATGATCCATTTCATTTCTATTATATGCTAATTTTTAAGTTGATAAACAGAATACATCTCTCATGTTCTGTTTTGGGAAAACCTTCATATTTTTTCCATCTTCTTCAGTTTATAAAGAATTCATGTTTAGCCTTTCTCCTTCTAGCTCCTCACCTGTCTAATCCATCCCACTCAAGAAATGGTAAATTATCAGGTTTACTACCTACCTTGCCCCATTGAATCTCTGCAACCCTAATTTTATTTTCCCTGACCTAGCCTCTTTGACATAATTCACCCATCCAGCAACCCAATTAAACCAAATCAAACCCCAGTACTTATACTTAGCCTAAAACCATAATTAATCCAGCCCTCTTGGCTGTGATTTGTGGACAGATCCCTCTCCGGCTTGATAGGACTATTTAACAAGCTAAAATATTGGTATGTGGTTACCTCTGTTGGGATTTCTTCTTCAACCTTAGAAATATTGTGGAGTGATAACATAATGGCGCCGTTTTCTAGGAACGAAAGATTTATTTTCCCTAGGTGTAAAATAAGAAACATTGGAATTTTATCCTTTGGATGATAGGGTTAAGTTTCAGAAAGGCTGATTCAATAATTGCAGTGCTAATATTGTAGACCTAGCTTCGAGAAGATATACCAGAGAAAATATCGATCCTGATCCAGATGATCTAGTAGATGATCCAAAGAATATTTTCCAGACGCATACATATAAAATTACAAACATTCAGTCAGGGCCAATTCCATTGGTAAGATCTGCTTCATTTCTTGCTAAACTACTTTCTCTTGAAGATATACCATATGATCTGAAATCTGAATTGTCATTGTTTAAATCTAAGTCTAAAACCTCTTTATCCGACATAGTCTTCGATCCTTTAAGAATATCTTAGGTCAATTCATTGTCTAAATTAGACCTTAGTCCTTTGAAAGATTGGTTCTTTGAAGAGATTAAATCCTAATCTGACCTTGATATCAAAGACTGGATCCAATTCTACCATCAAGAGGAAATAATTGTCTCGACTCAACCTCAAACTCAATCAATTGTATTTTTTTCATCTGCACCTTTGACCTCATCATTTATAACTACCACTTCAGTAAATACAACCATTGATCCACTACCTATTCAGTCAATCCCTCCTGTTTTCAATCCAACACTTCACTCAGCAGGAATCATGGCAAGATTTTCCCCACTTATATTACATGCCCAATTAAATGATTTACCTCAGGGTTATGGCCAAAGTCTCCCCTTTTTTTATGAAAACTCTAAATTTTCATTGTTTAAATCTAAGTCTAAAACCTCTTTATCCGACATATCCTTTGATCCTTTAAGAATATCTGAGGTCAAGTCATTATATGAATTAGACCTTAGTCCTCTGAAAGATTGGTTCTTTGAAGAGATTAAACCTGAATCAGACCTTGATATCAAAGACTGGATCCAATTCTACCGTCAAGAGGAAATAATTGTCTCGACTCAACCTCAAACTCAATCAATTGTATTTTTTTCATCTGCACCTTTGAGCTCATCATTTATACCTACTACTTCAGTACATACAACCATTGTTACACTACATATTCAGCTAATCCCTCCTGTTGTCAATCCAACACTTCACTCAAAAAGAATCATGGCAAGGTTTTCCCCACTTATCTTACCTGCCCAATTGAATGATTTACCTCAGGGTTATGGCCAAAGTCTCCCCTTTTTTGATGAAAACTCTAACATATATGTAAGAAAAAACATTGTTAAGGTCACTGACTTCATAGATTTCAAGGAAGTTGATGCTAACAATGTAAAAATGAGGATTATAACCCAAAGCTTCTCTGGAGATGTCAAATTTTAGTTTAGGTCCTTAACTGATAATTCCATTGCCACTCTAGACCATCTCATTGATTTATTTATAGCCCGGTGGGAGGTAAATAAAAATAATTTACAGTTGCTTGTTGAGTATGAGAACATTAAAATAAATCTCAATGAATCAGTCCAATATTTCAATACATGCGTCAATAGAATTTATAATGCAATTTCCATTGAGATCAAGTCTCCTCTAGGCTTAGCTCTCATACGCTATCCAGATGCATTTTATCCTGACATGGCTTACAAAATAAGGGAAATAAATCAATCTAAATTGGAGGATATGCAAAAGAACGCAGTCAGCATTGAAGAAAATATGTTGATGAAGAGAGTTAGAGCTAGGAATGAGAGAAGAGTTACTATTAAAGATGAGCCATCCACCTCATATTCCAATGCTAAGATGGATACATTGATAAGAACTATTGAAAGGATGGTTGACAGGATTTCCATCACTAAGAGACAACCCGAGGTCAGAAATCCTAACGACAGAGGTCAACAAGAACCTCAGTTAAGGATCAAGAAGAGAGAACAACAGGCTCCTGAGAAACCACCATAGCAACAACAAAAAATTAAGACACCCTTGTAGCAGAATTATGCTCAAGGAGAAGAAGAATATGAAGAAACAATTTTTGAGGAAAATATCCTTTTCAAATCTGATGATTTTAAAATGTTTTTTACCGAAGATGAGGAGTATTTTGAAAAGAAAGATCAGCCTAAGGATGAATATTTTATCCTTTCCAATGATCACGAATTGGATACTGAATCAGATGATTATCAGCGGGGTACTTGAATGAACTTAGTTCAAAAAATAGGCAGATGTCATTGAGGAGCAGAGATGTGTCGGTTAATCCCGTTCAGAAGAGAGCATCTCAATAGAAAGATACTCAAACAAGGCATAATCCTCCAAGAAATTAGAGTAAGGGAAAAGAGCTTGTAGTCACAAATCAGAAAAAGGTAAATCAACCATCCACAAGTTTAGAAAATAAGGAAAATGACAGTCAGAAGAAAGAAGTTCCATTAAAGGACCATGCTGGACAATGAGATATCGTCATTAAAGAGGTAGACAAAACTACTCCCTTCAGCCTAGAAATAGAAATTTCAAAGTTAAAAGTGTCTATACCTTTAACCGAGCTTTTTAATAATAACAAGTATAAGTCCCATGTTTTCAAGATGCTTAAAGTAGATCCTTTGTCTGACATGGTCAATGTCGAAGATGATCAGCCCGAACTCATTTTTGGTCCTGCTATTGACGGTAAATTAGAATATAGCAAGGTTCCTCCTTTTTACTTGAGTCTAAGAATCCACCAATGCATTTTACATAGCTCCATGTTAGAATCTAGATCCTCCCACAATATAATGCCAAAAGACATTATGGAAAAGTTGGGCCTTGACGTCAGTCATCACTACCATGACTTATACTTCTTTGATTCAGGTAGAGTCTATTTTATTGGCCTTATTAAATATTTGGTAGTCTCCCTAGAGAAGATTCCGGCAAAGAATGTTCTAATGGATGTGGTGGTAGCTGACATACCGCCACGGCTTGGCATGTTGTTGTCAAGATTGGCGGGGGGGGGGGGGGGGAATTGAGAGGTACATTGCAATTAGACTTTCTAATGCAACTATCCATGTTTTCAAGAAATTGAGAAAATTGTACTGTGAAACCAAGATGAAATATATGATCAAAAGCAAAGAAAAGCCTAAAAAACATATGATAAATGTTGTACATACAGATTTAGAGTCATTCATTTTTTTTAATGATAGCGGCTTAAATGATGTATATAGCCAGATAGTGGATGTAGAAGATGTTCCAAAGATCCTTAATTTCATTAGAGAAGTTATAGGAAAGGAAAAAGAGAATCTACTGAGCTCATCAAAACAGCCATCAGATGAAGCAGAGAAAAATTCAGAACAACCATTGGATAAAGTGGAAGAAAGTCTGGAAAAGCATGAAGAAACAGTTTAGAAAATTGAGCCAAAACAGAAATTAGAGTTTCGGCACCTAGAGGATGAAAATGGTCTATGGTCCATGGACTTTGATGGTTCCCTAGGGAAAGACGTGGTAGGCATTATAATTTGGGTCCACAACCCTTTTCATTACCAGAATAATGTCCCTACAAATGTTAGATTTTTCTCTTATAAGTTATATTTTGATTGCAATAACAATGAAGCGGAGTATGAAGCACTAGTTACTGGCCTAAATATCTTGAAGAAACTGGGTGCAAGAAGGATTGTTATGTATGGTGATTCAGAACTTGTGATCAAGAAAGTTAAAGGTGAATATCAAGCTAACCATACTCGAATGAGACAATATAGAAATTTTGTACTAGATATTTTGAAAATGTTTTAGGAGTGTATACTAATAGTGGTGCCAAGGAATCAAAATCTCATGGCAGATTCACTGGCTAAATCTGCAAGAAATTTTAAGATCCCCATCTTTTCAAATAGAACGTTTGAAATTCATGTGAAATACTGACCCATTTTTCCCGATAACTTGGGGTATTGGCAGGTTTTTTGGGATGATAAGAAGGTAAATAAATTTCTCCAAGGTGAAGAATAATTTGAGAATTGTTCCATGGATGAAATTTGTGATAAAGATGACTGGATATAGAAGCAACTCATATGGCTATACTACATCCGAAAGACAACAATATTCCAAAGGGTCATACCTTTGGAAGAATTGCTTGACCAAGATGACGTAGAAAGGAAGCCTACATTAGTGCCTACATAAAAGGGTGTTGAAGATGTAAACATTGGGACAAAAGACAAACCAAAGATGGTTAAAATATCCAATTCCTTATCTCTGGAGGTAAAGGTTGAATATGTTAAATTAGTTTTTGAATTTTCTGATGTTTTCGCATGGGAATTGTTAGCGTCAGAATTTTCATTATGCCATCAGTGATCAAAATCACTCTTTTCATATTCATTTTAGGGGTCCCACTTATAAATTTTTTATCATTCCACTAGGTCATGCAAAAAATTCACTCACTGATGGTAGCCCTAGTCATAAAACCTCACTCTCCCTCAAATTTTCACATTTGCTGACACACATTCATGTCTTGCTGAGCATAAAACAATCTTAAAATCTCATTTCACTATGTCATTATGTCAGTAAAAGTCAACCATGGATTCAGGTCATTCAAGGTGCCATTAGGTCAACTAGGTTTCATTTTTCAAGGTTCATAACACACTGTTTCATCTCAATAAGGTCAGCAAAGGTGTGAGAGTGACTCAAATAATACTTTCTCAATCATCTCTAGAGGATTTATACACATGTAAATATGATATTTAAAGGTTGTAATTATGGTTTCAGAGTATGATTTTCATACCAAAGTGTAATTTTATTTTTTTAAAAAGAGTTGTAATTTATTTTTAATTTTTATGTAATTTTATGATCATTATATGTAATAATTTTTTTCCCATGCTGCCCACTCAAACTTCATATGCCAAATTGAAGATAAGCAAAGTCAAAGTGAAAAGTGACAAACTCCAGCAACATCATCCTGCAAAGAAGAAAAATCAAAGAAAAAGGGTAATCAACAATGTTTTCAAAAGGTGAAATGAAACATTAGAAAAGCGGGTTTTTAATATAAATTCAAATTCACTCAAATATTAAATACTTCTTGACATAATTTCAAACTCATTGTCTCCTACAAACACCAAGAAAAAACTCCAAGAGAGCGAAATTTGGAGTTTTTGGGAGAAATTATCAAAAAAAAGAGCATAGGATGCATATCCTTCACAGAGGACGCAAATCCTTCAGGCGCTGCACAGAGCCTTCGGTGAGGGCGCACAGTATTGAGAGAGCGTGCATAGCCTTAAGGCGCTATGCATATGTCCAGAAAGGCTAGAATTGCTTCAAATTTCGCCAAATTTTCCTCCAAAACTTCAGCAAATTTTTTTTCGACCTCCAGCAAGTGATTAAAGGTGTCTTCCATCAATTCTCTCCTCCTTCAAGTTCATTTGTTGGTGTTGTAAAATTTTCTTAATATTTGGTGTTTAAAATCATTTAAAGCCCTAGTATTTCCCTCTTACACTCACAATTCCTAATTTTCACTCCCCTACACCTTCATACCCTTCCTACATTGCAAAATACTCATTACAAAAACCCTGTATTACATAATTCCATTTCCCCTAAACCCATTATCCTAATACCCTAAGCCCTAGGTGCTACATTTACCTAGGCTCCCAATCCCAAAATCTACATCCTAAATCCCATCATACTACCACTCCTTATCCCCTCCCCCATTTAATACATTCCTAACACCATCTTCTTCATTTTCCATTTCTCATTCCTCATTCCTAAAACCACATTCAACATCATCATACTTCCCTAGGGTTTTGATAAAAACACCATGGCAGAAGAGGAATAAAACAGATCATATAGTGAGGGAGAGGAAACAGAGGTGAGGAGGCCACATAAAGGGGGAAGAATACTCAGACTTGAACCTACCAACACTAGGGAAATATTGGCTTCTCTAATGGTTGTGACATGCTTAAAACATGTTGGCTATTATGAGTTTCGTGAGAAAATTCAGAGGGTCCAACACCATGCCATGTTGACCAGAATTTTCTTATCTAGACTCCATTAAAACCAAGTTACTTTAGCTAGTGTCACCTTTACTATATCAATTGCTATCATTTCAGCTGCCATCGGGAGAAGTGGTTTAAAAAGAGTGATTTGGAGGAACAGTACTTTGAGCCTTTACTAAAACCAAGATACAAGAATGAGAAAATGAGATTATTTTCTTTTTCTTACCTCCAGGATAGATATACACCAATGATGAAGATAATCATGAAATACTTTTCATGTGAAGTTATATTTTCAAGACTTTATACTTATCATATCTGCCTCTTAATGCATTCACTAGGGTAAGGATGCTTAAAATACCCTACTACCTTTTTCGGAGCATAGATAAGATGGAATTTATTGTCTAGAAAAGGGAGTATGAACATCAAATGAGAAGTCTTTTTCATCATTCCCTTATCAAAATCATAGTCCTCTATCAGCTCAATCAAATAAACATTGCATGGAGTACCTTCATAGCCAATGATATATTCAGAGAGCCATCTACTCAGCATGCAAAAAATGTTCCTTCATCATCTCATCCATCTACTTCCATCCCTCCATCTCAGCCCATGGCACATTCATCATCATCAGATCAATCCCTTTCACCCATTTCACCTCCTTCATCTCCATTTCATCATGACATTGGATCACCTAGTGGGATTAAGGTCAGTGAGCCTAAGAGGGATAATGTGGTTGATGTTAATCCATTGCCAAAAACCTACCATATAGGTCACAGGAATGTGTTTGCTCCAAACATAGTGGAAGGGGCCATGCCTTATACATCAACAAAGCAGGTGGACAAAGACAAAGAAAAGGTGATTGAGGTAGAAACTCAACCAGAGGTTAGACATGAAGAAAACCTCCATAAGACTGAGCATGATTTTGAGTTTGTTGACCTAGATGAGGATGAAGACGATAAAATCACTAGTGTAGTCACCAAGGTAAGGGTAACAAGATTAGAGAGCTCCAGAATAATCTTGACAGGGCCAAGTATGCCATAAACTTCCTTGAGCAGGAGAACCACCAATTGAAAAAAAAACATACCATTGATGAGGTGAAATTCATCACTGCTCAAAGGGAGGCTGAAAAGGCCAAAGTTATGCTAGATGAGACACTTGAAAAGTATGGGGTGCTTGATGAACAAGCATCATGAGGAAAACCTAAAACTAGAGGGCTGAAAAATATCTCTAGCTCTAGAAAGACAAAAAGAGGCTCGAATTGTTGATCAACTAACCCTAAATGAGAAACTTGCAATGGTGATGAATGAAAATAGAGAGCGGTGGCTTGAAGAGCCAATCAACATTTGGAGAAACTTTTGGAAAAGGCTAACAAAGAAAATGACCTAATGAGAAGGAAGGTTAAGTGTTAGTATGAATCTTAATTGCAAGTGTACAAAAAAATACCACTTTAGCTGTGCATAACAAACAACCCTAACAGCTAAGATGGCTGCCAATATCTTCAGAACTACAATTAGTTGATCAAGATAAATGTTGCAAAAATCTAGATCTATGCATCAAAATACATTAAGCAGTAAAGAAAAACGAGATTTAATCCATGCATCCAATAGATAAGACAAGAATATGTTGAATGAATTTTATATTAAGGGCACCTGGGAGGAAAACATAGAAGGATGTTACCAGTTCTCCTCAATGGAATGGGTTATTGTAAGCCCTCAGCACTTCAGATCTAAAATTCCTCTCTCTTGATGGTGTAGAAAACCCAGACAAAAATGGAACTCAAAGGGAGCTCACAAACAAAAATATAGAAAAATATGACAATGATGGTGGATCAAAGTCAGACCAAAAGTATAGATCCGAAGTGATCTTTAGGCAACAAAAGGTGGTGAATGAATGGAAAAACCCTTCTATTTATAACAAAATATTGAGTTATTCTAGATATTGGTGCATAATTAAAATATTATTAACCAAATCAAGATACAAATTTTATGGAATATTTTATTATATTTGTTGGAGGGAAAAAAATTTTGACTTGGGTCAAATCCCTTTATTTGTAAATAATAAATAAATAAATGATTTATTTATTATTTTAAGGATGTGTTTGAGTAATAATTAAATAAATAATTATTTATTTAACTATTTATGAGTGATTTAGTCAAATTTAACAAGGAATATTATTTAAATAAGGTTTAAATAATTATTCCTAGAAAATAATAAGATAAATAATAATTTATCTAAATAATTTTCCTGTTTTTGGTTGAATATGACTAGAAATATTAATTAAACTATTGTTTAACTAATGTGGGTTTATTTAATATTTCCCTATGGGGTTTCCTGTTTAGACCATAAACAACTTAATAAAGGTGTTTTACTAAGTTATTTTTCATAGTGAAAGTAATTTTACTTAGGGTAAAATTGGTCTTACATGGTGTACTTAGGTCCATCTAGAAGTAACAGGTTAGATGACCAAAAAATGGTGTAATAGATTGCCCCCTAGCGTGCGAGCGTTAGGAGATAATCGTATGACCAAAGTACGTTGTAATAACTCAATCACTAGACACCGAAGGGGAAGTCAAAGAGAGAGAAATATAAGGTAGACCGAAGTGCTAAAGGACTAGACCCTGAGGAGGCGAGACTTACAGGTGCAACAAGTCTCTTTTATGAGTGAGTACCTATGCTATAGGGGGCGGGGGAGGCATACCTATGCCCGCCGAGACAAATTACAAAGAATAATGCATCCAATGAAAAAGGGACTGAACAATATGGTACATGCTGGCATAAACATGAGCTAGGTAAAAACATGATAATGAATCCCACATACATACTGTGCCTGGCTTAAAATTTAGGACTTACACAATAATATCTGAGTACATGAGATACAAATACAACCCAAATTCTCTTGTAAACAAGAAAGGGCTCTGAAAATCTGACTAATACATGCAAACAAAAATGCGCTGCAAGTGGCTGAGGCCGACATCATCAAATATGTGGAGTTGAATCAAAGGCTATAATTAAGAGGTCATCCGGGCATGTGGGGGGCTACCTGTAGGGCCACCCCCTCATGAGGGATAAAACATCTCACACACTCTCGGGAATCAAACGAATCAGCTGCTGCATCACTAAACCATCAAGCATATGGATCTCGATCATGTTGAAAGGAGCTGGAGCTGAGAAACAATCAAGTCAAAGGGTAATGAGGAATCCCTTTGCCTGATCTGAGGCACCGAACAAGAGTGGAAGATGGGACCAAGATACACCACCCTCTAGACCTATCTTCTGAAATGAAATGATCTGATGTCGACGGAAGGAGGTCTGCCATAGGTGAGGAAATAAGGGATAATCAAATAAGGCACGAGAGAAAATAGTAGAGCGACTGACAAACTGACACTAGGGATGATGATGAAATTGGGGATACTGAGTAGCAGACGGATGACTTCCCTTGTTAGGGCATAAAGGACATGGATGACCTGGCAGCGATTGACATAATATCATGAGGGATAGGGGACAGTGGGACTGAAGGCCACAATGTGTGACACGAGAGAGGAACCAAGAAATGAAGGATGAAGGACTATAGTGGGATACAAAGGGACTCAGGATAGACTCCATGAATGTGATGATAACTCAACTTGGATGCTCTAAAAAAGGGTGACTCGATGATGCTGCCACACAGAAAAGGTCCAATGGGAACCATAGAAACATTAGTACATGATGGTTACTCACGATGAAAATCAACACGAGCATGGACAAGTATGGAGGCAAAGTGGTGCCCCAAGTACAAGTGTTTCAAGTGAAGAAACTCAATTTTGAAGAGTGGTGAAGTGACCCTTCTTGGAAAAAATGTGTCTTGGTGAAGTATCAAATCACGAAATCATGAGTTGGCTACCTAAAATAAATAAAACATGCATTCTCCGAAGGAAATGCTAAGGGTAATATTTCTTAATATAGAGTGCATTGTGAGGATTGGGAAGGGGATGGCCTTCAAAATCCTCTAAGAGATATGCCCCCTTACCTAAATCCTTACTGATGATGTAAGGTCCTAGCCATAATGAGTCAAAATTCCCATGTCTGAGGACATCATGTTCGTGTTCATACACTAGAACAAGATCACCTTCGTGAAAAGTACGAGGGTGGACTTTTTGGTCATACTGAGCTTTGGTGCGTTTCTTAGCCGCTTCAATGGTTTGCAATGCAACACGACAATTTTTGGAAGCACGCTCAAGCATGATAAGTTGTTGTTCTAAAGGTTGGGTGTCAGGGAGAAGTTTGACGGGTAGATGAAGGGAAGGGATTTCACACTCGATCGGTAAGACTGCCTCCTCTCCAAAAACAAGGTGGAAAGGAGTAAACCCGGTGGAAGTTTTAACAGAATTTTTACAGGCCCACAAAGCAGGGAAGAGTAGAAGGTGCTAGTTGGTTTTGTGCTTATCCACCGTTCATTGAAGCATGGTTTTAAGGATTTTATTGACTACTTCAACTTGGCCATTACCTTAGGGGTAATAGGAGGAGGAATATTGGTGCTCAAATCCCAACAGTGAGGACAGCTCATGCCATATCTTATATTCAAAATTTCGACCATGGTTAGAGACCAATTTTTTTGAAACTCTGAATCGAGCGATCACATGGTTAAAGAAAAAGAGGGTTGTGATAGCTTTCGTGTTGTTAAACATTAGCATGGCCTCAACCTATTTGGTGAAATAGTCAACCACCATGATGATATACTTGTGGTTACCAACAGACGACGGTCGACACTCCATAAAGTCTATGGCCCACTTAAAAAAGGGACCAGCTGAGATGACAGGATGGAGGGGAGCCGGAGGGGCTCGTGCCTTAGGGGAAAAATGTTGGCAATTAGAAAAGTGTTTGACTGCCTCAATGCAATCACTGAAGAGAGAAGGCCAAAAGTACCCAGCGTGCATGGATTTCTGGGCAGTGGCCGGACCAGAGAGGTGGCCACCACAAGCTCCGCTATGAAAGGCATTGAGGACTTGCTATACTTCAGCGTGTGTGAGACAACGATGAAGGATAGAGTCTACACCGCGACGATAAATATCGTCACCGATAAGAAGGTAGTGGAGGGCCTGGTGTCGGATACGTTGTCGAGCATCACTGTCAAGATGGAGGGTGAAATTTTGGGTTCACAAATAAGTAAGGATGTCACCATACCAAGGATCATCGGTGGTAATGGCAAACAAATTTTCATCGGGGAAATTATCATTAACTGGAGGATCCTACGTACCGGTAGGGCTAAACCTTTCTTACATTTTGGTGTGACAAATTCAAGATCAAATTCATGGAGGATAACGATCTAACGGGCGTAATTCACATTGATGATTCGGTGACTCAATAGGAAGGCCATAGGGTTGGAATTAGTCTCGACCTTGGTGGAACGCATGAGGATGCAGTGACAAATTTTTTGGACCAAGAACACGACATCTAGTGATAATTTATCTTCATGCGAGTAGGATACAGGAGGTCCTACCAGGTTCTTACTGACATAATAGATAACATTCTCAATTCCATTGTCATCTTCATGAATGAGGACTCTAGCGACCGAGTAGGTGGAAGTGGAGATGTACAAGATGAAATCCCTATCAAAGTCAGGGGGACAGATCAAGGGAGCGGATGTGAGAGCATGTTTTATGGCATCAAAATACTCTTGAGCATAGGCATCCCACACAAAAGGGATGTTAGAGCGAAGGAGTCTAAGGAACCCATGCGTGGTGGTGGCATAGTTAGGTACGAACCAACAGAGGAAATTAGCTTTGCCTTGGAGGCTTTTTAACTGGCGTAGAGTACGAGGGATAGGAAGCTCAAGGATGGCTTGTACCCATGGTTTGTGCAGAACCATCAATATTACACTTAGTCTGTGGGAAGATGGTTTATTGTATGGTGACACACTTAAAGAAAGTTGAGGCGTATATTATACTACACTCTAAAAGATGCATGTAGATCGTTGTTAGAAAATTAAATATTATGGAGCAATGCAACACATAAAATATGCAGAAAATACAAATACACAAAAATCATAAAACCAGAGAGACACAGATATACGTGGTTCACCCAGTTTGGGCTACGTCCACCCCGAACAGCCAGTCCTTCCTTTCTATTATCCAACAAAATGAAAAGGCAAAATCTACAGCAGATCCACTGTAATATCCTATGTTCTCTCTCACAGTCTCCCTATCTATTTCCCACTCAGAGAATACACATGTAATACACAGCCGCAATACAATACCCTCATAAAAGTGAGGGGTTGCCTTCTAGGGGAAAAAACCCTAAACTAAACATAACTTCTACCGTCAGATCATTTGCCTAATGAATGGCCCAGATTGACTAGAAATTACTATACTTTTACAAGGCACTTTATATCTATTTAGCCGGGGTATTTCTCAAAACCCCACCTGGGGACCGTTGGCCCTGACTTTAAATGTGGTCACTGACTTCCGCAGGGGACAAGTCCCCTCCGCAAGGTGCAATGCTTTTCTGGCATGCATCCAGCTAAAACAAGGATCTCTAAATCAGGATGAAAATCAGGCTCCACACCCAACAATCTCCCACTTGGAGACTGATTGTAGCAACTCCACCGCTGCTTCATTTGCTGGACAATAACTCTTCTTTGGACCTGGCTATTTCTCATCTTCATCATCATCCTTGAAGACCAATTGAAACTGAGCACATTCTCAGTTTCTTCGTGGTTACAACTTTTGTTAGCATATTTGCAGGATTCTGGCTAGTGTGTATCTTTTCAAGCTTCAACTCTCCATCTTCCAATACTGACCGTATGAAGTGGTACTTGAGATGTATGTGTTTAGTCCTGGAATGAAATGCTGAGTTCTTTTCAAGATGAATGGCACTTTGTCTATCACTGTATAACGTGCCCATATCATGCTTCTTACCCAATTCATCCATAAACCTTTGTAACCAAATCATTTCTTTACTAGCCTCTGTAGTAGCAACATACTCTGCTTCTGTTGTTGAAAGTGCAACAACACTTTAGATTTTTGAAACCCAACTGACAACTGTTCCACCTATAGTAAATACATATCCTGTAGTGCTCCTCCTGTTATCTCTGTCACCTGCCATATCTGCATCAACATATCCCTGTAGAGCAATGTTTGAACCACCAAAGCATAATGCTTGATTTTTGGTACCTCTCAAATATCTGAGAATCCATTTTACTTCCATCCAATGTTCTTTTCCTGGATTATTCATGTACCTACTTACAACTCCCACTGCATGTGCAATATCAAGCCTTGTGCAGACCATTGCATACATTAAGCTTCCAACTACTGATGCATATGAAACTTTAGACATATAATCCATGTCTTCTTGGGTATTTGGGGACATCTCCTTACTAAGTTTGAAATGGCTAGAAAAAGTTGTACTAACTGGTTTTGCATTGTGCATATTAAATATTTTCAACACCTTTTGTATGTACTCATTCTGAGACAGTGTTAATTTTCGATTTTTCCTATCTATGGTTATTCTCATACCAAGGATCTGTTTTGCAGCTCCCAAATCCTTCATTGCAAATGAATTTTCCAATTTTTGTTTGAGCGCATTTATTTCATGCATGAAGACCCTGCAACAAGCATGTCATCTACATACAATAACAATATAATATAGCTGTCATCTGTTGAGCAGTGGAAAAGGTATGAATTCACTATGTGTTTTCTCATTCTTTTACTTTAAACATAATTATTTTTACCCTAGAAAGATGATTTATTACAAGAATTATGGTATAATTGTAAAGATTTGTGTTTATTGTAAAAATATGACTAAAGATTGCTTTTTGTTGCTAAAAATAGGAATTAGGCGAGGTGAACAGCTATACCAGAGGTGAGGCTGAGATAAGTGCAACTGTTGTTCCTCCAGCGTTAGACCAAATCCTGCCAAGGACAAGGAAATCCGAACTCATCACTAAGAAAAGGCAGGGACAGCTTGGCTTTGATCAAAGTAAATCATGTGATAACTAAAAGAAGGGAAGCGAATCCCTAAGGATCCTTCGATCTTGAGGGATCACTGTTCAAACCTCATCTTATTCCTTATCTTGTCCGTCAGAGTCTGATATATAAGGCAATGCCTTTAGTGATTAGGGGAGATCGTAGATCCCTGGATTCAAAACATTTCTTTTGTAATATTATGCTTTATTGACTCTCAGCTTTAGAGAGCAATCTCTGTAATACTCTATGCTTGATTAATATAAAGGTGCATTTGATTTCATCTTTCAAGTTCTGAAGTAACCCAACAGTGTTTCACTAGTGCTAAGGGCCTGACCCTGGTGGAATTACTCTGTTGTTTGTATTTCTATCATTTTCTTAATGTCGTGTGATAATAGAATTTAGATTCATTACGATTACAGAGTTGATAGATTGTTGTTGGATTGAATTTGGATTAGATGTGAGTGTTAATGAATTGCACTGCTATTCTATCTTAGCAAGAACCGTATTTACTGTCTTATTCCTCTTGCTATATTTTATAAAGATTTTTTGTTCTATATTTAATTCTGGTTGCTGTTCCATTGATTTATGGTTCATTCTGATTGACTGTTTCATAGTGTTGGCTGTCGACAGGGTGGAAGTTTAAGAATATTTGTTGCCTGATTGCGTTAAGTTTATATTTTATATTCAATTAATGTTTTTTGATCCATTCCTGTTTATTGTTCATTTCTGATTCGTAGGTTCATATTAGCAGAGAAAGTGTTTATAGTTGTTGTGTACACATAGGAATTACGAGTTGTTGTTCCTTTCCAACTCTTATTATTAGAAGAAGTTCTTTTCAGTTATTTTCATCAGCAAGTAGTTCAAGTTTGATTTCATTTTGATTGCTTAAAGAACAGGACGATCAACTGTAGAGGACATTGGTTACTGCTTCCAAGTTCCCAAATTTATTGTCTTGTCTCAATGTGATTTCAGTTGCATCGATTTCTAAGGGAATGAGTTATTGTTACTGTATCCCTGATAGATTTTTTGTAGAATGAGTATTTTTCAGAGTATTTTTATTCATGTTCCTGTAGTTATATTTCTTTACAAGAATCTGTTTACTCTTGTATCTAGCATATTGTACTACATCTTTCATAGCATTACTCTTAGTTAATTGCAGACTCAGACAGAGTACACTCTTGAAATAAAAATTCGCTCCCGGATTGACAATTAATGTAGGATAATTAGGTGTTTAAAAGATACCTTTTATGCTTCAACACCATCATTTTGCTTTTTCAGATAAACACAATGATCAGAGTGACATCTAGTATAACCTTGTTCAGACATAAACTTGTCAAATTTTAGATACCACTGCCTTGGAGCCTGTTTTAAGCCATACAAGCTCTTCTTTAACTTGCACACTAATTTTTCTTTCCCTTTGACCTCATATCCTTCTGGTTGTTGCATATAGATCTCTTCCTCCAAATCTCCATGGAGAAATGTTGTCTTTACATCTAACTATTCAAGATGTAAATCTTCCATTGCTACAAGACTTTAAATAGTTCTGATTGAAGTCATCTTAACAACAGGAGAAAATATTTCATCAAAATTAATACCTTTCTTTTGTGCAAACCCCTTCACCACAAGTCTAACTTTGTACCTCTATTTTCCTCCATCTTCTTCCTTCAGCCTGTAAACCCATTTATTCTGCAATGTAGTGTTACCTGCAGGCAACCTGACTAAGTCCCAAGTCTGGTTATGCATTAAGGAGTCCATCTCTTCTTCCATGGCTAGCTCCCACTTCTTCCTACTTTCAACTTGCATTGCTTCTTCATAACATTCAGGTTCACCAGAATCAGTCAACAATAAATAATATAATGAAGGAGAGTATCGTTCAGGGGGTCTACTTATCCTGGTAGATCTTATAACACCACTTTCAGGTGTTTGAGGTGCCTGTTGCTGTTGTGGTGGTTGCTGCTGCTGTGGTTGTTGATTATTATTATTTTCAGGCACCTTTACTTTTTCAGATATCTCATCAAGAACCGCATATTCCTTGCTTTCATTTTCTTGTTTCTTTTCCTGCAACTGATTCTTATACAAGAAATTTTCATTGAATATTACATCTCTGCTCCTAATGATTTTGTGATTTTCATAATCATATAAGCGATAACCAAAATCGTTAACACCATATCCAATAAAGGTACATTTCTTTGATTTTGCCTCAAGCTTTGTTCTATTTTCTTTATTAATATGGACAAAGGCCTCACAGCCAAAAGGCTTTAAAAAAGAGTAGTTTACCTTTTTACCTGTCCATGCTTCCTTTGGAATACCACCATCCAAGGAAATTGAAGGCCCTCTGTTTATTAGATAAACAACAGTATCTACAACATCTGCCCAAAATTGTAAAGGCAATCCTGCATGCAATCTCATGCACCTTGCACGCTCCATGATTGTTCTGTTCATCCTTTCTGACACACCATTTTCTTGTGGTGTTATTGGAACTGTCTTCTCTCTACGAATTCCATGCTCTGAACAGTACCTATCAAACTCTTTGCTGCAATATTCACCTCCATTGTCTGATCTGAGACACTTTAACTTCTTTCATGTCTCAATCTCAACCAAAGCTTTCCATTTCTTGAAAGTATCAAATACATCAGATTTATTTTGAATACAATAAATCCAAGTTTTTCTAGTTGCATCATCAATAAACGTAACATAATAGTGAGAGCCACCGAGAGATGATACCTGAGCAGGTCCCCATACATCTATATGCACAAGCTCCAATTTTTCGCTCTTCTTTTCTTTCCCAACTCTGAGAAATATGACTCTCTTTTGTTTTCCATAAATGCAATTTTCACAGAAATCCAAATCAACATTATTCAAACCCGGAAACAAATTTCTTGAATGAAGAATCTTCATCCCCTTCTCACTCATGCATCCGAGCCTATGATGCCATAATGTTACATCTTCTCCTTTGGAAGTTAAAGCATTAACAGAGTTAGAAATACCATTGCATAAATACAATGTACCAACATTTTCACCTTTTGCTATTACCAGGGCTCCATTGGTGACCTTCCAAGTTTTATCCATGAAATTTGTCACACAACCTTCAACGCCTAATTGCCCTGTTGAAATCAGATTTTTCTTCAGATCTGAAACATGCCTTACCTTCTTTCGTAGCCATTGGTTTCCATTCTGTTGTTTTACAAGAACTTTACCCATTCCAACAATTTTACAAGGTTTATCATCACCCAAATGAACTTGTCCAAAATCTCCTTGAACATGGTCATGAAAATAGTTATGTGTGGCATGGAATGAAGCCTTTGAATCTATAACCCAAGAATCAGTAACATTTTCGAAAGAAAGAATCAAAGCATCTTGTAACACATCACCTGTCACATTTGCTTCATGATTGTTTTCTTACTGTGCGTCTCCTTCTTTTCCCTTCCGAGATCTACAGTCTTTCTTTAGGTGTCCTTTCTTTCCACATTTCCAGCCACACTATCTTTGATACGGACTTGGATGCATTTCCTTGATTTGCTACATTATCTGACTCTTTCCTCCTTTCCTTCTTCTTCTATTCTGCACTCAAGCATTGCCCGATGCTCACAGAACCTTTCCATCGCATTTCCTCGCTAAGGACCTTGCAAACAACATCATCAAACTTTAAAGTACTAGATCCCAGAGAAAAAGTTATAATGGCCATAACTTAACCATTCCTTTGACTTTTTCTTCAATGAGCACACCCTCTTTTCCTGGGCTCTACTTCATATCAAAGTTTACCCTATAGACAGCTTGTGTGCTATATTAGTATTGACCAGTGCTGCTTATATCCACCTTAAACATCTTCATTATTAAATAGTGGTTCATAAATACCTTGTTTGAGGCTAAGGATTTTTCATATAGTTTCACCAATGCCTTAATCAAACCCTCTGTTGTCGTTTCCTTCTAAATATTGAAGGCTACCGATGCCGCGAGGCACAACCGTATTGTTCCAAGTGCCTTTCTATGAGAATGCTCCATTTTACTGCTTCTGTCTTTAGTACTTGGCTTCTTTCTTTTCACATCAATGATAAGTCTCAGTTATTGAGATCTGAGATAATCTTCCATCTGCATCTTCCACAGCGGGAAGTTTTGGCCATTAAATTTCTCGACCCTAAACTTACCATCTTCCGCCATTGCTCCCACTCAAACAAGGAACCCTTCTTTCCTACGATTTTATCAGCCAAATATACCTTCGGCTCTGATACCGGTTTTTAGAGAATTAAATATTACAAAGAAATGCAACACATAAAATATGCAGAAAATACAAGCACACAAAACACATAAAACCAGAGAGACACAGATATACGTGGTTCACCCAGTTTGGGCTACGTCCACCCTGAACAGCCAGTCCTTCCTTTCTATTATCCAACAAAATGAAGAGACAAAACCTACAACAGATCCACTGTAATATCCTCTGTTCTCTCTCACAGTCTCCCTATCTGTTTCTCACTCATAGAATACACATGTAATACACAGCCGCAATAAAATACCCTGATACAAAGAGAGGGGGTTGCCTTCTAGGGCAAAAAACCATAAACTAAACATAACTTCTACCGTCAGATCATTCACCTAATGAATGGCCCAAATTGACTAGATATTAATATACTTTTACAAGACAATTTTACATCTATTTTTAGCTTCGGGGGTGTTTCCCCCAAAACCACCGCTGGCCCCCAGACCCCCCAGTCGGGGGGTCAACCCCCCTGGACCCTGCGGGGGGGATAAGTATCCCCCACACCCCCCCGCTGCAAGGGTGTAGATTTTTCCTGGGGTATACATCCAGCTAAAACAAGGATCTCTGAATTAGGATGAAAATCAAGCTCCACACCCAACAATCGTGGAGGTGTTTCACTCGATGTTTAGAACTTGCAGTGAGGTATGATAAATAAGCAAGGATAATATGAGATAGGTCATGGAAACTGTAAGACATTGCTCGCTGAAAAGTGGCTCCGGTGTTTTTAAGGTTGAACAGCATGACTCGATAGGCAAAGGTTCCCCAAGGACTAATGAATGCAGTCTTAATTTGATCAGCACGACAAATAAAAATTTGGTTGTACCTGAAGAAACCATCCATAAAGGACAAAACCTTGTGCCCCACACACTCATCAATGATTTGGTCAATGAATGGTGTGGGGAAATTTTCTTTGGGACAAGATTCATTCATATTGTGAAAGTAAGTGCAGACATGGATGGTGCCTTATTTCTTGAGAACGGGAACTGGATTGGACACACAAGTGGTGTATTCGAAGGGGTAGATAAAACTAGCCTGCTTGAGCTTATCGATTTCGGCTTTGACAGATTTTCGTCTGGAAGGATTAATGGATCTCAACTTCTGATGGACAGGATTGGCATCTGGCCATGTATCAATATGGTGTTCTACAATGACGAGATCAAGTCTGGGCATTTCTGAATAAGACTAGGCGAAAATCACGGAATTCTTTGAATAGCTTGGTGTAAGCCTCAACCTCTTTCAGGGTGTAGTGGGCGCCCAAGGTGATATTTTATTCTACCCCTAGTTTTTCAGAAATGTCAATTTTAATGGTAGGAGGGATATTGGCCATATTTCCTTCTTCAAAAGCATCAGGTGCAGGTATGGGATTTCTAAACCAATCGACTTCATTAGGAATGAAGTCTTTAGTTTCCATAGCATATTAGTCATGGGACTACTATGAGAGGAAGTACGCACAATGGTGCATATCATCCCATGGAAATTCAAGGTCGGTCATGGCTTCCATGATGTCTTCATCTGAATGGAAGATGGGATGACTGGAGGAAGAGAGACCACCTGACGCAGTAGAGCTACGTGACTCATCATCATGTGAAGAAAGGCTCACATGCGCAACGTCCTGGGGGATGACAGGAGAGTAAGCAGATAAGGGAGCTACCGATGTTGAGCCCAGGGTGATCACTGAGGGGAGATCAGGTGAAACATCAGGGGAAGTTTCCAAGGGGACTTCCATAGAGGGTCTCATGGATGATGATAGGTATAAAATGGTGGCCAAAGGATCCGTGATTTTGACATCAGGAGGGGGAATTTCAATGGGAGCAGGCGGATCCTTTGGTTTTGTTGAAGCAGAACTCGCAAACAAGTGAGAGGTGAACTTGTCATGCTTGGCCTCAAATTGTCAGAACGCTTCCAAAGAGGAACGATACTCTTCAAGATGGGGACATAGGTGAGTGTAGTGGCCATGGAAATCACACAAATCATAAGGGTGATTTGTGCGGAAGGATTTGAGTTTCGAGACTGAATCAAGTATCGTGACGTAGACCTCAGGGATATCAAACTCTGAAAATGTCTCATTGACCATGGATTTGAGGTGAGGCAACTCCGGACAAGTATGGGTGGCATGATCGACAACATCACACAAAGCACACTAGATAGTGTGTTTTGGCGATCGAGGAGGGGCAAGGTTTGTCAGGGTGGCCTTGTCTTTGGTTGCCTTCTTGCTGGCTTTTTCCCCATTACCCGAAGCTATCACAATAGGAGGAGGTTCTTGTTGAGGTGGCTGAGGCACTGTAGCAGCGGGAGAAGTCATAGGGACTGGTTGAACCGGGGTCAAAGCAAGATAAGGTTTGGGTTGACTAGGCGGGGTAGCAGCTAGAGTATCAAGGCACCAGACGTGAATCCCAAGGGTTAGGTTAGGAATATAAAGGGTAGCCATGACAGGTACCGTGTACACTCCTGGAGGGGGAGCTAGGAATGGTATCTGACCAGAGGGGTAATGGCCAAGCGGGACGGCTCCAAGATGGTTAAGGCCTAGAGGAACCTTTCCAGGAGGGTAAAGAAGCTCATGGATACTAGTTGTAGGTGAAGGGCCAAGAGGAGGAGGTATAGAAGGTTGAATCGAAGGGATGGGAGTAGGCTACGGAGGGCGAGGAGGCTGCTGACTAGCCAAAGCAGGCCGCTTGAGGGCAGCCCGAGACGATTGCATCATGTAAACATTCGATGAGATGGGATCAGAGATAGGAGGATGAATACTAGGGAATTTACCAAGCAATGAGGAGTCTTTGTAGACTCCAGGTGAGACACTCATCAAAGGATTGATGGCTTGCTTATTGGCCACCGAAGAGATGATGGACTCAGGGGAGGTCTGAGACTTCGGTTCATAATATGTCAACTGGTCAATGGTGACTATCTTTTCGTTATGAGGGAAGGACATCTAGTGGTGAACCGCAGATGGGACAGAAAACATCGCATAAGTGTAGCTACAACCCAATAGAATGTTGTAATCTAAGGGGTCATCTATGACTTCTACGTCAACGCAAACATTCTTGCCTGCAAGAGTAATAGGAAAGTTGTGGAATAGGCCAATGGGCTGGGAGGCGTGGCCATCCCACACTCGGAGAGTGATTGTGGAAGGAGCCAACTCAAGTGATCCGAGTTGCTTCCAAACCGAAGCATACATCACACAGGTGGATGCCCCCTCATTAATGATGCACCGGAAAAACGTTGGCGTTTCGGATCTTGACTAGGATTTCGAAGGCAACGGAAGCAGGGAGAGGAGGATGTTCTGACCGATCAACGTCAAAGACAACCAATCGATCATCGAAAGGATCTACAACACCCATGGAAGATATTAGATATTTTCATTGTGAAGGGCATGACTGGAGGAGTTCCAACATTGAAATGGCAGTAGGATATTGTGCCAAATCATCTACTATGCTATACGAATGGGAAGCTTTGCTAAAAGCAGCATTTAGGCATAATGGTCCCTTAGGGATCTTGGTATGAACCTCTGCCCTTAGGCTGAGGAATCTACAAGGGACCATTAGGTGTCAAAAGAGGCTCTGTAGAGACCGAAGGAGGTGGCTTGGGGACAGACGTAGCGGGACGCTTGTTGTACTGACGGGACCGAGTTTGAAGATTAATGTCTACAGCTATAGGTTGGTCAGAATTCATCATAAGAATCTCATAATCAGGGATACTAGATGGAATAGGTTGAGTGGCCACCTAACCTTCAGGTGGTTGGGTAGCCACAAATCCTTGTTGAGGGAAAGGAATAGTAAACACGGCCAGCTGACTAGGCGCGGCACTAGAAGGAACGGAAGGGGAGGTTTGTTGTCCTCGCAATGTTTCTTGAGAATCCCACATCTTCTTAATCTATGGTAAAATAGGAAAATCATGCATGTAATGACCATAAACACCACAACAAGAATAAGGTTTGTTCATGCGAACAGGCCTGTCGTGCTTGGGCTGAGTGCCCTATTGCTAGTTAGTAGTGTTAGGTGCATTATTTTGAGTATTAGGTCCAGGATTACCGGGAGCAGATTGATTTTGAGTGCATTTCCTCTTATTTTTGGAAGGAGGAGGATTAGTCGTGCCCTGTTGTGCATACACCTGCCCCTGAGGGGGCGATGGCTATTGTTGCGGGGGTTGAGAAGGTAACGGAGGAGGAGGTTCTAATACTAGAGGAGTTAGAGCACTAGGCTATGGATATGGATAATAAGGAGGTTGGGTAAGAGTGTGGTAAACAGGAGGTTGGGAAAAAGGAGGAGCATGCCGTATCCTGGATACATGCTACCAGGAGGGGGAAAAGTGCAAGAGGTGCTAGCCCCCCTGAGGAAAACCATAGCCCATGGGAGGTTGAGCGTATGGATGAGAGAGAGCTCCAATGATACCGTCAGCAGCATGATATGCCCCCTGTTAACACTAGAAAATCGTACAGTAGAAGACGACATCAATTCATGTCGAGCCCAAGGATTTACAGGACAGGAATACATTATGGAATCAAGAAGTATTTAAAAAATCTAAGGTTTTGAGAAAATCATATTTGAACTAGTCATAAATGCTCAAATGTGTGCTTTTTCCTTCGAGAAGAGCGCCTTCTGCGCACATTTTTTCTCGATAAGTGCGCATTCCTGGAAATGGAAAAAAATCACTTTCCGGGACCACAACAAGCAAAGGACAGTTACTCCTTATGTGAAAGCCACCTAAGGACAGCCACCAGCGCCTCCTTAGACATCATGTGAGCACACAAAAGAATATTTGAGCACACAATGGAATCACACCTCTCCCTTGGGTCACCATCCATCATGTACCAAGGGAGGGAAGGAGGATTTGAAGCTCACCTATATAAACCCACCAAGAGATGAACAAATGGTGATCACAAGGTTATGATGGCCAAAGTTGCCCAAGCAACACCAGCATTGTGTGTGACCTGGAGCTGGAGCTAAAGAGGACTCGATAGTTGGCCACCCAACATCTTAGTCCACCACAGCAGAGAGAGAGAGAGTGAGACTGCATCAGAGGCAGAGCTTGGAAGGCAACATCCTTGCATCGAGACCTAGAGCCATTGCCTAGGGGCCCTTTGGCAAGTGGGTAAAATTTCTTCTCCATTTCGAACGTTTAATAAGAAGAGGCCATCGAGCCATCGTTTGTATTATTATCTTTGGGAACTCTCTATATAGCTTCTGTATATTTGTGTTTTTTTTTTAGTTTTAGTTTAACTAGAGCATATTTTAACATACTATTTCCATTAAGTTTTATGCTTTTGAGCTCCCCCACTTTCTTCCTATTACCAATAGTTTAAAGAGTAGACCACACTCTCTAAGCTTGTGTGATTTCGTACACCCATGTGACTAATCCATAACAACTTTCCCGTGCGTTGGCACCACCGGGTCTAGGAAGATCAGGTAGAACGGTATAAACATAACCCGACTAAGCATAGATTAGGTCATATTTTAAGGCAATCTGCAGAGCAGCTTCTTCAGTTTGAGGGAAATATGATGCGATATCTTTGATGATAGTAGGAAAATGGGATCTAAGGAACCAGTCCATGTAGACACAGTCTTCGAAGGTAGGGGATTGACATAGGATCTTTCTTCTCTGCCATTCTTGGACATGATTGGATAGGCGGGTCGCAGATGATTGACAGAAAGAAGTCAAAAGTTCGATACCAGTGTCATAACGAAGGGGAAGCTGGAAGTAAGATAAAAAATCCCGGGCAAGAGTTGCAAAGTTGGTATGAGAGGAAGAGGGCTGATCAACATACCACTTAGAAGCCACGCCTGTAAGCGTTCGTTGGAACAACCGAAGACGGACAGAATCATCGGTAATGGAGGTAGATGAACACCACATGTGGAAATATCGAACATGATTTGAAGGATCTTCTCCAGCAGCCTCAGGCAGGGATGTCAGAGATCCAGTAGAGCATGAAGGCCAACTAGTGTCATGATGTATGGGGTCGTTGATCTCTGGTTTGATGAGAATCACGAGGCTGCCCAATATAGGCAAGCAAGGGCAACGGGGTAGTTCCTTTTTGCGGGTCCCACTAGTAGTATTCCTAGCATTAGTTCTGGCGCTACCACCAGCGTTAGGTCCTAAACCAGACATGGTGAAGGTGACAGGAGGAGAACTGGGGGTGGAAGGAGAACCTAATGAACCAGAAGAAGAGTCGGAGTGCGGACTCGGTGGAGGAGTAACTTGAATCCTACGTAGAGGAGTAAGTCTTCCTACTAGAAACTGAGGATGAAGGCCAAAAAGTCTTGAGGATAAACGCCTTGGTGGTGTAATGATGACGACACAAACATGGCACAAGGGGAAGAGAGACCAACAAGGATCAACTGATTGCAATGTCGAAACAAGGGTAGAGAGGTGCAGGATCAATTGATTTCAATGTTAAATTCTTTGCTTGGCGGTGTTAACCAAGCTCTTCTTCACTTAGGGTGTGTGTGTAAAAGTGTGTAAATTTTAATTTTTAAACCCAGACGTTTGTAGAGAAAAAAAAATGTGTGTTGTATAACTGTAAATAAACCTGCAGATGACAGTATATGAAACTGAAATAACAGTAAATAAACAGCTAATAATGCAATAATATAAACCCAAGGAGGCAGGCTTCTCAAAAAGTAGACTGTAGGTGGGGAAAAAACTAGTAAAAACACACCAAAATATCCAATAGATCTAAGGTCAGGAGGGACAGGGACCTAAAGGTCAGATCTGCTGGAAATTGGTGCAGAAAAACAACAACAAATCAGACGAAATATTGTTGTGAATGAGGTGGAAAAAGGATATATCCTGGAGGGAATCGGAGGGGACCCTAGAGGAAAACCTAAACAAAACTAAATGAGGTGATTTGGATGGATAAATATCCAATCTGAAGCAGATATGAAGGTGAGGTATTAGATCTAAAAAATGGCTGAACACTCAGAAAATTTCAGACACCCTGCAGCAGCTAAAACTCTTCCACAAAGTGTGGAGGGTACTGAAGCCCTAGGGGGCTAGGTTCCCACTTAGATGAGTAAAACCAAACAAGTGCAGGTCCAAAACAGGCAGAGATGGAGGTCAGACAACCCTGAACAGAGGCCCAGACAAACCCAGAAAACTTTCTGAAAAATTCCCGCAAAAAAGTGAGGTCGCAAATTCTGACCTATTTCTTGCTGAGGTCGTAGTTTTTGGGTAGATTTACGCGTCCTGGAGCTCTAGGTCGCAGGTTTAGGGCAAAAAAGTGCAATCTGCACTTCCGACACCCTCGGGAGCATGTTTTAGCAGAATGTGTCGTCTCAGCTGCGGCTGATGTCGGTCACCTGCACAATAGGTCCAAAAACACACGGAAGTTAGAATTTTTAGTGTTTTAGGGTTTTATATGTTAAAAACAACATCAAGAAAATCAAAACAAGAAGTTGAAGAGAAATCCTAGGGTTTGAAGTAGCTGGATATGCAGAGATCTGAAAAACAACAACAGTCGTAATCATAAACCCGTGTGGATTTGTCAGTTGTTAGTATGAATCTTAATTGCAAGTGTACGAAAAAATACCACTTTAGTTGTGCATAAAAAACAACCCTAACAGCAAATATGGCTGCCAATATCTTCAGATCTGCAATTAGGTGATCAAGATAAATGTTGCAAAAATCTAGATCTATGCATCAAAAGACATTAAGCAGTAAATAAAAACGAGATTTACTCCATGCATCCAATAAACAAGACAAGAATATGTTGAATGAATTTTATATTAAGGGCACCTAGGAGGAAAATATAGAAGGATGTTACCAGCTCTCTTCAATGGGATGGGTTCTTGTAAGCCCTCAACACTTCAGATCTAAACTTCCTCTCTCTTGATGGCGTAGAAAACCCAGACAAAAATGGAATTCAAAGGGAGCTCACAAGCAAAAAGATAGAAAAATATGATAATGATGGTGGATCAAATTGATACCAAAAGTATAGATCCGGAGCGATCTTTAGGCAACAAAAGGTGGTGAATGAATGGAAAAACCCTTCTATTTATAACAAAATATTGAGTTAGTCTACATATTGGTGCATAATTAAAATATTATTAACCAAATCAAGATCCAAATTTTATGGAATATTTTATTATATTTGTTGGAGGGAAAAAGAATTTAACTTGGGTAAAATCAATTTATTTGTAAATAATAAATAAACAAATGATTTATTTATTATTTTAAGGATGTGGTTGAGTCATAATTAAATAAATAACGATTTATTTAACTATTTATGAGTGATTTAGTCAAATTTAACAAGAAATATTATTTAAATAAGGTTTAAATAATTATTCCTAGAAAATAATAAGATAAATAATAATTTTTCTAATTAATTTTCCTGTTTTGAGTTAAATATGAATAGGAATATTGATTAAAATTTTTTTTAACTAATTATTCCTTGAGAAAAATCAAACAAAGGTGGATTTATTTAATATTTCCTCATGGGGTTTCCTGTTTAGACCATAAACAACTTAATAAAGGTGTCATACTAAGTTATTTTTCATAGTGAAAGCAATTTTACTTAGGGTAAAATTGGTCTTACATGGTGTACTTAGGTCCATCTAATAGTAATAGGTTAGATGACCAAAAAATGGTGTAACATTAAGCATCATGCTCAAAAGGAGAAAATTGCAATGGCCAAGCTCTAAAGAGCCAATGCAAAGGTTGAGGCTTTAACCATGCTGGAGGAGAAAAGAAAGTTAGACATACTTGAAGAGGCTTCACTCCAAGCCTATCCACCTTACGAGCACTCTCTCCACCAATTTTTATGCATTTTGAAACATTTTTGCAAAATCCGTGTTTTTTTGAGTTTTCTTGAACAAGCACATATCAGAAATTAGGTCATATGCACAACACGCTAGGCGCTACATAAATGTTTGGGGTACTTTTAGAGGAAAATGAGACAGCCAATGGATTCCTAAGGAAAATTCATTCCAGAAAACCACTTTTCAAGCCTTGATTTTCAGATTTGACAGGTGAAAAGGGCAAAAAAATAGCTAAAAATCACATTTCTGTCCCTATTTTGGACTAGGCGCTAGGCACAGAGCAGTCTTGGGAGAATGAAATTTTGAGGGGTCAAATCAGCTTCATTTTGAAAATTGGAGGCATATTCAGAAAGAAGACTTGAAGGGATTTCCAACAAGCCATCTTGGGTCTTATTTTGACACCTACAAGTCAGTCAAAATCAGCCTTGAACAGGGAGGGCGCATATGACACAACAAGGGCGCATATGACCATTTGCTGATATTTTTTGGTTTTTCACTGTAATTTTTTACTTTATCTCAAAAACTAATATTTTTACCTATGTCATTGAGAATGGTAATTGTAATTATGTTGTGGATAAGTTACCTAGGGGTATATTCATTAGGCAAAATTTATCCTTAAGTCAAAAGAATCAGTTTGAATGTAATTAGGAATGAGTCACTTGGACCATCCTACACTTCAGCTTTCAGTTCAGAATTTTGTGGATCTCTTCCTCACCTCCCGGATTCAACCCCTGAGGATGAGTGAATGTTGTTTTGATGTCTATTTAGTCCCTTTCTTCACACTAAGAAAGGGTTGGAATCAGTTTGGATGTTAGCTCATTGATCAAGGACTATTGTACTCAGTTTTGTCTAGTTAATAAATAAGAGTTGCAGCTATTTTTTGGGATACATGTGGTATGATGTTTATCATTATTTTTCCTTCAGTTTCGTATGTTAGAATTTATTTTCTTTATGTTCATTACATCTCTATTATATGATCTCTTTCAAGTTGATAGGCAGAATACATGCTTTCTCATGCTCTATTTTGGGAAAGATATCACAATTTGTCCATTTTCCTTTGTTTAGGAAGAATACATCTCCCATGCTCTTCCTAGATTCTCATCAGCCTTAAAACCATATCATCATAATAATTTTAAAGTGTTAAGCCTTATGCCTACCTTGCCCCATTGAATCTATGAAACCCTATCCCATTTGCCCTAACCTAGCTCCCTTGACCATAATTTAATCTTGCATCCCGACCAAAAGAAATTATCAAAACACCTAAACTTATACCTAGCCTAGAATCCTAATCCATTCAGCCACCTAAGATGTGTCTTGTGGAGAGAGCCCTCTCCGATTTGGTAGGGCTAGATACCAAGTTAAAATCTTGGTATGTGGTTATCTCTGTTGGGATTCCATCTTCGGACTTAGGAATCAGGCGGAGTGATAACAGGAATATGAAAATTTAAAGGTGTATGAAAAGAACATCATTCAACACACTATTCCGATCAAGTCCGATCAAAAGCCCTTTCAGAAAAAGTTGAGAAGGAAAAATCCCAAATTCTTGCCATCAATTGAAAATGAGGTAAATAGAATTTTCAAGCCTGAAATTATTGTCCCTATCAAATTCTCTAATTGGATTTCAAATTTCATCCCAGTAGGAAAGAAGACTGGAGAAATCTAGTTCTACATAGATTTCAGGAACTTGAATAAAGTGTCCCTCAAGGACAACTATCCACTTCCGAAGATGGATCAAATTCTTCAAAGAGTTATTGGTTCTTCCCAGATGTCATTATTGTATGGTTATTTGGGGTATAACTAGATTTTGGTGCATGAGGATGATCAAGACAAGACAACATTTACTACACCTTGGGCCACGTTCAAATATGCAAAAATTCCATTTGGTTTAAAAAATGCAGGTGCCACATTTCATCGGGCCATGGACATAGCATTCACTAATGAAAAATATGTTTTCTTAGTTGTTTATTTAGATGACTTGACAATGTTTTCATATTTTGATGATGAAAATTTGCACCATTTAAGAATTGTTTTTGAGAGATGTAGGAAGTTCGAAATATCTCTCAACCCAAAGAAAAGCCTTTTTTCCATGGAGGAGGGAAAACTTCTTGGTCACATCATCTCTAAGGATGGGATCTGGATTGGCCCTTCCCGTTTTCAAGCAATTCAGTAGATTGATTTCCCTCGTAGAAAAAAGGAAATACAAGCATTGAACGGTAAGATGAATTTCTTACGTAGATTCATTCCTAATTTGGCCAAGCATCTTAGAGAGTTGAAAAATATGTTGAAGAAAGATAATGATGTGAAATGGTCTGAAGATGCCCGGAAGTCTTTCAAATCAGTAAAGTTTGAATTGACTACTACCCCTGTTTTGATAAGTCCTGATTATACTATTGATTTTATAATATTCTCATTTGCTTTTGAGCACACTATGGCAACAATATTGATGCAGAAAAAGGATAAAAAAGAGCTACCAATTTCATTTTTCAGTCACAATATCAGAGATGCATCCCTCCGATATAAGATCATAGAGAAATAGGATCTGGATTCGATTAAAACGCTGGAATATTTCATCGTTCACATATTACATTCACATACCCTTGCCTATGTACCTAATGCAGTTGTAAAAGAAATTCTCATGTAGACATGTCCGGAAGGTAGGAGAGGGAGATGGATAACATCTTTACTAGAATATGACCTTGAGATCAAGCCCACCAATCTAATTAAAGGTCAGGGCTTAGACAAGCTCATGGCTGAGTCAAACCTTCATGTTCTTGACATCAACTTGATTTTAGCATTGTCCGATAATGAAGAATAAGTGAATATTATTCAGGTATCCGATATCTTTTTGTCATATCCATGATATTCTGATATTTTTTTATGTTTTGCAACACCTAAACCCTCCTGTAGGCATTACTAAGAGTCAAGGAATATCTTTGAAACTCAAAGCTTCAAAGTATTGCATATTGGACAATGCACTTTACTAGAAGGATCCCGGAGGTGTGTTGCTGAACTGTTTTGTCAAAGAAGAATCTAAAGAAGTAATGAATGACTTCCAAAAAGGAGATTGTGGGGGGCACATATATTGGAAGACCACAATCAATAAAATATTGAGAGCGGGATATTTTTGACTGACACTTTTTGTAGATGTATATAAATCAGTAATGAGCTGCCATGAATGTCAAGTTTTCAGGGCAAGAGAAAGATTCTCCCATCACCTCTTCAACCTATATCAGTACATGCACCATTTCAGGAGTGGGGCATAGATTTCATAGGAGATATTCACCCAACATCAACCACATAGCACAAGTGGATATTGACATACACATATTACTTTACAAATTGGATTGAAGTGATCCCGACCAAGCAAGCAACAGATTCTGTCATCATTCAGTTTTTAGAAACTAATATTTTGTCACGTTTTGTTTGTCCTACTAATATTATCATATATAATGCAAAAAAATTCAAGTATAAGAAGATGATTGAGTTTTGTGACAGATATAAAATTAATTTGGGACACTCTACAACCTACTACCCACAAGGTAATGGATTGGTAGAGTCCTCTAATAAATCCTTGATCAGCATCATTAAGAAAATGTTAGATGTGAACAAAAAGAATTTTCATAAGAAGTTGATCAATGCATTGTGGGCAGACCGGGTGAGTAATATTAAGTCTATTGGCATGTCTCCTTTTCAAGTTTTGTATGGTGTCAATACTGTGTTTCCTTCATCATTAACAGTCTCGGTAATGAAATTGTTGCAAGAAGCAGGGACTAAGGAAAATTACATACAACGTTGTATTAATCAAGTGATACACCTTCAACATACGAGAGATGAAGTGTTTCAGAATACTTCAAAACTCCATGACAGGATAAAGAAGATCTATGACTGGAAAAATAAGGAAGACAACTTCAAGGTTGGAGATGTGGTACTCCGCTGGGATGCCAAAAATGAGGACAAGGGTAAGCATGGAAAATTTGAGAATTTATGGAAAGGCCCATATCATATTTCAGCTTTTCGAGGACAAAATTATTATTTTCTTGAAGAGATGAATGGACAAGAGTGTTTAGGAGGACCAGTCAATGGTAGGATCCTAAAACACTATCTTTTCTGAAGTACATTTCTCAATCAGTTTTCCATTTCATTGTAAATATCAGTTACATTTTTTGCAAGTGTGAAGTAGAGAATCACTGGAGTTCAGAGCTGGAAGTGAAGGCTTTGGAGCTTCACTAATTTCTTCCATTTTCAAAAGTTTAGTTTTCAATCAAGTAAGTCAGTATTGAGTCAATTTTCAGTCATTTGAGTTTGTCTTGAGTCAGTCTATTTTTTCCGAGTTATCAGTTTTCAGTCATGTTATTAGTTTGAGTTTTTGACCATATAGGCCCAATGGATAAGGCACTGATTTGAAAAATCCAGAGTTATGTGGTTCTTGACACCTCTTTCAGAGCTATCATCCCCAATAAGGCCAATGTTAGTGTCAATATTTTCATCTTGCCATCAGTGATCAAAATCCACTTTTCATATCATTTTAGGAGTCCCACTCAGAAATTTTTATTCGTTCCACTAGGTCATGCAAAAAAATTAGTCATTGATGGTAGCCCCAGTCCAAAAAATATCGATCTTCCTCAAATTTCCATTACTTACTGGCTCATTTTCTTACTTTTTTGAATGTACATCAGTCATGAGATTATACCACTTGTTCATTCATGTCACCATGAATTTCATTCAGTCAAGGATTTCATTAGGTTTCTAGGGTTTTTCAAGGTCCAATAAACATATCAATTCCATTTCATAAAGCCAAAAAAGTAAGAGAGTGAACAAAATAACATCTTGTAATATTCCTAAAATAGCATGCAGCTAATTTGAATATTAAAATCTAATTTTTCTTTCTTTTTTGATGAATAAGTGGGTAGGGAGACCCACAAATCTATTTATTAGGAATAAAACCACTTCTCATGTGAAAGTGGATCATCTTTACAGCTTAATAAATCACCCTTAGGTGTGAGAAGAGGCTAAAGCATGTGTACTCGGTAAACCTTGACTAAATAAACAGTGTTGTCATGGAGGAGTGGCATTCAACGAGGGACAGCGCAGTTTTAGATGGAGACACATTGCATGGACGTAGTGTCATTAATGGATGGGGCTTAGGGTTTGGAAGCTCATTCCTTATATAAGGAATAGGATGGAAGCCACATTATTCATGTTATGATATTTTTATGTTTTTATTATATGGTCTGTTTAGACATATAAGATTTCTTCAGCTATTTAGCTAAGATTTTAGTGTTGTTTAACACAGGGTGTTCCTGATCGGGAATCCCACCTCTATCCTTGAGAGGCCTCATAGGAAGAGATTTTTCACTATATTTCCACATTCAAGTTTTAGGCCAAGCTTCATTCTTGAGGCACAATGCAATTTCTGTTGAGAGATGTGCTGAGTTGCAAGGTGCAACAATGGAAGATTGTATTGGGTGTTTTATGAGTTAGTTTTGCAGTGGAGGAAGGTTTCCTTCCATTGGGAGGCCATTAAAGGAGCCCATTGGGCTTATTTCACATACTTGGCATCAGGCCAAGATTATTTTATCCCCTACAACGCAGTTCCAGTCCATATCTACATTATTTTAGTGAGTTGTTGCAGTGGGCAACCCAAAAAGGGTCGAAAATCCAAAGTTAAAATATTGCCAAACCATTTCTGGGTTTTTCTAGGTTTTTTTAGTAGAAGTAGCGGTTAAAATACTAGATTATTATGAGCACTCTAACAGCCTTCCACGCATGGTTATTCTCCTCAGAAGTAGTAACTTCCAGAAACAGTAATTTGCTTTCCATTGAAGGGATCAACCCTGCATTGAGAGAGTCCTTTTGGAGGAGTTCTTTCAGTTCTACATTAGATTCAGCCACCTCCTTCTATGTGCTTTAGTTGTAGTGCATCTTCAGCCCTAGGGCTTTAGATCCACCATTCATATTTTGTGTATTTCTGGAAACCCTTCTTGGGTTGTCTTGGAAAAGTGTTGAGGAGCATAGATCTCCATTTTTATCCCTGTATGAGAATGATCTTATCAGATTCATTTATATATATGTTCCACCTATGGTATTAGCCACTAAAACTGTGATGTGCTTGCTTCAGTACTTTTTGTAGCAGTGTATTACATGTTTTGGGTACATTTTGGAATTGGAGGCTTCTTTTGCCTATCTTGAGGGGTTGGATCCTCAAGATCTTGTACTTATTTATTGTTTTTATACATAATATCATGGATCTATTATTTGGCTCATATGTAATGTGTTAACATTTGCTGCTATTTCCATTATTATGAGCTATATTCCTGCTTTTCTCATTTGGGAATATTACAGTGGTATCAGAGCATAATCTTGGCTCAGCCTGTGAAGACATTGCATTTATGTTCTCAGAATAAGAATAAGCTTCTCACAGAAAAGAGAAGGCTTACAGAAGAGACAAAGGCAAGTCTCCATTATTTGGAGAAATGGAGGGAAAGAATTTTTCAGAACTTCTTCTCCAAACTATGCATAAGCTTAAAAGAGAAATCAATGGAATGAGGAGGGAAATACATGACGATCCCTCAAGAATATTTTCACATGAAGAAAGCTCCAGATATTCATATTATGGGTGTGAGCATTCAACCACACAATCAGATCTACAACGCTCTACCATGCCTATGTCCATAGAAAGAGAGATGGAGGAAGGAGATGTACCAAAGGAGGAGACTCTTGGTGACTATCTTCAAGAGTATGAATCTCAATCTTAGAGGATCACAGATCATCTAAAATTCCAAGGTTTTTGCAAGATCAAGGAGAATATAAGACCTAGAAATCACATTAGAAGCAAGTGGTGCAAGTAGCAAGATTTGGGTAGATTCTTTCTATCTAATTTTGATGAGTCACCTAAATGTACAGCAAGGGCTTGGGTAAAGGAGCTAGACACATATTTCCAGCTGCACCAAGTTTAAGAAGATGAAGCCCTTAGAGTAGAAAAACTGCATCTTGAAGGTAAGACTTATGATTGGTGGTTTTATGAAACTTATTTCTTGAATCATGTAAATGTATCTACTTATGAAAAATCCACTAGGAGGTTAGTGAAAATATTTGATGTAAAATATTCTGAAACATCCTTGGTTGAGCTAACCAATCCTAAACAAAAAAAACTTTACATGAGTTGGAAGGATCCATAAACCCAACTCCATTCCAGAATGATATTGAAGGGGTTAAAAACATGCAGAATACCTTGCTATAGGCAAGATCCCCACTTCACGAAGAGCTCTCTTCTCAAAAGGAAGACATGGAGATCTCTTTTTCAAAAGAGGATCAAAACAAAGAGCCCCTTAATGATGATGAGGTAACCTCCATTCATGATCAAGGGGAAGAGAAGGATGGATGTAACATTGTTGTCACATCAAGAGCAGATCTAGTACCTCATTGAGAGGTAGATGGAGCAATTTCTCCAATGATAGGAGTTCTTGTATCATTGCAAGAAGTTCCAAAGGATCTCATATGTGGAGATCAAGGCACAATCCATGAACAACATGTGCCATTACTGATAGATTGTGAGACCTTGCAGATGAAAGGAGAAGGTAGGGAGGATGGCCAACATCATATGAATAGGAGCACACACCCCTATCTATTTCAGAAGGTTGATGCACAGAAGAGGCATTCTGATTTGCACAGTGAGGGCAAGGACAAAGTTTTCCATTCATATATGTAGTCTACTCTTGATATTGATGTCTCATTTCATGGAGACATTCCACCTGGGAGACCACCAGATCATGAGATGATGAGAGATGCTTCACATCTGGTTGCACCAATCATTGATCACGGAGGGGTGAGGACCTTGGGAGGACTTGACAGAATGCTAAGAGTCTTGGGTAGAATCAAGGAGGAGGGATACATTCACCCAACATCGTCATTACCCACTCTCACTTTAGATATTGCGATGAGAAAGGAGCAGCAAGGGAAATATTGCAGCATCTCGGTGTGTGACTTTGGCATAGGAGATGTCAAAGAAGAGAGCAGCAACATGACAGAAGCTTCACATGATAGGTCAACATCACTATCACTATTGAGTATTGACCCCTATTGGAGATCCCAACTATTAGTGGAATACTCTAAGGATCTCTTTTCATGCAGAGTGCTTTATGACCAACTATCTGATAGGAGATATACAGTGGTAGATGGGGTCATCTATTTTCAGGGTAGAGTCTTCTTGACTAGAGTCTCTGAGCTCAAGGAGAAGCTACTAGATGCAACATATGAAGAGTTTCTCTCCAAACCCACTGGTTTTATAAGAGCATACCGTACTATCCTGGAGGGATTCATTTGGGAAGGCTTCAAAGAGGAGATGCACCATCATATGAGGAGATGCATGGATTATTTGGAGGATGAGGAGAGACTTTAATCTTTGATAGAGTTATCACAGCCACTTCCTTCCTCATTGGGAGTGAGAGGAGGCCAATCTATGAGCCATCTTACTAGCTTGAACCAAGTACATGGTAAAGATTTTATTTCTGTACATCATGATTCACTTACTATGTATTTTCATTTTCTTATCATACATGTGTAGGGAATTTCTCTAAGGGGGGCACTTTTCCTTCTATAATTCATGGTCTAATTGAGGCCATAAGTATCATTGATGATGGCCACTCCCTAAGAGATCTTGGGGAGATGATATATTATGCAGGGTATGCTCAACTTGCACCATACACCATACACCTTCCCCAAGCTTGGGAGGAGATTGGGACAGCAAAAAAGTGGTTGGGAAACCACTCATCATGCCATGTTCTAATGCATTTAGGATTAAAACTATGCTGGTTGCACTTGAGGGACCATTGTCCTTCTCCATTACTACACATGGAAGCTAGCATGACTTTGATTGTGATCCCATATGTTGATGATGTTCTTATTCTTGTTGGGGACATGATTGGAGGGATGAAAAATTGGTTAAATGTGTCCATTGGGAATGAAACTTCCCACATTTATTTATGCTTTAAGGGGAGAATGGGAAATTATATGGCTGCTACATTACATCACTTGTTTCTTCATGAAGGGAGCCATATGATTGAATTATGTATTTGGGAGGAGCCTCTCACATGGGAGGATTTTTTTTATGAATTACCATTCTGGAGGGTGATTCATTTTATATGGATGATAGCTTGAAGGGTGGAGCTTCACATGGGGATGAAGGTTCCCTATATTTTGCAGATCTATCCTTATAGTTGCTTGAGGATAAGAAACATTTGGGAGAGGAGGATTGTAATATTCCTAAATTAGCATGCAGCTAATTTGAATATTAAAATCTAATTTTTCTTTCTTGTTTGATGAATAAGTGGGTAGGGAGACCCATAAATCTCTTTATTAGGAATAAAACCACTTCTCATGTGAAAGTGGATCATATTTTCAGCTTAATAAAGCACCCTTAGGTGTGAGAAGGGGCTAAAGCATGTGGACTAGGTCAACCTTGACCAAATCAATAGCATTGTCATGGAGGAGTGGCATTCAATGAGGAACAATGCAGTTTTAGAAGGAGATGCATTGCATGGAAGTAGTGTCATTAATGGATGGGGCTTAGGGTTTGGAAGCTCATTTATTATATAAGGAAGAGGATGGAAGCCATATTATTCATGTAATGATATGTTTATGTTTTGATTATATGGTCTTTTTAGACATATAAGCTTTCTTCAGTTGTTTAGCTAAGATTGTAGTGTTGTTTAGCAAACGGTGTTCCTGATTGGGAATGCCACCACTATTCTTGAGAGGCCTCATAGGAAGAGATTTTTCACTATATTTCCACATTTAGGTTTCAAGCCAAGCTTCAGTCTTGTGATACAGCGTAGTTTCTGTTGAGATATGTGCTGAGTTTAAGGGTGCAGTAGTGGAAGATTGTATTGGGTGTTTTCTGAGCTAGTTTTCCAGTGGAGGAAGGTTTCCTTCCATTGGGAGGCTAGTAAAGGAACCCCTTGGGCTTATGTGACATATTTCTCATCAAGAAAAGATGATTTAATCCCCTACAGCACAGTTCCAGTCCAGATCTGCATTATTTTAGTGAGTTGTTGCTGTGGGCAACCCAAAAAGGGCTAAAACTCCAAAGTTAAAATCTGGCCATACCATTTTTAGGTTTTTCTAGGTTTTTTGAGTAGAATCCACGGTTAAAATTTCGGATCATTCTGAGCAATCTAATAGCCTTCTGCACATGATTCTTCTCCTCAAAATTAGCAGTTTCCAACAGCAGCAGTTTCCAACAGCAGCAGTTTCCTCAGCAGTAATAGTTTGCTTTCCATTCAAGGGATCAACCCTTCATTGAGAGAGTCCTTTTGGAGGAGTTATTTCAAATCTACATCAGATTCAGCCACCTCCTTCTCTGTGCTTTAGTTGCAGTACATCTTCAGCCCTAGGGCTTTAGATCCACCATTCATATTTTGTGTATTTCCTGGAACCCTTCCTGGGTTGTCTTGGAAAAGTGTTGAGGAGCATATATCTCCATTTTTAGCCCTGTATGAGCATGATCTTATCAAATCCATTTATATATATGCTCCAAATGCAGTATTAGTCACTAAAACTATGTTGTGCTTGCTTCAGTACTTTGTGTAGCAATGTATTACATGTTTTGGATACATTTTGGCATTGGAGGCTTCTTTTGCCTATATTGAGGGGTTGGATCCTCAAGATCTTGTAGTTATTTATTGTTGTTATACATAATACCATGGATCTATTATTTGGCTCATATGTAATGTGTTAACATTTGCTATTATTTCCATTATTATGAGCTATATTCTTTCTTTTCCCATTTGGGAATATTACACATCTCTTTACCATGTAAAGATGATTTACAAAGATGTAATTCTGATTCCAAAGTTGTGATTTTCATCCTAAAATGTAATTTTATATTCCAAAAAGATGTAAATTTTATTTTTTATTTTGTAATTTTATGTCATTTAATATGTAATAGGTACAAGGTTCTCAAGCTGCCAACATTAGAGTTCCACATGCCAAAGCAAATATCAAAGTGCAAAGAGTTCCTAGTCCATCAAAATGATCAATTTTCAAAGGAAAGAAATCAAAGTGAAAAGGGTTTAATTGTGAATTTTAAAGGTGAATTTTAACATAGGAAAAGTGGGTCCCAAAGCTCAAAACATCCAATCCATAAAGCATAAAGCTCATCCAAAGATTAAAAAGACATTCATTTTCTTTTTATGCTATTGATCCATCACTCACACAACTCAAACACCAAATTTGAAAGGTGAAAGGTCGAGTTTCTAGGAGGTGTTGCGCACCCGGAACAAGGCACTCCACACATGGAACAAGGCGCTACGCATAGACCAAAGGCACTGCGCACCTGGAAGACAAGCATTGCGCACACACCAAAGGCACTGCACACTTGTCCAATTTCTTCTGCAAGCTCCAAAACCTTGTGCAAGTGTTCCAAACCTTCAGAAAATTATTTCTCCATCTTCTAGCAAGTAATTAAGACATCATTATGCCCTCCTTGCATTTCTTAAGTGAAAATTTCATGGTGTTAATATTTTCATGCGAAATCTCTAGTTTTTCAAGATACAAACCCTAGTTCCATTCCTAATTTTCAATTGCACTTCCTAAGACTTCCACTACCCTTCCTGCATTACAATTAACCTTTCCCACCCCTATTTCACTATATCCCTTTCCCCAAATCCCTTTATCTCCTAAACCCTAAGACCTAGGTATTTCAAATTCCTAGGCTCCCAAATCCCCATACCTGTAATAAAATTAATATTCCAAAATCCCACAACATTTATACTCCCTGTCACCTCCCTCAATTTAATAATCCCTTCCCCCATATCCCTATTTTTTTACATCCCATTCCCCACCCCAAAAACCTATATTTCACTCCCAATTCATCTCCCTAGGGTTTCTAGCTAAGACATTATGGAAGAATAAAAAAAAGAATTTAGTAAGGAAGAAGAAAGGGAAGAGAGGAGGCCACACAAAGGAGGGAGGATCCTCGGACTTAAACCTACAAACAGCAAAGAACTCATGGCCTCTCCCATGGATGTTGTTATCACACTACCAGATTCCCAAGGTTGTGGAAGGAATCCAAACAAAGGTAACCACAAACAAAGATTTTGACTTGATAGCTAGCCCTATCAAGCTGGAGAGAGCTCTCTACAAAATGGTCACAGCCATGAGGGCTGGAGAAATTAGGGTTTTTAGGCTAGATATAGAGTGCAGGGGGTTTTTTTGAATTTATTTAGTTGGGGAAATCACTGGATGAAGGAATTAGGTCAAGGAAAGCTAGGTCAGGGCAAATGATTTAGGTTTGCAGGGATCAATGGGGAAATATAGGTACAATGCTTATCACTTAAAGAGAATTGTTATGAAATGGTGTTGAAGTTGTAAGAAGGCTAAGAAAATCATAAGAGATGTATTTTTCTCAGACAAAAGAAGATGAACACAATATGATCAGCTACCCAAAACAGAGCATGTGCAAACATGTATTCTGATTTTCTAACTTGTAAAAGATCATAACGTAGAAATGAAAGTGAACATGAAAAAAATACTTTCAAACATATGATACTAAAGAAGAAACAATGATAGACATTCAATACCACAAGTATCCCATAAATGTAGTTTCAAACTCCTCTTTATTAGCTTGGCCAAATTGAGTACAAAGATTCCTTGATCAACTAGAAAAACATCAAACTGATTCCAACCTTTGAAAATGAGTAAAAAATTACATTATATAGGCCTCAAACAACCTCTCCCAACCTCATGGGTCGAATCCCTAAGAGGAGGAGCTGATCCACCAAATTTTGAACTGAAACCTAGAGTGTAGGGTGGTCAAAGTGACTCAACCCTAACTTTTTGCAAACTGATTCATTGCAACTCATCACGTTTTTCAACCTAATGTATTTACCCTAGGTAATTCAACCACATCATATTTACTTTTACATTCATTATTTACATTGGTAAAAATTCCATTGACCTTGGTCAAACTTGAAAAAAATGAGAAATTTGGAAAATATCAACAAACTCAGAAAATTTGTCCTATAAACAGCGTCGTTTTACCACCAACTTGCAGGTTGTTTTTGACTGGGTTGTAGGTGTCCAAATTGGCTCCAAGATAGCTTTTTGGAATGCTCTTCAAGTCTATTTTCTAGAAATTCCTTCAGTTTTAAAAACCAAGTTCATTTTCTCTGTCAAAACTTATTTCTCCTAACTAGTAAACGCGCAACGCCAATGCCAAAAATGAGGCAGAAACATGGTTTTTGCCCTTTTCATTGACCAGTTTACCTCCAAATGCTTAGAAAATGTACATGGTTCATGTCTGCATCATTATGAATTCAATGGTGGTGACCATTTTCTCATTGGATGCACCAAAAAATATCGCAACATCCTAGGTGTTGTGCATTTGACATTTATGCTATGCTTCAGGCAAACGCACAACGCTAGTGTAGAACGCACAACACCAATGCATCACCTTTTTCAAACTACATTTGGAGGCCTTCCCAGTGTCCAAATTGGGCCTAGGATAGCTTTTTGGAAATTTTATTCTATCTAATTTCCAAATATACCTTTTTTCTGATTAGATTTTATTTTCCTTGTTAAAAATGGATTATCCTAAGACTGGTCAAAAGGTGTTGAATGAAGGTGCAAAAATGAAGAGTGATTTTATAGAAAAATTTTGGAGGCCTTCCTCAACTCAAAATTAAGATCATGATAGCTCATTGGAAATATCCTCTAGTACAGTTGTCATTTTACTTATCAAGCAAGTCATTTGGACACTCCACCTAGGATAAAACTTGAGTTTCCCAAGGTCACTCCAGAAGTGCAACAACTTTCCTGTGGCACCTGTATTTCTAACATTTCTCCAAAACCATGACACCTGTGTAAAAAATGAAGGAGGTTTTTCTTCCCTGACCTATTATGGATAAAAACCTCTCTCACGGTTGTTAAATTCATCTTTTTTGGGTCAGAAACATAGTTTGAAGTAAAACTGGCCCTATGAGTGGAAAATGACTTGACCTTGAAATGATTTCTCAGAAAAATGATGGAGACATGATCTTATGAGTTGGAATGGCCTCATACTTACTAATATGGCCTACTTTATCCCTCCTCTTCTCAAAATTATTTATTTCCATAACAAACCCTAGCTCAGTGGAAGAGAAAATTAGGTTTTAGTGCTTGTGAACAATGATGACTTGGGTACCCTTGGGAAAAATGGTTAAAAAATGAAGCAAGGTCAATAATAATGATGAAGACGAGCTAAAATCAGATTAAAATAAGGTGGGATGGGTGGGATGAAAATACCAGTGCTAACATCGGCTACAGCTGGGGATGGTAGCTCCTTAGAGGTGCCAAGAACCACAAATATCTAAATTTGTATATCAGTGCCTTATCCATTGGGAAATGGAGTCCAATCTGTAAACTAAAAATAAAACTGAAACTAAAAAAACACTGCAAAATTCAACCCACATTAAAATATCATCAAATCCTTCGGGCCTTCACCTCGGGTTTCAAACCTTGATGAATTCTCTTAACACTTGTTGAAAATAAAATCAAATCAAACTAAAATGAGACCAACATACTCTAATTTGCTGCACAATTATTGATTAGGTGAAATGATCCTTCTAGTGTAACCAATCCAAGAGATGGCTACTTACTGAATTTATGCTCTCACTTTCCTCGAGTAGGCATAATGATGTACATGTAGGAAACTCACAATAAAAACTAAAACCAAGGTCTATGCTGACAAACGAGACAACATTCATCTTCTATAATGATTGCAAAAGATTTCTGAAGGGATCTTGAAAATCTTGAAGTATTACCTTATCTTGAGATCCAGAAGCAAAAATACAAGTACTTCCTTTATTATGATCTGAAAGAACACTCAGTTTTTTATTGATATGAAGGCATAGGGAAGTGTAACCTTCCATTATGTGAGTGTTGGCTGTAAATTCCTCAAGCATGAGAAATTTTGACTCAATCTTTGGCATATTGTCTCTCTTATGCTCATACTCCTCAAATTCATATTCTAAGTCATCCTTAAACAAGAAACATTCTTCAAGATTATCAAACATGACAACCCTATCATCTTCATGAAAGAAAAAAATATCTATTAGTTGATCTCCTTGCAGGGAATCATCATCATAAATTGGTTTACTCACAATAATTTCCTATATAGTTTCATCAAGCTCCTCATAGAAATTATCTTCAGATTTATCGTACCTAGGCAAATCAGGTTCAGGAGAAAATTCAACAAATATGAACATTAAAAAAGGATATTTTCTTTCTTCATGATGATCTATAAATCTATTTTCAGGATTGTCCTCATTTAAACTTAGATTTCCATTCTCAAAAATGGAAGAAGTTTTACCAACACTTTCTTGACTATGTGAAGATTGCAAACCCACTTTAGCTTGGACTATAATATGAATTTTCAGGAGTTGATATATCTCATCTTCAGACAGAGGAGAAAGTAAGTTTCATTTTCTTTTAATAACACGGTAATTTTCTTCTTTCTCTCCAAAATATTCACAAGGATGTTGGATATCTTCTTTAACCTTTGGCTGATCAACTTGTTGTACTGCTGCAAGAATTGTCTCATATGGGAAGTCTTTATGAACATCAAAAAAATATACATCATATTTTTCTTCCTTGAGAGAAAACACTTTCTCTTTTTGGTGATGGAAAGGATTTTCATGCAAATCCTCCAACTTCTCTTCATCCATGAACTCATTATCATCATAAGAATCCTCTAGGTTTTGAATGAAAACCTTAAACTGATCACAACAATTATTAACCAAAGACCAAGAAGGGTAGGACTCCTTGTATTCTTCATAAAATATTGAATGGAAAACTCTAAGAGAAAAAATACTGGCAGGTGACAAACCTTCATACCAAGATCATTTTTTTCCTTCAAGAGGAGCCATGAACATCTTTAAAAGACAATCTTCATGAAATTCAACCTTCAACTTGCATGTGTGCATATGAAATTTAACTAGATGTAAAGTAGCATCATTCCTATCATCATCTTTAAACATAGTCAAAATCCTTTACCAATATACCTTAGGCATTTTATTTTGGAAACCTGGAATGTGATCCTGGCTCATGGCAGCATACCTTCTTGCAACAGTTTCCATCTTGAAAATTCTTGAATCTATATATATTCATGCAATGGAGTCGCCATGAAGTGCTGATTTTCTAGATATTTCAGTCAATGGAGTCGCCAGCTGAATGGTTCAGCCCTCATATATGTCCAAATGTTGTTCACCATCAACAATTAGATCTAAATATTTTTTGCTCTTTCCTAGGGAAGATTTTTCTTTTCGCCTCCCCGACAACAACGCCAATATGTTAACACTCTTCTAGATTCCCACGGCTATGGCAGGAATCCCAACAGAGGTAACCACAAACCAAGATTTTGACTTGATAGGTATCCCTATCAAGATGGAGAGGGATCTCTCCAAAAGGGTCACAACCAGGAGGGTTGAATAAATTAGGGTTTTTAGGTTATATATAGAGTGCAGGGGGTTGTTTTCAATGGATTTGGTTGGGGAAATCACTGGATGAAGGAATTAGCTCAAGGACAGTTAGGTCAGGGAAAATGAATTAGGTTTGCAGGGATCAATGGGGCAAGGTAGGTACAATGCTTATCACTTAAAGAGAATTGTTATGAAATTGTGTCTATAAGAAGGCTAAGAAAATCATAAGAGGTGTATTTTTCTCAGACAGAAGAATATGAACACAATATGATCAGTTACCCAAAACAGAGCATGTGCAATCATCTATTCTGATTATATTTCTTGTAAAAGATCATAACATATAAATGAAAGTGAACATGAAAAAAATAATTTCAAACATATGATACTAGAGAAGAAACAATGATAAACATTCAATACCACAAGTATCCCATAAATGTAGTTGCAAACTCCTCTTTATTAGCTTCGCCAAATTGAGTACAAAGCTTTCTTGATCAACTAGAAAAACATCAAACTGATTCCAACCTTTGAAAATGAGTCAAAAATCACATGATATAGGCCTCAAACAACCTCTCCCAACCTGAGGGGTTGAATCCCTAAGAGGAGGAGCTGATCCACCAAAGTTTGAACTAAAACCTAGAGTGTAGGGTGGTCAAAGTGACTCAACCCTAACTTTTTGCAAACTGATTCATTACACCTCATCATGAGTTTTAACTTAATGTATTTACCCTAGGTAAGTCAAACACATAATATTTAATTTTACACTCATGATTTACATTTGTAAAAATCCAATTGACCATGGTCAAACTAGAAAAATTTGAGAAAATTGGAAAATATCAACAAACTCAAAAAACTTGATCTATGCGCAACGCCATTTTACCACCAAATTGCAGGTTTTTTTTACTGGGTCGTAGGTGTCCAAATTGGCTCCATTATAGGTTTTTGGAAATAAATTCAAGCATAGTTTCCAAATATTCCTTCAATTTTAAAAATGAAGGTCATTTTACTTGTCAAAATTCATTTCTCCCAAGATTGGTAAATGTGCATCACCAAGGCCAAAAATGAGGCAGAAACATGGTTTTTGGTGGTTTTTTTCCCTTTTCACTGACAATTTTGCCTCCAAATGCTTATAAAATGTACATGGTGCATGTACTCATCATTATGAATTCAATGGCGGTGACCATTTTCTCATTGGACACCCCAAAGAAGAGCGAAACACCCTAGGTGCTACGCGTTTGACATTTCTATTGTGCTTCAGGAAAATGCGCAGCTCCAGTGCAACATCTTTTTAAAAACTACATTTTAAGGCCTTCTTGGTGTCAAAATTGAGCCTAGGATAGCTCTTTGGAAATATTATTCTATCTAATTTCTAAATATATCCTTGTTTTTTTTATTGGAGTTTATTTTCATTATCAAAAATTGATTCTCCTAAGACTATTCAAAAATTGTTGAATGAGGGTGTATAAATGCAGTGTTGTTGCAGGAAACTTTTGGAGGCCTTACTCAACTCCAAATTAAGATCATGATAGCTCATTAGAAATCCCTTCCCATCTAGTTTTCATTTGACTTATCAAGTAAGTCATTTGGACACTCCATCTAGGAGAAAACGTGATTTTCCTAATGTCACTCCAGAAGTTCAACAACTCTCCTGTGGCACCTGTATTTTTGAAATTTCTTCAAAACCATGAAACATGTGTAAAAATGGAAGTATTTTTTTATTCCTTGAACTATTATGGACAAAAACCTCTCTCACTTTTGTTAAATTCATCTATGTTTGGTCTGAAACATACTTTGAAGTAAAACTGGCCCTATGAGTGGCAAATGACTTGACCCTTGGAATGATTTCTCAGAAAAATGATGGATACATGATCTTATGAGTTGGAATGGCCTCATACTTACTGATATGACCTACCTTATGCCTCATATGCTAAAATTTCTCTGTTTCCATAGCAAACCCTAGCTTAGTGGGAGAGTAAATTAGGGTTTAGTGCTTGTGAATAATGATGACTTGGGTACCCTTGGGAAAATGGTTAAAAAATGAAGCGAGGTCACTGATAATGACAAATATGAGGTGAAAGAAGAGTAAAATAAGGCGATATGGGTGGGATGCAAATACCAGTGCTAAAATCGGCTCCCGCTGGGGATGGTAGCTCCTTGGAGGTGCCAAGAACCACAAATCTCTAAAATTGTAGATCAATGCCTTATCGATTAGGCAATGGAGTCCAATCTGTAAACTAAATCTAAATCTGAAACTAAAAACACACTGCAAGCTTCAACCCACACTAATATATAATCAAAGCCTTAGGGCCTTCATCTCGGGTTTCAAACCTTGATGAATTCTGTCAACACTTGCTGAAAATAAAATAAAATCAAACTAAAATGATAACAACCTACTCTAATTTGTTGCACAATTTCTAATTAGGTGAAATGATCCTTCCATTGTAACCAATACAGGAGATTGCTACTTACTAAATTTATGCTCTCACTTTCCTCGAACAGGCAGAATGATGTACATGTAGGCAACTCACAATAAAAAGTGAAACCAAGTTTTATGCTAACAAATGAGACAACTTTCATCTTCTGCAATGATTGCAAAAGACTACCGAAGGGATCTTGAAAATCCTGAAGCATTACCTTATCTTGAGACCTAGTTGCAAAAATACAAGTACTTCCTTCATTCTGATCTGAAAGAACACTTGGTTGTTGATCGATAGGAAGGCATAGGGAAGTATAACGTTCTATTATCTGAGTGTTGGTTGTAAATTCCTCAAGAATGAGAAATTCTGACTCAATATCTGGCATACTATCTCTCTTAGGCTCATAATACTCAAATTCATATTCTAAGTCATCCTTAAACAAGAAAAATTCTTCAATATTATCAAACATGACAGCCCTATCATCTTCATGAAAGAAAACAATATATGTTAGTTGATCTCCTTGCAGGGAATCATCATCATAAATTGGTTTACTCACAACAATTTCTTGTATAGTTTCATCAAGCTCCTCATCGAAATTACCTTCAGATTTATCATAGTTAGGCAAATTAGGTTCAGGAGAAACTTCATCAAATATAAACATTGATAAAGGAGATTGTCTTTCTTCATGATGAACTATAAATCTAGTTTCAGGATTGTCCTCATTTAAACTTAGATTTTCATTTTAAAAAATGGAAGAAATTTTACCTGCACTTTCTTGACTATGTGAACACTGAAAACCCGCTTTATCTTAGACTGTAATATGACTTTTCAGTAGTTGATCTATCTCATCTTCAGACAGAGGAGAAATTACTTTTTCTTTTATTTTGATAACATAGTAATTTCCTTCTTTCTCTCCTAAAGATTCACAAGGATGCTAAATATATTCTTTAACCTTTGGCTGATCAAATTGTTGTACTGTTGCAAGAATTGTGTCCTGTGGGAAGTCTTTATGAACATGAAGACAATATACAACATATTTTTCTTCCTTGAGAGAAAACACTTGCTCTTTTTGGTGATGAAAAGTATTGTCATGCAAAGCCTCCAAGAGCTCTTCATCCATGAACTCATTATCATCATAATAATCTTCTAGGTTTTGAATTAAAACCTCAAATTGATCACAACAATTATTAACCAAAGACAAAGAAGGGTAGGACTCCTTGTATTCTTCATAAAATATTGAATGGAAAAATCTAAGAGAACAAATACTGGCAGGTGGAAAACCTTCATACCAAGATCGTGCTTTTCCTTTAAGGGAAGCCATGAACATCTTTAAAAGACAATATTAAGGAAATTCAACCTTCAACTTGCATGTATGAATATTAAATTTAACCGGATGTAAAGCAACGTCGTTCCTATCATCATATTTAAACATTGGAAAATTCCTTTTCCAATCTACCTTAGGCATTTTATTTGGGAAATCTGGAATGTGATCCCAGCTCATGGGATCATACCTTCTTGCAACAGTTTCCATATTTAAAATTCTTGAATATATTGATCTTCATGCAGTGGAGTCACCATGAAGTGTTTATTTTCTGGATCTTTTAGTCAATGGAGTCGCCAGGTGAATCATTCAGACTTCATATGTGTCCAATTGTTGTACACCATGAACAATCGGATCTAAATATTTTTCATTCTTTCCCAGGGAATATTTGTCTTTTCACCTCCCCGGAAATGACACCAAGATGTTATCACTCCACCAAATTCCCAAGGCTGTGGAAGGAATCCTAATAGAGGTAACCACAAACCAAGATTTTGACTTGATAGCTAGCCCTATCAAGCCAGAGAGGGCTCTCTCCAAAAGGGTCACATCCAAGAGAGCTAGAGAAATTAGGGATTTTAGGCTAGATATAGACTGCAGGGGGTATTTTTGAATTGATTTGGTTGGGGAAATCATTGGATGAAGAAATTAGGTTAAGGAAAGCTAGGTCAGGGAAAATGATTTAGGTTTGCAGGGATCAATGGGGAAAGGTAGGTACAATGCTTGATCCATATTTATGCAGGAACGCAACAGAATAAACACATACCATAAATACAGAGATGTAGCAGGAATAACACTTCATTTCATCAATATCAAAGAACTGAAATTTTCTTACAGACAAAATGGAAATAAAACTAGCTAGGGCGTTGGTAGCTATCTCTGAGAAGAGATATGGTGGCTACAGGCCTCTGAACTCAGTTACAATGAGGCTTAAGGGCCTATTTATTATTTAGAAACAATGGGAAATCTTAAACAACCAAAACCCTAACCCTAGGAGATGAAGTGCCAAAACTATGGGCCCCGTTTGGGTAAATTGGTGTTTCAACTTCCCAGGGGCATAACTTTGGCATACGATCTTTGTTTGACACGTACCATACCTCGTTAGAAAGATATATCCAAGGAATACAAATTTTGAATGAGAAATATCAGTCTATGGACCCATGTTGCTCTCCATTTTCCCAAAAAATGTCGTTTAGGGCCTCAAAACGGCTCCGGAATTTCAGGACCCGAAAAACTGCTAAAAATAGTAAGTTGTGCCGAAAATAAAAAATTGAAAGAGACAATGGTGGGGCGCCAAGTGGAATAGGTGGGTGACCACCAATATCCACCTGGATCATTCCTCCCTCCTTAGGAATCAATGGTCCCCATTGTGTTAATTTCCTCCATGAGATGAGGAAATTTCTGCTGAACTTGGTCCCTGGTGAACCACTTTCCTTGGTGCAGGAGTTGGCCAGCTTTGACAACCCGATACAACTGGATCTTCTGTTGGTGAGTGTTCTTGATTTTCATGTCCATGATACAATCTATGGTGGTCTGTTCCATGCAGTTTGGGTTTAAATCTGTTGGTGTGAGTTGTTATGCAATGTCTGAGGTGTCCAATAGAGGTGGGAAGTAGGGACGAAGGCGATCCACATTGAAGACTGGGTGCAGACTAAGGAATGGTGGAATACTGAGCTCGAAGGCATTGTTACCTACAGCCTTGGTGATGGTGTATGGCCCATATCAAAGCAGGCGAAGCTTGCAGTGGGGTCCAGTGAGACGCTCCTTCTGCAAATGTAGCCATACTTTGTTGCCCACCTGGAAGTTGTATGGTACCCGATGTTGATCATGGCGTTGCTTGTACTTGGCATTGGCTCTGTCCAATATATCATGAACCTATTAGTGGATGTGTTGAATGCGCTCGATGAAGCTACTTGCTTTGTCAACTTCAGACTGGACATGAGCTGAATCGGCCTGAGTAGCTGCAAATGGCATGGCTACGTCAATGGGACATAGTGGCTGAAATCCCAAGCCCACCTGAAAGGGGCTATGGCCGATTGAACTCTGGAGAGCCCAATTATAATTATGTTGTACATAGGGGAGGCTCTTGTCCCATGTGCGTGGATGCTTTGAATTTTACATGTGCAGAATGTGTACAATCATTCTGTTGACGACCTCTGTCTGGCCATCTGTTTGGGGATGGAAAGCTGTGGACTTGGTGAGCTTGGTATCCAACATTGACCAGAGGCTAGACCAAAACGTGCTAGGGAACCTGCTATCCCAATCTGATATGATAGACTGTGGAATCCCAAAGTGCACCCACACTCGTTCAAAGAAGAGTTTAGCAGTGGCTTCTACTGTGATATTCTTCTTGCAGGCCGCCATAATGGCCATCTTTGAGAATCTGTCGATGACCACGAAAACACAGTCATTTCCCTGCTTAGTAGAAGTCAGTCCCAACATGTAATACATGGAGATGGATTCCCAAGGTCGACTAGGGGTAGGTAGTGGAGTATATAGGCCTTGCTTCTTGATGGTCGGTTTGGCAATGGCACAAGCAGTGCAGGATCTGATGTGCTTCTTGACATCCTTTCGAAGGTTCGGCCAATAGAAATACTTCTGTAGTATTGCTACTGTTTTCTCGACCCCAAAATGCCCAACGACTCGACTGTAGTGTGCTTCCCATATCATCTTGGCACGCTCGCTTGAAGGAACACAAAGGTGTCCCAGGTGACATAAAAGTGCATCTTGGAGGTGAAAATTTGGAACTTGCGTACCCCCCAAGAGTGCCTTGTAAGTGTGGCCGAATTCTGGGTCACTCTCATAGAGAAGCAGCCAATCAGAATTCTTGTGCTCAAAAGAGTTGAGCACGGTGGTGAGCGCCACGATCGGTGGCCGACTGAGGCATTCTAGAACATTATTGGTGCTACCCTTCTTGTACTTGATGTTAAATGAAACTGTTGCAGATATGTGGACCACTTCTGATGGTGATCATTCTGTAACTTCCCTTGTGTTTGTATGAACTGTAGGGGCCGGTGGTCTGTGTGGATGATTTTTTCCTTCCCCAAAATGTAATGCTTCCATTTTCGACAAGCTTGCACAATGGAATACATTTCTTTATCCTAAGTGGGATACTTGCGAACTGTGTCAGAGAATGTCTCACTGTGATATGCCACTGGATGTCCCTGTTGAGTAAGAACTGCCCCATTAGCATAGTCAAAGGCATTTATCTCGATCTCAAATGGTTGTTGCAAGTCTGGAAAAGTGAGCACTGGGGTAGAACAGAGGCGATTTTTCAATTTTGTGAACACCTTCTGTTGAGGTTCCAACCAAAAGAATTTTTCTCTCGCTCCTCCCTTGGTGACTTGACTCAAGGGCCAAGCGATATGAGAGAATCCCAACACAAACCTCCGATAGAAATTAGCAAGACCCAGAAAGTTGTGAATATCTGTTATAGTGGTTGGGGCTGGCCAATCCTAAGTGAATTTGATCTTGGCTAGATCCACATGCACCCCCCTTTCATCAATAATGTATCCCAGATATTGAACCTGGGTCATGGAAAAAGTGCACTTCTCCAAATTGGCACACAACTTGTGTTGCCACAGTGTTTGGAGGACTTTTCGGATGTGGTGAAGGTGCTCTTCCCAAGTCTGATTGAAGATCAGAATGTCATCCAAGTACACCACTACAAATGAGTTGGTGAATGGCCGCAAGATGTCTTCCATCATCCTCATGAAGGTTGCGGGATCATTCGTCAACCCGAAAGGCATGACCAGCCATTCGAAAATGCCTTCCTTGGCTTTGAAGGCAGTCTTCCACACATCAGAGGGTTCAATCGGTACCTGGTGATACCCCGACTTCAAGTCAATCTTGCTGAAATATTTTTCACCTTTGAGTTGGTCCAGAAGGTCATCAATCAGTGGGATCGGGTACCTATTTCGGACAGTGATCTTGTTCAGCACTCGATAGTCAATATAGAGTCTCCACGCCCCATCCTTCTTTTATACCAACACGATAGGGCTCCCACAGGGTGATGAACTTGGTCGGATGTGACCTTTCTGAAGTAGCTCCTGAATATGCCTCTTGATTTCATCATTCTCTAGAACAGAGCGCCGATAGATCGGTCCATTGGGTAGCGACGCACCTGGGGTCAGATCAATCAGGTGCTTGACCTGATAGTGCAGAGGAACCCCTGTGGGTGAGGTGAAGATGTCTGCGTACTCCTCCACAACCCTATCCATTTGTTGTTGTCATGCAGAGGAGCCCTGTCTAGAGGTCATGGCCACAGTCTTCTTCTTGCCCTGGGGGTGGATCATCAGGAAAACAAATTTCCTAGTTTGGGAAATGAGCACTGCATTGTTTTGTAGAAACCAAAGATATAGCAGCAAGAGGTGGTACCTTTGTTATCCTGTACAACTTATTTGCCAAAGTAATAATAATAGTGTGAGGCCAAGACTCATACATAGCATGACACTTCCACAAGTATGGTTGTCCTAATAATACATCAGAAACATCAATAGGAGCAACTTCACATAATACCCCATACGTGAAGGGCTTGATGCTATAGGGAGGGCGGCACTGCTGGCTGACACGGAGATCTCGTCTTTGGTGAAGCCACCCGATGGTGTATGGATGTGGGTAAGCTGTGGTCGGCAAGCCCAACTGCTTCATGGCATCTGCTGAAATGAGGTTCTTTTGGCTCCCATTGTTAGCAATGAACTGTACTGAGGAGCCCTTTACCCACATCTGGGAGTGGAAGAGACGTTCCTCCTCCTCTGGATCTTCCGATTCCTCCTTCTGGATCTTCATAGGGGAAACAGTGGCATTGGGCTCAGCATCAATAATCTATTTCCCTTTGTCATTCCCCTTGTTAGGTTTTGATTCAGAGTCGGAGCATGCATCTAACTCAGAAGCCGGCATCTCGGCCACCAACGACTACTTGGCCTGACACTCACTTGTGTTGTGAGTGGAGCTCTTATGGAACTCACACCACTTTCTCGTGTCCTTCTTTAGCTTTTTGGTGTTGTTATTTGATTCTGGCTTCGACAGGTTTTCTTGAGTTTCCATGCCTTGGCTCTGTCCTTTGTTCTGTATTTTGGGAGCACCTTTCCCTTGCTTTTGATTCGTAGATCCAAAGTCTTGCTTCTTCTGTTTGAATTTCTACTCAATCTTGGCAGCATACTGGTATGCCGTACCAAGCGAGGAGATGTCAAGGAACTCCATTTCTTCCTAAATTTATCTGTGCAGACAACTGCAATACTTTAGCACCAGATGTTTCTCTGAATCTTTTATACCCAACTTGGTGCGCAAGGTATGGAACAGATTCGTCAGCTCATGCACATCTTGATCCCTTTGTTGTCGCAGCGTGGTCCATTGTATGTACTTGTCCTCATAGCTCCCTATGGGATAGTATTGTTCCTTGATGGCACCTCAGAAATCATTCCAAGTGGGTATGGCCGAGAACAGAGAGGGTTTTGTCTCATCCGTTTTCTCACAGTGGGTTTCCCACCAATCCTTGACATGGGGGACAAATTTGAGGAGTGAAAAAATAATCTTCTCCCTGTCGAAAAAGTCATGAACCGAGAAATATCCTTCTAATAGATTCAACCATATATCTACATCATCTGCATCTATTTGGCCCTCAAATATGGGAATTCAAAATTTACTTGTACCTTAAAATGAGTCGCACCTCCAGAGTGGTTGCTAGATGCAGATGTGCTGCCGGTGGGTAGCCGTTGAAGGATCTGGGAAAAGTTATCCATCATCGCGTTCCTTTGTTTTTCGAGGGCCTCCTCAAGCAATATTTTGATAGGATCTCCTACTTCCTCATCTTTATTTTCGTCCCCCATGGGCATCCGTCGGGGTTTGCGAGGCTGATCTTGCAAAGGTTCCACCATATCGAGCCCTAACTCCTTATACCCCGATCTTGTTGGGGACATGCAAAGAAGGATCGAGAAAAAGCAGACCGCTCTAATACCACTGATCCGGATTTATGTAGGAGCGCAACAGAATAAACACATAACCATAAATACAGAGATGCAGCAGGAATAACACTTCATTTCATTAATATCAAAGAACTGAAATTTGCTTACAGACAGAATGGAAATAAAACTAGCTAGGGTGCTGGTAGCTATCTCTGAGAAGAGATGTGATGGCTACAGACCTCTGAAATCAGTTACAATGAGGCTCAAGGGCCTATTTTTTATTTAGAAACAATGGGAAATCCTAAACAGCCAAAACCCTAACTCTAGGAGATGAAGCGCCAAAACTATGGGCCCCGTTTGGGTAAATTGGTGTTTCAAATTCCCAGGGGCGTAACTTTGGCATACGATCTTTGTTTGACGTGTACCATACCTCGTTAGAAATATATATCCGAGGACTACAAATTTTGAATGAGCAACTTGGTCCCTCTCCGTTTTCCCAAAAAAATTCGTTTAGGGCCTCAAAACAGCTCCAGAAGTTCAGGACCCGAAAAAATGCTAAAAATAGTAAGTTGTGCCGAAACTGAAAAACTAAAAGAGACAATGGTGGGGCCCCAAGTGGAACAGGCGGGTGACCACAAATATCCACCTGGATCAATGCTTATCACTTAAATATAATTGTTATGAAATGGTGTCTGTAAGAAGGCTAAGAAAAGCATAAGAGAAGTATTTTTCTCAGATAGAAGAAGATGAACACAATATGATCAGTTACCCAAAACAGAGCATGTGCAAACATGTATTCTGATTATATAACGTGTAAAAGATCATAACATATAAATGAAAGTGAATGAACACAATAATTTCAAACATATGATACTGAAGAATAAATAATGACATACATTCAATACCACAAGTATCCCATAAATGTAGCTGCAAACTCCTCTTCATTAGCTTGGACAAACTGAGTACAAAGCTTCCTTGATCAACTATAAAAACATAAAAATAATTCCAAACTTTGAAAATGAGTAAAAAATTACATGATATAGGCCTTAAACAACCTCTCCCAACCTCAAGGGTCGAATCCCTAAGAGGAGGAGCTAATGCACCAAAGTCTGAACTGAAACCTAGAGTGTAGGGTGGTCAAAGTGACTCAACCCTAATTTTTTGCAAACTAATTCATTACACCTCATCATGAGTTTTAACCTAATGTATTTACCCTAGGTAAGTCAACCACATCATATTTACTTTTACATTCATGATTTACATTGGTAAAATTCCCATTGACCATGGTCAAACTAGAAAAAATTTAGAAAATTGGAAAATATCAACAAACTCAGAAAATTTGTCCTATGCGCAGCGTTGTTTTACCACCAACTTGCAGGTTGTTTTTTACTGGGTTGTAGGTGTCCAAATTGGCTCCAAGATAGCTTGTTGGAAAGCCCTTGAATTATAGTTTCTACATATTCCTTTAGTTTTAAAAATGAATGTCATTTTCCCTGTCAAAATTTATTTCTCCCAAGACTGGTAAATGTGTAGCATCAACAGCAAAAATGAGGCACAAACATGCGTTCTTGGTGGTTTTTTACCCTTTTCACTGACCAGTTTGCCTCCAAATAATTATAAAATGTATAGGGTGAATGTAATTATCATTATGAATTCAATGGTGGTGACCATTTTCTGATTGGATTCCCCAAAAAAGAGAGAAGCACCCTAGGTGTTGCTCGTTTAACATTTCTGTTGTGCCTCAGGAAAACGCGTAGTGCCAGTGCAAAACGCGCAACACCAGTGAAAAACATTTTTGCAGAATACATTTGGAGTCCTTCCTGGTGTCCAAATTGGGCTCAGGATAGCTCTTTGGAAATTGTATTCTATCTACATTCCAAATATACCTTTGGTGTTATGATTGGAGTTTATTTGCCTTGTCAAAAATGGATTCTGCTAAGACTGGTCAAAACATGTTGAATGAGGGTGCAGAAATGAAGAGTGTTGTTGCAGGACTTTGGGAGGCATTCCTCAAATCCAAATTGAGATCATAATATCTCATTGGAAATATCTTCCAGTCTATTTTTCATTTTACTTATCAATAAATTAATTTGGATACTCTAGATAAGAGAAAACTTTATTTTCCCAAGGTCACTCCAGAAGTGCAGCAACACTCCTATGGCACATGTATTTTTGACATTTCTTCAAAACCAAGACACCTGTGTAAAACCTGAAGGAGTTTTTTCTTCCTTAACTTATGATGGACAAAACCATCTCTCACTTTTGTTAAATTCATCTCTGTTTGGTTAGAAACATAGTTTGAAGTAAAACTGGCCCTATGAGTGGAAAATGACTTGACCCTTGGAATGATTTCTCAGAAAAATGATGGAGAAATGATATTATAATTTGGAATGGCCTCATACTTACTGATATTACCTAATTTATGCCTCCTCTACTCAAATTTCTATGTTTCCATAGCAAACCCTAGCTTAGTGGGAGGGGAAATTAGGGTTTAGTGCTTGTGAACAATGATGACTTGGGTACCCTTGGGAAAAATGGTTAAAAAACGAAGCGAGGTCAATGAAAATGACGGAGATGAGGTGAAAGCAGATTAAATAAGGCGGGATGGGTGGGATGCAAATACCAGTGCTAACAATTGTGGCATGTTTCAAGTATGTATGATGCTTTGAATTTTCTGAAATAATACAAAGGGTCCAACATCACCCTATTTTGAGCAGGATTTTCATCTCTAATATTCATGAAAACCAAGTAACCCTTGCTGGTGTCACTTTCATAGTATCCATATGTTATAGGTCAATTTGGGCACCATTCCCAATGACCTGGTTAATTGGGCATCATCTCCAGGACCGATGATCAAAGGGTCTATCATTCCCTATCATCTCAGTTGATATATGCCCTAAGACAGGAAACAACATAAATCAAACAAGACTTTCATCAAGCAAGGATTTTCCATGGTTTAAAGCTTATTATTAAACATGTGGGAGCTCACCAACGCTGGCTGTAAGGGGCCTAAGTGCGTTGCATATGCAAGTAGCCCCATTCAAGGCTGCTCTGCAAAGCACTTCACGACATTCAAAGGTGTGTTGGTCACATTGAGAGCGCAATTCTCATTGTTCTGGAATCTCCACTTGGTCAGTGTCTTCTAGAAGGTTTCACATGTGTCATGCTTCGGATCCAAGTGTCCATTTGAAATCTGCATGAATGGAAACATGTCTTGCCTATTTTTGGAATGTTATTGATTACAAAAAAACCTACAGTTCATCTATAAATTGAACACAAATCTAAGTGTTTGGAAGGAATAATTTGAGTAGGGAAATGCTGAAGAATTTTCAATAGAGAGTTTGATTTGTGGAGCTGCTACTGGAGAAACTTATGCTGTGATGAGACTTGGGAACTCTACTGGAAGGTCACGACAAATCAGTCACTAGGTTGTAACCTCTTCTTCTATCATCAATAAAGAGTACTTCTTGTTTTTCCCTACATGCATCTATGTTTACTTTGATTTTCTATATTGTAAGATCTTGTTTGATGAATGTATTTTATGCTTAACTGATTTAGCTAATTAGCTTGGATAGATATCTATATTATTTCGTATTCTGCTGTTTCAGTGCTCTTTCTTGCAGGAAGCATTCAGCTATTTTAAACCGCTTGAATTTGAGGTTGTAGTGGAAACGACGGAAAGGAGCCATTTGGAAGTGACTGAAACAAGTAAGCATCCAATCCTCTCTGTGTATCTGTTCTGAGTTAGGAAAAATGGTAGTGCAATCTTTCACCTGTTGTTCTAGACTAGACACCGGTCTAGGGAAGCGTAGTTTATCCGTAGATTACAATTCTAGCCCAACACCATAGCCATCATAGTAAATGCCACTGGAATTCCAAATTTTGGTGAAAAGTGGTACAAGGTAAAAGACTTGGAGAACCATTACTAAGAGCCATACATCAATCCAAGGTACAAGAATGAAGGAAAGATGGTATTTCCTTTCTCTTACCTCTTGAATAGATATGCCCCCATGATGAAAATCATCATGAAGTACTTTTATTGTGAAGGAAGGTTCTTTAGACTCTACACCTACCATATCCGGTTATTAATGCACTTCACAAGGGTCAAAATGCTCAAAATAAGTTATTTTCTCTTCAGGAACATTGAAAAAATGGCATACATTGTTAAAAAGAGAGATTATGACCACCAAATGAGATGTCTTTTTTCATCACTCTCTCATCAAGATCATTTTCCTCCATCACCTTGATCAATAGAACATCTCATGGGACACTTTCATATCTAATGACATATTTACTACTCCACCAATTCAAGATGCTCAAGTTGTGCCTCCACCATCTCATCCTTCCACATCCATTCCTCCATCTCAGCCCACAGGATCTACTTCTTCATCACCTGAAACTACTTCACCCATTTCACCACCATCATCAACATTTCACACTCAGATTGAGTCATTTGCCAGAGCTAAGATCAGTGAGCCTCAAAAGATGAAGTGGCTGAGATAAATACATTGGAAAAAACATATCAGAGAGGTCATAGGCAAGTGTTTTCTCCACAGATTGTGGAAGGCACTTGCCTTCTTCATCGACAAAGCAGGTAGAAAAAGGAAAGAAAAATATGACAGAGGAATATATTCAGGAAGATATTAGGCATGAGGAGGGAAATCTTCATGAGACAGAAATGGAGTTTGACCTTGTTGACTTGAATCGACAAGATGATTCTAAGATCACTAGTACAATCATCAAGGAAAAAGAAGCCAAGATTAGAGAGTTGCAAAATAATCTTGATAGATCTAAATTTTTCATTACCTTTCTTGAGCAGGAGAACTAGCAACTAAAGACCAAACACTTCATTGATGAAGTGAAATTCATCAAAGCTCAAAGAGAGGCAGAAAAAGCTAAAGTCTTGCTTGAAGAGATACTAGAAAAATATAGTGTGCTAGATGCACCAGAAGAATAAGTGACAAGAAGAAGGCCAAGGACTATAGGTTTGGAAATAGCCCTAGAACTAGAAAGGCAGAAAGAAAGAGAACTAGCAGATGAGGTCACTCTTAATGAGCATTTTGTAGTTGTGATCAATGAGAATAAAGAAGGTTGGCTTCAGAAAATAAATTTCCACCTTGAAAAGCTGTTGAAAAATGCCAAGAAAGACAATGATATTTAGAGAAGGATGGAAAAGTATTATTCCAAGAGAAACAAAATTGCAAGGTCAAAACTTAAACAAGCCAATGGAAAAAATGAAACCCTAACCGTGCAAGAAGAGAAAAGAAGGCTTGATATCCTTGCTGAAGCCTCACTCCATGCATAATCCTCACCATCAGAAACCATTCAACAAATTTTGGCAAGTTTTGATACATTTTGTAAATTTTTAAAGTTTTTGTGCATTCCTCGACAATCATGTGACAGTTGGACTGTCAGGAGAGCAACGCCCATGGCATTGCGCTTCTATTTTAGGAATATTTTGATCAAAAGGAGACCACCATTTGATTTAGATCAGGGAAAACATGCAGTTCAACCAATTTTCTAGTCTTTTTTGGTCAAATTGGCAGGTGAAAAAGTCAAAAAACATTCCAAAAATCACAATTCTTCCTCCTTCTTCATCTTGGCGCTACACACCTAGGAAGTATTGAGAGAATCACTTTTTGGAAGGTCAAATCAAGTCAGCTCTACAAACCAAGCACATATTTGAAAAGTAGACTAGATAAGCTTTCCAATGAGCTATCCTAAGCTCAGTTTTGACACATGCAACCCATCCAAAACTCAGCTGTAAGATGGAGGGCACACTTGACACTAGCGCTGCGCACCTGACACTAGTGCTGCGCACCTGACCAGTGTCAGATTTTTCTGAGGTTTCTCTGAAATTTTGATTTTCACCTTGAGAAATAATGTTTTTACTTATTTAATTAATGGAATTAAATGTAATTATGGTGTTTTTACACTTACCTAGGGTAAATACATTAGGTGAAAAGTTTTGATGACATGTAATGAATCAGTATGCAAAAAGTGAGGGATGAATTAGTTTGACCTCCCTACACTCTAGGGATTCAGCTCATTTTTTGGTGGAAATGCTCCTCCTCTCATGGATTCAACCCCTGAGTTTGGGAGAGGTTTGAGGTCTATATCATGCATTTTTTTACTCATTACACATGTTGTATGTTGATGCATTGATCAGAGACTCTAGTGTAATCATTTTTAAAAGGAACTTAATGAAAAGGCTATAGATATTTCTTTGGGATACCTGTGGTATGAAAATTTAGCATTGTTCTTCTTATGTATCATTATTAATGAATTTTTTGTTTCATGATCCATTTCATTTCTATGATATGTTGTTTTTTTAAGTCAATAAACATAATACATCTCTCATGCTCTGTTTTGGGAAAACCGTCATAGTTTTTCCATCTTCTTCAATTTAGAAAGAATTCGTGCTTAGCCTTTCTCTTTCTATCTCCTCACCTATCTGATCCATCCCACTCAAGAAACCCTAAATTGTTAGGTTTTCTACCTACCTTGCCCCATTGAATCTTTGCAACCCTAATCTTATTTTCCCTAACCTAGCCTCTTTGACCTAATTCACCCATTTAGCAACCCAATTCAACCAATTCAAACCCCAGTACTTATACCTAGCCTAAAAATCTAATGCATCCAACCCTCTTGGCTATGATTTGTGGAGAGAGCCCTGTCCAACTTGGTAGGGCTAGCTACCAAGATAAAAGATTGGTTTGTGGTTACCTTTGTTCGGATTTCTTCTTCAGCCTTAGAAATCTGGCGGAGTGATAACAGGGCATAATATTAAGACCCTAGATGTAAAATGGATTTTATATGATTGGATTGCTAACATGATTTAATTTTTTGTATATAAGACTTTAAAATTATTGTTGATGAAATCTAGGGTTTGTGACAAAACCCTAACAAAGTTGTTCAAGTCTAGAATATAAAATATGTAACCCTTGTTGACTATGAACTTAACTTGGTTTAGGTATTTAATGTCTAAATCTTGATTTTTTTTATGCTTCCATTGTAATCACATGATTTTGATATAGTTGGCATCATGCTTCTGTATATTTTTATTTGGTTGTACTTGTTGTTGAATATTTGCCAGTACATAATCTTCAAGATGTTGAAGATGTTCATAGTTGAAGATGAATTGAGAATAATGTTGAGCAAGATGAATGAAGGAAGTTGTAATATTGAGGATGACATAAGAAATGAAGCTTTGAAAGGTTGAAATTTTCTCCGATGTTATGATAAAGAACATGTTGGAGTGGGGTCCCTTCGGGCCTAATTTTGATATATTTTTGTAAATTTGTTGTAAGTTTAGTCATTCGTAGCACAAGTCAAGGGGCTTTGGGGTGGGTCAAAGCCCCTCATGAGTTGTAATGGGTCAAAGGGTAGAACTAGGGGCCACAAACCACATTTTTCAAACCTTAGATGAGCGCAAGCTAAAATTATAAATATTATTCTAGATAGAGACGATAGGAGAGAATGATGAGGATGATGATCTAACTATGTTTTGATATCTTAGCGAACTTGTCTAGGTTATAAGGTTCCTTTTGGTTGTGTGTGCGGAGACCTTAGTCCTACTGTGTGCGAACCCCAATGGTTGTGTGCATGGGTAGACTGAAGGTGTTATAAAGAAGATCTGACTGTGAATGAATAAACAAATGTTTTGGATGATATATGAGTACTAATTGCATCTGTTATTTTCTTTATGATCTGTTCTGCATGTTATTTCTGGTTATTGTGTTATCTATTTTCAGATCGATTGTGCAACTGGTTTCTACTTTAGATGAATGATAAATGAATGTATCTGTTACTCTTTATCTTTAATAATATGTATTAAGGATTATTATAATGATTGTGCAGTATGTTTTAGCGTGCGCATAAGGTATTCTGTGTAATTGAACTAAATCTATCTGGTTAGGGTTCTAGTTAGGGCTTCTGTTATGAAAGTCTGATCATAGTGTTTTTAGATCTAAAAACACCCACATCATTTAAATCTCTTGCAGACTGTGGAAACTTGGTTCCAACACCCCCCATACTGCTTCGGGTGAGACTTTGACTTGCGCAAGAAGGTCGCTGCCGAAAGGGCCAGTAGTAAAAGGGTTTTGTTGGTTAACCTTAACTCTGAACTTGGGTCAGGACCCCTCAAGCCAACAAATGGTTTCATTTCCAGGATCGGGATCATTTTGAGAGAGATTGGGTGATGTGGCAAACATTAAAGCTTGAATTAGAGGACTGGTTTGAAAAACAAATTCAGGAATTGTCCCTTAAAGAAAACAGAAGTAAGAAGTTGTCTGTTGAATATTGGAAACAGAAGTATATATTCACATAGGTTCACAATATCTTCTTTGTGACCTTTTCGCACAAATTACAGGAGTGGTTGTCAAGACTATTAGAGTTCCAAACCTGTTAGAGGGACAACAAGGTCACGCAGTGGACACCTAAATTGATCCAACAGTTGGAAAAAACTAATAATTCCATCACCCAGACTGTAGATCACTAGGTTGACAACATCTTGGGTGGGTTTGTGACAGAATCCATAGTAGATAATTTTGTGTCGTATTTTGAAGCTGAAAGGAGATTTTTCAAGGGATTGAGAGGTAAATTCTTACGATATTTGCCTCTGTTGATTAAGATTTTATTGTGTGAAAAGGGTGTTTTGTGTAGCCACACTGAGTGAATGAACCCTAATAAGATATAAAGTACTACACACAACAGAAAATATTATCGGGTCAATCAGAGGGGGGACAGATCTGCATACATCCCTCGGAGAAATTCACTTGATATAGAGAGTATTGAGGCTACGCGTTGAAGGCATCCCTACTGCTATGCCATAGGCGAACTCACACAGGGGTAAGAATTTCCTACCCCACCACCACTGCCACCTGCAGAAGATATGGACGTGCATATGAAGTTACCCACCTTTAAGGGTGTGGGAGATGAGGATATGGATTAGTTTTGGTTTGTGGCTGATGCTGTGTGGACTACCCCAAATGTTAATACTGATGTTGTCAAGAGAGCACAGATGTCTATGGCATTCATGGGATATCTCTCTCAGAATGTTGATCCCACTGTTTTACAAATTTAGAATTCCCTAAAACAGAAATTTAGGAAGCTGAAGTCCTACTCATAGTGCGTGATAGAATTAGAAGATATCAAACAAGGGTCGAAGGAATCGGTTTGGGAAGCTTATCAACGACTGAATTGTACCATTAGCAAAGAAATTTTTTCTACGATGATAAGAATCATAATGAATGGTTCATTTCCATGCTCTTGCCACATTTGCACGAGCCTATGGTTCAACAAAAGATTGATTCTCAAGCCAAAGCTTTGGAAGTTTCTATGAAGTTGGAAGTTGCACCTAAAGAAGATGCTCAATTCAGAATGCTGCAAATTCAAAGCCAACTGGAGGCTATGCACTTAAAAATACAAAACCTACGCAAAGATCGGGGTAAATAAGTTGGTGCAGATGTCTAGTGCATACTTTGTAAGGGTTCCGACCACACAAAAGACTAGTGCACTCTATTCTTAGATTACATGCAAGCAGGGGGACTGAATCCACTGTGCCCTAGGGATGATGATGAGAAAAGTACCTCCACACTATGGTGTTTTGATTGTAGGGTAGATAGACGACATGATACAAACCATTGCCCTCGATTAGGAAGCTATGTGCTAGAGTTGAAGTAGCAGTGGTGCATATTTTTCTCTTCAGTTGGTCATAATGAGCACCACTGTCGGACATTTGATCTAATGATAGACAATGCTAACCTTTATAGAGTGCAAGTTGGCCCTTCTTCACCAGCATATCCCTCTAGACATGGAGGATCCCCAACAAGAGGAAGGGGAGACGGAAGAGGCAGAGGCATAGGTCAGGGAATATGGCAATTAATCTGCTATAACTGTGGAGATGTTGGACACTATGCGCATGACTACCCAAACTTTGCGTGAAAATATTGCAGGTACTATAGGCAACTTGATCATGTAATTGAATATTGAACTATGTTAATTACTAGAACGCAGGAAAACCAAGAGTAGACACCTACACAAAACATACAAATGGTTAAAAATGAACCGCGTGATGATGGTCCAAGTGTAAACGTAATTACACGAAGTGGTGCTGCCGCCGAAGGAGATGAGGAAAAGAGGGCTGATACAGAGCCACTAATCAGAAAGTCATCTTACAAGAAAAAAAAGGAATCAAATTGCAAAAATAAAAGAAGATTCTCATTGAATCTAGGAAGTATTTTACTGCTGCAGGACCGTCCACATCAAATTCTATCATGGAACCAAAGGTTGATGATGAAGTCAAACCATTCCTACAAGCCTGTATTAAGCTATTGCACAATCATAAGGCAATATGTAATATTCATTCCCTGATAGAAAACTGCGCAGAAAAAGAAGTACCTCGAATGGAGACTAAGGCTGTGAACAATATTTATAAGAATAAGAAGAGAACCAGTTAGGAGATGTGCATGAATGTGAAAATTGGAGAGTATGAGATGGATCAAGTCATCCTAGATCTGGGGTATGATTCAAATGTTATACCTAGGAAAACATGGTGGAATATTGGAGAACCAAAGCTGGAATGGTCCACCATTCAGTTACGCATGTCCAATTAGCAGAAGATCATTCCACTTGGAATACTTCCACAGGTCCTGGTAGACATTACTAGACTAAAGGTACGCACGGATTTTGAAGTGATACAAATTGTGGATGATGCAAAACCATACCCTGTGCAGTTAGGATTGGATTAGACCATTGATATGGGAGGCATCATCAACCTAAAGTGTAAAATAATGATCTTTGAGAATGATGGTACGTAGGTGATAGTCCCACTGGATCCGGTAGAAGGAGAAATATATACAGAGCCAGTACGCGAAGGAGATGATGTCGACCATATTTACAAGCTGAATGCGAGGGATGAAGATTGGATCAATCCTACATATGATGGAATTCTGAATTGGGAGAATGATAGTTCGTGTATCTCAGATTTAGATGGAGAGATGGAGAAATTGCAGAATCAGTTGCGTGATTTTTCTACGGTGTGCTGCCTCAAGATCACTAAAAACTTCCAGTGCATCTCCTCAAAGGTAAGAGAACTACCCTATTTTGATGGTTCTAGTAGTGTCAAAGTATCACTGTGCCAATGAAGAAGTTACTAAAGAAGGATGTGTCATTTTTATGGGATGAGGAATGAAAAAAGAGCTTTGAGTTGTTGAAGGAGAAAATGGTCACTGCACCTATTTTGATATTCCCAAATTGGTCTAAGGTTTTTCATGTACATGTGGATGCATCAGGTATAACGCTTGGGGTTGTTCTAGCGCATCTAGTAGAAGGAGACATTGATCACCTAGTTTCTTTTTCCAGTAGAAATATCTACAATGCATAGCCCAATTACTCAACCACAAGAAGGGAAGGATTGGCCATGGTCTATTCTCTTCAAAAATACAGGCACTACATATTAGGAGGACAATTCAAAATTATCACTAACCATTCTGCTTTGAAATGCCTGGTCAATAAGCCTATGTTGGGGGGGGGGGGGAATAGACAATGGTTTGCTATTTCAGAAATATGACTTTGAAATAACTGTGAAGCCTGGAAGACTAAATTTTGGACCTGACCATTTGTCACGCATCGAAAATGGGGAAGAACCAACCAGTCTGGAGGAGTGGTAACCTGATGCGCAGCTCTTTGCTATCAAGGTGGCTAATGAGAAATTTTCTAATATTATATACTTTCTTACCATTGGAAGCACACCTGCTAAATATTCGATACAATAGAAGAAGGATTTAATTGCGCGCACAACTGATTATACCCTTATTGCAGGTCAATTGTATAAGTTGGGAGAAGACAAAGTATTGATAATATATGTGTTGGAACATGAGAGACAAGATATCTTGGCTAAGGCTTAGGGAGGGGTCACACGAGGCCACTATGTTGGGAAATATACTACGCAGAAGGTGTTGCGTGCTGGGTTATGGTGGCCCACACTACACAATGATGCACATGCATACTACCGAGCCTGTGATGCATGTAAGAGAATAGGGAAGCCCTTGTAGAGATGAAATTCCCCTATAGCCATAGAATAAATGGGTTATAGATTTTTTTGGACCGATCAATCCTCTAGGGAAGAAGAATGGAGCGTGCTATATCAGCACTGCCAAAGATTGTGTAACCAGATGAGCAGAAGCTAAGGCAGTTAAGGACTGTACTATAGATACTGCTGCACACTTCATTTTTTAACATATTTTGACTAGATTTGGATGTCTAAAGATGTTGATGAGTGATAGAGGTATGCTCGTTGTTAATGAAACCATTGAAGATCTAACAGAGGAATTTCAGATCCATCACCAAAAGAGTCACCCTTATCACCCACAATCAAATGGAACAGTAGAAGATTTCAATAAAATTTTAGAGAACATGCTCACAAATATCGGTAATGCCAATCTGAATGACTAGGACATGCGCATCCCCTCTATGTTATGGGCTTATAGGACCACATGCAAGAATTTGACTGGGAAAACACCTTTCAGGATGGTCTATGGGCAAGAAGCGATCATGCTAATGGAGTATATGGTCCTGTTGAGGCCTCAGAAATCCGTGGCAACAACAAGGGGGATAACCACCCGGTAACGACCTTAAAGCAGTTCCTTTTCCATTTAGAGTAGTGGCTCCCACTGGGTATGATGGGACCAATTTCCCAGATTAGGTTTTTATGATAATTTGTTGGATTTCTATCAAAACATTTTAGAATGATGAATTACTATAAACTAAGAAAAAATTATTTCTAAGTGCAAAGCTTTGAATTAAATTTAATCTAACCCAGGGATAATATTTAAATGTGATCTAAAAATATATCTGTTCAATCTGTGATGATGAAAATCATCACAGATTTAATAGAATTATTATTGTGTAAGATGATTCTCTTGAAAAAAATTTAATCAAAAGAAAATGGAAAATATATCGCATTTATCTAATGACCATGTATAAAATAACTAATTTCTATCTTTATATCGTACAATAGTGCGACTGATATTTCAGATAAAAATAATTAATTCTATATATGATTCATGAAAGCTGAGCTCATCACTAACATTCAGAAACAAAAATAACATACATGATAATAGTACCAGATGTGTATTACTTCTGCTTATTGGATTAGTGATAATAGGCCGTATCCAATTCTTCAATCAAATATTCGTTCAAAGAATACAGAAGTGCACCAACAGTGATTCAACAAAATGATATTTATAACTGAAAAAGGTCGTGTTCCATTACTTCATCAAGGCATCCAAAAACTTTACTTAGAAATAAGAATTCTTTGCAAATGTTCTTAACAAAATCTTGGACCCTTCTCTAAAGGCATGAGAAGGGTTTAAATACTAAAATTAACTACAAACTAAATTAAATGATTTACAAAAATGTAGAGGAGGTTTCAAACAACCTTTCTCTAAAAACTTAACTTAAACAAAAATCTAGGAATTTAGAACTAACAATCCTGACCTGATGGATTCTGCATTTCTTTATGAATGTGATCATGAAGTTGGTAGATATCTAGCATTGCCTTAAGATGATTTGGTTGTAATATCCATGATCAAATTTTCCCCTTGAAGATAGAATTTGAGATTATCGACTGAGACCCTTTTGCTGACTCTGTAAGGAATAGAAGAGTTTGTTGTTGATGGTAAGGTTTGATTAGAAAATTCCAGTAATTTTTTTTATCAAACTTATTAACTTTCTTGATCATTTTTTCCTATTGTTCTACTCTTTGTGTCCATTTTAATTCTACTTCTTTTGTTTCTGAAAACACATCAGACGTGTTTTCTTTAAGAAGTCTTGTTCTAAAGAATTGGTCACATAAGAGCTGAATAACTTAATTTGATTTATTGGTTGTCTTGGTCGCTGCCTTTTCTGCTCAGATGATCTGTGCTTTCCATTCCATAAATAAAAATTCTTTGTGAAGCTTATCTATTTTTGGTAGATTAGCTTGTCTTCCTGCATCAGAATTTTTCCATTAAATGTGTTCCTCAATTTTCTTTTCGAATCTCTCACATTCTAGTTTTTGAATTGCTATTTTCTGAATCATTATCTTATTAGAATCAAAATAAGAATCAATCATAGAAACTTGATGAAAAAATATTTTTTGCTCTTTCTTTATCATAGTATTTATATCAAGTGCTTCTCTGATGAACTTTTCTAATTGTGATCGATTTTGTAGCTCTGCCATTGTTCTTTCTAGATGTACTTGCTTCTCATTAAGTTCTATTTGATGTATCAACTTGAGACTTTCAATATATTTATAAAACTGTGTTGAACTTTCATTGATATGTTCAATGGACTTGGATTTTTCTTCCTTTAATAGCTGATCCAATTCTTGTACTCTGGTTTCCTTTTGTTTCAACAATATTCTAACTTCAGTTGCCTTATCAACAGTGGTTGTGGCATATGCTTCTGCATATTGTGACAACTTAGTTAGATGATCAGTGGGATCATCTGAGGAGGCTTTCCAGAGTACATCAATTGATTCATATGTTGGTTTCGGGGTTGTCTCATCAATCCTTTTTCGTTTATTCCTTTTTACTACAACCTTGTAGCTAGGACTGTAGAAAATATCCAATGATGGAATGTCTTCAATCTGTAGGATGATTTGATCTGTAGAGTAAGCCGGTATTATTTCTTTGTCATGTATTGCTGGGATTATTTGTAGAGGATTGATGGTTTCAACTATCTTCTGAGAAGGCTCTGGCGTTTGAAAACTTGATGTTTGATCAGTGTTGACTTTTTCCTTACGAGTATTTATTTCTTGGGAAAATTGTTCCCATTCATTTACCAGGTCTTTTCCTTGAGATGATTTAGACTGATCTATCGTGCTCTAATCCTTTTGAACTGCTTTTGAATTTGATTTAGTTCCATTGTTCTTTTCTTTCTCTTGCAACTCTATTTCTTGAAGAATTTGGTAGATTTCTAAATTTTCTTTCTTAGATTCAGATTCATCCTCAGATTGATCTGACTTATCAAACTGCTGTTGTGATTGACCAGATTCATTTTCAGAGCCATATTTCATTTCTTCATGAAGACTAATACTTGGAGTGTGTTTTTCATCTTCAATAACTAGAAAATTCAAAGGGATATTTTTCAATCTTTTATTTCTATATACTTGAAAAGTTTCAGTGTTTTCGTGACTGGAAACCCTTTTGACAATATCAAAAATATTTTCGACGCCTTGGAAGAAGTCATCAAATTTGTCTTCTTCTTTTATGAAAGGCTTTTTTCTGAGTTTTGTCATGTAATTTTTAATTACATCGTTGAGGTCATATAATCTTCCTGGCATGAATGCCAACTTCAACAACTGAATGTTAGGAACCTCTTTGTATAAATGGCCGATATTAGCCAGAGAAAAGGTGCCACATTGTAGAGGGAAAGGAGGCCAAATATCCTTTTTATCATATTTTAGTTGCTTTGTGACACCATTGGTGAGTTGATAAGATATTTCCCTTGCAAGCAATCTATCTGGAACATAGTAGGGTAAAAAATGTGGAAAAGCAGAACTTCCAAATACTCGGATATATGTGAACTTTTCTTCAGCGAACCATCTGGCTATAGGAAGAATATCTTCATTGGCTTATTTGGAAATCCTAGGAGCCTTTTCATTGAAAATCATCTGATAGATGGGTAACAAAATCCATAGCAGATTTTATAAAAATGTAAGTGGAATTTATAGTCCCAGAGTTCTTCATGATAAATATGAATTGGGATAGGGTTTTTAATGGTCCATTTCCAACCCATGATTGGAAATGTAGAAATGAAATATATGGAATCCATGACATAGGCAGACATGTAAAAAGGTGAATTTTCTTGGGATGAAGAACTCCTTTTATTTCTATACTCAGTGGTATGTTTGGCTAGGTAATTGGATAAAAGGTCTACCCAATTTAAGATAGACGAATTGATGATTGCGTCAATTAGGGGTACCCAATATCTTGAGAACCTAGTACTATCAATTTTGGCAAATATTCTACATAACATACTGTTGGGAAAAATACTGAGAGGGGGGGGTGAATCAGTATTTACTGCATAATCAAATCTTTTTACTTTTTCATTCCTTAAAACCCATACGCTACTTTCCTTCAGTAAACTAGCATATATACGCGGATCCCCTTTATGAAACTAGCGTATACACAGAGATCTAGATATGTCATTAAATATTCACTCCTATTATTCCATCATTCATTCATCAGATGTTTAATAAACAGTAAACATGTGCAGTAAGAACATAATAAGCCATCACACAAAGCATCACACATGAACACCAGGATTTTTAGGTGGAAACCCAAATCGGGAGAAAACCACCGCTGCAGTTTCTCAACCTTCAATATTTTATTATAGAGAAAACATCTTACAACATGTGTCAGCATGACTCTGACCAAGACTCGTGCACCCACCTCGCGCTCGCTACCACCCTCTCCCGGAAGCGGGAGCTACGACCGACTCGTTTACTCAAAATTTCTCCCGCGGGAGCTCCGACCCCCCGACTGCCACTGGGCCCCGGAAGGGAGCTACGACCCCCCGATCTCGCTACTGCCCTCACCCCATGAGCCACAACCTCCTCGACCGAAGGCCACAACCTCACCTCTTCGGGACCGCGTTTCACTCACCCCGCACTGGATCCAACCACTTCAATAGAACACAACTTGCAGGCCACAATTCATCATATTTCCAGACCGAACCCTTTCCATACTTTTAAGCACATACATCATCAACAGATACATATCAACACAGATCAGATAGCAGAAACACAACAGAACAGATCAGATATTTCATACCGCTTGCTTCAGCAAACCCTAGTTTGCATACGCGCTTTCCCTTTACTGATGTCGCGTACATACGCGCTTTCTTCCACACAAACCAGCGTATACCTCAGTGTATATTTTAGTGCGCATACGCGCTTTCTCTTCGCTGAAGCCGCGTATACACGCGCTTCCTCCGCGGCGAAGTAGCGTATAGATCTTCAATGATTACAGAGCGTGCACATACTTCATCGTATCATATGTTCAATTCATTTACCCGTTTCAATTCGGGCGTATGTTCGCCCAGATGCTCGCCTCACCACGTATCTAAGCCTTCCATAAGTAGATCTAGTAGATACAAGTACATTTCATATCTAGATCCCCTTCTTCATCATTGGTGCATCATACATTCATATTTATCATTCAAGTGTAACCCTTTCCATTCAGATCTACTTCAGAGAGAATTATTCATTGAAGCTCAGACATATTGCTCCCACACTCCTAATTTGCACAATGAATTTCTTCTCCTTATATAGTTTTACCTTTTTTCAATACCATGAGCCCCTTTTTCAATACCATGAGCCAAAACTACCCGGACGGGGTCAATTAAAGCATCATTACCCAATACAATGGTCAATACCATGGTGGCTACCCTTGGTTTTGCACTTTTTGAGCGCTTTAGCCCATACGCGACTTGGCACGTTCTTTTCCGCGTGCATACGCGACTTCCCCTAGGCCAATCCGCGTATACTTAGAGACATACTCTTTTTCATCATACTTTGAGTACATTCTGAAATCATTTCTTCATAGCCTTCTGTACACACTGTAGAAACATCATATTTTCTTCATCAGGAACATATTCTCTCAAGCACAACTTCATCAAGTAAGTTGTCATCATCTTTATCAAGTGGGTTGCCTTTCAAGGACAACACTTAGCATCAAAACATCATATCACATCAGATTTACATCATTTACTAAGTCCATCAAGTCAAGCATAACTTCATCAGGTGGATTTTCATCAAGGACAACACATGTCAACAGTCAAATGTCTTTATCTTCATTCAGTGGGTTGCCATCAAGGACAACACTCTGCATCATATTTCCAACAATCTCCCCCTTTGGACTTGATGGCAACCATGATGGTGTTTGGTTATCACAGCAAATAGATACCATGTCACTCTCCCAAATATGTCACTCTCCCAAATATTTGACATCATTATCTTCTCTTCATTCAAACACCATGTCACTCTCCCCCTTTGACATCAAGGGCAAAGGGCGGATCAAAAACCAACACTCTCCCCCTTTTCTCCTCATGTGGAAGAAACATTCTGCAGATCTGATATGTGTTGAAGTGGCCAAGCTCCCCCTGAGTTCATGCTGAATCTTCAAACATATTTGTCAATGAAGTACATGACTCTATGAACTTCCTATCACCAAAGACTCATACTTACATCAAACATCCAACCAAGTGGATTTACATATAAGACTCAAGTACACATTTCAACTCAGCTACCCAACCAAGTGGGTTTACAAAAATTGACTCAGCTACCCAACCAAGTGGGTTTACAAATTTGACAAGTCCTTACATGACTGAATATTACAATTTTACATCATGGGTCTCCACATGACCTTTTCATCAAAAATACAAATATGACTTTTCATAACCAATACCAAGAAGACCTCAAGAGAGATCATATAACAGAACTATCATAATGCATTATACTCAGCAAAGCTAATGCTCCCCCTGAATCTGTGCATCCATGCATCCTTTTCATATGACTAAGGCTCCCCCTTAGTTTGTGCATCCTGAACATTTTCACCAACAAATCATCAAGGCATCTTCATCAAAACATTAGAAACAAAATTATGAGAACTGGAACACCACCAGAGATACCCAAACAGTATCAGAGATACCAAACAGCACTGCAGCTGTGCTGAAGAGAGCTGAACCAACCAAAAATTGCCAGCAACCAAACATACGCGGTTTTCTGTGCAGGAACTCGCGTATATACGCGACTGTGTTTCAGGAAACCCGCGTATCCCAAGCCATCTTCTAAAATTTATGCAGATTTGTTCTTTTGACTGGCAGAGAACACTCCCAGCTTCTGTCTTAGATACTCGAACGCTTCCCTGGGCAGAGGTTTGGTAAAGATATCAGCAGCTTGTTCTTTGGAGGTAACATACTCCAACTTCACTTTTTGCTCAAGCACTTGTTCACGTAGGAAATGATATTTGATGTGAATGTGCTTGGTTTTCGAATGCATAACAGGATTCTTTGAAATACTGATGGCACTTGTATTATCACACATAATGGAGATAGGAGTTGTACATTTGATTTGAAAATCTTGCAAGGTTTGCATCATCCATAGGAGTTGAGTGCAACAAGATGCGGCAGCTACATACTCTGCTTCAGCCGTTGATAAGGCAATAGAATTTTGCTTCTTGCTGAACCAAGATACTAACCGGGGCCCCATGTAAAATGCACCACCACTAGTGCTTTTCCGATCATCAACCCTTCCAGCCCAATCTGCATCAGTGTAAGCATGAAGAGTAAGATCAGCATCCTTTGGATACCATAGACCAAAGTCTTGAGTTCCTTGTAGATATTTGAATATCCTTTTGACAGCCCGAAGGTGAGACTCTTTTGGATTAGCTTGGAATCGTCCAACAATCCCAACAGCATGCATAATGTCTGGTCTGGTCCCAGTGAGATAAAGTAGACTTCCAATCATCGATTTGTATTCTGGTTGATTCACAGTGGGAGAATCATCATTAGAACTGAGACTGCATCCGGTTATCATTGGTGTACTTACAGGTTTGCATTCTTCCATGCCATACTTCTTCAGAATTTGCTTAAGATATTTTGCTTGTGATAGAAATATACCATCTGTAGTTTGATGCACTTGCAAGCCAAGAAAGAATGTTAGTTCCCCAAGTAAAGACATTTCAAATTCTTGCTGCATGACAGAGGAAAATTTTTGACTCATAGATTCTTCGTTACTCCCAAAAATGATGTCATCAACATATACAACTACAATCAATAGTTTGTCATTTTCAACTTTTGTGTATAAGTTGCTATCAGCAGACCCCTTTGAAAATCCTTGTTGATGAAGATATTTGTCAAGACGATAATACCAAGCCCTCGGAGCTTGTTTGAGTCCATACAGAGCCTTTTTAAGTCTACAAACAAGATTTGCATCATTTCCCAAAATGAATCCTTCCGGTTGTTCTATATATACTTCTTCTTCTAGATCACCATTAAGAAAAGCAGACTTAACATCCATTTGATAAACTTTGATTTGTTGATAGCTTGAGAAAGCAAGAAACATTCTTATGGCTTCAAGTCTAGCTACAAGAGCAAAAGTTTCTTCAAAGTCTATACCTTCTTGTTGAGTGTACCCTTTGCAAACCAGTCTAGCTTTGTTTCTTACAACATCCCCATTCTCATTTAACTTGTTCTTGAAGATCCATTTAGTTCCAATGACATTTTTATTATGAGGTCTTGGTACCAAATCCCAAGTGTCATTCTTTTCAATTTGCTCAATTTCTTCATCCATGGCATTATTCCAACATTCATATTTGCTAGCTTCATTGACATTGTGTGGTTCAATTGTGGATAGAAGTGCTTGATGACTAGAAGATCCCACAAAATTTCTCCTTGTTCGCACACCTGATTCCTTGTCTCCCAAAATCTGAGATTCAGGATGATTCTTTTGAACGTATCTGGATGGAACTTTTTCAGATAGATCATTTTCAGGTTCTTCATTTGATTCACTGTCTATATCATTTCCATCTGATGTAGAAGGCCATATGTCATTGTCATCTTCTTATGTTGTTTGTGTTTCTTCTTTAGGAGCTGCAGGAGACTCATCAATAACAACATCAATACATTCAACAGCCTTTTGAAGCCTCTTATTGTAACATGTGAATGCTTTGCTTGAAGATGAGTAACCAAGAAGTATCCCTTCATCTGATCTAGGGTCAAACTTTCCAAGTTTTTCATCATTATTTTTGATAAAGCATCTACTTCCAAAAACTCTAAAATGCTTTACAGTGGGAGATTTGCCATACCAGAGTTCATATGGAGTTTTATCACTGTTTACCCGAACATGAGCCTTGTTGAGAATGTTAACTGCTGCACGAGCTGCTTCACTCCAGAACATATTAGGAACATTAGAGTCAGCAAGCATAGCTCTCGCCATTTGAACAATTGTTCTATTCATTCTTTCTGCAACACCATTTTGTTGTGGAGTGCCTGCTACAGAGAACTGTCTTTTAATGCCATGCTGTTCACAAAATTCAAAGAATTCATTTGACGAATATTCTCCTCCTCGATCAGATCTAAGACACTTGATTTTTGAATCCAATTCATTTTCTACCAGTGCTTTGAACTTCTGAAATTTTTCAAAAGCTTCATCTTTGTGTTTAATAAACGCGATCTCACACATTCTGGAGTAGTCATCAATAAATAGGATATAGTATTCTTCCCCACGTAATGACTTTTTACTCATAGGTCCACAGATGTCAGTATGAATGAGTTCAAGAGGCTTACTTGATGAACCTTCTTTGGCATTAAATCGGACTCTGGTCTGCTTACCAAATTGACAAGATTTTCATATGGTACTTTCTGGAAGATTGATCTTGGGAAGATCACGAACAGCTTGAAGTCTGCTTGCTTTGTTGATTTGAGAGAAACTCAGATGTCCCAGCCTTCGATGCCATAGCCAATTTTCTGATGATTTGCTCAAGTAACATTGTTCTATGCCGTTGAGTACATACAGGTTGCTTGGATTTCTTTTTCCTTTTATAATGATTTTACCTGTATCAAGATCACGAACCACACATTCTTTGGAACTGCAGACCACTTCTGCTCCTTGATCACACATTTGACTAACACTTAACAGGTTATGCCTTAATCCATCCACATACATGACATCTTTAGCCTTCACTTTTTCTTTTAGAAATACCGACCCTTTTCCTTTAATTACAGCAGGAGTATCATTTCCAAATGTAACTTTCTTTTCCTTTTCTAGAGCATTATAAGTGTGAAGTTTGCTTTTGTCACCTGTCATGTGTCTTGAGCACCCACTATCAATGTACCATTGATTCTCTTCACCCTCTGCAAATAACGCTATCCCACAATTTTCAACCGGTATTTCTTTCTTTTTCCACACTTTAGAGCTTGAGGGAACATGCTCTTTTGGTTGGACCTTGCTCCTGCATTCAGATTCTTCATGACCAAAGTTATTGCAATAAGTACATTCAACTTCATTTTGAAGAGGAGAAAATTTTTTATAGGTGTTCTTCTTTGGTTCATCGTTCATCCTTATCTTTCTTGCTTCTCTGGTCATGATGGTTTTATATGCAACACATTGAACAGCTTTATGACCAAAATTGTGACATGTGAAACATTGTCCATTGAAGTAGAAATTTCTGTGATCATGAAATCTTCTATTAGATTTTACCTGTTGGTTGTAGTCATTTTGAAAGATCTCCCTGTTAGTGTTTCTTGAATTGAGGTGATCTTGCTTTACCTGTAAAGATCCTTTGTTCCCTTGCTGAGTGGCTGAATGTAGAGAACCAGCGGTGGCTGCTTTTAGAGAATTTGGTGTTGATGTCTGAGAAGATTCCCCAGTATATCCAAGACCTGTTTTTATAAAGGGAGACCGTTGTACCTTGATAATCTCATCCAAGGTTTCTGAACTTTTAGCAAATCTGAGATTGAGAGAATTCAATTTCTCATTATCCTTCCTTAGACTTACTACTTCACATTCTAGTTCCTCCATGCATTTTTCTCTTGCTTCAAGCTGATTTTTAAAAGTCTCAATGATTATGTTCTTTTCTTCTAGGCTTACTTTGAGTTGAATGTTTTCTTAAAGAAGATTATTGTCTTCTAGAGAATCCACAAAGGTACCCTTTTCTTTTTCACATTCTTTCATGAGTGCCCATACTTTTGTACCAAAATTCAGCAAATCTTTTGTATGTATACTTCCCATTGTGACGGATCTCCTTCAAGCGATCAAGCTTCTGCAGAAGGACCACGCTCTGATACCATTTGTTGGGAAAAATACTGAGAGGGGGGGTGAATCAGTATTTACTGCATAATCAAATCTTTTTACTTTTTCATTCCTTAAAACCCATACGCTACTTTCCTTCAGTAAACTAGCGTATATACGCGGATCCCCTTTATGAAACTAGCATATACACAGAGATCTAGATATATCATTAAATCTTCACTCCTATTATTCCATCATTCATTCATCAGATGATTAATAAACAGTAAACATGTGCAGTAAGAACAGAATAAGCCATCACACAAAGCATCACACATGAACACCAGGATTTTTAGGTGGAAACCCAAATCGGGAGAAAACCACCGCTGCAGTTGCTCAGCCTTCAATATTTTATTATAGAGAAAAACATCTTACAACATATGTGCTGGCGCAGACTTGACCAGCACGCAGGCACCCACCTGCGCTCGTTTACCAGCCTCTCCTGGAAGGGAGCTACGACCCCCCCGATCTCGTTTAATGTCTCTCTCCGGAAGGGAGTCATTTACCCCCCACTCGCTACCGCCTCCTGGAAGGGAGCTACGACCCCCCGATCTCGTTTACCAGCCTCACCTGGAAGGGAGCTACAACCCCCTGACTGAAGGCCACAACCCTCAGCACCTCTTTGGACCGCGTTTCATCAATTTTCACACTGGATCCAACCACTTCAGTAAAACACCATTTGCAGGCCACATTTCATCATATTTTCATACTGGACCCTTTCCATACTTTTAAGCACAAACATACATCACCAACAGATACATATCAACACAGATCAGATAGCAGAAACACAGCAGAACAGATCAGATATTTCATACCCCTTGCTTCAGCAAACCCTAGTTTGCATACGCGCTTTTACTTTACTGATGTCGCGTATATACGCGTTTCTGTCCACACAAACCAGCGTATACCTCAGTGTATATTTCATTGCGCATACGCGCTTTTACTTCAGAGAAGCCGCGTATATACACGCTTCCTCCGCGGCGAAGTAGCGTATAGATCTTCAATGATTACAGAGCTGCATACTTCATCAGATCAGATGTTCAATTCATATTTACCCGTTTCACTTCAGACAGATGTTCGCCTAGATGCTCGCCTCATCACAGATCTAAGCCTTCCATAATCAGATCTAGCAAATACAAGAGCAATTCAGATCTAGATCCCCTTCTTCATCATTGGTGCATCATACCTTCATATTTATCATTCAAGTGTAACCCTTTCCATTCAAATATACTTCAGAGAGAAGTATTCATTCAAGCTCAGACATCTTGCACCCACACTCATATTTTGCACAATGAATTTCTTCTCCTTATATAGGTTTATCCTTTTTCAATACCATGAGCCCCTTTTTCAATACCATGGGCCAAAACAATACCATGAGCCCAAAACTACCTGGACGGGGTCAATTAGGCGGATCATTACCCAACACAATGGGTCAATACCATGGTGGTTACCCCTGGTTTTGCACTTTTTGAGCGCTTTAGCCCATACGCGACTTGGCACGTTCTTTTCCGCGTGCATACGCGACTTCCCCTAGGCCAATCCGCGTATACTTAGAGACATACTCTTTTTCATCATACTTTGAGTACATTCTGAAATCCTTTCTTCATAGCCTTCTGTACACACTGTAGAAACATCATATTTTCTTCATCAGGAACATATTCTCTCAAGCACAACTTCATCAAGTAAGTTGTCATCATCTTTATCAAGTGGGTTGCCTTTCGAGGACAACACTTAGCATCAAAACATCATATCACATCAGATTTACATCATTTACTAAGTCCATCAAGTCAAGCATAACTTCATCAGGTGGATTGTCATCAAGGACAACACATGTCAACAGTCAAATGTCTTTATCTTCATTCAGTGGGTTGCCATCAAGGACAACACTCTGCATCATATTTCCAACACATACCAGCTGCATAACGATAAGGATTAGGAATTTGTGTAATTGGGTACGTACTGGATTTATCCTGCTTCAATTTTCCTTCATTGTCTTTCCATTCGTGGATAACTTTGATAAGATCTGGATGTTTTGCTATAAACATTTTCACATATCTATTATCATATTTATGTTACGGAGTTGGAAAATGGTACATGGCTACTAAGTCTTCCTCTTTGAAATAACCCATAATCTCTCCTTTGGAATTATTGAAAACTCTATCTTCAATATTTAAATTTTCGAGTGCCCACCTAATCATGTCTATATAAGGTTGAATCTTCAGTCTCGTAGCTATTATATGAATATACGAGCATGCAATGTCGAAAAGAGTTGCATCCAAAGTAGAATCAGTGCCTGTTGCAGAAATGCTATTTATCACTCTTGGTTCTTCATCTTCAAAAAGTTTTTACATTGCTTCCCATGATGTACTACCACAGTCTTTGTTGCAGACAGTGTCTAAGAACAATGAAGACATGTCTGTTTCTTCGGTGGATGGTACTTGACACACCTCTTTACCCTTTTTACTCATTTTTTATGTATTCAACTCGATAATTGATTTCCTAAGAACAAAGTGAAATTATCATATAAGGAGTATCATGAAGATATATCAATGATTTATTTCAAACTCACGCGAAAAGTTGTCAATCTATCAATCATCTCTTCATAATTCCTTATTTAATGTTTCACATGGCTTCGCATGCACTATCCATTACTAGTTTTAAAGTCGTTAAGATATTAAATCAAATCTAATATGACATAAGCTGCTTTCACATGTTGAGCTTTATTAAATGCGCAAATCGCAATGATTCATCATAATATTTCGTGATTGACTCATAAAAGTTGCGAAATGTGATCTGCGCAAATCGCAGATCGCAACATTTATAAGATACATTTAAAGTCTATATTATAATTTGCGCGTGATGTGATTTGAAAAAACTTAAAGTGGACGTGATAGCGAAAATGATTTATAATTTTTTGTTTATTTTCTTTTCGGGTCCGCGGCCATCGCAACTTATATTACTTGTTTCTTAAGTCTTTACTAAATAAAGTGCGATGCGAACAAAACATTTTATTTCTTTGGAAGGCTATTTGAAGAGCGCATTTCGCAATTCACCAATTTTATGTATTATGATTCTTTTTTTTTAAATAAAATATGTGATAAGCGATGCACTTTTCAAAGAAAAAATAGAAAATTTTATTTTCTAAGTTTTCTATTGTAAGAATTTAAAACAGAATTTCTTATTTATTTCTAAAGTGTCCCTATTTATAAAAATAAATGGGGGGTTGTTGTACAGCACAACAATTGGCGATTCACTTGGACGAACCAGATGTCTCTGATATTTTTTTTTTGAAAATTCTAAATCCTTTTTATATATAAAAATAAAAGAGTTAAAGGAATGAAATTTCAAATAAATAATATCTTTTTCAAATAGAAAAAATTTCATTTATTCACTTATTCATGAGAATTGCTCTATAAAAGTATAAGTATGAAAACCAATGTTAGTCTTTACTTAGTTAAAAATAAATAGCAAATAATCTTTACAGATAAGCTTTTTATAAATTTACTCTTTTATCAAAGATAGAGCCTCTGTTCCAATGGGGAGTTTTAAGCTTTTGGAAGGGTTACCTTTTACCCAGCTATGATCCATTTTTCCATCCAGTATTTATCATCATTTTCATAATTAAATTATATATATATATATATATATATATATATATATATATATATATATATATATATATTTAATATTCTTATCTACTTAAAAGCCATTGTCTTGGCTTGCTGACCAAATAATGACAATGCCATTCACAAATAGTAATTAAATTGATCAAGCTGGCTCTTGATGAGACCCCTTGTCTTTATGATATAATCTCAAGTCATTACACTATTTTGGTAGAAAATATTAGTAATGTTAGTTCAACTATTTCTTTATGAACATGGTAAACAAGCTCGTGATGAGACTTATTATCTTTTAAGTTTTTTCTCTAACCTTTTTATTTTTTAATTTTCTTTTAAATTTCTTTTTAAAATTATAAGATTTACTGGATGGGACGAATCATAGTTCTTTTTAATATGTTGGATGATAATGTTGTTGGGAAAAATACTGAGGGGGGGGGGGGGTGAATCAGTATTTAGAGTTGACTGACAATTTTTTACTTTTTCTTTCTCTTAAAACCATATGTTACATTACTGCATCCAACTTGTATGTCTAGAGATCTTATTATGTCTTTACTTAGATCATTGCATCATTTATTCATCAGATAAGCAGTAAGCATGAACAGAAATAACAGAACAAACCATCAAACATAAGTGACACATACGAACACCAGGATTTAAGGTGGAAACCCAATTCGGGACAAAACCACTGTTGTTGTTATCTCAGTCTTCAATATTTATTATAAAGAAAATTTCTTACAATTTTATGCTGGCGCAAACTTATACCAGCACGCAGGCACCCACCTGCAGAAGGCTACAACCTTCTCTCATTTACCAGCCAATCCTGGAAGGGAGCTACAAGCCCCTGTTCTCATTTACCAGCTACCACTGGAAGGGAGCTACGACCCCCTCACTGAAGATTTCAACCCTCAGCACCACTGTGGACCACGTTTCATCAATTTTCACACTGGATCCACCAGTTTCCACACGACATACCTTTCATGCCACCAGATTTATTCATTCATTACACTCACACCTGTTCTTCATGATTTCGTCCTTCGTTCAAACTAGAGATTCATCATCGTCAGATCATTATATCCATGGGTGCATCGTAGATTCAGATTTATCAGTTAAGAACAGAGTTCGCCCATGTAGATATTCCTTAGAAAAATTTATTCATTCACAACCCTTACGCATGCACACTCGTACTCTATTTCTCTTCTCCTTATATAGTTTTTCCTTTAGTAAAACCATGAGTAAAAACTCTATTTAATCAATTTCTCTTCATTTTGGTTGTTGAGGGCTTTCAATGCCCGAAATGATTGTATTAATAAAACTCTGCTCCTCCGTAGTTCATATCTATGGGAAAATCCTTGTTCCACTATGAAACGACTTCACCCAAACAAAATTAATTCTCCTTTGTCATTTATGGCTGCAGCCCATCAACAATTAATTCATCCTTACATTCTCCCATTCTTCTTTATTACACGGTGTTGCGCACTCAATCTCTGCTACTGCTGCCTTTGTACTCTTTTCTCCCTGCTCAAGGCTTAGCAGGTGACTTTAATATTTTCAACACTTCAATTATGCATTCTACTTCTATTCACTGTCTCTGCATTGTCTGCTGCCTCAATTCCTTATCTGCCTTGCTTCCTCTCTGCTGCTTCTGCTATCTCTCTATTACTATCTCTACTTCTTGTCTAATGCTTCTCCTTGCTTCTCTCTTTGCCTTGTTGCTGTTTAGATGCTCCTTCGTGCCACTTCCTTTTCCATCAATGACAACATTTCCAAAAATCTCCCCCTTTGGAATTGATGGAAATGCTCTTCCTCTGATTGTCTTATAGACGCCCTTTGTGGCTTTTCCTCCCCCTTTGACATCAATGTCAAAGAGTTGATCAATATCCTTTGAATTGACAATACCATGCTCCCCTTGAGATCATGCTGCATCTTCAAACATAATATGACCAAAAATGCATCCTTTTCATATGACCAATGCTCCCCCTTACCCTGTGCAATCAGAGATGCCTAACAGCACCTCACAACCAATTTAATCTTTTGTATTTAAGTAGACTTGATCCTCTGCATGGTAGAGACTACTTCCAGTTTCTATCTGAGATATTCGAACGCTTCCCTGGGGAGAGGTTTGGTAAATATATCAGCAACTTGTTCTTTGGAGGGAACATATTCCAATTTCACCTTTTGTTCAAGCACTTGTTCACGTAAGAAGTGATATTTGATGGGAATGTGCTTGGTCTTGGAATGCATAACAGGATTCTTTGAGATACTGATGGCACTTGTATTGTCACACATAATGGAGATAGGAGGTGAAGATTTGATTTGAAAGTCTTGTAAGGTTTGCATCATCCAGAGAAGTTGAGTGCAACATGATGTGGCAGCCACATATTCTGCTTCTGTTGTAGATAAGTCAATAGAGCTTTGCTTCTTGCTAAACCAAGATACTAACCGGGGCCCCATATAGAATGAACCACCACTAGTGCTTTTCCGATCATCAACACTTCCAACCCAATCTGCATCAATGTATGCATGAAGAGTAAGATCAGCATTCTTTGGATACCATAGTCCAAAGTCTTGAGTTCCTTGTAGATATTTGAATATTATTTTCACAGCCTGAAGATGAGACTCTTTTGGATTAGCTTGGAATCATCCAACAATCCCTACTGCATGCATGATGTCTGGTCTTGTACCAGTGAGATAAAGTAGACTTCCTATCATAGATCTGTATTCTGGTTGATTCATCGTGGGGGAATCATCATTAGAACTGAGGTTACATCCGGTTATCATTGGTGTACTTACAGGTTTGAAATCTTCCATGCCATACTTCTTTAGGATTTGCTTGAGGTATTTTTCTTGTGATAAGAATATGCCATCTGTTTCTTGTTGCACTTGCAAGCCAAGAAAGAATGTTAGTTCCCCAAGTAAAGACATTTCAAATTATTTCTTCATATCAGAAGAAAATTTCTCACTCATAGACTCTTCATTACTTCCAAAAATGATATCATCAACATATACAACCACAATCAATAGTTTTTCATTTTCAGTTTTTGTGTATAAGTTGCTATCAGCAGACCCTTTTGAAAATCCTTGTTGATGAAGATATTTGTCAAGATGATAGTACCATGCCCGTGGAGCTTGTTTGAGACCATATAGAGCCTTTTTAAGTCTACAAACAAGTTTTTCATCATTTCCCAAAATGAATCCTTCTGGTTGTTCTATATAAACTTCTTATTCTAGATCACCATTGAGAAAAGAAGATTTAACATCCATTTGATAAACTTTGATTTGTTGGAAGCTTGGAAAGGTAAGAAACATTCTTATGGATTCAAGTCTGGCTACAGGAGCAAAGGTTTCTTCAAAGTCTATACCTTCTTTTTGAGCATACCCCTTGCAAATAAGTCTAGCTTTATTTCTTATAACATCCCCATTCTCATTTAACTTGTTTTTGAATATCCATTTAGTTCCAATGACATTTTTGTCATGAGGTCTTGGTACTAATTCCTAAGTGTGATTCTTTTCAATTTGATCAAGCTCTTCATTCATGGCTTGAATCCAACATTCATCTTTGCTAGCTTGACTGACATTGTGAGGTTCAATAGTGGACAGAAATGCCAGATTGCTAGAAGATCCCACAAGAGTCCTTCTTGTTTGTACACCTGATCCCTTTTCTCCCAAAATTTGAGATTCTGGATTATTCTTTTGAACATATCTGGATGGAGCCTTTTCAGACAAATCATCTTTGGATTCTTCATTGGGTTTACTGTCTATATTATCCTTATTTGATGTAGAAGGATATATGTCATCATCGTCTTCATCTGTTGTTTGTTTTTCTTCTTTTGGAGCTACAGGAGACTCATCAATAACAACATCAATACATTCAACAATCTTTCGAAGTATTTTATTGTAACATTTATATGCTTTAATCCTAGAGGAGTAACCAAGAAATATTCCTTCATCTGCTCTGGGTTCAAACTTGCCAAGTTTTTCATCATTATTTTTGATAAAGCATTTGCTTCCAAAAATTCTAAAATGCTTTATAGTAGGAGGATTACCATACCAGAGTTCATATGGAGTTTTATCACTATTTACACGAACATGTGGCTTGTTGAAAATGTTTACTGCTGTATGTGATGCTTCTCCCCAAAATGTGTCAGGTGTTTCGGAATCATCAAGCATTTCTCTAGCCATTTGTTGAACTGGTCTATTCATTCTTTCTGCAGCACCATTTTGTTGTGGAGTGCCAGCTACAGAGAACTGTCTTTTTAGGCCATGTTGTTCACAAAATTCAAGGAATTCATATGATGTATATTCTCCTCCTTGATCAGATCTGAGGCACTTAATTTTTAGATCTAATTCATTCTCAACTAGTGCTTTGAATATCTGAAATTTCTCAAATGCTTCATCTTTGTGTTTAAGCAGCCCAATCCAACACATTCTAGAGAAATCATCAATGAATAAGATATAGTATTCTTCACCACATGGTGACGTTTTCCTCATAGGTCCACATATGTCAGTATGAATGAGTTCAAGAGGCTTACTTGATGATCCTTCCTTGGCATTAAATTGTACTCTGGTTTGCTTACCAAATTGGCAAGATTTGCATATGATATTTTCAGGTAGAGTAATATTGGGAAGATCACGAACATCTTTAAGTCTGCTTGATTTGTTGATTTGAGAGAAGCTCAGATGCCCCAACCTTCTATGCCATAGCCAATTTTCTGAAGATTTACTCAAGTAACATTGTTCTTTGCAGTTCTTCAATACATACAGGTTGCTTGGAGTTCTTTTTCCTTTTATAATTGCTTTACTTGTATCAAGATCACGTACCACACATTCTTTTGAACTAAATACAACTTCAGTTCCTTGATCACACATTTGACTTACACTTAACAGGTTATGCTTTAATCCATCCACATACATAACTTCATTAGCTTTCACCTTTTCTTTTAGAAAAATAGACCCTTTTCCCTTAATGACCGCAGGAGTATCATTTCCAAATGTAACATTCTTTTCTTTTTCTAAAGCACTATATGCTAGAAGTTTGTTTTTTTCACTTGTCATGTGTCTTGAGCATCCACTATCAATGTACCATTTGTTTTCTTCATCTTCTGCAAATAACGCTATGCCACAATTTCAACCTGTAATTCCTTCTTTTTCCATACTTTGGAGCTTGAAGGAACATGTTCTTTTGGCTGAACTTTGCTCCTGCATTATGATTCTTCATGGCCAAAGTTATTGCAATAAGCACATTCAACTTAATTTTGAAGAGGAGAAAAGTTGTTATAAGTATTCTTATTTGTTTCAATATCAATCCTTTTCTTTCTTGCTTCTCTTGTCATGATGGTTTTATATGCAACACATTGAACATCTTTATGACCAAAATTGTGACATGAGAAACATTTTCCATTGAAGAAGAGATTTCTGCGATCATAAAATCTTCTACTTGAATTTACCTGTTGATTGGTGTTTCTTTGAAAGACATTCCTGTTAGTGTTCTTTGAATTGAGATGATCATGCTTTACCTGTAAAGATTCTTTATTCCCTTGCTGAGTGGCAGCATGTTGTAAACCAGCTGTAACTGCTTTTAGATAATTTGGTGCTGAAGCCTGGGAAGATTCTCCAACATATCCAAGACCTGTCTTTATAAGAGGAGAACGTTGTACCTTGATAATCTCATCTAAGGTTTCAGATCCTTTAGCAAATCTAAGATTCAGAGTCTTCACTTTCTCAAGTTCTTTTCTTAGACTTACTACTTCACACTCTAATTTCTCATTGTGTTTCTCTTTTTCTTCAAGCTGATTTTTCAGAGTTTCTATGGTTATTTTACTTTCTTCTAAGCAAATTTTGAGTTTGTTGTTTTCATCAAGAAAATCACTGTCTTCTAGAGCATCCACAAAAGTATCCTTTTCTTCTCTAGATTCTTTTTCAAATGCCATGAGAAGTCTAATATATTGTTCACATTCTTCCTCACTATCAGATAACCCATCACTGTCTTCATGAGTATAGTAACTCTTTCTAGTACTAAAACGATTCTTATTCCTTCTTGCTACTTCCTTCCCCTTTTTATGTGTTTCTTTATAAGGACACTTAGCAGCATAATGACCAACTCTTCCACAATAAAAACATTTGAAAGGAAGCTTACCTCTAAATTGTCCTGTGCCAAGTTGAAGTTTCTTTACAAAGTTTATCTCATCTTCTTTTGAGATATATCCTGATCCTTCTGGTTTTTGTACTTCCTTCCCTTTTGTAGAAGTTCTAAAGACTGCTTCTTTGACTTCAAATGGTCCTCCTCTTTTCATTTCATATGCAGTTAGTATGCCATGAAGTTGCACCACAGTAAGATTTTGAAGATCCTGCTTTTCTTCAAGAGCAGAAACTTTTGACTCAAATTTTGTCGTTAGTGATCTTAAGACTTTCTCAACCAAATTAGATTCGGTTATTGCTCTCCCATATTTCTCATATGATTTACAATATCATCAAGACGTAAAAATAAATTGCCAATGCTCGCCTCATTATCCATTTTTAGATTCTCATATTGAATTCTGAGAGTTTGGAGTTTAGCACTTTTTACCTTTGCATCACCTTCATAACTTAGAATTGTTTTGTCCAATATTGCCTTTGCTGTATTCAGCTGCATGACTTTGACAAATTCTGATTCAGTTAGACTTCCCAATAGAGAATTGACCGCCTTTGCATTTGTTTCATAATTCTTTCTTTCTGTCGGATCTGTTGGTACTGCAGCTGGATATTGATATCCTCCTTCAAAAATTGCCCATACCTCTGCTCCCAGAGACTGAAGATAGGATCTCATCCTTGATTTCCAGAAGATTAAATTGTTTCCGTTAAAGAGTGGAGGCCTGATAGATGTTTTTCCATCTTGATTGCTCATCTTTCTTGATCTTCCTTCTAGCGGCTAAGCTTTTTCAGAAGGACCTCCTCTGATACCAATTGTTGGGAAAAATACTGAGGGGGGGGGGTGAATCAGTATTTAGAGATGACTGACAATTTTTTACTTTTTCTTTCTCTTAAAACCATATGTTACATTACTGCATCCAACTTGTATGTCCAGAGATCTTATTATGTCTTTACTTAGATCATTGCATCATTTATTCATCAGATAAGTAGTAAGCATGAACAGAAATAACAGAACAAACCATCAAACATAAGCGACACATATGAACACCAGGATTTAAGGTGGAAACCCAATTCGGGAGAAAACCACTGTTGTTGTTATCTCAGTCTTTAATATTTATTATAAAAAAATTTCTTACAATTTTATGCTGGCACAGACTTATACCAGCACGCAGGCACCCACCTGCAGAAGGCTACAACCTTCTCTCGTTTACCAGCCTTTCCTGGAAGGGAGCTACAACCCCCTGTTCTCGTTTACCAGCTACCACTAGAAGGGAGCTACAACCCCCTCACTGAAGGCTTCGACCCTCAGCACCACTGCGGACCACGTTTCGTCAATTTTCACACTAGATCCACCAGTTTCCACACGACATACCTTGCATGCCACCAGATTTATTCATTCAGTACACTCACACCTATTCTTCATGATTTCGTTCGTTTTTCAAACCAGAGATTCATCATCGTCAGATCATTATATCCATGGGTGCATCGTAGATTTAGATTTATCAGTTAAGAACAGAGTTCGCCCATGCAGATATTCCTTAGAAAAAATTATTTATTCACAACCCTTACGCATGCACACTCGTACTCTATTTCTCTTCTCCTTATATAGTTTTGCCTTTAGTAAAACCATGAGTCAAAACCATCCAACTACCAATGGTATTCATATTAAAATTCGAACCAATCCAAATTGAAAATCCAATCTTCGTTCTTCCATGCACGAAATGTCCCAAAGGTATTCTTTTTCTCGTTGGATTCGGCCCCACATGCATAATCGACGACTTAATCAATATTATTTAAAACTGGGGCCCATTGCTAACAATCAACCCGATTGAAGGGCTCACGTTCCATCGTGCCACATCATCTAATCCGAAGGATATCGCTTGGGAAACTTGCATGCAAAATAACGCGCGATGGCGCGATAAAAAAAAAAGGCGGAACACTTGAGATTTGTGATGGCACGATTTGTGATCGCATCGCGGTTTTCAACGGCGGTTCAAATATATATGTTGATAACACAATGAATGTGCGATCTGCGATCGTGTGATGGCGCGATGATCGCGTCGCAAACAATCAACGGAACTCTGGCATGGGAGGAGGGTGATTATGTGATATTTCGATGTTACGATGGCGCGATGATCGCACAACGCAAACATCCACATCAACAAGACACTAATACTTCAAACTTGCGATCTTGCGATTTGTGCTAAAGTGGTAGGGACCACTTGTCCTGCTTCTTTTCAAAAACTTTAAGCCTTCTGTTGTTTAATCAATTTCTCTTCATTTTGGTTGTTGAGGGCTTTAAACGCCCGAAATGACTGTATTAAGAAAACTTTGCTCCTCTGTAGTTCAGATCTACGGGAAAATCCTTGTTCCACTGTGAAACGACTTCACCCAAACAAAATTAATTCTCCTCTGTCATTTGTGGCTGCGGCCCATCAACAATTAATTCATCCTTACATTCTCCCATTCTTCTTTATTACACGGTGCTGCGCACTCAATCTCTGCTGTTGCTGCCTTTGTACTCTTTTCTCCCTGCTCAAGGCTTAGCAGGTGACTTTAATATTTTCAACACTTCAATTATGCATTCTGCTTCTATTCACTGTCTCTGTGTTGTCTGCTGCCTCAATTCCTTATCTGCCTTGCTTCCTCTCTGCTGCTTCTGCTATCTCTCTATTACTATCTCTGCTTCTTGTCTAATGCTACTCCTTTCTTCTCTCTTTGCCTTGTTGTTATTTAGATGCTCCTTCGTGCCACTTCCTTTGCCATCAATGACAACATTTCCGACAAATGTCGAGTTGCTAGATTGCTTTTCTGTAAGAATATTTCTTACTATATTACAATTTTCTTTTCTTGACTGACAGAAGAATATTCATACTAGATAAAAATTTCATCAAACAAAATAAGTGTTATATTGGAATTTCATTTTTTAAGAAAGACAAAATCAATTTTTTTTTCTAAATCTTTCGATTTTATTTCTTTAACAGTTCTATTTTAACTAAGTGAAAAAATAAAGATCAAAAATAAATTATCTAAGACTTCCTTTTTGAAATGCCAACTGTCAATACTAAACAAGTTTTTATTTCTAAAAAAAAAACAAAAATATTTTAATATACAAAGAAAGAAGGGTTACCTTCTATGAGAAATATTTTTTCAAAATTTGTCCATTAACAGGTAAAGAATATTTTTTACCTGATAAATCCTGTAATAGAAATGTCGATGAGCCAATTTTCTCAATTATCTGAAATGGTCATGGCCAGAGTTTTTGAAACTTTGTATGTTTACCCTTTTCCTCACGAGCTTTGTCCCACTTTAATACCAAATCACCAATTTGAAAATATTTTGAACTAACAGAAGTTAAATCAAATGAAGCCTTTATTATTTGTTGATGATGGGTATTAGTTTTTTTAGTTTTTTTCTCTTTCTTCTTCTAACTTAAGGATTTGATCTTGTCTAAGTTGAAGAGAGGAAGAAGGATTTTCATCAATGAATTGTACTAAAGAAAATGATGGTATCGTTACATTTGAGGGTAGAATTTCTTCTTTGCCATAAACTAACATGAATGGTGAAGTACCTATTGAAGCTTTTTGGTTAATTCTATCTACCCAAAGAGCAAATAATAATGCTTTGTGCCAATTATTATGATTTTTTTCTACAGTTCTTTTGATGATTTTGATAAGGTTTTTATTTGTAGATTCAGCGAATCCATTTCCTTGTGGATAATAGTTAGCTGAGTATTTTAATTTAAAACCTCTTTTCAAAGCAAATTCTATCATGGCATTTCCAGAAAAGTAAGATGCATTATCAAATATCAAAGCTGATGGGAGGCCAAATCTGGTAATTATGAATTGATCAATAAAATCTGTAATATTTTGTGTATTGACCACCTTTAATGGGATAGCTTCTACCCATTTTGTGAAATAATCAGTTGCAGTTAGAATATACCTGTGTTGTTTTGAAGAATTAGGATTTATTTCACCTATAATATCTAACCCCCATTGTTCGAATGGTTGTTGGATATTTACTGGTTGTAATGGGAATTCTACTTTCCTTTCTTTTCCTGTTGTAGTTTGACATGTTTTACATTTCCTTGTATATTCATGTGCATCTTTAAACAGAGTCAGCTAATAATAACCAACATGCAATATTTTATGAGTCATGGTATTTCCTCCGAAATGACCTCCAGCTAATCCATCATGTAGTTCCTGCAATACTTTTTCGGCTTCAACTTTTTCTAAACATCTTAATAATACATAATCATAATTTTTCCTAAATAATACATCATTTATGAGTTGATATTTATTTTCTTTAAGTCTCATAGCATGCTTTGCTGTATAATTGAGATATAATGGAGCATATCCATTTCTTAGGAAAAATTTCAAATTAGCATATTGTGATTGAGAATCATTTAGGCTTACCTCAGATGTATTTCATTTTATTGATATTTTTCAGTTGGTGATTGAGAGGCTCTAGTTAACATCCTGCAAAGACCTTTTCCTTTAACAATTTCTGGTGGATGTATTTCTACATCATATTCTTGAAGTGCAGTGACCCAATTTTCTCTCTTCTCTCCTACTTCTCGTTGTATTAATAATTGCCTTACTGTTGAGTAAGGTACTATTATCTTGGTATGTGTTTTTAAGAGAAAATTTCTAAAATGTTTCACAGATTTAAACACATCATAGGCTTTTTTTTCCATAGCTGAATAATTTAACTCAACACCTTGAAGATTAGAACTAAAAAAAGCAAATGGTGCTTCAATGTTTTGATTATTTAACTGTGTTAAAACTGCTGCATATGATGTATCAGAAGAAAATGTGTACAACACAAAAGATTTAAGAAAATCAGGAGTTTTAAGAGAAGGAGCTTCAACAATAGCTTTTTTAATTAACTCAAAATAATTTCTTTCTTCTTTTCCCCATCTAAAAATTGAATTTTTCTTGATCATTGACTGTAGGGGTAGGATGATTTGGGAGAAATATGGAACAAATCTTCTTACAAAATTAATTTACCCTAAAAATGATTGCATCAATTTTTTGTTATGTGGCAGAGGAATATTTTCAATCTTTTGAATCCTATCAGGGTCTATATGAATTCCTTTTCTAGAAACAATGAATCCCAATAATTTACCTTCTGATAAGGCAAAATAACATTTTTTTGGATTAAGGGAAATGCCATATTTTCTGCATCTTTCGAAAATATTTTTTAAGTGCCTAATATGATTGTTCCTATGCTTAGAATAAACAGTAATGTCATCCAAGTATATAACAACCGAGCTATTGATTAGTCCTCTGAAAGCTATATCCATAGCACGCTGAGATGTGGCACCAGCGTTAATCAATCCAAAATGAATATTTTGATACGCATATGTTCCCCACTTTGTTCTAAACTTTGTTTTTAACCTATCATCAGGATGTACCATGATCTGATTATACCCTGAAAATCCTTCTAGAAAACACATCAATTCAGATCCTGCAACTGATTGCAATATTTGTTCCATGGTAGGTAAGGGAAAATTATCTTTCTGACAGGCTTTATTTAAATTCCTAAAATCTATGCAAATTCTAATGTCTCCATTCTTTTTCCTAACTGGAACCATGTTTGACACCCATTTCGAATGTCTAACAGGAAAAATGACTTTAGCTTTGAGCATTTTATTCAGTTCAGATTTAATTTGACTTTCTAAATTTGGATGAATTTTCCTAAGTTTTTTTTGAATAAGCTTATCATCTGAGATCATAGGAATGGTATGCTGAATTATGGAAGTATCATATGTTTTAAGATGTGAATAATCCCATGCAAAGATATCTTTATATTTTTTCAGCAATTTGATAAATGACATCCTTTCTTCATTTTTTAGACCACGACCTAAGTTGATGTTCTGAGGTTTTTCTGGAGTACCAAAATTAATCAATTCAAATTTTAAAGTAGACCTTTGAGTTTTTGAATTGGTCACCTTTTTAAACCTATCTTTCAAATCATAAAGGTCCTCCATTTTGACTACAGATTTGGGAATTGGATTATTGTTTGTTTTGTCTTCAATCTATAAATCATGTTCATGTTCATCTAAAATTTGACCTTCATAAGCTTTGTTTGATGTAAGAAAGTCCACTATATCTGCATCATTGTTAAATACTCTCAAATTTGTTATATTTTCAGGAATGGATGGTCTGAAGATCAATTCAATTGAAAATATATCTGTGCTAAATTCTTCGGGTGGTATAAGTCTAGATGCTACATTAGCAATTAAATCAACGCTCGCGTTTTGTAATCTAAGGATTGTAGAGATATTGAATGCAATAAAATGAGAAGTAAGATTCTGAGCTAAAGTTTGATAATGTTTCAAGTGTCCAGAAATACAATGAATCATATTTCTAACTTGTTTAACTTTTATTTCAGAATCTCCATATACTTGCAAATATTTAACATTCAATCCTATAGCTTTATACAGACCTTGTATCAATGTTTCATATTCAGCAGTATTATTTGTGCACTGAAACTCGAGTCTGCAAGCTAGCATCGTTTTCTCTCCTTGTGGATTTATTAAAATGCAACCTACCCCTGCACTGTCTTCTGATTTCGAACCATCAAAAAATAGAGTCTAAAATAAATTTCGTTTTGAAATCTGATTGCTAAAATTAATACATTTAGAAGAGTTTGTTTGAGAAAAAATTTCAATTTGAGAAATAACAATATTTATTGGAAAAGGTGAGACCTGAGCATTGAATGATCCAAGGAATGATTCAGCTAAATAATTTCCTATGATATTATTAGTAAAAGCTACAGGTTCATTTGGTCCTTCTAATTCAGTAACTGTATGTTTCATAAATTTCTCACGTTCAATTCTGATTTGATTTGGTTTACCATTATATGGTAACCATATATGCGACCAATCAGTAGCAAAATATCCGTGTAACTTTTTATACCAATCCCTGCTTAAAATAAGACCATAAAATTCATGGATGTCTGTGACAAAAATATCAATCGCTTGTAGTACCTTTGGATTAGATGATAACCTGATGGATACTGACAACATTTCTCCAATAACTTCAACTTTTGTTCTATCCAATTGAACTATATGTACAGATGTTTTTTGAGGAATGATATTTAATTTTTTACATACTATTCTTGGCATAATATTTGAAGAAGCCCCTGAATCAATAAGACAATTATGAACATTTTTGTTAAAAAATTCATAAATCAAAAGAAAAGGGGGAATCTGAGAAATAGATCTATCACCAATTAAAACAAGATCATTAGAATCTACTTTGTTGGTAGATGATAGAAGTTTTCCCATATCTTTTGAAGCTTGTGCTATAACTGGTGGTTGTATTGGTTCTACAGGAATTGCTTTGAGTTCTCTAAGAAAAATTTTCTGTTGTTGTTTGAGTTTGGTCATTTCATGTAATGAAATATTTTCTTTGATATTTTTCATATCTTCAACTATGTTGTATTTGGTTGTATCTGAAACTATTAAAGTTTTAGAAGTTGTAGAAGGATATGATAAAATCGGATTTGTCTGCACAACTTTAGATTTTTTTATTTTTTCTTTAGTGGGAACAGAGTTTTTTTTCTGATTTGATATAGTTGGATCTGAAGAAGATTTACTTCTTGTAGATACAGGCATAGCTTCATTTTCTTCTTCTGTGGGAAGAATGAAATCCCATAAACTATTTAATTCGACTTCTTCTTCAGACTCTAATTCATTTTCAGAAGGTGAAGGATCTTCAATATCTTGATTAGATTCAACATTTGAAATCTCATTTGGAGGTTGAGATGTTGAATGAGGACTTTTCTTAAATTGACGAAATGATTTTTTAGCAGCTGAAGTTTCAGCAACTTGTTTCTTTATATCAATCATATCATTTGACATAGTCTTTAGCACTTTTTGAAGAGCTTCAAGGTCAAATGGATCTTTTGAAACTTTCTTTTTAGAATCTTGACTAAATGTCACTTTCTTTGTTTTCCTTTATTCTGTCTCTGATCGTTTTTCTAATGCCAAGATTCTTTTCTCTACTGTGAGAGCTTCTTTCAAGTTTTCTAAGAGAGTAGCTTTATTAGCTCTGTCTACAAAAATATCTATATTAGAAGGCAAATAAGAAATATACCATTCTATTTGTACATCAACAGTAGGTTTAGAAGCATTTGGGATTTTATTTAATAACCTGTTAAATCTGGAGTTGAAATCTTTGATCTTTTCACCTGAATTTGTTTTAAGATTAGAAAGAGCATTGATTAAGGATGCAACAGTCCTATCATCTTCAAATTTTGCAAGGAAAACTTGTTCACATGTTGCCCAATCAGTAATAGATCCTGCTGGAAGAGAGAAGTACCAGGATCCCACAGATCCTTGTAAAGTGTATGGAAACAATCTAACTACAACATCTTCATGAGCAATTCCTTTTAAATTCACGGCTAACATAAAATTATTGATGTGTTCTTCAGTAGGAAGACCATCATCTGGATTATATTTAGGTAACCATTTTTCTGGATAATCTGGAAGAGGATTAGGATTTTCTATTAATACAGCACCAGGATTCGTCCAAGGTCGATTATCCATAACTGGATTTGGATTTTGTGAAGATGTAGAAGTAGATCCAGAAGTAGGGGTAATGAATGAAGAACTTACAACTGGAACAGTACTACTTGTGACAGCACTAATTGTTTGAGTAGAAGAAATGGAAGACAGTGGAGATGTAGACTGATTAGAAGAATGTGGAGGAATGATTGAAGGAAAATTTGATGTGACTTCACTTGTTTCTAACTTAGATCTAGATATAGAAACTTTTTTGCGATGAGATTCTAATGGAAACTCAAAAGGGGGAATTCCAAGATTCTCACTTTTAGATCGAGTTAAAATACCAGTTTCTCTAAATAAAGAAGTAACACTTTCCTCAGAAGTTTCTCGGTTAACAGGTTTTTTAGCAGAAATAGATATTCCTTCTTATTGTTGAATTAAAGACTGAACTTTGGGAGATTCAGGAGTGAATTCTGAAGTAGATAGATGGCGTGATACTTCACGAGATGGTGGAAAGGTTTCTACTACTTCCGATTTCTGAGTTGGTGATCTAGATTGTGATTGGGAAGTGGTAGTATGCTTTTGGGGAGATTGACTCTTATGATGGCTTTTATTTTGAATTTTAGAATTATATGACATTCATAGTCATTCCCTCCTTCTAGCGCCAAAAATGTTGAGGCCTCAGAAATCCGTGGCAACAACAAGGGGGATAACCACCCGGTCTGGACCTTAAATTAGTTCCTTTTCCGTTTGGGGTAGTGGATCCGACTGGGTATGATGGGACCAGTTTCCCAGATTTGGTTTTTATGATAATTTATTGGATTTCTATCAAAACATTTTAGAATGATGAATTACTATAAACTAAGACAAATTTATTTCTGAGTGAAAAGCTTTGAATTAAATTTAATCTAACCCAGGGATAACATTTAAATGCGATCTAAAAAGATATCTGTTCAATCCGTGATGATGAAAATCATCATAGATTTAATAGAATTATTACTGTGTAAGATGATTCTCTTGAAAAAAAGTTAATCAAAAGAAAATGGAAAATATACCGCATTTATCTGATGACCATGTATAAAATAACTAATTTCTATCTTTATATCATACAATAGTGCGACTGATATTTCAGATAAAAATAAGTAATTTTATAAATGATTCATGAAAGCTGAGTTCATCACTAACATTCAGAAAAAAAAAATAACATACATGATAGTAGTACCAGATGTGTATTACTTTTGCTTATTGGATTAGTGATAATAGGTCGTATCCAATTCTTCAATCAAAGAGTTGTTCAAAGAATACAGAAGTGCACCAACAGTGATTCAACAAAGTGATATTTATAACTGAAACAGGTCGTGTTCCATTACTTCATCAAGGCATCCACAAACTTTACTTAGAAATAAGCATTCTTTGCAAATGTTCTTAACAAAATCTTGGACCCTTCTCTAAATGCATGAGAAGGGTTTAAATACTAAAATTAAATACAAAATAAATTAAATGATTTAAAAAAATGTAGAGGAGGTTTCAAACAACCTTTCTCTAAAAACTTAACTTAAACAAAAATCTAGGAATTTAGAACTAACAATCCTGACTTGATGGATTCTGCATTTCTTTCTGAATGTGATCACGAAGTTGGCAGATATCTAGCATTTCCTTAAGCTGAGTTGGTTGCAATATCCATGATCGAATTTTCCCCTTGAAGATAGCATTTGAGATTATCGACTGAGACCTTTTTGCTGAATCTATAAGGAATAGAAGAGTTTGCTGCTGATGGTAAGGTTTGATCAGAAAATTCCGGTAATTTTCTTGATCAAACTTATTAAATTTCTTAATCATTTCTTCCTATTGTTCTGCTCTCTATGTCCATTTTAATTCTAATTCTTTTGTTTCTGAAAACACATCAGACGTGTTTTCTTTAAGAAGTCTTGTTCTAAACAATTGGTCACATAAGAGCTGAATAAATTCATCTGATTTGTTGGTTGTCTTGGTCGCTACCTTTTCTGCTCGGATGATCTGTGCTTTCCATTCTATAAATAACAATTCTTTGTGAAGCTTATCTATTTTTGGTAGATTATCTTGTCTTCCTGGATCAGAATTTTTCCATTGAAAGTGTTCCTCAATTTTGTTTTCGAATCTCTCACATTCTAGTTTTTGAATTTCTATTTGTTGAATCATTATCTTATTAGAATCAAAATAAGAATCAATCATAGAAACTTGATGACAAAATGTTTTTTTCTCTTTCATTATCATAGTATTTATATCAAGTGCTTCTCTGATGAATTTTTCTAATTGTGATCAATTCTGTAGCTCTGCCATTGTTCTTTCTAGATGTACTTGCTTCTCATTAAGCTCTGTTTGATGTCTCAACTTGAGACTTTCAATATCTTTATAAAACTATGCTGAAATTTTATTGATTTGTTCAATGGAATTGGATTTTTCTTCCTTTAACAACTGATCCAATTCTTGTATTCTGGTTTCCTTATGTTTCAACGATATTCTAACTTCAGTTGCCTTATCAATAGTGGCTGTGGAATATGCTCCTACATATTGTGACAACTTAGTTAGATGATTAGTGGGATCATCTGAGGAGGCTTTCCAGAGTACATCAACTGATTCATATGTTGGTTTCGGGGTTGTCTCATCAATCCTTTTTCTTTTATTCCTTTTTAATACAGCCTTGTAGCTAGGACTGTAGAAAATATCCAATGATGGAATGTGTTTAATTTTTAGGATGATTTGATCTGTAGAGTAAGCCATTATGATTTCTTTTTCATGTATTGTTTGGATTCTCTGTAGAGGATTAACAGTTTCAACTATATTCTGAGAAGGCTCTGGCGTTTGAAAACTTGATGTTTGATCAGTTTTGACTTTTCCTTAGGAGTATTTATTGCTTGGGAAAATTGTTCCCATTCATTTACTAGGTCTTTTCCTTGAGATGATTTAGACTGATCTATCATGCTCTGATCCTTTTGAAATGCTTCTAAATTTGATTCAGTGCCACTGTTCTTTGCTTTCTCTTACAACTCTATTTCTTGAAGAATTTGGTCGATTTCTAAATTTTCTTTCTTAGATTGATGCAGGAGCATTAGCTCGGGAAAATACCTTGTAATTTTTATTAAACCTAGGGGTCTCATGTTTTTGAGGATTTATTAATTTCATGTAAATATTAATATTGTTTTTGAGTGATTAATTATGTTTTTAATTAATTATTTTTGAGAATTTGTAAATGTTTCCAAACAACTGGAAAACATGAGAGAAATTAGATGAGAGATATCTAAGAGATAATTAGAAATCCTAAGATAGATTTAGTTGCAAGGTTTTAGGGATAAAGATCTAGACTTTAGGGATGTTGAGAGATTTGGGGATTTGTTGAGATATTAAAGGCATTGAACTCAAATTAGATCATTTTAAATTTGAATAAATTTATGAGTCTCAAAGGCAAATATATCAAAAGTTTGAGAGAGGAAATTAGAGTAAATAGATAGTGAGGTTTGGGCAGCAGTTTGCAAGCCTATGGGCTTTTGTAAAAGGGCCATTGATTTGAATATCTGGCCATGAACAGAAAGTTTTTGTAAATTTTTGTTTTTATATACATATGGGGATTTTGACTTTCGAGCCTTATGGGTGTTGTTGAATTTGATTTGTGAATATGTTTGATTTATAAAAAGAGAATTGATTTTTTTAATTAATATCGATTATGGTTTTGGAGTGAATTAAATCTGCCTTGTTGTGGATAGCGCAATTGCATTTATGCAGAGTTGTTAGCATTGAAAAAGCTGATTGATATCAATGTTGGCCCATCCGTAGAATGCATCATTTGGTTAGAACAATGTCAGCTAGAATTAACACTGCTATTTAACTGAAGGCAAATGAATATGATTTAATACTGTTGTTAGAATGTGTCTATGAAAACTTGCGGATAGTGCACGCCCTTGTGAGTTGTATACAATCAATTACATTTGATTGGGCAAGAGAAAAAACCGTGGATCGAAAAGGTTCGAATAGCGTTGAAGATTGAATTTAAGAGCCGCACCATGCTGAAGTCATGGCCAGTTGAAAACGCAGAGTCTGTATACTATTACTGAAGATGAATATTTGACTGCATTCGATGGAGCTCAGAGTAATTAAATCAATGCAACCATGAAGTAGATCTTCGATGATGCAATCGAATGTAGTTTTCACACAGAGTTTGGTGGTTGAAAGCTATCGAATCGTAGAAGGAAAGCCAGGGCGATCCATTCAGAATTGAATTGAATTTAAATTTTGTTGGAACCCAGGGTCAAAGTAATCACAAGTGTGATTGAAGAATTAGATTGCAGAGTTGGCAAGCGGTGAGAAGGTCTATTATTGCATTGAAAATAAATCGAAGACAGATCTTTTTAAGAGGCTGAGATCATTAAAATCGAATGGCTGGCAGACGTACTGTGCGTATCACTGTTCAACAGTTAAATAATTTGAAGGTATGAATTCATATTCAGTCGACCTGTGAGTAAATTGGGTTTGCCGGAAGTTGAGTTCTCCGTGAGTACATTGGGTTTGCCAGAATATTGGGAAGTATGAGTTGTGCACCGAGGAGTTAAATGCAGAATGGAAATAAGGTTTGTCATAAGAATAGCACAGTGGTTTTATGGTGAAATCGGATTGTAGAATCCGTGAAGTAACCAGGTTTTCTCGTGACCCTGTTGAAGGCAGAGTGTATACAATTCGAGATGGAAGAATTGGGCGAAATCCTAAGTCAAGAATGGATGGTAAATGCGTTCCAAGGCGCAGTTTGTTAGAGGGACCATTAAAAAGTACATTAAACGTGCAGTCAATACGATAGTTGATGCAATAGGTTTTAAGCTGCGTAAAATAGGTACGGATTTCGGTTTATATGGGTTTTATTTTCGACTTTTGAATAGAAGGAATTATATGTTGAATAAACCGTGGAGGTTAGTGTATGTGGTGGTGATTGTGAATGTCAATCTCAGTTAAGTTTTAAAGGGCATATATGTATATTGGAATTGGAAACTCGAAATTTCTACCAAGTCAAAGATTTGTTTAAAACATTCCATGAACATTGAATTAAAAGCCGTGGCATATTTCTTATTGCGTTGACTGAATCTGAATTGAATTGCCATATGGTGAAAGGAGAGTGGCCATCATATGAGGTTGAAGAGAAAACTTTGCATCAATGAATGTTAATGAAGAGTTGTATAGAGGATGATTGAGAGTGTGTTTGGTTTCTAAATGCCATTTGAAGTGTGGGTTTAAATGAATGGAACATTGATTATTGGTTTTATGGGTTTTGAACCATATGTTAAGAAGGAGCTTTTGAAATGATGTGCATGTAATTGCCAGACTTGATATTTTATTGGGTAGTTTTTTGAGATGCATTCTAATTGCATATGTTAAGATTGAAGATTCTGGGTTTGCAGGGTAAACCTGCGTCATTTTTTGGTATCAGAGCTAGAATAGCTCTATGTGAGGATTCAAGTTTTTTTTAATTGAGTTAATTTCATGTGATGAATGAATATCTGATTTTGGAACTGATGAAGATTGCAGCACAGGGATGCAGTGCAGTTGAAGAGGTGAAGCAAGATCAACAGGATCTTGAAGGTGAGTTTGCAGATGATATTTGACTCTGGTTTGAAAGTTGTGGTTGCAAGAAAGTGAAGAAAGTCTCAGCAAGAATGAAAGAAGATCACAACTGGCATGCAGTGATGAAAGAGTCCAGTAAGGGATTCTAAGAGAGAGTGGCGAAACCTAAAGATTCAACAGAGGTTGAATGAAAAGGACAAGTGTGTTCTTGAAAGTTGCAAATGAGTGAAGCCTGAAGGAGCAGTGGAGAAATGCTCGAAAGGTTCCAGCAGAGGACCAATGATTACCAAGAGACCAGATCTGGAGAAAGAGATTGGTGAGGTAAGTGGCAGCAGGAGAGTTGTTGTTGCAGAGGCTTGGTGCAACTTATGGGTGAGAAACTCATGGCGGAGGAGATGACTATTGAAAGTCATAAAGGAGAGAGTAGAGGTTCAGAAAGAGGCCACAGTAGAATGAGGGAGAAAGATGCCAAGGCAAATGGCATATTGAAGCAGTGGACTGATGAAGAGTATGAGAAATAGAAAGCTGAGATCGCGGTTCATCTCGAGTTATTGATGGAGTTGTTACAGGAAAGTGTGAAAGACTAGAGACATGGTTGGACCATGAGAAAGACAGTGAAGTGGAAGAGGCTACAACAAAAAAGAGATCGACAGATAAACATGCAGTTAGCAGAAGAGCTGAGGAAGCTAGAGCAGATGATGAGTTACTAGGCAGATCCAGATCAGTTGGATAATGTGAACTCTTGTATTTTTGTAGCTGAAAATTGTGATGTGATTACAGGTTTTACTAAGGAGGATGCGCAATCTTGTGAAGCGGTCACAAGTATAGAAAATTACTTTGAAGAAGGAAGCAGTGATGTGTTTTTATTTGAAGTTGTTGTAGTACAAGAGAAAGTTCTTGTGGACGCTCAAGAAGAGAATCAGTCTGAAGCACAGATAGGGGAAGTAACAGTTGATACTATTGAACATTTTGATATGCAAACTGAAAGTTTATGTATGAATGCAGGGACTATAAGTGATGATGATATGCTTCAGCAATGCCACAGAAAAATTGCATTGTTGGAATATTTGTTGAAGAATTCAGAGTATGACAAGGAGATTGCAGCAGAAGGCAGAGTTCAGTATAGTGAACAAGAGCAGAACGACATCATGGAGACAGATGATGTAAGAAGAAGACTGGTTGACAGTCTTGAGAGTTCTTCAGAGAATTCTTTGAAAAGTTTGGATCAGCATACTGATGTGCTGATAGTGAAGGAGAATTCAGGACAGCATACTGAAATGCTGGGAAAGGGAGAAAAGGCACTGAGGCCTTATGATTTTTGTTCTAACAAGTGTTTTGTGAATGCAGGTGTTATTGCAGGTGTTGAAGAACATTTGACTCCGTTGAGCATTCAAATGAAGAAGAAAGACGAGAATTCTGTGGAAACATCTAATCCATGGGATGAGGACGTTATGTTGCTAGAAATGATGTTGAATGATCAGAATTTAGTGCAGAAAGAATCTCAATTGCAGAATTGGGAAATGCAGATGCAGAGAGACGAAGACAACAGAAAAGTGTACACAATGTACCAATCCAATAAGTTGCTGATAGGAGGAGGCAGAGGAGAAGTTTTCCATTGTAGAAGACAAGAGGGCATGGATGATTGGGTGGCAGTACAGACGGAGCAAGCAAGAAGTCAGCAAGTGACAGTAAAAATTGAACAAATAAGAACTGAGCAAGCCGTCTTAGCTCAGCAGACAGCAAGAAATTAGCAGCCTGAAGATTTATTGGACCGAGAAATTGAACTAATCAGAAGAATCATGTTGAAAGTGTCTTAGAGGAGGACAGCAGCAAGGAAGAGAAGTAGCAACAGCAAAATGAAGACGGAGACAGATTGTGAAAGTGCAGCGAGTGGAGCAAGACATCATAAGATATGGAGACCTGGAGAAAAGCAGCAAACGTCAGCATATATAGATGATAAGTTGCAGAACAAAGTGTGGGATCCAGGCGGACAAAGATTTGAAACGCATGATCAGGAGATCATGATCATTTTCTACCTTGGGAGTCTGATGCAGGAGCATTAGCTCGGGAAAATACCTTGTAATTTTATTAAACCTAGGGGTCTCATGTTTTTGAGGATTTATTAATTTCATGTAAATATTAATATTGTTTTTGAGTGGTTAATTATGTTTTTAATTAATTATTTGTGAGAATTTGTAAATGTTTCCAAACAATTGGAAAACATGAGAGAAATTAGATGAGAGATGTCTAAGAGATAATTAGGAAGCCTAAGATAGATTTAGTTGCAAGGTTTTAGGGATAAAGATATAGACTTTAGGGATGTTGAGAGATTTGGGGATTTGTTGAGATATTAAAGGGATTGAACTCAAATTAGATCATTTTAAATTTGTATAAATTTATGAGTCTCAAAGGCAAATATATCAGAAGTTTGAGAGAGGAAATTAGATTAAATAGATAGTGAGGTTTGGGCAGCAGTTTGCAAGCCTACGGGCTTTTGTAAAAGGGCCATTGATTTGAATATCTAGCCATGAACAGAAATTTTTTGTAAATGTTTGTTTTTATATACATATGGGGATTTTGACTTTCGAGCCTTATGGGTGTTGTTGAATTTGATTTGTAAATATGTTTGATTTATAAAAAGAGAATTGATTTTTTTAATTAATATCGATTCTGGTTTTGGAGTGAATTAAATCTGCCTTGTTGTGGATGGCGCAATTGCATTTATGCAGAGTTGTTAGCATTGAAAAATCTGATTGATATCAATGCTGGCCCATCCGTAGAACGCATCATTTGGTTAGAACGATGTCAGCTAGAATTAACACTACTATTTAACTGAAGGCAAATGAAGATGATTTAATACTGTTGTTAGAATGTGTGTGTGAAAACTTGCAGATAGTGCACACCCTTGTGAGTTGTATACAATCAATTCCATTCGATTGGGCAAGAGAAAAAACCGTGGATCGAAAAGTTCGAATAGCGTTGAAGATTGAATTTAAGAGCCGCACCAGGTTGAAGTCATGGCCAGTTGAAAATGTAGAGTCTATATACTATTACTGAAGATGAATATTTGACTGCATTCGATGGAGCTCAGAGTAATTAAATCAATGCAACCATGAAGTAGATCTTCGATGATGCAATCGAATGTAGTTTTCACACAGAGTTTGGCGGTTGAAAGCTATCGAATCGTAGAAGGAAAGCCAGGGCGATCCATTCAGAACTGAATTGAATTTAAATTTTGTTGGAACCCAGTGTCAAAGTAATCAAAAGTGTGATTGAATAATTAGATTGCAGAGTTGGCATGCGGTGAGAAGGTCTATTAGTGCATTGAAAAGAAATCGAAGATAGATCTTTTTAAGAGGCTGAGATCGTTAAAATCAAATGGCTGGAAGAGGTACTGTGTGTATCACTGTTCAACAGTTAAAGAATTTGAAGGTATGCATTCATATTCAGTCGACCTGTGAGTAAATTGGGTTTGCCGGAAGTTGAGTTCTCCGTGAGTAAATTGGGTTTGCCAAAAGATTGGGAAATATGAGTTGTGCACCGAGTTAAATGCAGAATGGAAATAAGGTTTGTCATAAGAATAGCACAGTGGTTTTATGGTGAAATCGGATTGTAGAATCTGTGAAGTAACCAGGTTTGGTCATGACCCTGTTGAAGGCAGAGTGTATACAATTCGAGATGGAAGAATTGGACGAAATCCTAAGTCAAGAATGGACGGTAAATGCGTTCCAAGGCGTAGTTTGTTAGAGGAACCATTAAAAAGTACATTAAACGTGCAGTCAATACGATAGTTGATGCAATAGGTTTTAAGCTGCGTAAACCAGGTACGAATTTTGGTTTATATGGGTTTTATTTTCGACTTTTGAATAGAAGGAATTATATGTTGAATAAACCGTGGAGGTTAGTGTATGTGGTGGAAATTGTGAATGTCAATCTCAGTTAAGTTTTAAATGGCATATATGTATATTGGAATTGGAAACTCGAAATTTCTACCAAGTCAAAGATTTTTTTAAAACATTCCATGAAAATTGAATTAAAAGCCGTGGCATATTTCTTATTGTGTTGACTGAATCTGAATTGAATTTCCATATGGTGAAAGGAGAGTGGCCATCATATGAGGTTGAAGAGAAACCTTCGCATCAATGAATGTTAAAGAAGAGTCGTATAGATGATTATTGAGAGTGTGTTTGGTTTCTAAATGCCATTTGAAGTGTGGGTTTAAATGAATGGAACATTGATTATTGGGTTTATGGGTTTTGAACCATATGTTAAGAAGGAGCTTTTGAAATGATGTGCATGTAATTGCCAGACTTGAGATTTTATTGGGTAGTTTTTTGAGATGCATTCTAATTGCATGTGTGAAGATTGAAGATTCTAGGTTTGCAGGGTAAACCTGCGTCATAGATTCAGATTCATCCTTAGATTGATCTGACTTATCAGACTGTTGCTGTGATTGACCAGATTCATTTTCAGAGCCATCTTTCATTTCTTCATGAAAAATGACACTTGGAGTGTGTTTTTCATATTCAATAACTAGAAAATTCAAAGGGATATTTTTCAATCTTTTATTTCTATATACTTGAAAAGTTTGAGTGTTTTCGTGACTGGAAACCCTTTTGACAATATCAGAAAAATTTTCGACGCCTTGGAAGAAGTCATCAAATTTTTCTTCTTATTTTATGAAAGGCCTTGTTTTGAGTTTTGCCATGTAATTTTTAATTACATCGTCTGGGTCATATAATCCTCCTGGCATGAATGCCAACTTCAACAACTGAATGTTAGGAACCTTTTTGTATAAATGGCCGATATTAGCCAAAGAAAAGGTGCCGCATTGTAGAGGGAAAGAAGGCCAAATAGCCTTTTTATCATCTTTTAGTTGCTTTGTGACACCATTGATGAGTTGATAAGCTATTTCCCTTGCAAGCAATCTATCTGGAACATAGTAGGGTAAAACATGTGGAAAAGCAGAACTTCCAAATACTTGGATATATGTGAACTTTTCTTCAACGAACCATCTACCTATAGGAATAATATCTTCATTGGCTTCTTTGGAAACCCTAGGAGCCTTTTCATTGAAAATCATCTGATACATGGGTAACATAACTCCATAGCATATTTTATAAAAATGTAAGTGGAATTTAGAGTCCCAGAGCTCTTCATGATAAATATGAATTGGGATAGGGTTTTTAATGGTCCATTTCCAACCCATGATTGGAAATGTAGAATTGAAACAGATGGAATCCATGATATAGGCAGACATGTAAAAGGGCGAAGTTTCTTCGGACGAAGCACTCCTTTTATTTCTATACTCAGTGATATGTTTGGCTAGGTAATTGGATAAAAGGTCTACCCAATTTAAGATAAACAAATTGACGATTGCGTCAATTAAGGGAACCCAATCTCTTGAGAAACTAGTACTATCAGGTTTTGCAAATATTCTACATAACATGCCAACGACATAACAATAAGGATTAGGAATTTGTGTAATTGGGTACGTACCGGATTTATCCTGCTTCAATTTTCCTTCACTGTCTTTCCATTCGTGGATAAATTTGATAAGATATGGATGTTTTTCTCTGAACATTTGCACATATCTATTATCATATTTCTGCTACGGAGTTGGAAAATGGTACATGGCTGCTAAGTTTTCCGCTTTGAAAGAACCCATAATCTCTCCTCTGGAATTCTTGAAAACTCTATCTTCAATATTTAAATTTTCGACTGCCCACCTAATCATGTTTGTATAAGGTTGAATCTTCAGTCTCACAGCTATTCTATGAATATGCGAGCATGCAACGTCGAAAAGAGTTGCATCCGAAGTAGAATCAGTGCCTGTTGCAAAAATTTTATTTATCACTCTTGGTTCTTCAACTTCAAAAAGTTTGTACATTGCTTCCCATGATGAACTACCACATTCTTTTTTGCAGACAGTGTATGAGAACAATGAAGACATGTATGTGTCTTTAGTGGATGGTACTTGAGACACCTCTTTACCCTTTTTACTCATTTTTTATTTCTTCAACTCGATAATTGATTTCCTGAGAGAAAAGTGAAATTATCATATAAGGAGTATCATGAAGATATATTAGTGATTTATTTCAAACTCACGTGAAAAGATGTCATCTATCAATCATCTCATCATAATTCCTTATTTAATGTTTCACAAGGCTTCGCATGCACTATCCATTACTAGTTTTAAAGCTGTTAAGATCTTAAATCAAATTTGATATGATATAAGTTGCTTTCACACGCTGAGATTTATTAAATGCACAAATCACAATGATTCATCATAATATTTCGTGATTGTCTCATAAAAGTTGCGAAATGCGATCTGCGCAAATCACAGATCGCAACATTTATAAGATACGTTTAAAGTCTATATTATAATTTGTGCATGATGTTATTTGTGAAAAATTAAAGTGGACGTGATAGCGAAAAAGATTTATACTTTTTCATTTATTTGCTTTTCGGGTCCGCAGCTGCCGCAACTTATATTACTTGTTTCTTAAGTCTTTACTACATAAAGTGCGATGCGAACAAAATGTTTTATTTATTTGGAAGACTATTTTAAGAGCGCATTTCGCAATTCGCCAATTTTATGTTTTATGATTCTTTTTTGAAAATAAAATATGTGATAAGCGATGCGCTTTTCAAAGAAAAAGCAGAAAATTTTATTTTCTAAGTTTTTTATTGTAAGAATTTAAAACAGAATTTCTTGTTTATTTCTAAAGGGTCCATATTTATAAAAATAAAAGGGGGGTTGTTGTACAACACAACAGGTCCCAAGCATGCACATCGCAGATTTCACTAATATGGCTGAGCCTGACATTATGGAGGAATGTTTGGTGCAACTGATTTCCTTGGAAGAGGATTGGTTCATTGCTAACTTCCATCAACAAGTGCAGAAGGCGCGCGAAAAGGCCTGGCATGATAGGCACATCAGAAAAAATGTGTTCAAGGAGTAAGACTTGGTCTTGTTATATGACAAGTAGTTTGCGTGCCACCCAAGGAAGTTCAGGAAACATTGGTTAGGGCCATACGTTGTGAAGGAAATTACTAATGGAGGCATGGTGTGCTTGGATTCACTGTGCGGTGAGAATCTTCCCGGGTATTTCAGTGGAAGCCGTATGAAGCCATATAGGGATGATCCAGTGCCCACCAAATGACTAAGTGGCCAAAGTATAAGAACCGAGTGGTATACACGTGGTACATAGGAAAGGTGCAGACAGGTGCGACAGAAGTGCAGGGGTGATGCGTAGGAGAAGAAACTAGCCATTGGAACAATGAAACTGGGTGAAAAAGTAATTATATCGTTTGATGGAGCAGTTTTTATGCATTTAATGAGGCGATCTTACGGTATTTTTGACCATTTTTACAAAGGTAAGTTGCATTTAATGAAGATTTGACCATTTTCACCTTGGATTACCTATAAAAGGAAGGGCGTGAATCACAATTGGTTCCTTTGATTTTTGAGTACATTGCGCCTGGAGCTTATACATGATTTGTGCTGTAAATTTTTCTGTAAGCACTATGTGTTTGGCCGAGAGACCCCATCTGACGTGAGAAATCCTGAATTTATCTTTCAACCAAGAATGACAGCTACCAACCCAGAGAGCGTGCCTGCTGAGGAGAACTCTGTGCCCCTCACAACATTAATAGATCCGAGGTTGGACGAGGTCCATGAAGTGATCCCTAAGGTTGAATAAGTCGTGTCTATGCCGGATAAAGGAAAAGGAAAAATATCGAAGTGGTCATCCTCGAAGCCACATACCTCCCCAAGGAATGTGACATCCCCACGTTAGGCTACTGAGGATAGGTCACCTATCGGTGACCCTTCGAAGAGACCAATGAGCACCACTGATGAGGTTGCACTCGTCGAGCCTATCTCATGGCGGTCGCCATATGTCAAGCTACGTAGACCCTCAATGCGTGCGCCAAAGAATGTAGAATCAGTGCGAGACTAACTTTAGACACCTCTAGTCCCGCAGGTATTTCCCCTTGGTGAAGATGTGTTTGGAAATATACCAAGTGTCAAGTTCGATGATAATGATTTGGCGAACGAGGAAATGTTCCCTGAGATGGAACCAAAGTACTACTTGGGGAGTGTACTCTATGATGATGTGATGAAGGTTGAGCCAATGCCATGGGCGCACGGGTTAGGCAACGCTGAGATCCTAATTTTGCAGGATTCCATATTTCGGGAGGTACCCTATCACCTCTATCTATATGCGCCAATTGTTAGCATTGGTACATGGATGTTTGTGGATCCAAGGATGCATTCCAATTGACGTCCTGATGATCCACCAAATCACCGCCCTACCCAGGAAGGGGTCTCATCCAATGGCAGGTTTTGGAAAAATCAACGAGCTCAAGGTTGTGGCAAAAGTAAAGAAATATTACAAGGTCAAGTGGGACAAAAGGAGATTCTTGGTGCAAACAATTGCAGACCCAGGTGTGCGCATAGGAACCTTAGTCCTAGGCTTCAAGTTGATGCACAAGTGTCGACCAAAGGTGGTCCCTTAGAATTTAATTGCGTTGGCAGGCCAATGTCAGAAGTGGGTCAGCTACAACTAGTTCCCGTGCCTCTGTGAATAATTCCTGGAAAATGTGCGCGAAGCGCAGGAGCAGAGGAAATATTTTTTCTACTCTTGGTTGTTGTTACTCATTGTGTTGATAGCATGGAAGACTCCAGCGGATGCATTCCTCCCTGAATTGGAGCCTAGCGGATGCGAGGGGGCACGCTACGCCAATTTGTAGGATTCCCCCAACCCTAGGTGGGTGAAGGAAAATAAGATTTTTTGGGTTCTATTTGAGGGCGAGCTAGCTGCTGCAATCCACTCGCAACCGAAACTATCACCAGAAGTATATGAGAAGTACAAAATTATCGTCGTGTTTTAGATAACAATGCACCATGTGCAAGTTAGGGCGTGCAATGACCTCGTGTGGTATAACTTGCCTTTCATGGTGACTGAGGTGGAGGCTGACCAGGTCATTGCGACCTGGACAGAAGCATGGAAAGTGGGGCTCGGCTCCACCCAACCTCTTACAACCTCTACTTCAGTAAAAGAAGCAACTCCAGGAGATAAAGAGAAATAGACCGAGCCACGCATTGAAAAAGATGCCGAAACAAGTGCATAAAAGGACGATGAGAAGGAGACTAAGCAGGAAGCAGAGAGGGATATCAAGAAAGACCTTGGAGGCAACACTGATGTGGAAACTGGAGGCCTCAATGGGTTAAATGGTACTGGTGCAGAATCTCTGCGTGACACTAAGCATGGCGCAGAAACTCCCAAGGGTTCGTGAAAGAAGCGGAAGGGATCCAAAGCTGGAGGTGCAGAAGAGGTCACTTTAACTGAAGATGACCTAGAAAAAATTGCAAATGTAGTTGCATCTGCCTCTGAAGACAAGTGGACTGTCATGGAAGAACAATAAAAGGTTGTAGTCGACGCATTGAAATCTTGTTTGCAGGTACTCCAGCTGAAGGCCGATAACTTACAAGCGAATGTGAATCAAGTGATCATCTTGGAAGGCTAACTTTGTGGAGCGAGGAATTTATTTTCTTTAAGTCTCAAGTCTTGGTTTGTCTCAATTTTGTTTGAGTCTACTAGTGGAAGATTTTTATTGGGTTTTCCCCTTTATAGGGGTTCTTCCCTAGCTGAGTGCCTAAATATTGTGTCTTTTTCATGTTTTTGATATTCTTTTGTTTTGGAATTTGTCTTGATGATGGAAAAAATACTAATATGATGAAGAATAATTAAAAATACATCACAATAACTTGTCAAGTTAAGCTAAATCATTTGAAGAACCCTAATCTAAAAGTTAGCCTATATTTCTCAACATTTTTTCTTTAAGTTAGATTTATTTGGCCATGCAAATACTTTTCCATTAATAAATGAAAACTCGAAACCTTTTTCTTCCATATCTGAAATGGATACAATATTCTTCTTCAATCCCAACACATACAACACATCTTGTAGATGAATGGTTTGACCAGAATCCAAATATAAATAAATAGAGCAAGTCCCTTTGAGAGGATGAGTAGAATTATCCCAAAGTATAATATTCAAAATAGACTCCCTCGCAACCAAATTTGATAGGATTTCATGATACATAGTAAGTGTCTAAATGCCTCGTTATCCACCAGATAACTATCAATGTTATCTAAAGATGAGTTAGAAAGAGCAGAAAGAGATAGTATCCAGATTGAGTATTAGCAAAATTATCAGCATATCTTGTGTTCTTGGACCTCTTTTGAGGGTGCCAATTATCTTAAACACTTGCATGGGAAACATGGTCTCTTCCTCTCCATATATTGTTGGAGTCTCTATTATATCTATTGTTGTTGGTATTGGGCATTTGATCACTTCTTCTTTCAATACAATCTCAAGCTATGTGGCCATAGTTTTCACATCTATAGCATTGGACTTTGGACAAGTCCCTTCTATTATTTTTGAATGTTGGAGCTAACTTCTTTGAATTCCATTTGGAAGTTCTTCTTTTCCCTTTTCCTTTCTTGGCATTGGTTGCAAATGTTGTAGGCTCTCTTTCTTCTTGTCTATGAATTCTTCCTCTGGAAATGAGCCTAGATGCTTCTTAATGGAAAGAGCTCGAGAGTTCATCAAATGAAGGTAGCTATTTTCTACTACTAATGTTTGTGATGAATGTCTACCAATACATGGGAAGTCCACCAAGGGTCATCTCCAACAACTCTTTGTTAGGTATGATTTCTCCAATTGAGAGAATCTCATCTCTTATTTGAGATATTCTCATGAAGTAAGTTGTTATATATTTTGACTTGGACATCTTGATGGCACAAAGTTGACTCTTCAAGGGAATAATGTGGCTCAGATTGATGACCTCATACATCCCAATCAAATTTTCATACATCTCATTTAAATTCTTCAGCTTGGACACATAAGTAATGAGATGATCTCCAAGATAGTCAATGATAACATTTGTAGCCTTTATCTCAGCCTTCTTGTATATGGATTTGATATTGGCATTGGAATTCTCAGGAGGTTCAGCTACCTTTCCCTCCACATACTCCATCACATCATTCTCTTCAAGGTTAAGATCCAACCCATCTCTCCATGTTGCAAATTTGGAGGCATCAATCAGCTTCTCTTCAATCTTGAAGATATCGGTGCCATTTGAGAAATATCGGTGCCTACGCGTGTCTCTTGTGGGTAGATATTGAAGCGAGTTTGGTGAAAGTCATGAAAGTGCACTCGGGCTTTCTGATTTTCAATTACCCATTCTTCTCATCGAATATGGTGGACTCGTTGGAAGGAGGAATTATAGTTTTTTGGCCAACCTTTGCCTCGGAATTATTGGAGTAATTTACCTTTCGACTTTAAGTTTCAATTTTATGTGTAAACAAGTATGGTAGCCAGACTACGTTCTATTTCTTTGCAGGATCTCATGGGCTCATGCATGTGTGGTTATGCTCATTTTTCTTTTGGTTTTTCATCTTTCCCTATAGAAATAGAGAGGGGTGGAGAGAGATGCGACCATCCTTTCCTTGTCCGTGCGCAGCCGACGACCTACCTGATGCATGAAGTCGTGATGTACTCAATTAGTAGCCTTAACTCGTTGTTTAAGCCTTGTGATGTACTCAATTAGCCTTAACTCGTTGTTTAAGCCTTGTGATGTACTCAATTAGCCTTAACTCGTTGGGAGTCGGGCTTAAATCTCACTAAGGTGCATATCTCCTTATCATTTTCACCACCTGAAACTGCAAGCTCAGGAAAGAAGAGAGATAAGGGTCGACCATAAGTGCATTATTCATCAGCCTGGAATAACACTTCTTGGTACCACTATGCTATGACCTATCCCGCTGAGGTGGATACGTTTGGATTTATTAATTTGAACCCACTGGCAATGCCAGGAACGACGGCCTGGTGTATGAGTCGGTAGTGCGGGGTATGGCCCCATAATAAAGAAAAAAAGAAAATAAATAAGCCGGCCAATTCCAACCCTCTCAATGCCATAACAGCCCACTCGGCCTTACATGACCTCCTCCAAGGAATCATTTCTCTAATCGTCCAAGTAATATTCCAATTCCAGAGATCCTGCCGTTTCACCCAATAACCAAATGCTTTATATAACAATCAATGAGTCTCAACCTTTAAATATATATAAATTTTAAAATGATTAATATTTAACTACAAAAGAAAGAAAATATATCCATCACTGCTGGAGTCTCTACATCCATAGAGTATATATAAGGAGGAAGCTCCATAAAGATGTCTAATTAATTTCAAACTATATAAGAATTTGATTAAAATATAGAATAGTGAGAAATTTGCATCTATTAAATTTAGCTTTTGGTGCTTTTGATTCTCTATTTTCATAGAGAATAATTAGAAAAGAATTTTGGTAAAATTATCGAAGTTAATTATAAATTAAATAAGAATTTTCTAAGGAACTTTTATCCTAAAAAATATTATAATTTTATTATAATTTAATATAAAAATTATAGGAAAGTTTAAAATAAAAGTAAATTTTGATTATAATTATAAATTGATGATGACTATGATTAACTTCTACTAAGACCAATATGACCTGTGAGCCTTAAAAATGTGAAAAATTAATTAATTTTTTTAATATATTATTTCTATGTTAAAAAAGATTGGTAGTATGATAAAAAAATTTAAAATTAGATAAGTTGGGAAATCTAAGAGAAAGTGTGTTTCATCTTCAACCCTAGTGACAAATATTTTCTTCCCATGGCTAGACCAATGCCCAATTTCACTACCAAGATCATGAGAATTAGTAATTAAATATTTGTAATGTTGATTTTCTTGTTAACACTAGTCAAGATAGATAAATAATTATGGTTTTCATGATTCAGGTTGATGAATTCCTTATAATTTCTTAGTTTCCTTTTTCTTTAACTCTTTATTACCCCACAAATTCTCCTTAAATTTGGAAATAGTAATAATTTTATTAATTAAAAAAATTTCATATGAACAAGTTCTAGATAAAGTGAGTTGTAGTATTCTTTTGGCATGTGTTACACAACATTTTGTCACTGTCCCTGCAATCCCTATCCCGCATATTGGAGGATCATTTCTATGACTAATAAGAAGTGTCATGCCTTGCAAAGACCATCATTGCATCCCTTGCCATGAGGACAACATTCCTTCTGTTGACAATTTCCTGAGCAGACTATCAGAAACACATGTTTTTGCATTGGTGTTGGTAGACCATTATGCCCTTGCGCCAATGAGGAAGATTAACACTGGGCCCCGTGCCCATTGGAGCTCTGTCCCAATTAGCTACCGGCGCCAAGCTATTTTTGGAATGTTTTTTTAAATATAGAGGCGAAGTTTCTATCCTAACAACATCGTGGGCGAGTCAGCCTGAGTGGTTCGACTAAATAACTACGACAACCATCCTTTGGCCTCTTGTTTCCACCTTTTGGGGAAACCTCCTAAAGGATAAGGCCTTCCTTCCACCATTGTAGGGATCCCAACCTCTTCCTCTCCCTCTATAAATAAAGCTATCTCCCATTGATACACTAGATGAACACTCATTGTTGAATAACTGAAGAGAATTGCTGAACATTTTTCTAGGAAGATAGAGCAGAAAGAGACCTTTGTCGAGAGAGAGCTTAGGCTTGTGTCCTCGCCTCGTCCCAATTCCCTGACAATCCTTCGAGACACGCTTCGACTGAACTCATTGAAGGAGGCTGTGACGTCAAGGCTCCGGTTGTAATCTCTTTCTTCTATTTATATATACATGACTATTGTCTGGTTCTCATCTTGTGTTAATATGGTTTATTTTACGCAATGTATTTAGTCCTCCTTGACTGAATAGTTAGCTACGAATGAAATTATTGTCTTGTATGTTACTCTTGTCTTTGATCTTTGTGCAGAAATACGAGTGCCACTGCTGAAGGACCATGACCTGTCAGGATAGAGATCAAGAAGCCGCCACTACTACAGCTGTGACAACCGCGTTGGACTCCAGGTAGGATCATCTATCCCAACCTATTTCATTCATTAGCTAGGAACCTACACATTAGCTTGTTCCCTTGTTTCTAGAACCACTCTAGGGATAAAGGGATCGTCTCTGTCTGTCGAGAGGATTTACCTTTCCAACAAGTTAGTGACTCCACTGGGAATCAGTGTGAGTTTTTTCATCTCATTTCTCATTTGGAATTAGCCTTGTCGAGTCAACTTCGGTTGTTTGATTGCTTGTCTGTCTTTTGTGGTTTGTTTGATTTTTTAGGATTCTCCTGTTTAGCTCCAGAGTGTCAATATTGACCTCTACTCACTAGTTCTTCCCTCCTCCCATAGTTATCTGGCTTGGCATGGGTTTTCTTTGAACAGTCGCACCAATTGGCGCTTGTTGCCTTTGTTGCAGTAACACCAACCCCTATTTGGCACGGATTACCGCCTCACGGTCACGCGGAATCCTGTAAGGTTTGGTTTGACCTTCTTTCTGAGTTTTGGTCAGTTGTGATTGACACTAGGTTGTTTCTTTAATTTGAAATTGGTCCTTTGGAATTGTTGTGACTACTGTAACCTTGTTCTTCTCAGCTGTTTGTATGTTGTCTCATCGGTGAAGTTCATAGCCCTAGGGTTTCTAGGTGTCTTTTGCTCAATGAGCCTTCTGATTGAAGTTCGATTCTTTGTGATTGTTGTCAGTTCGATTCCCTGATCGATTGTGTTTAGTCTTTCTTGATCCTTTGTGTTTTGGTTTATTGAATGATTACTTTCGTTTTTGTTTGACTCTTTATTTTTTCACTTCGAGCATATATCACATTGCTCTTTTGGGTCATTTTGAAAGATTTCTATTTGTTTTAAAGAGTGCATCATCAGTTTGAGTGTGTTTTTATGTCTGTATTGCTTCTGAATCATTCATTTTAGATCTCTACATTAGCAGTACCCAAAACTAGTTTTCGCTTTTATTTTTTATGTAATTAGTGCATTTGTTTGCTTCATTCATTCAAAAAAAAAAATTCATTCTTTCGTTTGCATCGAAAATGAAAAGTTCTTTTGCATAGCTAGCACTTGATGAACTAGGAAAGAGTTTTTTGTTTTTCGTTTGGTTGTATTAGATGCATTAGTGGAATTCTTTGTATGATTTCATTGTTTGCTACTTTCTGAAAGATCTCTATCCTTCTCTTAGTTAGCATTCATCGAACGGAAAATGGTGTTCTTTTGCATATAGTGTGCATTTAGGAAATTTGAGATAAAATTCGATAAGGCCTTGAAACTGAAACATTAATTCAATATCAACTTTAAAATTAATTCAATTAATCTAAGGAATCATTGGAACCTAACGCAAAATTTTTAGAGGTCTAGGCTAGTGACGTGTTCTGGCGTCGTTAAACCTAGTAGTTGTCGTTTGCCACCTGGCTTAGACAACACTAGTATGGACTTGTGCTCCCCGTACCATCGCGTATATAAAGGGAGACCCTCATAGGTTCAAATCCTTTATCCATAGGAAGCTAAGTCTGCCACCCTGTAATTGTGATACACCGAACACAACATTCGGGGAGACTACCTGCACGTACGTTAAGTCCTTGGTCATTTTTATTTCATTTGATCACCAAGGTGTATATGGAAGTTCACGGAAACTTTTTATACCCTCTTGCTTAGATTACCTAAGTAGTCATTCCCATCTTTTCGTGACTCTTTAAAAAGTGAAGAGATCATCGAGCTCTTTTCCTTTCATGCTCGTTTCAACCTGAAAGTGATAGAGTCACCTTTTGTCTATTTCTTGATTCTCAAAATATGAAACGAAAAAGTTGTTTTGTTTCAATGTCTTAAAATATTAACTGCCCACGAAATATTCCTGGTTAAAGTTATCTTCCTTAGTATTTTATTTTAGGGTTGTTTCTAATTGCAATGTTTCCAGAGTTTACCAACCAAGGAATCCCCCCCAAAGGGAATCATGTTCCTTTTCTTGCTTTTGGGAGTGTTGGTGCTCCTTATATGGCAACATTGTCCCTTCCTAGGTTAACTATTTGGTTATTCTCGACCTCTGTGGTGTCAAATGTTCCACCCACTGTACAACGACCCTCTCCACTCAAACTACATCATGTCAATTATAAGGTGGACCTCTCCCCTTCATCGCCTATTTCTTCGTCCTCCTCTTCTACTTCTCCTGGTGAAAGTCTAGATTCTAGTAACCAGGTGGCTAAGAAGAAGAAGAAGAAGATGCAGAAGAAGAAGTCAGATAAGAGAGAGGCTAATTCTGTGGCTATTATGCCTCAGACACCTTCTATTGATAAACCATCCAACCTTCCATGAAAATTCAAATCCCCTTGCATGTTGCGCAATGGTGACCATCTTCTTCGAAATTTCCCTAGAATTCCTAAGGTAATTGAAGTATGGTCCAACGGTTGTCCTCTATTGCCTTTGGCTTCTAGAATCTGTCTTGGTGGCACATCTTCAACTAGCAATGATAATATTCATAAGAAACAGAGTAAGATTACCAATCCCTGTAAGTTGTGTGAAGGGTATCATCCCATTCACCTTTGTCCATACATGGATAAAGCCAAGAGAGTGTTGGAAAACCCTACTATTTCTGCACCCTACCTTCCAGATGGTTACCAAAAGCTTTCTTTGAGTCCTCCGCTAGCTGATTCAATGATCGGTCAAGAGTCATCCTTGATCGATCCCGCTCCCTCGGAAATTCAAATTTAGGAATCTGTTCCCGACCAACCATTGGTCATGGAATCGATCAATCTAATCCTGCCTATGGTTCATTAGGTCCTTTCCATCGAGAGCGGATCTCATCCCCCTCATGTTATTCTTCTTTCTTCAGATTCCTCAGAATTGGAGAAATATCCTCCCGTCCCTGTCACTCAAGAATGTTCTCTTCCCACTCCCATGTCTATGGTCCAAGAGGATTCTCCTCTTTCTCTGGTAACACCAGGGGATGACCGTCTCAGTTCAATGGTACCCCCTCCAAGTAGTTTGGTCGATTCCTTCAATTGGAGTCGATTTGTGGGATATTTCCTTCTTTCTTATGTGCCTTTTGAGATCACAGTAAAAGCCTTCGATATGGTCATACCTAGCATGATTATTGATGAAGGTGCGTCTATTAGTGTTCTGTCTTCAACTGCTTGGCAATCTTTTGTTTCTCCACCGCTTGTGTTCGTTACACAGAATCTATTGGCCTTTAACAGAGGAATCAATCAACCATTAGGTATCCTTTTGAAGTGGGCTATTACTTTGGGAGGGAAAACCATCTGTATAGACGTAATGGTTGTCCCAGGCCCCTTGGATTTTAATTTACTCTTGGGGCACAACTATGCTTATGCCATGGGTGCACTTGTCTCCTCCCTCTTTCGTGTGATCTATTTTCCACATGAAGGTCAGATCATGACCATTGATCAGCTTTCATTCTTTGGTCTGGAAGTGGTAGCTAGCCCACCATCATCTCTACCAAATTTTTATCTGCCAGCTGTATCTTCCTCGCCACGTGTTAATTATGTGGCCACTTGTTCGTTGCCCTCATCCAGTGATAAAACCATCAAGAATCGTTTACTGGGGGCATTCGATTGTGATTTCCAGGACGTTTTTCTCCCATCAGATGCGAACTTCTTGGAAGCCATGACCTCTTATTCATTATGGTAAAAGGTTGTCAGAGCATAGTTCATTTTATTGTGTCAAGCTCCTTATAAAATGAAACAAGATCTTACAAGGATAGTTCGTATTCTATGTTAACCTCGTTAAAAAATGAATTAGGTCATAAGGATAGTTCTTTTAATGTGTCAACCTTGTTAAAAAACTGAAACATGTTCCCATTCAATTCGAGTCTTTGATCAGATCTTATAAAATCCCAGTCGAGTCTTTCTCTGATATCGTAATTTGAACCTTCACTCCATCTGATTTTCATTAACTGTAGTTGGACTGAAGCTTGGGGGGCATGTACCTCGAATTGAGAATTGAGTCACCATGCTGGGGGCATGCCCGTTTTTCAAGCATAGTTTACCTTTGTTTCAAGCTTGCATAAAAATGAAACCAATTTCAAGCATAGTTTACATTTGTTTTCGAGCTTGTATAAAAATGAAAACATTTTTTTGGCTTGTGTGCTTTTTGAATGTTTTCCTACCTTTTGGGTTGTTACTTATTATGCAGAATATTTAACTGATACATTAGCTAAAATTGTATTAGGTATTTGCATAATTTGTAAAAATCATCATCACATGACAAGATCCATATAGGAAAATAGATGTATATATATATATCGAATGTTTGCATCAGTGTGCATCGTAAAGTTTAAAAAATATGTGTGTTTTTGTTACATCCTGAGACATCATGTCTCTCAAAAATATGCAGAAATAAAACCTAGGTGTCTACTCGGCGTGACGCTCATGATAACATGTCATTGCCCGTACAAGCCACCTTAGAAAGCAGTGAAATTGGTTTGACACCCCGGTAGTGTGTCTCTAGTATTCACAAGGAACATCTTCGAATCATGCATAATCTGGGATCCCACAGGAGATTCCCTCAAAATAGTGTATGATTTCCTCCTCCTTGCCTTCCTCACCATGAGGGGAAATATCAAAGTCGCAAGGAATCTGCCTCGCTATCGAGGACATATGTGCAAGTATTTCTAGGCCAACATCTGCATACATGGATTCAATGTCAGAACATACATAACTAAAAAATCATAACACTCATAAGAATAAAAAATGAGTCTTACCAAGTACTTCATCCCAATCCTCTCCTTCGAGGAGTAGGAGGTTTGTATCACTAGTGAAATATGTGCCAAAGTAGGTCCAATCCTCCACAACGATCAACTATCGGCAGAGCCAATCGAAGAATTCCGGTCTCCAAGACATCTGTTGACCGCCCCCTGACCTTGGCATCAGAGTTTCCCAATAGGCCATCCGTGGTTCCTGTGCTGGTGGTGTCAGAACTATCACCTCCTGTTGCTGAAAGATTGGTAGTCGTTCCAGGATGAACGATACCAAAATGGACCTGTAATTGAACTTCTTTAGCTTGGTTTTCTTACATTTTTTCAGTTGACGTTTCATGTTAATTTCCTCTGCCTTTTCCCAGTTGTAGAGGGTCAATGTCAAGTAGTCTACAGGAAGAAGTAGATGTGTCTTTATCACTTCGTGCGGTGCTTGCGATCCAGTAGCTCGTGTGATGGTGTGTAGCACTACCTTTAGTGCCAAGTCCGGAATCGTTTGAATATCAAATTTTCTGCTTCCCGATCCTTTCCTTGCCCCCATACACACTTTGTCAATCACCATAATCATGTTATCCATTGCGGGCTGGGTGCTGATCAAGATTGGTACTACTCCCCTCCGTGATAGCCTTGTTATGAAGTAAACGTCAGAAACTTCGATCTAGAGTTCTTGATCATGAATGATGAAATTTTCCTTATCAACATCTCAGATACTAATTAAGTATTGCAACAGCTCCAGTTGAGCTCTGAGGCACAGTGTCATGAAGAATTATTTCGATTATTTCATTATGTTATTTCGAGAAATGGATTTTACGTGCGTCTCTTGTGCAGCGACAGGTTTTTAATGCAACATCGATGAAGTAACGAGTTGTATTTTATACTTTTTCGAACTCAGTAAAAACACGAAAAAGTCACTGATGGAGTCATCTATCAGCTCTTTTCTGACTCTCTAAAATTGATAAGATTTTCGAGACTCTTTTCGTTTTGAACTCGTTAAATGGCTGTGAAACGATATCTACCTAGTATACGTTTACCCCTTTTTCGGGCTGGGATAGGTTATTTACGAAAAAGGAATACCTTAGCCTATCACGACTAAGAGGTTCTCTCAAAAATCATTTTCTACCTTTTCGGATCTGAGGGACTATTTATGAAAAGGGACCTATTGGAGTTTTCTTTTCAAACTCTCTAAACATGAAAAGATGCTAAGTTCTTCCTTTGTCAGACTCGTTAAACCTTGATGACATCAGAAATCATCACCATGACGTACCTGAGTTCCTCCTTCCTAGGGCTCGTAAAATGTACTAAGATGGATTTGTACAAAGGAAAAACTTACATTACAAGCATATGTTATCCCCTTCAAGCTTATTTTTAAAAAATAATTGGGGTACTCACCAGAAATGGTGAGGGAAAATGGAACCAGTTTTTAGTTGTGTCGACAGTATGTCGCTCTTGAACATGACACTCATCTACATTCGTGTCGGGTTGGGGACATCTCATTTCATCATTTTTTCCTCCACGGGTTTGGGTAATCTCTTTTGACCTCTCATCTGCTCTTTGCCACATCATCATGACCTTAAATCCCTTGATGTCAAATACTGCCAAATTCAGGGTCATGTCGTTGATATGTTCAAGAGAATTTTTCCTTTGTAGTTTTCAACCTCCCTCTGATCCTCTATTCGGTCATGATTCACTATCATCATGTTCCTCTGTCTCGTGTCGATGATGTGGGAAACATTATGGCCCTCCTTCGGTAGGGTCACTTCCTGTCGACTTTAGCTCATTATCCAGGAAGTTTATCTAGAGACTCCCTACCGGTACCTTGGAGCTTGCATGCCTCAATGGAAAGTTCTTCACATTCGACGATAGGTCCACATCATTGGCCTTCGATTAAGTGATTATGTGGGTGTTCGACGCCATATCACTATTCACATTCCATGAATTGTACCTATTGTACCTTGAGATCCATTGTTATTATTGGTGGTTTCTCTCGTGCCTGATAACAAATTTCATCATTGGCTGGTAATCAGGTGACTTTCTTGCATGTTCGACTTCAGCTCACATATTCACATGCTTGAATTTTTACGTGTTCAAGTCGAGATGGAGCACAAGACCCTGGGTTTTTCCTAATAAGATCCATGCTGCGGGATATTGTAGTTTATCATGACTTATTGCATGAATATTTTTGGATGGATGCGACCATACTTGAGTCTATTTGTTGATCCCTACTGTTGGATGGCTGTGTCCATACCTTGGATCTCAGTTCTTATATACTCTATTATGGATGGTTGTGACCATGCCACATGTTCATGTATCAGAGAATTTAGTTGTATTTGTACTTTCAGGTCTTCTGACAGTGGTGTTTTATTCGAACATGTTCTCGTAGAGCACTTCACCCCTCCCTCTCTCTCGGATCTCATGCTTTAGGGGGCATCTGTTACACAACATTTTTTCACTGTCCCTACAATCCCCATCCTGCATATTGGAGGATCATTTCTGTGACTAATAAGAAGTTTCATGCCTTGCAAAGGCCATCATTTCATCCCTTGCCATGAGGACAACATTCCTTCTGTTGACAATTTCCTGAGCAGACTATCAGAAACACATGTTTTTGCATTGGTGCTGGTAGACCGTTATGCCCTTGCGCCAATGAGGAAGATTAAAACTGGGCCCTGCACCCATTAGCACTCTGTCCCAGTTAACTACCCACGCCAAGTTGTTTTTGGAATTTTTTTTAAATATAGAGGCGAAGTTTCTATCCTAAAAATTTCGTGGGCGAGTCATCCTGAGTGGTTTGACTGAATAACTACGACCACCCTCCTTTGGCCTCTTGTTTCCACCTTTTAGGGAAACCTCCAAAAGGATAACACCTTCCTTCCACTATTTTATGGATCCAAACCTCCTCCTCTCCCTCTATAAATAAATCTATCTCCCATTGATACACTAGCTGAACAATCATAGCGGAATAGCTGAAGAGAATTGCTGAACATTTTGCTAGGGAGATAGAGCAGAAAGAGACCTTTGTTGAGAGAGATCTTACGCTTGTGTCATTGCCTCATCCCAATTCCCTAAAGATCCTTTGAGACATGCTTCAACTAAACTTGCTGAAGGAGGTTGTGATTTCAAGGCTCTGGTTGTAATCTCTTTCTTCTATTTATATATACATGACTATTGTCTGGTTCCCATCTTGTGTTAATATGGTTTATTTTACGCAATGTGTTTAGTCCTCCTTGGCTGACTTGTTAGCTACGAATGAAATTATTTTCTTGTATGTTTCTCTTGTTTTGATCTTTGTGCAGGAATACGAGTGCCATTGTTGAAGGACCACGACCCGTCAGGATAGATATCAAGAAGCCACTACTACTACAGCTGTGGAAATCATGTTGGACTCCAGGTAGGATAATCTATCCCAACCTATTTCATTCGTTAGCTAGGAACCTACACATTAGCTTGTTCCCTTGTTGCTAGACCTGCTCTAGGGCTAGAGGGATCGTCTTTGTCTGCAGAGAGGATTTACCTTACCAACAACATGTAATATTAATATGACATGGTATTGGCCCATGGTATTCTAACAAAGCTTATTTTACAGCTTGAATGGGCCTAATGGTTAAGAGCATGTGTTTCCTTCTAAGAGGTCACAGGTTCAAAACCAGAGGGGGGTAGAGTATGTATGCCTTCGTAGGCTTAGCAGTAAAATCACTACGTGGAGGTAGGTCCCTTGTCCCACAAACAAGGGGGTCTCATACACCACTTTGGTGTCTGGCTTGGACATGACCTTAAAATTGGATAATAATAATAATAATAATAAATTAAGGATCCCCATGGTAAAGCACTAATAATTTTGTTACATGTTTTTAAATGTATATATGTTTAACTTATATATTTATTATTTTTATAATTAACAATAGAAATGATAATGACAATAATAATGATTTAAATGAAGTTATAATATAGTTATTTTTAGTAATTATTTTGTTGTTTATGATTGATTGTTGCCTATTGAAATTTATCATCCACTTAATTTATATGGTTGAGCTAGTACTATTTTTATTCTGCAAGATCATATTAATCTTAGGGGTTTTGGCAAGAGATAAAAGCAATCTTAGGAAACATTTTGACTTTTATTGTAACAATTTTACTCAACTCAACTAATAACATAGCTAAATTAAAAAATAAAAATAATCAAAGATAACACAAAACAACAATAATGTTTTTATCATAAATATCATTGGAATGGAAACCTTACAAATGTATTTGGTGCATATTATACTGGAAACTATGGTTAACTAAATATATGTTTCACATATCATTACACCATCATTGGTTAATTGGTATTGACAATATTTACAAATGCTAAGGGTTGAAGTTATTTTCATATAATATATTTTTCCTTCCCACCGCCTTAACATATATTTCCAGTCCTCGACTTTACCATTTTTTTGCATCGGTCATCGATTCATATATCATGGATCTTTCTAGAGTCTCAGTACCTAAATATGGTAGTTAGTTGGTGGGATGTGTGGCTCATTTATCCACCCTTGATATCTTTACTGATGATCGAACAATCCATCTCTCAGAGCAGGTGGTTAGGGCAATGGAAGCCCTACCCCCTCCCTCATTTTGCCAGTCATTTTCTCTGACCTCTTACTCGGGTAAAACTATGCATCGAAACTATTCTATTGGTTTCAACCAGCATCTTGCCCTTGAAGGAATGTTACGGTATGGTAATCTATTTAAACACTGTTGAGTTTTCATGCCTACCATATTTCCACAACTCCTTTAATTTTTTTGCTAGGGTTCGATTATATTTAGCTTCCACTGTATTTTTTCTTGATTTTCTTTGATATTCTTGCCTTATTGTTTATTTCTGTAGGCTGTAGGTTGAACTTATTATTTATTCCAAGGGTTAGGACCTGGAAGAAGATACTCCGATAGTCCCCTCTCGGCATCACACAGGTAATTTGTTTTCACAGAGATTGGCCTTATCCTTACTATTTTTGGATTTCTCCTGAAACAGACCTGTAATATCCTTTTTGGTTGCATGTCCTCAATGCAAGGTTTTCATGGTCATGGTCTTCTCCGAATCCATTTGGATCTCTATGCAGGTATGTAAGGCTTTCTTACCCCACTTCTTCATTGTCTCTTCTTTTTAGCGAGTAGCTGAGGGTAAACCCTCTTGTGATGTCTGCAAGTCATCTTGATGATCATTTGGTAATTGTCGCTTGGGAAATTCACCCATATAATATTGGGGATTATGTTGTTTTTATTTTTAAAGTTTAGGCATCCTAATCACTACTATTTTTTAGGGGTTTTATTTTTATATGCTGGAAAAGATATCAAACCCATTTAATGGAAGTCTGATTTTGTAATGTATTAGATTTACGAATTTTCACTTCAGTTCTCCCGTGGCTATAATTTCCATAATAGAGTCTTACTATAGTTCAATTATGGTATTTTTTCTATATATAGAGACATGGTCTTCAGTTTTGAAGGTTATTTATCTAAATGTTGACTACATTATATTCGTATTTTATATACTAAGATTTTGTAAGAAATTTTTTGTTTTGACGTCATTATTATACATAGTTCTGTAACTCTTAATAAGTCTTGTATGGCTCAACACCATTTATCTACTTAGCTTCTCAGTTAGGGTTTTTGTGCTGATTTTTATAGATTCAAATTTAATAGGTGATATTTATTTTATATGTCATATGCTGGCTCTGAATTGTTTCCGAGTTAGCACAATTTTACTTTTGGTTGTTATGTGTGTGTATTTACGGCTTATTATCATGTGTGGTTGAGAGTATAATAGAGAAACAAAGGAATAAACCCATGCCTTGGTTCCCCTGGACGAGGATTTCAACCTCTTGTAGGTATTTATCAACTAGGTGTTCATATGGTTAACCATCTAGCACCTAATTTAATCATATACAACTACCTTCCCATTACCTAGTTAGGATATTTGGCTCTCTAGTTACATAAGACCATAATGCCAACTTTCTCCACAGACACCCCAGACCACAACAGGTCTTAAAGGATTCTCAACCCTATAAACCTCTTTTCATTCTTCTAAAGGTCTAAAACTTCTTGGTAATAAGAAATATTATGATTGAATAGTAAATACAGTTCCCTGTTTTTTCTTGCAAATAAACATTTCTTCTTAAAGATAATTTCAATGTGTTCATAATTCAACGAAGATTAAATTTTAGAAAAAAAACAGTACCACGGTTTTACATAGAAAAAAAATGTTCGCACTGCTCATATTTCCTAAGAAGATTAGTAATTTCCTCCACATAAAGAACTCATCCAAAGCTATAAAGATTATTATCAACATGCAGTTTTAATCTTAAAAAAAAAATTCGTACCTACAACTTCACAATATAGATTCTTTGTATCAATATTAACACATAAATCTTGCATAAATATCTTTATAGGTGCGTAGAAATAATTATCTCAAAATTCATTAAGACCGAATCTGGTCCACCAAACCTTAAGAAGGGACATTACATCCACTTATCCCCCTGAGCTCTTTTCTAGATCTAGTAGACAACATTCCTTTTAGAGATAGCAAAGTTAGACATAAGCACTCCAGTACAACATGAAATTCCTTGTTTGTAGCTAAGTTTTCCACTAGCTCATGTCCAGCTCTGGATAACTTTTGGGCATTAATCTGCACATTACTCAGATTTATTTCTTCTCTCTCTTTTTTCTTAATAGAACCCCCTTATTTTCACTAAGATATCATTTATCTCTAGAAGATATGGTAACTGTCTCTACTTGCTTCTGACTACTATGGAAGTTAGGATTCATTTGTTTTCCATTGAGCCTTCTTAAATTCTGAGTGTCATTTCTCAAAATAGAATTTTTATTATATATAAGAAAAAAATAAAAAAATAAAACAATATCCCAATTTACTGAACTCTACCAGTTTTTTATCTCAGTAAAACTAAATAAATCTTAAAGTAAATGTTTGGAATTAAATATCTTCCGAGGTGTCACATCTCCCCCCCCCCCTTAGGCAAACACCGTCCTCAGGGTTTATTTCTACCCCTGAAACAATTTAGGATAAGCATGTCTCATAAAATCATCATCTTCCCAGGTGGCCTCGTCTGGGCTAATGTTCTACTGGACCTTAACCTAGATGATAGCTCATTTCTGCAATGTTGTTTCTCTACAATTGAGTATGCGCAGAGGTTCTACCAGGAACTCCTTGTCTGGTTCGACCTGTCTATCAGCATTAAATTTACAATTAGTTATAGTTTAGGAACTCAACAAATATTTTTTTCATTCATATCCATAATTACTTGGATTTCTTGCCAATTAATTAGATGTCTTGGTTAAAACACATATTTATTTAATAAGGAAACGTGAAATACATTATTAAATTTTAAGTCGTTGGGAAGGGCAAGTTGATAAGATACAAGGCCTATTCCTTCCAACACCTAGAAGACCCATAATAACGAGGTGCTAGCTTAGCAAACCCACCCCACTATCAGGTACTTTTAGGTTTAATTCATAGATATAAATTATCTCCCACTCATAATTCCTTAAAATTTATTTTCTTATTTGCATACACTTTCTGTCTATCCTGGACAGTCTTCAAGTTCTACCAAACTTTCTTAACTTCTTGATCCATCTCTACCAAGCTCTCTGGTCCTAATTTCATCTTGTCCTCCGGACCGCCAGAGTTGGTAGTCATTCGACACCTTCTACCGTACAACACCTCATAAGGACTCATCTTTAAATATTCATCATAGTTGTTGTTGTAAGCGGATTCGACTAGGTGAAGATACTCTTCCCACTTAGTTGGTCATTGCATCACATACATACACAACATATCTTCTACCACTTGAGTCACTCGTTTCGTCTGCCCATTGGTTTGAGGGTTATAGGTGGTACTGAACGGATTTTGGGTACCTAATCCAACAAAAATGGATTTCCAAAATGAAGAGGTAAATTTTACATCTCTGTTAGAAATCACAACCTTCGGCATGCCATGCAATCAAAATACCTCTCTCATGAATATATGCAATATCCGTATCTTTATAAGTGGTTTTAATAAGAATAAAATGAGCATCCTTACTCAATTTATCCACCACCAACATGATGGAATCCCATTGTTTCTTTTTCTTTGGTAATTCTATTATGAAATCCAAATTAGTTGTTTCCCACTTCCACTCAAGGATAGGTAGAGGTTGGGGTAGGCCAGGTGGGTGCTGATGTTCTACTTTAACTAACTGACATTCCGTAAACTTGGCCAAATATTTAATTATATCCTTTCACATGTCTGGCCAAAAGTAACTTTCTTGAATGTTGAGAACAAATTTTAGTACCGAGGATGAGCAACATACAGACTACAATGAAATCCATCCAATAAAATTTGTTTGATATACACTTGATTTGGAACATAAACTCTACCTTTGAAGGTTATAATTCTTTTATTATTTATTCCATATTCATTTTTATTACCCATATTTTGTGCTTGCTTAGCTTGCTGCCACAAAAAATCATATTCTAGGTCTTTGTGGGCAACTTTTTGAAGTTGCTCCGACACATCGAACTCAATTTGATAGTACTGAATTTCATATACACAATGCACCTTCCTGCTTAAGGCATCAACTACACGGTTTTCTTTTCCTTTCAGATGTCTTATATCAAAATCGAATTCAGTCATTAGTCCACCTTGCCTGACAGGCGTTCAAATTAGGTTGTTTAAAGAAGTTGGTTAAACTGCTATGGTTCGTCAACAAGAGAAAAATATTTCCCAATAAGTAGTGGTGCCAAACCTTCAAAACATGTACCAAAACTTTAAGTTCCAGATCATAAGAAGAATATATCTATTCATGCTCTTTCAATTTACATGATTCGTATGCTATTATCTTTCCATCCTGCATAATAACTCCTCCAACTCCCTCTTGACATGCATCAATGAATACCACAAACTCCTTTTCCAGATCAACAACTTTCAGTATTGGAGCTATGGTTAGAAAATGCTTTAACTTCTCAAAACTATGTTGATAGTCTGAGGTCCTTTTAAAGTTTCTCCCTTTCTTCTGTAAGGATGTTATGGGATAAGAAATTATAGAAAATCCTTTGATAAATATATGATAGTAACCTACCAATCCCATGAAAACCGGCTGTCAGAAACATTCTTAGGAACAGGCCAATTCATGATTGTTTTTATTTTTTCTGGGTCGACATCTATACCTTTGGATGAGATTACATGCCCCAATATTGTATTTGATCCTTAAAGAAGTTGCACTTGCTGAATTTAGCATATAAATGATGTTTCCTCAACGTTTGAAAAACTATCCTAAGATTATCTCCATGCTCCTTAGCATTCTTGGAATAGATAAGGATACAATCTATAAATATTAAAACAAATTTTTCCAGGTATGGATGGAAAATCCCATGCTTTGGGCTCATGAAAGTGGTCAGTGCATTGGTCAGCCCAAAGGGTAACACAACAAATTCATAATGTCTGTAGCATGTTCTAAATTTTTTTTTTTACATATATCCTCTTGGTTTACTCTAATTTCATGATAACAGAATCTCAAATCGATCTTGGAGAAAATGGTAGCACCCTTGACATGGTAAAATAGGTCATAAATATGAGGTAATAAATACTTATTCTTTATAATCAATTTTTTCAAATGTCTATAATCGATACATATTCTCAGTGTTCCATCCATCTTCCAGATAAACATCGTTGGGGATCCCCATGGTGACACACTAGGGCGAATATAACCTTTATAGAGTAATTCTTGCGGCTGCATTTTGAGTTCTATTAGTTCAGGAATACTCATACAATAGGGATTTTTTGATACAGGAGCTACTCCAGGAATTAGCTCAATTGTAAAATCAATTTCTTGTTTTGGGGGCAACCCTGGAATATTTTCTGGGAATACATCAACAAATTCCTGAATCACAGGAGTGTCTCCTAATGAGAGTGTTTTGTCTTTGGAATTATGTACCCCACCTGAACAACATAGATCAAAAACCCTTTTTCTCATGCTTTTACCTAGATGAGAAGCGATGATAGGACATAACTTAAGGGTTTCTTGACCCCCTGAAGTTCTTTCCTGGACCCACTTTCTGTAAAATAACTGATGATTTTTCCTTAAAATTCACCAAGGACCAATGTCTTTCTAGCCAGTCCATTCCTATAAGTATATCATAGGATCCTAATTGCAATAGAAACCCCAATGAGATGGACATAGAAACTCTGAGATGAGTGGAATTACCTCTAACCACCCCAACCCCCATCTCCCAAAATACGAATAAGGGTGTATATTTCATGAAATTTGCAAGGAGAAATGTGGTGCAAGAGGTTGGAAACATTGGAAAATAGTTATGTGAAGAAGGGGGAGGAATGTAAATATGTGATCCATGTTAGCCAAGGCTAGCTGACGTATGTATTTTTCCTAATGGAATATCTTAATAAAAGGAAGTTAAAAATATGAGAAGTACGTCAGAAGAGTGTACCAACCCTTAAAAAGAATACCTTTACTTGAACATTATTAAAAAATATTTAGTAAATAACTTATCTTAAATTCTAGTAATTGAAATTCATTTTGAAGAAGAACAAATTCTATTGTTCATCAATGCACTAATGTTCATTAATGCACTAATGTTGATTGAAATTTTGTCCCAAAAAATCATACTAGCAAAAGAGAATACCTATGGTAAATTCCCATTATATAGGCTCTTTTCATTTAGAAACAAAGCTAATTAGATAGGAAAATTAAACCTATAAAGGGAGGGATGTATCTAGAAGATGGGATGCCAAAGACAACAATTCACACCTTAAAAAAAAAACCATGGATCATGTTTACAAAGAAAAAAATAGAGAGAAGAGAGAGAGGTAGGAGGTTCATGAATATTGAAATGGGATTCTAATAAGAATACAACCTAGCTAAAAAATTCTTAAGACGTAAAGAATGGAGGTGCATGGAAGTTAGGAAGAAGGTGTCTTGGTTCCCAACTAGATAGATAAAGAAATGTTTAAGTGAGGGGCAAGGCCTAGAACCACACCATCATGTATCTTCGAAACTATGGATATTATTAGATAAAAATGGCTAAAATTGGTGTATGGTTGAGTCAATTTTCAAGGAGAAACTTTTCACACGAGGGTGGAAAACATTAAAAAATAATTTTATATGCACAATTTCCGTATATGCACAAGTTTTTCATATGCACGAATTCCATTTAGGTGCATATCTTCCATATATGCGCATATCTTATACATATGTGCATCTTCCATATATTTTCATATCTTATAGGTATATGTGTGCATATACATAAGTTGTGTGCAACTTCTGTAATACAGATATACGATAGTCTCCATATATGCATAGCTTCTGTACATGTGCATATCTTTTATATATATGCAAATTTCATATATGTGCATACCTTTTGTATATGCACAACTTCTGCATATGCCCATATCCTACGTGTATGTGTAACTTATGTATATGTGCATATCTTTCATATATGAAAATCTATTGTATATGCACATCTTCCAGATATGCACATATTTGGTAGAAGCTCATGCGCATATATGGAAGTTTTATATATAGAAGAAATTCAGATATACTAAAGAAGCACATGCGCATATACAGAAGTTTTACATATAGAAGAAATACACAAATACAAAATATGTGCATATACGAAATTAGATGCATATATATAGAAGCTACACATATATGGGAGATATGCATATACATAATTTATGTGCAACTTCAGCCACTGTATGTGTGCACCCTCTGTATATGCGCAATTTATGTATATACACATTTTTTGTATTATGCACAACTTCTATATATGTATATATCCATTTGCATATATACAAAAATTGCGCCTATATAGAGGCTAAAGTCCTGCACATCTTTCGTATATGCACAAATTTCGTATATGCACATATCTTCCATATATGTGCAACTTATGTATATGCACATATCTTTTGTATATGTGAAGCTTCCATATATATGCAACTTTCATATATGCACATATACGGAAGCTATGAAAGCTATGCATATACAAAAGTAGTGCACAACTTTCATAACATGTATATACAACAAACTCCATATATGCAGAACTTTCGTATAAGAACAACTTACGTATATGCATAAATTCCACATACATGTATATATTCCATATATGTGCATCTACCATATATGTGAAACTTTTATATATTCACATATATGGAAGATATGGACATATACAGAAGATGCGCATATACGAAAGATATGTGCATATACTAAAGGCATGCATTGTATACGAAAGATGTTCATGTAAAAAAGTCACAGAACTTCTATATATGCACATTTTATATCACATATTTTCTGTATATGGGCATATATTCCGTATGTATGAAATTTTCATATATGTGTATATAAAAAAGTTTTTCACATACATAATATATGTGAATATACAAAGGTTGAAGTTGTGCATAGGTATATGAATATATGGAAGATATGCACACATACATAATATATGTTAATATACAGTAGTTGCACATTGTTAGTGCATAATTATGAATTACAGATAAATCATTCTTCCCTAGATAGGTGCTAATCTAGAACAACATATTAAAGACTATACAACTAATTTTCCTAACTAAGAACAAACACAAAGAATGGATTAGAGGCTTACTTGGAATCCAAGCGCTTCCAAATGATTCCTTCTGTTGCTTCCATTGTAGCTTCAAATTCTAGCCGGCTTTGAAAAATATTTCTTGCAAGAATGAACACTAAACAATAGAAGATAACAATAATACAGATGTTTATTCAAGTTAGTTTGCTAAATCAGTAAATCATAAACCATATACATCAACTAAGCTCTTGCAATATGGAAAATCAAAGCCAATACAGATTCATATAGGGAAAAGTAAGCTGTACCCTTTATTAATAATAGAAGGAGAGGTTACAACCTAATGACTGATTTAGTGTCACCATCTCCAGCAACATCCCAACCTCATCACAATGCAGATATCTCCAGTAATCTGCCACTCAAATCAATCTCCTCAATGAAAAATCCACCAGCATTTCTCTACACAAATTATTCCTTCTAAAACACTAAGATCTGTGCTCAATTTATAGAGGAGTTGAAGGTATTTTTACAATCAATGACTTTCCAATAATAGGAAATACATGTTCCCAATCTTGTAGATGTCAAATGGACACATGGATTCGAAGTTTGACACATGTGAACTCTTCTAGAAGGCACTGGCCAAGTGGAGATTCTGGAGCAATGAGAATTTCACTCCAAATGTGACCAACGCACCATTAGATGTCGGGAAGTTCTTTGCAGAGCAGCCTTGCATAGGGCTACCCGTATGCAATGCACTTAGTCCCTTTAGAGGCAGCGATGGTGAGCTCTCATATGATATATTATAAACTTCAAACTTTGGAAACCTTTGTAGATGAAAGTATTTGATTGATTTTTATTGTTCTTTTTCTTAGGGCATGTAGCAACTAAAATGTTAGGGGATGATAGACCCTATACATTGGTCCCAGAGATGATGCCCAGTTAACTAGGTCATTGGGAATGATACCCAAATTGTAATATTCCCAATTAGCCCAAGCTAATGGGAATATTATATTTTTCCTTGTTTTGTTTTGCACTTCATGTTGATGAATAAAATGTAAAGGAGGACATGTAAAACTCATGAAAATAACAAAATAAATCAGTGCCTGATGTGAACATGGCTAAATCTGGGCCATCTTATAAAACACACTTGAGTGTGGAAGAGGTTGATCACTTGACCAAGTCAACATGACCATATCTACAGTGCAGTCTAGATGCATTGAACCTCCTTGAGGCACAACACAGTTATAGATGGAGGTTCTACATGTGAAAGGGGCTAAACTAATGAAGTGGTTTAAGGTTTGACAAGACTCCAATCTTATAAAAGGAAGAGGAGGGCAACATGAAGGGGGTTGTTGAAGATATTATTTTTTGAAGGTATTGTCTGCTGAGACATCCCTTATTGGGGGTTTTCCTATTTAGGAATCCCACCTCCTTCCTTGAGAAGCTCTTGGAGGAGCCTTCTTTGTCTTGTCCACTATCAGGCTTGGGCCAAGCTTCACCTTAAATCTACAGTGCTGATCTTGTTGAGGGTTGGGTTGTCCTTGTGAGTTTCAGTAAGTGGAAATCCTAGATATGCTCAGATCGAGATTATACTAGTGCCTCTTCTCAGTGAGTGTGTACTTTAACCTCCTGGAAGAGTGCATTAGCTAATTGAGCTTTAGTTGCATACTTTAGCATTAGGAAAAATCATTCTAAGAGCCTACAACATAGTTTCTATCCCTAAACTGCGTTATTTGCAAGGTTGCAGTTGCCGGGTGTTTTGTCTACATTTTGGAGGAGAGATCTCTGGTGTTAGGATTCTTCCTCTCACTGTGGTGATCCATGGATTGGCCATACAATCCATGTTAGTTTCAAATATGATCTACTATTCTATTATATGATTCAGTAATTTCTGAATATTTCTGCAGATCTGCAACTCTAGATCTTAGATCTACTCTCTGTATTTCATGATTTACACAAAACCCCAAGGGGAATGTATAGATGATCACTTCTTGTACACAGATCTGAATTAGATATATATTTTTATGTGCAGATCTGATCTAGATTTGAGTTATAATATACTGCTACTTCAGCCCCATAAAATAACTCTTTCAAGTTTATGCAGACTTTTCTTATGGCTGTAGCACCTCATTTCTGAGGATTTTTCCTGTATAGTCTTATTCTTTCTCTTGTACAATGTATGGGCTGTAATGTAAATCTGATTTGCTATTATATATATGATCTTTGAACCTCCATATCAGCCTACTACTTTTCTTCAGTGGAACTACGTTATTTTCTGTAGCAATCTTTGCATATAGCTGCAGCCCCTCTCTTTGGGTGTTTTCCAGATAGACTAGGTTGTGGGAGATCTGTTTAACCCACCTAGTTTGATTTTTTTTTTCCTCTCTCCTTTTCTCTCTCCAGGAGCTGCAAACTCATTTAAGTGCACTGGATTCTCAGGAGTGCATTATTTTAGCAGGGTTGCTGTGCAATCCCTATTTTGGGATATTACAGTGGTATCAAAGCAACTTTCCTTGGCTCAGCCTGTGAGCTTCAAGAAACATGTAGTATTCTCATGGGGAGAAGGAGATATGCAAGAGAAACTAGAGAAAACCATTTTTGTCGGGAAAAAAGAGGTTCACAAAACTTCTATCCCAAGCTCTGCAAGGTACTAGAAAAGACGTTAGAGAAATGAGGAGGGAAGAGCAGGAAGATCCCTCGACAAGATCTACAAGATATATACATGAGGAAAGTCCTAAATCCTCATCTCATGGATATGTGCACTCAGCCATATCACCAAATATTCAACGTTCTGTCAGTGATTTGTTCATGAAGAGGAAGAAAGGAGGTGTGCCCAAGAAGGAGACTCTTGGAGAGTATTTGGGGGAATATGAAGCCCAATCTAAGGAGTTCAAAGATAACTTGAACTTCCAAGGGTTCTGCAAGATCAAGGAGGACAGAAGCACAAAGGGGAAGCAGCATGGTGTGGGTAGATTCTTTCTATCTACTTTTGATGAATCACCTAAGAGTCCAGTTAGGGTTTGGGTGGAGGATCTAAATAACTTTGTGCAACAACATCAAGTTTCAGAAATTGAAGTCATCAAAGTAGCAGCACTGAATTTTGAAGGTAAAGCATATGCTTGGTGGTTGTTTGAATATTTTTCCTTAATAAATGCAAATACACCTACTTATGAAAAGTTTATTGAAAGATTAGTAGAAAGGTTTGATGAAACTTCATGTGTAACATCTTCTATTGAAACTATCAAACCATATCAAACAAATATTTTGCATGAGTTGGAAGGGTCTATAAATCCAACTCCATTTCTGAAAACTATGGAAGAGGTGTTACACAGTATTTTGTCACCGTCCCTGCAATCCCCCATCCCACACACTGGAGGGCTTTTCCTGTGACCTGTGAGCAGTGACATAACCTGAAACCACTTTCATGGCATCCCCTTGCATAAGGAAAACATTCCTCTGAAGAAATTTTCCTCTGAAAAACCCTAAAAATAGATCTTTTAGACTTGGCATGACTAGCCAGTTCAACCCTCGCGCCAATGGTGGAAATCCACCATAGAGGGTGCGCCAACTGGCGCTCTGTCCCTGTGTCTCATTCACACCAAGCTTAATAAGGGATGTTTTTTAAAAATAAATGGCAAAATTTTGATTCCAACAAACTCCTGAACGAGTCACTAAAAGGAGTTGGGTGGTTTGGCTCCAGATCTCCATGTATGGGAAGTGGTTTTCCACCTATCATGGAAGCTTCCTTAGAGATAGGGCCAATCCCATGATTATAGGGATCCCAACTCCCCTTCCTCCATCTATAAAATCTTGCTTTCTCCCTTAGCAATCTAGCTGAACTTGTAGGAAGGAAACTATAGCCAGATAGCCTTTGAGAGCCAAGCTGAGGAGAGAGAGCTATGTCTAGATTCCCGATAGGCTTCGTTGAGATGTGCTCTGCTGTTAGCCCCACCGAAGGAAGATCAAGTGTCAGAGCTTTCGGTTATAATCTTTCCTTTGTTATTTTAATGATAAGCGACTTTGATTATGGTTCCATTCGTGTGTTTATTTTTTTACGCAATGAATTATATCCTCTCTGACTGATGTATGGTTACATGCTTTAGATTTTACATTGTATGTCATTGCTTCTTTTCATGTGTGCAGGTGTTCGAACGTGTCAAGCGGAAGGATCGTGATCTGCCAAGCGAGGGACGGGAAGCGTCAGCCTTTCTTCAATGACCACTGCAGAGGATTTGAGGTAGGCAATTCGTTATGATTTTTGTCATTTTGTAACTAGGAACCTGTGTCTTTGCGTGACTTGATTGTTGCTAGACCCGATCTGCGCTAGTAGGGATTGCCTCTGTCTACAGAGGGGATTTACCTCTTCAACAAACTAGTGACTCCACTGGGGAGTTAGTTGGAGTTAGTCTTTTTTCTTTTGGTTTTTTTGGCTTTTGATTGATTGATTTTCTCTTCTGGTTCGCCTCCTTTGGTGTAATACCCCTGTTCAACCCCCAGAAGACTTGATCCAGTCTCTGTTTGCTGTTTTTTCATTCCTTCCCATAGTAAAATCGTTTTGCGCAGTTTATAGCTTAACAGTCATGCCAAATGGCACCTGTTTCTAGCTAGGCCCCCATGCCAACGCTGTTTTGGCGTAGATACAGCCAAACAGTCGCGCCAACTCTGTTTGGTGTTAGGGTTTGCTTGTTTTTGAGCCCTCTGAGTTTTATTTATGGTCATAGTGTCATTTTTATGAGTGATTGAGTGACTTGAAGTATTTTTTGACTATTTTTGACCCTTGTCCTCTGGTTTTTTTTCCTTTACTATCAGTTTTGCATTCTAGCCCTTGGGTTTCTAAGTGCTATAGTGTGATGAGCCTCTCGTGGGAGTTTTTGGTTCTCGCTTTTCCAGTCAACTTCATTTTCACTTCTTTGCATTCGTTTTTTTGCATTCCATTGTATTATTGTGTCAGTTGAGTGATTTTTCTCTTTTTCATTCAAGTTTCGCTTTACCTCATTTCAAGCCTAGATTACACAGTTTGTGTGAGTCTTTTTTAGATTCTTCTTCGATTTGAGGGATTTCTTCATCAATTTGGGTCTTGATTGTGTGTGTTTGCATTGAGTGAACTTGTTTGTTTCATCTCTCTCACTGTCATCTCTCGAATTGGTTTCTCCATTAGTTTTTCATTTCTTTTGGTGCATTTGCTCTAAAACATTGAAAAATACAAAAACAAATCTCTTTGCATTTTTGATTAGTTTAGTGAAAATTGAAAGCTTTTCCGCATTATTAGTGTTATATGACTCTAAGAGAAAAAATTTTAGTTTCATTAGCGTGCATTAGAGACAGGAGTGGATGTTTTTGTGATCATTTTTTTGTTATTTGGAAAGCTCTCAACCTTCCCGTAGTTAGCTCTTCATCGAACAAAGGGATATATTGTGGCATGTAGTGTGCATTTAGAGGATTTTTGAGATACAACATTCGATAGGGCTTGAAATTGAAACATAATTTAAAGATCAACTATAAAATTTATTCAATTAACCTAAGGCAACATTGAAACATTAACAAAATATCTAGAGGTCTAGGCTAGTGACGTGTTCCGGCGTCATTAAACCTAGTAGTTTTCATTCGCCATATGGCTTTAGACAGTGCTAGTACGGACTTTTGCTTCCCATACCGTTGCGTATATAAAGGGAGACCCCACTAGGTTGCAATCCTTTATCTGTAGGAAGCCGAGTCTACCACCTTTTACTCGTGATACACTGGACACAACATTCGGGGAGATTACCTGCACGTACGTTAAGTCCTTGGTTGATTTCTCTTTCATTTTTTAACCAAGGTGTATATGGCAGTTCACGGATATCTGGTACACCCATCTGCCTAGATTACTAGAGCTATCATTTTGATCTGTTCTGACTCATTAAATTTGAAAAGATCATCAAGCGCTTGTCCTTTCACGCTTGTTTCCAAATTGAAAGAGATAGAGTCATATTTTACTCATTTCTAGACTCTTAAAACATGAAATGGTAAAATTTCCAGTTTCAATGTGGTAAAATTAATCACCTACGATCACACGCCCATTTAGAGATTGATTTTTCGGCATGTTGTTGTTTGCCTTGGTTTTGCCCGTGTGTCTTTGTTTTGATCTCTTCCTCTTTTTATTATTGTCACAGTGGTTGAACCTTCAGTTTTGTCTACTGGTAGTCCTTACACAGACGATTCATCAGAGGTCTCTCAGTCCTCTGCTGAGAATTAGTAGCCTATTGTATCCGAGTTTCTCTACGAGGGACCAGTTATATCTGAGCTTCCCTTTGGTGGACCAGTTGACTTCAATTGGCCCTTGTCCAACGCTTGGTTTGGATTTGGAGTAGGGGAAAATTTCCCTCCTCTTACATCGGGATCACCTTTCTTGGCTATTGTTATACCTCCTAGCCCTCGTTGTCTTTTAGAAGATCTTGCAGCAGGGTCAGATATGGACTCACCCAGTCCTTCTCCTAGTGAGGAAATTCCTACATCTGGTGAAGATTACCAACATTTTCCAGAAAACATCCCCGAGTCTTCTGTTATGTCTTCACCTGGTCCTTCGCTTCCAGCTGGATATAGGTCTTTAAGTCAGTCATGGCCACTGTGGCCTCTATGGGAATATTGACTCCATCCACGAGGTCAGTTATTCCTTCATTAGGGATGTCGCCATCGACACCTCTCACGGCATCTCCTTTCGTTACATCAATACCTATTAGACCTACTTTCTGCATGGTTGCGTCTACACCTGCTATCACTACTCAGTCAACCAGGACCTCGTCAGTTCCTGAAGACATTTACATAGCTTCTGCTATTCCTGAGAATATCTCTCCTGAGGAGTATCGGTTGTCTTTACAGCCGTCAAATTCTGAGGTTGGTCAGTCCTCTCAAGATCTCAAACATCCTTAATTTTCCCATTATGGACCAGATGGTACCTCGATTTATGTGTTTCCATATCAATATGATGAGCAGGGAAACCCTCTTCATTTTCCTGCTCCGGAGGCTTATCAGTATATTAACGGTTTTCTGTCTGCCCAGGCTGGGCAACCTTATAACCCACAAGGACAACCATTCCAGGGACAACCTTCGGCCCAGCCAGGTTAAATATATGACTCGCAAGGACAACCCTTATAGGGGCAACCTTTGGGCTAGCAAGGATTCTTGTATGGTCTGCATGGGCAGTCCTACAATCCTCAAGGTCAACCTCTATAGCCTCACTATGTGGTCCAACCAGGGCAACCTCAGGGACCCACAATCCAATCGGGGTATCAACCCAGACCGTTGTACGGTCCTTGGGTGCAAACCCATCCTTCTCAACCTTTGGTGCAACCTCAACAACCCCAGTTTCCAATTGGTCCAAATGTTGCACAACCAGGGCCATCTTATGGTCCTGTCACAGGTCAACCTGGTTATCAGGCACAACATGGCCCTCTCCCGCCATCAAGCCAACCTGCTCAGTAGGGGCAGCCTGGTGTCCTTCATCAGCTAGGTCAACCTATTCAACTAGGGCAGCCTGCACAGCCAGGTCAACCTGTTTAACCAAGAAAACCTGCACAACTAGTTAACCCTACTCAGCAAACAATCTATTCTCTTCCACAGCTGAACCCACCTGTGTTCCCAACTTATCAGGCTCAGCAGGGTCCCACTTATCAGTAGCCGGTTCGACCCCAAGGTGGCTATTACCTTCAAGGTCAATCTCGATCGGTTTAAAACCTGTCCCAAGGTTCTAGTTATTACCTTCAACAGCCAGACTATACTTATACTTTGCAATCAAATCCATACACTACTCAAATAGGGCCCACGTATAATCAAGGTCAGTATCCCGGTTATCAACCCCCATACCCTGGTTATCAGCAACCGTATCAACCTAATTATACGGCTTATACCCCCTATGGTCAGAATGCTCTAGGACAGAACCAATGGGGGCAGAGTTATGCTCAACCAGGTTGGAGTACAGGTACAGGTCCTTATCGGGGACCTGGAATGCCTTTTAACCCTTAGTTACCTTTCCTCGCCACGTTGGAATTACCGGATGTATCTAAATTGACCAATGATCTGATTCTTCCTAGTCCATATTGGCCTCTGGTTCAAAAAAAGGTACCTAGTGACTGTCCCATATTTGAAGGAAAATCTGGAGAAGACCCCCAAGCTCATGTCATGACCTACCATTTATGGTGTTCTTTGAAATCTTGGGTGGATGACTCAATCTGTCTACGTCTTTTCCAGCGCACTCTTACCGGTGCTGCTGCTAAATGGTACATAGAAATACCCCGTGGTATTTTTCAAGACTTTAATAATCTAGCTATGGCGTTCCTGACACATTTTCAGTTACCGGTTCGTTATGAAGCCAGGACGCATCTCCTTACATCTCTGAAACGGGACAAGGCCACTCATATTTCAGATCATATTCATGAGTGGAGACATCGTCATCAACTGATCAAGTTTGATATTCCTGATCAGCTTCTAAATCACTGGTTCACTACCTCCTTTGTCAACAAGATCGCTCAAGACATTGCTATGGGGGCATGTGTAACAGAGGAACAAGCCATTGCTCATGCCCAGTACCTCGATTTGGTGTACTCTCAGTCCAACACGTTATATGATATCTTTGTTGATGCCCCGTGGCCAGGGACCTCTAAAGCACCACCTACCCCGTCGGTTGATGGTGTTATTGGTTCGGTCTCTCAGACTCCTTGTAAGTCTTCTAATGGGAAGTAGAAATCGAATTCTTCCAACAATTCTGCTCCTCCCTCTTCTCCAGATTCTGGTAAAACCGCGTAGGTCAATTCCGTTCAGGCCAATCCTGCGGAAAAGGATTCCAAATGGAAGAAGAAGGGCAAAGGCAAGGCACAATCCATTGCCCCGAAACCAGAATCCTCTAAACCACGTTCTGATGATGGTTCACAACGAAAACCGAAGTACCCTTGCCTAATCTGTGATGAAGACCACTACACCAAGGATTGTCCTCGACGATCCGAGGTTAGTCAAATTCTTAGAGGCTCTAAGGGAACTTCGACAGTTCTTAAGGAACCTTTTGCATCTCAGCAGACCCAGATGGTCGAGCAGCCTTCACCATCTACATCATTTGGGTCCCAAGTTTTTATGATGAATGGTGCTGCACCTGTTTCTATTGCCACTTGTTCGAAGGATTATGCTGGATCATGCCAGGAAGCTAGGAAGGAAGTTGTTGATGGCCCGCCTCCCGCACCTGCCTCTAGTCCTTTAGAAATTGAGAATCCCAGCGCTGAACCCATTGTACGGCCACCTTCCAAAGGTGTTATTCAAAAGTCCTCCTATAATCCAAATGCCCGTGCTGCTCAAAATTACAGCATTGTTGAGGATTTGGCATAGGCACCTTCCGCAATGTCTGCGTTGGAAGTGCTTCAAAGTTGCCCATCTCAACGGAAAGCTCTGTTATCTGCCATCGGCGGAATTGATCCTGCCGATTCTAGCCTTCTCACCTTTGATCTAGATAATTTTGTCCCTCGACTTCTACACCAGATTGCCCTTGTTATACAAGTTGGTATCAACGGTCTCAATATTCACAGTGCCATTGTGGATGAAGGTGCCTCTATCTGCGTTATGTCATCCGCTTGTTGGAAAGCCATCGGCTCTCCAGCCCTCACTTCATCTCCCAACGCCCTTGAGGCATTCGATGGTAGGCAATCAAAACCCTTGGGTGTTATCATGAGTCTACCGATCACATTACAAGGTAAGACAGTCAACGTCGAAGTGGAAGTGGTTGATGCCAAACTCAACTACAATCTTCTACTTGGTCGCAGCTGGACCCACGCCATGTTATGCGTTCCATCCACCCTCTTTTGGCTTTTGAAGTTTCCACATGAGGGAAAGATTATTACTGTTGATCAGTTTTCTTTCTTTACCTCATCCTCCAAGAACAACATGCCATACGTGGATCAGATTCCCAATCCCCCCGACAGTGTAGGACATGGTCATTTCAAGGACCCTGTTCTCATGGGTATTTTTCCCATGCCACCACCGAACACCGTTCAAGTCAACATGATCTCTAGGTTGGATGAAAGTGGATCATCCCTTCTCTTGAACAGGTGACCTCTTTTGGAGAATCGATGCCCCTGACCCCAGTTGAAATCAATTATTGTGAGATTTTTGTTGCATCAGATCCTCCTCCTACTGAAAATGCTCCTTTGAGCATGGTTATGGATGTTTATTCTCAATCCCCTTGGCTCGGAGATGTAGATTCACCCGATCCTTTGAGAGAATTATTTACGTCTGACGAAGCTGTCGTTGAGACTATGTCCCTCGAAGATCTGTTGTGGAGCGATGGACATCATCGTTCCTTGTTTATGCCCGGCCTGGGGGAAATGTCTAATTTTCTCGAGCATTTCACATCTCAGGTTCCCTCTCTGCTTCTCCAAATGCCAATATTGACTCATGAGGTTCTTTCAGAAGGAAATATAAGTAATGTCACCCAAAAAATGCCTATCAACATCTCCGTTAAATTGGGGGTCGTTGAGAACATTCACGTGGGAGTCACTTGTTCTCCCGAAGAGATTCAAGTGTACACTAGCCTTTTCCACGAATTCCGAGATTTTTTTTCATGGTCTTATGAAGAGATGCCTGGGATCGATCCTAGTATCATTGTGCATGAAATTCCCACCTATCCAGGTGCGAATCCTATGCGCCAGCACCTACGCCCAGTGCATCCTCGAAAAGTCGCTGCTATCAAAGCAGAAGTTGAGAAACTTCTTAAAGCGGGCTTCATATATCCCATCCCCCTAACAAAATGGGTTTCCAATATTGTCCCTGTAGATAAGAAGCAGGGTGCAATTCAGGTCTGTTTTGACTACAGAGATATCAATCTCGCTTGTTCTAAGGAAAACTATCCCACTCCCTTTATAGACCAGATCATCGATGATTGTGCGGGGAGTGAGATCTATTCCCTTATGGATGAATTTTTGGGTTATAATAATATTAATATCCTACCCTCTAATCAACATAAGACTACCTTCATATATCCGTGGGGCACATTTTCCTATAAGAAGCTCCCGTTTGGCCTGAAAAACGCTGGAGCCACCTTCCAGTGTGCCATGTCCTACACTTTTCATGACATACGTCACATTTTTCAGCCGTATCTGGATGACCTACCAGCTCATTCAGCATGATGTGAAGACCATCCTGAACATATCCGCCAGATTTTTCTCCATTGCAGACGTTACAACATCAGGCTTAATCCTCACAAGCACGTCTTTTGCATTGAATCTAGTCATCTTTTAGGATTCATTGTCTCTAAATAAGGAATTCACCTGGACCCTCTTAAGGTCAAGGCCATTATTAATCTCCCATCCCCATCCTCATTGTATCAACTTCAGAGCCTTCAGGGGAAAGAAAATTTATTACGTCGCTTTATCCCGAAATATGCAGAAGTGGCCAAAGGGTTTACGTGACTTCTAAAGCAAGGCGTTCCCTTCCATTGGGATGAGATTGCTTAGCAATCCTTCGATAAAATCAAGACGTTTCTTGTCAATGCTCCATTAATACATCCTCCCAACTATCATCGCGACTTCACCCTCTACTTGGCTGCCGCATTCAGCACAGTTACCATGATTCTAGTACAAGATGACGATGACGGAAATGAACACGTGGTTTATTATCTGTCTCGGAATATCCTCGACACTAAAACGTGTTATGCTCATGTCAAGAAGTTGGTGCTTGCTGCGGTCCAGGCCGTTCAGTAGTTTCGCCATTACATCCTGTTGCGCACGGTAACCGTGATTTCCAACTGTAACCCCATGAATTACATTTTGTCTCAACAATTTCTGGGGGGCAAGTACTCCAAATGGATTGTGATCCTTTAGGAGTTTGATTTGGAGTTTTCTATAGCCAAATCGAAGAAGTCACTGGTTTTTGCTGATCTTATCTGGTCTCTCCCTACCGACTCTATTCCGTCTTAATCCGAGGACCATATCCCAGATGAAACTCTCTTTCTAATCAGCACTCATGATCCATGGTATGGTGACATCATCCTGTACCTTCATCCATCTACCTTCCAGTCCGAGTTGAAAAAGGATGCTCGACGTCGCGTTCGGCATCAATCGAAACCATATCACATTTTCGGAGATACCTTATATCGTGTCGGAGTCGATTTTGTGCTCCGCCAAAGTTTGACCTTGGAAGAGGCTGAGAAATTTTTGAATGAATGTCACAGTGGCACCTGTGGCGGTCACATGTCCGGTTATGCTACTGCCCAGAATATTCTGTGTGCAGGTTACTTCTGGCCATCTATATTTAAATACTGTATTGTTGCAGTAAGAAAATGTCATGCGTGCCAGATCTTTCAATGCAAGATGCGTGCGCCACCCCTCCCTTTACATCCTGTCACCATAGGCCCTTTCGCCAAATGGGGCATTTATTTTATGACATGTAACCCTCACTCAGCTGGGGGGGCATGCTTATATCATTGTTGCCATAGACTACTTCACCAAGTGGGCCGAGGCGATGCCTACATTAGCTGTCGACGGTAAGAAAACCGCTTAATTCATTTTCAACCATGTGATTATGCGTTTCGGCACTCCTCAAGCCATTGTCACCGATCATGGCACTCATTTTTGGGACTACATGATGGCAGAGCTGACATCAAAATTAGGCTTGCGTCATGAAAGCTCAATGCCATATTACCCTCAGGCGAATGGCCAGGTTGAGGTCATGAACAAAGTGCTTGTCATGATGCTTCAACGAAAAATTGGTATACATAAATCCAACTAGCATCTCTAATTTTTCTCAGCTCTCTGGGCCTACTGAACGTTAGTAAAGAGTGCAACCGGATTCACTCCTTTCTAGTTGGTGTATGGTCTGGAAGCTACTCTTCGGGTTGAATGTGAGATCCCTTCTCTGAAGTTGGTTGTGGAATTACTGCCCAACACTTCCCTGGAGGAAGATCATCTTCTATATCTGGAACGACTGGACGAAACTCGCCACTTGGCTGCTTTGGTTATCGAGGCACAAAAAAAGCGGGTTAAAGCTCATTTCGATCAAACGGTTTCTCCATGTTCTTTTATAGAAGGGGACCTCATCCTCTTGTATGATCAAGCACATGATAAACTTGGGGCAGGAAAATTCCAGCCCATGTGGCATGGGCCATATATCATTAAACATGTATTGAAAAATGGGGCCTATGAGCTAATCGATTATGAAGGTATTCCTTTGGCGCAACCTAGAAATGGGTTGTACCTGAAGAAGTACTACGCTTGAATTATTCTTGTGTGGTGTGTGTACATAAGTGAGTGATTTCATTTTTGTGCATGTGTGGTGTGGTGTGCTTTGTAAGCATCTTTCTGCTGATTGGGTCTTCCTGATTGTGCAGATGTATATTACTCCTTTTGTCGGTTTCGCGAATGGTGCCTCTCGCAGTACCAGGAATCTGTCCTTGGCAGCCTGGGTAATCCACAATCCTACTGGTGAGTTAGTTAATCTACAAGGCGTTTGTCTAGGGCCTGCTACAAATAATGTCATGGAATATAGTGTTGTTTTGGAATTATTGAACGAGGCCGTTAACCTCGGTATTTGTGCATTACTTGTATACCTGGACTCACAACTTGTAGTGTTACAACTCAATGGTCATTATTTAGTTAGGAACCCATCCATTTTAAGACTGTATCTATGTATTCGTTTACTGAAAATTAATTTTGATTACATTACATATCAGCATATACCTAGACGAATGAATGCGTTAACAGATGTAGTAGCTAACATAGTATTAGATAGACATTTACGCAACTTGTAAAAAACATCATCATATGTGAAAAAGATCCATCCAGAAATAGATATATATATACATGTCGAATTTTTGCAGTTTGTGTGCATCACATAAAATAAAAAAATATACATGTCTGTTTTAATAATATCTGGAGACCACATGTCTATATATATGCATATGAAAATCCTAGGTAACTAATTAGCATGGTGCTCATGGTAGCATGTTACTGCCCGCACCAATCGCCTCAGTAAACGATGAAGGCGACTAGGCACCCTACGGTGTGCCTCTGATAAGCCATAGGGACATCTACTAGACAAGCATAATAAGGAATCCCACAGAATATTCCCTCTAAGTTCTGAACCAGCTCGTTCCCCTCGCCCCCCTCACCTTGAGGGTCATGGGCGAGAGGGGTCCTCCGCGCGATCGGCAACATCTCGTCGGGTCTCTCTGGGCCAACATCTACATACGTATAGGATCGATTGTTAGAGCATGCATGTATACCCAAAAACAATCATAAAATTCATAAAATCAAAAAGAGTCTTACCCAGCTCCTCATCCCAGTCCTCTCCTTACAGGAGTGGAAGTTCTGGGTCTCCTGTGAAATTAGTACCAACATAGGGCCAGTCTTATATGATGATTAACTGTCGCCGAAGCCATCTGAAGAACTCGGGTTGCCATGAAATTTTCTGGCCCCCTCCTGGTCTGGGCATCAGCGCTGCCCATCAAGCCATCCGTGGCTCTCTCAAAGGTGGATCTGCGACTATCACCCCCTGGCCATGGAAGATAGGTAACCGTTCTAGGATGAACGATACCAAGATTGACCCGTACCCAAACTGCTTCAGTTTGGCCTTTTTACACTTAGTCAATTTCCATTTGATAATCATGGTTACAGCTGTATCCCAGTCAAATAACGTCGGGTTCATACATTCTAATGCTAAAAGGAGCTGTGTTTTAGTAGCCTAATGTGACGCCTGCGATCCCGCAGCCCGCGTAATGGTATGGAGCACCACTCTGAGTGCCAGATCGGGAACAGTGTGAGTGTCCACTTTCCCACTACCTGATCCTGTTTGTGCCCCTGGGCACACTCTTTCCATAACCATTGACATATTTTCGCCAGAAGGCCTAGTACCTGTCATAATCAGAACTGGACCTCTGCGAGAAAATCTAGTGATGAAGTAAACATCGGACACTTCAAGTTCCAGCACTTGATCTTGAAGCCTAAACTTCTCTTCATTCTCATCCTAGATACTGATCAAGTATTGTAACAATTCAGGTTACTCCCTGAGACATGGTGTCAAGAAGAATTTCTTTAAACCACAATCCCAGAGAGCATTCATGTATTGCTCATTCCCCATTGCCATTTCTTCCTCTTCACTGTGCTCCCTTTATTTCCATTCGATCACCATTGTGGCTTTATACCTACATCAAAATGGTCATAAGCACATCATAAGATACCTTGGGAATTCAAAAATCCAATTGATTGGTTCATTTTTTGCAGAATTTGAGTGGAAAATGAGGTTGCATGGTTGGCGCAACTGTTTTGCTGACAGTAGCGCTAGCTAGCGTGACCCCTTTGCAAAAAGAGCTTGGTTGGTATGGATCCATGCCTCATACCTAAGCCAACTGTGGAAGCCCTAAATTTGAAAATACTCCCCTTAGGGATCCCAAATCATGATGGAATACTATGAAATATGCATTAAAACATAGCTAATTGAAGCGCCTCTTACCTGGAAAAGACGAGATCTGAAATGATGCACTGGATGGTCCACAATCGTCACCGCAAGTTCGCAAGGAAAAAATCACTATCGCTTTGCACAAGAGGTAAAAAGTAAAAAGTAAATATGTTTTTACTATTTTGGTCATATTTATAACTTTTCAAAATCAAACTAGGTTTTGAAGCTTATTTTTCTAATATTTTATCATATTTTGTCGAAAAATGGGTTTTACGCTTGCTTTTTTGTGCAGCGATAGGTTTTCATGCGACTAGGACGATGACACGATTTGTATTTTATAATTTTTTGGACTCGGTAAAAACATGAAAAAGTCACTACTGGAGTCATATTTCAGCTCTTTTCTGACTCTCTAAAAATGAAAATATTTCCGAGTCGCTTGTCATTTTGAGCTTGTTAAATTGGCTGCGAAATGACATCTACCTAGTATACGTTTACCCATTTTTCAGGCTGGGATATATTATTTACGAAAAAGGAATACCCTAGCCTATCGCGACTACGAGGCTCTCTCAGATATAGTTTTCTACCTTTTCGGATCTGCGAGACTATCTACGAAAAGGGATTGTTGGAGTTTACTTTTCCGCTGTCTTTTCAAACTCTCTAAACATGAAAATATGTCGAGTTATTCCTTTGTTAGACTCGTTAAAACCTGATGACATCAGATTCCATCGTAATGATGATACTCGAGTTCCTCCTTCCTAGGGCTCGTTAAATGTACTAGGTTGGATTTTTCCGAAGGAAAAACTTATATCACAAGCATATGCTATCCCCTTCAAGATTTTTTTCAAAAAATAATTGGGGTACTCACCAGAAATGGTGGGGGAAAAATGTAACCAATATCACCATCGTGTCGGCAATATGTCGCTCTTGAACATGACACTTGTCTGCATTATTGTCGGGTTGGGGACATCTCATCTTGTTTTCTGCTTGCCTCCATGGGTATAGGTAATCATTTTTGACCGCTCATCTACTCTTTGCCACATCATCACGACCTCAGATCCTTTGCTATCAATACTGCCAAATCCAGTGTCGTGCCGCCCATATGTTCAAGAGAAGTTGGCCTCTGCAGTTTTCAACCTCCCTCTGATTCTCTACTGATCCTGATTCACAAAAATTATGTTCCTCTGTCTCGCGTCAATGATGTGGGAAAAATTATGGCCCACCTTCAATCAAGGTCACTTCCTGTCGACTTCAGCTCATTATCCAGGAAGTTGAGCTAGAGACTCTCTTCTAGTACCTTGGAGCTTGCATGCCTCAATGGCAGGTTCTTCGCCTTCGACATAAGGTTTTCATTATTGGCCTTCGATCGAATGATTCTATGGGTGTTCGACGCTAGCTCACTATTCACATTCCGTGGATTGTACCTATAGTACCTTGAGGGCCATCCTCATTATTGGTGGTTCCTCTCGCTTCTGTTAACGGCTTTCATTATTGGCTAGTAATCAGACGATGTTCTTGCATGTTCAACTTCAGCTCACTTATTCACATGCTGGGACTTGTACTCTGTTCAGGTTGAGATGGAGCGCAAGACCCTGGGTTTTGTCTGATGAAATCTAGGCTGCGGGTTTTGTGGATTATCATGATTAGTTACATGACTCATTTGATTGGATGGCTGCGACCATACATGAGTCTACTTGTTGATCCTTCTTTACTGGATGGCTGCATCCATACCTTGGATCCTGGTTATTGTACACTCTATTATGGATGGCTGCGCCCATACCACATATCATGTATCAGAGATATCAGTTGTACTTGTATGCAGGTCTTCCGACGACAGTGTTTTCAGTTGGGCACATTCTCATAAAGCATTTCACCCCTCCCTCTCTCTCGGGCCTCATGCTTTAGGGGGCATCTGTTACATAGTATTTTTTCACCGTCCATGCAATCCCCCATCCCACACATTGGAGGGATTTTCCATGACCTGTGAGTAGTGACATAACCTGAAACCACTTTCATGGCATCCCCTTGCATAAGGAAAAACATTCCTCAGAAGAAAGTTTCCTTTGAAAAACCTTAAAAACAGATCTTTTAGCCTTGGCGCAACTAGCCAATTCAGCCCTCGCGCCAATGGGGAAATCCACCATAGAGGGTGCGCCAACTAGTGTTCTGTCCCTGTGTCTCACTCGCGCCAAGCTTAATAAGGGATGTTTTTAAAAAATAAATGGCGGAAGTTTGATTCCAACAAACTCTTGAACAAGTCACTATAAGGAGTTGGGTGGTTTTGCTCCGGATATCCATGTATGGGAAGTGGTTTTCCACCTATCATGGAATCTTCCTTAGAGATAGGGACAATCCCATGATTATAGGGATCCCAACTCCCCTTCCTCCATCTATAAAAGCTTGCCTTCTCCCTTAGCAAGCTAGCTGAATTTGTAGGAAGGAAACTATAGCCAGACAACCTTTGAGAGCCAAGCCGAAGAGAGAGAGCTTTGTCCAGATTCCCGACAGGCTTCGTTGAGACGTGCTCTGCTGTCAGCCCTGCCGAAGGAAGATCAAGCATCATAGCTTTGGGTTGTAATCTTTCCTTTGTTATTTTAATGATAAGCGACTTTGATTATGGTTCCATTCATGTGTTTATTTCTTTACGCAGTGAATTATATCCTCTCTGAATGATGTCTGGTTACATGCTTTAGATTTTACATTGTATGTCATTTATTCTTTGCATGTGTGCAGGTGTTCGGGCGTGTCGAGCGGAAGGATCGTGAATTGCCAAACGAGGGACGGGAAGCGTCATCCTTTCTTCAATGACCACTGTGTAGGATTTGTGGTAGGAAATTCGTTATGATTTTTGTCGTTTTGTAACTAGGAAGCTGTGTCTTTGCGTGACTTGATTGTTGCTAGACCCAGTCTGGGCTAGTAGGGATCGCCTATGTCCGCAGAGGGGGATTTACCTCTTCAAAAAGAGGGTGTAAGCTTGTTTGATGCCTTGCCTAGGGCAAGATCTCCATTTGATGAAGGGATTTATTCTCAAGAGGAAGGCATGAAGATTCCTCTTGCAGTAGAAGACCGAGATCTAAGGTCTCTTATTGATGATGGGGCAACTTCAGCTAATGAAGAGGAGGAATGGAAGGTAGGATATGATAACACAGTCATAACAAGAGCACCTAAAGCACCTCTTTATTGGAGAAAAAATAAAATTTTCTCTCAATTATGGGAAACATTTGCATACTTGGTGAAGGAAGGAGCCTTGGGAGAAGCCAGCACAGCGCAGAGAATCTCTCATGAATTCCGAAGAGAGGTAAGAAATTTTCTGAAATGGACATTGCTATCTCCCACTCAGTTATCTGCACTGAGAAAGGGGAAATTAGAAGTCTATGATGACATGGACATGAGGGCACATGGCAACTCCATATCTTTGGGGAAGCCCATGGTATCTTCACTCACAAAAGATATTTCTGAACATGACAAGAGGATGTTAACACTCTTGCATGCATGGGCCAAATTAAGGAAGTATTGGAAGACAAGGACTTTAAAAGGGGAAGTTGATTTCCATCTGCTTCAATCTTGTCTTGAGCAAGATCAACTGCAAAAGAGGTAGAAAAAAGAAGATTATAATGCTCCCACATGTGATTTTTACATCAAGCATGTCAAAGTGGAGAGCCATGATATGACAGGGGCTGCATTTTAGACCTCTACAATGCTGTCATTTTTGGGGAGCCTAGATCCTTATTGGGATTCCCAACTCATGATGGAATACTCAAGGACCTTTTCACATGTGAGGTTCTTGATGGGAAGGTAATGGACGGAAGGTATAAGGTAGTTGAGGGAGTCGTTTATTTCCATGATCATATCTATATGGTTAGAGACTCCAAGCTCAAGGAGAAACTGCTAAATGCAACCTATGAGATCCTGCTTTCCAAACCCACTGGTTTCATTAGAGCATATCATACTATCTTAGATGGATTCATGTGGGAGAGTTTCAAGGAAGAGGTGCACTCTCATATCGAGAAGTGCATGGATTATTTTTTAGATAAGGAGAAACATAGCTCTTGGGAAGAGCCATCATTTACACCTCCTTACTCATTGAGTGTGAGAGGGAGCTCATCCATGAGTTACCTCACTGATGTAAAACAAGTATATGGAGGAACTTGTATTTCTGAATATTCTGATGTATCTCCAATATGCTTATATTTTTCTAACACTCATTTGCAGGACATTGCTCCAATAGGGGGCACTATTTCTGATGGGTTTCATGGGCCACTCAAGGCCATGAACTATGTTGGTTCAGGTCATCCCTTGGAGGATCTTGGGAAGTTATTATATTCTTCATGGTGTCATTCTTTTACACCAACTATAAAGCACATTCTCCAAACATTCAAGAAGGATGGGGCAACAAACAAGTGTTGGGGGAGGCACTTGTCATCTCCTATACTATGGTAGTTAAACGGTAAAACTGCACTGGTTGCACATGAGGAAACATCTTCCTTCTCCTTTATCATACATGGCAGCTAGCATGATTATAATAGTGATTCCATATGTTGAAAATGTTCTTACTCTTGGGAACATGGTTGGAGGAGTGGCACATTGGTGGAATGTGTCCTTGGGGAAATGAGTTTCCTGTTTTTTTTTGCACTATATGCTTCAATGGGAGCATGAGATATTATATGGTCACTATGATAGATCACTTGTTTCTTTGTAGGGTGAGCCATATGTTTGTTGGGGAAATGCCTCTCATATGTATTGGGGAGGAGTTTTTCTATGGATTTCCAAGCTAGGAGGTGATCCACTTCATTTGGATGATAGCATGGAGATGGGAATCTTTCATGGATGATGAAATTCCCCATGATTGTCATCACTTGTGTCTTGAGGAGGCCATGGATCAGACAGAAGGTTTCCAAATAGACCTTCCATTCCTTCATGATGAGAGCCATTGGGTTTACTCACCAAAGGCCAACTTGCACATTGGGGAGGGACTATTGGAAGATAGAACTATTGCAGAAAATCTGAAGCAATGGTGGAGACTATGGGATGAGGAGGCCACAAGAGAATAAGGGGAGGTTTTACAGCACTCACCTTATCAATTGCTTGAGGACAAGAAACATCTTGGAGGGGAGGACTGTAATATTCCTAATTAGCCCAAGCTAATGGGAATATTATATTTTTCCTTGTTTTGTTTTGCACTTAATGTTGATGAATAAAATGTAAAGGAGGACATGTAAAACTCCTGAAAATAACAAAATAAATCAGTGCCCAATGTGAACATGGCTAAATCTGGGCCATCTTATAAAACACACTTGAGTGTGGAAGAGGTTGATCACTTGACCAAGTCAACCATGACCATATCTACATCACAATCTAGATGCATTGAACCTCCTTGAGGCACAACATAGTTCTAGATGGAGGTTCTACATGTGAAAGGGGCTAAACTAATGAAGTGGTTTAGGGTTTGACAAGACTCCAATATTATAAAAGAAAGAGGATGGCAACATGAAGGGGGTTGTTGAAGACATTATTTTCTGAAGGTATTTTCTACTGAGACATCCCTTATTGGGGGTTTTCCTGTTTAGGAATCCCACCTCCTTCCTTAAGCAACTCTTGGAGGAGCCTTATTTGTCTTGTCCACTATCAAGCTTGGGAAAATCTTCACCTTACACCTACAGAGCTGATATTATTGAGGGTTGGGTTGTCCTTATGAGTTGCAGCAAGTGGAAATACTAGATCTGCTCAGATCTATATTATACTAGTGCCTCTTCTCAGTGAGTGTGCCTTTTAACCTCCTAAAAGAGTGCATTAGTTGATTGAGCTTCAGTTACAGAATTTGGAATCAGGCCAAACCATTCCCAAAGCCTACAATGCAGTTTCTATCCCCGAACTACATTATTTTCAAGGTTGCAGTTGCAGGGTGTTTTGTCTGGATTTTGGAGGAGAGATCTCCGGTGTTAGGATTCTTCCTCTCACTGTGGTGATCCATGGATTGGCCATCCAATCCATGTTAGTTTCAGATCTGATCTTCTGTTATATTATATGATTCAGTAATTTCTGAATATTTCTGTAGATCTACAACTCTAGATCTCAGATCTACTCTCTGCGTTTCATGATTTACACAAAACCCCAAGGGGAATGTATATATAAGCACTTCTTGTACACGGATCTGAATTAGATCTATATTTTTATGTACAAATATTCTCTAGATATGAGTTATAATATATTGTTGCTTCAACCCCATAAAATAACAATGTCAAGTTTATACAGACTTTTCTTATGGCTGTAGCAACTCATTTCTGAGGATTTTTCCTGTATAGTTTTATTCTTTCCCTTGTACAATGTATGGGCTGTAATGTAAATCTAATATGTTGTTATATATCTAATATTTGAACCTCCATATTAGCCTAATACTTTGCTTCAGTGGAACTGCTTTATTTTCTGTAGCAATCTTTGCATATAGCTGCAGCCCCTCTCTTTGGGTGTTTTCCAGCTAGACTAGGTTGTGGGAGATCTGTTTAGCCCACCTAGTTTGATTTGTTTTTTCTCTGCTTTTGGATTTAGATCTTAGACAATCTGATCTAAGGGATCCAGGAGCTGCAAGCTCATTTCAGTGTACTGGATTCTCAGGAGTGCATTATTTTAGTAGGGTTGCTGATGGCATGCCTTCCTATTAAGCCCACATTTTTCACTCTCAGTGTATATAAAATGTGTTCCCATTTTTTTCCCAACACCATGCGGAAGCCTTCCTATCTCTTTACCCAATTTATACTTAATTGGACCAATGCTCGGACTTGGTTTACCTCTTCTTATGACTACTCAATGCAACATTGGAATAATACAACTATTCCAAAGTAATAACCCTTACCCCATTCATGGACATTTCAAATAAGTCCCTTCTTCATTATAACAGATCCTATTATAGTGGCCCATAGGCTTTACACTCTATCCTTTGGGCTAACCTGACATATCAACGCAACAATTTAGTGTAATAATGCTTGGGACCTACCTCTTATAACCTTTGATTTTGCGTTCATTAAAAGGGCTCGTCCACACAACTTCGACCTTGGTTAAATACCAACCGTCAGCACATTATAATATAAGGCTCGGACGTAGGGATTTTTAATGTCGCTGCACATTTAACTCATGCAGCCCGACATCAACAACGCTATATGAAACCTCCAAGAAAATACCACGTCAACACAAATTAACAGTTGGCCCCACAGCAAAATTCTCTGCATTAAACATCGCATGGATCAGATTGTCCAGCGTTTATCATGTGCCTTCGGGCTTTGTCTTACCAAATCAACGGTCATCGTAATTCATATGGCCCACAACATACACACATTATCTTTGCACTATCAACCACGCAACTTTTAGTGTGATTTCTGTTTGATATGCCAGTCTCTAGATCAGATGGTCCTTAGCAATATTGCGTTTTTTCCAGATCCAGGATTTAACGCATAAAAATTAAGCGATATGGGTGGTATAGGTGAGTCTACATGGCAAGATTCCATACGATCACATTTTTTTTGAGTGGAGTCGCTCCCGCCCAAACGCGGTGCGAAATTAGCTGTATTGGTTTCAAAAACCCCTTCCAGGATTGGAACAGTGCTTGACCTCGGACTCTCACCATAGTTAACGTATTTCTTCGACTTACTTCTCCGTGCTAACTCTGGGTTTCCACCCTATTCCTTTTAATTCAGTTCCTCCGCATTGTAACTTAATACCCCTTCACTCCTGGTTAACTCATAGCCTATCTACCAAAATCACTTCTTTAAGTGCAAACGTAATTAAACAATCCCTTACTCAATAGATCTCAGGGTGCATTGCACAGATTTTAACTTATTCCTTCAATTGGCTGCCTCAGCTTTGGTTTGTGAACAATCTCAATGATACCGCCCGACCAACAACAAAAATAGGACATTCAGTAACAAACAGAGTTCAGATTCTTTGAAGTAGCCAGAGTATGGCTCTAAAATCGCTCTTCCAATAGAGCCTCTCTTCAACCTCCTCCAGGAATTCAATATACACTTACATCTAAGCTCTGAGGACATGCGTTCAACCACAGGTGGAGTAATAAGGGAATTTCACTCAAAATTACCCTCCTTCACATTTCGCACAGAGTTCAATACGCATGGAAGAAATAGAATTAATCCTTTCAACCTCTGTCGATTTTCTACATAGAAAGAAATGAGACGAGTCTAAACCGTATATGTGATCCCACATGAATTTACGCCAATTTATTATTTAGAACAGAGTATCAATTAAACCCCAATTTCAGTGTATCTCCATTCAGTTAAGCATAAATATTTAGGACACTTGCACACAGAATTCAATCAACAAACTCATGTAACTGAATAGATTCTTTCACATTAAATGAATTCTCTTACAGACTTCCTATCTTGGCCAGGTATTCAACTCTACGGCCTTCTTTCTCACTATCTCGGTCTATGCAGCTCTATGCAGGTCTCTCTACAGGATTATGCCTTTGAGACTTATTTTATACAACTGCTACAATGAATCAATTATGATTCTTTGCTGACTCAACAAAATTCTGTAAATTCCCAAACTCCTAACTTTAGACTAGACCCTAAACAGAAACTGACTATCTCTTCATGCTCTTGAAAAATCGACTTCTCCCCTGTCCTCCAATCATTTGGAGATAGTTACAATTTCCTCACTAAATTTAATTAAAAATCACTCAATTATTAACAATTACATAAGAAATAAAAAACACGAGACTCCTCTATGCCTATCTATGTACAAATATTGTCTTGAGCCTAATGCCCATGCATCAGACTCCCTAGGTTAAAATGGTTCATGATCTCCTGATCATGTGCTTTCATCCTTGTCTACCTAGATCCCACACTTTGTTCTACAGCTGATCATCTGCTGCAACATTCTTCTTTTGCACTCCTCCAGGCTTCCACACTTTATGCTACATCTTTCCACTGGCTGCACCTTTGCATTCTCTCTCTGTCTTTTTTCTATTGCTGCTTCTTTGTTTTCATGTTGTTGTCTTCTTCTGAGGCACTCTCACCATTAGTTTTCTTATTAAGGAAATTTCTGCATCTAATATGTCTTATGCTTGTTGAGTTCTTAATTTTTGAGCCCTTGCTTGCTTAGTCCTTACTTCTTCAGTTCTTACTATTGCCCTATCTGCCACCCAATCATCCATACCCTCTTGCTCTCTGCAACAGTAAAAATCTTCTTGATTGTCCTCCATGACAATCTCTTCAGCCCCTAACTTCAGCAATATCTTGGAATAGTATTTAAATTTCCAGTCACTGTTATCACCTCTTTTCTTCTTCTGGACTAAACATCTCTTAGTCCTCCCATCAGTACCTGCAGTCATAAAACAAACATCAAAATTATAAAGTCTTTGTGTCTCTTCTTCCTCTTTTGGAAACACTTCAAGTTGTTTCTCTACCATTTCCTCCAGCAACACTCCAAGCTGTTGTTCTGCTATTTCACTCTCTTCTCTGGATGTTTTCTACAAATAGTTCAGCCACCTCCCTTGTATAACCATATCATCATCATGCTATAGACTTGTTTCAGCATGTTCTTCTTCTTCTTCCTTGACAAATTTCAACAGTTGTCCTTTATCTTCTTGATTGATTCTGGAAATCAAATCAAGTTCCTTAAGCTTTGCATTTCCATCTTCTATCAGAGTAAAAATATGATTCTCTATTGTTGTAGCAGCCCTAAAAGTCTGCCTTACAGTTTTCTCTTGGCTATTCAGAAAATCCAACTCTTCCTTGTCATCTACAGAAATAACAAGTTTCTTTACAGGGGGCATGATAGCCTCACCTTCCTCCTTCTGCAACAATTCATCATCCTTCAAAACAACTCCAAAATATGGATTGTTTTCTGCCATACCTGTCAACACATCCGATTTTTCAAATGTTAAATCAAAAGACCCAATGGTCCCAATTGATGATCCAGTCACCAATTTTTCCTTTAGCAGCTCTAAGTCTCTCTCAAGACTTAGAAATTCTTCACTGTCTTCATTCCATTGTGTCTTTACATTCTGCAATCCCCAATTCTGAAATTGAGGTTCTCTCTCTTATGTTGAATCCTGCTGACTCATCATACTTTCCAGCAATTCAAATTCTCCATTCCATGGATTAGAGTCTTCCACAAAATTCTCCTTCTCTTTCTCTTTTAGTTGACTGCCCAATGGTGTCAACTTCCTTTCAACATCAACAAAATATGCATTCACAAAACAATTGTCAAAACCAAATTCATAAGGCTTCAGTTCCTTGCTCTCCTCTGCCAGCATTTCAGTACGTTGTCCTGCAATTCTCTCATTCTTCATCAGCACATCAGTAAGCTGATTCCAATCCTTCGACCAATCCTTGAGACTGTCAGTTAGTCTCTCTTCAGCATCATCCTCTTCAAGGATGTTTCTTTGCTCTAGTTCATAAAAATGAACTTTCTCCTTCTCATTCATCTCTGCCCTTACCATCTGAACACCTTCTCTCTGTGTTTTTGTCCTATGCTCATGCCACAATCCTGACATCTCCTCTGAGGAAACATTTTCACAATATTCACAAGTCAAGTTTCCTGATGTCACTATCCCCTCAGCCTTCATCAGAATAAAATTCTAATCTTCCATCTCTGCAAAAACCTTAGCTATCTGTCCATCACTCTCCATTTGACCATTCAATAAAAACAATTTGTCATTATCAACATTAACAACAAATTCATCATCATCAAACATAGTTGTCTTGCCCTCATTCAAGCAATACCTTTTATAAAACAATGAATTAATGAATTCCTTTTGCTGCAATAACACAATATGATCTTCATATGAGAGATACGCATTATACTTCCCTTGGCAATAGTCAGCTTCATTTATCACAGTTTCACGATATGAACTATCTTCTTCAACACCTACATTTACACACAAAATGTCATTTGCAAAACCATGAGACCCCATGGTCTCATTTGATGATTTGATCATCAAATATTCTTTCTGTCCCAAGTATTCTATACATTTCAGACATTCTCCAATGGTATTCTCTTCAGTCTCTTCAATATGTCCAACTGACTGCTCAAATTCTAGCTTCTAGGCATCACCACAATTTAAATCTCCTCTGCTTCCAATATGTTGGAAAGTAGAGCCTTTCCCCAACTGTGCATGGACATTTTCACAACACCTAGCTGCCTCATTTTCCTCCTTAGTGACAACATCAGCAGTTGGTTTTCTCCCACATGATTTTCCTGCAAACATACAAAAATTGTCAGATGTAAGGCCCTTGGATCCCTTGGTCCCACTTGAAGCTTCAGTCTTCAAGTCCTTCTCCAAATACTCAATCATCCTGAGTATTTCCTCCTTTAGCTGAGTATTTTTCATTTGCTCTTTATTCATATGTAGCCTCTGCCACCTTACCTTTTTCTTCATGAGCCAACCAACTCTCTAGTTTTCCTCTATCATCCTCTCCAGTTCATAAAGCTTCTTACTGATCTCAGTTATCTCTTTCCAATATTCTTCATCAGTGAATTTCTTCCTCATGCCAACTGCTTTGGAATCTTCCCTCACTCTTCTGTCGTGGCCTCTCTTAGAACCTCTGCAATTTCTGCTGTGGCTATCAGTGGCCATTTTCTCCTCCATGAGTTCTTCACTCACAAGCTGCACTAAGCCTCTATAACAGAAAGCTCTCTTGCTACAACTTACCTCACCAATCCCTCCCTCCGGATCCGGATTTTGGAAAGTATTGGTCCCCTTCTATTGGAACCTTCTGAGCACTCTCTTCTACTCTCTCTAGGCTTCACTCTGCAACTTTTCTCAAGAATTCCTCTATTCTTATTTCATCCAACCTCAGTTGGGAATCCTGCAGGTTCTGCCACACTTTTTCTTCACTCAGAATCCCTTGCTGGACTCTTTCATCACTGCTCTCAAAGCTGTGATCTGCCTTTTGCTGAGATTTCTTCCTCACTTGCTTGAACTCTGCATTCTACAAACAATATATTCAAACCAGAGTCAAATAAGGTTCATAAACTCACCTCCCAAGATCCCTAAATGATATTTCTTCTTCTTTCACCTGCACTGCATCTCTATCTGCTACAATCTTCAAAATATTTTGTCTTCACTTCAGATTCCGCAAATCTGAATACCTTCACTGCATGCTTAATCAGATCTGCAAATTGTGTTAAATAGATTCAAACATCAAACTCTCCTCACTGTTTCAGTACATGTGCATTCAAAATAAACTTTCAAAGAGCTATTTTAATTCAAGCTCTGATACCACTATGATGGCATGCCTTCCTATTAAGCCCACATTTTTCACTCTCAGTGTATATAAAATGTGTTCCCATTTTTTTCCCAACACCATGCGGAAGCCTTCCTATCTCTTTACCCAATTTATACTTAATTGGACCAATGCTCGGACTTGGTTTACCTCTTCTTATGACTACTCAATGCAACATTGGAATAATACAACTATTCCAAAGTAATAACCCTTACCCCATTCATGGAAATTTCAAATAAGTCCCTGCTTCATTATAACAGATCCTATTATAGTGGCCCATAGGCTTTACGCTCTATCCTTTGGGCTAACCCGACATATCAACGCAACAATTTAGTGTAATAATGCTTGGGACCTACCTCTTATAACCTTTGATTTTGCGTTCATTAAAAGGGCTCGTCCACACAACTTCGACCTTGGTTAAATACCAACCGTCAACACATTATAATATAAGGCTCAGACGTAGGGATTTTTAATGTCGTTGCACATTTAACTCATGCACCCCGAAATCAACAACGCTATATGAAACCTCTAGGCAAATACCATGTCAACACAAATTAACGATTGGCCCCACAGCAAAATTCTCTGCATTAAACATCGCATGGATTAGACGGTCCAGCGTTTATCGTGCACCTTCGGGTTTTGTCTTACCAAATCAATGGTCATCGTAATTCATATGGCCCACAACATACACATGTTATCTTTGCACTATCAACCACACAACTTTTAGTGTGATTTACATTTGATCTTCCAGTCTCCAAATCAGATGGTCCTTAGCAATATCACGTTTTTTCCAGATCTGGGCTTTAACGCATAAAAATTACACGATATGGGTGGTATAGGTGAGTCTACGTGGCAAGATTCCATACAATCACGTTTTTTTTTAGTGGTTTCCCTCCCACCCAAAAGTGGTGCGAAATAAGCTGTATTGGTTTCAAAAACCCCTTCCAGGATTGAAACAGTGCTTGACCTTGGACTCTCACCATAGTTAACGTATTTCTTCGACTTACTTCTCCATGCTAACTCTGGGTTTCTGCCCTATTCCTTTTAATATAGTTCCTCCGCATTGTAACTTAATACACCTTCACTCCTGGTTAACGCATAGCCTATCTACCAACATCACTTATTTAAGTGCAACCAGAATTAAAAAATACCTTACTCAATAGATCTTAGGGTTCATCGCACGGATTTTAATTTATTCCTTTAATTGGCCGCCTCTGCTTTGGTTTGTGAACAATCTCAATGATACTGCCTGACCAACAACAAAACTAGGACATTCAGTAACAAACAGAGTTCAGATTCTTTGAAGTAGCCAGAGTATGGCTATAAACTCACTCTTCCAATAGAGCCTCTCTTCGACCTCCTCTAGGAATTCAATATACACTTACATCTAAGCTCTGAGGACATGCGTTCAACCACAGGCAGAGTAATAAGGGAATTTCGCTTAGAATTACCCTCCTTCACATTTCGTACAAAGTTCAATACGCATGGAAGAAACATAATTAATCCTTTCAACCTCTGTCGATTTTCTACATAGAAATAAATGAGATGAGTCTACATCGTATATGTGATCCCACATGAATTTAAGCCAATTTCTTATTTAGAACAGAGTATCAATTAAACCCCAATTTCAGGGTATCTCCACACAGTTAAGCACAAAGATTGAGGACACTTGCACACAAAATTCAATCAAAAAACTCATGTAACTAAACATATTATTTCACATTAAATGAATTCTCTTATAGAATTCCTATCTCAGCCAGGTCTTCAACTCTACGGCCTTCTTTCTCACTATCCTGGTCTATGCAGCTATATGCAGGTCTCTCTGCAAGACTATGCCTTCGAGAATTATTTTATACAACTGCTACAATGAATCGATTCCGATTCTTTGCTGACTCAACAAAACTCTATAAATTCCCAAAATCCTGACTTTAGACTAGACCCTAAATAGAAACTGACTATCTCTTCATGCTCTTGACAAATCAACTTCTCCCCTGTCCTCCAATCATTTGGAGACAATTACAATTTCCTCACTAAATTTAATTAAAAATCACTCAATTATTAACAATTACATAAGAAATAAAAAACACGAGACTCCTCTATGCCTATCTATGTAAAAATATTTTCTTGAGCCTAATGCCCCTGCATCAGTTTCTGTGCAATCCCTATTTTGGGATATTACACAAATTTACCTATAAAAATTCCCCCCTAAAGCATGAAGTCAGAATAATAATAATAGTATTTTGATTGATATGCTTTACACTGTGATGGGCTGGAGATAAAGCAGAGTGGTGACCTACATCAATCTCACAATACATTACATCATGATATATCCTCTTGATCATAATTGCTGAGGGTAGGCATTCCCATGTTCAACACATAAATAATCTAATAACATGTACCTAATTCAAAAAGTCGTCTACATTGGAATGTTGCCCAATACAGACATGCCTACAGATATAGGTCCATGTTCGGATGAATATCTGTATGTAAGGTCACCGTATAGATGATGTGTACAACAATCCTGAAATCGTAGCCTGGATGGCTGAAACTAGATCCGGGGTCTTCTTATCTCGTTCACTCGATCATTCAGGTACAAGTCTAACCATGCGAATATATGATTTGTCGTCGAACATGGAAAGACATCATTTGATTACTAACCAATAATGTGAGCTGTTAACAAACACGAGAGAACCATCATTGATGTCAATGGCCCTCAATTTACTACAGTACATTTCGTAAGGCGTGACTAAATGATTTGATGTCAAACGCCAAACAAAATCTTTCGGTCAGAAGTCCAGAAGTGACGATCTTGTTGATGCTGTAACAAGCCTAATGGTATTGGAATAAAATGTTTCTAAGTGAACTTCCTGGATAATGATTTGTCGTCGACAGGAAGCCACCTTATTATGAAATGGGAGTTACTGATTTCAGAGACAAAGGTATGACTTGATATAGAAATTTTCAGGGATGACGATCATGAAAATAAAGGTTTATGAGTATTGCAGAAGGATGAGTTATTCACTGGATGACTTCTCTTGAACATATCGACGACACTGTGATGAGTTGGCAGCATTGACCCAAAATGGAAGCGATAGAAGGAATCATTTGGAAGCGCTTGGATTCCAAGTAAGCCTCTAATCCATTCTGTGTGTCTATTCTTAGTTAGGAAAATTAGTTGTATAGTCTTTAATCCGTTGTTCTAGATTAGCACCTGTCTAGGGAAGATGATTTATTCGTAATTCATAATTCTACACTAACACACATATATGGAAGATATGCGCATATGAGGAATTTTCACATATATGGAAGATTTGCATATACAAATATGTGCATATGAAAGCCACAAAATTTGTATATATGCATGTCTTTTCTATTGCGTATTTTTCATATATACAAAAATTTTATATATGTGCATATCCTATGTATATTTGCAACTTCCATATATGCACATATACAGAATTTATGTATATGAAAGTTGTGCATACATGGAAATTGCGCATATATGAAAGATATGTGCATATATGAAATATATGCACATATATAGACACTGTGAATATGCAAAATATTTACTTACAAATTGTGTATCAAATTAGTTGAATCACATATCCTTCTCTACTCTTTAAGCACAGAGTCACTTTCAGTGCTAGAGGCGTTACTAAGAACATACGGTAAGAAAGGCCTATCCAAAAATTCCCTTTGCGGATCTTAACATAGAGGGAGTATCTTCCATGTGAGACATGTAGAGGGAAAATCCTACATATTAAACATGTGGATCTAGAGTTGACATCAGAGCATTGATTAAGAGTCTTATTTTATATGTGTTTTTTATTCCCAATTGGAGTGATTAGCTAACTCTACATATAAAATGAAGTGAAATGGCTACAATAATTATCTCTAAGGAAACCTCGGCAATATCAAGTAATACACATGTCAATGCAAAACGTTCCATGCAAATTACAAATGGTTTCCAATGAAAAACATTACCATGAACATTTCAAATTCACCACCATGATGAATGCATATATGTTAGTCTGGTAATAAAGGAAGTTCGTGCATTGAAGAATGATATGACACCCTTGGTGAAATAAATAGTTGGTTTTCCTACAGTTAATTTCAAGAAAGGTTGTATGACTAATAAAAACAATTTGCACACAACTTGATGGTAAAAAATTTTTAGCTCCTAATAGATCAAAATAATTAAATAACATTCAGGTCAAAATCCTTTAAATTAAACATTTAACATTGCAATTTACTACTTGTATAAAAATTTACATCTAGTTTGTGGAAGATGGAATTAACCCAAGAAATCAATTTCAACTTTGTGTTATAATATTTTTCAATTTATAAAATGTCATTTATTTTATATTTTTCTGATTTTATAAAGGTCATATTTGAGATCCACAAAATCTATACAGATCTGTATTGATGCATTTCGAAGTCATTCTATGGTAGATAAAATGAGTTGAGAATGCATCAATACAAATTTTATTTTTTGTATCCAACTTTAAGTGCATGAGAAAATTAACTATGGTAAAATTCACCGACAATCCTTTGTGTTTGGAATCGGGAGTCATTTTTATGTTCATTGACTAATAATCTGGTCAATCACAATTTGTTCGAATTTTCACATCAGCAGACAATTTGGATGATGTTAACTTGTGTGACATGGATTGTGTCATCCAATTGCTCAGTAAATTCGATTTGGAGGAGTTAGAGTTTAGTTAAGAATGTGTGATTTATAATTTGTAGAAATCAATGTTAGTTATCTAAGGTTGTTCCCAATTAAATTAGTTCTAACTATTGAAGGAGCTAGTGGAAGGTTAGTTACGCAGTGGGACTTCAGTCGAAATTAGTGATCATCTAGTTAACTATTTTTCAAGGAGAAACTGTAGTGATCAAGATGTTGAACATCATGCATCCTAGTCTTAGGGAATACATTAGTACCTGACATGTTCGTCGATAGTACTAATTAAACCTAACCACTTTTACCAACTCATTGGCTACATGAGAGGTACTTCCCAAGAGTCTTAGACTGAAAGGGTAAGATGTATGATGAGGTATCCACGAGGTAAGGTGAACCACTCATCCTATTCTCATACAATTTACTCCATAGGGGAAGGTGAACCACTCACCATGTTCTCATATAAATTACTCCATAGGGGAAGGTGAAGCACTCACCCTATGTTCACATACTAGGGTATGTAATCCACAGGTGAAGGTGAACCACTCACCCTATGTTCACATGTTGGGTCCACAGGGGAAGGTGAACCACTCACCCTGTTCTCATATAGCATACTCCATAAGCGAATGTGAACCACTCGCTCTATGTTCACATAGTGGGGTATGTAATCCGTAGGGGAAGGTGAACCACTCATCTTGTGTTCACATGTTGGTAAGAAAGGCAAGGTGAACCACTCACCATATTCTCATATAACTCCAATAGGTACCCTAGACCCCCAATATATCCTACAGCTCAATATTTAACCCAATCAAGATCCCTCCATGTAGGGAATGTTTCTCTTTGAAGGCTAAGAATTTTTCCTTCCCAAAGGCTTTGTGAGGATATAATCAATCTAACCATCCATCATGGGGAGACTCATTTCTCCTCCCAGAAACACATAGATGATGGCACACAACTCACTAAAGATATTCTTCAAAAATGATGTCTTATAGCTAGCCATTTGAGTAGCAGTGATTTCAGTAATCCTTCGTTTCTTGTACATCAAGGATACCAAATCAAAAATCATGTTAAATAAAATATTTAACTAAAATTACTCCCTCTCACTCAGGTATACCACAAGCCTAAGCTTTTCTAGTTCATGAAGGTGCCTTGGTGCCTGTTCTGCATAATTTTCTTTCATACGACCACACTCTCTATGGTTTGATGTGAATGTTGTAATACAAAGGATCCACCTAAAATCCAACTCATAATGTGATCTAATAACTTGAAGAGTTACAAATAAACATGCTATGCTTATGAAAATTCACTTCCATAGGGAATTCCTTTGTTATAGTTGCCAAGAGGGTTCAAAAGACAACTCCCTTTGAGACTCATGAGGTAAGACATTCTTCAGTTTTTAATGATGATTCCTACTCATATTCTTCAATACTCGAATGCATATTCATAATATGTGATTCTTAATTATAAACATCAAAAATTCATGCAATGATCTTATATTCCTTCTAAACCTCTTCATCAATCAGGGAGACTTCAAATACAAACTTTTCAATGAAAATTTGAACCAATTCATTTCTCTGGTGTACTTTCTATTCCAGTCAATGTGGGATCACATTGTATACACTATCTCATTTAATCAAGTAATAGTAACATAATGATTTATCCGAAATTATGTAGGAAAAAAATAAAATACAAAAATAAACATAAATGCAGAGATAAAATAGGAATAAAATTTCATTTCATTAATGTCAAATACTAAAAAAATCTTATCTTTGAGAATTTTTGGGCCCTGTTGGGCAACCAACTTCCCGGGGTCGTAACTTGGTCATATTAACTCTGTTTGTCGTGTATGATATCTCATTGGAAATATATCTCCGAGGACTACAACTTTTGATATGATTTCTATGATATAATCGTAGGAATCATGCCCAAACAATGTCATTTGGGGACTCAAAACAATTCTAGAAGTTCAAGACCCGAAAAAACTGCTGAAAATAGTAAATAAGAAAACTGATGAAATTGACTAGATGGAATAGGCAGGTGACCACCAATATCCACCTAGATTATTTCCCCCCCCTTAGGAAGCAATGGTCTCCATTGTGTTGAGTTCCTCCATGAGATGGGGGAAATTCCGCTGAACTTGGCCCATGGTGAGCCACTTGCCTTGGTGCAGGAGTTGGCCAAATTTGACAACCCAGTACAATTGGATATTCTACTGGCGAGTGATTTTAAGTTGTGAATCCACAATCTAATCAGTTGCATCATGTTCCATGCAGTCTGGATTTAACTCTGTCGGGGCGAGTTGTTCTGCAATGTTGGATGTGTCCAGTAATGGTGGAAAGTATGGCTGAAGGCGATCCACGTTGAACACTGGGTGCAAGCCAAGGAATGGGGGAACTCTAAGCTTAGAATAATTATCTCCCACGACCTTGGTGATGGTGTATGGACCATATCGGAGTGGGAGTAGCTTGCAGTGGGGTTCAGAGAGGCGTTCCTTCCGCAAATCTAACCAAATTGTTTCGCCCACCTGGAACTTGTGTGGGACCCGATGTTGATCATGTCGTTGTTTGTGCTTGGCATTAGATTTATCCAAGATGTCGTGGACCTACTAGCAGGTGTGTTAGATGCATTCAATAAATTTGGTTGCTTTATCAGCCTCAGATAATACATTTGTAGATTTTTTCTATGTGGTCTCATGAGGTATGGTAGCATCGGGCAGCGGCGCGCCTAGGGTCAGATCAATGGAGTGCTTGACCTGATAGTGTAGAGGAACCTTTGTGGGGGAGGAGAAAGTTTCCTTGTATTCCTCCACATATTTTTCGATTTGTTGTTTCCATGTAGGGGAGCCCTATTTGGAGGTTGTAACCACAATCTTCTTTGTTCTGTGTGGGTGAATCATAATGAAAAAAAATTTCCTAGTTTTGGAAATAATCTTATTGCATGGATTTGTAGTATCAAATAGATGGCAGAAGGTGGCACTACCTCCAGTATCATGTACAACTTATTTCCCAGAGTAATAATAACAGAACAAGGCATAGACTCATACACAACATGTCTCTTCCACAAGTATGGTTGTCCTAATAATACACCAGACACGTCAAGAGGAGCAACATCACACAGTACATCATCCGTGAAGGGCTTGATGTTATAAAAAAGGTGACACTGCTAGTGGACATAGAGATATCTTCCTTGGTGAAGCCACCTGATGGTATATGACATCAAGTGTGTTATGGTTGGCAGGTCGATCACTTCATGACCTCTACTGAAATGAGGTTCTTTTGGCTTCCACTATCGACAAGGAATTTTAGTGGATAACCTTTCACCCACATTTTGGAATGGAAGAGGCACTCCCCCTCCTATAGATCTTTGGGTTCCTCCTTCTAGATCTTAGTGTTGGAAATGGTAGCACTAGGTTCCACATCAATAATTTGCTTCCCTTTGTAATTTCCCTTGTACGGTTCTGACTTAAAATCAAAAAATGCATCTGATTTGGATGCCTTCAGTTCAACCACCAGATACTGTTTGGTTTGACACTCGCTTGTGTTGTGAGTGGGATTGTTATGAAATTAACACCATGTCCTCGTATACTTCTTTGTCTTTGTGGTGTTGTTCTGAGTCACCCTAATTTGGTTTTTCCCCTTGTTCTGCAGTTCGGGGGCACCTTTCCTTGCCTTCAGATTCTCGGATCCAAAGTCTCGCTTCTGCTCCTTAAAATTCTGCTCGATCTTGGTGGCATATCGATATGCCGTGCCAAGTGAGGTAATTAAGAGGAACTCAATTTCCTCCTGAACATATATTTGCAAAAAATTGTAATACTTGAGCACCAAATGTTTCTTTGAATATTAAATACCCAACTTTGTATGCAGGGTATGGATCAAATTCGTCAGCTCGTTTACATCTTGACCCCTTTGCTGCCGTAGTGTGGTCCATTGGATGTACTTTTCCTCATAGCTCCCCACGAGGTAATATTGTTCCTTGATGCCATCTTGGAATGAATTCCAAGTGGGTGCTTCCGATAACATAAAGCGTTCCCTCTTGTCCTTTTTCTCACAGTAGGTTTCCCACCAATATTTGACATGGGGGGTGGCTTTGAGTAGTGTAAATGTAATATTTTGTCAGTCAGAGAAATCATGGAATGAGAAATATCCTTCCATATGATTCAACCATATATATATGATGTCTACATCTATATATCCTTCAAATATAGGAGTTTTGAAGTTGACTTGTACCTTGAAAAGAGTGGCACCTCCTAAGTGGCTGTTGGATGCAGATGCACCGTCAATGGGCAGTCGTTGAAGGATCTGGGCAAATTTATCCATCATTGCGTTCTTTTGTTTCTCGAGGGCCTCCTCAAGTAATATTTTGATAGGATCTTTTGCTCCCTCATCTTTCTTTTCTTCTGCCATAGAAATCCGTTAGGGTTTACGAGGCTAATCTTGCAAAGGTTCGACCAGATCGAGCCCTAACTCCTTTTACCCCGACCTTGTTGGGGACATGCAAAGAAAGATTGAGAAAGAGAAGACCGCTTTGATACCACTGATCCATAATTATGTAGGAATGCAATAAAATATAGAAATAAACATAAATGTAGAGAAGCAACAGGAATATCACTTCATTTCATTAATATCAAATACTGAAAAATGCTTACAGACATAATGGAAAATAAACTAGCTTGGGCGATGGTAACTTATCTTTGAGAAGAGATGTGGTGGCTACATGCCTCTGAACTGTGCTAAAATGAGGCTTAGGGGCCTTTTTATTATTGAACAATAATAGAAAACCATAAACAACCAAAACCCTAACTCGAGGAGATGTAACACCAATAATTTAGGGGCCCCGTTGGGGTTATTTGGGAAGCCAACTTCCCAGGGTTGTAACTTGGTCATATTATCTCTGTTTGGCGCATATGATATCTCATTGGAAATATATCTCTGAGGAATACAAATTTTAATGAGATTTATATGAAATCATTGTATGAATCACGCCCAAAAAACATCGTTTGGGGCCTCAAAATGGCTCCGGAAGTTCAAGACTCGAAAAACTACTAAAAATAGTAAATAAGAAAACTTATGAAAATGAATAGGTGGAATAGGCGGGTGGAAAAAAAATATCCGTCTCAATCAATGATCGAGTAAAATATCTAGGCCATCCTGTAAGTTATGAGAATATTAATAACTATAATTTTTTAGTGTAAGGAAGTCTACAAAGTCTGCATACTACAGTAATACAAACATCATCACTCCTTGAAAAATTCACATTGTAGTATGTTATGCATGGAAACCTTTATCAAGTTAGGAACCAAGAAATATATCAAGTTCAAAGAACTCCAATCTTGTCACCTCTTTATTTCCAATGCCACTTAAGGTTTATGAAAGAGGGTCTTAACCAATCTTATTTGAGCAAACTCACTTCAAAAGGCATATGCTCGAATCATAGACTTTCAATTATACCTTATTCCATATTGACATATATATTCTAAATGAGTGTTAAAAAAATACTATTAGTAGATATATACTTTATATTTCAGTAATTAGGCATATTTAGCAATATTTAATTCCCACCATAATCCAAGTAATTCTTTGCATTCTTTATATTTTTACCAGGAATTACTGCCCACCATAATTTATGGAATACTTTTTATTCTTTAGGTAGGGGTAAAAATTTAAGTATGTTGTACGTAAAGATTATAACAACCCCAAAAATTTAACACTCCATTAAGGCCTTTATCCACCAATTCTTTGATACCATGTTAATTTTTATGGTATGTTCTATACTTGCAATAATTACTTCAATGACTTATCATCATTGACAATAATTGTAGATAGAAAATCAACAACACATACAAGAAGATATGAATTATTTGATTACAACATAGGGTCTCAATTATATACCTATTTAGGCACCCATTCTCTAATGGTCATGTCCTTGGAGACATAACTCTTGAACACTAATTATTGTCATAGTCTAGCTTATACATGAAATAGACCGACAAAACAATGTCAAGAAAAAAATATGTTTTTGTACTATTTAGAATGATATTTTGAATGTATAAATGAATTCAACACCCTGAAAACCCCCCTGGGGCACTCAAATTTTTCAGATTAAACAACATAAAATCATTTAAAAAAAATATATTTGTCAGATATTCTATATATGCACAACTTCCGTATATACACATATATGAAAATTGCATACATACAGAAGATATGTCCATATATGGAAAATTTGTGATATAAGATGTGCATATATAGAAGTTGTGTGACTTCTGTATATGCACATATTTTGTATAGAGTGCATGCCTTTCGTATATACACATATCTTTTGTATATGCACATATTCCGTATATGCACATATATAGAAGTTGCACATATATGGTAGATGCACATATATGAAAGATATGCATGTATGAAGAAGTTATTCATATACATATTTTGTGCTTATACAAAAGTTGTGCATATATAGAGGTTGTCATATATACATATTACAAAATTTTCACACTGATTTTGTATATATGTAGCTTCTGTATATGTGCATATACGAAATTTGTGCATATATAGAAGATATGCACATATATGGAAGTTTCACATATACAAAAGATATGCACATATACAAAAGTTGCATATATACAAAATATATGCACATATACGGAAGTTGTGCATATACGGAAGATGTGCAAGACTTTAACCTCTATATAGGCGCAATTTTCATATATGTGCAAATAGATATGCACATATGCATCAGTTATGCATAAATTGCGCATATGCAGAGGGTGCACATATACAGTGGCTGAATTTGCACATAAATTATGTATATGTGCATCTCCCATATATGTGTAGCTTCTACATATATCCATCTACTTTTGTATATGCACATATTTTGTATATGTTCATTTCTTATATATATACTGTTAGCACTGCAAATTTTCAAAGTCTAGTGAACATTTTATTTGCATCTTCGATCCTCTCTTGTCCCCTCGCCTATGGTGGAAGGCCTTGGAGGGTTAAAACTGTGTCAAATATTTTATGATTTTTTTTAACAAAATCCAAAAAATTTGAGTCAAATAGTTTGTTTTGTGTCTTAGAGTTATTAGGGTAAATATTCATTTAAATAAGTCTTTTAACTACTTTGAGTAGTTAAGGTCATGGGTTTATTTTGAGAAGTATTATTTATTCATAATGATATCTTCTATCCAAGGCTAAGGATAAAATGTCAGAGTCATCAGCGATTTTTAGGAATAACGGGAAATTGCTCCCTTTTCCAAAAAAGCAGCTATTTTCTTCAGAAAATTTGGTTTCATAAGCAACACAGAAATAGCTACCTTTTCTGAAAAAGTAGTTATTTTCTTCATAATTTGCACAAGGAGGTGAAAAAGCATTACTCAGGTTAAAAGACACTCCTCTTTGGAATAATTGAAGGTCTGTTAAAATAAAGGTATTACCCTTTTGAAAGGTGGCTATTTCCAATTGGAGGTTCATTAAAAGGGGGTTGGATATTCTATTTTCTAAGGCTTGTTAATCTAATGCTACTTATTAAAGGTGAAGTATATCAAGGTTGAATTATGAGTAGCAATTAGTCAATTATTCGATGGATTTAAATGTCCAGAGGAGTGAGTTGGCACCAAAATTTAAATCATTTGATTTCATGTCACTTAACCTCACCATGATTAAAGGCATGCAGATCACCGTTTCCCATTTACCCCAAGAAAGCCACAGTTCCAAGTAGCAGGATGGTATTGGTTTTTGAAGAAGTTCTCAGGAGAACATATTGTAGTTTCTCAGCCATTTTCCAAGTCTTTCAATGGAGAGTAGGCAAAGCTGGGGTCTCGGACCTTAAATATAATAGAGCCCATCATAGCACAAGCTACCTAGCTATCATCTATAAGTGAGTCATGTTATTAAAGAAAAACTTTACTTTAAGAGGATTTAGATCCATATCTTAAGCATGAGCATGAAAATGTACATTGGACCCCTACTGTCCATATTTCTTATTTTAGGCCTGAATGGCAAGGTGTTATTACCACAGTGCAAAGTTATATCACCTGTGAAGGCATTTTTTCCATAGTGCATCAGTATCAGATGAGGTTTTAGCTCATATTTCAAGCTCTAACCTGTTACACAGCATTTTGTCACTATCCCTGCAATCCCTCACCTCGCATATTGGAGGGTCTTTCCCGTGACCTGTGAGCGGTGTCATACTCTGAAAACACCTTATTTGCATCCTTCTGCATAAGGACATCATTTCTCCTGTTGAAAATTTCCTCAGAAAGCCCACAAAAACCTATGTTTTGGCCTTGGCGCGGGTAACCAGTTCACCCCTCGCACCAGTGTGGAGGATGTACACTAGAACCCGCACCATATGGTGCTCTATCTCTTTGTTATGCCTGCGCCAACCTTTTTGGGAATTTTTTTTAACAAATTAGAGGCAAAAGTTTCCTTTAACCACCTCAGGGATGATACACAAGAAGTGGTTAAACTTGATAAGCCACGGATCTCTTCCTTTAGGTAGTGGTTTTTAGCTCCCATGGAACATTCTTTGAAGATATGACTCCCCTCCATGATTATAGGGATCCTAACCTCTCCCTCTTCCTCTATATAAATAAGCCTTCTCCCTTTATAAAAGCTAGCTGAACATATAGCCAAGAAGCTGAACTTGGAGAAGAGATACTATAGATGAGTAATCATTATCGAGAAGGTAGAACCAAGGAGAATTCCGTAGAGAGAGCCCCATCTAAATTCCTGACGAGTCTTTATGAGACACGCTCTGCTGGAACCCTATTGGAGGAGACCGCAACATCGAATCTTGGTTGTACTCTTCCTTCCTTTCATTAATACACTCGACTATGGTATTGGTTCCATCATTGTATTATGTTTATTGATGCAATTGATTTAGTCTTCTTCGACTGACTTATAGTTACGAATGTGAAATAGTATGTTGTATATCGTCTTTGTTTATTGTGTATGTGCAGGTATCCAAGCGTGAGAATGAGAAAATCGTGATCTGTCAAACCAGGAGCGAGAGGTAGCCACTCTTTCTGACGTCACAATAGCGTAAGACCTCCGGTAATTTATATATTGATTCTCTGTCCATTCGTTAACTAGGAATTGATGTTATAGCGTGTCTTGTTTGTGGTTAGACCCACTCTAGGGCTAGTGGGATCGCCTCTATCCGCAGAGGGGATTTACGTCACCAACAAATTGGTGACTCCACTGGGGATCGGTGCGAGTTTGTCTTTCCTCCATTAGGTATTATTCTTCATCTTTGCTTGCTTAGCTTGCATTTTCTAGTTATTTTTGCTAAGTCTAAGACCCCTATTTAGCTCTAGAGGATCAGATCTGACCTCTTTTTTTCCAAAATTTTATTTTTTCTAGGGTTGGCTTGATTGGCACGGTTTCCAGTCTGACAGTCACGCCCACTGGCACTTGTTGCTAGTTCAACACCCGTTCCATCCCCTGTCTAGCATTGATTACAGCCATACAGTCACGCCATTTCCTGTAGGTGTTAGGGTTTGCCCTGTTTTGGAGTTTTGGTCAATACTTGTCTCTCTGGGTGTTTTCTTGGCTTTTTTTGAGTGCTTTGGGATTGTTTATGACTGTGAGCAACCTCCTTCCTTCGTTTTTTTTCCCATTTCTTGTCAGCATCATAGCCTTAGGGTTTTCTATTGCTTTGGTATGCTGAGCCTCCTGTAGGAGCTTTGGTCTTTTGTTTCACAGCCACCTTCATTATTTTCCTGATTGCGTTTAGCTCCCTTGATCCTTCTGAGTGAGTGCATTTGGTGGAATGAGTCTTGAATGAGTCTTGCATCTTTCATTCAATTGTGCTTCCTGTCACTCCAAGCATAGCTCACATTGCTTGTATGGGTATGTCCCGACATCTTTCTTCGATTTGGGAGATTGCAACATTGGTTTTAGTTTGTGTTTTGTTTGCTTTTGAGTTGGTTGAATTGTTTCATTTTGACTCTCGCATTAACATTATAGAACTAGTGTGAAGGTTTATTTTTCATGTCATTTAGTGCACTCTTTGCTCTATTACATTGAAAAAAAAAAAAAATTGTGTTTGCATTCTTACTTGCATTGTGGAATTGGAAAATATTTCGCATAACTAGCATTGGGAATTCTAGGAAAGATTTCTCATTTTCATTAGCTTGCATCAGGTACTGTAGTGGATGCTTCTGTGTGTTCTTATTATTTTCTATCACTTGAAAACTCCTAAACTTTCTTGTAGATAGTTTTTCATCGAACGAAATGGTATTTTATGGCATGTAGCTTGCATTTAGGGATTTGTGAGATCCAACATTCGGTAGGACCTTGGAATTGAAACATAAATACGATATCAACTTAAAATTTATTCAATTAACCTAAGGCAACATTGAAACTTAATGAAACATTTAATGGTCTAAGTTAGAGACATGTTCCAGTGTCTTTAAACCTAGCAGCTGTCACTCGCCATCTGGCTTCAGACAGTGCTAGTACGGACTTGTGCTCCCCGTACCGTCGAGTATATAAAGGGAGACCCATCTAGGTTGCAATCCTTTTATCCATAGGAAGCCGAGTCTTCCGCCTTGTAACCATGATACACCGAACACAACATTCGAGGAGACTACTTGCATGTACGTGAAGTCCTTGGTTGATTTTTCTTTCATTTTATAACCAAGGTGTATGTGGCAGTTCACGGAAACCTGGTACACCCTTTTACCTAGAATACCTAAGCAGTCATTTTGATATTTACTGACTCCATAAATTTGAAAATATCATCGAGCACTTGTCCTTTCGTGCTCGCTTAAAAATGAAAGAGACTAGAGTAATCTTTGACTGTTTCTTGACTCTTAAAACATGAAACAAAAAATGTTTGGTTTCAACGTGGTAAAATAAACTACCTACGATTACACGCCCATTAAAGTTTGATTACTTGTCCTGTCTTTTTTTTTCCTTGGTTTTTAATCCAAGAGTCTTCATTTTCGATCTTTTCCCCTTTTCTGGTGTGCTATAGTCACAATGATGGAACCATCAGTTTTGTCTACTGGCAGTCCTTTCTCGGACAATTCATCTGAAACTTATCAGACCTCTAGGTCTGTTGAGCTTCAACAGCCTATCATCCCGTTAGAGTACCCCTTTGGGGAACCAGTTGAGTTCCATTGGCCTCTTTCAAATGCTTGGTTTGGTTTTGGGGTCGAGGAACATTTTCACCCTCTTACATCGGTATCACCATTTTTGGCTGCTATCATACCTCCTAGCCCCCGTAGTATTTTGCAAGATCTCATGGTAGATTAGAACATGGACTCGTCTGGTCCTAATGGCAGTGAGGGTATTCCAGTTTCTGATGAAGAATACCAACTTTTTCCAGAATACATCCATCAAGAGCCTACTCAATCTTCACCATCGGTGTTACTTCCAGTTGGATATAGGTCTTTAGGTCAGATTATAGCTAGTATTGCCTCTATGGAAACATCAAATCCGTCAAGGGGGGTGGTTCTCCCGTCATTAGGGATGTCACCGATGAAACCTGTCTCGTCAACGCCTTTTGTTACATCTGTCCCCACTAGGCCTACTGTCTGTGTGGCTACATTGGCATCGGTCGTCACCGCTCAGTCGTCAGGAGTTTCGACTTCGGTAGAGACTTCTATTTCGATGGAAATCCCTAATGGCCTTTCTTTTAAGGAGTATTGGCTGGCTATTCAGCAGCAGAGCTCCCAGACTAATCAGTCCCCCCAGAATCCTAATCATCCTTATTTTTCTCATTATGGCATGGATGGTACTCTGATTTATTCACTTCCGTTTCAATATGATGAGCATGGAAACCCTATCTATTTTCCTACTCCTGAGGCTTATCAATTCATTAAATGTTTTATACCTACCTTTCCTATGCAACCTTATAACCAACAAGGACAACCCTTTCAGGGACAACCTTTGGTTCAGTAAGGGTATGCTTTTGGCCTATGAGGACAACCCTTTCAGGGACAACCTTCGGCCCAACAAGGGTATGCGTACGACCCACAAGGGCAACCCTTATAGGGACAACCTTCAGTCTAGCAGGGATTATTTTACGACCCGCAAGGGCAGCCTTAAAATCCTCAAGGTCAACCTTTACAAACTCAGCTTGTGGTCCAACCAGGGAAACCTCAAGGACCAGCCAGGAAACCGGTATATCAAACAAGAAATTTATACGGTCCCGGGGGGCAAATCCATCCATCTCAACCTTTGGTGCAACGACAAAATCCATATTTTTTGATTGGTCCAAATGTTGCATAGCCAGGACCATATTATGGTCCTGCTTCAGGCCAACCTGGTTATCAGGCACAGCCTTACCCACTGCAGCCATCAGGCCAACTTGCTCCGCAAGGGCAACCTAGTGGTCCTCATCAGTCAAGTCAACTTTTTCAACTGGGCCAACCTGCGCAACCCGTTCACCTTGCTCAACCACCACTCTATTCTATGCCGCAGCCGAATCAACCTGTGTGCCTGACCTATTCAGCTCAGCAGGGCCCCAATTATCAAGAGACCGTTCGACCCTAAGGCAATTATTACCCTCAAGGTCAATATCGACCCATATACAATGCGCCTCAAGGTTCTGCTTATTACCCTCAACCACTAGGCCATACTTATATTCCGCAGAAAAATCCTTATGCTGCTCAATCCGGACCCTCGTATAATCAGAATCAGTTTCCTGGTTTTTAACCCCCATATCTTGGTCCTCAGCCACCATATCAACCGAATTATCATGCTTATACCCCTTATGGTCCGAATCCTCTGGGAAAAAACCAATGGGGGCAGAGTTATACTGAACCAAGATGGAGTATGGGTACAGGTCCTTATCAATGACCTACTATGCCTTTTAAGCTTCAATTAACTTTTCTCACCACGTTGGAGTTACTGGATGTGTCCAAACTGAAAAATGATCCAATTCTTCATAATCCTTATTGGCCTCCGGTTCCAACGAAGGTTCCTGGTGATTGTCCCAAGTTTGAGGGAAAATCTAGAGAAGACTCCCAAGCACACATCATGACATACCATTTATGGTGTTCTTCCAATTCTTGGGTGGATGACTCTATTCGACTCCGTCTTTTCCAGCGCACTCTTACCAGAGTTGTTTCTAAGTGTTACATCGAACTGCCTTATGGTATCTTTCAAGATTTCAACACTATCGCTATGGCATTCCTTACCCATTTCCAGTTGCCGATTCGCTACGAAGCCGAGACGCATCTCCTAACATCCTTGAAACAGGATCGGGCTACCCATATATCGGACCAGATTCGTGAATGGAGACGGCGTCATCGCCTAATCAAATTCAAAATTCATGATCAGCTTCTTACTCATTGGTTCACTACCTCTTTTTTCAATTAGATTGCAAAATACATTGCCATGGGGGCATGTGTAACCGAGGAACAAGCCATCGCTCATGCCCAGTACCTTGATTTAGTGTACTCTCAATCGGGCATTTTGTATGACATCTTGACTGATGCTCCACGACCTGGGACCTCTAAAGCACCAGCTACCCCATTAGTCAACGACGTTATTAGTTCTGTGTCTCAGACTTCATGCAAGTCTTCCAATGGGAAGCAGAAATAAAATTCTTCCAACAATTCTGCTCCTCAGGCTACCATAGATTCTGGTAAAACCTTAGAGGTGAACGCCATTTAGGCCAATCCTACGGACAAGGCTTCCAAGGGAAAAAATAAGGGCAAAGGCAAGGCCAAAGCCGATGCCCTGAAACCGGAATCGTTTAAACCTCGTGTTGATGATGGTTCACAGAAAACGCCGAAATATCCCTGTCTGATTTGTGATGAGGAACACTACACTAAGGATTGTCCTAGATGATCCGAGGTTAGTCAAATGCTCAAAGGTGCTAAGGGAAATCCGACCCTTAAATAACCTTTCCCATCTTAGCAAACCCAGATGGTTGAGAAACCTCCGCCATCTGCATCGTTTGGCTCTCAAGTATTCATGATGAATGGTTATGCACCCGTTTCCATTGCTACTCAAGGATTATTCCGGATCATGCTAGGTAGCCGAGAAAGAGGTTGTTGATGGTCCTCCTCCCCTACCTTCCTCTGGTCCTCTTGAGATTGAAAGGCTGAGTGCTGAACCCGTTGTATGGCCACCTTCTAAAGGTGTTATATGGAAATATTCTTATAATCCTAACGCCCATGCTACTCAGCATTACAGTATTTTTGAGGACTTATCACATGCACCATCTGTGATTTCTGCGTTAGAAGTGCTTTAGAGTTATCCATCTCAACGAAAAGCGTTATTATCTGCAATCGGTGGGATTGACCTTGCTGATTCTAGCCTTCTCTCTTTCGACTTAGAGAATTTCGTCCCCCGACTTCCGCACCAGATTGCGCTTGTCATACAATTCGGCATTAACAGTCTCAACATCCATAGAGCTGTTGTGGATGAAGGTGCATCTACCTGTGTCATGTCATCTACTTGCTGGAAGGCTATTAGCTCTCCAGCCCTGACTTCGTCACCCAATTCCCTTGAGGCATTTGATGGAAGGAAATCGAAACCCTTGGGTGTTATCGCTAGCTTTTCGATCATGCTGCAAGGAAATATGGTCAACGTTGAAGTAGAAGTTGTTGATGCCAAACTCAATTACAATATTCTACTTGGTCGCAGTTGGACTCACGCTATGCTGTGCATTCCGTCCACCCTCTTCCGACTTCTAAAGTTTCCACACGAGGGAAAAATCATTACTGTCAATCAGTTGTCGTTCTTTACCTCGTATTCCGAGAACAACATGCCATATGTGGATCAGATTCCTTCTCCCCCTGACAGTTTAGGCTGAGTCTTTTCAAAAATCCCGCTCTCATGGGTATCTTTCCCCTTCCGCCACCAAATACCATTCAAGTTAATATGATCTCTCAGTCAGATGACCCATGGATCATCTCTTTACCTAAACAAGCTGATTCATTTGGGGATTCGATGCCGCTTAGTCCAATTGAAATCAATTATTGTGAGCTTACAGCTGCATCTGATTCTCCCCCTTCTAAAGGTGCTCCTTTGAGCATGGATCTCGACGTTTATTCTCAATCCCCCTAGCTCAGCGATGCGGATTCACCTGATCCTTTGAAAGAAGTGTTTCCATCCAACGAGGCTATCATGGAAACCATGTATCTCGAATATCTACCATGGAGTGATGGGCATCATCGTTCGTCGTTTGTGCCTAGCCTTGGGACAATGTCTAACTGTCTTGAGCGTTTTGTGTCTCAAGTTCCTTCTCTGCCACATCAAATGCCTATTTTGACTCATGAAGTCTTCTCTGAAGCTAACTTGGGTAACATTAATCAAACGATGTCTATCGACATTTTCATGAAACTAGGGATTGTTAAGAACATCCATGTGGGAGTCACTTGCTCTTTTGAGGAATTTCAAGTGTATACCAGCCTCTTTCGTGAATTCCGTGATGTTTTCATTTGTTCTTACGAAGAGATTCTTGGAATTAAACCCAATATTGTGGTGCACAAGATTCCCACCTACCCAGGTGCGAAGCCTGTTCACTAGCATCTATGTCCAGTGCATCCTCGGAAATACGCCACTATCAAAGCTGAAGTTGACAAACTTCTTAAAGCGGGTTTCTGATTCCTCTGAAAGAGTGGGTTTCTAATATTGTTCCTGTGGATAAGAAGCAAGGAGAAATTCATTTCTGTTTTGATTATCGCGATATCAATCGGGCCTGTCCTAAGGATAACTATCCCACCCCTTTCATCGATCAGATCATTGAAGATTATGAGGGCAGTGAAATTTTTTCCCCTATGGACAGTTTTTCTGGTTATAATTAGATCAACATTCTCCTATCTAATCAACACAAGACCTCTTTTATCTATCCTTGGGGAACGTTCGTGTATGAAAAACTCCCTTTCAGCTTAAAGAATGTTGGGGCCACGTTCCAGCGTGTGATGTCTTATGCCTTTTAAGATATTCATCATATTGTTCAACCATACCTGGATGACCTTCTTACTCATTCAGTTGCACGAAAATACCACCTAGACCATCTCCACCAGATCTTTCTTTGTTGTAGACGCTACAACATTCAGCTCAATCTGCATAAATGCATCTTCTGCATCAAATACGGTATAATTTTAGGGTTTATCATATCTAAAGATAGAATTTGCATTGAATCACTTAAGGTTGAGGCTATTTTTAATCTCCCCTCATCATCCTCGTTACGCCAGCTCCGGAGTCTCTAAGGGAAAGAAAATTTCTTACGTTGTTTTATCCTGAACTACACCGAAGTAGCCAAAGGATCCACACAGCTTTTAAAATAGGACATCCCTGTCTGTTGGGATGAGATTGCTCAGCAGTATTTTGATAGGCTTAAAATGTTGCTTATCAATGCTCCTCTATTACGTCCTTCGAATTACCATCGTGATTTCACCCTCTACATAGTTTCCACCTTCAGTACGTTCGCCATGGTTTTGGTTCAAGATGATGATGATGGTAATGAGCATGTCATTTAATACTTGTCTTAGAACCTTCTCGGCCCTAAAACATGTTACACACATGTCGAGAAGTTAGTGCTGGCTGCGGTCCAAGTCGTCCAACGTTTTCGTCATTATATCCTTTTACGCATGGTGACTGTGATTTTTGATTGTAACCCGATGACCTATATTTTGTCTCGGCAGTTGCTGGGGGGAAAATACTCGAAGTGGATCGTTATCCTCCAAGAGTTTGATTTGGAGTTTACTATCGCCAAATCGAAGAAATCACTTGTTTTCGCTGATTTGATTTGTTCTCTCCTCGTTGACTCTGCCCCTTCTCATTCCGAGGATCATATTCCGGACGAAAATATTTTCTTTATTAGCACCCTTGTTCTGCAGTTCAGTGATATCATCATGTATCTCCAAACGTATACTTTTAGGTTTGAGTTAATGAAAGATGCTTGATGCCGCATTCGGCATCAGTTGCAACCTTATCGTATTATCGGAGATACCCTCTATCGTGTTGGAGTTGATTCTATACTTCGCTGATGTTTGACCCTTGAGGAAGCTGAGAAAGTTTTAAATGACTACCACAGTGGTGCTTATGGTGGTCACATGTCTGGTTATGCCACCACACAGAAGATCCTTCGTGCTGGCTATTTCTGGCCTTCCATTTTTAAAGACTGCATTGTCGCAGTACGCAAATGTCATGCATGCCAGATATATCAATGCAAAATGCGTGCGCCGCCTATTCCTTTACACCTTGTCATTACCGTTGGTCCTTTTTCCAAATGGGGCATCGATTTTATGAGATGTAACCCTCGTTCGGCTGGGGGGCATGCCTATATTATTGTCGTCGTCGATTATTTTACAAAATGGGTCGAAGCAATGCCTACACTAGCCACGGACGGTAAGACAACGACACAATTCATATTCAATCATGTTATTTCTCGATTTAGTGTCCCTCAAGCCATCGTTACTGATCATGGTTCTCATTTTCGGGACTATATGATGGCGGAGTTGACGTCTAAGTTGGGTCTGCATCACGACAACTCAACGTGTTGGGAAAACCACTGAGAGGGGGGGTGAATAAGTATTTAGAGCTTATATCTTGAATTTAAATTTTTATTTTGTAGAATTTCATACGCGGCTTTTATGAACTGAACTCGTGTATACTGATTTGAATTTCTAGTTTATAAAGTATCTCAAAAACAGACTTTAAAACATATTTACCAGTTATGCATCAGGTTAGATAAACAGGAAATATGTGCAGTAACAACAGTATAAAACATCACATAAGTGGAACACACATGAATACCAGTATATAAGGTGGAAACCCAATTCGGGAGAAAACCACCGTTGCTGTCGTCTCTGTCTTCAATATTTATTATATGGAAATAAGTATTACCATATAGTAAGGACTCAACATTGTACTGATGCAGACTCATATAAGTACGTAGGCTTCTACCTGTAGAAGGCAGCAACATTCACTCGTTTACCAGCTGCTATTGGAAGGGAGCTCCAACCCCCTGAACATAACACCAGCTTCTACTGGCAGAAGCTTATACTTCCATACAGAAGGCTTCAACCCTTAGACCCACTGCAGACCACATTTCATCAATTTTCATACTGGATCAAACAGCTTCAACACAACCCTTTATCAACAATCATAAAATTTTCCCAATACTTCAATTAGAACAGTGAAAAAATTGTGACCAAAACTTCAGAAATAACCCAGACTTCAGAATAGATATGTAGATACAAACTCAACCCTGAACAGTCATTGATTCAAATATCATACGCTACTTTGCTTCACTGAAGCCGCGTACATACGCGCTTTCCTGCACATCAACCCGCGTATACTTCTGTGTATTTTATTCTTTAGAAAACCATAACTACCATACACACTTTTCATGAAGCGAACCCGCTTATATATGCGCTCTTGTTGAAACCAACTAGCGTATAGATCTGTAAATAATAAATTTTGTAGAATAGACTAGATCTATAAAACTTACCCAGATTTATTCATTTTCTTCAGCATACTTGCACCAGTTCTTCATCATTCCTTCAGTAGGTCATCAGATCTAGAGATCTTGAACCATCATTATATCCATGGGTGCATCATAGATTCAGATCTATCAATTAAGAACAAAGTTCATCCATGCAGATATTCCTTAGAGAAATTTATTCTTCAACAACCCTTACACATGCACACCTTGCACTATGATCTTCTTCTCCTTAAATAGATTTATCTTTTACCAATACCATGAGTCAAAACCACTCAACTTTCGATGGTATTCTTAGATGGAATCAAATAGACAATGCAATGCTCAATACTATGGGCTAATACCATGGTAATGCCCCTTGGTATCATAATTTTAGAGCACCAAAAGGCATACACGACTTGGAGCGTTCATTTCCACATGTATATGCAACCTCTCTTCACAAAAAATACGTATATGCTAACCCTGAATGTATACACGGGTTGCCTTCACAAAAGCAGCATATACATTGCATCCATACGTGGGTTGCCTTCACAAAAGTAGCGTATACATTGTGACATATTATATTTATCATTTCTCTGGCACTCACTGGAATTCTTTTCTCTGTCACATCTGAACTAATCTGTAGCTACATCATTCTTACATCTTTAACACATAGGTTGCTTATCATAGGCAACTCATCAAGTAGGTTTCCATCAAGGACAACTTCATCAAGTAGGTTTCCATCAAGGACAACACATTACATCATATTTCCAACAATCTCCCCCTTTGGACTTGATGGCAACCATGATGGTTTTTGATCACCATAACATATAAATAAAATAATCATAACCATTATTCAAACACCAAGATATTCTCCCCCTTTGACATCAAGGGCAAAGGTTGCATCAAAACCAAAACAAGGTTTCTTTTCCCTTGTAGAAAGATGAGCTCTGTAGATCTGAATTGCATTGAATTTACCATGCTCCCCTTGAGTGCATGCTGAATATTTAGACAATTTTTTTTTAATTAAGTACATGACTCTATATCGCAACCAAGTATGACCATTCCTATCACCAAGGACTCATACTTACATCAATGATCCAACCGAGTGGAATTACATATTTGACTGAACTACCCAACCAAGTGGGTTTACAAATTTGACTCATCTGCCTAACCAAGTGGGTTTACAAATTTGACCAAGTCATTACATGACTGAATATAACAATTTACATCATAGATCTCAGCATGACCTTTTCATCAAATGAATTTTATAAACAAAACCAATGAATCTCAATCATGATATCAGACCACAACAGATACTTAGAATGCCAACAATGCATCCTTTCCCACAGAACAAGTGCTCCCCCTTAGCTTGTGCACCCTGAACACTTTCAACAGAAAATAATCAAGGCATCTTCATCAAAAATATTAGAGAATGAAACAGAAATGTAAGAACTAGAACATCACTAGAGATACCCAATAGCACCACAATTGTTTTGAAAATGCTGACACAGAAAATTATGCTAGCAAATACCCATACACAGTTTTTTGGATATAAACTCACGTATATACCTGACTGTCCTTTGTGAAATCTGCGTATCCAATTTAATCTTCTGATTTTAAGAAAATTTGATCTTTTGAGTGGCAGAGACAATTCCCAGCTTTTGTCTAAGATATTTGAATGCTTCCCTGGGAAGAGGTTTAGTAAATATATCAACAACTTGTTCTTTGGAGGGAACATACTCCAATTTCACCTTTTGTTCAAGCACTTGTTCACGTAAGAAGTGATAGTTGATAGGAATGTGCTTGGTCTTGCAATGCATAACATGATTCTTTGAGATATTGATGGCACTTATATTATCACACATAATGGATATGGGAGGTGAACATTTTATTTGAATGTCTTGTAAAGTTTGCATCATCCAAAGAAGTTGTGTGCAACATGATGCGACAGCCACATATTCTACTGCTGATGTAGATAAGGCAATAGAGCTCTATTTTTTTGCTGAACCAAGATACTAATCGGGGCCCCATATAGAATGCACCACCACTAGTGCTCTTCTGATCATCAAAATTTCCAACCCAATCTGCATCTGTGTAAGCATGCAACATTATTTGGATACCATAGTCCAAAGTCTTGAGTTCCTTATATATATTTGAATATTATTTTGACAGCCTGAAGGTGAGACTCTTTTGGATTAGCTTGGAATTGTCCAACAATCCCAACTGCATGCATAATGTCTGGTCTTGTCCCGGTTAGATAAAGCAGACTTCCAAACATGGATCTATATTCTGGTTGATTCACTGTGGGAGAATCATCATGAGAACTAAGGTTACACCCAGTTATCATTGGTGTACTTACAGGTTTGCAGTCTTCCACCCCATACTTCTTCAAAATTTGCTTGAGGTATTTTTCTTGAGATAAAAATATGCCATCGATTGCTTGTTGCACTTGCAAGCCAAGAAAAAATGTTAGTTCCCCAAGTAAAGACATTTCAAATTCTTGTTTCATAACAGAAGCAAATTTCTGACTCATAGACTCTTCATTACTTCCAAAAATGATATCATCAACATATACAACCACAATCAATAGTTTATCATTTTCAATTTTTTTGTATAAGTTGTTATCAGCAGAACCCTTTGAAAATCCTTGTTGATGAAGATATTTGTCAAGATGATAATACCATGCCCTTGGAACTTGTTTAAGACCATATAAAGCCTTTTTAAGTTTACAAACAAGTTTTTCATCATTTCCCAAAATGAATCCTTCTGGTTGTTCTATATAAACTTCTTCTTCTAGATCACCATTGAGGAAAGCATATTTAACATCCATTTGATAAACTTTGATTTGTTGAAAGCTTGAAAAAAGAAGAAACATTCTGATGGCTTCAAGTCTAGCTACAGGAGAAAATGTTTCTTCAAAGTCTATACCTTCTTGTTGAGCATACCCTTACAAGCAAGTCTAGCTTTGTTTCTAATAACATCTCCATTTTCATTTAACTTGTTTTTGGATATCCATTTTGTTCCAATAACATTTTTTTCATGTGGTCTTGGAACTAGTTCCCAAGTATGATTCTTTTCAATTTGATCAAGTTCTTCATTCGTGGCTTGAATCCAACATTCATCTTTGCTAGCTTGATTGACATTCTGTGGTTCAATAGTGGATAAAAATGCTATATAGCTAGTAGACCCTACAAGAGTTCTTCTTGTTTGAACGCTTGATCCCTTTTCTCCCAAAATTTGAGATTCTGGATGATTCTTTTGAACATACCTATATGGAGCCTTTTTAGATAGATATTCTTCTGCTGCTTCATTGGGTTCACCTTCTATATTATCTCTATTAGATGAAGGAAGATATACATCATCATCATCTTCATTTGTTGTTTGAAATTCCCCTTTTGGAGCTAAGAGAGATTCATCAATTACAATGTCAATGCATTCAACAATATTTCAAAGTCTTTTATTGTAACATTTATATTCTTTACTTCTAGAAGAGTAGCCAAGAAATATTCCTTCATCTGCTCTAGGTTTGAACTTGCCAAGCTTTTCATCATTTTTCTTGATAAAACATTTTCTTCCAAAAAATTTAAAATGCCTTACAGTGGCAAGATTACCATACCAGAGCTCATATGGAGTTTATCACTATTTACACGAACATGTGCTTTGTTAAAAATATTTAACGCAGTATGTGATGATTCTCCCCAAAATGTGTCAGGTGTTCCTGAATCATAAAGCATAGACTGAGCCATTTGTTTTAGTGTTCTATTCATTCTTTCTGCTACTCCATTTTGTTGTGGGGTACCAGCTACAAAAAATTGTCTTTTTATGCCATGTTGTTCACAAAAATCAAAGAATTCATTTGATATATATTCACCTCCACGATCTGATCTAAGACACTTGATTTTTAGATCTAATTCATTTTCAACCAATGCTTTGAAGATCTGAAATTTTTCGAATGCTTCATCTTTTTGCTTTAGCAACCCAATCCAACACATTGTTGTCCACGTAAATCCCCTCTGCGGATAGAGGCGATCCCTCTAGCCCTAGGGTGGGTCTAGCAACTACGGGAACATACTAACATCTACCTTCCTAGATTGTAAATGAAATTCAGAGCAAGGAAGATGACCTACCTCATTCTGATGCTATGTTGTCATCTTCCGTCGATGCTACTTGATCCGTCACTCTTCTCCAGCTCGATACACGCTCTTATCAACGTTTGATTACCTGTACAGAAAGTCAAGAAAACATGACAAGAGTAACACCATGACAAACATAAAACAATTACAACCTATCTAAATGATCAAGGAATGCTAGAAATATCATTATAGATGTAAACAAGAATGGAAGATAAACATTAGATGCATTTTATTATGATAAAGACAAGGGGATTTTACAACCAAGCCTTCATGTTGAGGCTCTCCTTCGGTAGGTCTATATCCAAGCACGTTTGCCACACCCTCATGAACAAAGGTCCAAGATTTCACTATGTTCCCAATCACACAAACAATCACACTTTGCACTATTCTCCCGAAGCTATGATTGCTTCCTCTCTATGCTAAATTTTTCAGCTATCTGTTCAACCAGAACATGTTCAACTAGCACATCAATGGAAGATGGATATATTTATAGAGGAAAGGAGGAGGTTTGGATCCCTACAATAGTGGAAGGGAGGACTTATCCCTTGGGAGGTTTCCCCATAAGGTGGAAACAAGAGGCCAAAGGGGGAAGGCTGTGGTTATTTAGTCGAACCACTCCCTATGACTCATCCACGAAGTTGTTGTGATCGAAACTTCGCCTTTATTTTTAAAAAAATTACATAAACAGATTGGCACGGGCATCTCACTAAGATAAAGAACCAACTGGTGTGGGCTCAGTGTTAATTTTCCTCATTGGCGCGAGGGCATAATGGGCTACCAGCGCCAAGGAAAAAACAGGTGTTTTTAGTGGTCTGCTCAGGAAATGGTCAACAGAGGGAATGTTGTCCTCATGGCAAGGGATGCAATGATGGTATTTTCAAGGCATGACACTTCTAATTAATCACATAAATGACCCTCCAATGTGCAAGATGGGGATTGCAGGGACAGTGAAAAATTATTATGTAACAGATGCCCCCTAAAGTATGAAGTCCAAACATGAGTGAGGGGTGAAATTATTTACAAGTACATGCAAGGAACTAGACAGTGTTGTCAGGAGACCTGAAAATCAAGCATAGATATATATACATAACAGAAATCTCTATTGAAAATACATGAATACATGGTATAGTCGTAGCTATCCATAAAGAAAAGGATCATGTGAACGGATCCTCAGCATGGGCGCATCCATCTGTCTAAGGAATCATGTATATAATCATGAATGACTCATCAATCATCGAAACCTGGACTTTTGTGATCAAAGCCCAGGGTCTTGTGCTCCGACACTACTCGATCAAAGTACAAATTCCAACATGTGAATAGATGTGTTGATGTCGAACATGCTAGAAAATCACTTGATTATTGGTCAATGATGTGAACCATTAACAAGTGCGAGAGAAACCACCCATAATGTCAATGGCTCTCAAGGTACTACTAGTACAATCCACGGAATGCAAATAGTGAGCCGAAGTCGAACACCCATGAAATCACCCGATCAAAGGCCAATGATGTGAACCTGTCATCGAATGCGAAGAAATTTCCATTAGGGAATGCAAGCTCTAAGGTACCAGAAAGGAGTCTCTAGATCAACTTCCTGGATAATGAGCTGAAGTCTACAGGAAGTGATCCATCGAAGGAGGGTCATAATGAATCCCACATCATCGACACGAAACAAAGAAGGTAATATGAGTGTGAATCAAGACTGAAACAGAGGATCAGGGAATGTACAAACTGCAGAAGGATTTTCTCTTGAACATATCGGTGACACAACTCTGGAATTTGGCAACATTTGACTCAAATAGGATCAGAGGTCATGTTGACAAGATTTGTAATCGAATGAGAGGAAAACGGATTTCCCAAACCCATGGAGGCAAAGTGACAGAATGAAGATATCCCAACTCGACACGAACTATAGACAAGTGTCATGTTCAAGAGTGACATACTACCGACATAACTAACGAACAACTTCCATTTTCCCCCACCATTTCTGGTGAGTACCTCTTTATTTTTACACAAGCTTGAAGAGGATACCATATGCTTGTCATATAAGTTTGTCCTTCGGAAAAATCCAACCTAGTACATTTTTGAGCCCTAGGAAGGAGGAACTCAGATAATGCCATAACGATGGAGTCTGATGTCATTAGTTTTAACGAGTCTGAAAAAGGAAGAACTCGACATATTTTCATATTTAGAGAGTTTGAAAAGATAACAGAAAATAAAATTCCAGCAGTCCCTATTCGTAAATAGTCTCACAGATTCGAAAAGGTAGAAAACTGTGTTTGAGAGAACCTCTTAGTCGTGATCAGCTAAGGTATTCCTTTTTCATAAATAATCTATCCTAGCCCGAAAAAGGGGTAAACGTATATTGGGTAGATATTTTTTTGCATCCAATTTAACAAGTTCAAAATGACAAGTGTCTCGACAATCTTTTCAGTTTTAGAGAGTCAGAAAAGAGGTGAAAGGTGACTCCACCTGCAGGAATGAGTGGTATAAAGGGTAGCAACTGGTTCTGGTAATGGTGGAACTGCTTAGAACAAGTAAAGGTCAAGAGGCTAGCTAACAATACCACTCATCACAGTGGTTCCTTAGGAATGGGTAAAACAACCAGGTGAAGGCATATGATCGGCCAAGCAGATAGTGATGGTGGAATGAAAAAACCAAGGCTCATATGGAAAAACAGGCTGATAAAATGGAAATCACGAGAGGTAAAATGGGAATGGTTTCATTTTACAGAATATTGAAATCATAAAACTCTTCTTGAAGTTGGTTTCATTTTTACAAAATCTTGAAACAAAGATAAACTATGCTTGAAACCGGTTTCATTTTACACAAGCTTGAAACGGAAAAAAACTATGCTTGAAAATTTTTGGATGCCCCTAGCATGGTGACTCAATTCGAGGTACATGCCCCCCAAGCTTCAATCCATATGAAAGGTAGATGGCGTGAAGGTTCAAGTTACGAGATCAAGACAAAGACTCGACTGGGATTTTACGAGATCTTATCAAAGACTCGAATTGAACAGGAAAGTGTTTCATTTTTTTAACAAGGTTGACACATTAAAAGAAATATCCTCATATGACCTTGTTTCATTTTTTAATGAGTTGATACAGATGAAAAATTATCCTCGAAACACCTTGTTTCATTTTTTAGCGAGATTGACACAAGAAAACGAACTATGCTCCTGACACCTTGTTTCGTTTTTTAACGAGCTTAACACAAGAAAATGAAATCTACTCTTAAGACAACTCATCATGATGAATAATAAGTCATGGCTTCCAAAAGGTTCTCTTCCGATGGGAGAAAAACATCTCAGAAATTAGGACCCAATGCCCCCAGCACCTGATGCACAACGACACTATCACTGAATGTGGGCACGGGACAGGTAGCCATATAATTAAATTGCGGCGGGGAAGATACAACCGATAGATAAAGAGCCAGAAGGTATGATGGCAGACCATATTTCATGTTAGGACCAAAGAATGAAATCTAATCAATGGTCATGATCCGACCTCGGTACGGAAAACACATCACATGAAAGAGGGAGGAGACAAGCGCTCCCATGGCATAAGTATAATCGCGACCCAAGAGTAAATTAAAATCCAAGGGGCCTGGAACAACCATCACGTCCATATGGATGGTTTTGCCTCCCAAAGTAATAGGAAACTTCGGAAGGATCCCTAATGGTTGATTGGTTCCTCTATTAAAAGCCAACAAATTCTGCGTAACAGGAATAAGTGGTGGAGAACCAAAAGCCTGCCAAGTAGTGGAAGACATAATACTAACAAAGACGCCTTCATCTATAATGGTGTTGGGTATGACTAGATCAAAGGTTTGTACCGTGATCTCAAAGGGCACATAAGAAGGAAGGTGATAACTTGCGAATCGACCCCAATCGAAGGAAGCAACCAAACTACTTGGAGGGGCTACCATCAAACTGAGATGGTCTTCCCCTGGTGTTATGAGAAACAAAGGAGAATCCTCCACCACCTCCATCATGGAGGCAGAAGGAGTATCCTCCAGGACCTCCATCATAGGAGGCGGAGGAATAGCTTCCTGAGATATAGGGACAGGAGAATCTTTCTCCAAGTCTGAGGAATCTGAAGAAACAAGAAGAACCTGAGGGATATGAGATCCACTCTCAACGGAAAAGACCTGGTGTACTGCAGATGGGGCCAGCTCAACTGATCCCATGACCAATGGTTGGTTAGGGATGGATTCATGATGGTGAATTTATGGGGGAATGAGATTAAGCAAGGATGACTCTTGAATGATCATTAAATCAACTGGTGAAAAACTCAAAGAAAGTTGTTTGTAACCAGCCAAAAGGCAAGGTGCAGAAACAGTCGAGTTGTCCAAAACTCTCTTGGCTTCATCCATATACAAAAAAAGGTGAATGGCATGATGCCTTTCACACAACTTACAGGGATTGGCAAGTTTACCCTGCTTCTTAGGAGCTTTACCAGCACTAGCTGAAGATGTGACCCCAAACTGACTCCCGAAAGCCAAAGGCAATGACGGACGATCATTGGACCATACTTCGAGCACCTTGGGAATTCCAGGGCAATCTCGAAGAAGATGGTTTCCCTGGCATAACATGAAAGGGAACTTAACTTTCCACAGAGGGTTGGGAGGTTCAGCGAGAGAAGGTGTTTTAGAAGAAACAACTGCAGACTTAGCCTCTTGCTTATCTGACATCTTCTTCTTAGTATTCTTCTTCTTCTTATTAGACACCTGGGTACTAGAATCCAAACTTTCACCAGGCGAAGTAGAAGATGTGGATGAAGAAACAGGTGAAGAAGGGGAGAGGTCCACCTTCAAATCAACATGGCGTTGCTCAGGCGGAGGAGTGGATGGTACTGTAGCTGGAACATTTGAGACTATAGAGGTTGAAAACAACCAAACAGGAAACCCAACAGTTAACCTAGGGAGGGATAACGTGGCCATATAAGGAGCACCAATATTTCCTAAAGCAGGAAAAGGACTAGGACTCCCTTTAGAGGGGACTCCTTGATTGGAAAACTCCAGAAAAGTTGCCATCAGAAATGACCTTGAAATAAAACACTAAGGACAAAAATTCTAACCAGGAATATTTCGTGGGCGATTAATTTTTTAAGACACTGAAACCATACTCTTTTTTTTTCATATTTTAAGAGTTGAGAAACAAGAAAAAGGTGACTCTATCGCTTTCAGGTTGAACACGATCTTGAAAGGACAAGATCTCGATGATATTTTTAGTTAAAAGAGTCATTAAAGATCAAAGTGACTGCTCTAGTAATCTAGGTAAATGGGTGTACTAGATATCCATGAACTGCCATATACACCTTTGTAAATATGAAAGATAAATCAACCAAGGACTTAATATACGTGCAGGTAATTTCCCCAAATGTTGTGTTTGGTGTATCACGGGTAAGAGGCGGCAGACTCGGCTTCCTATGGATAAAGGATTTGCAACTTAATGGGGTCTCCCTTTATATAAACGATGGTACAGGGATCACAAGTCCGTACTAGCACTGTCTGAAGCCAGATGGCGAGCGACAGCTACTAGGCTTAAAGATGCCGGAACACGTCTCTACCTTAGACTACTAGATATTCCATTAAGTTTCAATGATGCCTTAGGTTCATTCAATAATTTTTAAAGTTGATCTTCAATTTACGTTTCGATTTCAAAGCCCTACCGCATGTCATCTGAAAATCTCCTATATGCAGCTATATGAGGAAATAAATCTTTCAATTCGATGAATGTTATCTAGTTAAGGGAAGAGTTCCAAACAATGATGCAAAAAACAACAACACTGAAAACAAAACCTTTTCCAAACTAGATGAATTTCACTATCCAAAAGTAGTTTAAAACATTCACCGATGCGAATTATGAAATGCAATATATGCAAAACCCTCTTTTTTGAAAACTGTGAAATTGTAATCTATGCACAATTTCCTTTTTTTCTTGAAATGATAAGAATGCACTCAATGTATTTTTCGATGAAATGATAATCTACTTAATGCATGCTTTTAATGAAAGAGAATTCACTCAATGCGATTTTAAGCTTTCAATCATTAAACAATTTAATCTAAGTTCAATGATAAATCTCAAAAAATACTCTTCAATGCAACGTGATCTAATGCATTTTAACGAAAAGCAAGCTCTAAGATGAAAACTAAATGAACGTAAATTTCTTAATGAAGGATGAATGCAAAAGGGATGCAAACAAACACTAAGAATTCAATCGTTGTTTTAAACACTTTATAATGAAATTCCTCAAAAGGCTACAAGACATATGAGGTCAAGCACAAAAAGGAGTTCCAAATCATGAGCTCAAAACAAGGCATTCATTCCCTTTTACATCAAGCAATCAAGAAAGAAGACTTTTTAGTTGAACAAAGAGAAATGTAATCTATGCTCATAAGTGAAAAAGTAGATGAGAGAATGAGTAAATCATAAAGAGAAAAATACCAGAAGGGAAAGACACACTGGTGAAGGATTTAGGGAAAAAAACCTCAATTTTTCATACACCCTGAAATTGGCATGACTTTGGTGGGTGAAACTAGTACCAACTGGTGTGACTTGCTCACTGAAAACTAGTGCCAATGGCTAATTGGTGTAGGTTTCTAACTGAAAACTAGCACCAATCAGCACGACTGTCAAAAAAATAAAAGCGCCAATGCCTGAACAGGAAAAAACAAAGAATTTCTCCCAACGAAGACCAGACTCACCACTTCAAGAAAAATATAAAAGATCGTAATTGATGAAAAACATAGGAACAAACAGGTAAATGGTCGTTTGACTAAATCCATCAAATGACTAAGATCTCAAATAATGACAAACTAAAAGGAAACTCCCCAGTGGAGTCACCAATTTGTTGTCCAGGTAAATCCCCTCTGCGGACAGAGGCGATCCCTCTAGCCCTAGGGTGGGTCTAGCAACTATGGGAACATACTAACATCTACCTTCCTAGATTGTAAATGAAATTCAGAGCAAGGAAGATGACCTACCTTGTTCTTATGCTATGTTGTCGTCTTCCATCGATGCTACTTGATCCATTGCTCTTCTCCAGCTCGATACACACTACTATCAACGTTCGATTACCTGTACAGATAGTCAAGAAAATATGACAAGTGTAACACCACAACAAACATAAAACAATTACAACCTATCTAACTGATCAAGGAATGCTAGAAATCTCATTATATATGTAAACAAGAATGGAAGATAAACATTAGATGCATTTTATTATGATAAAGACAAGGGGAGTTTACAACCAAGCCTTGATGTTGAGGTTCTCCTTCGGCAGGTTTGTATCCAAGCATGTTTGCCACACCCTCATGAAAAAAGGTCCAAGATCTCACTATGTTCAGAATCACACAAACAATCACACTCTGCACTATTCTCTCGAAGCTATGATTGCTTCCTCTCTATGCTAACTTTTTCAGCTATATGTTCAACCAGAACATGTTCAACTAGCACATCAATGGAAGATGACTATATTTATAGAGGAGATGAGGAGGTTTGGATCCCTACAATAGTGGAAGGGAGGTCTTATCCCTTGGGAGGTTTCCCCATAAGGTGGAAACAAGATGCCAAAGGAGGAAGGTCATGGTAATTCAGTCGAACCACTCCCTATGACTCATCCACGAAGTTGTTGTGATTGAAACTTCGCCTCTATTTTTAAAAAAAATTCCATAAACAGATTGGTGTGAGCATCTCACTGAGACAGAGCACCAACTGGCGCGGGCTCAGTGTTAATTTTCCTCATTGGCACGAGGGCATAATGGGCTACCAGCGCCAAGGAAAAAACAAGTGTTTTTAGTGGTCTTCTCAGGAAATGGTCAATAGAGGGAATGTTGTCCTCATGGAAAGGGATGAAATGATGGTATTTGCAAGGCATGAGACTTCTAATTAGTCACATAAATGACCCTCCAATGTGCAATATGGGGATTGTAGGGACAGTGAAAAATTACTGTGTAACACACATTCTAGAGAAATCATCAATAAACAGAATATAGTATTGTTCTCCACGGGGTGAAATTTTTCTCATGGGTCCAGATATATCAGTATGAATGAGTTCAAGAGGCTTACTTGCTGATCCTTCTTTGGCATTAAATTGCACTCTGGTTTGCTTATTGAATTGGCAATATTTTCGTATAGTACTCTCAGGGAGAGTAATATTGGGAAGATCACGAACAGCTTTGAGTCTGCTAGATTTTTTGATTTGGGAGAAACTAAAATGCCCCAATATTCTATGCCATAGCCAATTTTCTAAATATTTACCCAAGTAACATTATTCTTTACAACTTTTCAATACATACAAATTGCTTGGTGTTCTATTTCCTTTTATGATTGTTTTTCCTGTATCAAGATCACATACTGTAGAAATTTGAATAACTGATATATTATTCACCGAGATTCTCCTGATCACACACTATTTTAACTTCATGCACAATACAGAATCTCTTCTACCGGTGATCATTAATTGCGGAAATAAAAACAATCGCATGCACACATTAAAACCATAAACAATCACACATATTAACACAATATTTTATGGGGAAGCTTAAAGCTGAAAACCCCCAACTATATGTATATTATATGTCATAGGGATCATGTAACAATCATTATACAAAGCTCCTCACAAGCTCTTAGTATAATCTCCAATTGCTACACACTAATCAAGCCCGATCTAGCAAATCACATGCTCTAATCTCTGCCACCTGATAGCCTGCCTCTACTGCACAATCACTGCTGAAGAATGGATCTGAATGAACTCGAATTGGTCCAACCTTGATCACGCAATCCTCATTGGCATCTCCAATCACTAGTTGTTGCAAATCATGTAACAATATAGTCACAACTGATAGTCACACTGCTCTTTCACCTACCTCTTCACTAGTCTCCACTGAAACTGTCCATGCACTGTAGTTAACTGCTGTATTATTTAGTTGATTAATGATTTAATAATTAGTGAATTAATTAATAATTAATTCACACCACTCTCACTAGTGTATCAATCAGTTAGACTAGATACAACTAGCTCAAATATGTTTAACTCAGTTAAACTGAACACAACTCCATCAACTAGCTCAATAACTCCACCAAACTTTGTCACATGAGTTCAAACTAAAGTATCCATGCAATAGCTCCACTTAACCCTCAGGAATAACGTAATTCCTTCTATCAGCTGCTGTGCCACATCTGTGCACTTAACTGAAGTGTTCCAAGAGAATAAGATAATGTTTAGAGTCCAAATATTATTAAGAGCTAATAATATTCGACATATCTATTTTTAGACTGGCAATCTAAAAATAGATTCCACCCAATATGTCTAAAAATATAAGTCCACCTATTTTTCCAACTTGACCAACCATCCACAAATAGCATCCTGCAACTCATATAATATTATCTACATGTCTAAAAATAGATATAGTCTAAAAATAGACTTGCGCCAAAAATAACCTGCAGGCCCACTTAGTGAAGGCGACTTCTTTCCACTAAGCTCATCATCTTGTTGCAATCTCAACACTCCCTCTCAAAAATATAAGGATTATCTGCCACCCCTATCCTGCCCCTGTGGTATTCGAATTTGCTCCTGGTGAGTGCCTTTGTCAAGATATCAGCATCCTAATCCTCCGTGGGAATGTATGAAAGTAACATGATCTTCTGCTACACACAATCTCTGATATGATGATATCGGATGTCGATGTGTTTATATCTATCATGAAATATTGGATTAACTAAGAGTTTTATGCAACTCTGATTATCACAAAATATCACAGTAGGATCTAAGTGTGAACTGAACAAACCGACTAGGATCTTCCTCATCCATATAGCCTCGCATGTAGCCAAACTCGCTGCCATATACTCGGCCTATGTTTAACTAAGTGCCACGGATCTCTGCTTCCTGATGTACCAAGAAAATATTGTCGACCCGATACTGAATATCCCTCCAGATGTGCTCTTTCTGTCCGTTGGGCTCCTTGCCCAATCTACATCCGTGAAGCCACACAGCTTCACCTCATCCGACTGTCTGTACCATAATCGATATCCCAATGTGCCTCTGAGATATCTCAATACATGCTTGCCTTCCTTCCAGTAGAGCTTGGTAGGCTTAACCATATCTTGTGAAAGCTGGTTAATAGCACATCATATGTTGGGTCATGTATTGACCAGATACATAAGCGACCCCACCAATTGTTGATCAACAGTGGCATCCACTACCTCTACCGATGTAGCATCCTCTTTCCTCCAACCACCAAGAAAAGGAGTGTCGATAGGCTTGCAGCCATGCATGTTGAACTTCTCCAGTATCTCCCGGGCATACTTGCCTTGAGACACAAACAATCCATCACTGCACTGCCAAATTTCCAATCCCTGGAAATAATGAAGGAGGCCCATGTCCTTCATCTCAAACTCCTTTGCAAGATCAGCCTTGCATGAGAGTATCAACAGTTCATCACCCGTAAAAATCAAATCATATACATAAAGTACAATGATTAGAAACTTACCCTCCACAACTATCTGGTATAGGTTCGGATCCGCCTCACTCTTGGAGAATCCAAGTCTGGTGAAATATCTGTCTATCTGTGTGTACCAAGCACGAGGTGCTTGTTTCAACCCATACGATGCTCTCTTGAGCCTGCACACATGTGACTCACTGTTGAAGATCTCGAAACCTTCGGGCTGCTCTATGTACACCTCCTCCTCAATCACTCCGTTGAGGAACGTAGTCTTCACATCCATCTGATGAATGTGCCACCCCATCTGCGCTGAGAAAGCAAGAATCATCCGTATGGAAGAATACCTTGTGACAGGTGCAAAGGTTTCCTCATAATTGATCCCCTTAATCTATGAGAAGCCTTGGGCAACAAATCTTGCCTTGTACTTCTCCACACTCCCGTCAGCTGCTTGCTTCACTTTGTAGATCCATCTCAAACCTACCACTAATTTGCCTTACGGCCTTGGGACAATCTCCCATGCACTGTTTCTGACAATCGAATCATACTCTTCCACCATGGCATCTACCCATGCGGGATCCTCCACAGCTTCCTCTAAAGAGGATGGCTCTGTCATGATACACTTTCTCATAAGAGCCATGTATCCAGTATACCGATCAAGTGACTGTCTCTGTCTGTGCTATGATGTAGGTGCTCCTACAACCTTCTCTGCATCTTGAGCCAGTCGCTCAGCTTCTGTAGTGAGCTTCCGCCCTCTGATGGTTGCCGCTGCATGAGTGGTCTCTTCCAATCCATGAACCTCCTCTAGTGGCTGATCCACATCCTGAGGCTCATCCTTAGGAACTAATAGCTCCTCATCTGCATGCAAGTGTGGCTCCCTCTCAAGCGAACACTTCATGGCTTTCTCCTCATGAAATTTGATATCCCGTCGCACAACAGTCTTACGATTGTCTGGAAAATACACATGATAGTTGTGGGGTGTATCAATGTACCCCAAAAATATCCCAACCTCTGCAGTCGGCTCCAGCTTCTTCCTGGCATCCTTAGTCACATGAATGTAAACAGGTGAACCAAAAATCCTCAAATGGGAAATATCAGGCCTCTTACCAGAAAACGCCTCCTCGGGTGTACTCATGCCAAGTATCATGTGAGGACAACGGTTCTGCACATATACTACAGTATTGCATGCCTTAGCCCACAAGTGTATGGGAAGGCCCTGATCATGCAACATCGCCCGTGCAACAACCACAATCATTCTGTTCTTCCGCTGAGCAACCCCATTCTGCTGTGGGTTATGAGGTGCTATGAGCTCTCTTCAAATTATTTCTGCGCTACAAAAGTCTTTGAATTCACCAGAGATGAATTCACCACCATTGTCGCTCCTAAGAGCCTTCACCTGCTTCCCCGATTCTTTCTCAACCAGTGCCTTGAACTCACAGAAATTCGAGTATGTATCGCTCTTATTCTGTATGAAGAAGATCCAGCACTTCCGAGAAAAATCATCAAAAAATATCACATAGTACATGTGCTTTGCTGTCGAAGCTATTGAGAAAGGTCCACACACATCTGTGTGAATTCTCTCAAGGATCGTCATGGCGCGAATATCCTTCTCGTGAAAGGTGGCTTTCACAAATTTTCCCAAGGTACATCCCCTGCACTAATCTGACTGTGAAAGAGTACCCTTAGGAAGCCCAGTAGAAATCTACTGCAGTATCTTCAAATCTCCATGGTGAAGGTGGCCCAATCTCCGGTGCCACAACTCGCCATCATCCCGGCTCACCACTCCTTCTGCCTTGCCTGCCATTTCTACGCAACCATCTACCTGAAATTGATAAAGGTTCTTAAATTGAACCCTTATCCTCCGGGTTTCACCAGTTGCCTTATTGCGCATGAAAGCCTTTCCCTCGCTAAAGACAACATCATATCCCTTTTCTTCTAACATCGCCACAGAGATAAGATTATTTTTCAATCCTGGAACATGCATCACTTCCTTCAATACGAAGGGTTTACCAGACTCCCTCTCAAAGGAAATGGTACCGATACCGATCGCATTGTATCTACCATCATCACCCATCTTGATGTGCACTCCAAGATATTTCTCATCCAGATCTAAAAACAAATCTTTATCTCCGGTCATATGAAAAGACACACCACTGTCAAGAAACCAAAATGAACCCATCACACTTGAGACCAAGCATGCGATCATCGAAAAATCCAGCTCAAACTGCGAGGCTAAGGCCTCTCTAGCTGCAGATCCAGCAACCTGCTTATTTTTCCTCTTCTGTAGACAATTAGTGGCGTAATGTCCATGTTGGTGACAGTGAAAGCACTTCACCTTGGACATGTCCTGATTTTTTCCTTTCGCACCAGATTGAGAAGCATTCTTCTTTCTCTTCCCCTTCCTTGCTTTGGCAGCCAAAGCACAATTTTCTTCATTTGAGTTCTTTGATGAAGATCCATCCCTGGTACTTCGCCTTATCTCCTCTTGCACAAGATCCGACCAAAGTTGCTCCCATCCTGGAAATTTCTCCCGACCATTGACAGAGTCCTGATAGGAATGCCAACTCTTCGAAAGCCCAAGGAGAGCCAAGCTCACCAAGTCCTCATCATCTATAGTCACCCCCACACTTCCCATCTCATCCATACATTGGATGAACTTCGTGAGGTACTTGGGCATACTGTCGCCTTTCTCCATTTTTATGTTCCTAAGTTTATCCTTGAGCGCCAAATTCCTCTGGTCGCTCTTGCTTTGGAATAAGTCTGTCAAAGATTTCCACATCAATAATGGAGAAGCCTTACCATGAAGGCTGGACACTATGTGATCCTTTACACCTTCCAACAGAATTCTTCGACACTTTGCTGTCTTCTTTTGCCATGCATCAAGTGCGGCAGCATCACTAGAAGAAGGTTTTGAAATTTCTGCATCTATGAACGCCTTCAACCCATTGTCATCCAGCACTGCCTCCATCATGTCCTTCCATGCAATATAATTCGAGCTGTCCTCAAGGGCATACTCCAATCACAATCCATTGAAAGACATCTCAACTTCGACACCAAGAAAACACTGCTGCAAATTCGACTTCCACCAGCACAAAACTCAACCGCTTCAATGTTTTGCAATTGCTCCAATGATCAATATCGCTCCGAAACCATGTATAAATTTGAATAAATGATATATTATTCACCGATATTCTCCTGATCACACACTATTTTAACTTCATGCACAATTCAGAATCTCTTCTACCATTGATCATTAATTGTGGAAATAAAAACAATCGCATGCACACATTAAAACCATAAACAATCACACATATGAACACAATATTTTATGGGAAAGCTTAAAGCTGAAAACCCCCAACTATCTGTATATTATATGTCATAGAGATCATGTAACAGTCATTATACAAATCTCCTCACAAGCTCTCATTATAATCTCCAATTGCTACACACTAATCAAGCATGATCTAGCAAATCACATGCTCCAATCTTTGCCACCTGATAGCCTGCCTCTACTGCGCAATCACTGCTGAAGAATGGATCTGAATGAAATCGAATTGGTCCAACCTTGCTCAAAAAATCCTCATTGGCATCTCTAATCACTGGTTTTTGCAAATCATGCAACAGTATAGTCACAACTGATAATCACACTGCTCTTTCACCTACCTCTTCACTGGTCTCCACTGAAACTATCCATGCACTGTAGTTAACTGATGTATTCTTTAGTTGATTAATGAGTTAATAATTAGTGAATTAATTAATAATTAATTCACACCACTCTCACTAGTGTATCAATCGGTTAGACTAGATACAACTAGCTCAACTATGTTTAACTCAGTTAAACTGAACACAACTCCATCAACTAGCTCAATAACTCCACCAAACTCTGTCACATGAGTTCTAACTGAAGTATCCATGCAATAGCTCCACTTAACCCTCAGGAATAGCATAATTCCTTCTGTCAGCTCCTGTGCCACATCTGTGCACTTAAATGAAGTGCTCCAAGAGAATAAGATAATGTTTAGAGTCCAAATATTATTAAGAGCTAATAATATTCGACATATCTATTTTTAGACTGGCAATCTAAAAATAGATTCCGCCCAACATGTCTAAAAATAGAAGTCCATCTATTTTTCCAACTTGACCAACCATCCAAAAATAGCATCCTACAACTCATAGAATATGATCAACATGTCTAAAAATAGACATAGTCTAAAAATAGACTTGCGCCAAAAATAGCTTGCGGGCCCACTTAGTGAAGGTGAGTTCTTTCCACTAAGCTCATCATCTTGTTGCAATATCAACACATACCACACATTTTTTTGAGCTGAAGACAAATTCAGTTCCTTGATCACACATTTGACTTACACTTAACAGGTTATGCTTCAATCCATCCACATACATAACATTGTTAGCTTTCACCTTTTCTTTTAGAAAAATGAACATTTTCCCTTAGTGACAGCAAGAGTATCATTTCCAAAAGTAACATTCTTTTCTCTTTCTAGAGAATTGTATGCAATAATTTTATTTCTGTCACCTGTCATGTGTTTTGAGCATCCACTATCAATGCACCATTGATTTTCTTCTCCTTCTGTAAATAAAGCTATGCCACAGTTCTCAACCTGTAATTCCTTCTTTTTCCATACTTTGGAAGTTGAAGGTATATTCACTTTTGGCTGAATTTTTCTCCTGCATTCAGATTATTCATGACCAAAGCTATTGCAATAAGTACATTCAATTTCATTTTGAAGAGGAGAAAAATTGTTATATGTATTCTTCTTTATACCAGTATCAATTATTTTCTTTCTTGCTTCTCTAGTCATGATGGTTTTGTATGCAACACATTCAACAACTTTATGACCAAAATTATGACATGAGAAACATTGTCCATTGAAGAAGAAATTTCTGCGATCATGGAACCTTCTATTTGTGTTTACTTGTTGGTTGGTATTTCTCTGAAAGGTATTCCTGTTAGTGTTATTTTTATTGAGGTGGTCATGCTTTACTTGTAAAGTTTCCTTCTTTCCTTGCTGAGTGGCAGAATGTTATAAGCTGGATGTAGCTGCTTTTAGATAGTTTGGTGTTGAAGACTAAGAATATTCTTTGACATATCCAAGGCCTGTCTTTATAAGAGGAAAACGTTGTACCTTGATAATTTCATCTAAGGTTTCAGATCCTTTAGCAAATCTAAGATTCAAAGTCTTTACTTTCTCAATATCTTTTCTTAAACTTAATACTTCACATTCTAATTTCTCATTGTGTTTCTCCTTTTCTTCAAGCTGATTTTTTAGAGTTTCTATGGATATTTTGTTTTCTTCCAAAAATATTTTGAGCTGATTGATTTCTTCAAGAAAATCATTGTCTTCTAGAGCATCCATAAAAGTATCCTTTTCTTCTCTAGACTCTTTTTAAAATGCCATGAGAAGTCTAAGATCTTGATCAGATTCTTCCTCACTATCTAATAATCCATCACTATCTTCATGAGTATAATAACTCTTTCTAGTGCTAAACCGATTCTTATTTCTTCTTGCTACTCCTTTTCCTTTTTCATGTGTTTCTTTATGAGGACACTTAGCGACATAATGACCAACTTTTCCACAAGAAAAACATTTGAAAGGAAGCTTACCTCTGAACCTTCCAGTGCCAAGTTGGAGCTTCTTTACAAAATTTACCTCATCTTTTTCTGAAATATACCCTAATCCTTCTGTTTCTTGTACTTCTTTTCCTTTTGTAGAGGCTCTAAAGACGACTTCTTTTACTTCAAGAGATCCTCCTTTTCTCATTTCACATGCAGTTAGAATCCCATGAAGTTGGACAATAGTAAGACTTTGAAGATCCTATTTTTCTTCAATAACAGACACTTTTGACTCAAATTTTGAAGTTAGAGATCTTAAAAATTTTCCAACCAGAGTAGTGTCAGTTATGGTTTCACCTAAGTTTCTCATACGATTTACAATATCATCTAGAACTAAAAAGAAACTGGCAATGCTCTCCTCATTATGCATCCTTAGATTTTCATATTGAATTATGAGAGTTTGGAGTTTAGCACATTTTACTTTTATATCACCTTCATAGATTAGAATGATTTTGTCTCATATTTCCTTTGCTATATTCAATTGCATGACCTTGAAAAATTCTGATTCAGTCAGACTCCCCAATAGTGCATTGACCTCCTTTGCATTTGTTGCATACTTCTTTCTTGCCGTTGCATCTGTTGGAACTGAGGCTGGATATTGATAACCTCCTTCAACAATAGCCCATACATTTGCTCCAAGGGACTGAAGAGAGGATATTGTCCGTGTTTTCTAGAAGATTAAATTGTTTTTGTTGAAGATTGGTGGCCTGATAGATGTTGTCGCATCTTGATTACTCATCTTGGTTGATCTTGCTTCTAGCGGTTAAGCTCCTGCTCTGATACTAATTGTTGGGAAAAATACTGAGATGGGGGTTGAATCAGTATTCAGAGCTTATATATTGAATTAAAATTATTCTTTTTCAGAATTTCATACGTGGATTTTATGAACTGAACTCGCGTATACATGCAGATATGCTGAAAGAAACTCGTGTATACTGATATAAATTTCTAGTTTATAAAGTATCTCAGAAACAGACTTTAAAATAGATTTACCAGTTATGCATCAGGTTTAAACAGGAAATATGTGCAGTAACAGTAGTATAAAACATCACAGAAGTGGAACACACATGAACACCAGTATATAAGGTGGAAACCCAATTCGGGATAAAACCACCGCTGCTGTCATCTCTATCTTCAATATTTGTTATATGGAAAATTGTTTACAACATTGTACTCAAGAAAAATCATATTAGTACGCAGGCTTCTACCTAGAGAAGGCTGCAACCTTCACTCGTTTACCAGCTGCTACTGGAAGGGAGCTCCAACCCCTTGAACATAACACTAGCTTCTACTGGCAGGAAGCTTCTACTTCCATACAGAAGGCTTCAACCCTCAGACCCACTGTAGACCACATTTCATCAATTTTCATACTGGATAAAATAGCTTTAACACAACCCTTTATCAACAATCATAAAATTTTCCCAATACTTCAATTAGAATAGTGAAAACATTGTGACCAAAACTTCGAAAATAGCCCAAACTTCAGAATAGATATGCAGATACAAACTCAACCCTGAACAATCATTGATTCAAATAGCATATGCTACTTTTCTTCACTGAAGCCTTGTACATACGCTCTTTCCTGCACATCAACCCGCGTATACTTCTGTGTATTTTATTCTTTAGAAAACCCTAACTGCCATACACGCTTTTCATGAAGCGAACCCGCATATATACGCGCTTTTTTTGAAACCAACTAGCGTATAGATCTGTAAAAAATAAATTTTGTAGAATAGACCAGATCTATAAAACTTACCTAGATTTATTCATTTTCTTCAGCAGACCTGCGCCAATTCTTCATCATTCCTTTAGTAGGTCATCAGATCTAGAGATATTGAACCATCATTATATCCATGGGTGCATCATAGATTCAGATCTATCAATTAAGAACAGAGTTCATCCATGCAGATATTCCTTAGAGAAATTTATTCATCAACAACCCTTACAAATGCACACCTTGCACTATGATCTTCTTCTCCTTAAATAGATTTATCTTTACCAATACCATGAGTCAAAACCACTCAACTTTCGATGGTATTCTTAGACGGAATCAAATAGACAATTCAATGCTCAATACTATGGGCTAATACCATGGTAATGCCCCTTCGTATCATAATTTTAGAGTGCCAAAAGGCATACGCGACTTGGAGCGTTCGTTTCCGCATGTATACACAACCTCTCTTCACAAAAACTATGTATATGCTAACCCTGAATGTATACGCGGGTTGCCTTCACAAAATTAGCATATATATTGCATCCATACGCAGGTTGCCTTCACAAAAGTAGCGTATACATTGTGACATATTATATTTATCATTTCTCTGGCACTCACTGGAATTATTTTCTCTGTCACATCTGAACTAATATGTAGCTACATCATTCTTACATCTTTAACACATAGGTTGCTTATCATAGGCAACTCATCAAGTAGGTTTCCATCAAGGACAACTTCATCAAGTAGGTTACCATCAAGGACAACACATTACATCATATTGCCAACACAATGCCTTATTACCCTGAAGCTAATGGCCAATTTGAAGCCGTAAACAAAGTCCTTATTACAAGGCTTCAACAAACAATTGGGATCCATAAATCAAACTGGAATCTCATGTTATTTTCAGCTCTTTGGGCTTACCGAACGTCGATTAAGAGTGCAACCGGATTTACCCTGTTTCAATTGGCATACGGTTTGGAAGCCACTCTTCTGATTGAATGTGAAATCCCTTCATTCAAACTAGTTGTGGAATTAATGCCTTATACTTTGCCTAAGGAAGAGCGTCTCCTCTACTTAGAGATATTGGATGAAACTCGCCGCTTAGCGGCCTTGGTCATCGAAGCACAGAAGAAACGAGTCAAAGCTCATTTTGACCAAACATTTTCCCCTCGTTCTTTTATCGAAGGCGACCTCGTTCTCCTATATGACCAAGCTCACGAGAAGCTGGGGGCAGGTAAATTCCAACCCATGTCGCATGGGCCCTACATTGTCAAACGTGTGTTACAGAATGGGGCTTATGAGCTTATTGATTATGAAGGTTGTCCCTTAGCACAAGCCAGAAATGGGTTGTACCTGAAAAAGTATTATGCTTGAATCATTCATGCATGATATATGTACATAGGTGATTTTTTCATTTTTGTGCATGTTTTTGTTTGATGTGCTTTGTGAGATTTTTTCTACTTATTGGGTCTTGTTTGTTATGCAGATGTCTATTTCCCCTTATGTCGGTTTCGCAGATGGTGCTTCCGGAAGTACTAAGAACTTGTCTTCGACAGCCTGGGTAATTTATGATCCTGTTGGTGAGTTGATTAACTTACAAGGTATCTATCTAGGAACAACTACAAACAATGTTGCTAAATATAGTGTTGTTTTGGAACTATTAACCAAGGCAGTTAACCTCGGCATACCCGCATTGCTTGTGAATCTGGATTCACAACTTGTTGTTCATCAACTTAACTGTCATTATTCAGTTTGAAACCCATGCATTTTGAGATTGTATTTGTGTATTCATTTACTTGAAAGACATTTTTATCTCATTAAATATCAACATATAGCAAGAAGAATTAATACATTAACTCATGCAATAGCTAACATTGTGCTAGATAGACATTTGCACAATTTATAAAACATCATCATATGTAAATAGACCCATGTAGAAAATAGATGTATATATATATATATATATATATATATATATATATATATATATATATATATATATATATATATCAATTGTTTGCAATGTGTGCATCATAAAACCCAAAAACTACATGTCTGTTTTAGTTACATCATGAAACAACATGTCTCTCAAAAATGTGCGGAAATGAAAATCCTAAGTGCCTAATCGGCGTGGTGCTCATGATATCATGTCACCGCCCGTACCAACCACCTCAACAAGCGGTGGATATGACTTTGCACCCCTACAGTGTGCCTCTGATAGGCCCAGGGAACATCATCAAAACGAGCATAGTCTGGAATCCCACGAGTGATCCCCTCCAGGTTCTGTACTATCTCCTCATCACTACCCTCACCATGAGGATTGAAATCACAAGGAGTTCGCCTTGCTATCAGCGACATACCTCCAGGGCGTTCTAGGCCAACATCTGCATATGTATAGGAGTAACTATCAAAACATGCATATATGCCAAAAAATCATAAAACTCATGAAAATAAAAAGGGAGTCTCACCTAGCTCTTTGTCCCAATCCTCTCACTCTGGGAGCGGGAGGTTTGGATATTTGGTGAATTTTGTGCTGGCGTAGGGCCAATCCTCCATAACAATCAGTTGTCTTCGGAGCCAATCAAAAAACTCTGGCCTTTGGGACATCTGTTGGCCACCCCCTGCTCTTGGAATCAGTGCGACCCATCGGTCCATCCATGGCTCTCTAGGTGGTGGCATCAGGACAATAACCTCTTGACGCTGGAATATGGGTAATCGTTCCAAGAAGAATGATACCATAATCGATCCATACCCAAACTGATTTAGTTTTGTTTTTTTGCACTTAGTGAGTTGCCGCTTGATGTTGATAGTCACGCCCTCGGCCCAGTTGAATACAGTCGGGTTCTTGTACTCAGGGGCAAGAAGTAGCTGTGTCTTTGTGGGCTCATGCAGTGCTTGTGATCCTACAGCCCACGTGATAGTATGCAGCACTACTCTTAGTGCCATATCAGGAATGGTTTGGATGTCAACTTTGCCACTTCCTGTTCCTTTTCGTGCCCCTCGGCACACCCTGTCAATTACCATTCCCATGCTTTACTTGGAAGGACGGGTACCGGTCAAGATAGGGACTACACCTCTACGCAAAAATCCAGTGATGAATACACATCTGAGACTTCGAGTTGAAGCTCTTGATCTCGAATCAAAAACTTTTCTTGATCTTCGTCCCAAATTCTTATCAAATATTGAAGCAATTCGGGTTGAGCCCGGAGGCACGGTGTCAGGAAGAATTTTTTGAGCCCACAATTTCTGAGGGCATTCATGCATTTTTCATTTTCCATGGCCTGTTCATCCTCCTCACTGTGTTCTCTCTCTTTCCACTCAATTACCATATTTTCCGCTTGGTACCTGCATGCATTGTTCATATGAACATTGTAAGTCTCCTTAGGCATCAAAATTTGTAATCAAATGGTTGCCTTTTCTTAAAATTGAGGTGGATTTTGGGTTGCGTAGTTGGCACGATTGTTTTTCTAACAGTCACGCCACTAGGCATGACCCCTGTGTAAAAAAGGGTCGATTGGCACGGGTCCATCCCCAAAAATTGCGCTAACCACAATGCCCTAGTTTTAACAAATCCCCCCCTAAGGGATTCAAAATGACAATTAAAGGTAATAAAATTTAGTTCAAAGATGGAAAATGGTATCGAATCTTACCTAAAACTGACGGAATCCAAATTGGTTCACTAGATTTCTCGCAATCGTCGCAACAAGATCGCAAGGAAAACGGGTCACTGTTGCTCTGCAAAGAGGTAAAAGTGAAAAGTAAATAATTTTTACCACTTATGGTATTTTATAACTTTTTGAAATCTTAAATTAGATTTTAGAACATATTTTTCGATTATTTTATCATATTTTTCTCGAGGAATACATTTTTCACATGTCTTTTTGTGTAGCGATAGGTTTTCACATGGTTACGATGAAGAAACGAGTTGTATTTTATAGTTTTTCAGACTCGGTAAAGTCAGCTCTTTTCTGACTCTCTAAAAACTGAAAATATTTCCGAGTCACTTGCCATTTTGAACTCATTAAATTGGCTGCGAAACGATATCTACCCAGTATACGTTTACCCATTTTTCGGGCTGGGATAGATGATTTACGAAAAAGGAATACCTTATCCTATCGCCACTAAGAGGTTCTCTCAAACATATTTTTCTACCTTTTCGGATCCGAGAGACTACCTACGAAAAGGGACTGCTGGATTTTTCTTTTCCACTGTCTTTTCAAACTCTCTAAACATGAAAATATGCTGAGTTCTTCCTCTGTCAGACTCGTTAAAAATTGATGACATTGGACTCCGTCGTCATGACGTTACCCGAGTTCCTCCTTCCCAGGGCTCGTAAAATGTACTAGGTTGGATTTGTATTAAGGACAAACTTACATCACAAGCATATGTTATCCCCTTCAAGCTTTTTTTTCAAAAAATAATTGGGGTACTCACCAGAAATGGTGGGGGAAAATGGAACCAGATTGTAGTCGTGTTGGAAGTATGCCGCTCTTGAACATGGCACTTGTCTGCATTCGTGTCGGGTTGGGGACATCTCATCTCGTTATTTGTTTGCTTCCATGGGTTTGGGTAATCTATTTTGACCACTCATCTGCTCTTTGCCTTGTCACCATGACCTAAGATCCCTTGATGTCAAATACTACCAAATCCAGTGTTGTGCCGCTGATATGTTTAAGAGAAGTTTTCCTATGAAGTTTTCAACCTCCCTCTGATTCTGTTGGTCTTGATTCACAAACATCATATTCCTCTATCTCATGTCGATGATGTGGGAGACATTATGGCCCACCTTTGATCAAGATCACTTCCTGTCGACTCCAGCTCATTATCCAGGAATTTGATCTAGAAACTCCCTTCAGGTACCTTGGAGCCTGCATGCCTCAATGGCAGGTTCTTCGAATTCGACGCAAGGTCCGCATCATTGGCCTACGAATGACTGACTCTGTGGGTGTTCAACATCAGATCACTGTTCACATTCTGTGGATTGTACCTTTAGTACCTTGAGAGCCATTGTCATTATTGGTGGTTTCTCTCGCGTCTGTTAACAACTTTCATTATTGGCTAGTAATCAGATGATTTTCTTGCATGTTTGACTTCAGCTCATGTATTCGCATGCTCAAATTTGTACTTTGTTTGGGTCGAGATGGAGCTCAAGACCCTGGGTATTGTCTGATGAAATCCAGGCTGCAGGTTCTTTTTGGATTACTTTGACTTATTATATGACTCTTCTGATTGGATGGTTGCGACCATACCTGAGTCTCTTTTGTTGATCCCTACTACTGAATGGATGTGTCCATACCTCAGATCTCACTGTTTATGTACTCTATTATAGATGGTTTCACCCATGCCACATGTCATGTATCAGATGTATCAGTTGTACTTGTAATTTCAGGTCTTCCGACAGCAGTGTTTGGGTCAAACGTGTTCTCATAAAGCATTTCACCCCTCCCTCTCTTTCGGACCTCATGCTTTAGGGGGCATCTGTTACACAAAATTTTTTCATTGTCCCTGCAATCCCTCACCTTGCATATTGGAGGGTATTTCCCATGACCTGTGATAAGTTTCATACTCTGCAAACACCTTCTTTGCATTCTTCTGCATAAGGACATCATTTCTCCTATTGAAAATTTCCTCAGAAATCCCACAAAACCTATGTTTTGGCCTTGGCGCGGGTAGCCAGTTCACCCCTCGCACCAGTGTGGAGGATGTACACTAGAGCCTGCACCATATGGCACTCTGTCTCTTTGTTATGCCTATGCTAGCCCTTTTGGGAATGTGTTTTAACAAATTAGAGGCGGAAGTTTCCTTTAACCACCTCAGGGATGAATCACAGGAAGTGGTTAAACTTGATAAGCCACAGATCTCTTCCTTTAGGTAGTGGTTTTTAACTCCCATGGAACATTCATTGAATATAGGACTCCCCTCCATGATTATAGGGATCCTAACCTCTCCCTCTTCCTATATATAAACAGGCCTTCTCCCTTTACAAAATCTAGCTGAAGATATAGCCAAGAAGATGAACTTGGAGAAGAGATACTATAGCTGAGTAATCGCTATCGAGAAGGTAGAACCAAGGATAATTCCATAGAGAGAGCCCCGTATGAATTCCCGACAAGTCTTTGTGAGATGCGCTCCACTAGAACCCTGTTGGAGGAGACCGCAACGTCGAAGCTTGGTTGTACTCTTCCTTACTTTCATTAATACACTCGACTATGGTATTGGTTCCATCATTTTATTATGTTTATTGATGCAATTGATTTAGTCTTATTTGACTGACTGATAGTTATGAATACGAAATAGTATGTTGTATATCGTCTTTGTTTCTTGTGTATGTGCAAGTATCCGAGCGTGAGAACAAGCGGATCGTGATCTGTCAAACCAGGAGCAAGAGGAAACCACTCTTTTCGACGACACAATAGCATAGGACCTTTGTTAAGTTATCTATTGAGTCTCTATCCATTCATGAACTAGGAATCGATGTTATAGCGTGTCTTGTTTGTGGCTATACCCACTCTAGGGCTAGTGGGATTGTTTTTGTCGGCAGAGGGGATTTACCTCACCAACATAACCCTATGAACCTCCCATTCTTCCTCTACAAATATTTGTTGACAATGTATAAAAAAATACAAATAACGCCACATTATTCTCTCCATAATCTTTATCACAGGGGGTTAATCAAAATGCTGATGGTTTATCATCTGAAGAGGAAAAAAACCATGTGAAATAAGTTCCTAGCATATGAGGGTTTCAGCAGTGTTAAATTAAGGAAAAAAGTAGGAAGGTCTTTAAGACAGAAGACCCGGGAGGAACAGTCAAGCTCTACACCTACACTGACCCCTTCACAAGCTGATCAATCTTCTTCACCATCAAGTAGGAAAATAAGGAACTTGGCTAGAAGAGATAGAGTTCAAAATACCACTCCTATACCTATGATGCAACCAGCAAAGGGAGTTTATACCAAAAGGCTACCTAAGGAACCACAAACCTTGGAGTCTTTTAGGCAGGAGCATGCAAGCAAGCTTAAACAAAAGGCTACTCTACTTGACAAGAATGCTATTTCTAAAGGAATGAAGATGTAGCTTCCTCTTCAAGGAATAAATGCGAAAGGAGACTGATTCTGACATAAGGATCTTCAGTGGAAGTCACCCCTGAAACATTAGCACCAAGCCCTGTTCTAGAGACTAGACAAGAGAATGAAGAAGACAATGTCACTGTAGCAGCAGAGGAACCAACACTAGCACAAGTGTTTTCCTCTCTCAAAACATCAACTAAGGGGAAAAGTAAAGTTTCAGAGACTACAACAGAGGAACCAACAATAGTATAGCTTTATTCATCTCTTATTTCATTAGCTAAGGGAAAGAAGAAAGTAATAATCCACTCATACTCATCATTTGAGGAAGAGACTAGTGAACCAGAGTTTACTGAAACAAATCTTGAAGAGGGGCAAAAAAGTAGAGTTATCCATGGAATAAGGAGGCCTTCATATATTACTAATCCATATATTCAAAGGCCTCATACCAGACAAAAGAATAAGCTCAGGCTAGCTAACAAGCTCATAACCAATCCTGCTCTCAGAGATGAGATAATAAACACAGATGAAAGTCCATAAAATGATCTAGGGAAGAATAAGGCTCAGAAGAAAAAACAAGCAAAAAAGAGAAAACCAAATAATAGGGTCACTAAGGCAGAAGCTATTAAGATTTTTCCTTCTATACTATATTTTTAATAATTGAATATCTAAAACAATGAAAATATGAAGAATCATACCTTTTTTGGCCTATCTACAGATTTATAAAAAATAACTACCTTTTCTTAAAAAGTAGCTATTTTCTTTAGAATTTGTATAAGAAGATGAAAAGGTAGATTTTTATTTTGATCTCGAGGAATGACACCAGATAATGATAAAGTACAAGCTGCCTTAGGAGTAATGGTTTTTCTGCCAAGTGTGATCTAGTGAAGCTATCTTCTAGGTGTCATTTTCAGTTGGTTACTCCTACACTTTTGTGGATAAAGGTCTAGGTGTCATTTTCGGTTAGTTGTTGCACTTTTTGTGGAGGAATTTTTTCTAGGAAACGAGGAGCAGTTAGCCACCTCATCTCAGCCATTTCGACTTCCATTTTATCATGTTTTCTCTTCATGCATGTGTAAACCAAATATTGTATTTTAGACTAATTTTCTGTTATTTTTAAGATAAGCTTTACTATATGTAGAAGATTGTAATAAAGTCCCTACAACATACTTGCACTTTTTGTGGAAGCTTAAATAAAACACCTTTTTTTATATATACTATGAAGAGAAATGAGGAAAGGTTTGTAAGTTGTTCATGTAGAAATTTGAATAACTGTTAAATTATTCACCGAGATTATCTTGATCACACACTATTTGAGCTTCATGCATAATACATAAGCTCTTCTACTATTGATCATTAATTGTGGAAATATAAACAATCGCATGCGCACATTAAAACCATAAACAATCACACATATAAACACAGTATTTATGGGAAAGCTTAAAGCTGAAAACCCCCAACTATCTGTATATTATAATGATAGAGATCATGTAACAATCATTGTACAAACTCCTCACAAGCTCTCAGTGCAATCTCCAATTGTTACACACTACACAAGCTCAGATCATACAAAACACGTGCTCCAATCTTCTCCACCTGTTAGCCTGCCTCTACTGCATAATCCAAGATGAATAATGGCCCCAATCAGGTTTCCAGTCCCTTTGACTGTCTGCTGCGCGATCCTCATTGGCATCTCCATCATTAATATTGGTGCAAACTCCTACACCGGTATAGTCACAGGCCGAGAGTCCACTTGCTCTTTCACTACCTCTTCTTGGTCTCAGGGCTGTCATACTAAGGATTAACTGATCATTTAGTTGATTTGGTGCTCCATTGATAATTAATTAATAATTGATTCACACCACTCTCACTAATTGTATCAATTAGTCAAACTAGATACAAATAGCTCAACTATGTTTAGATTAGTTAAAACGAATACAACTCCACTAACTTCCTCAATCAACTCCACCAAACTATGTCACATGAGTTCTAACTAAAGTATCCATGCAATAAGCTCCATGGCCCTTAGGAATAATGTATTCATGCAGCCAATTATGTGCCACTCTGTGCACTTAACTTGAAGTGCTCAAGAGGATAAGATAATGTTTAGAGTCCAAATATTATTAAGAGCTAATAATATTCGACATATCTATTTTTAGACTAACAATCTAAAAATAGATTCATGATATGTCTAATAATAGAAGTCCATATATTTTTTCCGACTTGACATACCATCCACACATCCTGCCCAACTCTTGAACACCAGTCCATATGTCTAAAAATAGACATAGTCTAAAAATAGACTTTGTTCCAAAAATAGCCTATGGGCCCACTTAAAGAAGGCGACTCCTTTCCACTAAACTCATCATCTTGTTTCATTCTCAACAGTTCATCTCATTGCATCACGTGTTGTATATTTTTGAGCTTATAATTTCCAAATACACTCTTGAGGGCTTATGAATGATTTGATGTGTGTATTGTCTATTTCCTTATGTGTTTCCATATCTTAAATTTCATTTCCAGATTGTGGTCTACATATGATGTGTCATGTTTTTGTCGGTCTTATGATATATATTTACATGATTATATATTTTATTAGTCTTGTTTCACAAGCTTTCTAGATAAAATGTGTATTGTAAGTCTATTCATAAGAATTCATTGTGACATAAACCTTTCAGATGTGTGATGAGACTCTTGTAAGTCTTGAATGAGGATTCTTTCATTAATACATTATAGGTCTGAGATCTTATGTTTTCCTTTCATCTTAATAATGAAATTCTATCATATTGGCTCATTGTTATTTTCACATTATCCTAACCATTAGAATACAAACTCACCCTTGCTACCACATCAAATACTAGTACCCTCATATGTGTGAGTGATTTATCAGTTTAAAATATTTTTATTTTCCAGTGTGTGAGAGCTTGCTCACCTTCCAAACTTAATCCAACTGCATGAAAATCCCTTGGGCTTAAGATGTGCACAGTTGCAAATTGTTACAATCCAAGTCTTGATTCTTAGCCAACATATGCTTTTGTATATACATATATAGAATACTATGTGCATACCTTTGGTATACGTGCATATATTTCGTATATGCACATATCTAGAAGTTGCGCATATACAATATATGTGCATATACGGTAGATGTGCATATATGAAATATATGCACATATACATAAGTTACACATATATGTAGGATATGTGCATATCTGAGAATTTGTACATATATGCAACGCACATATATGAAAGTTGCACATATAAAAAAGATATGCACATATATAAAAGTTATGCATATACTGATACTATCGTATATGCATATTATGAAATTTTCGGAAAACTTATGTATATGCACACATATACATAAGATATGCACATATATGGAAGTCATGCATATGAAAATAATTTTCATAAATAAAACTTGTGCATATACGGAAATTGTGCATATACAATTTTTTTTAAATGTTTTCCACCCTTGTGTGAAAAGTTTCTCCTTGAAAATTGACTCAACCAAACACCAATTTTATCCATTGTTATCTAATTATATCCATAGTTTTGGAGATACAAGATGTTGTGGTTCCAGGCCTTGCCTCTCACTTGAACATTTCTTTATCTATCTAGTTGGGAACGAACACAACTCCTTCCTAACTTCCACACATCTCCATTATTTACGGCTTAAGAATTTTTTAGTTAGGTTGTAGGATTATTAGACTCCCATTGAAATATTCATGAACTTCCTACCTCTCTCTCTTCTCTCTCTTTTTTTCTTTTTAAATATGATCCATGATTTGATTTTGAAGATGTGAATTGTTGTCTCTGGCATCCCATATTCTAGATACATCCCTCCCTTTATAGGTTTAGGTTTCCTATCTAATTAGCTCTGCTTCTAAATGCCAAGAACCTATATAATAGTAATTGAACATAGATATTATCCTTTTCTAGTAGGATTTGTTGGGACAAAATTTCAATCAACATTAGTGCACTAATGAACAATAGAAATTTCTCTTCTTCAAAATGAATTTCAAATACTAGAATTTAAGATATGCTATTTTCTCAATATTTTTGAATAGTGTGCAACTAATGCTCTTCCTTTTAAGGGTTGGTACACTCTTCTGACATACTTCTTATATTTTTAATTTCCTTTTCTTAAGAGATACTACTAGGAAAAAGGCATACGTCAACTATCCTCGGCTAATATGGATCACATATTTATATTCCTCCCCCTTCTTGAAATAAATATTTTCCAATGTTTCCAACCTCTTCCACCACATATTTCCTTGAAAATTTCATGAAATATACACCCTTATTCGTATTTTGGGAGATGGGGGTTGGTGTGGTTAGAGGTCATACCCCTCATCTCAGGGTTTCTTTGTCCATCTCATTGGGGTTCAAACACACACCCACCTTAAATTCCACTCATATTCCCTCATCATTAAGTGTGAAAGCTTGTACACATTTTGAAAATTTTAAACTCTTCACTTAAATTTTGATTTATCTGCATGGTCATTTCCAACTGATTCCCAAATTCCCAAAATTATACAAACAAAGCCACTTTCCAAGGTGTAATGTTCCAAAATTTTCATGCAGATAATTGGAACATTTATTTTTGATAATTTCACTTAGGAGGTGAATAAAATGGGTAAAAGGCCCATGAGTAGGAATAAGATCCTTCACAATGTGAAGAGGGATCACTGGAGCAGCTTATTTTGCACCTTCCAGTGTGAAAAGGGGCAAGTTGCATGAGGACAAGGTCAAGTTTGACAAAGTCAATAGTGTTGCCTAAAGGTGTAGCTTGCATGAGAAGACAGTGTAGTTTGAGAGGGAGGAATATTCCTTGTGGAAGAAACCCTAATGTGTGGGGTCCATGGAAAAGAGGCATTCACTTGTATAAAAGAAGGAAGGGGCAGACATAGAGAGACATCTTTGAGCATATTGATTTTATTCTGAAGACTAAATTGCATACTCCGGTTGTTCAGTTGAGTTGCAGTGCTGCTTAGCACGAGGGATTCCTGTTTAGGATTTCCTCTCCTTCTTGAGAGGCCTATTGAAGGATTTCACTTCATCTTCTCCACATCTTGACTCAAGGCCAAAGCCATTATTCAGTCACTACGTTATTTCTGCTGAAGTATAACGTAGTGTTGTTGGGTGTTGTCGTGGAGGGTTCCACAACACTTCTCTTTGGCTCATCTTTTAGAGGAGGGAGTTCCTATTCCTCCAGGACATTAGTGAAAGGGATTTCAGAGCTTATTTTCACATCTTGGCATCAAGGCCAACATCTCCCATCATAGACAATGCAGTCCAGTGCCTTGACTGCATTATTTTAGAGTGCATTCGCAGTGAGAGGTTGAACCAGCTTCTAGGAGGGGAAGATCTTCAGTGCCAGGATCAGCCTTGCATTGAAATATCCATTAGAGGAGGTTTATTTCAGATTGAGCATCATCTTTAGCCATATCCATGTATTGAGTTGCAGCTGCTGCCCAACAACTCCAACATTTCTGCAGATTTTCCAATTACATGTATATTGTTGCCAATCCTTCCAAGGATTGTATATTTTTACTGTATTAGTGTTTTCAGGGGTTGAGAGCTTGCTCCCCCTCATTTATTTGAGCTGATATTTTCATATAATACTATTCTCATTTTGTATGCAACATTATCTCTTATAAACTACATTATTCTAACCAGGGCTTTCTCATATGTAGCAGTACTCTTGTATTTTCTTGTATATGCTCTATTGAGGCTTCCATTGCCTAGCTGGAGTGACTGATTCCTCCACACATTGTATAAATTTTCTGCTATAACATATATATGTTGGATATATATGTCTTCATGTATGCAGACTTCATATAATAACGTTGTTGCTCCATATCTTGTTCTTGTATTTGTTGCAGTCCCTCACCGGACACTTTCGGAGGACATCTAGTAGTGGGAGATCTGTTTAACCACTCTAGAAGGATTTATTTGGAACCTCCTCTTGGATTTAGCACTTAGACACATTTTTCTAAGGCATCTAGTTCCTAGTTTCAAATCCTGTAAAATGCGTTTTTTCAGTCATGCCTTGCTAGCTGTCCCGATTTAGGAACATTATAGTGGTATTAGAGTTGCTTTCTTGGCTCATCCTGTGAGTCTAAGCCCAATAATATCAGAAGATTGAAGAGGATGGGATTCATCTCATCATATTTTAGATCCATGAAGAAACTCCCCAAGGAGGATAAGCAGAAAGAAGAGGAAGAACCCTAAACTTCCTATTCTAATCAAGGAGACAAAGAAATAAGCAGGAAAAAGACTCCATCTTTGGAGAAGAAAAAGGGGACAAGCTTACAAAGCTTCTAGCTAAATCTGTACATATGATTCATGAAGAGTTCAAGGAGATCAGGAGGAAGTATGGAGAATCTCTTATAGGGTTTGATTCTAAAGCAAACTCTAGATTTTCACATGAGGAGTGTGAGCAAGCAGCTACACACCATCTGGTACAACGCAGTCACATGCCCATAATTGGCGGAAGAGAGATGGAAAGAGAAGAATGAGTTGCTAGGAGGGAAACCCTTAGTGATTTCTTGAGAGAGTATGAGTTTCAAACTCAGAAATTCAGAGATCATCTCTGTTTTTCAGAGTTTTGCAAGATGAAGGTGAAGGAAAGAGAGAAGCAGGATAGATTTCATCTATCTACCTTTGAAGGTTCACCTGTATGTTCATCCAAAGATTTGGTGGAGGAGTTAGAGACCTTCTTGCAACAGCACCAAATGCCAGAAAATGAAGCCATGAAAGCTGCAGTGTTGCATTTGAGAGGTAAGGCTTTTTTCTGGTGGATTTTTGAATCCTTTTCTTTTGTAAACATTGCAACCTATGCTAGTTTCACTAAGGCATTAGTGAAAAAATTTGATGGAAGGATTCATGAAACACATATGGTGGAGCAAAACCAGAAAAATTAAGTAAAACCCTTGCATGAAAAATTGCACCATACTTTGCCGGAAGGAAGGTTTTCATCTCACACCTTTGAGTAAAGGAGCATGGAGATCTCTTTTTCAAAAAGGGATCCAATCATTGGAGAGTTGCCCATACATGTTTCAGAGATAGAGGGAAACAACGCTGTTAGATATGGAGTTGATCTAGCACCTGATTCAGAGGAAGGAGGAGCCCTTGCTCCAAATAGAGGGATGCTTGCATCTTTGCAAAGAAGTCCCCAGGATCTCATGTATGGAGATCAAGGAAAAACTCATGTTCTACATGTTCCATTGTTTACGAGGTGTGGAACCATGGAGACATAAGGAGAAGGTAGGGAGAAGACCCAACATCATCAGATGAGGAGTACACATCCCTATTCATATATGGTGGTTGATGCACATAAGAAGGTGATTGGATTGCACAGTGGAAGCATGGAGAGCTTTCTCCATTCATGTATTCAGTCATCTCCTGATTTTGATGTCTCATTGCATGGATAAATTTTGTCAGGGAGACCACTGGATCAGCAGAGGAGGATGGAGGCTTCACATGTTGGGGCACCACTCATGGATTTCAGGAAGGTGGAGACCTTGGTAGAGTTTGATACAACGCTGGGAGTCTAGGGTAGAATCAAGGAGAGAGGGAGCATTCCCTCAACATCATTTTTACCCACTTCCATTTCAGATTCTATGTTGTGGAAAAAGCAGCAGAGGGAGGATAGCATCCTTCCAACTTGCATATTTGACATGGGAGATGTAAAAAGAGATGGCAGCCATATGGCAAATGTTATTCATGAGAGACAATCAACACTGTCACTATGGAGGTTAGATCCATATTGGAGCTCCCAACTGTTGGTGGAGTATTCCAAGGATCTTTTCACTTGCATGATCTTGGATGACCAGTTGCATGAGGAGGGATATTCAGTCAGAGATGGGTTCATCTTTTATCATGGTAGGATATTCTTTCCTAGAGCTTCCAAGCTCAAGGATAAGTTGTTACATGCAGCTCATGAGAAGTTCCTTTTCATTCCCACTTATTCTATGAGAACATACCACATCAGATGGATATGGAGGAGAGACATAACTCTTTGAGAGAGTTAGCACAACCACCTCTTTTCTCATTGAGGATGAGAGGAGACTCATCTATGATCCACTCCATTTGTATGAGCAGGATATATGGTAAAGGTATTCATTGTTGTTTACATGATTATTTTTATGATGTATGTATGCATCCCTTAACCATACATGTGCAGGGTGATGCTCTAAGGAGGAGCATTATTTTTTCTAGACCACATGGTTTAGATGAGGCCATAAGCATGATTGATGGCCATTCCCTGGGAGGAATTGGGGAAAATATATATTATGGAGGATATTCTCACTGTACACTTTACATCATTCACTTCCTCCATACTTATGAGGAGATTGGAGCAGCAAGAAGGTGGTTGAGAAGCCACTCATTTTATCAGTCCCTATTGTACTTGAGGGTCAAGATACGTTGGTTGCACTTGAGGGACCATTTTCCTTCCCATTTGTTTCATATGGCAGCAAGTATGATTCTCATTTTGGCTCCCTATGGTTCTATTATTTCTGCTTTTATGAGGATCATGCTTGGGAGAGACACACATTGTGTGGATGTGTCCTTTGAGGGAGAAATTCCTCACACTATTTCCACTACATGTTCTAAGGGGAGCATGGGATATGATATGGTCACCTTGATAGAAAATTTGTTTCCTTATGAGGTGAGCCATATGATGGATGTAGTGCCATATAATGATGACTTCCAACTCATCATATATGGAATGATTTGGGCTAGCTTGACTTGCAGCGTTGGAGGGGAGATCTTTGGAGGTCTAGTTCTAATTTTTCCATTTGAGGGAAAACTTATTACAGCCCATGGATATCCAACACTCTACACTTATCATAAGTGGAGAGATGGATAGCGTGGGATAGGCTACATAGTCTACCATGTGCAGATTTTCATCCCACCTACTTTTTCCAGATCCAAAGGTGGATGATAGCTTTCAGGACTTGCCTAGTTGGAAGGTGATTCATTTTGCATGGCTCATAGATTGGAGATGGAGGATCCATATGGGAAAGATAGTTCCCATTTTTTTTCAGATCCCATTCTTTAAGGGGACCTCTAGACATCACTTTGTTATCCTCTTGAGTATTTCACTTTTACATGATGATGGCTTGATAGCTAACTTACATGCTGAGGAGGGGCAATGTGGAGGCTTGATTGATGAGATAACATCACTTTCCTTAGAAGAAATCATCATACATAGATGATACAGGGAGAGGAGGAGAAAATAATTCAGTCTATCCTTGCACTTGCTTGAGGACAAGCAATCTTTGAGAGGGGAGGACTGTAATGTTCCAAAATTTTCACGCAGATAATTGGAACATTAATTTTTGCTAATTTCACTTAGGAGGTGAATAAAATGGGTAAAAGGCCCATGAGTAGGAATAATATCCTTCACAATGTGAAGAGGTATCATTGGAACAGACTATTTTTCACCTTTTAGTGTGAAAAGGGGTAAGTTGCATGGGGACAAGGTCAAGTTTGACTAAGTCAACAACGCTGCCTAAAGGTGTAGCTTGCACGAGAAGACAACGCAGTTTGAGAGGGAGGAATATTACTTGTGGAAGAAACCCTAATGTGTGGGGTCCATGGAAAAGAGGCATTCACTTGTATAAAATGAGGAAGGGGCAACCATAGAGAGACATCTTTGAGCATATTGATTTTAGTCTGAAGACTAAATTACATACTCTGGTTGTTCAGTTGAGTTGCAGTGGTGCTTAGCATGAGGGATTCCTGTTTATGATTTCCTCTCATTCTTGAGAGGCCTATTGAAGGATTTCAGTTCATCTTCTTGACATATTGACTCAATGCCAAAGCCATTATTCAGTCACTACGTTATTTCTGCTGAAGTATAACATAGTGTTGCTGGGTGTTGCAGTGGAGGGTTACACAACACTTCTCTTTGGATCATATTTCAGAGGAGGGAGTTCCTATTCCTTCAGGAGGTTAGTGAAAGGGATTTCAGAGCTGATTTGCACATCTTGAAATCAAGGCCAACATCTCCCATCATAGACAGCGCAGTCCAGTGCCTTGACTGCATTATTTTAGAGTGCATTTACAGTGAGAGATTGCACCAGCTTCTAGGAGGGCAAGATCTTCAACGCCGGGATCAACCTTGCATTGAGGGATCCATTGGAGGAGGTTTATTTCAGTTTTATCATCATCTTCAGCCATATCCATGTATTGAGTTGCAGCTGCTACCCAACAACTCTGACATTTCTGCAGATTTGCCAATTTCATGTATATTGTAGCCAATCCTTCCAAGGATTGTGTATTTTTACTGTATTAGTGTTTTTAGGGGTTGAGAGTTTGCTCCCGCTCATTTATTTGAGCTGATATTGTCATATCATCCTATTCTCATTTTGTATGCAATATTATCTCCTATAAAATGCGTTATTTTAGCTAGGGCTTTCTCATATGTAGCAGTGCTCTTCTATTTTCTTGTATATGCTCTATTGAGGCTTCCATTGCCTAGATGGAGTGACTGGTTCCTCCACACATTGTATACATTTGTTGCTATAACATATATATGTTGGCTATCTATGCCTTCATGTATGTAAACTTCATAGAATAACATTTTTTCTCCATATCTTGTTCTTGTATTTGTTGCAGTCCCTCACCAGACACTTTCTGAGGACATCTAGTAGTGGGAGATCTATTTAACCACTCTAGAAGGATTTATTTGGAACCGCATCTTGGATTTAGCACTTAGACACATTTTTATAAGGCATCCAGGTCCTAGTTTGAAATCCTGTAGCAGCCATTACTGGAAAATGCGTTTTCCAGTCATGCCTTGATAGCTGTCCCGATTTCGGAAAATTACACAAGGCTTCTTGGAAGGCATAAAGAAACTTCTCAATTCCTGTAAAATTATACTATATATAATAATTTTATTATAATTGAATTATTTTTTTAATTATAATTTAGAAATTTATATCAAATTTTACATAAAACACTCAATGATATTAAAATATAACTAGCCTAAATCTATTTTACCCCTAGATTTACTAAGGGATGAGATGGATTAGAGATATATTCACTCTAAAAGAGGTTTGCACTTCAAGAGATTTCATCTCTCTACTCGCTTGGATTGGTAGATCCAAAATTAAAATGCATATAGGGTGATTTAATTATTAATCATAATTATTTATTTTATTTTATTTTTATGGAATCAAAACATTTTAATTAATTATTTTATTTTAAGATTTGTTTTTTTATAAGTTGACCAAGTTAAAATGTTTAGGTAACATAAAGTCAAAATGTTATATTTTAGACTTTTGTGATCCATAAATTAGATAAATGTCTTTCCAGATTAATCACATCATTAGGATTTGATTAATGATGTGATTAATCCGGAAAGAAATTTAAAATAAGGTCAAAATGTTTAGTTAAAATAACATAATAGGATAAGACAAGACATCATCTATTCTATGTTAACCTCTCAACACAATTAAAAATTTATTACAAAACTCTATTTATAAATTAAAATAACTAATATCATATGTAATAGTAAAGCTTCCCAGATATAAACAAAATTAACATTTCATAAAATTAGTTAAATATTATTGATTTTTAGCTACATAAAACGAGGCTTAAATGTGATGAGAAGCATGGACACATATTTTAATTTTAATTTTAATTTTTTTTTATAAACATGATAGATAAATTATATTAAATATATACAATTTTTTCTTAATATATTAATTATTTTATATAAATATATTTTTCAAATATTTTAATAATAATAAGATATGAAATCATTTATTTTTTAAATTAAGTTTTCCATTAAGATATAAAATTAATAAATATTATATATATATATATATATATATATATATATATATATATATATATATAAAATGTGAAGTTTTCATTTATAAAACTGAATTAAGTTCATTTATTATAAAAATTTTATTTATTTTATTTTATGTTATTTATTTTATAGGAGTTTTCTTGATTGAAACTGGTTGTTTTTGTGTTCAAAGTATTATGATGATTAGGTACATTATGTATAAGAAAAAATTTTAGAACATAGAAGCCAAAATGTTTCCTAAGATTGCTTCTATCTCTTACCAATACCACTAAGATTGATATCATTTTTCAAAATAAAAATAATACTAGGTCAATCATATAAATTAAGTGGATGGTAAATTTCAATAGGAAACAATCAATCATAAACAACAAACTAACTAGCAATTGCACCAGATGTTGCAAAGGAAACACTGTAAGGTATCAATTCAATAGCGAGAGATATATAAGGTTACTGAATATAAAAATTAGTAAACAAAATGTCAATTAAAGTTATAATATAAAGAGAAATCAATTACATTATGCCAAATTTAAAGATTCTCTAAGCTTTGCAACATAGATTTCCTCTCAATCTCCAAAGATGTTATTTAAAGTTCCAATAGAAAATATTTAATAAAAAATGTGTTATTTTTAAATATTGAACTGTCTCCCATGATCAAAATCTTATAGTCTTTTACCACTTGCTCTTAAGGTGATTGGATTTTCCTATGCTTGTCCTTACTTAAATTCTTTTGGGCATTGGGACAAGTTTGTGATAGAGGAGGTTTATATTCAAAGTTTTTTTTTTTTTTTTTCGAAAATGACAAATTCAAAATTTACCATTGGATGAACTAATTTTGGGAATTTGAATTGGATTTTGATAGAGAAGGTTTATATTTAAAGCTTTTTTTTCGAAAATGACAAATTCAAAACTTACTATTGGAGGAACTAGTTTAAAGCATATCTACGATATATATATATATATATATTGATAAAGCTAGTCACTCACATAACAATTTTACATTTTTTTATAGGAGATAAGTGTATCTTTTGTCGAGCACTGACTAAATAATTATTGTAGCTAACGCAAAAAAATTAATTCACTATTCGGAGATACCATGGTGAACTCTTATGGTATCATCCACAAGCTTTCCTTTATTCGACACGATTTTCTGCAATATGTATTTGACTTGGAGGTGGACTATAAATAAATGCAAAAGGATTTTTACTCCTTAGACAAGAGAATATATTCCGAAAAATGGAAAAAGGTTGTGAAGTGCACATTTTATGTTGATATTATTTCCTTCCACATAGGTTTGGTGCATATTTATTTCTCCTCTCATTAGTCATTTCTAACCTATTTTCAATATTGAACTGCCTCACTTGATGAAAAGATTCTAGCCTTTTACATTCTACCTGCATATAATTTGATCATGTACCTAAACATAAGTTCAACATGTATGTTGAACACCCATTTCTTGATGAAAAATTACAACCTTTTACATTCTACTTGCATGTAATTTGATCACGTAACTACACATAAATTCAACATGTACACCCATTTCATATTTCAAGTCTTTTATGATATATATTTTCCTTAACATGAAAAATTCCTATAATTTACAACTCAAGCTTGCATACCTATTAAATAATTTTATGTTAATTTTGATACAACCATCTTACATTACAAGGAAAAGACCCTCTAGCGGATGTTTTTGAGGAACCCCTTATAAAAATAGCCCAGATATCCGTTTGTAGCTGAGGTCTCTAGAGGAGGTTGGCGGGTGGAGGTTTTTGCGGATGATTTTTTTGCGGTATGTTTCTCATCATAAACCGCATCAGTGTGGTTTACTCAAAACACACCGATGCGTACTAAAAATTGGCACACCAAGACACCATGCTAGGGAAAATTTTAAGGATGCAAACTTATCTTAAAGGTTAGAAACCTTGGCGAATCTTACTAATCCATAATATTAAAACTATAAAATGATTAGTGATATTTTAGTAAAAATATTAAAACTTCTAATGATTTTATATAGTCTCTATAAAATTTTGGCAATTTTTAAGGTAACATAAAATTTTCTTTTAAAATTTGGGTGAATCACTTTTAGGAAAAAATGGGAATTGGCGAATCTTTTTTTGGAAAAAACATGGAAAGCTAGCCCATCTACGAATATTAGCCGCTAAAATTTTCCCTGCACCGTGCTCTCTGTAAAAACCCGACTGATGCGTCCAAATAATATAACACACTGGTGCTCTATGTATAAATATACCCAGTGTGTCTCCGTAATCTAGCTCACTGTAACGACATGTGGTGCGCCATCGATAATACCGCCTGGTGTGTCTTAAAAACCCGTGCATTGAAACAACGTTAAATAAAAAAAATTACTGACCGTAAAAACATCATTTTTACTTCTTTAGTGCTCCAGACATCTCAAGCACCGATGTGAGTTTGTCTTGTGTGAGGTGCCCTATCATCGGTGCTCCCATTGCACGCATTGCTGTAGTCCATTGCCCACCTTGTGGAGTTCGAATTTTCGAAAATGGTGGGAAAATTTGGTTTCTTCAATTCCTCAACAAATATACCTCCTCGACACTCAAATGTACGAGTATTCTACTTGTTTCTCAATAAATAAACGTTTTAGCAGATTATATTTTTAAAAAAACTTAAAATTTACCATTTAAAAAAAAAATGTTTGGTGCATTCGTGTCGTTCAGCTCGCATCGTTCGCGGTGCTGCCTGTAAATTTACAGGCCTCGCTGTGATCTATGTTAACCGAAACCGCACCGATTTCTGATGCGGTACCAAAAAAAGCGCACCGTGACTAATTTAAAAAATAACATGGTGGTGTGGTCATTAAAATACCGCATCGTTGACTATGTACTAGTGTCGAGAGGGTGGTGCGTTGACCAAACTAACCGCCCTAGGGTGGATAGTTAGGTCAGCGCACTGCACTCCTGAAAACATTACCTAGTCAACGATGTGGTCGTTTACAGGACTGCTCTGTTGACCATGTACTATTGTTTGGTGGTGTGTTGACCAAACTATCTGCCCTAGGGCAGATAGTTAGGTCAGCGCACCGTCCACCCAAAAACATTACATGGTCAACGGTTCAGTAATTTACAGGACCACACCGTTGACTATGTATTGTTGTTGGGTGGTGCATTGATCAAACTATCCACCCTAGGGTGGATAGTTTCGTCAACGAAACGCAGAAAAATATTTCCATCTTTTGTGGTGCGTGAACATTTTCCATCCACACCAAGCGCGGTGCACGATAAAAAAGTACGCACCAGTACCAGTGCGTGATTTTTTTTTGGGCCGCACCAACTGTTTTTTTTTCAATATATATATATATATATATATATATATATATATATATATATATATATATATACATTTCTCATTTAATGAAAAAAATGTATTTAATATGTGAATCATTCAACGACATCAACATAGAGAACAAAGGGAACAACAAGAACATATGGAGGACCAGTATAACATGATTCAGTTGTGTGAGGCATGAGAGAGATGTACCCTCACCCTATTATGGCATCCACCCAGTTGCTCATAAGGGAGGTAGGCCTCCTCAAGTTCCATGAGGATGCTACATCCCTTAAGGGCCATTGTGGGTTCTTGGGACAGGTGATATTTAGGTGGGATGCCCATCGACAGGATTTTCAGGACGGTCCTGGCCACTGGTTCACACCCACTGAGGAGGACATATATTTTACTACTTGCCTATCTAGAGAGGGCAGGAGTTTCCCCAATTCCCCGATGTCCTCACCAGCTATGCAACAGGGAGTCAATTGGCATACTCCCAAAGATACATTAGGGATGATACAATTTCTCCTGCATATTTTCAAGGGTCCAGTGGTCAGTTACGTATTACTTAGTTTGGTGCAGAGGATGTGAGATGCCTCTCACTATTTCTAATGACCATTGTACACTATAACAGTGACGGACAATGCATTAGTTTCCCGCTTTTATTTTATGTTGATTCTTTATTCCAAGCGCCATGACTTGTTTGATGGTCTTTGATTTTTTTGTGGCAATTTTGTATAGCATTAGATAGATGTCATTCTCAAGAAAGTGGGATGTTGACCTTCCCTTTTGCTTCATATTTATTTTGTTTATTTTTTTAGAGGTTTCCAGAGACGAGGCCTACTTTTGTTCGACAACCTCGTAGGGCAATGCTGCATGTACGGATGCAGATGTGGAGCTAGATGATGCCCAAGAGGGGCGAGTATAACTTTCCCACTAGGTTATCTCCTGATGCACGAGAGTTGCTATCCAGTGTTGATGATCACTCGTTCATTCTAGTGCCATGTCCGTACGTCGATTTGGACTGGCGAAGGTGTACAAACATCCTCTTCACAAAGGATGAGATGCTGGATGCGAGAGGTAATATTAGTGTTTTCTTTAAATTAAAATAGTTTCATTTTATTATCTTAATTAATTAATTAGAATTATCAAATTTATTATAACACGTTCTTTAACTTCTTTTATTAATTTGTTTAATGAAAATGTTTAATTGTTGTTTTGTACTATATATTTTGTAGATATTGGGACATTCGTTGGGGACATGATTCCACCCCCACTGAATGATCTAGGTGTAGATGTTGACGAGGAGATGGAAGAGGGATAGGATAAGGGTGATAGACCTGATCCTGATCAGGTACATATACCTATGGGGGTGAGGCGTAGGTCAGACACCCGATTTTGGATGGATTTGGGCGACCAACTCTGTCGAATCCTAGTTGATGAGGGAGTTCGCCCAACTATGATTAGAGAGATCCATGTTGATCATAGGTTCACACAGCTCTAGAGAGTCATGTCCCACGATATGTTGACCCTCATGTGTCACATCATTGGAGCTTCCCAAGCACTGGCGCGAGCTAGGAGGGGTAGGCATCATGGAGATGCACGACAGAGAAATGCCTCATCTGATGATCATGATCATGAGGGGAGTGATCATCATTCTAGTACTCCACCTCCTCCTCCTTCACCTTGCTTTGGATATCATGATGAGCAACCAACATCCATTCCTGATCAACAAGCATCATCTGAGAAGTCTGCACCATCTCAGCATACACCTAGTCCTGAGCAGGCAGGTCCATCTGCGGAGGCATGTCCATCTAAGTAGGCCGCATCATCCAATGAGCAGGTTGCACCATCGACGAGTCATCAAAAAATAGTTCCTAAGCAGACTGCATCATCGATTGATTAGCAGGTACCTACAGAGCAAACATGTAATCTATCTGAGCATGAGGCTGAACCATCGACTGAGTAGGCCTCGAATAGTACTAGTATTGATGTACCACCAAATATTTGACATTTATATGCAGTTATATTACATTTGTATATTTTTGGCATTATATATATATATATATATATATATATATATATATATATATATATATATTTTATGTTCATGTTGATGTACTTAATTTACATGTTGATGTTCATCATGATGTGTATATTGCTAGGTCATGTTAGATATGTTCATTTAATGTGCTTGCAGATAGATGTGTATGTGATATCAGTTATTTGACATGAGATGTATTTTTGATGTTTGTGTTGTGATGATGTTATAAAATGCTTCTGTTTTGTTAGATGATCATGATCACAATGATTATATGATGTTAGTGAATTTGAATGTGTATTTTTGTCGAATATGATGTTTGTATGATGGTTATCATGATCGTGATATTTTTTTTTAATATTAAATCATGATATTTATTAAATATTATGTCATGATTGTAATTGAAATTTTAATTTTAATTGTATGTAAAATTGTAAAATTGTAATTGTAATTGTAATTTTAATTTTAATTTTAATTTTAATTGTATGTAATTGTATTGTGAAATTGTAAAATTGTAATTGTAATTGTATGTATTCATGTCCTGATTCAATTTTAGTAAAATTGTAAAATTTGTGAATTTGTGAATTTGTAAAATTCTAAAAATGTATTTGTAATTGTATGCACTGTGATTGTAATTGTAATTGTATGTAAAATTGTAAAATTGTAATTGTATGTGAAATTGTAAAATTGTAATTGTAATTGTATATAAAATTGTAATTGTAATTGTATGTAAAATTGTAATTGTAATTGTAATTCTAATTTTAATTGTACTTGTATGTAAAATATTTGTAAAATTGTAATTGTAATTGTATGCATTGTCCTCATTCAATTTTATTAAAATTTGTGAATTTGTAAATTTGTAAATTAATTATCAATTTTGAACCATAACTACCGTAAGTAAAATGTATACCGTAAATATTGTTAAATTACCATAATTGTAAATTTGTAAATTTGTATGAATACAAATAATTGTAAAATAATAAATCTAGAATAATATAAATTTTGTAACATAATAAAGTTTAGAAAATAATGCAAATAAATTCATGTTTAGAATTATTATTATTTTATTGTGATCTTACATACCAAAAATGACAGTATACATTTTGAAGATATCATCCACGCACATTTAAAGCAATCAAGTAGTTGTATTATTTTAGGAATTGACATTATAAAAGAAAAGAACTTGATACAATGCACCATTTTTTTCAAGATCAAAATAATTGCAAATTATCAAGTGAAATGATTTTAACATTAACACAATGCAAACAATTAATTCAAAATACATAGTATAATGTTTCGAAAAAAAGAGTCCTAGTTATAAGGTTAAGTCCTCTTCTTTATAAAAACCCATATTAAAAATTATAAATGATTAAATAACACATGTACCATATCACTCTCGGTTCTCATGATCACCCTCATTATCTTCCAGCTCGCTTGGTATGATAACACTAATGTTCTAAAAAATATGTTTTGATCTAGGGTCATGTCTCAATACGAACTACCAATCCCTATCTAATACATCTAGGTAAAAAAACACCTGGTTGCATTGTTTGAGGAAAACATAGGGCTCCTTAGCTTCATCCCACATATTTCTAGAGTTGATACATATCAGTCTACTATCACGATCTTCCTTTACATTATTCCAATCAAAGTTGTCCCACCACTTGCACCTAAAAATAACACATTGGAAATTAGATAAATCCACTTCAATGATCTCTTGTATCATTCTGACGTAACCTAACATCCCTCGTACTAGGTTTTGATCACGGTGGCTAGCTTGACTAGATTGATCGAACTCAACTTCCACTCCACATCCTTGTGTCACGTGTCCATCATCGACATTTTCTGTGCAAAAATGGTGTCAATATTCCCACATAGATGGGAACAAATTCACCTATAAAAAAGTTAAAAAATCATAGTGTCATGTGTCTTATAATAACCCAACTGTTAAAATATTAAACATATATGTTACATTTCAAAGGTGCATTATTAAGTTTAAAATGTACATAAATATATTATTACCGAGTGGGTGCACCCAATCTCTACGTTTAGTGCATCCTCTTCAGCACATGGGTAACGACTAGTTGCACTGTATTTATCTCTTACTTGGTGAGCAACCCAACTGTTGGGGCATATAATTGGCATGTTTTCTTTTAAATGATCGGGATAAGGCACACTGCTACCATTTAACCATATGAATTATTTGTTGTCACTATCCCATTTCATCCTATTTTTTTTGTAAAATGCGACCCACGGTTGTGTCATTTCAGAACTATAAAGAACAAATTTATTGATTGCTTCAATTTCTACATCCGCTGATGAAGTCAAACCGACATATAGTACATATGAGATCAAAATATACATTATGTGAAAGTTAAACATGAATATTTACTTTTTGTAAATTTGAAAAATATAAGTCGCTTACTCTTTATCAAGCTTCTTTTTCCATTTGTTTGGAGCAACTCCCCTTCTCTTTTGTCTTCATCCCTTTCATCGTCCCAAATCACCACACCTGGTCTGTTGTCGATCTAATTGATGTACTCACTGGCATAATAGAAATACTCATACGATATGTACCCCTTTACCATATACCCCTTGGTTTTTTCCCTTTCTCGAACAAAACCTTTCAATTTCTTCATGTACCTCTCTAAAAAGAACATCCAACGACAAGAAACCACCCCAAATAATTCAAACTCATCTACTAGGTGGATTAGAAGATGAATCTGCAAGTCCATGAAACTCGTTGGAAATTCCTTCTCAAACATACAAAAAATCTCAACTATCTATTGACGCCACCATGGAATGTTAGCCACATGAATCTCCTTTGACGTGATCCAACGTAAAAATGCAGATAATTTAGATATGGCATGTCCTAGGTCTTGGAGGAAGTCATGTTTCATACACCCATGCACGAACAAAGGATAATGACACTGTAAAGTTATAAACACATGCAATAATATACAAAATTAATTATGTTATATGATCCCTGCATGGGATAAAATTTATTAATATAAAAAATAATAAAATCATGCTTTTGACATTAAACATAATATTATAAGATTCAAATGGTCATGCGATTTTAACCCCGACGAATGGTCATCCACATTGAAGCAGAATCGTAGTGAAGACCCATATGAATATGACACCCTCACACCCATTATAAACTCTTTTTCCAAAGAAAGATCATATTTTTTAAAAATCCATGGGACATAACCTTATTTGAAATACCAATTAGAGGGGCTAGTTGCCTCTGACCCTATACTTTCTAATCATCTTGGGCAATGTTTCTTTTTAGTTTTTGAAGTAATAATATCTTTCCTAACAACCAATGTGTCACTTTGTTTAGATGATATGTGCCTCCATAAATATGACGAAACATTTTTAAATATATGCATGGGATCTAATAAGTGGGTAATCTTAATATGATCCCAATATGGGAGGTTATAGAAGATATATTTCCTTTTCATCCCTATGTGAAATTTTTCAACATAGGTGTCGAAGAATACTAGATCATCGAACATAGTCTCCCCATTTGAATCGAAAATTTCAAATAACTCCTTCTCCTTCTCTCTCTCATATTATCTAATCCATTCAATTAGTGTCATTATTGGAGGTCCTTGGGTTCTCTCTCGTTTACCATTGAAAGCAGCAGCTGCTCTTCTGTAAGGATGTTCTTCTCGGAGGAATACCTTGGAGAAGTCATACACTAGCTTTCGTAGGTCATTGGACCATCTAGATTTCTGAGAAGGTCCACAAAATTTACATCCAAAATACCCTTTTGTTACAAGACCTGCAAAATTATTGTATACAATATGCATGTCACGTTAAAGAATATCATGAAGATCAGAACAATTACAACGAATTAAATAACTAATATGTGAAAGAATATTGTTACGTGTATAAAAAATCAATAAACATGTAATTTACCATAGAAAACTCCTAATCCTGGAGAATCATGTGTCGTGTAAGCACATATGCCATACAACGTAAAACTCATCTTTGCATCGATGGGTCTTGATACATCGTATACATTTATCCCATCCCATAATTCCTTCAATTCATCTACTAGTGGTTGTAAGTAGACATCCATATTCTTCACTTGTCTTCTACTAGGGACTATGAGAGCCAACATAAGATGTTCATTCTTCACATAAAACCATGGGGGGATATTGTTATTGATCACTACTACAGGCCAAAAAGAATAGTTGGTGTTTTGGAGGGAATATGGATTGATGCCATCCATGGCTCTGCTGAGTCGTAGACTTTGTAATTCATCCTTGAATATTTTGGGACATGTATCCTCTATGTGCTTCATGGATATTGAATCTTTTGGTATTTTCATAACTCCCAACTCACTTCTATGTGAGGCATGCTGTTGGTGAGGTAAATCCCCTCTACGGATAGAGGTGATCCCACTAGCCCTATGGTGGGTCTAGCCACAAACAAGACAAGATACAATATTGATTCCTAGTTAACAAATGGATGAAGATTTGATAGATGACTTACCGGAGGTCATATGCTGTTGTTGTGGTCGAAAAGAGTGGCTCACTCCTCGCTCCTGGTTTTACAGATCACGATCCGCTCGCTTTCACGCTCGAACACTTGAACATACACAAGAAACAACGACAATATACAACATACTAATTCACATTCGTAACTATTAGTCAGTCGAAGAGGACTAAATCAATTGTATTAAATAAACAATATAACACAATGATGGAACCAACACCATAGTCGAGTATATTAATAAACGAAAGGAAGATTACAACCAAGCTTCAACGTTGTGGTCTCCTCCAATAGGGTTCAAGTGAAGCACATCTCACAAAGGCTCATCGGGAATTCAGATGGGACTCTCACTACGGAGTTCTCCTTAGTTCTACTTTCTCAATAGCAATTACTCAGCTATAGTATTCTTCTCCAAGTTCAACTAGATTTCATAAAGGGAGAAGGCCTATTTTTATAGAGGGAGAGGGACAGGTTAGGATCCCTATAATTATGGAAGGGAGGCCTATCTTCCAGGAGTGTTCCATGGGAGGTGGAAACCACTAAAGAGAGAGATCCATGGCTGATCAACTTAACCACTTCCAGTGACTCATCCTTGAGGTGGTTAGAAGGAAACTTCCGCCTCTAATTTTTTTTAAAACATTCCTAAAATAGCTTGGCATGGGCACTGCACTAAGATAGAGTGCCAGGTGGCGTGGGCTCTAGTGCAAATCTTCCACATCGGTGCGAGAGGTGAACTGGCTATCCGCACCAAGTCCAAAACATAGGTATTGTGTGCTTTTTTGAGGAAATTTCCAATAGGAGAAATGATTTCCTTATGCAAAAGGATGTAAAGAAGGTGTTTGCAAAGTATGAAAATGCTCACAAGTCATGGGAATGACCCTCTAATATGCAGGGCGAGGGATTGTAGGGACGGTGATAAAATACTGTGTAATAGATGCCCCCTAAAGCATGAGTTCCGAGAGAGAGGGAGGGTTGAAAAGCTTTATGAGAACGTGTTAGACCCAAATACTGCTATCAGAAAACCTGCGAGTACAAATAAAACTGATATCTCTGATACATGATACGTGGCATGGACGCAACAATCCATAATAGAGTACATAAAAAGTGAGATCCGAGGTATGGATGTAGCCATCCAGCAATAAGGATCAAAAAATAGACTCAGGTATGGTCGCAACCATCCAATTGGAAGAGTCATGTAATAAGTCATATCAATCGACAAAGAATCCACAGCTTGGATTTCATTAGACAAAACCCAGGGACTTGCGCTCCATCTCGACCCAAAAAAAGTACAAGTTCGAGCATGCGAATAGACGAGTTGAAGTCAAACATGCAAGAACATCGTCTGATTACCAGCCAATAATGAGAGCTATTAACAGACGTGAGAGAAACTGCCAATAATGATAATGGCTCTCAAGGTACAAGAGGTAAAATCCACGGAATGTGAAGAGTGATCTAGCGTCGAACACCTGCAGAATCATCCGATCGAAGGTCAATGATGTGAACCTTGCGACGGATGCAAAGAACCTGCCATTAATGCATGCAATCTCCAAGGTACCTGAAGGGAGTCTCTAGATCAGCTTCCTGGAAAATGAGATGAAGTTGGAAGGAAGTGACCTGGTTGAAGGAGGGCCATGATGTTTCCCACATCATCGACACAAGAGAGAGGAATATGATTATTTGCAAATCAGGACCAACAGAGAATCAGAGGGAGGTTGAAAATTGTAGAGGCAAAACTTGTCTTGAAAATATCAGTGACACGACACTGGATTTGGTAGTATTTGACATCAAGGGATCTAAGGTCATGGTGATGTGGAAAAGAGCAGATGAGCGGTCAAAAGAGATAACCCAAACCCATGGAGGCAAACAAATGACGAAGTAAGATGTACCCAACCTGACACGAATGCAGAAAAGTTCTATGTTAAAGAGTGACATACTGTCGACTAAAGTCTGGTTCCATTTTCCCCCACCATTTTTGGCAAGTAACCCAATTATTTTTGTAAACAAGCTTGAAGGGGATAGCATATGCTTGCGATGTAAGTTTTTCCTTCTGACAAATCCAACCTAGTACATTTTACGAGCCCTAGGAAGGAGGAACTCAAGTAACGTCATAACAACGGAGTTTGATGTCATCAGTTTTTAATGAGTCTGACAAAGGGAGAACTCGGCATCTTTTCATGTTTAGAGAGTTTGAAAATAAATCGGAAAAGAAAACTCCAGCAAGGCCCTTTTCATAAATAGTCTCTCAGATCCAAAAAGGTAGAAAACAACATCCGAGAGAACCTCTTAGTCGTGATAGGCTAAGGTATTCCTTTTTCGTAAATAATCTATCCCAGCCCGAAAAAGGGGTAAACGTAAATTGGGTAGGTATCGTTTCGTAGCCATTTAACGAGTTCAAAATGACAAGTGTGTCGAAAATATTTTCAGTTTTAGAGAGTCAGAAAAGAGCTGAAAGATAACTCTAGTAGTGACCTTTTCATGTTTTTACCGAGTCTGAAAAAGTATAAAATATAACTCGTTACTTCATCATAAGCATGTGAAAAACTTGTTGCTACATAAGAGACATGTGTAAAACCCATTTCTCGAAAATAATATGATAAAATAATCAAGAAATATGTTTTAAAACCTAATTTAAGACTTTGAAAAGTTATAAAATACCATAAGTGGTAAAAATTATTTACTTTTCACTTACCTCTTTGTGGAGCAACAGTGACCCATTGTGATTTGCGATCTTATGGCGACGATGTGAGTGATCTAGTGAACCGATCTTGATTCCGTCAGTCTCAGGTAAGGGCCGACACCATTTGCCATATTTTAAGCTAAATTCCATTACCTTTACATGTCATTTTGATTTCCTAGGAGAAGATTTGTCAAAATTAGGGCATTGTGGTTGGTGCAGGCTTCGGGCATGGACCCGCACCAATTGCCCATTTTTTACACAAAGGGCGTGCCGATTGGCCAACCGCGCAACCTAAAAATACACATAAATTTAAGGAAAATGCAGTCATTTGTTTGCAAATTTCAATTCCCATGAAGACTAACAATTCTCATATGAACAATGTGTGCAGGTACCAAGCACAAATAATGGTGATTGAGTGTAAAGAGAGGGAACACAGTGATGAAGATGAAATTGCCATGGAAAATGATCGATGCATGGACGCCCTCAGAGATTGTGGGCTAAATAAATTCTTCCTAACACCATGCCTCCAGGCTCAACCAGAATTTCTTTAGTATTTGATAAGCATCTGGGATGAAGACCAAGAAAAATTCGTGCTTCGAGATCAGAAACTCGAACTTGAAGTTGCTGATGGGTATATTATCACAGGATTGTCACGGAGGGGTGTAGTCCCTATGCTGACTGGTACTTGTCCCTGTGTGGAAAGCATGGGGATGGCGATTGACAGAGTGTGCTGAGGGGCACGAAAAGGAATAGGGACTGGAAATCTTGACATCCAAACCATCCCAGATTTGACACTAAAAGTAGTGCTGCACACTATCACGCGGGTTGCAGGATCACAAGCACCGCATGAAGCCACAAAGACACAACTGCTTCATGTCGTAGACTGCCTGACCCCAACTCTCTACAAATGGGCAGAGGCCGTGACTATTAACATTAAGCGGAAACTAACCAAGTGCAAGAAGACCAAACTGAAGTAGTTTGGGTATGGATCAATTTGGTATCACTCTTCTTGGAACGACTACCGATATTCTAGTGCCAGGAGGTCATTGTCCCGATGCCACCACCTATGGAACCACGAATGGCCTGATGGGCTGCGCTGATTCCCAAAGTAGGGGGTAGCTAACAGATGTCCTGGAGGCCGGAATTCTTCGATTGGCTCCGCCGATAACTGATTGTCGTGGAGGACTAGCCCTACTCTGGTACAGACTTCACCGGTGATCCAGACCTCCTGCTCCCGGAGGGAGAGGATCGGGACAAAGAAATAGGTGAGACTCATTTTTTATTTTCATGATTTTATGATTTTTTGGTATATATGAATGTTCTGACAGTTAATATTATATGTATTCAGATGTTGGCCCAGAGAGACCTGTAGGTATGTCACCGATAGCAAGGCGAACTCCTCGCGATTTCGATCCTCATGGTGAGGGGGGCGAGGGGGGAGAGATAGTACAAAATATGGAGGGGATCACTCGTGGGATTACAGAATATGCTCACCTTGATGATTTTCCTCAGGCCTACCAGAGGCATACCATAGCGGTGCCGAGTCGTATCCACCGCTTGCTGAGGCGGTTGGTACGGGCGATGACGTGCTATCATGAGCACCACGCTCATTAGGCACCTAGGCTTTTATTTCTGCATATTTTTGAGAGACATGTTGTCTCGGGATGTAACTAAAACATACATATATATTTTTTACATTATGATGCACACAGTTGCAAACATGCGATATATATATATATATACATCTATTTCCTTACATGGATCTTTTTACATATGATGATGTTTTTACAAATTATGAAAATGTCCATTTAATACAATGTTATCTAATATATCAATAATACACATAATAAGTAATGACCCAAAATAAAGGAAAACATTCACAAAGCACATAAAATTCAAAAGATTTTGTTTTTATGTAAGCTCGAAAACAAAAGTAAATTGTGCTTGATATTGATTTCATGTTTACACAAAATTGAAAGAAAAGTAAACTATGCTTGAAGAAAAACAGGCATGCCCCCAACATCGTGACTCAATTCGAGGTACATTCCCCCCAAGATTCAGTCCATATGTAATGAATGAAAAGCAGATGGAGTGAAGGTTCAAGTGACGAGATCAGAGAAAGACTCAACTGGGATTTTATGAGAACTGAGCAAAGACGCGAATTGAACGGGAACATGTTTCATTGCTTTAACGAGGTTGACACTTTAAAAGAACTATCCTTAGAGCTAATTCATTTTTTAAATGAGGTTGACATAGAAAATGAACTATCCTCGGGACACCTTGTTTCATTGTTTAAGGAGCTTGACACAAGACAAGGAAATATGCTCCGTCGACCTTGTTTCATTTTTTAGGGAGCTTGACACAATAAAATGAAATATGCTCCAATGACCTTATATTATGAAAAATAAGAGGTCATGGACTCCAAGAGGTTCACATTTGATGGGAGAGCGACATCTTGAAAATCAGGACCCAATGCCCCCAGCACATGATGCACAATGGCACTATCACTGAATGTGGGCATAGGATAGGTAGCCACATAATTAGCTTGGGGCAGGGAAGATACAACCGAAGGATAAAGACCCAGAAGGGACGATGGTGAACCAGATGTCACGTTAGGACCAAAGAACGAAAGCTGATCAATGGTCACGATTCGACCTTTGTGTGGAAAATAAATCACATGAAAGAGGGAGGAGACAGTCGCTCCCATGAAATATGTATATTCTCACCCTAAGAGTAAATTGAAATCCAAGGGGTCTGGAACAACCATCATGTCTACATAGACGGTTTTCCTTCCCAAAGTAATAGGTAACTTCAGAAGGATCCCTAACAGTTGACTGGTTCCTCTGTTAAAAGCCAACAGATTCTGCGTAATAGGCATAAGTGGTGGAGAAACAAAAGATTTCGAAGTAGTGGAAGACATAATACTCACAGAAACACCTTCATCTATAATGGTGCTGGGTACGACCAGATCAAAGGTCTGTACCATTATCTCAAAAGGCACATAAGAAGGAAGGCGGTATCCTGCAAATCGACTCCAATCGGAGGAAGCGACCAAAAATCTCGGAGGGGGTACCATCGAACTGAGATGGTCTTCCCCTGATGTTATTGAAGCAAGATGAGCATCCTCCGAAACTTACATCACGGGAGTAGGAGGAGCAGCTTGTTGAACTACAGGGACGGAAGAATCTTTCTCCAAGTTTTAAGAATCTGAAGAAACAAGAAGAACATGAGGGGGATGAGATCCACTCTCGACGGAAAAGACCTGATGAACCATAGGGGGGATCAAGTTGACCAATTCCACGTCCAATGGTTGGTCAGGAAGAGATTTCTGAATTTGAATTTATGGGGGAGCAGGATCGACCGAGGATGACCCTTGACTGATCATGGAATCAACTAGTGGAGGACTCAAAGAAAGTTTCTGGTAACTAACCAGAAGGCAGGGTGCAGAAACAATAGAGTTTTCCAACACTCTCTTAGCTTCATCCATGTATGGACAAAGGTGAATGGGATGATGCCCTTCACACAACTTATAGGGATTTCTAATCTTACCCTGTTTCTTATGAGTCTTATCAGCACTAGTCGAAGATGTGATACCAATATGACTTCCGGAAGCCAAAGGCAACGACAGACGACCATCAGACCATACTTCAAGTACCTTCGGAATGCCAGGGTAGTCTTGAAGAAGTTGGTCACCTTTGCACAACATGTAAGGGAATTTGACTTTCCGTGGAAGGTTGGATGATTTTGCAAGGGAAGGTGTCTGAGGCGCAATAGTTGCAGCATTAGCCTCTCACTTATTTTACTTCTTCTTCTTCGTCTTCTTCTTCTTCTTCTTAGCCACCTGGTTACTGGAATCCAAAATTTCACCAGGTGAAGTAGAAGAGGAGGACGAAGGAACATGCGAAGAAGGGGAGAGGTCCACCTTAGAATCAACATGATGTTGTTCAGGAGGGGGTGATGGTTGAACAGAGATCGAGGCATTCGGGACCACCAAGGTCGAAAACAACCACACGAGAAAACCAACAGTTAACCTCGGAAGAGACAACGTCACCATATAAGGAGCACCAACATTTCCAAAAGCAAGAAAATGACCAGGATTCCCTTCGGAGCGGATTCCTTGGTTAGTGAACTCCAGAAACGTTTCCATCAGAAAAAATGGTAAAACAACACTAAGGAAGATAACTTTAACCAGGAATATTTTGTGGGAAGTTAATTTAAGACACTAAAAATAAACTCTACCGTTTCATTTTTTAAGAGTTGAGAAACAGGAAAAAGGTGACTCTATCACTTTCAGGTTGAAAGGAGCATGAAATGAAAAGTGCTCGATGATCTTTTCAAATTTATGGATTCAGTAAAGATTGAAAATGACTGCTCAGGTAGTCTAGGTAAAAGGGTGTACCAGGTTTCCATGAACTGCCATATACACCTTGGTAATCAAATGAAAGAAGAATTGACCAAGGACTTAACGTATGTGTAGGTAGTCTCCCCAAATGCTATGTTCGGTGTATCACGGTTACAAGGCGGCAGACTCAGCTTCCTACGGATAAAAGGATTGCAACCTAGAGGGGTCTCCCTTTATATACTCGACGGTGCGGGGAGCACAGGTCCATACTAGTGTTGTCTGAAGCCAGATGGCGAGTGACAGCTGCTAGGTTTAAAGACGGTGGAACACGTCTTCAACTTAGACCACTAGATGTTTCATTAGGTTTCAATGTTGCCTTAGGTTAATTGAGCATATTTTAAGTTGATCTTGTATTTACATTTCAATTCGAAGGTCCTACTGAATGTTGGATCTCAAAAAATCCCTAAATGCAAGCTACATGTCAAAAGATACCATTCCGTTCGATGAAAATCTATCTACGAGAAAGTTAGGAGTTTTCAAGCGATAGCAAATAATGACAACACACGGAAACATCCACTACAGTATCTGATGCAAGCTAATGAAAATGAAAAATCTTTCCTAGAATGTCCAATGCTAGATATGCGAAAGACTTTCAATTTCACAATGCAAACAAAAATGAAAACAATTTTTTTATTATTTTTCAATGTAATAGAGTTAACAGTGCAATAAATGACATGGAAAACTAACCAAACCATTATTTTGAGAACGTTAATGCGAGAGTTGAAGCGAAACAATTTCAATCAACCCAGAACAAACATAAAAAAACATCAAACCAATGTTGCAATCCCTCAATTTGAAGAAAGATTTAGAAATAGACCCATGCAAGGAGTGTGATCTATGCTTGGAGTGACAAGAAGCAAAATTGAACGAAAGAGGTAGGAATCATTCAACCAATGGAATCACTCAAACGGATTGAGGGAGTTGAATGCAACCAAACAAGGAATGAAGTTGACTGCAAAACAAAAGACTCAAACTCCTACAGGAGGCTTAGCATACCAAAGCACTTAAAAAAAAAACCCTAAGGCTGCAATGCTGATAGGAAATGGAAAAACAACTAAAGGAAGAAAGCCAATTACAATTAAAAAAAAATCCCAAATCACTCAAGGCATATCTAAAAATAACCCAGAAGCAAATGTACTGACCAAAAATCTTCAAAATAGACCAAACCCTAAAACCTACAAGGGTTGGCGTGACTTTTTGGCTGTAATCAGCGCTAAACATGGGATGGCACGGATGCAACACTAGAAACTAGTGCCAAATGACACGTTTGTTTGAACAGAAAGCGCACCAATCTAGTTCACTCGGGCAAAAGGGAAAAATTTGAAAGACAGAGGTCAGATCTAATCCTCCGGGGCTGAACAAGGGTCTTAGACTTAGCAGAATAATAAAAAAAGGCAAAACAAGCAAGCAAAGACAAAAAATAAGACCTAATGGATGAAATAAAAACTCACATTGATCCCCAGTAGAGTCACCAATTCGTTGGTGAGGTAAATCCCCTTTGCGGATAGAGGCGATCCCACTAGCCCTAGGGTGGGTCTAGCCACAAACAAGACAAGATATAATATTGATTCCTAGTTAACGAATGGACGGAGATTCGATAGATGACTTACCGGAGGTCCTATGCTGTTGTTGTTGTCGAAAAGAGTGGCTCGCTCCTCGCTCCTGGTTTGACAGATCACGATCCGCTCGCTTTCACGCTTAGACACCTGCACATACATAAGAAACAATGACAATATACAACATACTAATTCACATTCGTAACTATTAGTCAGTCGAAGAGGACTAAATAAATTTTATTAAATAAACAATATAACACAATGATGGAACCAACACCATAGTCAAGTATATTACTAAACGAAAGGAAGAGTACAACCAAGCTTCGACGTTGCAGTCTCCTCCAATAGGGTTCAAGCGGAGCGCGTCTCACAAAGGCTCGTCAGGAATTCGGACGAGAATCTCTCTATGAAGTTCTCCTTGGTTCTACCTTCTCAATAGCAATTATTCAGCTATAGTATTCTTCTCCAAGTTCAGCTAGCTTTCATAAAGGGAGAAGGCCTGTTTTTATAGAGGGAGAGGGACAGGTTAGGATCCCTATAATTATGGAAGGGAGGCCTATCTTTGAGGAGTGTTCCATGGGAGGTGGAAACCACTGCATAAAGAGAGACATCCATGGCTGATCAACTTAACCATTTCCAGTGACTCATCCCTGAGGTGGTTAGAAGGAAAATTCTGCCTCTAATTTTTGTAAAGACATTCCTAAAACAGCTTGGCGCGGGCACTACACTGAGATAGAGCACCAGGTGGTGCGGGCTCTAGTGAAAATCCTCCACATCGATGTGAGGGGTGAACTGGCTATCCGTGCCAAGGCCAAAACATAGGTTTTGTGTGCTTTTTTGAGGAAATGTCAAACAGGATAAATGATGTCTTTATGCAAAAGGATGAAAAGAAGGTGTTTGAAAAGTATGACACTGCTCACAAGTCACGGGAATGACCCTCCAATATGCAGGGCAAGGGATTGCAGGGAGGGTGATAAAATGTTGTGTAACACATGTCATCCCTACAACATAGCTAATTCTTCACAATGAAAGAGCCTTTGAATCCTTGGGATTATAGGCATGTGCCTCAATATCTTAAAAGGAGGACCATGTGATTTACCCTTCTTTTTTGATCTATCATACCTGTCATGCCCACATTTTGGATGTATCTCTTTGTCTGCATATTATCCTCTATATAGAATACAGTCATTTGGACATGAATGATATGATATGTACTCAAGACCCAACATTTTCAACAATTTATTTGCCTCTTCGGAGCTACCGGGAAAGACATTATCATTCGAAAGAACCTTATCTTTGAATAAAATTTAGTTGGTCTTGGAAAATATTAAATGTACATTAACGCTGATATAATTATTAACGTTCAGAAAATTGACCATTTTTAATGTTCATTGTGTGATTATATTTATCAAAATATAAGGGAGGACTTGATGTTCAATTACCTTAAAATTTACGAGAAACATGCATTCGACAAGCCAAAATTTTCTTTCAAGTTGTACAGTAACATCATTGTCCCCAACTGGGTAGAATTTGACTAACCACCAGGTCCAAAGAGAGGTGTGGTGGAAGAAAATTTAAGGCTTTCGAAAAAGGTATCAACGATATGAGCATCATCCCCTAGATGATCATCGTTCTGGAATGCATCTAACAACATTGTCTCCATGGCAGTTGTATCCCTTAACTAATCATCCATACCAACCTCTACTTGATTTCGTCCATTTCCAAGTTGTGAAGAACTACTATTGTTGTAGTCATTCCTAATTGGTGAATCTTGATGTAGTTGGAATTGAATAGGTGGTTGATTCAAGCATCCTTGGTATTGTTCCTCTCCGATTTTTTCTCCTAATTTTGCCTTCTCTTGATTTTACATTATCGTGGTGTGTAACGGAAGATGGTAGGTAGGTTGCTCATCATCACTAGAATCCTAATAATTTCAAAAAATATGTTTGAACATGATTAGTACAAAATCGATGATATCAATTAGTAAACACATAAAAAATGCATGATTAATTGGTTTGACGTTGAAATAATTACATTAATATACCAAACAATTATTATTACCATCATTGTCCCAAGATTGTGGCTAAAATATGCAATGTTACAACTGGCAGGGTGAAGCGGTTGTCCATTTTCATCTACCAAATGCACCTTGTGGTATGCTGCTCATGATAAGCATTAGGGGAATTTTGAGGTCTAAAATGGGCCTCCTAAGAAAAATGTACAATCAAAATTCACTTTATGAGAACCAATCACATTTTAGGGGATGACATCATCCCCAATGGTTGAAGTGGCATTATTTGAGTTAAAAGTACTTACTTGTCACATTCTCAATGGTGGATAAAAACTCATGGTTAACCATGGTAGTGCTCTAAGTACTTTTAAAGTCAAAGTAAAGTACTCATAATAAATGTCATTTCACACTTTTTTAATAAAAATATATTATTTTCATTTCATATTTCTTAAGAGAAACAATGCATATCCCTATACATTTATTATATTATATTATTTTTATATAGTATATAAATTACATGTTATTATACATTTAAATAATATAAATTTTAATTAATAGCATATAATATAATTTATAATTTATAAATTTATATTTATATTTTATTTTAAGTTATTTAAGTACGACGGAAAAATGCATTAGTTTCTCAATGATAATGATTTTTTTTTGAAAAGCTCATTCTTATTTATAGTCACATCAATGCAAATTTTTTATTAATTTTATTTTGGTACAACTTTTGAATTGAATTTAACTATGGTTACATGGATTGTGGTGCAAAAAGTGAATTGAAAATTCATAAATATTATTTTATTGGTTTAGCTATTATTTTATTATTTCCTTAGGAGGCCCATTTTAGACCTCATAATTCCCTAATGAGCTTCTGATGTTTTGGAGTTGTTCAAATATTTTGTGCATCTGAACTCGATTCTCAATCTGCATGAACCTGCAAATTTGTATACATTAATTTTATGCAGCTAATTGACATGGATAAAATAAATAAATTCAATTAGATAATTAAAATATACATAAAATCTGAACTAATTACGTTTGAAGATGGATAGGGAGAACTCCGCGATGGAATTTAAGAAATATTATGGAACGAGCTAGATTTTGAAGAATTGTCCATTTGATATAATTATGAAATTTTCTCCCTGCATTTGAGCAAAATCAACAATAAATTTTTGTGTACATACCTAAAAGTAATTTCGGTGCCTTAAAAATCGACTTATTGTTATCGGTGCTAAGGTACAGTTAAGTGCACCAGTGCGTTTTAGTTACTGCGCACCGGTGTGGTGTTATTAACTGATGCACATGTGCGGTTAGTTAACAAACACGCCGAATATCCGAAAATAGAAAAATTGCAACTTTATTTTTTTAAAGTGAAGAAAAGAGGTAAATTGAAAAATGGGCAGAAAATTATTTTTGGAAATCTAATTTCATAAAAAAATTCTTTAAATAGCAAAATATATTCATTATTTCATTATTTTTGCAAAACTTTTAAGGAAGGGATTTGCACGAGAGACATAACTGGAGCAAGAGAGCACGAGAGCACTATGGCGCAACAAAATACTCTCTAACACCAACACTATTCAGAGAATCAAAATTTGAAACATTTGGTGATTCACACAAAAACCCTGTAGTATAGTAAAATCGTTAAATTTTATTGTAATAATTTTTTTTTACAATTTCTGTTGGATTTAATACATGCCTAGTAAAAAATTTAAATTTTACTATGAATTTTTCAGATTTAATATATATATCCATTCTTACAAAAAAAGACCCTTTTTTTGTTTCTATGACTTCAGAATTAGGGCTTTTCATTTTAGATTTATAGGGTTTGTATTGTTATATATATAGGCGCATTACATTTAACCCATGGGACCACTTGCAGAGTCAGATCCCAATCCATGTTGTCCCTTGCATGATTTTTAAATGAATGTATAGACGTTCTTTCCACTTAAAATACAAAAATCAATCCAATGATTCCAAGAACCAAATTTTATTTAAAATACATGATGAGTTTCCAGAGAATTGTTCAATGAGACATGTCAGACTTTTAATAGCAAAAATGTACAACAAAAAATAAGGAATGAAAAAATAATATTACTTTAAATGTTTTTCTATAATTATATGTATATATTACTAGAAAGAAATCATTTATAAATATCACTTTTGTTATATTTAATTTTCATATATCAATATAGAAATTAAATAGTTTATTGTCATCTTACGTTTTCAGGAAGATTATAAAAATCTCAAAGGATGAACGAGATGATATCAGAAATATGCCAGTAGGAATTTCCAAAAAGGTGTACAAGGAGATGGTCAAAGAAATGGACATAATTGCATCGCACGAGGAGCCATCTCAATAACAACGTGATTCAAACGTAATATGTAATCATATAATTTTTCGATTAGGTACAATAAATAAACAATTTAGAATTAAATATTAATTTTAAATTAATTTCTTGCAGAAAAGAAAAGAAAATGGAACCCATTCAGCACATAAAATAGGATGACAAGAAAGAAAATGGTTGATATCTATGTTTGTGAGTAATTTTTACTATAAAAACTTAAATAGATTTCATTTTTGTATATTTTAAGTTGTTTTACAACAATCATCATTGAATGTCTTCAAACAAGTGCTAACATACAAAAAAAACCACCAGAAGAATTGATTGACATTGGGTTGAATATGAGTTGTCAGTATATGTTGGCATATCAGAAATTAATTGTGGAATTTGTAGGCATCTATCTTGTTTTACTTAGCTCCGTCTATAATTAATAGAACAAAAAAATATTTTATATTAAATCTATGATTTTTTATGGGGTATAAAACTTGCAAGAAACAAAGTATGGAACTGCAACAACAAATAATTTGTTGAAAGATGGCATGAAATTTGGTTTTGAAATAATGTGTATAGTTCATGAGTCAATTATTGCTATGGTACATTTCTTTTCGATTTACATTGATGTATATTATTTAATATTTCAATTTTCATAATTATCACCAATGTATATACACTCATTACACTTTAATTTTATGTTTGTAGATGGAACTTGAAGAAGAAGAAAAAAATCAACACAGTGAACAAAACATTCCTCAAAATAACCTGTGTCATGGAAGTAGCTCAAGAAGTGACAACAGTTCCAACGAAGAATGATGATCAATATGTTTGGATATCAAAGCAAGGCATTGTATTTTTTGAAATATTTGTCTGTGAAATCATACATTTTGTTTAATGTAATGGACATAGTTTCCCAATTGAAAGACAAAGGGATATCAATAAATATCCCATTTTGTATAAAAGGAGTGTCTTATATATATATATATATATATATAATAAAATACGTTTTAATTTATTCTATTGTGTTCTCCATTGTTGTTGTGAAATGTTACACCACTGATTAAATATTATAATGAAGAGATGTGAAATCTGATGATATGATATAAAAAATTAATCCAAACATCACATTCAAATTCACTAATAAAAAATTAATTGATATGAATATTGTTATAAGATATGTGTTGACTTTTGATGAATAATCAATTTTAAAAAATCACAATAATTGCACTGTCACATGTTGATGTTTCTAAAAAATACAAAATGAACATCGATGTGTGTTAGTTACTGTGCACTGGTGCGTATGTATGATAATGCCCACCGGTGCGTTTCTACGACCTATGGGCACCGCAAAAATACCAATACCAATTTCAATGCCCAGTGCGCTTTATCGACGATCACCACTCGGGAAATCCGATAGGCATTGCATGCACCGGTACAATTTTCCTTTAATGCACTGGTGCATTTTATAACTTAATGAACCAGTGTGTTTTAGCACCTAGATGACCCGGTGCAGTTTTACAGCTTAACGGCTCGGTGCATGCACCTTCCATCGGCCTGGTGCGTCTTTCTGGCTGACACACACTAAGATATTTCTAAACGCCCCGAGGCATTTGAAATTTGTTTTCCATCCTGGTGGTTGGTATTTTACAGTACTGGTGCATTCACGGTAAAATGCACTGGTGCGTTCACACCTGATGCGCGCACCGATGAGAAAAACATCCATAACAACCTCCGTCCACCCAATTTTTTTTAATTGTGTTGAAATTTCATTAGAAGCTCCACCAAAACCTACGTTACCAAAAACATATGTTGTAGCAAATTTTTTTTTGACAATTTTGACCAATTTTATAACACTAAAAACCTCCTTTATAACCTCTGCTAAAGGGTCTTTTCCTTGTAGCGTTATATGAAATTTTACTGAGGAAATAATTTACAACTTTAATATTTATTTTCCCTAAAACTGCTAGATTTCTATCATTTACAACTCAAGCTCATTTTCCCTCCCAAATTATTCTTGACCCATGAAATGATTCTAAGTTAATTTGGTCACAACCATCTGATATGCAATCTTTCTGAAAGCATAATTTCTAACTTAGGTGGTAGGGACTAAGCTACTATATTGTAGCACTTATTTATAGTTGTTGTTAAGACCAAAGAAGCTTTCCATCCTTTATTAATCATTTCTTAATGCTAGATCTGCCATGAATCTTTTGATCAAGGTAAACTCTAAGATATTTTTATGAATCAAGTTCCTCTACATTGATAATATCATACATAAAGATAGTGTAAATGATATTTTAAAATCTAATTATCACAACCTTAATCTCGTCAATGTTTATTGGTAGACATGTATAATACCAGAAACCTTGGAAAATTCTTAGCTTCTTCATGAGATAAGAGATACACTACATCAACCCTTGATGTTATGATATCAACCTTAAAATTAATTTTATTTGTATAGAAACCCCTCCCCCCATCTCTAATCAAATAGGAATTCTCAAAAAAATCATTTATAGCTTATGCATGCCAAGAAAATCTAACAAAACAAAGGCTATATAATCAGATTAGAAATATGCGTTACACTAAATTTTTTTTATGACAACAACTTAGAGGAATTTAATTCATATAAATATCTAGAAAAGAGTAAAGCTTAAACGAAATATTAAGTGGAAATATAACAATGAGAAAATGAATAAAGAGTGATGGAAGACCTATATTAGTTTTGAAAAAAATGTAAATGATCAAACATTTTCTTTGAGGAGAAAGTGAAACTCCTCTTTCACACTCAGAATGCTCTATTTATCTTATATGGATGTGAAGTGTAGGTGTTATCTCTAAATTGGTACAGATGGGATACTCCACTAGACAACCTAGAGTAACTACTTCAAACCAACTTTTGACTGAAGATTAGCCTCTTCAGCTTGAGAGGGCTCTCTGAAATTAATTATGATTTATCAATTATGATTTAATCATATGGCTAACTCTATGATATTATTTTGGATGTGATTAATTGCAAGTGAAAAATGTGCAGGGTTCACTACCATTGGGCTTATGGAATCAGTGTTAGAAATTCAATGAAAATGGCTCTCCTTGCAGAAGGTGAGGCTTATAATGTTTCAATGATAGGAAAACATACAAATAGAAGTACTCAATAGATTAATGTTGAAAGGAAGTCATTATTAGCATGAGAAACAGAAATTATAAGTAATTAAACATCAATATATTGAAAGAAAAATATTCAGACACATAGGACAAAGCTCATTGAAACATCAAAAGAATCTTAGGTGAAGAAGAAAAACACAGTCATTGTATATTACTGCTCATAAAGAGACTTTACAAAGTGGTAGTGTCAAGTAACATTATCCAACCCTTTCTTCTTCAAATTTATTCCTATTAATAGGCTTTTGTCAATTACATTGGATCTACCCATCTAGCTAGATCATCGAACCATCATCTTTGACACCTCATTTAACAATAAACTATATACCTGGAACTAAAATAGACACCTAATGACTTTATAATTAGAAGTCTATTAGGACTCTACATCTTATTTATTACATTCACTAACTTCATAATTGGATAATTACATCAATAATGGCCAAGTGCTCGAGTGTCACTAACCATAATTAAGACACAAATACCCCCACTAGATATAGAAACCAATCACCCTAATTTTAAGGAAAAGATAATCATGAAATCTGGCCACTGTCTTTATGCGGATATGGAATAGATAACACCTTTTTTGAGGAGAAAATATCTGTTGGAGTTTTCCATTGATACCCTTTAATGCCTCCACATGGTTGGCTAACCCTCAACACACCTTTAAAATACCAAAATACTACCAAAAGCTGCTCGCTGCAAAAACAGAGTGAAACAGGCAGTTTTGTAGCGTGGTTTTGTAGTAACTCCATTTCACCCATCTAGGTCAATATTTAGCCTTCCTATCTGATTTGGATGTGTTTTTTGGGCAAAATAAGCTAAATACAAATTTTGTCCTCCTTTGATTTCCACTAAAACTATGATTGTTTACAAAAAGTAACCTATAGGGATTTCATAGTGAAATCTAGCCTTCAAGCTTGGGCTTTTGTACAAAATTTCCTAATTAGAAGAAAAACAAAAAATTTCCCTTTTTCCTCAAAATTTCACCTTTAAAATTGGAAATGATGGTTCTTGAAAAGTGCAAAATTGTCAAAACATGTTTAGGCCAACTCTTCAAACTTTGGGAACTTCATCTTTAGCAGTAGAAGGTTGCATCTCCTCGGGCTCATTTATCACTTTTATTTTTAGTCCTCTTTTCTTCAATTATGCCTAAATCATCTCCATTTGATCCTATAATTCTTTAACCCGTCCCTTGAGATTCTTCCTTTCAGACTGTAACCATAGGTTTCTCTTTCTGATGTGTTTCATTACTCTTCTCAAAAGGAAGTGTTCTTTTCAACAACTTTTTACCATTTGTTTGTGATTTATCATATTGGTTCAGTTGATAATTTACTTCTTCATTGAAATCTTCCAAAAAAATTTTGTCCACCTTGGCCTCCTGTAATTATAACTTGATTTCAATGACTTCTTCTCTGGCCTCTCTTAATTGTTCCTTTAATACCTGCACTTCAATTTTTTCCACCATCTTCTCCTTTCCTTTCCTTTACACAAAAAATTATTTTGTTGTTGGAGACAAGTCTATGATGTCTTTTATGATAGGCTTCTTGCCTTTTTCAACATCTTCTGTCTTCTTGTTTTCCATTACACCCTTTGCAAGTTGCAGCCTAGTAAGTGGTTTCCTTGGCTGAAATAAGGAACCTGCATCTTCTCCAGTAAAATCAAGCTTTTTAACAGTCTTACCTTTATTTTTCTTCTTCTTGTCACCTGCAATGTCTTCAGCTTTGACAACTGGAGTCTCCTCAAGATTTCCCTTTCCAATTTTTTGACTTCTAGTTATCCTCCTGCTACCATTATTACTAGTCTTTTGTTTGTTATTTGTAGGTGAAGGCTGTGGGATTTATTCCTCTTTTATAGGTTATGTATCGACATCCATTGGCTCTAGGATAGGCTCTGCCTCTTCTTCATTTACACCTTCTGCCACAGCTGGAGATTTATCATTTTTATTTTATGAAGTAGCTTTTGGCTTTGGAGTTTTCTTAGGTGTCACTGAATCAACTTCATAACCACTTAGGAAAAGGAAAGATGCCCAATCTCTATTTAATTTCTTCAATTCCTCCAGCACTAAGAGTTTAATCAAACCATGGTTAAAGATTGATGTCTCATTGCCTTCAGCCCTAGCTTGAACCTTATCATAAATCTTCCCTAAGCTCCTAAAAAAAAAGAAAGGAAGATCAAGGAACTGCTTACCAGTGAAATGTAATAGGAGCCTAAAATGGTACAGGTAAACCATATGAAACCTCCCCTCACAAGTAAATTACTTCTGGATCACAAACATCAGTTTAGAATAATTTTCCTTCATATAACTCCTTGGAATCCCATATGTCATGTCAGCTCCAATGTGTTCCAATTTAACAAATTCATCGCAACTCTCCATCTTGAATTTAGTGGCTTTAAACCACTCTCCACCCTCTCTTGGTATCTCTGTGGTGTAAGAAATGGTATCAGGTGACACTATGAAATTTAAAACCCCTACCTTTGAATTTGTGCATGTAAAGTTCATTGCAAAATCCTTTAATATTTGAGTATGAAATCCTTGAAGCTTTTGACAGAATTGTAGGCATTCGACATTTTTGAATGCATCCACAAAAATGGGGTCTTCATTTAATAACTTGAGGCCATGGGCTCATATCTCACACAAGAGATTCCCTTGTTGAATTTCTTCTTCATATCCATCATTTCTTATAACCACCCTGTCTCCTTCACTGTGACACCTGCAAAGAGAAAAAACTAAACAACAAGTTGCTTGGGGTGGGAGTTGGCTTCTCAAATATAATGGTGGACTACTGCATGCAAGACTTCGAACAACATATGACAGAGAGGTTCTTTGAGACGATTTTAAAATATGGAATTTGAAAGTGGGGAAAATGATGCCAAATGTGGGAGTGAAAGGTAATGATTAGGGTATTTATTCTTTTACATGCTTGGGTGATCATGATAACGAATTAGATGACCTTACCTTTATCCATAACCATTAGAACTTTGAAAACTCATCATCCTCTATTTTTATGCAGAAAAAAATGATTCTGCAACGAAGACAGTTATAAGCCTGACAGATTCGCTACGGAATTGTCAGGTGATTCCGTAGCAAAATCTGTCATTTTTCAGTTATATTCAATGCAAAACCGTGAAAAAACAGACAAGTGGCATTACTTTGATTTGAAACCATGAATGTGAACCTAAAGTGGAATTTGGTTGATATGAGTGACATGACATGACTAATTGAGTGTTTTATACTTAGGATAAAGGTTTATTCCATGGATTTTTTCATCAATTTCATGAACCAACCTATTAAGACAAAATGAAACCTAGGTGAGTGGCCTTATCAATAAAAATTGAAAATTTGTGTGTGAACAGTAGGGTTGTAGCATCTCTAGAGAATTATAGAGGAATTGAAAAAATAAGAAGTGTTTTATAATTTATAATCTTGATATTAAAAGCAATATGCCATATCTCATCCCCTTCATAAAAGTTGGTATTTCCTCCATTAAGAGTATGGTTGTGACTAGGAACATTATGTACAATCAAAATGCAATTAACATGAGAAATGAGAGGTTTATTAAGATTTCTTCAAAATTTAGTCAACTCCAAGGTTAGCACAAACTTATTAAGCCTTTGCTAAACCATTTTGAATAAATGAGGTAGTCATTTCATAGAAATATGATGTCATGAATAATACTCATCAAAAGTACAAAGATTGAGGAAAACCTCCCTCCAATATTTATGAGCATAGAAACAAATTTCTAAAACAAAAGAATTAATTTGTTATCATTTTCCATAAGTTTAGATAAACCAAAGTTAATCTTAATAAATGGTGGAAATCATTATCATCATCAGCAACCACCTTGTTTATTCCTAGAAGTAGTAGTTACCTTCACCACTTGTTCACCATCAACTAGCCCAACCACATAATATATACACCAATACGCATCTATCACCTAGCTAACCCTGAGGCTAACAAACTATATGATATTTTACTTATAATTTTTTTAAATTTATTTAAATAAACAGTTATAATTATTAATTGTTATATAATTGTATATCTCTAAAATTTTCTTCTTTTATCATTGCTATTATTAGTAATAATTAATTTAAAATTTCTATGTTTTTATAGTAAAGCAATAAAACTTAATTTTAAATTTTAGTTAGCAAAAAATATATTTAATTTAATTTATAAAAAATAATTCTTTATTTTAAAATAGATAATTATATAGTTATAAATTAACCATTGTATTTAAATGCTATAATAAAATATTTTAATAGTTAAATAAAATGGGTTGTTTTAGGTGGTGTGGTTTTCCAGTTTCAACTGCTTAGGGAGGAAAGTTAGGTTTGTAGATCTGACAGGAAGGTTTGTTTGTAGTTTTTCCCTAACTATTAATGCCCGCTAGCTTTTTTTTCTAACTACTAATCTGACGACACACAAATCTTCAAACCTTCAATTGCCTAACATTCAATCTGACGTTGAAAATTTTAAAATCTTATAAATAAATAAATAAACTAAAAAATAATATCTAATTTTCCAATTTAATAATATTTGACTAAATTTCGCTTAAAACTCTTCAAAATTATTTACAAAAAAACTGAAACATATCAAACATCTGCATTACATAACATAGAAGATGTACAGTGAGATGTATTAAAACTTTAGAAAGCACGAAAGAGAAGCCCTCCCATGGTCTAACACTGTTTGGTTTATTGCGAATGCGCAATATCAAGTGAAAAAATAACTTGGTGAACCACATATGGATACCGAATGCAAAAGAAATGCGACAGCCACTGTTTCTGAATGTTAACTCCAAAACCCAATGGACGATGCACAATAAGCAGAGAAGTGTCGAATTGTATACATAGAAGAGGTTGCATTGTATAATATATCATTGGGCAGTGGCAAAATGCCTCGCATTTGATTCATTTTGGTTGTTGCGAAATGAGAATAGGTTGCATTGTATAATATATCGCTGGGCGGTGGCGAAATGCTTCGCAATCGCTCCAATTTGGTTGTTCTGTCATGTTGTGCGACCCACTGGCTTGAGAGAAAGAAACTGTGTGGAGATAAGAAGCCTGACCTCATTATAGAGTTTTCAATGAGGAGGTGAATGTAATGGGTAGGTCGGATTCCAGTGGCTCAAGGAGTAAAGTCAGTTTCGAGGGTTTATAGATCTGACAGGAAGAGTTGTATGTAGTTTTTCCATAACTGTTAATTTCCCCAACTATTTTTTCTAACTACTAATATAACGAAACACAAATCTTCAATTGTCTAACATTCAATCTGATGTTGAATAGATGTACACAATGGTAGATGGGGGAGTTGTTTTCAACGAAGAACACCTTATGGCATAGTTATTAAAACTAACTATATTATAACCTCATTTTAAATCATTATTATTGTCATTATCATTTCTATTGTTAATTATAAAAATAATTAATATATAAGTTAAACATATATACATTTAAAAACATGTAACAAAATTATTAACCATGAAGATTATCTGTTCTTTAACATGGGGATTCTTAATTTATAAATAGTCTTTGTTAGAATATTATCGGCCAATACCATGGCATATTAATATTACATGCCAAAAAAAACTACAACTTTATCTTGAACTTGTTGATATCAATTTTTTTTAATTAATAAAAATACTATTACTTCCAAATTTAAGGAGAAGTTGTGGGGCAATAAAGAGTTAAAGAAAAAAGAAACTAAGATATTATAAGGAAGTCATCAACCCCAATCATGAAACCCATAATTACTTATCTATCTTGAATAGTGCTAAGAAGAAAATCAACATTACTAAGATTTAATTACTAATTCTCATGAGCTTGGTAGTGAAATTGAGCATTTTTCTGGCCATGGGAAGAAAATATTTGTCACTAGGGTTGAAGATGAGACACACCTTCTCTTAGATTTGCCAACTTATCTAATTTTAAATTTTTTTATCATACTACCAATATTTTTTAACATAGAAATAATATATTAAAAAAAATTAATTAATTTTTCAAATTTTGAAGAGAGAATCCATACAACTGATTTTGAGAGAAAGTGGAATGACCTATGTAGAGTTTTTTTAACCCAATGTTTAGGACTTCTATGTGAGTCCATCTTCAGGGAACACCCAATACATTGAGGGAAATGATTTTAAGGCTCCACGAATCATATTAGTCTTAGTATAAGTTAATCAATATCATCATCAATTTATATTTATAATCAAAATTTACTTTTATTTTAAACTTTCTGATAATTTTTGTATTAAAATATAATAAAATTTTAATATTTTTTTGGATAAAATTTCCTTTATAAAATTCTTATTTAATTTATAATTAACTTTGAAAATTTTACCTAAATTCCTTTCTAATTATCCTCTATAAAAATGGAAAATCAAAAACACTAGAAACTAAATTTAATAGATACAACTTTCTCGCTATTTTATATTTTAATCAAATTTTTATATAGTTTGAAATTAATTAGACACCTTTATCAAGATTCATCCCTATATACTCTATGAATATAGAGGCTCAAGCAATGATGGATGAATCCCTGGATTCACTGGTTCTTGACCTGTAAAATGAGAATGACGACGCCTACACATTGGTGCCTGTCTCCACATTCTATCAAGTTGCAAAAAACAACAGTGGAGTGTCAAAGCTGTGAAAATCATTCGTTGAGCAATTATATAAATTTAAATATAGAGCACCAAAGCTGAATTTGAAATTGTAGGAGCAGATGAGGCATTGAATACATTAAGTGAATGCCTAATCTACACGTTTCGGAACGTGATGCAGAGCCTCATAGTTAGATGTTGGGCTATCCAATATTTTCATTAATTATATTAGAGAGTGGAGCTTTTCGGAGGTAGAGTGTTAAAGTTAACAAAAAGTCCATGGATATGTAGCATGCCCTCCGATGCACGAATGTCATGTCAAACAGTGTTATTTGACTGCCCCATCAATACTTTTGCACATTCTAATGCCAGGCAACCAATGGAAGTAAGCATAGACCTTTACTTCCTCCATTTTTGGATAATCATCTAGCCACAACCCAAGGAGCATCCAAACAGGATGGTCTCTTTAATAAGTAATTTTGGAGGTATGAAATGTTGGAAAATGCAAAGTGGCAGCTTATTATATACATTTTCCTTAACCGTAATATTTTCTTGTGAATTTAGTTAATCTTTTTGAGCTTTTTTGGTTATATATTTTCATCAAAAAAATATCAAAAACAAAACCATAACAATGGAGGACACAAAAATTAGGCTTTCATCCAAAGAAAAACCCCTCCAAGGGGAAAAATTGGAAAACCATTCTCTTCTTATAGAATTTTCTTCAAATGAGACACAAAGACCCAAGTCCTATACCAAGTCCTCCTCCAAGTACCAAGTCAACCCTTCCAGCAAGATATTCCTTGATCGCACTCCAACCACCTTCAAAAATGCAACTTCAACCTACCAAATTTAATAATGCAACTCTTCTGCAACTTTGATCCTACAACAGCTGATAAAAAACCCTAGGACATCTCTTCCTGCATTCATCCTTTAAGAAAAACAAGTCTTCCAAAGGCCAACGAGTTCCAAACAGAATACTCATTCTTCCTACAACCTAATGTTGTTGCACCTGCACCCTGGTGTTACAATTGCAACTCGTATCTACAATTTCATCACTTCTAGGAAGCTATATAAGTGCTAGATTTCACACGGTGAGAGAGGTAGAGACTAAAACATAGATTTTTCTTCCTCCTTGGATTCCTCTTGCCTTATAGGCCTTTGCTCTTCCTTCTTCCAACTTCCCATCTATAGATTAAATTTTTCCTTGAGAGATCGAACTTTTTACTGAGTGAGTGGTAAATGAGGCCGAATTTCTCTTTATATAGCCTTTCCAAGGGGTCAAATTCTCTCCTTTAGGTTGACATAAGGCTACCAAGGCCACCTTTTACTTTTGGATTTTTTGGGACTTTATAGACTCAAAATATTTTTTTTCAAATTACATTTTTCCCAGAAGGGTTTTATAAACATGATGTGGACTCCTTTGACTCATGACAATAAATCCTAAGACCTAGCAAACGCTAGAAACACGAAGAACATGATTTTAACAAGAAGACCATAAAAAATGAGCATGAAACCCATGATTTAATAATAATAAAATTTTTCTTCTTCTTTTGTTTGTTACATAGGATACACATTGAAATTAATATAACAACAATTATGAAGATTGCAAATAGTTACATTTTCAATGCTCCCTCTTAACTAGGGAGGTATTCATAACTGTGCCACCAGTACAACATCATTCTTACACTGAAATTGATAATTCAAATTGTAAACATCATCAATATAACCAGCACGGTAACTTAGGCCTAACATGAAAAGTTCAACTTTATTTGAGAGAATTATGTTGGGAGGCTTTATGTGTGATATCGCACTACCTCTACAAGGCACATACCCCATCAGGATGTTCACAAGGTATGTCATTTCAGGACTACTATTCTTGGATCTCTACTCTTGATCCCTCAAATAATATTGGTCCTCCTCGACCACTATTCTCTTGGATACTTTTCCTATCCTCAAAGAGTGTTGCTACCTTTCCTTTATCAGATTATATATCCTCAAGGAAACCACAAATTCTTATCCAATCCTTCACCGTTATCTTTTCATCACCTGAAGAAGATAATGCACATGTGATGTCCAACATCACTCCCTCTCAACCAGATATGATAACCATATTCCCTCTTGTCTAGGGAATAGATCCTTGCTCCTATTTAAGGAGAATCCATTGCCCCCTCTCAAATCTATAGGAGATTCTAGACTTCTTTTCTATTTGGTAAGTCAACACCAAAAATATTGTCTTCATAAGAGTATCAGCTACCAGTTCTCCATAGTTTTTTGGCTCCCTCTTTTCTTTGCATCTCATTATATCGAGCTTGCTTCCTTTAAAGGTATCATGGAGCCATATTCACTCTTTAATCTTGTGATAGGATCTAGGTCATTTTTCTTTCTCATCACTTTCATCTTTGACACATAGATGAAGGATTTTCATTGATAATTTATAAACTTCAAGTTGATCATATATTCCTCATGAAAGTGATATCATTTGACCTTCAAGTTATATTATTGCATTTCTACCTTTCAATCCCAATATGGACACATCTTGAATTCAAAGTTTCCAGGTACGAAATATTGAGCTTCCCTCAACATTCTTCGTACATTTCCATTCATATAATTGAACTTGCCTCAAGTGTCATCATGTATTCCTGCAACACTCTTCCACATAGAAAAATAACATGTTAACCAGATAACCAACAACAATTACAATCAGACTTACCTCATCATGATGGCCTTCTCATTCCATCAACATCCTCATGGTCCATCTCCATATGAATCTTCCTTCATGCATCAGAGCTCCCAAGTATCGAACTTGATTAAAAAGTTACAAATTTTCTTCTGGAGATTAAACTGGATGTTAATCATTATTTTACATATTCTAGAGAAAGTATGATTCTTCTATGCATCCTTAAGTAAGTCAAATTCTTCCTTTTAAACATCATACAATCATACCAAGCATGTTACAAGATTCTATACACATGAATCTTATCCAAGATTCACTTTCAATGTGTGTTCATATGCCTTCTATTATCTCATCTAGAAATGTGTCTCATAATGGGCCTGCAACCTGACCCATTGCATTCCTTCATTCGTTCAAATGTATTTTTTCCACATTACATGGAATATATACTAACCTTGTCATAATTCTTCTCGTAAGAACCTTCGAAAATGATGGTTCTTCCAAGATCATAATGATCCAAGTTGGCAAGATGAATACTCCTAACATAATGTTAGATAATGTCTAGATGAACAATATGAAAAATGGTCTATCTATATTCTATATGTCTTCTACAAATCAACTTAACCAAGTATAATCTACATATGCTACTACCTCATGCTTCTCTCTATGATGTTATGAAAAATCAAGACTCTTATAAAGTAAACAAAAATGCATGTTCTCCTAAAGGAAAGGCCAATTTTACTAAGAACTTGACAAACAAGATCCCTTCTTTGATAATAAATATATTTCACTTCTTATGTCTTTGACTTCTCCTCAAGTTCTCCTACTTCCTCAACTATGTGAGCCTCACTTCTTTCCTTTGTATTTTTGTTTTGTTAGATTGGAAAAACCCTTTTATAATTTCCATATTCATTGCACTTAAAGAATTGAACCTTGGACATATATTTCTTATTCGAATTCATGATCTTTCCCTTCTTCAACTTCTTGAATTGAGCTAGAAATGGTTGAGACTGATCATCTGATCCAATGTCATATTTTACCTTGATCCCTAATTCTTCCAAAATGCATTGTTCCAAAAACTCATCAAAGGGAGTCAAATATTTATTAGATTATATTATTGTTGCAAAGCTACTCCATTTAGGTGGAAATGTGTTTAATATATATGTGGTCATTTCGGAATCAAAAATTCTCTCTCCAAGTCCCTGCAAGTGATCTCCTAATTTAGATATATTCTTTATAAAAGATTCCATGTATTCATATTTTATAGTTTATTACACAAAGACATATTTTTCCCGATGTACTCACAGAGTACAAGTTCACTAGCTTTCAATGCATAGACTTGGAAGTTTTAAAATTTGCCACAAATGGAACAAGGGGATCGTTAAAGGATTTACATATGATCTTTTGAACCTTACATCCCCTTTATTGTACTTTTCTAGTTCTTGAGTCTTTTATTTGCTAGGTTCAGTGATTTCCCCACTTACATTTTCCATTATCTCATACTCTATAAATGTCATGTCAATCATTTTATTCCATGCTAGGTAATTTGATGCTCTAAAGATCTCATTTCTCTCCTTACAGGAAGAACCCATATGACCAATAGATTCAGACATAGAGTAATAGTATGATACTTATGATAACCAATATTATCCTCTTCATTGATTATGTCTTCAACCTTTCTTAATGCCTTCAAGGCCTTTGAAGAAACTTCAATAATTTCCTTGAAATATGTTCCCTAGAATTCCTCCAACAACAACTTTCAAGAGTGGTGAATGATACCAAGATCCTTCTAAAGATTCCTTTCAATGAGACTTTAAATATATATCCTTGTCTCAAGAGACAATATTTCTTTAAGCCTTCCCCTCAAGCTTTCTTTTCAATGTAGAAACCCTCCTTCGAAATCAATAGGTCTTCTACTTATTTTCTTTCGCAAATGATTCCCCTTAATAAGAAAATATTTCTTTGTGTCCACAAGATAATAATTTTAGCTTCCCTCTTGTTCACCTTAGCTCTAATACCATGTTGGAAAATTCAAAGTGGCAACTTATTATATCAGTTTTCCTTAACCTTAAAATTTTCTTGTGAACTTAGTTAATATTCTTGTGTTTTTTTTTGGTTGTATATTTTCATCAAACAAATACCAAGAATGAAAAAGTAACAATAGAGGACACATAAATTAGGCTCTCAACCAGGGAAAAATCACTCCAAAGGGAAGACCTAGAAAAATCTTCTCTTCTTATATAATATTCTTCAAATGAAACACAAAGACCCAATTCCTAGACCAAGTCCTCCTCCAAGTACCAAGTCAATCCTTCCAAGAATATCTTCCTTGATATTTCTCCAAACATCTTCAAAATTGCAGCTTTGACCTTCCAACTTCAATACTGTAACTTTTATCCTGAAACAGCTAATAAAAAACCATAATAAGGCTCTTCCTACAATCCTCCTTTAAGAAAAAAAATTCTTCCCATATTCAATGACATCCAAACAGAATAATCACTCAACCTACAACTTGATGTTGCACCTACAACTTAGATCTCCAATTTCGGCCCTTATAAGAAGCTATAGAAACCCTAGATTTTTTATGTGTGAGACAGATGGAGCCAAAAATAGAAACTTTTTTTCTCCTTGGATTCATCCTGCCTTCTATACCTTCTCTCTTCCTTCTTCCAACTTCCCAACTATAGATCAAATTCCTCCTTGAGAGATCGAACTTCTTAGTGAGTGAGTGCTAAATGAGGTCGAACAACTCTTTATATAACATTTCCAAGGGGTATAACTCCCTCCTTTAGGTTGCCTTGAAGTTGCTACGGCTAGCTTGTACTTTTGGAGTTTCCAAGACTTTTTATACTCGAAATAAAGTATTTTCCAATTACAATTTTCCTAGAAGGGTATTATAAAGATTATTTTGGCTTCTTTGTGTTGAAGAATGTAACTATTGTCGGTCTCCATAATTGTATTTTTCAAAGAAAAGAAAATAATTTTTTTTATTAACATGGGTTTCATGATTTATTATTTTTCTTTTTAGGTAAAATCCTCCATTATAGGCTTCTAAAATTTATGTCAAGGGTCCTTGTCATCATATAATAGAACCTTATTGGGCTTCATCTATCAAGAAAGAAAATTATTTTGATATAAATTGAGTCAATTTCTTATCCTCCACCAAGTCAGCCTCAAAGAAGACAATTTGGCCTCATTAGGTGTTTTCGGCCACTCAGAAGGACTATTTTCGCAGCTAGTCAACCTCATTTGGAGATAATTTAAGCAAGTTCTATCTATAGTTTTAGGAGGAGAAAAAGAAGTGAAAAATACCTAATAAGAAGGAGGAAATCCCAGCAAAGAAGAAGGAAACCTTTGTCAAGCAAAAGGAAGCCAAATTTTCTCTCTCTACTTCCACATGTGAGAAGTTTCTGGGTTGCAAGAAGACCAAAAACTTCAGATTTGCAGTAAGGATAAAAACATGGGAGTTGGAGGACTGAAATGTTGTGTAGCAGTCGTAAGGAAGCTAGTTGATGAGAAGAGACTATTGAAGTTTGCATAATCACCTTGAAAGGTTGACTTGGTGTCATGAGGAAGGTATTTTGGTCTAGTAAAATGTCTTGGTTTGTTTCAAATTTATTTTAATATATTAGTGGAAGAGTTTGATTGGGTTTTCCCTTGCATAGGGGTTTTATCCCTGGCTAAGTGCCTACTTCTGGTGTCATTTATCTTCATGCTTTTGATTTGATTATTTCTTGGTGAGAAGTTAATAAATAAGAACATAAAGAAATATAATAAGAATATAAGAATATAAAAAATAATTTTCAACATAAGAAAATATTTGTACCTTTCTGATTTTCTAACATGGTATCAAAGCTAAGGTGAAAGAAGAGGAAAACGACAGCTTGAATATCTTTTGAAGAAAGGGTTAAGATAATGTTTCAAATTAGACGATAAGGAGAAGGAAAATATTAAGAAAAATGAAAGACTATTATGGCCACATAAATGAAGACATAAGACAAACTTAAAGGAGACACCAACTATAGAGTATAGAAGAAGAGGATAGATCTCATCCTTGCAAAACAAAAAGTATTGGATTGTGTACTAGGAAAAGTCAAGGATCATTCAGATGATGAAGAAAATGAAAATTACAAGGAAACAAACATCATGTCCATGAATATAATTGTATATGGAGTGAAGGATAAAGTTGTTGGAAATACTGAGAGGGGGATGAATCAATATTTCTTTTCAATTTTTATTTTTACCAGTTATATTCTTCACAATTAAAATCAGAGAAATGTATAATAATAATTTTATTAAGAATCAATAAGAACTTCAATCCTTTTTTAAATAATTGAGTACAATAATAATGTGAGGGAAACAACCCTTCAATGCTTCAGGCACCAACCTGTTTCCAACCACCAACTTGGATTTTGGTGAGGCTCCAACCTTTAGGGATTCGACCCTATATTTCCAAGGCTCCAACCTTGTGTTTAGGGGCACAAAACCCTAGGACACCAATCCTTTTATCTTATTTTAATAAATAATGAGAATAGTAATTACTTGAATTTCCTTGACATATTATTCACTATAAAATCAGCTCCAAAAATGGCTTATGTTGACTTCATTGTTCAATCACTTTGTTGTATTGTGTTGAATTCAATTCAAGATCACTTTGCTTCACTGTGTTATCTTTATTACTGGGCTTCACTTTATCAATCCCACTATCCAAGGGAGAGTTATTTAATTTCCAAAGGAGGGCTCTACAAGACCATTGTGCCATTGTACAAATGATACTACAAATATCTGAGTTCTATTGATAAGGTATAACCACCAATCCGAAAGAGTTTCCCAATCTGCACTTGTAGCCACAGCCTGAAGTTTAGAGCCACAGTCCAAAGTATAGGGCCACAGTCCTGAAGTATAGGAGCCATATTCCGAAGTATAGGGCCACATTCCTAAATTATAGGAGCCACAGTTCGAAGTATCAGAGCCACATTGTGAAGTATAGCACCCAATAATCTAGCAATACACATTCCAATGAAAAATCATCCATATTCCCGCAATACATAGTCACCACAGTCTGGAATCACCACAGTCTGAAATATACAGTCACCTCAATCTGAAATATACACAGTCACCTCAATCCAAAATATATACAGTCCGATATGCAACAAGGGTTATTCAAAATTCTCCACATAATTTTATAATGTGGTTTATTTTTAAGCCCAAAATAAGATTGGTCTTCTTTTTTCCTTTAGGTTCCCGAGATGTGAACTTGTTTTTATCCTTTCTGTGGATGTGTGACCGAAAATGATGATGGAGAAATGAAGTCGAGTAATGTATATATATTTTTCTTTCTGTGCTTAAGAAAAAAGGCATGTCTCCTTAGGGTAGGCTGACATGAGAAGAAGTTTAGTTCGACTCACTGTCCATAAATAATTTTAAACTTGTAAATTCATTCTCCCTCACCGTTTGGAGTTTCGGGGCGTCTAAGGGCTCCTTAGAAAGAAAAAATTATACTCTAAAAGGTGGTGTAGGTGTCATAGTGAAATTATTCCTCTAAGGTAGTAAAAACATATTTTTAAATGTGATTGGTCATTTATTGGCGTAGAATTGGAGGTAGGCAATGTAGACTTCTTCATGGATGGGCTTCCTCTTGTTAGGCTTCTTCATCATAGGCTCATGATGTCATCCACGTCATCATGTCATCAAGTGCTCTTCATTTCATGTCCCCAGACATTGTCCACATCATCAAATGGTCCTCCAACCATGTCATATGTCATAGAGAAGCATCCATTAATTTCCATCAAGAGCGCTTATATTACATAAATGAAAATTATTGACTAATAATATCCCCCATTGTCATTGATGGAAATATTTCAACACTCTCTCCCCCTTTAGCATCAGTGGCAAATGGGGTGCCCAGGTACTCCCCCTATAAATTTTCTCCCCCTGTCATGCTGCTCCTCCTTCCATGTTTCTTCTTCTCTTGTTGATATGTTATTTTAATGTGATGCAAGAGAAATAACCCCTATCTTTTGGAAAAGGTGTTAAAATGCTTCTCGTGGAAGAGTTTTGGTAAAGATATCTACAGTTTTCTCCTTTTTATTGATGTATTTCAACTTGATGTTTTGTTCAACCACCTATTCATGAAGAAATTGATATTTAATTGGAATATGTTTTTTTTTAGTGCATCACTGGATTCTTGTTGAGACTGATGGCACTAGTGTTGTCACAATAGATGGTGATTGGTTGTTTAGTTTATATGTTGACATACTTCAAAGATTCTTTAATCCATAGTATTTGTGTGCAACAATTCAGCAGCAGCTATATATTTGGCTTCAACTATAGAAAGAGATATAGATGATTTCTTTTTATTGAACCAAGATACAAGACAATCTTCCATAAAGAATGCATTTCCACTGGTACTTTTTCAGCCATCCACGCTTCCAACCCAATCAACTTCGGAGTAATTTGTCACAATAAGAGTTGAGGTCTTAGGATACCAAAAACTGAAATTAGCAGTTCCTTTCAAATATCTAAGTATTCTCTTCATAATTTCTAGATGAGATTGTTTAGGACTTGATTGAAATCTTGCTATCATTCCCACTTCTTACATAATATCTGGCCTTGTAGAAGTTAAGTATAGGATATATCCAATCATTAACCTATAAAGAGTTGCATCAATGAGAGGGGAATCATCATATTTACTTAATTTACAATCTGTGGTCATTGGTGTGCTCATAGGTGCAAAACCTTCCATCCCATATCTTTTGAGCATGTCTTTAAGATTATTTTATTGAGATATAAACATGCCTGCAATGGTTTGAGATATTTGTAGCCCAATAAAGTAATATAACCCACCAATCATTGACATTTCAAACCTTTTTTACAAATTTAGATAAAATTCATCATCCCATCATCATTGCTAGCAAATATTAGATCATCAACATATACAAGATTGATCAATAATTTATCCTTTTCTATATTCTTGTAGATATTTCTTCTGTCCACTCCCTTTTTTAAACCTTCTTATTGCATATAGTGATCTAACTTTGCATACCAAGCTCTAGGATATTTCTTTATTCCATACAACGCCTTTTTCAACTTGCATACAAATTATTTCCCTTCAGCTAGACCAAACCCTTCTGGTTGTTCCATGTAGACTTCTTCCTTGAGTTCTCCGTTATTCAAATCCATTTGATAGACCTTGAATCCTTTCGAGCAAGTAAATGAAAAAAACATTCTTATAGCTTCCAATCATGCTACTGGTGCAAAGGTTTCTTCAAATTCAATTCCTTCAATTTGTGAGTATCCTTTGCAAACAATCCTTGCTTTATTTATGATTATTCGTCCATCCTCATTCATCTTGTTTTTTAATACCCATTTTGTTCCAATTATATTTTAATCTTTTGGATGAGTTACCAACTCCCATGTTGCATTTCTTTCAATTTTGGACATTTCTTCTTCCATGGCCTTTATCCAATGAGGATCTTTACTTGCTTGAGAAAAAATTTCGAGTTCTATCATAGATAAGAGTGCAACATCATTTTTTCTTGGTGTGCTTGTCATTCTTCTTCGAGTTTGAATTCCTTCATCTATATTCCCAATAATTTGTTCTTTTGGATGATTTTTTTGAAGGAATTTGATCTTAGAAGGAGTTTTTGAAGGTTCATTTTGAGGTTCTTGATCTTTTTCTTCCTTTTCAGGTTCTTCTTCAATTTAGTCAAGAAAGGGTTCTAATTCATGATCTTCAATTTTATTTTCTGGAAGAGCTTCGTCGATATTTACATCAATGATTTCTAGTATTTTTTGTAATAGATTATTGTAGCATTTTTAAGCTTTGCTCCTAGTAGAATATCCAAGAAATATTCCTTCGTCAACTCGAGAATCAAATTTTTCTGAAGAGTCATCATTGATTTTTATGATACATTTGCTTCCAAAAATCCGAAAGTACTTTACTGAAGCAGGTCTTCCTTTCCATAATTCATAAGGATTTTTCTCACTATTTGGTCTTATTTGAGTTCAATTCAAGGTATAAACTGTTGTCCCAACTGCTTCTTTCCAAAATTTTGGCTACAAGTCAACTGCTAGTAGAATTTTCCTTGCCATTTCTTGAATGGTTCAACTCCTTCGTTCAACTACTCGATTTTTCTTGGGTGTTCTAGCAGTGGATATTTCTCTTTCGATTCCATGCACTTTAAAGAATTCATCAAATTATTTGAAGTGAATTCTCCTCCTCTATCCGTTCTAATACATTTAATCTTAGAATCTTTCTCATTTTCAACAAGAGCTTTAATATTATTAAAACATTCAAATTCTTCAGATTTGTATTTTATGAAATATACCCACATCATTCTAGTATAGTCATCAACAAATAAAGAAAATTAACTTTCACCTTGAAGTGTTGGAGTTCTAATTGGACCACATAAATCTGCATGAATAATCTTTAGAGGTTTTGATGTTGAGAACTCTTTCATTTTGAAACTAGTTCTAGTTTTCTTTCCATGTTAGCATGGGCCACATACAAATTTATTTGGCTTGAACATATTTGGAATGTCCCTTATTGCATTAATTTTTTTGATATTAATCAAGTTATCAAAACGTGTATGCCCCAATCGCTTGTGCCATAACCAACTTTCATATGTTTGACTTAAGTAACATTTATCTTCTTGGATTTTTCTTAGAATGTAAATGTTATATGGTGTTATTACTCTTTTTTCCACAAGTTATCCTGAGGACGATTCTCTTGTTTCAAAATTTTAGCACTAAATACAACATTATGTCCTTGGTCACAAATTTGGTTAACACTTAAGAGAGTGTGTTTGAGCCCTTCTACCAAAAAATTATTTTGAGCCTTTCCCTATCCATTAACGATGGTAGCAGTTCTTTTCCTAGTGATTTTAGAAAATCCACTTCCAAAGGATACATTTCCATTTTTTTTGTTCAATGAGACAAACTTCTTTTGGTCACCTGTCATATGTATTGAGCATCCACTATCCACGAACCAATGATTTTCATCACTATGAGCACACAGAGCTATGCCACATTTATCCATATTGAGATTCACCTTTTTAGCTTCCTCCTTTTTGAGTTGGTAATTTTGTTCATTGGGACCATAATTATTACATAATGAGAAATTTGGATTGAACGTAACCAAAGGATCAAAATAATTGTGTCTTGATTTTTCCTTTCTCTTTGGGACCACGTAGTTTGTTTGTTTTATATTTCAATCTTGGTGCTTCATTCTTATGAGCCTTGCAATGCTTAGCTGGTGAAAAAATTTCTTACAATAGTAACAATATCCAAGAAATATAGTGTGGTACCTATTGCAATAACCATAACTTGAATCAACATTCTTCCTTGGAGTTTCTCTTCCTTCATTCCTTGGATTTCAGATGGGCCTTTATTCTTGGTGAGATGAATTCTCTTCTTTTGGATGGATAGAAAGTATGTTGGCATAACTCCTTGCATTATCCTTATTACTTGATGATTCTGCTTTGAAACCAATCCCAAATTTTTCATATTGAGATTTTTGAGTATTAAGGATGTTATCAAGTGCTTGATAGCTTTTCCAACTCCTTTTGACTTGCTCCAACTCCTTCCTTCGAGATACTATTTCAGCTTCACTGTTATGAATTTAATTTCATAACAGTTGAAAATATTCAATTACTATTTAATTAATTTAATTATTAATGTAATTAATTAGTTAAACATTTATTTAGTTAAAAGAAAAGGCATTAGTCCCCAAAGGGCATGTCTCTTTGATTATATGTGGCTAGTCAACTCTTATTAAAGGAGCACCTCCTCAACCTTGTAATCATCAAATTTTCAATCTTATTTACAAATATATTCATATCTCATAATTGAATTTTTTTAATATAAAGCATACGAATCAAGTAGTTTCAGTGGTATCAGAGCAAATCACATCCCACTACCTATGTGGTTCATTCATTGATGAATATTTTTGGGTTTGATTGCATGTTTTTCATACATACCATGCTTTCCTGCACGTTGTGTGTGCCACATAACCTGTCATGTGCACCTAGTAAACGACATTGCGTGTTGTGTAGTCGACAACATCACCCCTCGTCCATGTCCAAATCGTGACCTTTTCGCTAACCATCGTCGCCCCTCCGCATTCCATCGTCACTGATTCCGAGTCTGGGCAACACTGCACAAGGGCCTGTCATATGTTTCTATGACCTCACCACTCGATAGCATCCACACTCCATTTATTCACCCTTCCATCATCGAGTGTCATGTCACGGAGGGTCAATGAACGATGCTGGCTGGCGTTGGTTCATACGAGGTTAGTCATATATTTATTTTGGTCGGTAAGATAAATTTATTTATTCATTGGGTTATATTTTGGTATTATAATATATATTATAATAACCCAAAGTCACATTAAAATTATATTAGAAATTAATTTAATTAAAAAATTATATATTATAATAATAATATTACTATTATTATTATTTAAATAAATAAATAAATATTGGGTCTTCTAAGAAAAAAAGAATAAAATGATGAACTCCAATAACAACGATGATATAAAAAAATCTGAGAAGAGCTCAATAAGATTAATGACCCCATCAATCATGTCGAAAAGTAAATAAATAATCAAGACAAAATGGCCAAAGATATTATAGAATTGAAGGAAATAATGAGCAAGCATTTTGGGGAAAAGAGTCCAGTTGGAAATATGATGCAGAGTGTTGTCCTTGATGGAAACCCACTGAATGAAGATGAAGACATGCGACTGTTGACATGTGTTGTCCTTGATGGCAATCCACATGATGAAGTTATTCTTGACGTAATGGACTTGGTAAATGTTGTTTGCTAGCAATATGATGATGAGTGTTGTCCTTGAAAGGCAACCCTTTTGATGAAGATAATGGCAACTTACTGGATGAAGTTGTTCTTGATAGAATATGTCTTGATGAACTAAAACTGATGTATCTACAGTGAGTACAGAAGGCAATGAAGAAAGGAATTCGAAGATAAAGCAACTATGAAAAGAGTATGTCTCTAGAACACGCGATATGTCTAGGGAAGTCGCAGATGCACGCCGGAAAAGAACGCAAGCCAAGTCGCCGCATGGGAAAAGTTACCAAAAAGTGCAAAACCAGGGTAACCACCATGGTATTGACCTCCATTGTATTGGGTAATATCTGCCTAAATGACCTCGTTTAATGTAAGCCTGGGTGCCCGGTGGTATTGGTTTGGCTCATGGTGATGAAAAAGTGGGCCTGGTGGAATTGGAAAAGGAAACCTATATAAGGATGAGAATTCTCATCAGGTAAATCATGGAAGGTGGGAGTGATGAAGGTAAGCTGAATGAATACTTCTCTATGAAGTATATATGTTTGGAAAGGGTAAAGGTTTGATGATAGATCTGAATCTATGATGCACCTATGAAGAAATGATGAAGAAGGGGATCTAGATCTGAAATGCACTTGTATCTGCTAGATCTGCTTATGGAAGACTTAGATCTGAAATGAGGCGAACATCTTTCTGAAGTAAAGGGTTGAATCTGAACTGAATGTCTGATCTGAAGAAGTATGTACCTATGTAATGATTGAAGATCCATATGCTACTTCTCCGCAGAGGAAGCGCGTATATACGCGGCTTATCTGAAGAAAAAGCGCGTATGCGCAGTGAAGTTTATGTGCAGAGGTATACGCTGGTTTATGTGAACGGAAGCGCGCATATACGCGACATCAGTAAAAGGAAAGCGCGTATGCAAACTAGGGTTTGCTGAAGTCTGTGGTATGAAATGTCTGATCTGATCTGCTTTGTTTTAGCTATCTGTTGTTGATGTTTGACTGTGCTTAAATGTATGGAGAGGGTCCAGTCTGAAAATATGATGAAACGTGGCCTGCAAGTTGTGGTCTATTGAAGTTGTTGGATCCAGTGTGAAAATTGATGAAACGTGGTCCATAGAGGTGCTGAGGGTTGTAGCCTTCAGTCAGGGGGTTGTAGCTCCCTTCCAGGTGAGGCTGGTAAATGAGATCAGGGGGTCGTAGCTCCCTTCCAGGTGAGGCCGGTAAACGAGATCAGGGGGTCGTAGCTCCCTTCCAGGAGAGGCTGGTAAACGAGTCAGGGGGTTGGAGCTCCCTTCCAGGAGAGGCTGGTAAACGAGCGCAGGTGGGTGCCTGCGTGCCGGTAGAGTCTGCACCAGCACATATGTTGTAAGATGTTTTCTCTATAATAAAATATTGAAGGCTGAGCAACTGCAGCGGTGGTTTTCTCCCGACTTGGGTTTCCACCTAAAATCCTGGTGTTCATGTGTGATGCTTATGTGTGGTGGTTTATTCTATTCTTACTGCACATGTTTATTGTTTATAGAACATCTAATGAATGAATGATGGAATGATATAAGTGAAGAATTAATGGCATAATTAGATCTCTGTGTATACGCGAGTTTTATGAAGGATATCTGTGTGTATACGCTAGTTGGCTTCAGCAAAGTAGCGTATGGGTTTTGGAGCATGAAAAAGTAAAAAGATTTGATTATGCAGTAAATACTGATTCACCCCCCCCCCCCCCCTCTCAGTATTTTTCCCAACAATTGGTATCAGAGGAGGTCCTTGTGCAGAAGCTTGATCGCTTAAAGGAGATCCGTCGCAATGGGAAGTCAAGAAGGAGTAATGTCTATAAAGCCACCTCTATTCAATGGAAGCAATCTGATATTCTGGAAGGTACGTACAAAAGCATATCTGCAAAGTCTTGGTGCATATGTATGGGCAATCGTGGAAGAAGGTTATCAATACCCGGCAAGTATTCCTACTGATGCAGCTGAAAGAAAGAAGTATGAAATCAATGCCAAAGCAGTGAATGTCTTATTGGGAAGCATGTCTGAATCCAAATTTGCTAAAGTGATGCAGCTACATTCAGCAAAAAAAATATGGGACAAAATCATTCTAAGCTATGAAGGAGACACAAAGGTAAAAAGTGCAAAACTCCAAACTCTTAGAATTGAATATGAAAATTTGAAGATGCATAGTGATGAGAGTGTTGCTAGTTTCTTTCTTCGTCTGGATGATATTGTAAATTGAATGAGAAATTTGGGTGAAACCATAACTGATACTACTCTGGTGGAAAAGGTCTTAAGATCCTTGACTTCAAAATTTGACTCTAAAGTTTCAGCTATTGAAGAAAGACAAGATCTGCAAACTCTTACTATTGTTCAATTACATGGTATTCTGACTGCTTTTGAAATGAGACAAGGAGGTCCTTCTCAAATCAAAGAAGCTGCTTTTAAGGTATCTGCAAGAGGAAAAGAAAAGGAAGTTGTCAAAGAATCCACCTATATATCCGATGAAGAAGAAGCGAATTTCGTGAGAAAACTCCAACTAGGAACTGGAAGATTCAAAGGTAAGCTTCCCTTCAAATGTTTTGAGTGTGGAAAAGTTGGTCACTATGCCGCTAAATGTCCTTATAAAGAAAAACATGGTAAAGGAAAACAATTTGAAAAGAGGAAGAGTTATTATGCAAATGAAGATGATGATGAAGTGTCCAGTGAAGATGAAGAAGATTCTGACCAAGCTCTACAAGTGCTCATGGCAAAGAAGCAAAATAAGAAGGTTACTCGAGGAAAGGAGATACCTCAGAAATCATGTATAGAAAAAATTGAAGAAGATGAAACAGATTCTGACGAAGCTCTACAAGTGCTCATGGCAAAGAGGAAAAAGAAGAAGGCTACTCGAGGCAAGGAGATATCTCAGAAAATTGAAGAAGATGAATCTGATAGTGATTTGGGCCCTTGTAATCTTCTTTGTGCAAGCAATGGTGTAGAAAGTGAAAGTAAAGTTGTGGATTTAGAACAAGCTATCAAGATCAAAGTTGAAGAACAACAAAAGGAAATTGATAAGAAAGATTCTACCTACAAAGAGATGATCTCTCAAATGAAAGATCAAATAGAAATGTTGAATGGACAGGTGGACAAGTATCAAAGGTTTCATACTTATGCATCAAATCAAATTAAAGAACTAGAAGCAGAAATCAACGATCTAAATGCAGATCTCGAAAAATCAAGCAAGAAGAATGAAGGACTTGAAGCTGCAATCATCTTTCTACAAACAGATCTTGAAGCATCAAATAAGAAGAATGAAGAACCTCTGTCATTTGAAAAGGAAGCCCTTGAAGCAGAAATAATCTCTCTCAAAGAAGATCTGAAAAAAATCAAATAAGAAGAATGAAGAGCTACAACAAACATGTGAAGAAAACGAAGATTGGTTGAAAGAAGAGATTCTAAATCTGAAGGATCAAGTAGAAGATGGAAAAAGGAAAGAAGAAAGCATGACAAAGCAATGTCAAGCCTTGGAGGTTGAGGTAAAAATTCTCAAAGGTAAATTAGAAGAAAAGGTTAAACTTTTGAGGTTTCAAGATAGTACTAATATCTTGGACAATATTCTGAGTAATCAAAGGTCTCCTGCTATCAAACTTGGTCTTGGTTTCCATGAAACCGTTAAAGGAGAATCTAGCTCACAAGGAAGTGCTAAAAATTCAGAGGAAGTCAATGTAAAACCTGAAGTGTTGAAAGAGTCAAAAGATCAACCAACAATCATGAATTCTCAAAGGAATTCATTCAAGAACGTTGAATGTTTTAAATGTCATAAATATGGGCATGTTGCAGCAAATTGCAGAAGCAGAACAATTCAGCCACAAACAAACAGATCCTATTCAGAAAGGTACTCAGGTTGTTTTAAAGGATATTGTTTTTCATGCAACAAGTATGGTCACAAAGCTGGTGATTGTAATAGAAGGAAGAATAGAAAAGGTCATTATGATTCTTATGCTTATTTCTCTGGCCACATGAGATGTTATGCTTGTAACAAGTATGGACATGTAGAAAAGAATGTAGGATGAACAGATCTGGGAAAGTGGACAATTTTCAGCACACAGTTGGAAAGCTCAAGCAAATTTGGAAAAAGAAGGAGGACCAACTGTAACGAGAATTTAGACTTACCTAGTCTATCCGTCAAGCTTATTTATCGATCGTAGAATGATGAGATACATTAGAGACTTTCAATGTATCATCAAAGGCATGTTGGCAAGAGCACCCCATGGTTGAATAGATTATTCTAGTTATATGTATTTCTGACAGAGCATCTGGTGTGAATAAAAGACAGGAACAGAAGGTAAATTTGCAGAAGGAGATGAAGGTGTGAAATTTTCTATATTTCACTTTCCATATGCGGGTTCTATGAAACAAAGTCGCGTATACACGCGAGTTCCAGCTGACACAGCCGCGTATGCATTAATGATAAGAGAATTTATCTGATAGCTGAAGATCTGGAGCAGAGGTCGAGGGGGAGCATCAGTCTGACTGCTGATGATTGCATTGTTAGCATTATTCTGGTTATACTCATGATTATGATGATATGATACTTGGTTTCCTATGTTGAAGTTTATGGATGAGTCTTGTTTGCTTATTGATGAAGAGTATTCATTGTTGAGATGAAAGTCCTATAATTCAAGAAATGAGGACAAGATTGCGTAAGAGATTGTTGCTAATAACTTACCTACTGCTGAAGGTGTTTCAGATCGTGACAAGTTAAGTGAAGAGGGTAGTTTAGGGGGAGCAGCAGGTTGAATACTAATGATCGCATTGTTGGCAATATGACTCGCTATTCTTTTGGTTATTGTGATATTCATGCTTCAAAATGATGACACTTAGTACATGGTCTATTGTGATGGAGATTCTTTTGTGCCCTAGTCATGACATCTTTTACTCACACACATGAGTTAGATGTCATCTATTCAACAAATCATGCAGAGTTTGTTACTATGGTTGAGATCTTTTGTTACTATGTTACATCATGTTAAATCTTGAAGATCTTGATGATATTGGACCACATGGATGATTGCTTGACACATATTTGAAGATGTTGTTCTGGTATGATAATCTCTCTTGGAAAGATTGTATTGATGCTGCAAAGAATCTGAAGGCTTGGTTACTAATATGCTTATGCTACAACCATTGGATGACGCTTGAAGACACAACTACACTGTTCTATCTATCTGTAGTCCAGGGAAGCATTCAAATATCCCAGAAAGAAGTTGAACACTGTCTTTTTCTCACAAAAGAACAATCCGCATAAATTTAGAATATGGCAATGTTGATACGCGGGTTTTATGAAACACAATGCGTATATACGTCGTAGTTCTATTTAAAACCGTTATGTCTGGCTGTCGATGTACTCTCTCGCTTGAGTCGCCTCTCTCAAAGACAAACCGGGCAAAGGTCGTTTGGTATCTCCGATACCGTTCTATATCCGGTGGTGTTCTAGTTCTCAATTCTTTTGTCATGTTTCTGATGAAGATGCCCTGATGATTTGTTGGTGAAAATGTTCAGGTTGCACAAACTAAGGGGGAGCCTTAGTCATATGAAAAGGATGCATGGTTGCACAGATTCAGGGGGAGCATTAGCTTTGCTGACTATAATGCAGTGTTGGCATTATTATGGTTCTGAAATATGTTCTCCTTCTTGAGGACTTTCTGGTGTTGGTCATAAATGGTCATATTTATATTTTGGTGAAAAGGTCTTGTTGAGACCCATGATGTAAAAATTGTAATATTCAAAATGGTCGCTGGTTGACTTGTCAATTAAAACTCACTTGGTTGGGGTAGCCGAGTCAATCTTTGTAAACCCACTGTTAGCCGAGTTGAAATGTGTAAACCCACTCGGTTGGGTACTTGAGTCACATATGTAAATCCACTTGGTTGGATATTTGATGTAAGTATGAGTCTTTTGGTGATAGGAAGTTCATAGAGTCATGTACTTCATTGAAAAATATTTTTGAAGATTCAGCATGAACTCAGGGGGAGCCTGGTCACTTCAGTATACATGATATCTGCAGAACGCTTCTTCTACATGAGGAGAAAAGGGGTGAGTATGTTGGTTTTGATCCGCCCTTTGCCCTTGATGTCAAAGGGGGAGAGTGACATGGTGTTTGAATGCAGATAATGGTGTCAAAGAATTGGGAGAGTGACATGGTGTCAATGTACTTATCTACTGTGGTAACCAAACACCATCGTGGTTGCCATCAAGTCCAAAGGGGGAGATTGTTGGAAATATGATGCAGAGTGTTGTCCTTGATGGCAACCCACGAATGAAGATGAAGACATGCGACTGTTGACATGTGTTGTCCTTGATGGCAAACCACCTGATGAAGTTATTCTTGACTTGATGGACTTGGTAAATGATGTTTGTTAGCAATATGATGATGAGTGTTGTCCTTGAAAGGCAACCCTCTTGATGAAGATAATGGCAACTTACTGGATGAAGGTGTGCTTGATAGAATATGTCTTGATGAACTAAAACTGATGTATCTACAGTGAGTACAGAAGGCAATGAAGAAAGGAATTCAGCATGTGCTAAATCTTGATGAAAAGAGTATGTCTCTAGGAATACGCGGATATGTCTAGGGGAAGTCGCGTATGCACGCAGAAAAGAACGTGCCAAGTCGCGTATGGGAAAAAGCACTCAAAAAGTGAAAAACCAGGGGTAACCACCATGGTATTGACCCATTGTATTGGGTAATGATTCGTCTAAATGACCCCGTCTAATGTAGTTTTGGGCTCATGGTATTGGTTTGGCTCATGGTATTGAAAAAGGGGCTCATGGTATTGAAAAAGGGAAAACCTATATAAGGAGAAGAATTTCATTGTGCAAATCATGGGTGTGGGAGCAAGATGTCTGTGCTTGAATGAATACTTCCCTGTGAAGTATATCTATATGGAAAGGGTAAAGGTTTGATGATAGATCTAAATCTATGATGCACCTATGAAGAAATGATGAAGAAGGGGATCTAGATCTGAAATGCACTTGTATCTGCTAGATCTGCTTATGGAAGACTTAGATCTGAAATGAGGCGAACATCTGTCTGAAGTAAAGGGTTGAATCTGAACTGAATTTCTGATCTGAAGAAGTATGTAGCTATGTAATGATTGAAGATCCATACGCTACTTCGCCGCAGAGAAAGCGCGTATATACGCGACTTATCTGAAGAAAAAGCGCGTATGCGCAGTGAAGTTTATGTGCAGAGGTATACGCTGGTTTATGTGAACGGAAGCGCGTATATACGCGACATCAGTAAAAGGAAAGCGCGTATGCAAAATAGGGTTTGCTGAAGTCTTTGGTATGAAATGTCTGATCTGATCTGCTTTGTTTTAGCTATCTGTTGTTGATGTTTGACTGTGCTTAAATGTATGGAGAGGGTCCAGTCTGAAAATATGATGAAACGTGGCCTGCAAGTTGTGGTCTATTGAAGTTGTTGGATCCAGTGTGAAAATTGATGAAACGTGGTCCATAGAGTCTTTGAGGTTGTAGCCTTGATCGGGGAGTTGTAGCTCCCTTCGGGTGAGGCGGTAAACGAGGTCAGGGTCGTAGCTCCCTTCCGGGTGAGGCGGTAAGCGAGATCGGGGGTCGTAGCTCCTTCCCGGAGGCGAGTAGCAGAGTCGGGGTTGGAGCTCCCTTCCCGGGAGGCGGTAAACGAGCGCGGTGGGTGCTGCGTCTTTGGTGGGAATACTGCTCCCGTACATATGTTGTAAGATGTTTTTCTCTATAATAAAATATTGAAGGCGAGCAAGCTGGCGGGGGTTTCTCTAGACTTGGGTTTCCACCTAAAATTCGGGTGTTCTGTTGTGTGTGATTCATTAGCTGATGGTTTATTACATTCTTCTTGCACATGTTTATTGTTTATAGAACATCTAATGAATGAATGATAGAATGATATAAGTGAAGAGTTAATGGCATAATTAGATCTCTGTGTATACGCGAGTTTTATGAAGTATATCCGCGTGTATACGCTAGTTGGCTTCAGCAAAGTAGCGTATGGGTTTTAGAGCATGAAAAAGTAAAAAGTTTCAGTTTGCCCTAAATACTGATTCACCCCCCCCTCTCAGTATTTTTCCCAACAAGTCCACCTTCAGCCACGAAAAGCCTTAAGACCCCAGAAGAAAAAAATTCTCCACATCACGACTTCTTAAAAAATCTACAGACATGAATACCACAAGTGCACTTTGAAGGTACTCAATACTATACTAGGTCTCTAGAAAGGAACCTCTTTTAAATAAAAAATGAACTACCTAAATATGATGGTAAGGACCATAAGGGCGTCATCGTTTGGGTAAACAAAATGGACGCCATTTTTCTAGCAAACCCACCATTAGGTTCGCAGGAATAAGTCATAACAGCATCCAATTACCGAGAAGGAGAAGCATACGATATGTGTATGTGCTGGTCCTCAAAATGTAGTGGTATTTTGTTCAATTGGGAAATTTTTAAGAATGCTCTGTTCAAACGGTTTCATGATGAGGAAGAGGATGATGTATATGAAAGGTTTATTCACCTCAAACAGAAAGGATCAGAGAGTGAATAGACTCATGAATGGGAAGTATTAGCAGTAAGGAACAGAGGGTTTTCAGGTGAAAAATTATTAAAAATGTATTGTTGTGGCCTCAAGGACTACATCCAGGAAGACTTAAATTATATAAACACAACACCATTGAAGAGGCCAAACATGCAGCCATAATTATCGAACAAAAATATAAACTCCATAGAGTGCCATATGCCAATAATGATAAGGAAGTCAGTTACACCAAAGGGAAGTCAAGTATACCATCCGTAGAAAACACGAGAAAATATGTTCCCCCACCAATGTCAAGTGAAGCAAAACAACCATCTAATGTTGAAAAGAAAAAAAAATGGGAAATGTTGGAAGTGTGGAGACAAGTGTTTTGCAGGACACAAATGTACAACTCAAAATATTTACAAATACGAAGCATAACAAGATGAAGAATCACCAGAATATAGCATTGATGAAGAAAGTAATGAAGAAAATGAGAACCCTAATACAAAACTAGAATAATATATTCCACGAATCTCGTTTGCAGCCATCACATTGATAACTCAACCGTAGACAATAAAACTTAAGCGCCACATCAAGAAGTAGAATGTTATAGTCCTAGTTGACTCAGGGAGTACACACAAATTCGTGGATGTTAATATCGTGAAAAGACTAAACATTTTTTCTTATCCTGTAGTAGACTTAAAAGTAATGGTAGCAGATGGGAAACAAATATATGGAGTAGGCAAGTGCCACAAGGTCAAGTTTCAACTAAGTGAATATGAGATGGAATCTAATTTCTATATAGTTCCCCTAGGAGGAGTAGATGTCGTTTTAGGGGTACAATGGTTGCGAACACTACGTACGTATTCAGAAAATCATATAAAGCAATTCATTAAGTTTAAAATGGATGGAATAAAATACAAGTTGTTTTGGCTCCATGCCCCACCTACTCAAGTTTCACTACTCAACAAATGAAAAAACTCATTCGTAAAGGAGCTCCAACATTTTTGGCACAATGTCAACAATTGGAGTTACTATCGATGGAAGGGAGCCCACAATCAACATATATTTCATCCTTGATCCAAAAATACGAGATGATTTTCTAGGACCTACCAATGGAGTTACCCCCTGAAAGGAAGATCGAACACATCATAGAAGTTAAGCCAAAATCCACACCACTAAATGAAAAACCATATCATTACCCGCATCATCACAAAACAGAGATAAACAATTGATACAAGACTTGTTGGAACATGGGATCATTACAAAGAGTAGAAGCCCATATTTTGCACCTGTGGTACTATTTAGAAAGAAATATGGATCCTTCCGACTATGTATAGACTACATAGGATTGAATAAGATCACTATTAAACATAAGTTTCCGATCCCATTCATTGATGAGATGTTGGATGAGCTACACGGTGCATAATATTTTCAAAATTAGATTTAAGGACACTATCAAATATGGGTAAGATTAGAAGACATCGAGAAAGAAACCTTATGGACCCATGAAGGGCATTATGAATTCAAAGTTATGATGTTTGGACTAACAAACACACCAACCACCTTCCAAGCTACCATGAATGATCTCTTCCACCCATAATTGCAGAAGTTTGTATTAGTCTTCTTTTACAATGTCCTCTTTTATATTAAGTTATGGAAGGAACATCTCAAAAATTTGGAGGCAGTGCTATATGTTTTAGAAAAGAATCAATATTATGACAAGTTTTCAAAATGCACATTTGGGAAAAAAGAATTCGAATACCTTGGACACGGTATATCCAAAGAAGGAGTCAAAGTAGACCCCAACAAAATTAAAGCAATCATAGAATGTCACAGACCCAAGAACGTGTCTAAGCTAAGAGGCTTTTTAGGTCTAACTGGGTATTACAGACGATTAATAAAGAAATATGCATATTTGACAGCCCCCCTAACCAATTTATTAAAGAAGAATTATTTTCAGTGGGACAATCAAGAAAACAAGTGTTTCAAGAAATTAAAGGGAATGATGTCAACCACACCAGTACTAGTGACTCCTGACTTCTCCAAACCGTTTGTAGTCGAATGGGACGCTTCGGGATTTGGAATTGGATCCGTATTAATGCAGGATAACCACCCTATAGAATTAGAAAGTTATAAACTTAATAAACAAGAAGGGATAAAATCAACATACCAAAAGGAAATGATATCCATCATACATGCACTAGAAAGTGGTGCCAATACTTGCTTGGAAATAAATTCTCAGTCCGAACCGACCACAAAAGCCTTCAATTTTTCCTTCAGCAAAAGGCATTATCAACAGAGCAATAAAAGTGGATGGAGAAGCTGTCGGCCTTTGAAAATAAAATTTTACACAAGAAAGGGAAGGAAAATATCGTCCCATATGAATTTTCACGTAAAGATGAAGCCAACACAATAGGTGTTGCCATGATCATTGTTCCAGAATGGATGGATGAAATACTAGCGAAATATTCCAAGGGTGAAGATTGTGACTCCATGATTAATAATATCATTCAATATTCCAATTTCGAGTGGAAGAATGACATCTTATGGTACAAGGATAGAATTTACCTAACACCGGAATACAAATTTAAGTTGAAAATCCTAAAATAATTGCACAATTCGCCTACAACTGGACATGTTGGATTCTACAATACTTACTACAACATTCGAAAATCGTTCTATTGGAAGGGCATGAGAAAGGGAATTTAGAAATATGTTGTTGAATGTGATATCTGTCAGAGAAATAAAAGTGAGAACATTCCAAAACTAGGTTTGTTACACCCTGTACATATACCATATCAAAAATGGGAAGAGATTTCAATGGATTTTATAGAAAGATTACCTGTATCTGACAGCAAGGATAAGATATTTGTCATAGTCGACATGCTTACAAAGTATACCCATTTTATGGCTATCAAGAAAACTGACACAACTAAGAAAATTGTGGAGATGTTTTGTAAAAACATATGCAAACTACATGGGTTTCCCAAGATCATAGTCACTGATAGAGACACAAGGTTCAAAGGAAAATTCTGGAAGGAATTATGCCACTAGGTAGGAATATCCCTCAACATGATTATATCCTATCACCCCCAGACAGATGGGAAAACTGAAGTTTTAAATAAATTCTTAGAAACATATCTCCGTTGCCTTGTCACTATCAAGAAAAGTAAGTGGACCCAATGGCTACACCTTGCAGAATGGTTGTATAATAGCACCTACCATACATCGGAAAAAATGATGCCCTCCCAAGATATTTATGGTTACAAACCACCTAGATGGAAGGACTTTTCACTTCTCTATTCTATAGTCCAACCGTAAAAAACCACTTGGAAGAAAACCAAATAATCATTAACTTGCTAAAAGAAAATCTAACAGTGGAACGTAATAGAATGAAACAACATGTAATATTCCTACTTAGCCTAATCTAAGAGGAATACTCAATTTTGTTTCATTTTCTGTTGATTGAATAAATGAATCAAGGAGGACATGTAAAACTCCTGAAAACAATGAATAAATCCATGCCTATGTGAACAAAGACAAATCTGGGCCATATAAAATAAACACTTGCAAGTGTGAATGGGTTTGAACTATGAGATTGGGTCAACCTTGACCAAATCCACAACGCAGTCTAGATGCAATGTACCTCATGGATGCAAAACGCAATTCTAGATGGAGGCTCCACATGTGAAAGGTGCTAACTCATTGAAGTGGTTTAGGGTTTGACAAGGCTTTTATCTTATAAAAAGAAGAGGAGAGCAGCATGAGAGGGTTTTTGATGATAATCATTTTTTGAATATATTTTCTGGTTAGACATATATCATTCTCTAGCTGTTTAGCTGAGAATAATGTTGTTTAGCATTGGGTGTTCCTGAGTGGGAATCCCACCTCCTTCCTAGAACAACTCTTGGAGGAGCCTTGTTTGTCTTGTCCACTATCTGGCATTTGGCCAAGCTTCATCTTGCACCTACAACGCTAATCTTGTTTAGGATTGGGTTGTCCTTGTGAGATGCAGCAAGTGGAGGATAGATTTCTTCAGATATATGCATCTCTAACACCTCTTCTCATTGGGAAAGCCATTTATGCCTTTGACAAGAGTGTTCTAGACCTTGGGAGCTTCAGATCCAGATCTTGGCATTAGGCCAAAGCATACTCAAAGTCTACAACACAGTCCCTTTTATAGTATTGCGTTATTTTGAAGAGCAGAATTGCAGGGAGTTCTGGCATCATTTCGGAGGAGAGATCTCTAGTGATTAGATCCTTCCTTTCATTGTGGTGATCCATGGATTGGCCATCCAAACAATGTTTGTTTCAGATCTGATCTACTGTACATCATCTACTTCAGAATTTTCTAAATTTTACTCCAGATCTGTAACTTAGATCTCATATCTACTCTTGTACTTTCATGTTTTGCTGAGATCCCCAAGGGGAATCTATAAAGGAGCCTTTCTTGTATACATATCTGAAATAGATCTATAATTTTGTATATATATCTGCTCTAGATTTGAGTTTTAACATACTGCTACTTCAACCAATGAAAATAACGTTGTTAAGCTTATTCAAACATTTCTTGTGGTTGTAGCACCTCATTTCTGAGGGTTTCTTCTTGTAAATCCTTCTCCTTCCTATTATAATTTGTATAAGCTCTATTGCGAATCTGATTTACTGTTGTCTTAGTTATATTTGAGCTACCATATTGATCTCCTACAAATATTGTGCTAAAATGCATTATTTTTCCAGCAGTGTTGTTTTGTATTGCTGCAACCCCTTCTTTCGGCATTTTCTAGCTGCACTAGGTGTGGGGAGACCTGTTTAACCCACCTAGGAGGATTTGTTTTTGAATCCATCTTGGATTCAGGTCTTAGTTGGTCAGATCTAAGGGATCCAAGTGCTGGTTTCCAATTATGTAGCATACATTCCTGAAAAAATTGTTTTTCAGACATGCCTTGCTAGCAGTCCTGATCTTGGGATATTACACAACAAGTCAATTGATCCATATTTATGCAGGAACATAATGAAATATAGAAGTTCACATAAAATTAGAGATTTATTAGAAATAAAAATTCATTTCATTAATAACAAATAATTGAAATATGCTTACAGATAGAATCGAAATAAACTAGTTAGGGCATTGGTAGATTATCTCTGAGAAGAGATGTGGCAACTACAAGCCTCTGAAATGTGTTACAATGAGTTTTGAGGGCCTATTTATTATTTAGAAACAAGGGAAAACCATAAACATCCAAAAACCTAACCCTAGGAGATGAAGCACCAAAACTATGAGCCCCGTTTGTGTAAATTGGTATATCAATCTTCCCGGGGACGTAAATTTGGCATACGATCTATGTTTGACATGCACAATACCTATTTAGAAAGATCTATCCAAGGAATAAAATTTTTTATGTGAGTGACATCAAAGGAAATTCCATGATGCTCCCAGTTTTTCCAAAAAATGTCATTTAGGGCGTCAAAACGGCTCTAGAAGTTCAGGACCCAAAAAAATGCTAAAAAATAGTAAGTTATGCTATAATTAAGGAAACTGAAAAAATGAAAGAGCCAATGGTGGAGCCCCAAGTGGAATAGGATGGTAGCCACCAATAACCACTTGGATAATTCCTCCCCCTAGGAAGAAATGGTCCTTGTTAGTGCAAGGAGTCACTCCTTGACTACATAAAGAGTAAGCCTTACACATCATAACTCATTTAAAATTTTAAAAGGATTGTTTGAGTGGTGGGATGGCTTCTCAAAGATTTTGAAATGATTTTTTATATTATTTAATACTTTCATGCATTTGGAAATCTGTGGCAAGTATAAATTATATGGTAAAATTGGTAGTATAGGGAGCAGAGTGTACAAATGGAGAAGATGGATAACCAGTACCTATTCTAAGAAATATTCATATCCAAAATCAGTCACACGGCTATGATGGTGGCTCTTTACAAAAAATTTGTTTATGAAAAGTAAACAAAATTCAAAAAATAGATTGAATGTATAAATTATTCCACAAACACTTTATGAAATCTTCACACGCATGTACTATAACACACATTAAATTTGCACAAAATTGAAAGCAGATAATTTACTGTTAAATCCTTTAACAGTTTCTCACTCACACCTTACTAGTTGTTGCAATTCATATTTCGAAGAAATTAACAAAGAAAAGATACAGACCACACAATATATGTTCCCTGACTCACAAAATCCTCCAACATGAAGCAAAAATTATTTTTTATTATATTCGTTCTTTAGGTAAACCAACATGCAACCTGGAAACGGTATTTACAAGTGATATATATAGCAAGAGAGGCACCAACTCCATCTCTTCTAAAAATAAGGAAAAATTAATTCTAACATAACATTGGTGTTAAAATACATTACAACATCCTATCGAAATCTAATAGAAAGGACAAAAGGAGAAGAAATAGGAGAAGAAATTTGGGCTGAAATGTTGGGTGTGTTGTCATGCTGCCCCTTTTTCTGTTGATTTATCTCCTTGTGTCTTGGGTATTTAATAACCATGTAGATCCATTTAATAATACCTCCAACAACCTAATAACCACCTTTCACCATCACTTGTATTATCCATTTGGTTATGGGTTCTTATCCATCCTTAACTAGCTCAGAAAAATTTGTTGACAGGTGTCAAAATTCAATTAATGCAGGTGCTACCGGAAATTCCAGTAAAAATATGTAACTGTGCAAAATTTGGAATGCTACCAGAATTTCTAGTAGTGCCCTATTTATTTTTCAAAAATACATAGAAAATGTTGAAAATCTTATGCAAACATATACTCCTTGACCCCTTAATCTATTGCTCAAAATTGTAACTGATAAGAAAAAAGGTACTTGTATTAAAAATACTTTTTACCTTCCCTCTATTTGTGTTGCAGCTTCAGGAAGCTTATCCAAGTCTAGTTTGTTGTTAGCAGTTGATCTGGATCTAGTTTCTCTTCTGGCTAGTTCCTTCACAGTGACTTTCTCCTCCTTATAACCCTTTTGTGTTTTTCTTCTCTTTGAGGGATTTGAGTGCTTCTCTGAAGGGGTTTTGTTCTTGTTTTTCTTCATGGATTTCTCTGTCTTTGACCCTTCAGGTTTACCTTCAATTTCAATGACCTCTGTCATTAGGCTTGGATTATGTAGAGCCTTGGACTTAAGCCTAAACTTGTTGCTATCTTTGGTTTTGGTAATAGCAACAGGTTTGGCTTCTTCTTTCTTCTTCTTACTACTAATGGCATATCCAAAATCCTTGAGGATTTCTTCATCTGATTGTGTAGGTTTATACTCTTTCTGCATTTTCTTCTGAATATGTGCTTCTAAAATTTCTGGTAGCACCTAAACTTTTTATTTATCTGCAGTTTCAGACCTTCCTCTTCAAGATCTAGTGTAGAAATTAGGAAAATTATCCGGATTTATGCAGGAACGCAACATAATACAAAAATAACCATGAACATAGAGATGCAGTGGAAATAATGCTTCATTTCATTAATATCGAATAACAGAAATATTCTTATAGACATAATGGAAATAAAATAGCTAGGGTGCTGGTAGCGAATCTCTGAGAAGAGATGTGGCAGCTACAGACATGTGAACTATGTTGCAATGAGGCTCGAGAGCCTATTTATTATTGAGAAACAATGGAAAAACTGAAACGTCCAAAAACCTAACTCTAGGAGATGAAGCTCCAAAATTGTGGGTCTCGTTTGGGTAAATTAGTGTTCCAACTTCCCGGGGACATAACGTTGGCATACGATCTCTGTTTGACACGCCCAATAGCTTGTTAGAAATATATATCCAAGGAGTACAACTTTCTATGTGAGAAACATTGGTCCATGTACCCATGTTGCTCCCGCTTTTCCCAAAAAACGTCATTTAGGGCCTCAAAATGGCTTCGGAAGTTCAGGACCTGAAAAAATGCTAAAAATAGTAAGTTGTGCTGCAACTTAAAAAATGAATAAACTGATCATGGGGGTTGAAATGGAATAGGTGGGTGGCCACCAATATCCACCAGGATTATTAAGGCCCCAAAACGGCTCCGAGAGTGCAGGACTCGAAAACATGCTAAAAATAGTAAGTTGTGCTGAATGTGAAAAGCTGCAAGAATTGATGGTGTGGGTCCAAATGGAATAAGTGGGTGGCCACCAATATCCACCTGGAACATTCCTCCCTCCTCAGGAAGCAATGGTCTCCATTGCATTGATATCCTCCCTGAGATGAAGAAAATTCTATTGAACTGGGTATTAGATTTGTTGAAGATGTCATAGACCTGTGGGCGGACATGCTGGATGCGTTTATTAAATTTGGTTGCTTTATTAGCCTCAGACAATACATGTGTGGATTCTGTATGTGTATTTGCAGGAGGTATGGAAACATCAGGTGGCAGTGCGTTGGGTGTCAGATCAATGGAGTGCTTGTCCTGACAGTGTAGAGGAACCTCTGTGAGTAAGGATAAAATGTCCTCATATTCCTCCATGAATTTTTCCATCTATTGTAGCCGTGCAGGGGAGCCCTGTTTCGAGGTTGTGGCCACAATATTCTTCTTTCCCTGTGAGTGAGTTGTAAGGAAGATAAATTTCCTGGTTTGGGAAACAATCTTACTGCAATGTTTTGCAGTAGTAAAAGAGATGACAGGAGGCGGTACTACCTCTAGTATCCTGTACAAGTTATTTCCCAAAGTAATAATAACAGCACGAGGCCTAGACTCATACACAACATGTCACCTCCACAAGTATGGTTGGCCCAATAATACATTAGCTACATCAAGATGAGCAACATCACATAATACCTCATCCATGAATGGCTTGATGTTGTATGGAAGGCGACACTGTTGGCGGATGCATATATCTCTCCCTAGGTGAATCTACCCGATGGTATATGGCTGCGGGTGTGCTATGGTCGGTAGGCTGAGCTGCTTCACGACCTCTACTGAAATGAGGTTCTTTTGGCTTCCGCTATAGACAAGAAATTGCAGCGGAGAACTCTTCACCCACCTCTGCGAATGGAAGAGGCACTCCCCCTCCTCTGGATCCTCTAGATCCTCCCTCTGGGTCTTGGTGGTGGAAACAATGGCACTGGGATCCGCATCAATGATATTCTTCCCTTTGTCATTGCCTTTGTCTGGTTCTAGCTCAGGATCATAAAATGCATCTGATTCGGGTGCCTTTAGTTTGACCACCAAGCACTGTTTGGCCCGACACTCGTTTGTGCTGTGAGTGGGGCTGTTATGAAATTCACACTTCCCTGTGTCCTTCTTTTGATTTGTGGTGTTTTTCTGAGTCACACCGCTTTGGCCTTGCCCCTTTTTCTTCGGTTCTGGGGCATCTTGTTGAAAAGCGTAACTAGGTCGGTCTTCATTATAGCTATGTAATTATGTATTTATAGAAGACAAAGATAAAAAAAATTATATTTTTTCTTGTTATACTTGCTTCATGGGTTTCATGAGCAATATTTTATAGGTCAGTAGACTTCTTCTTGATGTCTACTAAGATTTTATTCTAGTCACAAATGTAATTAAGTCTCATATGGATAAAGGGTATAGTTATATGCTCCAAAGACCTGGTCAAGATACCTTCATAAACGTTTTAATAAGTGGACTACAAGTCGGCCTATATTCTCAATGGTGAAGTTGGCCCTCATACAAGATGTATGGTTGGCCCTCAAACATAAAATTTGATATATATATGAAAATATTGTGGTTAAGTGAAAAGACAGATAGTGTGGATCTCTCCGGACACAAAAATGATTTTCGGATTTCTCTGACACAACAAAAGGAAGTGCGGACACAACAAAAGGAAGTTTCAGTCATATCTCTGAAGTAATATGTGCTAAAGGAATGCAGATCACTCTAATGATTGCGGATGACTTAAGAAGATATTGCTAACTGTTCCAAGCAAGAATTTGCGAATTGTACTATGGTTATACAACGTGGAAAAAGGAGAAAATTTTTCGAATCATATGAAGGCAATACAGCGTAAAGAAAGGAACAAGTATTACGGCAAAGTCTGAGGCAGATAAAGTTTGAAGAAGAACAGAAATTTCGGATCAGCCAAAGGATAAATAGTGTTGAAAAGGGACAAAATGTGCATATCAGTCTCAGGTTAATAGCGTTGAAAAGGAGCAGATAAATGCGGATTAGTTTGAGACTGTATATCATTGAAAAGGAGAAAATCTAAAGGAAAAAGGACAACGTTGAAGAAGAAACATATTGAGGAAGTAATAGAAGTATACAAATTTCAGAAAGAAGCAGAGTACAATACAAACTTCTCTCAGGTTTTAAAGTACCTAAGAAAAGAATTTTCCAAGGTCAAAGATAGTAATCACAATAAGAAAGGATGATCTAAAGGAGGAGAAAGTAAGGAAGGTAAATCAGAGATTTAGCTTCCTAACTATATTACAAACTATTCAGTTACAAAGTAAAATCAATTCTGTCTCTGCATTTGAATAATTAATTTGATAATTGACTTGATGAAGGACTAACTAAGCTCACAATTAATTATCTAGAAAATAATTATTGAATTAATCTAAAGCCCTACAAATTTCTCAACATGGTTTCAGAGCTAAGGTACTGAATGCAAGGGATGCTTGAAAAAGTAAACACTACAAGAAGCAAAGATCAAAGTTTGGGTTGAAGGATAAAATCAGTCTGAAAGGAAGGCTCTCTAGCTATATCAATTCATTCAAGTAGGTAATCTTTGTCATCAAAGATTCACATTCAAGAAGACATCCTTTACCATCAAGAAATCTGCCAAAAGAGAAATTCATCCACTCAAGTAAGTATTAATGACACTATCTATAAAGATGCCTTTTTGTAAAGAAACCAACAAGCTGGTTGGATCATCAAATTTTAGTGCATGGAAGAAAAGAACAGACTTAAACTTAATTGAAGATGAAGTAATGGATTATATCGAAGGAGCTATTTTTAAACCTACAAAAGAAGATACTTCAGCCCATGATAAGTATATGAAGGGAGAAATTAGAGCCCAAAGTATTCACATAGAATCCATCAAAGACTCTCTCATTCCCTATGTATCAAAACTAAATACTGCAAAACAAATATATGAAAAATTGGTGGAGCTATTCTCTGTGAGCAATGCTGGAGAAGAAATCTCTCTGAGACAAGAATTATACAAAATGAAATTATCAAGGGAAGAAGGAATCGCTCCATACTTTATGAGGATTTCTTAAATAAGAGATCAACTGCAAGAACTAGGAGAAGTGATGTGTGACACTGAGATGACAACAGTAGTGTTGAATGCTCTACCAGAAGAATGGGGAAGCTTCACTTCTAGTCTATATGGGAAGAAATAAGCCACTCCATTCCAAGATTTATGGTCTCTGTGTAAAATAGAGGAAACAAGACTAAATGCCAAAGCTGATACCGAACCAAGTGAAGAGAATCATGCCTTTGCAGCTTCATACAGGAAGAAAGGAAGATTCAGAAAATCTAGCCCTCAGAATAAAAGAATAAATATGAACAACGTGCAATGCTTTGGATGTGATGAGCTTGGACATTATAAAAGAGATTGTCCTAAATCTAGAAAGGACAAGAGGAGAAAGGAAGAATCCCATGCCACTTATGAAAGAGAAGAACCTGACGCTAAAAGGTCTAAGAGGGAGGAAGTAAGAGATCTCTATTATGATTGAGATCATCTTCCTCTATAAGTGATCTCTGATTAATTGTAAAATTGTACAATAGCATGTACATTAAGAAGCATGGAAGAAGCTCTCAGGAAAAAGCTTCTGGAAAACCTCTCTACTTAAAGTAAAGCAGTCATTAGATCTAGGGTCATCATGGAGAAATAATTTTGGATATTTTTGAAGTGGGTCAAAAAGAAATGAAGCTCTTCATTCAAGAGAAACTACTACATGATGACTCAAGGAAGATGGGTATAAGGTATGCAGACATACATGTTGATATTAGATGTTATGAAATCATGTCATATGGTTGCAGGTAATATACCTCCATATTTAGGAGTATGATCTATGAAGAAGGATCTCTCAGTGCAATAACAAATGAAATCAACATAATATGACTTCATAGAATATGAGGTAGTTGTACATAAACAAGAAATTGGAAAAGTTGTAAGTTTCTGAGATTGAAGAATGTGCAAAAAGGAAGAGATCATGAAATGAAACCATGTCTAGAGGTAGTTATCATCTGGTGGCCAAGTAGATGTGACTAGGATATCTCCTAGGAAGATATGTAGACTCTAACAAAAGTCTGGTAAAGAAGAAGACCCTTGGAAAAACATATCATTAGGAGATGTGTCAATTTGTATGAAGGATGCCAATGCCTACAAGAAGATTTCATGGTAAAATATCATCATCAAGGTAACTTTTTCTCTAAAAATTCATATGTATATGTTTATCTAGATAAAATTTGTGCAGGACTACTAATCATAAGAAAGGATGTATGATCCTTGGAGATGATTCAAAGGAAGGCAGCATGACATAGCAAGTGCACCAGATAAGGAAGTCTGATGGATCAGTTTTTGACAGCTGACTTGACTCAGGAGAAAAGTGATAAATGATCTGTGCCCCATGAAGCTAAAAGATGGAGATTCCTCAATATAAAAATCCATGACATCGAGGACAATAATTCTTCATGAGTAGCTGGGTGTCTAAGCATTGTTGCTGGAGGTCCCTGATTAAGAGGGAGCCTGATGGTAAGTTTCTTACTTGGAAGAAACTTGGTAATTCCTAAGGATGAAATTAGGTACATTCTTTGTATAAGAATGAGTACATTCCCTTGTGGAATAGGTCCTCCCTGGGAGGGAGAGATAGACACATCATTCTGGTCTTGGGAATATAGAATGGAGGATTGGGTAACCATCTGGCATTCAATACTCTTTGAGAACGTGATCGGGAATTCAAGATAAGGGTAGTAGGGGATCGATATTCTTTGAGGGCTAGCTACCCAAGAGAAGAATAGTCCAGGAAGGTCATACTTTGGAAATGCATGAGTGGAGTATGTACCTTGGAGAGACAATGACGAAGGTGTCTATAAGCCATGTGTCTCTCCAGCATTGAAGCCCATTGTCTCGTTGAAGAGATGTGGTTGTTAGTCAAGGCCTTGCACTAGTACAATGCTGGTTGATATGATGCTATACAGATGTGATTACCAATCTGATTTTTGTTTTGAGACTCTTCAATTTTAAAGTGACCATGTACCTGTATGAATACCTCCCTAGTTAAGAGGGAGTGTTGAAAAGTGTAACTAGGTCAGTCTTCATTATAGCTATGTAATTATGTATTTATAGAAGACAAAGATAATAAAATTTATTTTGTTCTTTTTATACTTGCTTCATGGGTTTCATGAACAAGATTTTATAGGTCAGTAGACTTCTTCTTGATGTCTACTAAGATTGTCTTCTAGTCACAAATGTAATTAAGTCTCATATGGATAAAGGGTCTAGTTATATGCTCCAAAGACCTAGTCAAGATACCTTCATAAAATTTGGAATAAGTAGACTACAAGTTGGCCTATATTCTCAATGGTGAAGTTGGCCCTCATACAAGATGTATGGTCGAACCTCAAACAGAAAATGTGATATATATATGAAGAGACTGCGGTTAAGTGAAAAGACAGATAGCATGGATATCTTCGAACACAAAAATGATTTTCGGATTTCTTTGACACAACTAAAGGAAGTGTGGACACAACAAAAGGAAGTTTCAGTCATATCTCTGAAGTAATATGTGATAAAGGAATGCAAATCAATCTAATTATTATGGATGACTTAAGAAGATATTGCTGACTTTCCCGAGCAAGAATTTGAGGATTGTACTGTGGTTATACAACATGGAAAAGGGAGAAAATTTTTCGGATCATATGAAGGCAATACAGCGTAAAGAAAGGAACAAGTATTACGGTAAATTCTGAGGCAGATAACGTTTGAAGAAGAACAGAAACTGTGGATTAGCCAAAGGACAAATAGTGTTGAAAAGGGACATAATGTGCAGATCAGTCTGAGGTTAATAGGTTGAAAAGGAGCAGATAAATGCGGATTAGTTTGAGACTGTATAGCGTTGAAAAGGAGAAAATCTAAAGGACAAAGGACAACGTTGAAGAAGAAACATATTGAGGAAGTAATAGAAGTATATAGATTTCGGAAAGAAGCAGAGTACAGTACGAACTTCTCTCAGGTTGTAAAGTACCTAAGAAAATAATTTGACAAGGTCAAAGATAGTAATCACAATAAGAAAGGCTGAACTAAAGGAGGAGAAGGTAAGGAAGGTAAATCAGAGATTTACCTTCCTAACTATATTACAAACTATTCAGTTACAAAGTAAAATCAATTCTGTCTCTACATTTTAATAAGTAATTTGATAATTGACTTGATGAAGGACTAACTAAGCTCACAAGTAATTATCTAGAAGAGAATTTTTTAATTAATCTAAAGCCCTACAAATTTCTCAACACACCTTTCGGATTGGCAGAGCCAAAGTCTCGCTTCTTCTGCTTAAATTTCTGCTCGATCTTGGCAGCATAGCAATATGTCGTGCTAAGAAATGTAATGTCGAGGAACTCCATTTCCTCGTGAATGTGTTTGTGCAAACATCTGCGGTACTTGAGCACCAGATGTCTCTCTGAGTCTTTAATACCCAACTTTGTGCGTAGGGTATAGAATAGATTTGCCAGTTTGTGCACATCTTGATCCCTTTGTTTCCGCAGTGTGGTCCATTAGATGTATTTTTCCTCATAGCTCCCCATGGGGTAATATTTTCCATGGACCAATGTTTCTCCTGGTTTTCCCAAAAAGAAACCTCATGAAAAAGAAACCTCATGTGATAAAGGAACAAAACTATATACCTCCTTTCACAGGTGAGGTATATCTTGATAACATTAATAGCCTCTGCCCAATCATTCTTAGGATAGCTACTTGGAATTCCCTTTTCCCAGTTTAGATCTCTATGTGCATCCTTGAGGAAACTATTGAGGTCTCCTCCTGTGACAACCTGCCCTTTAAACCACCTCTCTCCTTCATGTCGAAGGTTAAAGGCTTTAGCAATAGAGTCTTTAGAAACCTACAAGGTAAGGCCATAAATTGTGGCATCCCGTCCATTAAAAGAGTTAGCAAACTCTTGAGATACTCCCGAGTGAGAGCTCCTTAATCTGGTGCATAGAGAATACCACCCTGACTGAATAAACAAGATTCTTACCCTCAAATTTGCATCCACTAGGTCTGCAGCCTGTGGCTCAATTCGATTTATTTTTCCACCTATTTTAGTCATCTTCAGAAAATAAATGATTATGTATCTTGAAACTGATAGGTGGTGTTAGCTCCCTGTTATCAACAAGATTGGCAAAAGTTTGACTGCAGGGAGAAACATCGTTTCAACCACTTTAGGATTCTAGGATCTAGCCCTCCTGAATCCGGAGAGGGATCTCTCCAATAAGTGCAAATATGGATTTGTCTTTGAAGCTTGGGGTAATGATATTAGGCTAGTTATGAAGGCCAAGGGTTTGTTTTGTTTTTTGGATGGTTGAGCATGAATATTATTTGAGGGGAAAGTTCTAAATGTAAAAAGTTTCAAAGGTGAGAAGTTGCAAGTGAATAGAACAACTTTGTCTAAAAAGATAGATATAACGCTGGTTTTTAGTCCATTGGGCTATGGAGTCATAACAGGGCTTTAATTGAACAACAAAATCAAGAGTGATCCAAGGGGCAAGTCATCTATACCACAAGATCGTTGAGATTAAAATGATGGAATGGAAACAATAAAGTGTTGGAGGGGTGGAAATTGATAATAATTTCACAAGGGATTTATAGTCAGTCCAGACAAGAAAATCCTCTTAAGTAACTATTTAAAACCAACCAAGAACATGGCTAACCATATAATTCTTGGGAAAGTTTGTATTAAATCAACTTAATTGACAAACAATCCAGTAATATGCATAATTACCTTCAAAAATTATGAAAACATATAAGAGAGAATAAAGTGTAACTTAAGATCAGATAAGGTACTTTTAAACCTGGTCTGCTTTCATTGAACACCAAGGGAAACCTTCAGAATCTGCCTTTGGAGAATAGAAACTAGAAACAGGGCAAACCATCACTTCTCTAGTCTGACTTTAATAAGAAAATGATGAAAATAACTTTCAAGAACAATTTTAAAAGCAAACAATAGGACGAGGGAACGCCAACATTCCTAACTACTTAAACTGTATTGAATCATTCTTAAATAAACAAATCGGAGGAAAACATTGAGATAAAGCTTATTAGTAAGAGAAGGGTACTGGTAAACAGTAAATCCTAACTCCATAAATGCTATTCTTTATCAAATAATAGTGAACAATATGACATACATAGAAGGAAATAATAACAAAGAAAGGGGCACTTCACCAGTGATATAGACCAAGATCCCAAGAAACAACTTGTTATTGATGTCAAACCAGTTACAGTCTTCAGGTCCAATGTTTTAGTGCAGCAATCATCTTCACTATTCAGGCTAGCTAATCTAAGACAAACAGAGCTTCAAGGGCCAGTGAACACTTATTTACAGATAGAAGTCTCAAGCTCAATTACATTTCAAAGTTCTACAACCAACCCCTCTCTCATCTTCTACAGTAGTATATATAGAAGAATGAGGAGGTGAGAGAGATCTAATAAAATATCTCAAAAACTAATTAATACAGACTTAAATGGGTTCTTGGCCTTTGGGGGTTGAATGAAGAAGCTTACATAGGTGTCTTCTGTATAAATGATTTACATAAAGATTTAAGCTCGGTGGGAGCTCTTTTTGACCTTTGAGGCTTTGTGTGATGTCAAAGTAACTCTGCTGATATTTTGTCTTTAAGTTTGTTTGCAGATTTTACTCTCTGGCTGCGTTGTGAGGCATATATCTGATCCTGATCAATAAATTCGGCCTCTGATTGAATACTTCGAGGTACAGGTGGCTTTGTGGTAGCTGGGAGGAATTTATTTGCCTCAAACTTGGCAGTGGAAGCTTTCCTATTGATAAAACACTTAAGATTTTCTTCAAACTGTGTTTTAATTGGGGATTAGGATTTTGATAAACCATCTTAGATGTAATCCCCATAGATCTGTCTTCAATCTTCTGTCCTGGTACATTTTTTTCTCTGACACTGATACTCTTTGATGTGTGTCTAATTTACTGTGTTTTTTTCTGTTGTGCAGGGCTGCGCAGGGGTTGTGTAGCATCAATTCTTGATGAAACACCAATGGAACGTGAATTTGAAACCTGCAAATGATTCTCTTTGATGGATCAGAGGCGGGAGGATATTCACCCTCTACTTCTGAATTTTCTTCAGACATAGCAGAAAAACCATTTAACTCTGCAAAATACGAATAAATATTATGAAATCCAGCATGTATAAGTTTATTTCTTCAGGAGGCACATGGAGGGAGCATGGCTGTTGGATGGCATCATCCAACGGTCGAGATTGATTAGAGGAATTCAAAGGGAAGGTGGAAAAATAATTTGAATCGGAGCCGTTGATCACGTAGAGATCGACGGTCAGGAGCGGAGGTGAATAAATAATGTGAAGGGGTCACATTATTCAGCAAAAATAATAAGAGTAGACAAAGTTTTAAAACCTTTGATTTGGAGGAAAATAGTTAAAAAATGGTGTGTGGGGTTTGGGATGATCGTGGGAAGTCAGATGAGATTGGCCCACGTGATCAACGGTGGAAAAAAAGGTGCCAATAAACCTTATAAAATGTGCCCAGACATCAAAACTTTAATTAAACCATGTCGAATAAAATTCTTGGGTCCGGATTTGCTGACTGGATGAGAAACCATGGAGACCCACCCCAAAAATGTGTCGCGTGCACGCTGATGTGACACTGGGACCACCGGCACTACTGTGCACGAGGGGACTGGGGCGATGGAGTGTGGGTAGTTGATCAACAAATCATATCAACGGCGGATATCCTTTCAACACTGCGTCGTACCCTGAGTTATCACACGGGCATCTTCGGAGAGCGATCACCGTCCGATGAGTGGCCTCAGATCGGACGATGGACGTCAATATCGTGCCGGGTCCATGTCCTATATTTAATGCATGATTAATGGAAGTTTTGTGAAAAGTGCTCAAGACACGTGTTGGCCGGTGTATGGAATCGCTGCCGAACCAAAAAAAACCGCCTCGCCCTCAAAAGAGGTGCGATGGATTCCGCCTGGTTTTGCAACGGTGAGTGGTTGGCTGGGACCACCAGGGCGAGAGACTCCGCACCGTCGATCTGCGGATCAAATCGATGGTGGAGAGTGACCAAAAATTTCTGCCATCAGAAACTTTAGAAAATAATAAAAAACCCAAAGTTTCAATATAACATAAAGTTTTAATATTTTCGGGGGCGAGATATATATGTAATATGGTTAGGCGCCCGTCTGTGGGGCCATGGGTTATATGGGAAAACATATGACCAGGGGTTAAAAAGGAGGGGCTAATCGCAATCGGGCAGCGCGATATGTGCTTGGAGGGCCAGCGCCTGGTTCTGGCACTAGGGCGTATGGAGGGGAAGAGTCAAAGACTTAGCCCAAGGGGGCTTAAGTCTAAATATAAAAAAAATGCATTTTTATGGATTTTCAAGGAGTTTTGAGGATTCCGATAAGGCAAGAAAGGGTCTTGAACCTTACCAAAGGGGTTTTGATGAAGGGAAAAGGGGAAAAACATAAAAATTAGGGTTTTTCATGGGAGATGAAGGGGATAAAATGAGGTTAGTTTTTGGAAGGAGATGGAGGGGGAGAAATGAGGTTTGTAACAGTAATCTCCTCAATGAAATTAGCAGAATTTCAAAGTTTTTAAGACAGGAGCAACAGTGAATATTTGGACAGAGGCATGAGGCCTTTAAGAGTCTTCAAGAGCCAACACTTTTTAGCAATGAAATTTGTTCCTTGAAGGCTCCAAAAAAATTTAGCCACCTTTTTCTATAACAAATTTTATAGGTGGCTAACAGGTGGCAGATTTGGAGGAGTTTCACCTTACAAGTGTTTCTTGTATTCTCCTTTGAAATATTTTCTGAAATCTAGACTCCTTCTCAAACTATGACTCTAAAAAATTCGATCTCCAACAACTAAAACTTCAAATGACAGTGCTCCTCATTTTCGGTGGTTTTAAAACCAAACTATGGTTCGTCATCCCATGCAAATAGACCTTCATAATTGAAAATATCCCTCACCGTGATGTGCACCATGTGATAATCCATAATTACCTTCATTTGGCTGCAGATTTTCATATGGAGAACTCCAGCTGGCTTGAGGCAAGCAGATCTATGACTAACAATCACCTTCATTGTCTTGATGTTAATTGGCTGAAATTTTTAGCAACACTACTGTGCAACTAGCCAAATGGTTATGGCATTAATATTAATAACCGCGATCTCCTCCATTCAGCAAAACATGTTCTTTAACATACTCAAATTGACTTGGGGTTGATAGGTGGACGAGATTAATAGTTAAGTGCATTACTGCGGTTAACACATAGGAATAATGTATATCATGACTTGACTTGAGCTAGACTGACTGCATACGACACCTATCATGAGATATAAAAATATTTAAAAAATGTTTGAGGCGTATTTACACTACAACATGTGGCTTGGTAAAATCAGAAGCGATTTTTCATTTATTTTTTCAAAACAGAGTATGCTTCTAGAAATTCTGGCATCATTGAAATAAAAAATAAAAAGACAGAAACCAGAAAATAATAAACTATCTAAAAAGACTAAAATTGGCACTTCTGGAATTTCGAGTAGCGACCAAAAATTGTTTTTGAAAATTTTGAAGTTTAATCCTAAAAATAAAACTATGAAATGGACTCATGACTTAGCAAATAACTGTGTTAACATTGGCTCTACAGGGGATAGCTCTGTCCCTATGAGGCTTTAAGAATATTTTGTATTTTCAGTGCCTTGTCATTGGGCTATGGAGTCTTATTATGAAACACATCGATATTTACAGTGAAATTAGGTGAAATACAACTTGATTTGGCTTGAACATATTTGTAATGTCCCTTATTGCATTAGTTTTGATGATATTAATCATGTTATCAAAACTTTTATGCCCCAATCGCTTGTGCCATAACCAACTTTCATATGTTTGACTTAAGTAACATTTATCTTTTTTTCCTAGTGATTTTCGCAAATGCAGTTCCAAACGATACATTTCCATTTTTTTGTTCAATGAGACAAACTTCTTTTGGTCACCTGTCATATGTATTGAGCATCCACTATCCACGAACCAATGATTTTCATCACTATGAGCACATAGATCTAGGCCACATTTATCCATATTGAGATTCACCTTTTTAGCTTCCTCCTTTTTGAGTTAGCAAATTTTTCATTATGAACATAATTATTACATAATGAGAAATTTGGATTGAACTTAGCCAAAGGATAAAAATAATTGTGTCTTGATTTTTCCTTTCTCTTTGGGACCACGTAGTTTGATTGTTTGATCTTTCAATCTTGGTGCTTCATTCTTACGAGCCTTGCAATGATTAGCTTGTTGACCAAAGTTTTTATAATAGTAAAAATACCAAATAAAGATAGTGTGGTACTTGTTACAATAACCATAACTTGAATCAAAATTCTTCCTTGGAGTTTCTCTTCCTTCATTCCCTGGATTTGAGATGGGCCTTTGTTCTTGGCAAGATGACTTCTCTTCTTTTGGATGGCTAGAAAGTATGTCGGCATCACTCCTTGCATTATCCTTAGTATTTGATGATTCTCCTTTGAAACCAATTCAAGATTTTTCATATTGAGTTTTTTGAGTATTAAGGATGTTGTCAACTGCTTGAGAGCTTTGACAACTCCTTTTGAATTGCTCCAAGTCCTTACTTAGAGATATTATTTCAGCTTCACTCAGTTATGAATTTAAGTTCATAAAAATTAAAAATATTAAAGTACTATTTAATCAATTTAATTATTAATGTAATTAATTAGTTAAACATAAGTTTTTGATCCCATTCATTAATGAGATGTTGATGAGCTACACGGTGCAAAATATTTTTCAAAATTATATTTCCGGATACTATCAAATACAGGTAAGATTAGAAGGCATCGAGAAAACATCCTTCCGAACCCACGAAGGGCATTATGAATTCAAAGTTATGTCGTTTAGACTAATGAACACACCAACCACCTTCCAAGCTACCATGAATGATCTCTTCCACCCATACTTGTGGAAGTTTGTATTAGTCCTCTTTGACTATATCCTCATTTATAGTAAGACATGGAAGAAACATATCAAACATTTGGAGGTAGTGGTATCTGTTTTAGAAAAGAATCAATTTTATGCAAGTTTTCAAAATGCACATTTGGGAAAAAAGAAGTTGAATACCTTGAAAACATTATATCCAAAGAAGGATTCAAAGTAGACCCCAACATAATTAAAGCAATCATAGAATGGCCCAAACCCAAGAACGTGTCTAAGCTAAGAGGGTTTTTAGGTCTAATTGGGTATTACATACATTTTATAAAAAAATATGTGCATTTGAAAGACCCCCTGACCAATTTATTAAAAGAAGAATGATTTTTAGTGGGACAATAAAGTAGACAAGTGTTTCAAGAAACTAAAGGAAGTGATGTCAACCACACCATTACTAGCGACTCCTAACTTCTACCAACCGTTTGTAGTAAAATGGGATGCTTCGGGATTTGTAATTAGAGCCATATTAATGCAGGATAACCGCCCTATAGACTTCAAAAGCTAGAAACTTAATAAATGAAAAGGGTTAAAATCAAAATGCCAAAAATAAATGCTCCCCATCATACATGCATTAACAAAGTGGCATAAATACTTTCTTGGAAGTAAATTCTCAATTTGAACCGACCACAATAGCTTTCAATTCTTACTTGAACAAAAGACATTATCAATAGAGAAATAGAAGTGGATGGAGAAGCTGTCAACCTTTGACATTGAAATTTTACATAAAAAAGGGAAGGAAAATGTTGTTGCAGATGAAATTTCACGTAAATATGATGACAACACAATAGGTGTTGCCATGATCATTGTTCCATAATGGTTGGATGAAATACGAGCCAAATATGCCAAGGATGAATATTGTGACTCCATGATTAATAATACCAGTAAATATGCCAATTTTGAGTGGAAGAATGAAATATTATGGTATAAGGATCTAATTTACCTAACACCGGCATCCAAATTTAAGTTGAAAATCCTAAAATAATCACACAATTCACTTACAGCCGGACATGTCAAATTGTACAATACTTACTACAACATTCGACAGTCGTTCTATTGGAAGGGAATGGGCAAGGAAATTTAGAATTGTGTTGTTGAATGTGATTTTTTTCAAAGAAATAAAAGTGAAAACATTCCAACACCACGTCTGTTACACCCCTTAGATATACCAGATCAGAAATGGGAAGATATTTTAATGGATTTTATAGAAGGATTACCTGTATTTGAAGGCAAGGATAAAATATTTGTCATAGTCGACAGGCTCACAAAGTATGCCCATTTTATAGCTATCAAGAAAATTGACACAACTAAGAAAATTGCGGAGACATTTTGTAAAAACATATGCAAACTACATGAGTACAGCCTATCACCCTCAGACAGATGGGAAAACTGAAGTTGTAAATAAATTCTTAGAAACATATCTCCTTTTCTTCATCACTGACAAGCAAAGTAAGTGGAACCAATGGCTACACCTTGTAGAATGGTGGTATAATACCACCTACCATACATTAAAAAGATTGATGCCCTCCAAAGCTCTTTATGGTTACAAACCACCTAGATGGAAGGACTCTTCACTTCTCGATTCTAAAGTTCCAGCCGTAAAAAACCACTTGGAAGAAAACCAAAGAATCATTAACTTGTTAAAATAAAATCTAACAGTGGCATGTAATAGAATGAAACAACAAGTCGATTGATCCATATTTATGTAGGAACACAATGAAATATAGAAGTACACATACAAGTAGAAATGTATCAGAAATAAAACTTCATTTCATTAATAACAAATAACTGAAATATGCTTACAGACATAATGGAAATAAACTAGCTAGAGCATTGGTAGCTTATCTTTGAGAAGATATGTGGAGGCTACATGCCTCTAAACTGTGTTACAATGAGGCTCAAGGGCCTATTTATTATTGAGAAATAATGGAAAACCATAAACATCCAAAAACCTAACCCTAGGAGATGAAGCGCCAAAACTATGGGCCTCGTTTGAGTAAATTGGTAGATCAATCTTCACGGGGATGTAACTTTGGCATATGATCTATGTTTGACACGCACAATAACTCATTAGAAATATATATCCAAGGACTACAAATTTGATGTGATAAAAATTAAAGGAACTTGCATGTTTCTCCAATTGTTTCCAAAAAAACGTCGTTTAGGGCCTCAAAATGGCTCTAGAAGTTCAAGACCTGAAAAAGTGCTAAAAATAGTAAATTGTGTTACAATTAAGGAAACTAAAAAATTGAAAGAAGAAATGGTGGATCCCCAAGTGGAATAGGTGGGTGGCCGCTAATATCCACTTGGATCATTCCTCCCCCCTTAGGAAGCAATGGTCCCTGTTAGCACAAGGAGTCACTCCTTGACTGCATAAGGAGTAAGCCTTACACATCATAAATCATTTCAAAATTTAAAAGGATTTTTTGAGTTGTGGGATGGTTGAGTCAAATATTTTGAAATGATATTTTATATTCTTTAAGACTTTCATTCATTTGGAAAGCCATGGCAAGTATAAATTATGTGGTAAAATTGGTAGTATAGGGAGCAAAGTGTATAAATGGACAAGATGGATAACTTGTACCTTTTCTAAGAAATATTCCTATTGTAAATCAGTCACACAACTATGATGATGTCTATTTACACAAACTTTGTTTATGCAAATTAAACAACATTTAGAAAATATATTGCATGTATATATTATTCCATAAATCCTTTATGAAATATTCACTGACATGTACTATAACACACATTAAATTTGCTGAAAACTTAAAGCAGATAATTTACTATTAAATCCTTTAACAATTTCTCACTAACACCTTACTAGTTGATGCAATTCATATTTAGAAGAAATTAACAAAGAAAAGAGGCACACCACACATTAGATGTTCCTTGAGTCACAAAATCCTCCATCATGAAGCAAAAAGGCTTTTTTATTATTTTCAGTCTTCAGGTAGACCAACATCCAACCTAGAAATGGTATTTACAACTGGTGTATATAGAAAGAGAGGCACCAACTCCATCTATTCTAAAAATAAGGAAACATTAATTCTAACATTACATTGGTGTCAAAATAAATTACAACCTTATCCTATCAAAATATAATAGAAAGGAAAAATGGAGAAGAAAGAAGAGAAGAAATCCGGGTTGAAATGTTGAGTGTGTTGTCATGTTGCCCCTTTTTCTGATAATTTCTCCTTGTGTCTTGGGTATTTAATAACCAAGTAGATCCATTTAATAAGACCTCCAACAACCTCATAACCACATTTCACCATCACTTGTATTATCCATTTGGTTATGGGTTCTTATCCATATTTAACTGGCTCGGAAAATTTTTCTGACAAGTGTCAAAATTCAGTTAACACAGGTGCTACTGGTAATTGCGGTAAAAATATATAACTGCGCAAAATATAGAATGCTATCGGAGTTTCCGGTAGAGCCCTGTTTATTTTTCAAAAAAACACAGAAAATGTTGAAAATCCTGTGTAGACTTATATTACTTGACCCCTTAAGTTGTTGTTCAAAATTGTAACCGATAAGAAAAAGGGTGCTTGTATTAAAAAACCTTTTTACCTTCCCTCTATGTGTGTTGCAGCTTCAAAAAGCTTATCCAAGTCTGTTTTGATGTTAGCAGCTGATCTAGATCTCGTTTCTCTTGTGATTTCTTCTTTGATAGTGGCTTTCTCCTCCTTAGAACCCTTTTGTGTTTTCCTTCTCTTTGAGGTCTTTGAGTGCTGCTTTGAAGGGGTTTTGTTCTTGTTTTTCTTCATGGATTTCTCTATCTTTAACCCTCTAGGTTTACCTTCAATATCAATGGCCTCTTTCATTAGGCTTGGATTATGTAAAGCCTTGGAATTAAGCCTAAACTTGTTGTCATCTCTGGCATGCCTCTTTCTGGTACCAACAATAGGTTTGGCTTCTTCTTTCTTCTTCTTACTGCTGATGGCATATCCAACATCCTTGAGGAGTTCTTCATTTGATTATGTAGGCTGATACTCTTTCTACATTTTCTGTTGAATATGTGCTTCCAGAATTTTTGGTAGCACGTGCACTTGTGATTTATCTACAATTTCAGACCCTCCTCTTTAGGCTCCAATGTAGACATTAGGAAAAGGAGGAACATGGGGTACTATTTTCATAGATTTAGGTTTTCTTACTGAGGAACTCTCTCACTTTTCCAAGTTTCTCTCATCTTTAACTGCAGAAAATGTTTCTTTCTTACCCTTGGCCTTCTTATAAATATTTTCTTTTTTGGCCTTTCTCTTTTTTCTTCTTTTTGTAGGTTGAGGGTGTGGTTGTGAAACTGGAGGTGTAGGTGCAGGTTGGCCTACCCTGTAAAACAAAAAGTGGTCCTAAGTTTGATTTCTCTTCCCCAACTCTTTTGCAACTAGAACCTTGATTACAGCTTGATGGTACAAGCTATACTCTGAAACAGCAGTGTGATTTTGAACACTTGCTGACATATTTGTCAGGATTTTCAACAAGAAATATGGAAGATTTAATGTCTTCATTCTTGCAACATGAAAAATAAACCTCATGTGATAAAGGAACACAACTGTATACCTCCTTTCACAAGTGAGGTATATCTTGATAAGCCTCATATCTTCTGCCCAATCATTCTTGATATAGCTACTTTGAATGCCCTTTTCCCAGTTTGGATCTCTGTGTACATCCTTGAGGAGACTCTTGAGGTCTCCTATTGTGATAAACTACCCTGTAAACCACCTCTCTCCTTCATGTCGAAGGTTAAAGGCTTTAGCAATGGAGTCTTCATAAACTTGCAAGGTAAGGCCATAAATTGTTTCTTCTTGTCCATTAAAAGAGTTAGAAAGCTCTTGAGCTACTCCTGAGTGAGAGCTCCCTAATATGGTGCATAGAGAATACCACCCTGACTGAATAAACAAGATTCTTACCCTCGAATTTTCATCCACTAGGTCTGCACCCTGTGGCTTAATTCGATTTATTTTTCCACCTGTTTTAGTCATCTTCAGAAAATAAATGACTGTGTCTCTTGAAACTGATAGGTGGCAAAGTTGGAGGAGTTTCACCTTACAAGTATTTCTTGTATTCTCCTTTGAAATCTTGTTTGAAATCTAGACTCCTCCTCAAACTATAACTCTAAAAAATTTGATCTCCAACAGCTAAAACTTAAAATGACAGTGCTCCTCCTTTTTTGGTGCTTTTCAAACCAAACTATGGTTCATAACCCCACGCAAATCGACCTTCATAATTGAAAATATCCCTCACCGTGATGTGCACCATGTCATAATCCATCATTACGTTCAGTTGGATGTGTATTTTCGTATGTAGAACTACAGCTGGCTTGAGACATGCGGATATGTGAATAATATTCACCTTCACTGTCTTGCTGTCAATTGGCTGAAATTACTGGCAACATTGATGTGCAACCATCCAAACAATTATGTTGTTAAGAGTAATAACCACGATCTCCTCCATTCAGAAAAACATGTTCTTGACATATGTCTAACTGACTTGGGGTTGACAGGCGGATGTGATTAATGGTTAAGTGCATTACTACGGTTGACACATAGGCATAACATATATCATGACTTGACTTGAGCTAGAATGAATGCATATGACTCCTATCATGAGATACAAAAATATTTAAAAATTATTTGAGGCGTATTTACACTACAACATGTGGCTTAGTAAAAGTGGATGTGTTTTTTCGTTTATTTTTTAAAAATAGAGTATGCTTCCAGAAATTCTGGCAGCATCGAAATAAAAAAGAAAAAGACAGAAACATGAAAATAATAGACTGTCTGAAAAGACTAAAACTGACGCTTTTGGAATTTCCTGTAGTGACCAATTTTTTTTATTTTTATTTTTATTTTTTTTAAATTTTGAATTTTAATCCTAAAAGTAAAACTGTGAAATGGACTCATGACTTAGCAAATAATTGTGCTAACATTTGCTCCACAGGGGATAGAGCTCTCCCTACAAGTCTATAAGAATATTTTGTAGTTTCACTGCCTTGTCATTGGGCTATGGAGTCTTATTATGAAACACATCGATATTTACAGTGAACTTAGGCTACAAAAAGCCTTAGTAAAATATTTTTTTGAGAAATCGCCCATTGAATGAGCCTCCAAATAGTTCTTTTCCATCAAGATGTTGCAACTCAAAAGTGTTGTTCTGAAAAATATTTGAGATTCTGGAAGGACCAAGCCATAAAGCATAAAATTTGGAATGCTTACCTAGATCTTGATGTTGGGAATCCAATTTCAACACTAGATCTCTAATCTGAAAATATTCTTTTTTAGTTCCTTTATCAAAAAATTGCTTTACAACTTGCTGATATTTTCTCCCCAAATCATATTGTTGTTCTCACTTTTGCTACACTTCTATGATTTGATAAATTCTCCTGGTCATGTCATCTTGCTCAGCTTCATGATATTGGACTGGAAAAACAACGTTAGTTCCATAAACCATTTGGAAAGGTGATGTATTGATAAAAAAATTTATTATCGCCCTGTCTACCCGCAAAGCAAACTTTAGTTTTGAATCCCATGTTTTCTTGTTTTTATCCAACAGTTTGGTGATAATTATTACCAAACTTTTGTTTGATGACGCAGCTAAAGCATTCCCTTGAGGATAGTAATTTGTAGAGTGAGTGAGTTGAATGCCATAATATTCACAAAAATTTACCAATAGAGTGGCTTTAAAAGAAGATTCATTATCTGCTACTAACCTTGATTGAAATCCAAATATCGTTATGATTTCCTCCAGAAAATTAATGATAAATTTTTTAGTATCATTCCTGGTAGGTATTGCTTCAATCCATTTGGTGAAGTAATCAGTTGCAACAAGAATCCAATGATGTTGTCCACTTCAAGGTGGATGAATTTATCCAATGAAATCTAAGCCCCATTGCTGAAAAGGTGCAAAAACAACTATGGGCTTGTGAGGAAAAGACTTCAAATGTTTCTTACTAGTGAACTTTTGAAAATTTTCACATGCTCTCACCTCAGCACATACATCAGAAAACAAGCTAGGCCAAAAATATCTAGCCCTCAATATTTTGTATTAATTAGTTCTCCAATAGTGATGTCCTCCACACACACTATTATGCATATCAAAGATAACTTTCTTCGACTCATCTGGGTCAATGCATCTCAAAAAAATTCCTATAGGATCTTTCCAATATAAACAACTATATTTAATGTAGAATTTAACAGTTTTCAGCTTCAAAGATCTTACACTAATTTTGTCATAATTTAGAGGAGGTTTAAAATGCTGCAAAGAATAGATGGTGTCCTTGTATCAGCTGCATTTAGAAAGCTTTACATCCACTCACGTGTTGTCTATAGGTTTAGAAATATTCCCTTCAAATTTTTCATCCTTGTCATTCAAGCCCAAAACTTTACAATTTTCTTCAGCTAGTAGTCTAACTAATCCTTGACCTTTGATTAGTTTAGTAGGCTTTATCTCTAAATCAAAATCAAGAACTTTAGTCTTCCACTTACTTATTTTTCCATCAATACCAGGCTGAACTAATATCTCTCTAACAACAGATGAAGGTACATAAGCAATAACTTGAGCATGCAGAATATAAACTCTAAAATATTTCAGAGCTTTCACTAATGAATAGGCATGCTTTTCCAACATTTCATACTTCAATTATGCATCTCTAAGTGCTTTTCTGAAAAAAACTATGGGAGATTCCTTATTTTCTAAATATTTTTGTAACAAAACAACAACAATACTATCCTATGAGACAAATGAGAAGATCAAGAAAGGCTTTCAGTACTTAGGGCTTACCAGCTGAGGTGCTTCAATGATAGCTTTTTTATCAGCTCAAATGAATTTCTGGATTCAATGGTCAACTTGAATTCTTTTTCCTTCTTCAACATGCAAGTAATAGGCTTCACCACTTCAGAAAGTTTTGGAATGAACCTTCTTAAGAAATTGATCTTACCAAGGAAATACTGAACCTCTTTCTTGGATCTTGGAAGTGTTAAATCCTAAATTGCAATTACTCTCTTAGGATCATTTTTCACTCCATATTGAGAAACTATGTGACCCAACATCTTACCTTCCTTGAGAGAAAAATGAGACTTCTTTGGATTCAATGATATACCATATTTTATGCATTTAATAAATACTTCTCTTAAGTGTTGAAGGTGTTATTGATATGAAGTTGAACAAATAGTAATATCATCTAAATAGATGACTAAGAATTTGTCCTTTTCTCCAATGAATGCAAAGTCCATAGCACGTTAAAAAGTAGCTCTAACATTCATAAGCCCAAATGGAATCTTTGCATACATGAATGTTCCCCAAGGAGTAGTGAATGTTATCTTCTCTCGGTCTTCTGGACAAATTGAAACTTGATTGTACCCGAAGAACCCATATAACATGGAAATTATGTAGGAACCAATTACCTTTTGAAGAATATGCTCCATCTTTGGTAATGTATAATTATCTTTCTTGGAGCATTTGTTAAGATTTCTGAAATCTACACATAGTCTTACTTCTCCACTCTTCTTCCTTAATGGAACTAGATTAGCAACCCAATCTAAGTATCTCAATGGAATGACTATTTTGGAATCCAAAAGTTTCTTCACTTCCTTCTCCATCACTGGTAAAAGTAGTGGATTAATTTGTCTTAATTTCTGTCGGAAGGGCTTAGTACCATCCTTAAATGGTATCTTATGCTCAATAATAGTTGTATCATATGTTTTAAGATCTTCATATGTCCAGGAAAAAACATCAAAAAATTCACGAAATAACTTATGGTATTCAATATTTATTTCTTCTGATATAGATTTTAACAACTTCACATACCTTGGTTCTTTTTCTGTGCCCAAATTGAAATATTCCAATTTTTCTTCTATTTCATCCAATTGTGGTTTAACTAAGACAAAATTTTGATCAAAGAAATTCTCAAGTGGGATTAACCCCTTGGGAATGTAATTGGTAGGCAGCTGAATGATAGGCTGATCAACAATATATTTTCACAGATTTTTGGTGTCTTGCAAATCAGCATCATCCTTCATGAAATCTTCATCTTGATCAATGTTTAGGACAAAAAACTCTTCAAAAACTTCAATAAATATTCTAATATCATGATCATTTTCAAAAAAATTCCAATGATTGACATTATCAGGAACTCTAGGTCTGAACCTAACTTCTACTTCATATTTCAACTTTATAGGTTGGAATATTGAATGAGCTTGCTGAAATAGAAAGTGAGTCAGCCAAAATATTACTTTCTCTAGGAATAAAAGAAATGTTAAAAGCCAGAAATGAGTCTTCGATAATGCTCCATACTGCATTTCTGTAATCTCTGAGTCTGTGATGCTTACTTTGATAAAAATTTCTGATTTGCTGAATAATAAGCTCATCATCTTCAAAAATAGAAATTTCTGAAATATTCATGTCCTTTATTTTTTTTAAACCAATCAGCAGAGCTTCATACTCAGCCACATTGTTAGTTGCTTCAAATTCAATTTTGAAAGAAAAATTGGAGCTTTCTTTCAAAGGAGAAATGAGAACTATCCCTGCACCAGCTCCTTATTTAGAACATGAACCATAAAATTATATTTTCCATAGCTGGGAACTTTCATGACTAATCTTATTTTATTTTTTTTGCTAAGTTAAATTAATCTATTATCAGTAAGAAAATAATGTACAACTGGCCGTGGCCATATCTGTGCCTTCATAGAGGCAATTTAGGCGGACTGTGACTAGATTTGGGCAGCCCTGTAAGGGGCGCCATCTTGAAGAACCCAGAACATAAAAAATCCCTCGCAGGGGATCGAGCTGGAAAGACATAGACTTGTAACCATACGCATTTCTAAGACACTGGTCCCAAACAAGACTAGACCATAGAACAGATTGAAACTGATTTTTTACAAAAAATGGACCAGAATTGAGATAGGCATTGGTATAGCAAAACAGGCCCTCCGAGAGGGTCAAGAAAAGACAAAAGAAACCAGAAAGGAGAGACGAGTTACTCATCCGGCGGAACCTCTTCAATCCTGCAGCTGAAGTCTTATGGATTGCTGTGAACATGGGGGAATTCATCATTATGGTGAGCAGCCTCAGCGACCGAAGCCGGAACACGAACAGAGTCCGCCTGCCGAGTCGCCCCGGAAGCCTCAGGCTGACCCCTCGCGCTATGCTGCATCTGGTTCATGTGTGTGCCGGAGTCAGGATCAGGATCCTCTGGCGGAATCTCTGGAATAGGCTCCTCCAAGAAGACCACAGAGATGGCCATCGTCACGCGAGGCTTGTTTAGAGCACAGTCAAACGAGAAAAGGGCAGTGTGCGACTGAGCGGGCAGCGCATCTCCAGAAGGAGAATCCAACCTTCGTCCAGAACGGAGCAAGCGCCCCCAGAGGAGGCGAGGGAGACTGTCAGAGTGAGTAGAGGTGTCCGATGGGGAAGAGGAAGGAGAGGGTGACAGCCTTCTGGCAGAGCGCGAAGGCCCCCTCCTACACCTCATTCTCTGCCTCAGCCTAGGCATTGTAGCATAATTAGCAGGACTGGAGTTCGGGGGAACCTGAGAGCACGTAGCAGGAGGGATGCCCAGCACAACAGTCGCAAGGAAACAAGGGCCAGCTACAGAAATGTGTAAGTTGTCATCGGGCTGCAGACAACAAGTGAGTCGACTACGCTTACCTGTGGAGGTGCGTTCTCTGGCTCTGTCCAGAGCAGAATTGCAATGCGCGTTCATCGGTTGGGGGGCTAGCGGCTCCATAGCGTTTAAAGAACACAACCGGCAACTCTCCAAATGCCGCATTGAATAACCAGTCTTGCAAATCTGTTGCGAGATATGGGTTCTGCAGTCGAGGAAGCTTCGAATCGCCTCAAGGATGATAAGTATCGCCTTCAGAGCATACTCCATTAAACACAATCGGGATTGAAATAACTGCGGACAGATAAAACTGGCTCATCGTGCTCGGTCGGATAGGTGTAGTCAATGCTGCCGTGAGGGATGGCAAGTGGCCTCCCGTCCGGTAGCTCCTGTCCTCTCACACTCCATTGCCATCGTAGCACCCGCATCCGGGGGGTTTTCCTCCCTCTGAATTAGATTGTGGAAAATCCTTCTTTGATCTTCTTTCTGAATAATGTCCAGCGTCCCTGTAATTAGATTACTTCCACAGTCGACCCCTAAATTGGCAAGTAAGTCCGCCACCTTATTGCCTTCTCGTCTGGTGTGCTTGAAAAGGAGGGCCCGATTTTCCTGTAGCCATCTTTCCATAGTATCCAGTCTAGCTTCCAGTCTCCAGCTGCTGGCAATCTGACGCGCCCGGGCCCCGTTGAGAAGTTGGGTAGCCATGGTGATGAGAATCTGAGAGTCGCCTTCAATCTCGATAGGGTGCATCCCCTTCTGCTGTGAGAGAAGAAGGCCTTGCCACAATCCTTCGAGCTTCGTCGAATTGTTAGTATCCCATCCAATACTTCCCATGTAGATAACAAGAGGAGCACCATCATGGTCCCGAATGATACCCCCGAAGCCTGCTTTGCTGGGATTGCCTTTTGAGGCCCCATCAAAGTTGAGTTTAAAGGATTTTCTGAGGGGGGGGGGGGACCATGAGTGGTGTAATCTGTCTGTGTTGAGAGCTATTTGCTTCTGAGCTTTGGGTTGAAGTTTGATTCCCCAATTCTCCCATATGGCCTTCTCCTTGTCTAGAGTGGGGAAATCTTCGATGCTCCAGGACTGCATGTCAAGGGTTTCCATAAGATTAAGACAGTAATTGCTCCAAATGATTTCTGTCGGGGTCCTCTGGTCCTTAAAAATGCGTTTGTTTCTCTCTTTCCAAATGGTCCAGAGGAGAAGGCCTGGGATGATTCTCCAAAGGTAATTGAGAATTCCGCTCTTGAGGGGATGATGATGCCAATCCCGCATGGCTCCTCTGATATCAGGGTCAGGTTTGCAATTTCTTTGGCATCTGAAGCTGACTTTCTCCCACATCTGAGCGGCCAGGGGACAAGCTTGAAGGAGATGCTGCTGAGTTTCTTCGTTGGCACCACAATTGGGACATATGGAAGGTCCATGGAAGTGCCTCTTGCGAAGGTTGTCCCATGTAAGGATGCGTTGGTGACCAAGTAGCCAGAGGAATAGGGCCACTTTGGGCCAAAATCCTAAATTCCAGATATTGCCCCAGAGAGGATCTTTGGGCTCGGGATCCACACTGAGGATCTTGTAGGCTTCTTTGGTGGAGAAGGAGCCCTTAGGTGTGTGCCCCCATCTTAAAATGTCCTGATCATGTGAAACCCTGATGCATCGATTTTTAAGCTCATCGGTGATGGCTTGACTTTCTTGCTCGGTGGCGTTCCTGGCTATTCTGGCTACCTGTTTCCATTGCCTATAACCCTGCCTATCAGTGTCGTCCCAGTACTGCTTAACTGTCTCAAGCTGTCTATTTTCCCAGTCAGGTTCCATGGAAGGATTGAAGGTGTTGGTGAATTTTGGAAGCTCTTCCCATGAATCAGTCCAGAACCTTGCAGATGTGCCATTCCTTATCTCCCAGAAACTGTTCTGTTGAATGAGAAGGTGGTGATGCTTGGCAGAGTTCCAGATTATAGAACCATTCTTTTCCGGCGTAAGTCTTACTAGGTCTGCCTGGGGTCGATTTTGAGCATATTTGGCCTTCCAAAGAATGGCCCAAGGCTTTTCCGGAGCTGTTAACCAGTTCCACCAGATCTTGGCATTCATAATGGCATTGCTACGGATTGGATCACGAAGGCCAATTCCCCCTTGCTCTTTAGGTTTGCAGACGGTGGACCATTGAACCAAGGCCCATTTTCGGTTGGTTCCTTTGGATCCCCAGAGAAAATTCCTTTGAAGAGCTTTAATCCTGTTGAGAGCCCATTTGGGAGCCGCCATAATAGAGAAGAGGTAGAGGGGCATGGATTGGAGGACGGATTTGATGAGAACCAGTCTTCCCGCAATGTTAAGGGTGCGGAAGGTCCAGGAGGAGAGACGGGTTTCCAACTTGTCTAAGAGTTTGCGCCAAGAGGCATGCTTAAGCGGGGAAGCAATAAGAGGAGCGCCCAGGTAGGTGGAAGGAAGGGAGGCTAAAGAGAAGCCAAGAATTCAGGCAATAGCTGATTGCGTTTGAGGGGGGGTGTGAAAGAAGAAAATCTGGGATTTAAGGTTGTTGATTCTGGCTCCTGAAGCACAGGGATTTTAACTTGGAGGCTTCTTGAACAGAGGGATAGCCGAACACCATATTGTCATCCACAAACTGTTGGTGGGTGACAACAGGTGCATTATGAACAGAAATACCCTGGATGAGCTGGGAGTTGAGAGTTGAGGAGAGAAGACGACCTAAACCCTCCGCCATGAGGACAAACAGGAAAGGGGAGAGAGGGTCGCCTTGGCGGATGCCTCTAGTGGGAGTAAAGGTGCGGGAAGGAGTCCCATTAATGAGAATGGAGAAAAACGAGGAGGAGATGAGACTATGTATCCAACGAACCCAAGTGGGAGAGAAGCCATAGGCTAACAACATTTTTTGAATGAAAGTCCAGCTTAATTTATCAAATGCTTTGGAAAGATCAATTTTGAGAATCATACCTGCCTGTTTGAGCTGCTTAAGAGAATGGATGATTTCATGAGTGTGGATAATTCCATCAAGAATCTGCCTGCCTTCGACATAACCAGACTGCTCCGGTGAGATCAGAAGAGGCAAGAGGGGCTTTAATCTGTTGGCGATTACCTTGGAGATGACTTTGTAGATCACATTGCATAACGCAATGGGGCGATATTTGTCCAGAGTACTGGCTTCTTCTTCTTTTGGGATGAGAGCTATGAATGTTGCATTTAAAGAAGGGAGAAGCCAGTGCATTTCCCGAGATTCTTCCACAACCATCCAAACTTCCTCACCGATGAGGTCCCAAAATTGATGATAAAAAGTGGTTGAGAACCCATCCGGTCCAGGAGCTTTTCCCTCTTTGAGTTGCTTCATGGCCACATCAACTTCCTGCCTGGATACTGGGCGGAGGAGCAGCTGATTGTGCTCAGCCGTGATAATTTTTGGAATGTTTTGAGTAATTTTGTTGATGGCAGCGCTTCTGTCCACGGGAGGTTCTTTGTGCACCGTTTGAAAATGAGCTAGAAACGCTCGCTCAATCTCAGCCTGATCCTCCACCTTCTCCCCTTCCTGAGTCCTGATAGCAGTGATTGAGTTGTGCATGCGCCTCTGAATAGTGGTCCTGTGAAATAATTTAGTGTTTCTTTCACCTTCTTTCAGCCATCTAACCCTGGATTTTTGTCGCCAGAGTATTTCCTCTTGCTTTGATCTTTCCTCCAATTGGGCTTTGAGCTGTTGCTCCCGCTCCATTAGCTCATCCGTGTAGCCATGCTTGATGATCTGTTGCTGGAGGGCTCCCATTTCCCTGTTGAGATCCTGTTGAGCTTGGAAAATGTTGCCAAAGGTGTAGTGGTTCCATTGCTTGATGAGCTGTTTGAGACATTTGAGCTTACTCTGGAACTGGTACATTTTGGATCCCTCAGGCAGTGTTATGTTTTTCCACCAAGAATTGATGAGATCCTTGAAGGCGGGATGGGTGAGCCAACAAGCCTCAAATCGAAAGGGTCGTTTTCTGGAATCGCCTAATCGCAGCCACTGTAAGGAAATAGGCCAGTGGTCCGATCCTGAATGAGGCAGGATTGAGGCGGCTATATCACCCCCTTAGTGCACAGCATTGTCAGAAATTAGAAATCGATCCAGCTTGGATGAAATAAGGTGGCGTCCCGTTCTGCGATTGCTCCAGGTGTGAATACCATTGCTGAACTGTAGGTCTATTAGCAAGTTGTGTTGAATGAAATCCTTGAAGTACTCGCTTTCTGGCTCAAGCTTAGCCCGGCCTCCCTTCTTTTCCCCCAGGCTGGTGATCATGTTGAAGTCACCTCCTAGAATCTAGAGAGGATAAGACCGGGCACTGTTTAACACTTCCAAAGTATCCAGGAGTGCCATTTTCCTGCCCGCTTCCTGGGGGAAGTAGACATTCGAGAGAAGTCCATGGACATTGGTACCGATGATGTGGAAAGTGGCTTGAATGAGGTGATGAGAGGCGTGGAAATCCGAGAGCGTGATGGCTTGGGTATTCCAGGCAATGGCGAGCCCTCCCGAAGCTCCCGAGGCATCAACTGCCACAGATTGACAATTCAGCCAAGCGCTAGTGAGGATTTTGCCAAGTGTGCTACTATTACATTTGGTTTCCTATATGAAAAGGATTTGTGGTTTCTCCAACTTTATCAAGTTTTTGATCATTCTTGATTTCCTTGGACTATTCAGTCCTTTAACATTCCATGAGCTTAGCTTCATAGTTCACTTTGGGGGAGGAGTTTGTAGTACTTCGTCAATTTTGCATATCTTCCCGATTCAACTAGGAGCTTTCCCACTGTGATTGTTCGCTCCAGATCAGTTTTCCGGCCTCGTTTCTTGGAGTCCTTGACTGATTGTTGACCATCCCATTTGCTTCCTGGCTGGATTCCTAACTCTTTTTGTCGAAAAGCTCTGGAGATGATGACTTCCAGCCTGTCTAACTGTTGGTCTGGTATCTTATCAAATTCTTTTCTTTTGCAGGCCAGTTCAAGTTCCAGGATATCCAGCCCCGTGAGGTCGATGCTCTCGGGTTCGACTTCCATATTTTGCGCTTGACTACTGCCATCCAGGTCCTGAGTTGGAATGCAGTCCACATCCATTCCATTTGGCTTCCATTATGGATCTGTGGGTATGTCTTCCGATGTAAAACCTTGTTCCTTTGAAGCCTCGGGAGTGAGATTGGAGTTGGGCGGAGGAGGATTCGGGACATTGTGGGCTTGGAGGGGGGCTTTTTGAGCTTCAGGGTGAAGGTTTTCTGTGACGGAGGTAAGAGCTTCAAAGCTATTACTGGTGGAGGGCATGGAGGCGGTCTGAGCCACGGATTTTTTCCCTGAGGCATGCTTCTTCTGGGATCTTCGACGGTTGGTGACTTTTGTGAACCCATCCGTGTCAGAAGCAGTAGGGGGATTGGGGGCTTGAGACTTGGCGTTGAGAGGGCAATCCCTGAAAAGGTGTCCATGGACATGGCATTTACGACAGCGGAAGGGGACATGCTCAAAATCCAGGGGTTGAATCCACTCAAAGTCATCGTGAAAGAGACTTACCGAATCAGGGAGAGGTTGGTCCAGGCGCATGAAGACACATATTCGAGCATAAGATGTGTAGCGGCTTAACTTTGTCTCCTCTGCGATTTTGATAAACTCTCCCAAACCCTTGGCAACTTCTGTGAGAGATTCCTCGTCCCAATATTCCAGGGGGAGCGAGTAGAGTCTAATCCAAACAGGGGCCCAGCTAAAATCCTCCTTATCCGGGTTAAATCTCTCGACCCAGTCTCTCAGGTAGAGGCCTGCTGAATTGAAAAAATAGGGTCCTCCATCCAGGACTTTGTTTCTGTCCTCTATGCAGATGAAGATAGCAGTGAAGAAGCCTTTTGGGCCAAGTTGGAGGACGACCTGCCCTTTTGGTTTCCACTTGGCTGCAATCCAACCGTGCAAAGCTTTTTCCGTGGGCCAGAATCCTATAAATTTTCCGATTAAAGCGTGGTCCTTCATGTACTGTATCTTACCATTGATTCTGTGGCTGGGAAGCTCGATTTTGGGCCGTTCTGCAGCAATCAGTTTTCATGTGGCTGATTTCGCTTGGGGTATTTCCTTTTTTTCCGAAGCTTCTTCCTATACCTCTTTCTGCATGTCAGGGGCACCAGCTTTTTCTTCAGAACGGCCTTTATCTTCTGATTCCAGATTGATGGTGATAGGGGTCGAATGGATTATATTGTCCCCATGTTCCTGTTTGTCGTTTTGTGAGGGGGAAGCGCCTGCACTTCCCCCCGTCAGGCCTGCCATGGCAGGCGGACAACTTCCGTCCTCAACAAAGCAGCAGGGGCGGACTGGGGAGGCGCTTGGGAGAGATTCAGGTGTCGGCGCTGAGGCAGGAGCTGCGCATAAACCCTAGAGCTGAACCATTAGGTCAGAGCTGGGTCAACCTCGTCTCCTGACTAATCTTCTTTTCAACAGGCTTCAAAATCTGAAATTTTTCTGTAGATAGGACAACATTATCCATGTGTAAAATAATTGAACCGACACCAGTTTCTCTAGCATAAATTGGATGATTAGTGGGGTCTTTGTTGTCACTAGTGATATATGCCAGTTTAGCTTCTCTATAAATTCTTCTTTGTTCTCCTCCAAAAACAGGGACAGTAGTATAAGTGAAATCCATTTGCAAAGTTCCTCCCAACCTTCTAATCCATGACCTACAAAGTAACATGCCAGACCTAGGAGGAATGGCAGCTACAAAAATATTCATCACCATCCCTCTCATGGGTAACTGAAAAAGGCTTACTGCAAGGTCTTTGATGACACCGAGGCATTGAAATTTCTGGGAATCAAAGGAATAGAGATCTTGGTATTATCTAGTTACTTCAATACCTAGTTCATCCATGACTACCTTGGGCATTAAATTATATGAGGCTCCAGATTCCATAAGGAAATTATGCAAGATATTATCATGAATATTCAGAGATAGATAGAAAGGAGGGGTGGAGTCATTTATGTCTTCTACCAATAGACCTAAAATTACAGTGAGCTTGTCATATTGAAGGTTGACAAAATTAGAAGCTACTTTGGTAGGTGTGGGTTGAAGAGATTTCATTAAGGTGTTTTTGAAATCATCATTTTTCATGATCTCTACAAAATGAAAAAGAATATTTATCTTTTGTATTTCATTCTCAAAATTGAAAACAGGGGGAAATTCGTGAGAAAATTTTACCTCAAGCGAAGGAGTATTAAATGCTATCAAAATTTTTGGTAATTTATGTTCAACAACTTGCTTTTCTATTGGAATTTTAACTGTATCCTTATTATTCTTGGGCTGTGCAACAGGCTCTAGATTATCATCAATATTTTCTGATCTAAGATTATATCTTCTTTGATGATCAGCTACAATCATGGAATGATCATGAACCACTTCATTATTTTGAGTATATGACATGAAATCATCATACTCTGCTTGTGTAATATGAATCAACCCTTCTTTGTCTCTCAGACAACTGATATCAGCAAATTTCTCCAACCTTTAAGCTTCCTCTTCATCTTCAAATATAGCATTCTACAAAGGAGGTTGAACTTTTTGATCATCAACATATCTCCTTTCTCGCTGCAAAATTTGAGGAACATTTGGTCTTCTAAATTTCTACCTATTAGGTTGATCAAATGAAACATTTCTAGTAGTAGCTAGTCTTTCTTCCATCTTGAGCTTGGAAATATTAGTAGTCAATGACTTTACCATATTATTCAACTCATCTAACTTAGGATCTATGTATGAAGTTCCTAAAGTTGAAACTTGAGCTTTTTGCTTTATTTTTTCTTTTTCAATCCCTTCTCTAAGTTTATAAGTTACTAACACATTATATTCTACCTCCAGTGCATTGTACTACAGTTGTGTTAGTGTTTTAGATCTTATTTCTATTAATAACAAACAAAAATCAGGATCAAAGGCACTAGCATAATTGATTTTGGCTGAAGCTTTAGTAGGCTTGATTTCAGTAGGTATTTTTCTATACATCCTATTGAATCTCTTAGAAAAATCAGAAACTGATTCTCCTTATTTTCTTTTTATTCCACTGAATTCAAGGATATAATACATAAAATATTTCTTATCACCCCATTTCCTTAAAAATGTATCATCTAGGGTTTCAATTCCAATGATGCTACAAGCTACCAAGGATCTGAACCATTTCCTAACATCACCCTCAAGACTTTGAATAAAAAATCTCATCTAGACATCTTCACGCTCAATATTCAGATTGTCAGCATAGGCATAAAAATCATCAAGGTGTTCTTCAGCTTTTACCTCTCCCTCACCACTAGACTTAGGCATGTACTTGAGATAATATCCTGTAGGTAATGCATTCATAGGCTCAGGTAGAACCAAAGGGGCATACCTTGCAGCAAAAATTGCATCCATTCAGTTAGGGGGTGGGTTTGGAACTGCCATGGTGTGAGTTGTTGGGATTTTTGGAATAAAAATTGGTGGATTATGAACAACATATGATGAAGCACCAACTTGTGATGTGGAGACTGTTTTTTGGTTGGGAAACAAGGGAGGTGCAAGATTTTCTACAAAATCATGGGATAAAGTTTACAAGACTTCTTTAGGGACGTCCTTTGAGAAAACAGTAGTAGAGGCAACAAAAATTTGTTTACTCTTTTTCTTGATTAACTTTTTAGGGTAAAAAACTAGGATTCTCAAAGGGGAATATGGGTTAGCTCTGATTCTAGTCCTTCTAGGAGCCAAAACTTCAACAATGGAGTCGCCAGGTGTAAAGCAGTCTAAAAATATAACTGGAACTGTACACCTCAAAACCAGACTTATAAATTTTTCATTCACCCAGGGATAAACTTCAATTCGCCTCCCCGGCAACGACACCAAATATGTTAGTGCAAAGAGTCACTCCTTGACTGCATAAGGAGTAAGCCTTACACATCATAGAATATTTAAAATTTTAAAACAATTGTCTGAGTGGTGGGATGGATTCTCAAAGTTTTTGAAATGATTTTTTATATTCTTTAAGACTTTCATGCATTTGGAAAGTTGTGGCAAGTATAAATTGTGTGGTAAAATTGGTAGTATAGGGAGAAAAGTGTACAAATGGAGAATATGGATAACTGGTACCTATTCTAGGAAATATTCCTATCCTAAATTAGTCACACAGCTATGATGATGGCTCTTTACAAAAACTTTTTTTATGAAAAGTAAACAACATTAAAAAAATAAATTGCATGTATAAAGTATTCCACAAGCAGATAATTTACTATTAAATCCTTTAACAATTTCTCATTCACACCTTACTAGTTGCTGCAATTCATATTTAGAAGAAATTAAAAAAGAAAAGAGACACACCACACATTAGATGTTCCTTGAGTCACAAAATACTACAACATGAAGCAAAAATGATTTTTTATTATATTCAGTCTTCAGGTATACCAACATCCAACCTGGAAATGGTATTTACAAGTGGTATATATAGCAAGAGAGGCACCAAATCCATCTCTTATAAAAATAAGGAAACATTAATTCTAACATTACATTGGTGTAAAAATACATTACAATATGATCCTATCAAAATCTAATAGAAAGGACAAATGGAGAAGAAATAAGAGAAGAAATATGGGCTGAAATATTGAGTGTGCTATCATGTTGCCCCTTTTTCTTTTGATTTATATCCTTGTGTCTTGGATCTTTAATAACCATGTAGCTCCATTTAATAAGACCTCCAACAACCTCATAACCACATTTCACCATCACTTGTATTATCGAATTGGTTATCGCTTCTTATCCATCCTTAACTGGCTCAGAAAAAATTGTTGAGATGTGTCAAAATTCAGTTAACACAGGTGCTACCGAAAATTCTGGTAAAAACCTACAACTGTGAAAAATATGGAATGCTAGAGGAATTTCTAGTAGTGCCTTGTTTATTTTTCAAAAATACACAGAAAATGTTGAAAATATTGTGCAGAATTATATTCCTTGACCCCTTAAGTTGTTGTTCAAAACTGTAACTGATAAGAAAAAAGGTACTTTTATTAAAAAACATTTTTTCCCTCCATATTTGTGTGTTGCAGCTTCAACAAGCATACCTAAGTCTATTTTTCTATAAAAAACTGATCTGGATCTGGTTTGTCTTGAGGCTTCTTCTTTAAAAATGGATTTCTCCTCCTTAGAGCCCTTTTTGTTTTTCTTCTCTTTGAGGGCTCTGAGTGCTTCTTTGAAGGGGTTTTGTTCTTGTTTTTCTTCATGGATTGCTCTGCCTTTGACCCTTCATATTTACCTTCAATATCGATGACCTCTGTCATTAGGCTTGGATTCTGTAGAGCCTTGGAATTAAGCATAAAATTGTTGCTATCTCTGGTATGCCTCTTTCTGGTACGAACAATAGGTTTATCTTCCTATTTCCTCTTCTTACTTCTGATTTCATATCCAACATCCTTGAGGAGTTCTTCATCTGATTGTGTAGACTGATACTCTTTCTGCATTTTCTGTTGAATATGTGCTTCCATATTTTCTGGTAGCACCTATGCTTTTTATTTATCTACAGTTGTAGACCTTCCTCTTTGGGTTCTGGTGTAGACATTAGGAAAAGGAGGAACATGGAGCACTATTTTCATAGATTTGGGTTTTCTTGCTAAGGAACTCTCTCCCTTTTCCAACTTTCTTTCAGCTTTAACTGCAGAAAATTTTTATTTCATACCCTTGGCCTTCTTATAGATATTTTATTTTTTGTCCTTTCTATTTGTTCTTCTTTTTGAAAGTTGAGGTGTGGTTGTCAAATTGGAGGTGTAGGTGCAGGTTGGCTTGCCCTGTAAAATAAAAAGTGGTCCCAAGTTTTATTTCTCTTCCCCAACTCTTCTTCAACTAGAACCTTGATTACGAATTGATGGTACAAGCTATACTCTAAAACAACAGTATGAGTTTAACCCTTGCTGACATCTTTTTCAGTATTTTTAACAATATATATGGCATATTTAATGTCTCCATTCTTGCAACATGAAAAAGAAACCTCATGTGATAAAGGAACACAACTGAATACCTCATTTCACAAGTGAGGTATATCTTGATAAGCTTAATAGCTTCTACCCATTCATTCTTAAGATAGCTACTTGTAATTCCCTTTTCCCATTTTGTATCTCTATGTTCATCCTTGAGGAAACTATTGAGGTCTCCTCATATGATAACATGCCCTTTAAACCACCTCTCTCCTTCCTGTTGAAGGTTAAAGGCTTCAACAATGGAGTCTTCAGAAACCTACAAGGTAAGGCCATAAACTGTGGCTTCTTGTCCATTAAAATAGTTATAAAATTCTTGAGCTACTCTTGAGTGAGATCTCCCTAACCTGGTGCATAGAGAATACCACCCTGACTGAATAAAAAAACTTCTTACCCTCAAATTTTCATCCACTAGGTCTGCACCATGTGGCTCAATTCGATTTATTTTTCCATGTGTTTTAGGCATCTTCAAAAAATAAATGACCATGTCTCTTGAAAGTGATAGGTGGCAGATTTGGAGGAGTTTTACTTTACAAGTGTTGCTTGTATTCTCCTTTGAAATCCTGTCTGAAATCCAGACTCCTCCTCAAACTATGACTGTAAACAATTCGATCTCAAATAGCTAAAAATTAAAATGACAATGCTCATGATCTTTTGGTGGTTTTTAAACCAAAATATGGTTCATCACCCAATGCAAATCGACCTTCATAATTGAAAATATCCCTCACCGTGATGTGCACCATGTGATAATCAATCATTACTGTAATATCCCAAAATTGGGAGAGCAACAATACAAGACATAAAAATGGAATTATGAAGAAATATCAATAGATAAATACATGAGATAACCATAGATACATTTCATTATGTTTATTAGCATAAAATAAGTACAATATATTGAGAAAAAGATCACTCAAGATTGGGGAAACAAGCCTCCCATGAAACAATACATCAAAATGTAAAATAATGCTAATACATGAAATGTCGGAATGTTATAACTACATTGTCTATGAGAGGGTAGCAGCTAAAAAATATAAATATATATTGATGTTGATACAATTCTCCAAAAGTGTAGGGAATAAATATCTATGCTCCAAAACTAATTTCCAAGGTAACCCAGAAAAGGTTTCCGGAAATACACATTATACAAAAATAACAAATGTGGCCCCTAGGGCTGAATAACTACTGCAACTGAATCATTGATAGGAGGTGGATGATATGATATATGAGATGGCTGATCCTCCTCCAGTATATCTCCTAAATTAAGGGCTGATTCCCACACAGGAAACCCAACTCCTCCAACTAAGGCAATAAACCCATTGTTGCCGCTGCTCTCTAAAATAACGCAGTCCTTGAGGAAAACTACACTGTAGCTAATGGTAGCAACTTTTCCTCCTAAAAAATATGGAAGTAATGCACCAAGGACTTCCTCACAAGCCTCCCGGATGAAAGGATGATCCCTCCAATGGAAAACTAGCTCAGAAATTGGAGATCTCTCTCCTCCACTGCTGCAACCCTGCAACACAACACAGATCTGGAATAGACTGTGTTGTATATGATACTGAAGCTTGATGAAATGCCAGATAGTGGTAATTCAGCTCAAGATAACCTTTCCTAAGTATGCACTCTAAGTTCCCCGAGGATGAGGGTGGGATTCCCGCTCGAGAACACCCTTGTGCTATACAACACAACAAATCCTGCTAAACAGTAAAAGCATGCATAGATATGTTGCATGACAAATCCAGATCTAAAAAGATCCAAAATCAATAATAAAAATCCATCTCTTCTAATGTTGTCATCCTCTTCCTTTTATTATTGGTGAGCATCCTCACTCTGGACCCCACTCATTAAAGGAGTTACTCCCATGCATACACTCCTCCTAATTGACTGTGCTATCATCCATTAATCCTCTGTGATCTCCATAACAGTGCTATTGATCTAGTCAACATTGACCTACTCCACATGCTCTAGCCCCTATTCACACCTTAGGGTATTTTATTAAGCTAAAATGATGATCCACTTTCACATGAGAAGTATTTTTATTCTTCATAAAGAGATTTATGGGTCTCCCTACCCACTTATTCACCTATATAAGTGACAAAAAAAAAATTTAATATTCCAATTAACTATAGGCTAATTTTGGAATATTACAATCCTCCCCTCCAAAATGTTGCTTGTCCTCAATCAACTGCAAGGATACTTCAAAACGTCCAATAGATATGTCTCCTCCCAAGTATACAAGTTAGCCTTTGGTAGATAACCCAAATATATTTCATCATGAAGAAGTGGGAGATATATGGAAAGAGTTATATGTTGTCCATTAGCCTCCTCAAGGCATGAGAGGGTAAATGTTGGGTTATTCAATCCCAATGACAAACTCCAATCTCCATGCTATCATCCAAACAAAGTGAGCCATCCTTGGTAGATCATAGAAAAATTCATCAATACCCTACTTCTGCAATGTATAGGGGTTGCATGGCTGAAAATGAGAGATATTATTGTTCAACCCACGTTGTATCTCTCTTCATTTATGATATATATGGAACTACTAATCTTGGGTTGCAATAATGTGGTCATTAAGAAGCCAAAATGAACTTGGACTCTCATAATCCCACACTTTGATTCCAAGAAAAGCTCTTGCCCAATCCATCCTACATATAGTGAATAGAGTGTCATCACCATATGGGATCCAAAAGGAAAATGGACTATGTGTCATATATCATGTTGGATGGTGATAATAGTCCCTCAAGTGAGACTGGCATTATTCTGCCTCTAGCTGTCTCAACACATCATATGATAAGTGGCCATCCAACCACTTGCTTGCTGCCATAATCTTCTCAAAATCTTGAAAATAGTGAAGGACATTAGGTGTTGACTGAATATGAGCCAATCAAAACATGTCTTGCCCAAAGTCCCCTACAAAGTGGTAATCCCCATCACTGAATGTAGTCCCAAAAGGACCATGAAATCCAAAAAGAGGCTTGCTCTCTTGTGGAGCAATGTGTTGCAAATGTATGGTAAAATAATGTACATACATTGTTAGTTGATAAATAAGCATCAAAACACAATCTTTACCATATATTGTAGACAAGTTGGTGAAGAGGTCCATGGATGAGCTCTCCCTTCTCTCCATCAAAAGGGGAAGTGGCTGTAACAACCTTGCAAGGTGGTTGTTCTTCTCCTCACACATCAAACAAGCTAAATGTATTTTGATATGTTGGTGCACATCTTCTTTGCGATCCTCCCAATAGAAACCCGCCATGATGGTATGATCAGACTCAATGAAGTCTACATGTCCTGAAAAGAGTACCTCATATTCTACATGAAGAATATTCTCCTTGAGTTTGGAGTCTCTAGTGAAGTAGATATGATCATGGAAATAAATGACTCCATCAACCACTCTATATCTCCCATCTATAACTTTTCCATCAAGAACCTTAAATGTGAAGATGTTCTTGGAATATTCCACCAATAGTTGGGACTCCCAATATGGATCTAGGCTTCCCAACAATAATATTGTTGTTAAATTATGAAATGAAGCACCTGTCATATCATAGCTCTCCTCTTTGACATGCTCAATGCCAAAGCCACATTTTGGAGTATTGTTACCCCACTTTTGTTGCCTCCCTTGCAGCTGATCTTTCTCAAGACAAGATTGAAGTACATGGAGGTCAACCTCCTCTTGGAAGGTACTATCCATCTAAAACTTCCAAAGGTTTTCCAATGCATGAAAGAGTGTTAATAACCTCTTGTCTTATTCAGAAATCTTCCTCATGTGTGGAAGTATAATTTGCTGCTCCAAAGCTATGGAGTAGCCCTTTGAAACCATGCTCATGTCGTCATAGATTCATGAACCATCATTTGTCAGCACAAATAGCTGAGTGGGAGATGGCAATGTCAATATCATAAAATTGCTCCTCCCTCCTTGGGACCCATCATAGGCTCTCTGCACTATGCTAGCTCCTCCCAAGGCTCCTTCCTTAGCCAAATATACCAATGATGCACCATGTTGAGAGAACTCTTTGATCATCTTCCAATCAATGGGTCTCCCTGGTGGAATGCCTCCATGTAATGAAACATCAAGGCCTATAACAAGTTGTATATGTGAGTGGACTAATTTTTCCCTGTCCTCACTACGCAAATCATCCTCCTTCTTCTGTGCATAAATATCCTGAAAAGGATGGGTGTGTATGTTCCAAATCACTTGATGATGGTCCTCCTTCTCATATTCTCCTACCTTCTGCAAGATCTCACAATTTAATGTGTTCTTCTCCCATGTAATCAACCCATGCACACCCAATTTCATATTGGTGTCAAGATTATTAATCACAAAGAAGTGATCTATCATGGTGTATGTCCCCCAAACTGTGGTCAATGTTGGAACAAACTTCCTCCATTTTTTTGTATTATTTCCTATCAACATAGACTCATTATGCTCATGATCTTCATATGTAATATCCTTTGGAACTTCTCGCAAAGATGCAAGAGCTCCTCTAGTTGAAGCAATTGCTTCATCTCCATCTCCAAATTTTGGTAGATATCCTCCTGCTTCTACAGCACTGGAGGCTCTTTCCAGCTTTTCTTCTTCCTTCTCCTCCTCATTGGAGAATACCTCATCATTAAGAGATCCTTTGTCTTTATCCCCTCTTGAAGGAGGAATCCTCATGTCTTCTTCTTGAGAAGAAAGTTCTTGTTGAAGTGGGGCTTTTTCCATTGGCAAAGAATGTTGTAGATATTTAACCCCCTCAACAATTTTCTAAAATGGAGTTGGCTTCATGGATCCTTCCAACTCATGCAAAGGTTCTGATTTCTTAGGTTTGGCTAGCTCCCCCAAAGAAGTTTCATAATTTCTTTCGTCAAATATTTTCACTAATCCCCTAGTGAACTTTGCATAAGTAGATATATTTGCATTATTCAATGAAGAAGATTCATAAAACCACTAGGCATAAGCCTTACCTTCAATATGCAGCGCTTCTACTCTAATGACTTCATCTTCTAAGACTTGATGTAGCTGGAAATATGTGTCTAGCTTCTCTACCCAAGTCTTAGTTGTACTCTTGGGTGACCCATCAAAAGTAGGTAGAAAGAATCTACCTAAAGTGTGATGCATGCACCCTATTCTTCTATTGTGGTTACTGGGTCTTCTATCTTCTTTGATTTGAAAAAAACCTTGTAAGTTTAGATGTTCCTTTAATCTTCTAGATTGATATTCATATTCTTGGAGATAGTCACCAAGAGTCTCCTCCTTTGGTGTGTCTCCTTCCTCTTCTTCTCTTTCCAAGAATGTAGGCATGGTACCACATTATAGATCTGGTGGTGTAGTTGAATGCTCACACCCATAATTTGAAAATCTGGGGCTTCCTTCATGTACAAGCCCTCTTGGAGAATCTCTACATCTCTCCATTCTCGTCTCTTTGATGTCTCTGTTAATGCCCTACATAGTTTGAAGAAGAAGTTTTGAGAACTCCTTCGCTCCTGATAATGGAGTTTTTCCTTCATCTCTTCTGCAAACCTTCTCCTTTCTATGAGAAGCCTCCTTAGATGACATAATGGTTGAAGTGCAGAGGCTGAGCCAAGATTATGCTCTGAAACCACTGTAATATCCCAAAATCGGGAGAGAAACAATACAAGACATAAAAATGGAATTATGTAGAAATATCAATAGATCAATACATGAGACAAACATAGAGACATTCCATTATGTTCATTAGCAGAAAATGAGTACAATATCTTGAGAAAAATATCACTAAAGATTGGGGAAACATGCCTCCCATGAACTAATACATCAAATTGTAAAATACTGCTAATACATGAAATGTTGGAATGTTATAACTGCGTTGTCTATGAGAGAGTAGTAGCTAAAAAATAGAAATATATATTGCTGCTGATACAATTCTCCAAAATTGTAGGGAATAGAGTTCTATGCTCCAAAACTTATTTCCAAGATCACCTGGAAAAGGTTTCTGAAAATACACCCTATACAAAAATAGTAAATATGGCCCCTAGGGCTAAATAACTACTGCAACTGAATCACTGCTAGGAAGTAGCTGATATGATATATGATATGGATGATCCTCCTACAATAGCTCTCCTAAATTAAGGGTTGATACCCACACAGGAAACCCAGCTCCTCCAATTAGGGAAATAAACCCATTGTTGCAGTTGCTCTCTAAAATAATGCAATCCTTGAGGGAAACTACGTTGTCGCTGATGGTAGCTACTTGGCCTCCTATAAAATATGGAAATAATGCACCAAGCACTTCCTCACAAGCCTCCCGGATGAAAGGATGATCCCTCCAATGGAAAAATAGCTCAGAAATTGGAGATCTCTCTCCTCCACTACTACAACCCCGCAACACAAGTTACAACACAGATCTGGAATAGATTGCGTTGTATAGGAGACTGAAGCTTGGCCAAATTATATATAGTGGTAATTAATCTCAAGATAACCTCTCCCGAGTAAGCACTCTAAGTCCCCTGAGGATGAGGGTGGGATTCCTTCTCGAGAACACCCTTGTGCTAAACAACACAAAAAACCTAGTTAAACAACAAAAGGATGCATAGATATGTCAGATGACAAATCCAGATCTAAAAAGATCAAAAATCAATAATAAAAATACATATCTTCTAATGCTGCCATCCTCTTCCTTTTATTCTTGGTGATCATCATCACCCTAGAACCCACTCTTTAAATGAGTTACTCCCATGCATACACTCCTCATAATTGACTGCATTGTCCTCCATTAATCCTCCATGATATCCATAACAACATTGTTGATTTGGTCAACATTGACCTAGTCCACATGCTCTAGCCCCTGTTCACACCCTAGGGTGATTTATTAAGCTGAAATGATGATCCAATTTCACATGAGAAGTGGTTTTATTCTTCATAAAGAGATTTATGGGTCTCCCTACCCACTTATTCACCTATCTAAGTGACAAAACAAAACTCTAATATTCCAATTAGTTGTAGGCTAATTTTGGAATATTACAATTACCTTCAGTTGGATGCGTATTTTCATATGGAGAACTCCAGCTGGCTTGAGAAAAGTGGATCTATAACTAACAGTCACCTCTGTTGTCTTATTGTTAATTGGCTGAAATTTCTAGTAGCACTGTTGTGCAACCAGCCAAACAGTTATGGCATTAAGATTAATAACCACGATCTCCTCCATTTAGAAAAACACATTTTTGGCATACGTCTAACTAACTTGGGGTTGACAGGCGGATAGGATTAACAGTGTATTGCATTACTACGGTTGACACATAGGTATAACGTATATTATGACTTAACTTGAGCTAGAATGACTGCATACGACACCTATTAAAAGATATGAAAAGATTTAAAAAATATTCGAGAAAAATTTACACTACAACACGTGGCTTGGTAAAAGTGGATATGCTTTTTATTTTTTAAAAAAAATAGAGTATGTTTCTGGAAATTCCAGCAACATCAAAATAAAAATAAAAAGACAGAAACATGTTAATAATAGACAGTTCGAAAAGACTATAACTGGCACTTCCAAAATTTCCTGTAGCGACCAATTTTTTTTTTTTTTTTTTGAAATTTTTGAAGTTTAATCGTAAAAATAAAACTATGAAATGGACTCATGACTTAGCGAATAACTGTGCTAACAGTCCCTATTGCAATGAGTTCCTCAATGATATGAGGAAACTTCTGTTGAACTTGGTCCCTAGTGAACCATTTTCCTTGGTGCAAGAGTTGGAAAGCTTTTACCACCTAATACAATCGGATATTTTGCTAGCGAGTGTTCTTGATTTGCATGTTCATGATATGATCTGTGGTGGAATGTTCCATGCAGTATCGGTTTAACTCTGTTGGTGTGAGTTGTTCTATAATGTCGAAAGTGTCTAGTAAAGGTGGGAAGTAGAGTTGAAGGCGGTCCACATTGAAAAATGGGTGCAGAACAAGGAATGGTGGAATAGTAAGCTTGAAGGAATTGGTCCCTACAACCTTGGTGATGGTGTACGACCCATATCGGAGCGGGTGAAGCTTGCGGTGGGGTCCAATGAGGCGCTTCTTCTACAAATGTAGCCACATTTTTTCGCCCACCTGAAGTTGTGTGGCAGCTGATGTTGATCATTTCGTTGCATTGGCTCTATCCAATATGTCGTAAAGCTATTGGTGGATGTGTTACATATTATCAATGAAGTTGTTTTCATTGTCAGCTTCAGACTAGACATGAGCCGAATCGGCCTGAGTAGCTGAAAATGGCATGGCTACATCAATGGGACATAGTGGCTGGAATCCCAAGCCCACCTGAAAGGGGCTATGACCGGTTGAGTTATGGAGAGCCCGATTATAACCGTGTTGTACATAGGGAAGGCTCTCATCCCATGTGCGGGGATGATTTTAATTGTACATGCACAGAATGTGTATGATCAACTTGTTGACTACCTTTTTCTATCCATCAATTTGGGGATGGAAAGATATGGAATTGGTGAGCTTGGTGTCCAAAATTGACTAGAGGTTGGACCAAAATGTGCTCAGGAACCTGCTATCCCAATATGAGATGATAGACTGTGGGATCACAAAGTGCACCCACACTCATTCAAATAAGAGTTTAGTAGTGGATTCTGTTGTGATATTGTTCTTTCAGGCCACCATAATGGCCATCTTATAGAATCTATCGATGAACATGAAAACACACTTGTTTCCATGCTTAGTAGAAGGAAGGGCCAAAATGTAATCCATGGAGATGGATTCTCAAGGTCGACAAGGGGTAGGTAGCAGAGTATATAGGCCTTTCTTCTTGATGGTTAATTTTTCAATAACGCAAGCAGTGTAGAATCTTATGTACTTCCCAACATCTTGTCGAAGGTTTGGCCAAAAGAAATACTTTTGCAATACTGCCACTATTTTCTCAACCCCGAAATTCCCAGTGACCCTACTGTAGTGTGCTTCCCAAATCATCTTGGCATGTTCGCTTGAAGGAACACAAAGGTGTCCCAAGTGACATAGCAGTGCATCCCGGAGGTGAAAATTTGGAACTTTTGTACCCTCCAAGGGTGTCTTGTATGTGTGGCTGAATTTCGAATCTCTCTTGTAGAGAAGCGGCCAATTAGAAGTCTTATTCCCACAAGAGTTGAGAACGGTGTTTAGTGCCACAATTGGTGGTTGGCTGAGGTAGTATACAACATTATTGGTGTTTCCCTTCTTGTACTTGATGTTCAAATGAAACTGTTGCAGATATGTGGAACACTTCTAATGGTGATCATTCTCATTTTTCCCTTGTGTTTGTATGAAATGTAGGGGTCGGTGGTCTATGTGTATGACTATTTCCTTCCCCAAAATGTAATTCTTCCATTGTCGGAAATCCTACACAATGGAATACATTTCTTTTTTATAAGTGGGATACTTGCGGACTATGTCGAACAGTGTCTCATTGTGATATGCCACTGGGTGCCCCTGTTGCATAAGAATTTCCCCAATTGGTATAGTCAGAGGCATCTGTCTTGATCTAAAATGATTTTTGCAAGTTTGGTAATGTGAGCACTGGGGAAGAGTGGAGAAAATGTTTCAATTCTATGAATGCCTTCTGTTGAGACTCTGACCAAAATATTTTTTCATTCGCTCCTCCCTTGGTGACTGGACTCAAGGGCCAAGTGATATGAGAGAATCCCAACATGAACCTAAGGTAGAAATTAGCAAGACCCAGAAAGTTGCAAAGCTCTGTTAGAGTGGTTGGGGATGGCCAATATCGAATGACTTGGATCTTCATTGGATCCACATGCACCCCCCACTCACCAATAATATATCCTAGATATTGAACCTCAGTCATGCCAAAAGTGCACTTCTCCAAATTGACATCCAACTTGTGTTGTCGTAGTGTTTGGAGGACATGTCGAATGTGGTAGAGGTGCTCTTCCCAAGTCTAGCTTAATATTAGGATATCATCTAAGTACACTACTACAAATGAGTTGGTGAATGGCCTCAAGACATCATCCATAAACCTCATGAAGGTTGTAGGAAAATTCATCAACATGAAAGGCATGACCAACAATTATAAAAGGCCCTCCTTGGCTTTGAAGGCAGTTTTCCACACATCATAGGTTTCGATTGGAACCTGGTGATACCCGGACTTCAAGTTGATCTTGTTGAAATATTTCACCCCTTTGAGTTGATCTAGAAGGTCATCAATCCATGGGATCAGGTACCTATTCTAGACAGTGATCTTGTTCAACGCCTGATAGTCAATATAGAGTCTCCAATTCCCATCCTTCTTCTGCACCAACACGATCGGGCTCTCACAGGGTGATGAAATCAGCTGGATGTGGACTTTCTGTAGAAAATCCTAAATCTAGCTCTTGATTTCATTGGTCTCCATAACAGAGCGCTGATAGATCGATCGATTGGGTAATAGTGCACCTCGGGTCAAATAGATGTGGTGCTTGACCTGACAATGAAAAGGCCCCTGTGTGGGTGAGGTGAATATGTCCCCGTACTCCTCCACGACCTTGTTCATTTGCTATTGTCATGTATAGGAGCCCTGTTTGGAGGTTGTGGCCATAGTCTTCTTCTGGCCCTAAGGGTGGATCATTAGGAAAACAAATTTCTCAATTTTTGAAATAAGCTTACTGCGTTGTTTTGTAGTAACCAAAGAGATAGCGGCAGGCAGTGGTACCTCTAGTATCTTGTACAAATTATTTCCCGAAGTAAAAATAACAGTGCGAGGTTGGGACTCATACACAACATGTCGCTTCCACAACTATGGCTGGCCTAATAATACATCACAAACATCAAGAGGAGAAATGTCACATAATACCTCATTCGTTGTAATATTCCCAATTACCCATGAGCTAGTTGGAATATTCAATTTTGTTTTATTATGGTTCTCAAACTTCTGTGGTTGTCGTTGTAATAAATAATTTGTTGTCGACTCCTCTCATAATCATTAGCCTTCACTATTTATACCTTGACCTTTTGTGACCTTCTTTCATTCTTCATTCATTTCTCATCCTGAAGATGGATCCCCATTGGGATTCGAAACATCGATAATTCTTTTATGATACTGTGGATAATCCATATTCTGCAAATAATGACAGCCACAGAAGTTTGAGAACCATAATTATTTCCCTACACAGAGGGGAGTCTTGGGTAGATATTTGTTATTTGGAAAAGACTCGAATTAAGATTGAAAGAAGGGCTGCATACCTCCATTTTATCAAAGAATGTCGTGACTTAAACCTGAATAAATAATTTGTTGTCAGCTCCTCTCATCATCATTAGCCTTCATAATTTATACCTTGACCTCTTGCGACCTTCTTTCATTATTCATTCATTTCTCATCCTGAAGATGGATCCTCGTTGGGATTCGAAACATCGACAATTGTTTTATGATACTGTGGATAATCTGGGTTCTGCAAATAATGACAACCACAAAATTTTGAGAACTATAATTATTTCCCCACATAGAGGGGAGTCTTGGGTAGATGTTTGTTATCCGGAAAATATTTGAATTAAGAATGAAATAAGGGCTGCAGACCTCCATTTTCTCAAAGAATGTCATGACTTAAACTTGACTAAATAATTTGTTGTCGGCTCCTCTCATCATCATTAGCCTTCACTATTTATACCTTGACCTCTTGCGACCTTCTTTCATTCTTCATTCATTTCTTGTCCTTAGGATGGATCCTCGTTGGGATTTGAAACATCAAAAATTTGTTTTATTGCTTTTTTTAAAGAATAAGAGGACAAAGGGAGTCCATAATTCTCTTTAATAATAAATAAATCAAAGCCAAATGTGAAAGAGACACATCTTGGAAGCTTAATTAAAGCACCCTTGGTGTGAAAGGGGATGGATCACTTTGACTGGGTCAACCTTGACCAAATCAATAGTGCTTTCATGGAGGAGTGGTCCTCAATGAGGGACAACGCAGTTTTATATGGAGATGATTTGTGTGAATGTAGTGATATTTTTGGATGGGGCTTAGAGTTTGCAAGCTCATATTATATTTATGGAAGAGGATGGCAACCATATTGATTATGTTTTGGATTATTATTTTGTATTTGGTTTGTTTAGACTTCTTGCATTCTTTAGTTGTTTAGTTGAGTTTGCAATGTTGTTTAGCATAGGGTGTTCCCGTGCAGGAATCCCATCTCTTTCCTTGAGAGGCCTCTTGGAGGAGTATTGCACTACATTTCAACACTTAGGCTTAAGGCCAAGCTACAAATTTCTTCATCAACACAGTTTTTGCAGAATATTGTGCTATGTTGCAGGGTGCAGCAGTGGACAATTATATTGGGTATCTTTAGAGCTAGTTTTGTAGTGGAGGAAGGTTTCCATCCATTGGAAGGCCTGTAAAGAAGCCCCTTGGGATTTATTGACATATTTGGCATCAATCCAAGGTGAATTTATCCCCTACAACGTATTTTTCAGGCCATATTTGAGTTATTTTAGGGAGGAGTTGTAAGGGTGGTTGCAGTGGTTGTTTTGGGAGGTGATTTATTCAGTGGAGGAGCCATTCTTTCATCTGGAGGATCTATTGGATAAGATCTGTAGCTTTCTACATCAGCTTCAGTGATATATTCTCATTTCTATTGCTACAGCATCCCTTCAGCCCTAGGGCTACAACTTACATCGGCACATTGTGTGCATTTTCTAGAAATCCTCTTGGGTTGTCTTGGAAAGTTGATCTAGTGCCCAGATCTGTATGTCTAGAATCTATTGGGGCCTATATTAGTATTTTTATATCATTGTATCATATCCAACTATTTATTCTTAATATGACTGCGCTGTAGTTTCTCTTCGACATTTTATATTGTAACAACAACTCATATTTGGGAGTGATTGCTAATGGGAGGCTTTTTCCCTCATTGCATATCATTTATGCCTCACTATTTTGTATCAATTTGTTGTTCTTATAAAAAATATTATAAATCCATATTGGTATCCAACTTTGATGTGTTAAATTACACTGTTATTTCCATTTTTGTGTTCATATGTTGCTGCTTTCCCATTTGGGAATATTATAGTGGTATCAGAATATAATCTTGGCACAGTGTGTGCATCTTGAAAAGCCAATATGTCATCTGAATAAGGAGAGCCTCTTACTGATAGAGAGAGAAGGTATCAAAGAATAAGACATCAGAAATTTGATTATACAAATGACAAAGAAGACAAGTGTAAAACCCCTTTATTTGGAGGTGAAGATGAAGAGAAGTAGTTCCATAAGATCATTATTAGAGCCATGCAAGACATTGCTAGAGAGATCAAGGAGATGAGAATGGATAGATTAAAGGAATACCCTAAAGGATTTCATCATGGATAAGGCTCTGGAATTTCTCATCACTGGAATGATCAACTAGTGCATCAACCACAATTTTCCCAACGCTTTACTGTGTCTACATTCTTGGCTATGGGAAATGAAGAGTTTCAAGAGAAATAATCCCTTGAAGACTATTTTATGGAGTATGAATCTCAAACTCAGAGATTCAAGGACCACTTGAGTTTTCAGGATTTTTTTCAAATCAAGGACAATAGAGGACTAAGGCATCACTATAGAAGTGGTGGATTCATTCAGAATCATGATTGACACAACACTATGGGAAAAAATTTCTTAGCCAACTTTGATGGGTTATCCAAGTGTAGTGCCAAATCATGGGTAGAGAAACTTGACATCTAATTTCAGTTGAACAAGGTTCCAAAAATGGAGGCCATTAAGATTGTAGCGCTACACCTTGAGGTTGAACCACATGACTGGTGGTTCCATGGCTTGTCTACATTGGGTCATGCCAATGTAACTGCATATTCAGAGTTCACTAGAAGGCTGGCTGAAATATTTGATAGAAGAGATCCTGAAGCACCATTCATGGGGCTTGCAAAGCTAAAACAATCAGGTAATGCATAAACTTACATCTCTAAATTTTTAAGACTTTCTGTTATGGTTCCTGATTTATCTGTAGCAAGAAGGGTGTATATGTTCATTGATGGGTTAGATGAACCTCTTCATGGGTTGGTTAAGTCTACCAAGCCCACTACCCTACAAGATGCCATTGAAAGGGCTAGAGACCTTCAATATTCCTTGCCAAAAGCAAAGGATACATTTCAGCATAAGCCCTCTTTTCCATCAAAGGGAAAAGAAGAGAAGGCTATTCCTTCTAAGGAGAGTCAATATAAAAAACCTCTTGATGATGATGTCCAAAGATATTTGAGGAGGAGGAATCTTTGCTTCACATGCCAAGAAGCTTGGGAACCCAGAAATAGATGTGCAGCTATAAAATCACATTACATGGAGGTCTTCTAAGATGATGAGGAGGAAGAAGAAGATGAACAAGGAAGGGGTCACAATGCCGGGATAGCAGGAGATGATCCACCACCACATGGAGGTGGGGATGGAGCAATTTCTCCAATTAGAGGCACTCTTGCATCATTAAGAGTGACACCCAACTGTCATGAAACTTCCACACAAGAAATAGAGTTGAATTTTCACAGTGGAAGCAGGGATAAGATGATTCCATCTATTATGCACATGACGATGATCCATGAGACATCATTATCTTGTGGTAAACCACCTGGGAGACCACCTGATTCAGATTTGGTGAAAGATGTATTCCATATTGATGCTCCATTTATAGATCCAAGAAGGATGGGAGCATTAGAATACCAAGATACAACACTGAGAGTCTTGGTTAGGCTCAAGGAGGAGGGAGTTATCCTTCCACTATCACCATTACCCACTCTCTCATCTCATACTGCGCTGAGAGGAAATGCTACAAGATTGGAGGATGACACCATCATGGCGTAAGGAGACCATTCCTTGGCTATGAAGAATCATAAGATGATCTCCCTTGGAGAGAAATATTCCATACATGATAGAATATGGTGGCCACACATGCATACTTTGACTAAAACTAGGAAGTTTTGGATAGATGATATCTTTCCATGGGAAACTAACTTCCAAAAGATTCAATCTTCACTTGAGCATGTGCATGTGCAAGAAGAGCAGCAAAGAGGGGATAACAACATCCAAATAATTACCTTTGACATGGGAGATGTCAAGGAGAATAATATCCAGATGACATGCATTCCTTTGGATAGATCATCAGTGCTATCATTATGGGAGATTGATCCATATTGGAAATCCCAACTATTGGTGGATTATTCTAAGGATATTTACACATGCATGATACTTGATGAGCAGCTACATGAAGAGGGATATTCAGTCCAAGAAGGAGTCATCTACTATCATGGTAGGATATTCTTATCTAGAGCCTCCAATATCAAGGAGAAGTTGCTACAAAGAGCTTATGAAGAGTTCATTTTCAGCTATACATACTCCATGAAGGCATGCAACACTATCATGGAAAGCTACACTTGGAAGGGCTTTGAAGGGGAACTATATCATCATTTTCGAATATGCATGAACCATGTGGAGTTGGAGGAGAGACATGAATCTATGAAAGAGTTAATTCAAACACCTCTTTCCTCTTTTGGAATGAGAGGAGATATATCTATGCACCACTCCATTTGTATGAGGAGAAATTTTGGTGAAGGACATGCTTATGTAAATAATGTTTTATTTGATGTAGATATGCATTATTTTACAATGTTTATGCATTCCATAGCTCCAAGAAGGAGTATCATTCCATATAAACTTCATGGCCAGCTTTGGGCCACAAAAATTTCTAAACATGACCACTCCCTTGGAGATCAAAGGGAGATATTGTATCATTGTGGGTGCATTCCTAGGGCACCAAATATATCTCACACTTTCAACCATGATGAGATGAATTGGGCAGAAAGTAAGTGGTGAGGAAACCACCTACCATATCCATATCTAATGCAGTCAGAAGATTTACTGCACTGGTTCCACATATGGGACTATGACGCACCTCCATATGAACAAATTTTTGTTTGTATGTACTTAATTTTGATCCCATACATTGATGTTGTGCTTATACTTTTTATGGGAATGTTTGGAGGGATGATGGGATGTATGTATGTGCCCTATGGGAGAGATATTCTCCATGTTCATTGTGCTACATGTTTCAGGGAGAACATTGGGCAAACCATGTTTGTTTCATTTGAACTATTGTATGGGATGGATTATTTTCATCTCATGAGAACTTTGGAGGAGAAATTCATGGAGGGATGGATTGGTGAACACTTAGCTTATGAGGGAAGCTTATCACATGTTGGTGTCACCAATGGAGGAGGAGAAGAGTTGTAACACTCACCTTGTCAATTTCTTGAGGACAAGAAATATTTGGGAAGGGAGGACTGTAATATTCCCAATTAGCCATGAGCTAGTTGGAATATTAAATTTTGTTTTATTGCTTTGTTTAAAGAATAAGAGGACAAAGGAAGTCCATAATTATCTTTAATAATGAATAAATCAATGCCAAATGTGAAAGAGACGAATCTTGGTAGGTTAATTGAAGCACCCTTGGAGTGAAAGGGGCTGGATCACTTTAACTGGGTCAACCTTGACCAAATCAATAGCGTTGTCATGGAGGAGCGATCATCAATGAGGGACATCGCAGTTTTATATGGAGATGATTTGTGTGAATGTAGTGATATTTTTGGATGGGGCTTAGGGTTTGCAAGCTCATATTCTATTTAAGGAAGAGGATGGCAGCCATATTGATTATGTTTTGGATTATTATTTTGTATATGGTCTATTTAGACTTCTTGCATTCTTCAGTTGTTTAGTTGAGTTTGCAGTGTTGTTTATTACAGGGTGTTCCCAAGCGGGAATCTAATATATTTCCTTGAGAGACCTCTTGGAGGAGTATTTCACTACATTTTCACACTTAGGCTTAAGGCCAAGCTACAATTTTCTTCATTGGTGTAGTTTCTGCGAATATTGTGTTGTGTTGCAGGGTGCAGTAGTGGAGAATTATATTGGGTATGTTCAGAGCTAGTTTTGTAGTGGAGGAAGGTTTCCATCCATTGGAATGCCTATAAAGAAGCCCCTTGGGATTTAATAACATATTTTTCATTAGGCCAAGGTCCATTTATCCCCTATAGAGCAGTTTCAGGCCATATCTGCATTATTTTATGGAGGAGTTGCAGGGGTGGTTGCAGTGGTTGTTTTGGGAGGTGATTTCTTCAGTGGGAGAGCCATTATTTCATCTAGAGGATCTATTGGAGAATATTTGTAGTTTTATACATCAACTTCAGCCATATATTCTCATATCTATTGTTGCAGCATACCTTTAGCCCTAGGGCTACAACTTACATTGGCACATTGTGTGCATTTTCCAGAAATCCTCTTGGGTTGTCTCAGAAAGCTGATCTAGTGACCAAATCTGTATATCTAGAATCTATTGGGGCCTGTATCAGTATTTTTATATCATTGTATCATATCCACCTGTATTTATGCTTAATATGACTGCACTGTAGTTTCTCTCCGGCATTTTGTATTGTAACAACAACTCATATTTGGGAGTGATTGCTTATGGGAGGCTTGTTCCCTCATTGCATATGATTTATGCCTCACTATTTTGTATCAATTTTCTATTCTTATACAAAATATTATGACTCCATATTGGTCTCCAATGTTTATGTGTTAATTTACACTGCTATTTCCAATTTTGTGTTCATATGTTGCTGCTTTCCCATTTGGGAATATTACATTCGTGAAGGGCTTGATGTTGTAGGGAAGGTGAAACTGTTGGCTGACGTAGATATCTCATCCTTGGTTAAGCCACCTGAGGGTGTATGGTTGTGGGTGTGCTATGGTCGGCAAGCCCAACCACTTCACGACCTTTACTGAAATGAGGTTATTTTGGCTCCCACTATAAAAAATGAACTGTAGTGGGGAACCCTTTACCCACATCTGGGATTGGAAGAGACACTCCTCCTCCTCTAGATATTTCGGTTCCTCCTTCTGGATCTTCATGGTGGAAACGGTGTCGTTGGGCTCCACATCGATAATATGCTTCCCTTTGTCATTCACCTTTTCGGGTTCTAATTCAGAGTCAGAGCATGCATCTAATTCAAAAGCCTTCATCTCGGGCACCAATTACTGCTTGGCCCGACACTCACTTTTGTTGTGAGCGGAGCTCTTAGGAACTCACACCACTTCCTTGTGTTCTTCTTCAGCTTCGCATTGTTTTTCTTTGCTTGCATATTTGGCAGGTTGTCTTGGGCTACCATGCCTTGTATTTGTCATTTTTTTTTGTGGTTTGAGAGCACCTTTCCCTTGCTTTTGATTCATAGATCCAAATTCTTGCTTCTTCTATTTTAATTTCTGCTTAATATTGGCAGCATATCGGTATGCCATACAAAGAGAGGAGATGTAGAGGAACCCCATTTCCTCCTGAATGTATCTATGTAGAAAACTGCAGTATTTCAGCACCAAATGTTTCTCCGAATCTTTGATACCCAAGTTTGTGCACAAGGTATGGAACAGATTCGTCAGCTCATGCACATCTTGACCCCTTTGCTGTCGCAGCGTAGTCCATTGTATGTATTTGTCCTCATAGCTTCCCACGGGATAATATTTTTCCTTGCTGGTGTTATGAAAATAATTCTCCTTACAGCCGAGAATAGAGAGGGTTCCCCCTCGTCCTTTTTCTCACAGTAGGTTTCCCACCAGTCCTTGACATGGGGGATGAATTTGAGTGCAAAAGTTATCTTCTCCCAATCGGAAAAGTAATGAACCGAGAAATATCCTTCTAATTGATTCAACCATATATCTAAAATATCTGCCTCTATTTTTCCCTCAAATATGGGAATTTCAAAGTTTACTTGTACCTTAAAAGGATTGGTGCCTCTAGAGTGACTACTGGATGTAGATGCATCACCGGTGGGCAATCGTTGAAGGATCTGGGAAAATTTATCCATCGTCACATTCCTTTGTTTGTTGAGGGCCTCCTTGAGAAATATTTTGATAGGATATTTTTCTCCCTCATATTTATTTTCTTCCCCCATGGGAGGCCATCAGGGTTTGGGAGGCTGATCTTGCAAAGGTTCAACCAAATCGAGCCCTAACTCCTTATACTCTAGCCTTGTTGGGGACATGCAAAGAAGGTTCAAGAAAGAGAAAACCACTCTGTTACCACTTATCTAGATTTTTGCAGGAACAAAATGAAATACATAAGTACACATAAAAGAAGAGATGTAGCAGAAATAAAATTTCATTTCATTAATAACAAATAACTGAAATGTTCTTACAGACATAATGGAAATAAACTAGCTAGGGCGCTGGTAGCTTATCTCTGAGAAGAAATGTGGCAGCTACATGCCTCTAAATTGTGTTAAAATGAGGCTCGAGGGCCTATTTATTATTGGGAAACAATGGAAAACCTTAAACATCCAAAAACCTAACCTTAGGAGATGAAGCACCCCCGTTTGGGTAAATTGGTACATCAATATTCACGGGGACGTAACTTTGGCAAATGATCTCCATTTGGCGGGAACAATACCTTGTTAGAAAGATATATATGAGGAATATAAATTTGGATGTGAGTAACATCAAATGAAATTACATGTTGCTCCCTATTTTTCCTAAATACGTCGTTTAGGGCCTCAAAATGACTCCAGAAGTTCAGGACCCGAAAAAATGCTAAAACTAATACGTTGTGCTACAATTAAGGAAACTGAAAAAATTAAAGAAGCAATGGTGGGGACCCAAGTGGAATAGGTAGGTGGCCACCAATATCCACTTGGATCATCGATCAACATTGAACTGAAAGAGAATTCAAAGAAGGAGACTGGGTCTTTGTTAGGCTCCAACCTTATAAGAAATTATCGTTAAAGAAACAAGGAAAAAAAAACTATCACCAAAACATTATGGATCGTATCAAATAGTCAAAAATATGAGTAGTGTAGCTTATGGATTAAAGCTACCAGATAAGTGTCGAGTCCATAATACCTTTCATGTATCAAATCTCAAGAAGGTGCTAGGACAAAACCAAATAGCACAAATAGAAATACCAGAGACTGATGAAGAAGGAAAGATCATCCTAGAACCTGAAGGCATAATTTATACCCGAGAAAAGGTTTTACGATCCAAGACAATAAAATAATACCTCATCAAATGGAAAAATCTACCAGAGGAAGACTCATCTTGGGAGTCAGAACATTTTCTTCATCAACACTCAAATCTACCTATGCTTTAAGGACAAAGCATCTTAAGGGAAAGGCAATGTTATGAATTTAAGTTCATAACAATTAAAAATATTAAAGAAATATTTAATTAATTTAATTATTAATGTAATTAATTAGTTAAACAGTTATTTAGTTAAATGAAGAGGCATTAGTCCCCAAAGGGTATATCTCTCTGATTAGGCGTGGCCAGTCAACTCCTATTAAAGGAGCACCACCTTAGCCTTGTAATCATAAAATTTTCAATCTTATATACAAATATATTTATATCTCATAAATGATAATTTTAATCTAAAGCGTATGAATCAAGTTTTTTCATTCACGTTTTTCACATATTTCTTGTTTTTCTTTTATCTTATTATTTAAGAAGTATTCCCTTATTTTTTCTTCCTCCTTTTCTACTTTGAGATAAATGATCTTATTTCGTAATTTATCATTTTCCTCAATGGAAATTATTAGTAATTCATCCACATTTCCTTTTCCTTCTAGTCCTGAATCATCATCATTTGTGAATTCCATGAACAATACTTCTTTGCTTCCAGCATAGTCATTTTCTTCATCTGATTCATCATCACTTCCTTTGTGATGAGGGATATTTCTAGTTGATTTCTTCTTGATGACTACAAATTCATCTTCATCAGACTCATCTTGTTTGGAGAAGAAGTTCTTCTTATTAAACCCTTTATTTTTTCATACCATCCTTTTAGAATCCTCCTCATCATCACTATCATGTTTATGAGGACATTTTGCAGCATAATGACCTATTATTCCACATTTGAAACAAATAAGAGGGTACTTACCTTTTAGTTTGGATCCCTTATTTAGTCTTCATACAAATTGTGCTAATTTGGTTTCAGCATTAGAGTCCTCATTATTGTTATTCCATCCTTTCCCCCTTTTTTTTTGATTTTGAGGCTTTGAGTGATGCTTCTTTGGAATTTGGGATTCCTTTCCTCATCTAATAGGCAATGAGAATTCCATGAATTTCATCCATCTTGAGATTATATAGGTCCTTCATTTCTTCTATGGCACTTAATTTGGAGTCAAATATGTCAGGAAGATATCTCAAGATTTTTTGAACAACAATGCTTTCTTCAACATTTTCTCCTAGCCCTCTAAGAGAGTTGAAAACTTAAGCTACTCAAAGAAAGTATGATGCAATATCTTCTTCGTCATCCATTTTCAGAATTTTGAATTGTCTTCTATTAGTTTGAAGCTTTTCCTTCTTAACTTTGGAGTCCTCAGCATATAAGGCAACCAACATATCCCATACTTCTTTGGCCAAGTCACAATTCATGACTTTTGTGAATTCATGAACAAAGATTCCACTAGTAATGAAATTTAGAGCTTTGGAATTATAAATGTAAACTTTCCTTTCCTCTGGTTCAGTTGGAAGAGTGGAAGGAGCTTTGTACCTATTCAAAACATAATGCTGCACTTCAAGTCCAAGGGACATTAAATAGTAGGACATCGTCTTCTTTCAAAAACCAAAGTTTGTTCCATTAAACATAGGAAGATTTCTTGTCACTTCTTGATTCTTCATTTTGTCTAAGAATCCTTCTTCTAGTTGTTAGCCTGGTAATGAAGAAGTTGGCTCTGATACCAATTGTTGTAAACACTGAGAGGGGGGTGAATCAATATTTCTTTTCAATTGTTATTTTTACCAGTTAATTTATTCACAACTAAAATCATAGAAATGCATAATAATAATTTTATTAAGAATCAAGAATAAATTCAATACTTTTCAAATAGTTGAGTACAATAATAATGTGAGGGAACCAACCCTTCAATGCTTTAGGCACCAACCTGTTTCCAAGCACCAACTTGGATTTTTGTTAGGCTCTTACCTCTAGGGCTTAGACCCTATTCTTTCCAAGGCTCCAACCTTGCGTTTAGGGGAACCAACCCCTAGGAAATTAATACTTTTATATTATTTTAATAAATAATGAGAATAATAATTACTTGAATGTTCTTGACATATTCTTCATTGTACAATCAACTCCAAAAATGGCTTATGTTTACTTTGTTTTTCAATCACTTTGATGTATTGTGTTGACTTAAATTCAAGATCACTTTTCTTCACTGTGTTATCTTTATTACTAGGCTTCACTTTATCAATCAAACTATCCAAGGGAGATTTATTTACTATCCAAAGGAGGGCTCTACAAGAACACAGTTCCACTGTACAAATGATACTATAAAGATCTAATTTATGTTGATAAGGTATAACCACCAGTCCGAAAGAGCTGCCTAATCCACAATTGTAGCCATAGTTTGAAGTTTAGAGCCATAGTATAAAGTATAGGGCCACAATTCTCAAGTATAGGAGCCACACTCTGAAGTATAGGGCCACAATCCTGAAGTATTGGAGCCACAGTCTGAAGTATCAGAGCCACAGTCTGAAGTATAGCACCCAATAGTCCAACAATACACAGTTTGAAGTATAGGGCCACAATCCTCAATTATAGGATCCAAAATTTGAAGTATAGGGCCACAATCCTGAAGTACAGGAGCCACAGTTTGAAGTATAGCACCCAATATTATAGCAATACATAGTCCAATGAAAAGGCATCCACAGTCCAGCAATGCACAGTCACCACAATCCGAAATCACCATAGTATGAAATATACACAGTCACCTCATTCTGAAATATATAGTCACCTCAATACAAAATATACACAATCACCTCAATCTAAAATATATACAGTCTGAGCTGCAACAAGGGTTATATGGAATTCTTCACAAAATTTTATAATGCGGTTTATCTTTAAGCCTAAAACAAGATTGTTCTTCCTTTTTCCTTTAGGTTCACAAGATTTGAACTTGTTTTTCTCCTTTCTGTGGATGTGTGATCGAAATGATGCTGGAGAAATTAAGTTGAGAACTGTATATATAATTTTATTTTCCTACTTAAGAGAAAAGACATGCCTCCTTACGACAGGATGACATGAGAATAATATCAAGTCAACTCACTATCTAGAAATGATTTTGAACTTGTAGATTCACGTTGTCCCTCATCGTTTGGTGTTTTTGGGTGTGTAAGGGCTCATTAGAAATGAAACATTATACTCTAAAAGTTGGTGTAGGTGTGATAGTGAAATTATGCCTCTAAGGTAGCAAAAAAATATTTTTTAATGTGACTGGTCATTTATTGGTGCAGAATTGGAGGTAGGCAATGTAGACTTCTTCATGGATGGGATTCATCTTGTTAGGATTCTTAATCGTAGGCTCATGATGTCATCCATGTCATCATGTCATCAATTTTTCTTCATGTCATGTCCCCAGACATTGTCCACATCATCAAATCGTCCTCCAACCATGTCATATGTCATAAAGAACACTACAACAAAAAGACCCTCTAGCAGATGTTTTTGTGGAAGCCCTTATAAAAATAGCCCAAATATATGTTTGTAGAGGAGGTCACTAGAGGAGGTTGGTGGGCAGATGTTTTTGCGGTGAATTTATAATGATGACATGCATCGGTGCATAGTAGAGGCTAAAGCATCGTTGCGGATTTATTTTTAAGTACTACGAAAAAAACGATGCACTTCATACATACAACACATCGGGGCATACAATAAGTGGTTCCTCCATTACAACACACCGGTGCATACAATTTGATGGGCACCATGACAAATTTTTCAAAAAAATGGCAGTGTTCTTTATATAAAGCGCATTGGTGCGTACGATCAAATAGCACACTAAGACACTTACTATATAACCTTCCCAGTGCCTCAAATTAATCGAGCACACCAACCAATTGGTTAATTAAAAAAAATTATTTTCACCATTGTGGTGATATACTCTAACAACGACGCCCTGGTGTGGTTATGGTGATACGACACCTTGGCATATTGTTTTTATTTAATGAAAATATACAGTGTTTTTTATATAACACACTTGATGTTGGTCATATATTTCCAGCCTGGTGCGTTTCATTAATTGAGAGCACTGAACGAGGTTTTATTTAAAAACATATTTTCACCATTTCGGTGCTATACACTAATGACATGGCCCAGTGCAGTTTAGGTACAGCGATGCACTGACATAAGGTTTATTCAAAAAAATCATAGTGCGCTTCATATAAACTGGCCTGGTGCGTCTTAGTAATCCAACGCACCATAAAAGGGTGAAGTTAAAAACATTATTTCCACCAAGTTCAGTGTTATAATATAATGATGAAACCCAGGGTGGTTAATGTTCCCTAACGCACCAAAAAATATCTTTTTTAATATAAATAAATGTGGTTTGCAATTGATACAACCACCCAGTGCATCTCATACAAGAGTGCACCGAAAATGGTTTGTTTAAAAAAAAAATACCAGTCGTAAAAAATATTTTTACTATTTACGATCCTGTAGAGCTCTCAAGCACTAGTGTGACCTTTGCATCTCTGAGGAGCCCTGCCATTGGTGCTCCCATTTCCCACAATTCTTTCATCCATTGCTCAGTGTGTGGACTTCAAATTTTGAGAAACGATAGGAAAATTTGGTTTTTAGTACTCCATTGGAAACATGTCTCCTCGATGCAAAAATGTGTAGGTAATGTCTGTGTTTCTCACCAACATAAGATTTTACTAGATTAATTTTGAAAATTGACTTAGAATTCATTGTTTTATTGAAGACAACAAATTACTGCGCGGTGCGTTCGAGCCATTCGTCTCGCATCGTTCCCACTGCTCCTTGTAAATTTACAGGTCGAGACGCGAACGATGTTCATGGAAACCGCACTGGGCGGTTAATGTGACAGTGCACCGCAATAGAAAAAAAAAATTGCAGTGTGTGTCGGTTTGCAGCCGCACCAACAATTTATAATTTGTTTAAACTAAAAATTTATTTTATATGCGACAGTGTGTTGGTTTACCAGAACGCACTGGGGAATTATGTAAAAATAAACATAATGGCCCAATGTGTCTATATTATGTGAACTCACCGCATTAAAAGACCATTTGAAGCATTAATATTTTATTCATGTGGTGTGTTCTATAAACGAATCGGGTTGTGACGATTAGTTTGGTGGTCCGTTGTTTTCATGGGGTGAACTGGTGCACTATGTTTTACTTATCACACCAGCTGTTATTAAAAAATTGGAAGGACATTTAGTTTAAAAAATTCAAATATTTATTTTATATTTTTTTGTGGGATGCAGTGCGTGGGTTTACCAAAAGGCCCTAGTATGCACCGGTGCAATGTTGATAAAACAAAAACCCCCAATGCATTACAATTATGTAAACACATCGCACCGTTGGAAAACACACCATTGATTTTTATTTTTATTTTGGTGCAATGCATCGGTCAAACCTACCACTCGCAGGCATTTTTTGTTTGGATGCCGCACCACCAGTAGTAAAATATTGCAAATGGGTGGTGCGTTGAGCTATAATAAACACCCCGGGGTGGATATGGTTTTTTAATGCACAACCTATAATATTTATTTAATTAATATATTTTTTTGTTGCGCTGCGTGACTTTTTTTTTCATGCACACCGTTTATAGTGTGTGATATAGATGTATGCATCGTTCGCAGTGCATGATTTTTTTTGTGGTGCACCGAATGCTTTTTTTTCAATAAAAGTTATATTTATATATTTGTAAATAAATTTATCATTTAATAAAAAAAAATATGTTTTATGTATGAGGGAGGTTGATGCATTTAATATCTGAATCATTTAGCGACAACAATGGAGACAAGGTAGACAACAACAAGAGCATAGGGATGACATTACAACATGATACAACAGTGGGAGGTAAGGGAGAGAGAGATACTTTTGTACCGTCACCCTATTACGCCACCCACCCAATTTATCTTGAGGTATGTAGGCCTCCTTAAGTTCTATGAGGAGGTTACAACCCTGAAGGGGCACTATAGCTTATTGGTATAGTTGATCTACAGATGGGATGCCCACCGACAGGCTTTTCGTGTTATTCCTAACCAGTGGTACCAGCCCACTGAGGAGGACATGTATTTTATCACTGACCTATCTAGGAGAGGGGAGGATTTGCCCCAATTCCCTGATGTCCCATTTGTTTATGTAGTAGAGATTCAGTTGGTGTACTCTCAGGGATACATTAGGGATGACATACTTTCTCCAACAGATTTTCAGGTGCCTGGTGGATAACTACGGATTGGTTCTTTTGGTCTAGAGGAGGTTAGGTACCTCTCACTATTACTGACCACCATTGCACATTATACCAATGATGGGCAATATTTTACTTCTTTTACTTTATGTTTATTCTCTATTCCATAGGCCATGACTTTTTAGATGGTCAGCTTTATTTTGCGGCAGTTTTTTATAGCCTTAGATAGATGTCATTCTTAGGCACGTGAGAGGTTGACATTCCATTTTGCTTCAATTTTTTTTTGCTAATTTTTTGAGAGGTTTCTAGAGACGAGGCATAATTTTTTCTGTGAAACTCATAGGAGGATGATAGAGGTACAAATGCACATGTGGGGAGAGATGATGCCTAAGAGGGGCCAATCAGAGTATTCGACCGAGATTTCTAGTGATGCACTGGAGCTACTAGCCAGTGAGGATGAACACATGTTCATGATGGTGCCGTGTCCTTACATGGGGTTGGATTAGCGAGGGTGTCCCAACATCCTTTTCACACAGGATGAGCCACCATGATGATAGAGGTAATATTAGTGTTTTATTTAAATTAATATAGTTTCCTTTTATTGTCTTAATTAATTAGAATAAAATTTATTATAGCACATTATTTAACTTGTTTTATTAAATTGTTTAATGAAATTGTCTATTTATTGTTATGTACTATATATTTTATAGATATTGGCACGTTCGTTGGGGACATGCCTCCACCCCCACCAGATGATCATTTAGATGATGAGGAGATGGCGGAGGTCGTGGAGGGTGAGATGCTTCCTCAATTGTAGATACCCATGGGCATGCGACGTAGGGTTGACATACGTTTCAGGATGGAGTTGGGAGACCAACAATGTAGACTCTTATTTGATGAGGGAGTTTGCCCTGTGATGATTAGAGACATCCAGGAAAATCATACGCTCATAGATCTCTGGAGGGAAATGTCGCACGATATGATGAGCCTTATGTGTCATATTATTGGAGCTTCGAGGCTACTGGCAACGAGGAGGGATAGGTGCCATGGAGATGCACCACACAACACCTCAAATGATGATCATGAGGGGATTGATCATTCTAGTACTCCACCTCCTCCTCCTTCACCTCTTGAATATGAGCAGGCAGAACCTCTTGAGTAGGCACCTCCTAAGCACGCACCATCTGAGAAGGCACCATCTAAGGAGGCTTCGACTAGTTATAGTATTGTTCATGTACCACTAGATATTTGACATTTATATGAAGTTCTATTATAGTTGTATATTTTTGACATTATACAGTTATATATATATATATATATATATATATGGTGCATGTTTTATGTTCATGTTGATGTACTTAATTTACATGTTGGTGTTCATCATGTTAGATATGTTCATTTAATGTGCTTGTAGATAGATGTGTATGTTATAGCAGTTGTTTGACACAATTTGTATATTTGATGTTTGTGTTGTGATGATGTTATACAATGCTTGTGTGTTGTTAGATGATCATGATCACGATGATTATATGATGTTAGCGAATTTGAATGTGTATTTTAGAATATGATGTTTGTACGATGGTTATCATGATTGTGATGTTTATTTTTAATATTAAATCATGATATTTATTAAATATTATGTATTGGTAATTGTAAAATTGTAATTTTAATTGTATGTATCGTGATTGTTATTGTAATTTTAATTGTAATTGCATGTAAAATTGTAAAATTGTAATTGTAATTGTATGTATTGTGATGATTCAATTTTATTAAAATTGTAAAATTTGTAAAATTGTAAAATTGTAAATTAATTGTCAAATTTGAACCATAATTACCGTAAAATTGAATCATCTTAAAATTGTTAAATTACCTTACATATTGTTAAATTACCATAATTATAAATTTGTAAATTTGTAATTGTAATTGTATGTATCATGATGATTCAATTTTATCAAAATTGTAAAATTTGTAAATTTGTAAAATTGTACAAATGTCAAATTTGACCCATAATTACCGTAAAATTTGAATCATCGTAAAATTGTAAAATTACCGTACATTTGTTAGATTTCCATAATTGTAAAATTGTAATTTTGTAAATTTGCAATTATAATTGTATGTATTGTGATGATTCAATTTTATTAAAATTGTAAAATTTGTAAATTTGTAAAATTGTAAAATTGTCAAATTTGAACCATAATTACCCTAAAATTGAATTATTGTGAAATTATAAAAAAAAAAATCATAAATAAAAAAACGCTAAGTTGTTTATATTAGATTCAACAAAATAGTACAAAGTTTAGAAATATTCCACCAATAAAGCAGGAGAGTAAGGCTGATAAAGGAAACATCATGCAAACTAGCATAAAGAACAACAAAAACACCTTCATAATCAGCGAAACCAAGAAGGATTAACCACAAGTTACCCTAACCATCCCAATGAAAGTCCAGATAAGTACCAAGATCCACAAAACTGAGAAAAAAAGGAAAGTCAGGAAAAAAACAATAGGATGAGCATCCACAACTAGGGAAGGTGATAAGAGTTTGTGGCAAGCAATTGACCATATCTAAATTGTTGAACCTCGATGTGCCCGAAATAGAGGAGTAAACCCTGCTTAGAAAGATAATTTTCCTTGGAGTTAGCCTCCCTGAAGATGTGCTTGATGGGAGGATCCTGAAGACGGTGGAGAAGGTACTGCACCCAATGAAACCAAGTGAGGATAGCAAGAGGCTGAAAATTGGAAATACAAGTGACTCCATCAATAACAAATTTGGCATCACCATAGATGTGCAAATTGTCCAGCTGTAGATTGAAAGCCACCCATAGCAAGCTCCAAAGAGCAAGGATCTCTACCCTCGTGTTCGTGCCAGAACCACCATTCCAGCAAATGCAGAATTGTTCATTTTGTTCAAGTTTGATCCGTGCACTACACCCACAAATGCCACGTTGTTGTGCTCCATAAAAAAAACCCACCCAGATGGACATGGGATGGGGACAAATACGAAGGGAGAGGTCTTTAACTAGGGGGGTATGGATGGGAATGGAATCAAGCCAAGATAAAATGCACTGAAAGATCCTGTACCAGGAAAACTAGTGTCCCCAAAAAATGAATTTATTTTTAGCTAACCATACTTACCAAAAGAGAAAAAAAGGCAGGGATCGAGTTCTAGGGTCTAATTTCCCACAGTAGTCAAAGCATTGTTTAAAATAAAGAGGCTGCCAATCAGGAATATGTAGTCAATCCGAAAAAATAGACCACATATATATTGAAAAGTGTTGGAATAGGGTTCCCTAACCTGTGTTTTTGGTACAATTTTGTTAAATTCAGTCTTGCGTAGGGGTTTTGGGGTGGGTCAAAGCCCCTAATATGTTGTAATGGGTTAAAGGGTAGCTCTAGGGTCCACAAACCATGGTTTGCAGACCATAGGATAGCTAAGGCTATGATATTATAAATAGATAGATAGTTATGTCTAGTAAGTAAGTAAGTTGATAGATTGATGTTACGTGCAAACTGTTAAGATCTGTTTGGGTTGTTTTGGGTAAGGACTCCTATTGGTTGTGTGCGCGGAGATCCTCAGTCCTGCTATGTGCGAACCCCACTAGGATGTGTGTGCGGGCTGTGTTTGGGTTCTAAATGGATCTTTGATATTAATGAATGCGAAGTACAGTTGAAGTATCTGTTTGTTATCTGAATTGGTAATGTTTACTATTAAAGCACATCTATAATATTTATTTAAGCTACGAATGTATTTGTGTTGTATAATTGGCATGAGTATATCTATGATATGATATTGGCTGTGATTATAGTGCTCTATGATGGTATTTGGTAATACGCACATGGATGCGAATGTACTGATTAGATCTGATAGCTTTGTTATGGTTATATGCTGATTACATTGTTAAAAGAGTTGCGAATAGACTCTTTTTGTGCGAACCTAATAAGTTGCAACCTAGATCTGCCTCGAATTAAATTCTCTCTCTCATGGTGCGGAAACCTGGTTCCAGAACCCTCCCATACTACATTAGGTGAGACCTTGGCCTGCGCAAGCAGGTCATTGTCTAAAGGGCCAGTAGTATAGGGGTTTGTTGGCAAACCTTCACCTCCGAACCTGGGTCAGGACCCCTCAAGCCAACAAATGGTTCTGTTGCCGAGACCAAGAGCAATTTAAGAGAGAGATCGGGTAATTACATGAGGTCCTTGGAGACCTGAGAGGGTGGAAATTGAAGACTTGTTTGAAAGACAAATTCAAGAATTTTCTATAAAGGAGAATCGCAGTGCAAATCTGACAGCTAAGAAGTGGAAGAACAAGTACATATTCACCGAATTCTATGAAATTTTCTTTGTAACCTTTGCGCATGAGCTTCAGGAGTGGTTGGCAAGGCTTGTAGAATTCCAGACGTGCTAGAAGGACGATTAGGTTACACAGTGGACATCAGAATTGATTCAACAGTTGGAAAGGACTGACAATATGATCACCCATATAGTAGATCACGGGGTAGATATTGTGCTGGGAGGATTTGTGACAGAATTTTTAGTTGATCAGTTTGTGTCCTACTTTGAGGCAGAGCGGAGGTTCTTCAAGGGTTTCGGGGTAAGTTCTTGACAACATTTCCTTTGTTAATCAAAATATTACTATTCGAAAAGGGTGTTCTGTGCAGCCACACCGATTGAATGACCCCTAATCTGAGTGAGAGTACAACATGAAGTGGTAAGTACTAATGAACTAATCAAGAAGGAGATAGATCCATCTATAGTCAATTAAGAGAGTCTGTTGCGCATAGTCCTCCAGCTACACCATCTTTAAGTCAGCATAAGGGTAAGAAATCACTCACACCTCCGCTGCCACCAGAAGACGATATGACCACACACATGAAGCTACCTACCTTCAAGGGTGTAGGAGATGAAGACATGGACCAATTTTGGTTTGTAGCAGAATCAATATGGACTGCGCAGAATGTGGCTACTGATGCTATAAAAAGAGCGCAATTATCCCTCGCCTTTAAAGGACGAGCCTTGGACTGGTATATGGTATATGTAGGGCAGCATGTGGATCCATCTATTCAATAGATTATGACAACTTTAAAAAAATAGTTTCGAAAGCCTAAGTCCTACTCGTAGCTGGTAACTGACTTAAAATACTTTATACAAGGACCCACCGAGTCTGTATGGGAAGCTGATCAGTGGTTAAAAAAGGTTATCAGAGATGGATAATTCATGTATGATGATAGAAAGCACAAGGAATGGTTTATCGATATGCTACTACCTCACCTGCGTGGACCTATGGGTCAGCAGGCAATTGAGACGCAAGAGAAAGCCTTGGAGATTGCTATGAAACTAGAGGTTGTGCCTAGAGACGATTCTTAGTTCAGAGTGCAACAAATCTAGGGACAGTTGGAGACAATGCACCTTGAAATATAGAATCTACAAAAAGAACAAGGGAAAGAGGCTAGCCTAAACATATGGTGCATAAAATGCAGGGTGTCCAGTCATACCAAGGATCAGTGTCCTCTACTGAAAAATTACATGCAAGCTGGGGGACCCAGCCCATTGCGCCCTAAGGAGGCTACAGGGCCAAGTGGCCCGACGTTATGGTGCAATAATTGTTGTGTTGTTGGGCTACATGATACTAACCAATGTCCCCATATTGGTGCTTATGTCCCATAGTTGAAGCAACAATGGTGTCGATTCTGCTCCTCTGTGGGGCATGGAAAGCATAATTGCTGGACTTATGACTTGATGATAGATCGAGGAAACCTATATAGGGTACAGGCTGACCCTTCTTCACCACTATCTCCCTCAAGCAGAGGAGGCTCCCTAGCCAAGAGCAGGGGAGGGGGAATGGGTGGAGGCACAGGTCGGGGAAGGAGACAATTGATCTGTTACGACTGTGGGGAGATAAGGCACTTTGCGAGGGACTGTCTGAACCCTCCACAACGATCTTGCTGTTACTATCGAAAATTGGACCACGTGATTGAAGACTGTCCAGTCCTGATAGTAAAAATGCAGGAAAAACAAAACACACCTACGCAGAATGTACATAGGGTTAAGGCGGAACCGCGTGATGAAGGACCAAGTATTAATGTCATAATGCACAGTGGCATGGCTACTAGAGGAGATGAGGAGAAAGTCGAAGCTAAACCTCTTATTCGGAAAGCAGCTATCAAACAGGAAATATTGGACCTACAGAAGGAAAAGGAAACCTTTGTCGCAGCTCTCAAAGACTTTACTCAAGATGAAGCACCTATTTCAAAAGCTCCAGCAAACCTAAGAACATATGACAAAGTTAAACCATTTCTACAGGCATGTATGAAGTTGCTACACAAATAGAAGGCAGTAGAAAATATGCAAGCACTAATAGACAACTGCATAGATATAACTAACCCTCCCTCGGAAGTTAAGGATGTGCACAAACTTTACAAGCATAAGAAACACACTGGTCGGGAAATGCGGCTAACAACGCAGATTGGCAACTATGAAAGGGATCAGGTTATTTTGGACCTGGGGTCAGATGAAAATGTACTGCCCAATAAAACTTGGCAGTGGATGGGCAAGCCTAAGTTGGAATGGTATACTATCCAGCTGTGCATGGCCAACCGACATAAGATCATACCATTGGGGAGGTTATCAAATATTATGGTAGATATCGCAGGAGTTAAGGTCTGCGCTGATTTTGAGGTAATTTAGATTGTGGAAGATGCAGACCCCTATCCTATGCTCCTAGGATTGGATTGGGCAATAGACATGGGAGGAAATATCAACCTAAAGAAAAGGAGCATGGTGTTTGAGAATGAGGGCACAAGGGTGATAGTCCTACTGGACCCTGCGAAAGGAGAGCAGTATACAGAACCATTGCGTGAAGAAGAGGATGCGGATCACATCTATAAATTAACCGCTTAGGATGAAGATTGGATCAATCATATGGCTGATGGTGTGCTTTGCTGGGAGAAGGACAACTAATGCTTCTCTGACTCCAACGGGGAGATAGAAAATTTGCAGAATCGGTTACATGATGTATCTACGTTGCGATGTCTTAGAATCACAAATAACTTTCAGTGTATCTCCTCAGAGGTAAGATAACTGCCCTACTTTGATGGTGCTGGTAGTATTTGAAGCTGAAGTCCCACGAGAGCGAAGGTTGTGGGCCCTTAATCTATCCATGTGCGCAACCCCTTTGAGGTGGTGGGAAACGCATAAGGGGACATTCCAGGATTGGGAAGATTTTCGCAAAATGATGGTCTTACGGTTTGAAACTCTGGTTCACCTATGCATAAATACTTTCTTAGGGCCAGGGAACCTGTGCGAGCACTTGTCCACATGGATGGAAGAATGGGGAAAAATAGCTATGGAGGAATGGGTCCACCTATTCATTCATGCCTTGGGGCCAATCCTGATCGCATGGCATTTAGATGCAGAATTACATCAACGCACCTGCCACTGGGAAACCCTAAAGGAAGAGTTTGTAGGGACATTCAGTTTGATAGGAGGAACAAAGGAACTTGACAAAGCTTTACAAGATATAGATGCCTTATTATTTTATGAATCATGCCCTTGTACAACACATGGGGCACCAACGTGGGAGACGCAGATGTAGGATATTTTCAATTGTCATAATCTATCAATGGAGGAATGTGATGAATGTCCACGGAATATTTCTATGCCAGAGCCGGAGGGAGAGCACATAGTTGTTGTACCCCCACTGTAGACCATCAATGTCACTAAGCCTCTGAAGCTGCGAGAAGTCAACATTGGAATGGAGGAGCATCCTAAGCTAGCTCAAATTGGGGACTACTGGGATGATGATACTGTGGGAAAAGTTGTAGAACTCCTCACAGAATAACAGGACTTGTTTCCGTTGAAATTCTCAAAACTCAAAGGGATTACAGGGGACCTAGGGGTCATGCGCATCACTTTAAAACTAGATGCACACCCTGTGAAGTAGTGCCCTTATCAGTTTAACCCCAAGTATAAACAAAATTTCAAGGAAGAAATTGACAAAATTCTTGCCGTAGGTATCATCGAACCAGTCGAACAGTTAGATTGGGTTAGTCCTATGGTGGTTCAGGAGAAAAATACTAAGGGAGAGATATGAATCTGTGTTGACCTACGCAAATTTAATGATGCCTACATCCATGATCCCTTTCCTACACCATTCTCAGATGAAATCCTCGATAGCATGGGGGGGGGGGGGGGGGGGTTAGGAAGCGACTCGTTCACGGATGGGTTCTTGGGCTACCATTAGATCAGGATCGCACCTGAAGATCACAGAAAAAACATGTTCACCACTGAATGGGGATATTTTCAGTACACTTTCATGCTGTTTGGGATCAAGAATGCCACTGCCATCTTTTCGTGGGTGGTGGTCGTAGTATTCAAGGAGTTCATCCACAAGTGGATTGGTAAAGAGGCATGTCTCAAACTTTCGCATGATGTTGGATGCCTTTCGAAAGCACCAGATTTCCCTAAATATCAAGAAGTGCATATTTTGTATACCCTTCGAGATCATGCTCGATCACATAGTATGTCAACAAGGATTGATGGTCAAACCTGCTAAAATATTAGTTATCATAAACCTGGAAGTACCTACAACTGAGAAATAGTTGCGCTCTATCCTCGGACACAGACGACTACAAGAAGTTCATTCAAGGGTATGCACTAATCACAGCACCTATGGAAAAATTTCTAAAGAAGTATGTTTCATTGTTTTGGGACGAGGAGTGTCAGAAGAGCTTCGAGCTACTCAAGGAGAATATGGTCTCTGCACCTATTCTCATCTTTCCTAACTGGGAGAAGGTTTTCCATGTTCACGTAGATGTGTCAGGGATCGCCCTAGGAGCTATTCTTACGCAGCCTGGAGATGGAGAAATTAACCATCCAGTTGCATTTGCTAGTAGGAAACTTTCAGGTGCGGAGCACAATTACTCCACTACTAAGCATGAGGGATTGGACATGGTATACACCCTACAAAAATACCAGCATTATCTGTTAGGAGGGCACTTCAAGATGTTTACAGATCACTCAGATTTGAAGTACCTAGTGAATAAGCCTATGTTAGGGGGGGGAATCTGCCAATGGCTACTGCTATTTCAAGAATATGACTTTGAGATCATCGTGAAGCCGGAGAAGTTGAATGCAGGGCCAAACCACTTATCCCGAATCAAGAGCAGTGAGGAACCAACTAACCTAGAATAAGGACTACCCGATGCACAAATTTTCATGATTAAGGTGGTCGATGTGCACTTCACCGATGTCATTCACTTCTTGACAATGGGGATGGCGCCTGCAGAATATTTGGTCCAACAGAAGGAAGAGTTGGTAACCTGCGCAACGGATTTTACCATCATCGCAGGCCATATGTATAAGCTGGGAGCTGACGAGGTGCTGCGAAGATACATGTTGGAGCATGAAAGGCATGTCATCTTAGCAGAAGCCCATGGGGGCATAGCAAGAGGTCACTACGCAAGAAAAGAAACGGTGCAGAAGATCTTGAGAGTGGGGCTATGGTGGCCCACACTGCATAGTGACTCTCATGACCATTGCAAAGCCTATGATAAATGCTAAAGGATAGGAAGGCCATCGTGCAAAGATGAAATTCCCCTGCAACTGAAAATGGCCCTGCAAGCATTTGAAAAATGGGCCATCAACTTCGTTGGGCCCATCAACCCGCTAGGAAATAAGACAGGTGCGCACTACATCATCAATACGACTGATTATGTAACTAGATGGGTCGAAGCACAAGCTATGAAGGACTGAACTATAGATATCACTGCGCACTTCATTTTTGAACATATTCTGACCAGGTTTGGATGTCCAAAAATATTAATGGGCGATAGAGGTATGCATTTTGTTAATGAAACAATACAGGCCTTGATTGAAGAATTTCGGATCCACCATGCGAAAAACACCCCGTATCATCCACATGAAAATGTTTCCATAGAAGATTTCAATAAAATCTTAGAGTAGGCACTGACCAAGGTTTGTAATGTCGATCGTAGCGACAGGGACATGCGCATCCCGTCATTCCTTTGGGCCTATCGAACCACCTGAAGAAGCTGACTGGGAAAACACCGTTTAGGATGGTTTACAGTAAGAAGGCCACTATGCCCATGGATTATATTGTTCCTAGCCTGCACATCACAGCCTTTACCAAGAAGTGACCTTGATATCATGGAGGAATGGTTAGCGCAGCTTGTGGCCTTGGAGGAAGATCGTTTCATTGCTAACTTCCATCAACAAGTTCAAAAGGATAAGGCATGGCATGATCGACATATTCGGCAAAGACATTTGCGGAGGGAGAATTTGTCCAGCTATACGATAGCTAGTTTGCGAAACACCCAGGGAAGTTCCATCAGCATTGGCTAGGTCCCTATATGGTAAAGGAAATTATCAATGAAGGAGCAGCCTGGTTAGCCATGTTGCACAGTGATATGGTACCAGGATATGTTAATGGCAGTCGGATCAAACCATACCAGATCAAATGACTATATGGTTGGAATAGCTGTATGGGGCAGAATACGCGCAGGAAGCTGGAAAAATGCAGGCAGGACCATGCTATGCATAGGGATCAATCACATGTTTGGAGGCCCGGAGAGGTGTGCTGGGAGTACAGGGGTGTGCTTAGAGCACAAGTCTGGAGGCCCGGAGAGGTGTGCTGGGAGTACAGGGGTGTGCTCAGAGCGTAGGGGGTGCACTGGGAATGTAGGGGTGTGCTCAGAGCATAGGAGGTGCACTGGAAGCATAGGGGTAATCTAAAACTGCGAAAAATAGTCATTGGAACAGTAAAACTAGGTAAAAGAAAATTTTACCGTTGAAAGGAGCAAGCGACCGGCAATTAATGAGGCGATTTCTGAAGATTTTTTACCGTTTAATTGATGGTAAGTTTCTAATAAGCCTCACTCAACCATTGGTTGATCTCCAAGGCTATAAAAGCATAAGGATATCTCAAAAGAGGGTTTCGTGTATCTTGAGAAGTTTGTGCTTTGCAAGAGTTTGTGACTATTGCACCTTGTTCATGTCTGAGCGTGCTTCCCCCTCTAATAGTAGCCACCTTGAGTTCATCTTTCGCACCAGAATGACTGCGACTAATCCCGCCGAATCTTCCCAGACTGTGACCTCAACGGAGAAATAATCTGAGGAGGTACTGGAATATGCCCTTGAAGTTGAGAAGGTTATGTCCACACCAAGCAAGGGAAAGTAGAAAGGGAAGGGAAAAGGCTAGGAGCAAGGGTCGGGGGAGCTTGCGAAGTGGGCTAGGGAGAAGCAGCGTACTTCCTTTTAGAACATGAAATCCCCATGAATGATGCCACAGGCACATTTTCCCAACCCATTAAAGAGACCTCTGTCTTCTGAGGAAGAGGTCCGGATCATTGAACCAATAATTTGGCTGCAACCCCATGTGTGGCCTCGCAGGCCCTCGGTGCGCACACCTAAGAATATCAATGGGATGCACACCTATCTAAATATTCCCCCTAATTCCAGGAGAGGTCCCCATCATTGGAGACTCCTTTGGCAATCTCCACACTTTCAAGTTCGATGATCATGATCTAGCAAACCTGGAGGCCTTTCCCGAGCTAGCACCGTAATTGTATCTAGAGAGGGTATTGGAGGATGGTGTGCTGAAAGTAGTCCCTATGCCATGGGAAAGTAGGTCGGATGGGTTCGGATTATTAAACTTGCTATGAATGCCTCATTTCAGCCACTAAAGTATCACTGATAGGCTTGTGCGACAGTTGCTCGCTCTGGTCCATGACGACTGCTTATGGATTCAGGATCACATTCCCATTGATGCAAAACTCATTTTTTGTATAACTGGTCTACCCATGAAAGGGCTGAATCCCATGGAACGTATCGGGAATAAATATGAAAAACAGATCATTGATAAGGTGCATGAGGATTATCACGTGGAACAGAACACTAGGGGGTTCATGGTTAGCACTATCAGTGACCCTGGTGCACGCATGGGCACCTTGTTGTTAGCTTTCAAGATGATGCGCAAGTGCCAGGCTGCCACGGTCCCTGCATATGTAATCCAGTTGGTCAACTGCTACAAAAAGGGGATTTTCTTCAACTGGTTCCAGTTCCTATGCACTGAATTTCTGGAGAATGTACACAAAGCCCGGGATCATGGAAGGGCCTTTTATTACTTTTGGTTGTTTCTCCTCATCATGTTCATCACATGGGAAGCCCTAGAAGACTCGGTCCTTCCTGAGCTAGAGCCAGGTATGTGTGAAGGGGCACAGTATGCGAATCTGTGGGATTCGAAGGATGAAAAGAAAATTGAAGACAATAAGGTCTTCTGGGTCCTCTTTCAGAGAGGGCTCGCAGCTGCCATTCACTCCTGACCGTGCTTGTCACTAGCAATTTATGACAAGTACAAGATCATCACAGCGTTCTAAGTAACGATGCACAATTTACAGATTAGGGGCCACAAGGATCCCACATTTGTATCACTCCCGTATATGGTCACTGAAGAGCAGGTGGACCACCTTATTGCTACTTGGCCGCTGCACTGGAAACTCGGCTTCAAATCAAGTACGAGCACTACAAAGGTCATGCCTCCCACCACCACCAAGGAGACTGGAGAACAAGGCAAGAGCACTGGGAAGGGAGTGGACCCAGAATCACAGAAGGGTTCGCAGAAGGATATGGGTGCAGAGGGTCTAGACGTGGGAGGGGTTGAGTCCCCTTGAGGTATGAAAATGACTCGTGACCCTGTTAAGGGACCACAGAAGAAGAAACGAGCTCAATGACTAGAAAAAAACACCAGAGTTACTCTGAGAGAAGAGGACTTGGAGAAGATTTTGGACACAGTCACCCTCGCCACAAAAGATAAATGTCTGGCTCCAGAAGAGCAGCAGAAGGCCATGGTCGATACACTCTAGGTTGAGCTCCAGACTCTATAGCTCAAGACTGACACCTTGCAAACAAGTATGATTTAGGCAAGGTCTACCCCAACAACAAGCAGAGAATTTATCATTACAACGGAAAGCTACCTGTACCCTCTGCCAGCCGCAACCGTCGTTCTGAGCCCACATGACTTAGGAGCACAAGTCCAGGCCTGCGTAGAGGTATAATTAGACCTAGCTCGACTACCACATGAACCATTACAGGTCCTCCACACATTCTTGTTCGAAGAGATTCAACACAGAGACCGCCGAGTGCACCAGAAGCTCAGTACATTTGAGCAGACGATAGTAGAGAAAACCGGTGAAGTGTCCCAAGCACAGGTTTCATGTACCCTCGCCATTGCGCAACACACAGAGTTGGAATGCCTAATAAATAGGCTCTATGCAGATGTCACTAAATATATCCCATCTTTTTCCACCCCCCAGGCTAATATTGAGGGGCTTGTTGCAGCACTAAAGGCTTCGAGGACCGAGATCCAGGTAGTCAAGTCAAAGATGGAACAACAGATTGCGGCCTTGCAGGCCAAATTACAGCCAGAAACGCCACCTGAGGTAAGGGAAGAATGAGCTGCATTGGTCACAAAGGCCACCAATGTCATCACATATTAGATTTCTTAGGGCATAGGACTATTAGAGACAGCTATGCAGCTGTGGACTAAGGTGTAGCGTGATCCTCTCCTACGCGAACTTACTCAAGAGCTACACCAAAAGGAAGAAGAGTTTGAGTAACTAGAAGCCACTATGCCTACTATGATCCCCGCTCAACTCCTGGCATGACTGCGTACCAGCCACACACATAGAGATGACATTGAAGAGCTCTGCCAGAAAAATAAGGTCCTCAGTGACCACCTTAAGCCTTGGGCTGATGAAGCCCTCAAGCTCTCTCAGGACATTGATATCATAGTTAAGCAGCTGAACCAGACTTTGGAGAGAATCATTGCTGCTACAGAAGGTCCAATGTCAAAAAATTTGGTGGAGATTGCTCAGAATGTTGTTGTGCAAAGCGAAGGAGTGTTGCCCCTGCTAGTTGATGCGATCAAGCAACTGCAGGCAAATATGGAAAACCCACGGCCGCAGTGACTCGGGATGAGTCACAAGATTGTGTTGGGGGCTTGTTTGAACGGGGTTCCATAACCTACGTTTTTGGTACAATTTTGTTAAAGTCGGTCCTGTGTAGGGGTTCTGGGGTGAGTCAAAGCCCCTAATATATTGTAATGGGTTAAAGGGTAGCTCTGGGGTCCGGAAACCACGGTTTGCATAGCATAGGATAACGAAGGATACGATATTATAAATAGATAGATAGTTGGGTCTAGTAAGTAAGTAAGTCGATAGATTGATGCTACATGCAAATTGTTAAGATCTTTTTGGGTTGTTTTGGGTAAGGACTCCAGCTGGCTGTGTGCGGAGATCCTTAGTCCTACTGTGTGTGGACCCCTCTAGCCTATGTGCGCGGGTTGTTTTTGGGTTGTAAGTGGATCTTTGATATTAATGAATGCAAAGTATAGTTGAAGTATCTGTGTGTTATTTAAATTGGTCATGTTTACTGTTAAAGCGCTTTTGTGATATTATTTAAGCTACGAATGTATCTGCGTTGTGTAATTGGCATGAGTATATCTGTGATCTGATATTGGCTGTGATTATAGTGCTTTGTGATGGTATTTGGTAATACGCACATGGATGTGAATGTACTGATTAGATTTGATAGCTTTGTTATGGTTATATGTTGATTACATTGTTAAAAGAGTTGCGAATATACTCTTTCTGTGTGAACCTAATGTTGGCTCGAGGGGTCCTAACCCAGGTTCGGAGGTTAAGGTTTGCTAAAAAACCCCTATACTACTGGCCCTTTCAGCAGTGACCTACTTGCGCAGGCCAAAGTCTCACCCGAAGCAGTATGGGAGGGTGCTGGAACCAGGTTTCCACACCCTGGAGAGGGTAGGTAAGTCAAGAAGAGCTACGCTCAGCATTATGATTACCATATCTTATATCACAAAGCCCAGATCTACTGATATCCTTTGCATCCACGTATGCAATACCAATTATAATCACAGTAACTAACAGGTCATAGAATTAAAGAACATTACCATAGTTATCATATAAAGCGTAATAGAACAGATCCATATCGTAGCATAAACAAGTAACACAAGTACTTTCACAGCTTAAATCAATAACATAGAAGCATACATACTTAATCAGATACCACAGATTCACACCAACAATAAGTCCAATAGATTTAGATATTACAACAACCTTCTGCATTCATTAATCCTTTAGATTTACTTACAATACCCAAAATCAAACCTGCGCACACAGTAGCAGGGTCCGCACATAGTAGGACAGAGGATCTCCGCGCACACAGCCAGCAGGAGTCCTTACCCAACCAACCCTACAGACCTTAAAAATTTGCATGTAGCATCAATTCCAATTCATTCCTTCCTTACAAATCAAAAAGGTTAAACTAATTATACTACTTTAGCTTAGGCATCCAATGGTCAGCAAACCGTGGTTTGCGAAATCTTGGTCTACCCTTGACCCACTTACAATGCATTAGGGGCTTTGACCCACCCCAAAACCCCTACGTTAGACTAAATATAATAAAAAATATACAAAATGGACCAGATTTGTAGCTTTGTAGGAGACCCTGTTCCAACAGTCCCCCAACACAATCTTGTGACTCGTCCCGAGTCACTGAGATGGTAGGGTCTCCACCTAGACCTACAACAATTTGATTGCTTCAGCTAATGGGGGCAGCACGACTTTGATTTCGACAGCAGAATTCTGGGCGATGTCGACCAATTTTTGTGAAATCAGACCTTCTATCGCAGCGGTGACACTTTCCAAGGTCTGGTTGAGCTGCTTTACTGCTACATCAACATCCCACGATAGCTTAAGGGCTTCAGCAGCCCATGCCTTCAAGCGGTCATTGAGGGCCTTCTTCTTCTATCGAAGCTCTTCTTTCGAAGATCTTCTATCTCAGCTTGGAGGTCCTCGTTGGTTCGCAGTCATGCCAAGCGCTGAGTAGGAACCAACATGGGTAGTGTGGGTTCTAATGTTTCGAATGTCTCCTCTTTCTGCTGAAGGGCCTGGGTTATTTCACGCAGGAGTGGATCGCATTGAACCTTGTTCCATAGTTGCATGGCAGTTTCCAGTAGTTCAGCACCCTATGCAATCTGCCCTATGATGATGTTCATAGCTAGGGTGACCAACACAGATTGCTAGGCCTGCACCTCCAGAGGTGTTTTAGGCTACAATTTAGCCTGTAGATCGGAAATCTGCTACTCCATCCATGACTTAACCTTTGCAACCTCTGTTCACAATGCCTTCAATGTGATGAGCAACCCTTTAAACTTTTCCTCAGGCATAGAGGTAGCCAGAATCTCTGCTGGAACTTCTGTGCAGAGCTGGAGAATGAAGTTTTCGAGCTCTTCTTACTATGCAATAGCACTAGATACTTCGGTGCTCTGTGCTACGATGGTTTGCTTGGCCATACTGAGTTATTGGTGCACTTGTTGGTCCCGATGGTGGATCTCCTGGAACATGGCAGTGTTGAGGCCCTGCAATGCCTCATGGGATAGCTTGGCTAGATTCAACTGCACTCCTGCACTGACTGGGAGTTGCGTGCCTAGGTCGGGTGGGATGATCACAAGGGTGACGCTAGGTAAGGGGCAGAGAAGAATTTCCTCTGTGGCGAGCGCTACGATGTTGGTTGCCAATGGAGTATGTACTTGAATTATGTTTCTCTGCAAAGCGCGGAGCTTGGCTTGGATGGTCTCAATAGAAACTTTCTGTTGTTCCTCCAAGGCATCCCATTTGTCGTCTGTGGCCAGAGTGAAAGTGTCCGCAATCTATTCCAGGTCTGCATTAGTTAGTGTGACGGTCTCATTGCATTTTTCCCGCTAAGAGCATTGATTCTTTTGGGCCCCTTTGGCAGGCTCTTCTGTGTGCTTCATTCTATAACGGGATGCAATTCCTCCTACATTCCCTCCTTCTGTCCCTAAGTCGGGCTGCAAATATTTCTTTTTAGCTCCTTCAGTGTCCTTCTCATTAGTTTGCTTCTACTGCACATGTTTCTTCGCAGCCAGTTCTGTGTCCTTCTTGGTACGTTTTTTGGAGCCTCTGATATCCTTATCTTGTCTTGTGCTATTATTTTTAGGGCCCTGCGCCTCGGTCTTGAAGCCAATATTCCACTGCGGGGGCCAGAGTGCAATAAAATTGTCAATTTCTTCATCTGCGACCATATAGGGGTGTGAAGTCCATGCTTTCTCCTTTTGTCTCCGAATCTGTATGTTTTTCATATTCACCTGAAAGGTCCCAATGCGTTTGTATTTGTCGTATACTTTAGGTGATAAGCGTGGTCGAGAATTGATGGCAGCTACCATGCTGCTCTAGAAGAGGACCTAGAACACTTGATTGTCCTCTATGCACTTCATATCCTTGGAGTCCCACAAGTGCGCATAACGGGCTCCTTCACACATATCCAAGTTAAGCTCAGGGAGGATTGACTCCACAGGAGCTTCCCAGGGGACCAACGCTATGAGAAACAAAAACCATGAGTAGAAAAAGGGGCACCCTAAGTTTTGGGATTCTATAACATTGGCCAAAAATTAATCACATAAGTACTGAGCCCAATTAAAACATACCCCCTTTCCACATTAACCTACTAGCTGGATCACGTAGGCGGGGACGGTGGCGACTTGGCATTTTCACATAAAATTGCATGCAAACAACATCGTGCCCAACTGCGTAGCGGGATCATTGATGGATTTTATGATAAAGCCTCGGGTATTCCACTCCACCTTTTATTTTCAGCTCACAAATTCAGCAGTTTCACCCTTGTATTTCTTACCCACTCGCTCCAGAGGGCTTGGTCCATTCATCGGGAGGCCAGTAATCCTATGAATTAGTGCAGCCTCAATAGGAGTTTTGTTGTGGATACACATGCAACCTTCATGAATTAGGGTGAGTAGTTACCATGCGAGTCAGTCTGTAACATTGTAATGACAAAAATGGGGCATCTTGAGCAAGTTCAGGAGCTCAGACCCAGCCAAGCCATGCACCCAGTGTTGGGGAATGACTGTAACTCCATTTTTGTCATGAATCGATTCGAGGTATAACGTTGGTGCTAGTTCCACGAATGCTTCGAATTTGGCTAGGTCATGATCATCAAACTTGACCTCATGAAGCTTACCAATAGGTTCCCCAATGATGGGGACCTCGCCTGGGGTCACTGGAATCTGCAGGTAAGTGACCAGGTCATCAAGATTCTTCGACATGCACATTGACGTCTTGCATGGTCGAAAAAAGGGAGGTAACCAGTGAATAGGCTCAATGGGTTGTGCTTCCTCCTGGGTTGCTTGAAGAGATTTTTCGGTTCACAGGGAAGTGCACAGCTTTCCTTCAACCCATTTCGTGGACTTCGAGGGCTTTTCGGAGCTCTGGGCCTTCTATTTTCCTTTCCTTGTGGTTGGGCTTGGCATGGAGGGAATATCTTCCGCCTCAAACTCAATTTCCACCACTTCCGCAGTCCCCTGTTCTATCGAGGTCATTGGTTTAGAGGGCTCAGTAGGGTTCATAGCCGTCATCCTAGTGCGAAAAAAAAACTCTGGGTTGCTACTATCCGAGGGGGTAGGTTGCTCGGAAATGAAGGAGACACTATAAACACAGAGCGTCTTGCAGAACCAAATCTTCACGTTAAGACATGCTAAGTACAATCTATACAATTGATACAGAACCCTTGTGTGGACTGTTCTACCCGTTCTATAGCCATAAGGGTTAACCAATGGTTGGGCGAGCCTTATGTGAAACTTACCATCAGTTAAACGGTAAAAATTATATGGAAAGCGCCACATTAATTTCCATTTCTCTGCTCCTTCCAACGATAACTTCTGCTTTTTACCAGATTTTTTTGTTCCAATGGCTAGGTTTCGCACCTCCTGTGCACCTAGCACACCTTCTACACTTCAATTAAACCTCTGTGCCTCCTGTGCATCCTCCCCCAACACAAGCCTAATTCCCAGGTACTTCAAAACTATATCCATGCTTGTCTGACATTCATCATCCCCAAAGAACAAGAATTCCTTCATAAGCAAGTCTTTCAGAGGTGTTGTGATCAGTACATACTTCTGGATGAAATTCCTATAATAACTTCATGGTCGAGGATTGACCGCAACTGTTTCCTTGTTGTAGGAGCCATGCCAACTTTGCCTACTGTATTTGTATCCCAAACCTTAGCCAACTTATGGTGCAACTCAATGCTACCGGTTCGCAGCTTGAGCAATCTAGTAATGGTGCACATCTTCTTCAATCCTAAGACAAAGATAGCTCATGGATCATCCCAACACTCATTTAAGGCTAGGCTATGGTAATCGACCATGTATAGTATCTGCACTTCCCATGTCGGTAACTTAGGTGCGACATACGGGGCTGATTCACCCCATAACACCGTATTAATGTCCTGCAGAGCTGCGTTGAGGCCTCTGTTCCACCTACTAACCCAAATGTTCCCAGGAATTCATCCTTCAATGTCTCCCAGTGGCGGGTGCCCTGATGGAGCTCCACATCTACATACCATGTGGTGGGAAGTGGTCCCAAGGTATGAATAAACAGACGAACCCACTCTTCTGTAGTCCTTTCGCACCAATTATCCATCCAAGCGAATAGATACTTGCGCGGGTCTTTAGGGCCGAGGTATGTTTGGACACGTAGGTGATCGAGTGGTTCAAATCATAGGATCATCATATCTTGGCACTCTTCCCAGTCCTGGAATTCTTCCTTATGTGTGTCCCACCACCACGCAGGTGTTTTATGCATGGCGAGATTAAGGGCCCCTAGCCTTCATCCTCTTGTAACCTCAGCTTCAAATTCTCACAAAAAGTCCCTAATATTAATAGAACCATCAAAGTAGGGTAGATCTCTTACCTCTGAGGAAATACAGCAGAATTACTTTGTGACCCAAAGGCATTGCAACGCAAAGAAATCATGTAACCGGTTTTGACAGTTCTCCATCTCCCTGTCAGAGTCATAGAAGTAGTCACTATCCTTTTCCTAGTAGAGTACACCATCTTCCGTAGGGTTGATCCAATATTCATCCCATGCAGTCAACTTATAAATGTGATCTACATCCTCTTCACCGCACACCGGCTCTGTATACCATCCGCCTTGTGCAGGATCTAATGGTACTGTCACCCTTGTACCATTAGTTTCAAATACCATGCTTCTCTTCTTCAGGTTAATGATGCCTCCCATATCTATGGCCCAATCTAAGCCTAGGAGCACAGGGTAGGGGTCTACATCTTTTACAATCTGAATTACTTCAAAATTAGCCCAGAACTTGACCCCTGTGATATCTACCATGATCTTCGATAGTCTCCCCAAGGGTATGATCTTCTACTGATTGGCCATACGCAGCTGGATAGTGGACCATTCTAGCTTAGGTTCCCCCATTCATTTCCACTTCTGTTTAGGTAATACATTCGCATCTGACCCTAGGTCAAAAATAACCTGGTCCATCTCGTATTCATCGATCTGCGCAGTCAACTGCATCTCCCTACCATTGCGTTTCTTATATCTGTATAGTTTGTGCACGTCTTTGATTTCTATAGGTAGGCTAGGTCTTGCTGCGCAGCTATCTATTAACGCCTGAAGATTTCCCATAGCCTTTGGGTTGCATAGCAGCTTCATACATGCCTCTAAAAATGTTTTGACCTCCTCATCTGCCTTGAGGTTTCCTGGCGGCTAAGAAGTAGATGCCTCTACCTTAGCAAAGTATTTGCGAGCTGCGACAAATGTTTCTTTCTCCTTTTTTAGATCCAAACCTTCTTGCTTGAGAACTTATTATCAAATCAGGGATTCAGTCGCAGTCTTCTCCCTAGGCCCCTTGGTGGCCATCCCACTACGGGTTATGACATTTACTCTTGGATCTTTGTCTCATAGTTCAGCCTTAACCCTCTGCACATTCTGTGTAGGTGTCGGTTGCTTCTCTTGCATATTTGCTATCAAGATTGGATAGTCTTCAATCGCATGGTCCAACTTTCTACAATACAGGTAGGACTGCCTTGTAGGGTTCAGACAGTCCCTGGAAAAGTGTCCTACTTCTCCACAGTCATAACAGATTAGTTTCCCTCATCCCCGACCTACACTTCCACCTCTTCCGCCTCCCATGCCCCTGGCTAGGGAGCCACCTATGCTTGAGAGGGATCTTGGCGAGGATGGATCTGACTGTACCCTATAGATATTCCCTCGATCAATCATCAAATCATACATCTGGCAGTTCTGTTCATCATGTCCTACTGACCTACAGAACCTCCACCATTGTTGCTTTACTTCTGGGACATACGCAGCAAGGCATGGGTAGTGGTTTATGTCATGCAGCCTCACAATGTGATAATCATCGCACCATAGCACCGACCCACTTGATCCTGCAACCTCCCTATGGCGCAACAGGCTAGGTCCCCCAGCCTGCATATAGTTTTCTAACATAGGGAAGTTATCCTTGGTGTGACCATTCGTCCTGCATCATATGCACCATATTTCAGGGCTAGCCTCTGCTCCTCGCTCCTTTCGCAGATTCTGGATCTCCAAGTGCACCGCCTCTAGTTGTCCTTGGATCTGTTGGATGCCTAGCTGGGTATCATCTATGGGCACAACTTCTAACTTCATAGCGACCTCCAAGGCTTTTTGCTGTGATTCGAAAGTTTGGTGACCCATAGGTATGCGTAGGTGAGGCAACATCATAGCAATGAACAATTCTGTGTGTTGTCTATCATCATACTGAAATCCTCCTACTTTGATCACCTTATTCTATCGTTGATCGGCCTCCCACACAGACTCAGAAGACCCTCGCTTGAAATCATTGAGATTAACCACTATTTTAGAGTAGGACTTAGGTTTCTTGAACTGTAGTTTCAAGGAGTTCTTAATCTCTTCAATGGTCGTGTTTGCATGCTGGCTGATGTATCCCATGCACCAGTCCAAAGCTCTTCTTTCAAAGGAAAGGGATAGTTGTGCCCTCTTCACCGCATCACTAGCTACATTCTACGTAGTCCATATCGATCCTACAACAAACCATAACTGATCCATGTCTTCATCTCCCACACCCTTAAAGGTAGGCAACTTCATCTGTGTAGCCATGTCATCTTCCGGTGGTGGCGGAGGTGTAGGTGAATTCTTACCCCTATGCTGGTTTGAAAGTGGTGTGGCTGGAGGACTTTGCACAGCTGCTTCTCTTACCGGACTGTAGACAGATCTATCTCCTTCTTGATTGGTCGGATAGTATTTTCCACTTCACGTCGTACTCCCATCTAGATCAGAGGTCATTCACTCGGTTTGGCCACACAGAATACTCTTTTCGCACAGTAGTATATTAATCAGCAATGGTAAGGTCTTTAGAAACTTATCTCGGAAACCCTTGAAGAATATTTTCTCTGCTTCAGAGTAGGATACAAAATGATCGATGGAAAATTCTGTCATGAACCCTCCTAGCACACTGTCCACCCAGTGGTCCACCATGCAAGTGATCGTGTTATCATTCTTCTCTAACTGTTGGATCAATTCTAGGGTCCACTATGTGACCCACTCATCCCTCCAACACTTCTGAAATTCGCCCAACCTTGCGAGCCACTCTTGGAGCTCGATCACAATTGTTACAAAGAAGATCTCATAGACCTCCATGAAAATATACTTATTATTCCACTCTTCGGTGATCAACCTCTTACTGCGGTTTTCTTTTACTGCGAATTCCTGAACTTTTTGTTCAAACCATTCATCAATTTATTTTCTTTCAGGTTTCCAATACAGCCTTGGCATTACCCGATCCCTCTCTCAAAATGCTCCTAGTCCCGACAACGGAACCATTTGTTGGTTCAAGGGGTCCTGACCCAGGTTCAGAGGTTAAGGTTTGCCAACAAACCCCTATACTACTGGCCCTTTTGGCAATGACCTGCATGCGTAGGACAAAGTCTCACCCGAAGCAGTATGGGAGGGTGTTGGAACGAGGTTTCCACACCGTGGAGAGGGTAGGTAAGTCAAGCAGAGCTGCGTTCAACCTTATGATTACCAGATCTTATATCACAGAGCCCAGATCTACTGATATCCTTCACATCCACGTGTGCAATACCAATTATAATTAGAGTAACTAATAGGTCATAGACTTATATAACATTACCGCAGTTATCATATAAAGCGTAAGAGAACAGATCCAGATCACAGCATAAACAAGTAACACAAGTACTTTCGTAGCTTAAATCAATAACATAGAAGCATACATACTTAATCAGATACCACAGATTCTCACTAACAATAAGTCTAATTGATTCAGATATTCCAATAGCCTTTTGCATTCATTATTCCTCTACAAGAAATAATAAGCCCAAGATCTTGAGGAGAAAATCACTCAAGAAATATAAAACAAGCCTCTACAAGAAAAATATGCCAACACATGAGAAATAGCTGCCATAAAATTCCTTGAGCTAAGACAATGTAGTTTTAGGGCATAAATTTCTGCATAAATATGGATCAATGTAGATCTATTTTTATATAGCTCAAATAATGCTAGGAGTGAATATCTAGCCTCCTAGACACCTTTCCAAGAGAACCCGGGAAGGGTTTCCAGAAATACCCTCAAATACAAATGGTGTTCTACAACCCTAGGACTGAAGAGTCACTGCAACTGAAGCTCATGAAAATATAAGGCTGAAATAATATGGATTTGATGTAGATCTCCTCCAAATATATCCTCCAATGAAAGGCTAAACCCTTCACCTAGAAGAAAACACTCTAAAAGAGCCAATAGATCCTCCTCTGAAACTTCCCTCCAAAATAACGTGATTTCTGACTAAAACTGTGATTTCACTAGATGAAATAGCTTGGCTTGATGCCAAAGATATGAAATATGCCCAATAACCTTCCTTGATGATCTCCCAATGGATGGAATCCTTCCTCCACTGCAAAACTAGCTCAGAAAATGGAGATTTCTCTCCTCCACTGCTACACCCCTGCAAGACAACCCAAATCTAAACAGAACTACGTTATACAAGAAGACTGAAGCTTGGATATAATGGTTGATATGTGGAAATGATAGAACAATACTCTCCCAAGAGGCTTCTCAAGGAAAGAGGTGGGATTCCCGATTGGGAACACCCTATGCTAAACAACACAAGCAATCTTAGCTAAACAGTTGAAGAGAGCACAAAGTCTAAACAGACATATCAAAATAATAATAATAACATAACCTCATATGGCTGCCATCCTCTTCTTTATAAAAAATGTGAGCCTTCTCCCCTTGGGTCCCACTCATTAGGTTTTCCACCATCATGCAATCAATCTCCCTTCAAAACTGCGTTGTCCCACCATTAATGCCACTCCTCCATAACAACGTTGTTTAATTTGGTCAAATTTGACCTATTCAACATGCTCCAACCCTTTTTCACACCTAAGGGTCTTTAATCTAGTTTTTAGACGACCTCCATTCGCACTAGGAGTGTCTTTTATTCCTCTAAGGAGATTTATGGGTCTCCATACCCTCTTATTCCTCTATCTAAGAGTAAAAATCAAAATGTAATATTCCAATTAGTTATGTGCTATTTTAGGAATATTACACATAATCAGATCCATATTACAGAGAGGGAATTTCTTGGAACCCCCAGGAACCTGACTAGAGGAAATTTGAAATGATAGATTTAATTGAGGAAGTAATATAGGATGGTATATAAAAATTATGTGCCCAAAAGACCAAAAGATGTTGGAGTACGACCTAGATGAGGATGAAGTGGATACCCAAAGAAAGCCACTCATGTGTCCAGGTATTTAGTCGCTTCATGTACTTGTCCATAAGCCATTACCAATCCTTGGAGCAATAGCCACATGCTTAATATGAAAACCCAAATATTTGAATCCATTGGAGATCGGGGCAATATTTAGTTGGAAAATGCCAATAATGATTTCCAGATCGACATTACAATCCAAAGCAGTGATCAAGATGGATTTTTCACAATTTATTTTCAAGCCCAAAGTGGATCCATAACATAAAAAGATGTGATGCAAAGTGGACCACTGAGCTCGAGAGATGATTCCAAACACCAAAATTTCATCCATGAAGAAAGAGTGGGTGACATAGATAGCAGGAGAAAGTCATATTCCATCAAAGACACTGCACCTATGAGCCTCCTTGATGTGAACACTGAGACCATCCATAATCAAGATAAAAATAAGGGATAAAATCGAACAACCTTGGCGGAGACCACGAGTAGCCCAAAAAAATTTGGAAGGCATCCAATTAATGATAACAACAAACCAAACGGGTGAAATACAAGCCATGATCCATTGGACGTTTTGTACAGACAAACAAATCTTGTAAAGTACCAGGAAGGTAAAATACCAGTCAACACTATTGTAGGCCTTGTACAAATTGATCTTCATGATGATCCAATTTTTTAGAATGAATGGAGTGAAGGAATTCTTGACCTGTGGCAATGACATCATGGATGAGTCTGTTGGAAAGAAAACCATATTTCTTGCAAGATATGTGAGTAGAAAGGAAACCAAAAATTCTATGAGCAATGACTTTAGAGATAATTCCTATTGTTTGAAAAATGATGAAATAAATTAGTATTATGGTCTCCTTCATGAAGCCATACAACCCGAATTTTAAGATTTCAGGATATTTCTTGTCCTCTAAGAATCTCAATTTTTTGACTCTCAAGAGACACAAGGAGCGAAAGAGTGTGAGAGATCGGGTTGCAGGATTCCATTGTAATATGGATTTCTTCAATTTTTTTGGCAAAGGATTGTAGTTTAGCTACGAATTTCTTCTTCTTCTACCTTTCCCAAAACCTGGTTCTAATTTTAAGAGCCCTCATATTATGAGTGAAAAACGAGAAGGTCAATTTTCCGAGACAAACCACTTCCAGATGCTAAAAGTTGCAGACCAACTCTTGGTATTCAGGGCCCTCAAGCCGTACCCTGTTAAATTTAAAAGGGATACCCTTTCAAGCAGGCTCCAAATGCCACGAGAGTGCGATTGGAAAGTGATGTCATAATGAATCCTTAATGACAAAATATTTCAAATTTCCCAGGAGCTCCAGTACACTTTCATGTACTAAAAAATTGTCAAGTATTTTTCCCACAAAAGCATTCCCAGTCCTATGTTTGGTCTAGGTCAAAGAAAGGGCGAAATAAGTAATCGACCAGATGATGATCTAAAAAAACCCAAGACAATATTTTAGCTAAGGGATCAAGATGATTGTGAGTTCCCAAACATTCATCGACTAATAGGGAGACATTTAAATCACAAGGATGAGATTATGGATATTAAGAACCTCAGAAGATTTCATACGAGACCAAAAGGAGGAGCGCTCACGATAGGGAGTGTACATATTAATAAGGTTAAAATTCTATGAGTATCCCCGATCCGGCTAGAAAGAAGAATGCCAGCAAAAAAATGAAGTCATGAAATCTAGCGAAATGTGGATTCCGCATGAAAATTAGGCCGCCCGAAAGACCTACAGAATCTACCCCAGGGATATGCCAGTCTGGACGAATTGAGAGGAAATGAGGAATGTTAACTTTGTAATTGTAATTATATGTATTGTGATGATTCAATTTTATTAAAATTGTAAAATTTGTAAATTTGAAAAACTGTCAAATTATCAAATTTGAACCATAACTACCGTAAAATTGTAAAATTTATACCATACATATTGTTAAATTAACATAATTTTAAAATTGTAAATTTATAAATTTGTAATTGTAATTGTATGTATCGTGATGATTCAATTTGATTAAAATTGTAAAATTTTTAAATTTTTAAATTGTCAAATTGTCAAATTTGAACCATAACTACCGTAAAATTGAATCATTGTAAAATTGTGAATTTATACAATACATATTGTTAAATTACCATAATTGTAAAATTGTAAATTTTTAAATTTTAAATATTAATTTTATGTATCGTGATGATTCAATTTTATTAAAATTGTAAAATTTGTAAATTTGAAAAATGGTCAAATTTGAAACATAACTACCGTAAAATTGAATCATTGTAAAATTGTAAAATGTATACAATAATATTGTTAAATTACCTGTTGTGAAACCAACTCCAAAAATAGAAGAAAAGAGATATCAATGCCTTAGAAATAAGCCACTTCAAGGGGGAAACCTCTAATACATTACATGAATGAACAATTATTGGATGATACAAATGACCAAAACCTCCTTCTATATATAGGAGTCCATGGGGCCATAATATAATCCTAGTGGGGCCACAATGTAATCCTTGCCGACCTAACAATAATAATGTAAGGGCAAAATATTAGCAATATGGGGGTTACAGGGGTACAACAATAATAATAAAGGGGGATACACTAACATAATAAGGGACTACACTATTAATATATGGACTTAACATGCCCCTCTCCTTCAAACAAGTGTTGTCCTCAACGATTGATTATTTCTTGATGCTTCTGTATAAAATTCTCATCCTCCCATGTGGAATCTTCTATAGGAAATTTTTTCCACTTGCTGAGATACTCTGAAATTGATCGTACTTGTCTAGTTCTTGTTTCTGTGATTGCTTCAAAACTTCTTTCAATGTGATGTTGATCTTCCTATTGTTTCATTATATTATGCACCAAAGTTAGGTTATCCTTTGAGAGTTGGAGAACTTGTTGTTGATTCTTGATGTGATCTTCCACTAATTTATCATCCATATTAGCTATTATTTTATCCTTCAAACAACCCAACTTAGCCTCCATTTCTGTTTTAAACCATCTATGTCATCTTCGGTTGCTCTTCGTAAGATCGAAATTTTTTGCACTTGGTATCGTAATTTTGATATCTCATACTGCAATTCTTCCTCTTCATAAGTCACAATATAGCTTTTTGAGGGCTTAATGGGTATGGAATTATTTTTTAGAGGAATTATGGAACCCAATACAGATAAAAATTCTAAAATATGCCCTTGGAATCACTTCAAAATTATTTTTCAAACAAACGTTATGCAGCTTTAAAAACCAAATACACACCTTTTTCTTGCTTTTGAGAAGCTTGATATTGAAACTAAATTATCTATGTGATTTTAGATCCTCAATAATTGAAATTTGGCCTTGCGGTAGCCCTCTGAATCCTCTTTTGAATGCCACAGTCCTGACCTGATTTGGATTCTTCAAGGCAAGGTTATGTCTAATATCCCACAATGAACTAATTATGGACTGGTTTAGTAGAGCGAACTTGTAAGACTTGACACATGTCATTGTTTGATCCTTTGGCTCTAAAATTTATATAAAGAAAACTACAGTCCATGTAATTCTAGTCACTTTTTACAGAATTCCAATTTGATTCTCAGAGAGAGAGTTATGAATATTTTCCCACTATCACCTCTTTTAGATGAAATTCGGTAGCCTGCAAAAGTCCTAATTTCCACAGACCATATCTCCAAAAATATTGTGAAACAAGCTCTAAAATTTTGCGACGATGTTCCTCAGGATTTCGGCTTCGCACCCTAAACATTTCAGCTTCTGAACCTTCGTAGAAAAAGTTCTGTAAAATTCCACAATATGACACCCAATTTGGGCAGTGAAGCCTATAATCCGCTCTGATGGCAAATGTTGTGAAACCAACTCCAAAAAGAGAAGAAAAGGGATATCAACACCTTATAAATGAGAAAAGTCAACTTCCAATACATTACATGAATGAAAAATTATTGGATGATACAAATGACCAAAACCTCCTTCTATATATAGGAGTCCATGGGGCCACAATATAATCCTAGTGGGGCCATAATGTAATCCTATCCGACCTAACAATAATAATTTAAGGGCACAATAATAACAATATGGGGGTTATAGGGGTACAACAAAAATAATAAGGGGGGATACACTAACATATTAAGGGAATACACTATTAATATAGGGACTTAACATTACCATAATTGTAAATTTGTAAATTTTTAAGAATATAAATAATTGTAAAATAATAAATCTAGAATAATATGAATTTTTGTAACATAATAGTGTAGAAAATAATGAAAATAAATTCATGTTTATAATTATCATTATTTTATTATGATCTTACATAACAGTAAAAATTAATATATTTTTTTAAATTTTGAAGATATCATTCATATATATATATATATATATAGTGTGCATTTATTTAAGTAATGATATAGTGAAAACCATTTAAAGCAATCAAGTAGTTGTATTATTTTAGGAATTGACATAACAAAAAAGAACTTGATGCAGTGCATTGCTTTCGAGATCAACATAATTGCAAATTATCAAGTGAAATTATTTTAACATTAACACAATGCAAACCAATTAATTGAGAATACATATTATGATTTTTGGAAAAAAAGAGTCTTAGTTATAAGGTTAATTCCTATTCTTTATAAAAACCCATCTTAAATAGTATAAGTGATGAAATAACACATGTACCATATCACTCTCTGATCAAATCACCCTCATTATCTTCCTTGCTTGGCATGATAACACTATGGTTCTCAAAAATATGTTTTGATCTAGGGTCATGTCTTAATATGAACCACCAACCCCTATCCAACACATTTGGGTAAACAAACACTTGGTTGTAGTGTTTGGGGAAAACATAAGGCTCCTTAGTTTCATCCCACATATTTCTAGAGTTGATACATATCAACCTACTATCGTGATCCTCCTCAACATTATTCCGATCAAAGGTGTCCCACGACACGCACCTAAAAATAACACATTGGAAAGAAGAGAAATTCACTTCAATGATCTCTTGTATCTTTCCCACGTAACCTAACGTCTCTCGTACTAGGTTTTGATCATGATGGCTAGCTCGAATAGATTGATTGAACTCAACTTCCACTCCACAGTCTTGTGTCATGTGTCCATCATCAGCATTTTCTGTGCGAAAATGGTGTCCATATTCCCACATAGATGGGAAAAAATGCACCTATATAAAGGTTAAAAAATCATAGTGTCACGTGTCTAATAACCCAACTGTTAAAATATAAAATATATATGTTACATTTCAAAGGTGAATTATTAATTTTAAAATGTACATATATAGATTATTACCGAGTTGTTGTACCCAATCCCTACATTTAGCGCATCCTCAAGAAAATGCGGGTAATGATCGGTTGCACCATATTTCTCTCTGGCTTGGTCAGCAACCCAACTGTTGGGGCATATAATAGGAATATTTTCTTTTAAATGACTAGGATAAGGCACACTTCTACCATTCAACTGTCTAAATTATTTCCTGTCACTATCCCATTTCATCCTCTTTTGTTCGTACAATGCGACCCACAATTGTGTCACTTCGGAATTGTAAAGAACGAATTTATTGATTTCTTCAATTTCTGCATTCACTAATGAAATCAAACTGACATATAGTACATATGAGATCAAAATATAAATTATATCAAAGGTCAACATGAATATTTACTTTGTGTAAATTTGACAAATTATAAGTCGCTTACTCTTTATCAAGTGCCTTTCTCCATTCATTTGGAGAAGCTCCCCTTCTCTTTTGTCTTCATCCCTTTCATCATCCCAAATAACCACACCTAGTGTGTTGTCGACATGATTGATGTACTCACTGGTATAATAGAAAGACTCTATATACGATATGTACCCCTCTACCATAGACCCCTCAAGTTTTTCCCTTTCTCTAACAAAACCTTTCAATTTCTTCATGTACCTCTCTAAGAAGAACATCCAACGATAAGAAACCACCCCAACTAATTCAACCTCATCTAATAGGTGGATTAGAAGATGAACCTACAAGTCCATGAAACTCGTCGACAGTTCCTTCTCAAACATACAAACAATCTCAACTATCTCTTGATGTCACCGTGGAATTTTAGCCACATGAATCTCTTTTGACGTGATCCAATGTTTAAATGCAGATAATTTAGATATGGCACATCCTAGGTCTTGGGGGAAGTCATGTTTCACACACCCACACACAAACAAAAGATAATGACACTTCAAAGTTATAAAGACATACAAAATTAGTTATGTTTTATGGTCCCATGGGATAAAAATTATTAATGTAACAAATAATATAATCATGATTTTGACATTATACATACTCTTTGAAGATTTAAATGGACATGCGATTTCAACCCAGACAAATGGTCTTCCACGGTGAAGCAACATCGTAGTGAAGACCCATATGAAGATGGCACCCTGACACCCATTATAACTTCCTTTTCCAAAGAAAGATCATATTTTTTTAAAATCCATGGGACATCACCTTATTTGAAAGACTAATTAGAGGGACCAGCCTCTCTTGTACTTTTCATGCCCAATGTTTCTTTTTAGTTTTTCAAGTAATAATATCTTTCCAAACAACCAATGTGTCACTTTTTTCCGATGATATGTTCCTCCATAAATAAGATGAAACATTTTAAATATATGCATGGGATATAGTAAGTGGGTAATATTAAGATTCTCCCAATATGGGAGGTTATAAAAGATAGATTTCCTTTTCATCCCAATGGGAAATTTCTCAACATATGTGTCGAAGAATTCTGGATCATCAAACATAGGCTCCCCATTTGAATCGAACATTTCTATGAACTCCTTCTCCTTCTCTCTCTCATATGCTCAAAGTCATTCAGCTGATGTCATTATTGCAGGCCTTTGGTTTCTCTCTCGTTTACCATTGAAAGTGGATGTTTTTCTTCTGTAAGGGTGTTCTTTTGGGAGGAATACCCTAGAGCGGTCATACACTAACTTTCGTAGGTTGTTGGACCATCTAGCTTTTAGAGAAGGTCCACAAAATTTACATCCATAATACCCTTTTGTTACAAGACCTAAGAAATTATTGTATATAATATCCATGGCACGTTAAATAATATCATGAATATCAAAACAATTACAACAAATTAAATTAATATGTGAAAGAATATTGTTACGTATATAAGTAAATCAATAAACATGTAATTTAGGAGAGCAAACTCCTAAGCCTAGATAATCATGTATGGTGTAAGAACATATGCCATACAACGTAAAAATCCTCTTTGTTGTGATGGGTCTTGATACATCATATACATTTATCCCATACCACAATTCCTTCAATTCATCTACCAGTGGTTGTAATTATACATCCATATTCTTCATTTGTCTTCTATAACGGACTATGAGAGCCAACATTAGATGTTCATGATTCACGTACAACCATGGGGGGGTATTTTTATTGATCACTACTACATGCCAAACATAATAGTTGGTGTTCTAGAGGGAGAACGAGTTGACGCCATCCATGGCTATGCTAATTCGTAGACTTTGTACTTCATCCTTGAATGTTTCAAGCCATGTATCCTTTATATTCTTCATGGATATTGAATCTGTTGGGATTCACATAACTCCAAACTCACTTCTATGTGAGGCATGCCATCCCTACAACATAGATAATTCTTTGTAACGAAAGAGCCTTTGAATTCTTGGGATTATAGCCATGCTTCTCAGTATCTTAAGAGGAGGGCCATGTGATTTACCCTTATTTTTGGATTTATCATACATGTCATTCCCACATTTTAGACATATCCCTTTGTCTGCATATTCCCCTCTATATAGAATACAATCATTTGTACATGCATGATATGATATGTACTCAACACCCACAATTTTCAACAATTTCTTTACCTCTTCGCAGCTACCGGGCAAGACATTATCACTCAGAAGAACCTTATCTTTGAATAACCTACAGTTGCTGGAAAATATTAAATGTACAATGCCAATAATTATTAACATTCATAAAATTGACCATTTGTAATTTTGATTGTGTGACAATATTTCTCAAAATATAAGGGACTTGATGGTGAATTACCTAAAAATTTCCGAGAAACATGCATTCAACAAGCCAAAATTTGATTTCAAGTTATACAATAACATCATTGTCCCCAACTGAGTAGAATTTGACCGACTGCCACATCCAAAGAGAGGGGTGGTGGAATCAGATTTAAGGCTTTCGAAAAAAATTTCAATGATATGAGCATCATCCCCTAGCTAATCATCGTTCTGGAATGCATCTAACAACATTGTCTCCATGGCAGTCGTATCCCTTAATTAATCATCCATACCAACCTCTATTTGATTGCCTCCATTTACAGCTTGTGAATAACTACTATTGTTGTATTCACTCCTAATTGGTGAATCTGGATGTAGTGGGAATTGAATAGGTGGTTAATTCAACCATTCTTGGTATCGTTCCTCTCCAAGTTTTTCTCTTAATTTAGCCTTCTCTCGATTTAAAATTGTCAATGGGTGCAATGGAAGATGGTAGGTAGGTCGCTCATCATCAGCAGAATCCTAATAATTTCAAAAAATATATTTGAACATGATTAGTAAAATATCGATGATATCAATTAGTAAGCATGTCAATGCATGATTAATTGGTTTTACATTGAAATAATTACATTATACAAAACAATTGTTACCATCATTGTCCCAAGATTGTGGCTAGAAGATGACATGTTTCAATTGACACGGTGAAGCGGTTGTCCATTTTCATCTACCAACCGCGCCTTGCAGTATGCTTCTCTTGATAAGAGCCTCCGTCGTTTTGGAACTGTTAGAATATTTTTTGCATATGAACTAGATTCTGAATCTGCATGAACCTGCAAATTTGTATTCATTAATTTTATTCAGATTGACATGAATAAAAAAAAAATCAATTAGATAATGAAAATATAAATAAAATCTGAAGTAAATACGTCTCAAGATGGATAGGGAGAACTCTATGATGGACTTTGAGAAATATTATGGAATGAGTTGGATTTGAAGAATTTACCTTTTGATATAATTATGAGATTTTCTCCCTACATTTGAGCAAAAGCAACAATAAATTTTGGTTTACATACCTAAAAGTAATTTTGGTGCGTTAAAAAATGAGTTATTGTTATTGGTGCTAATGTATTGTTAAACACACCAGTGCGGTTTTATTAACTGACACATCAGTGTTGTTAGTTAACAAATGCACTGAATATCCCAAGAAAAAAAAACTTGGCTTTATTTTTTTGAAGGTGAAAAAAGAGGTAAACTAAAAAATGAGCGGCAAATGATTTTCGGAAATCTAATTTCATAAAAATTTGTTTAAATAGTAACACCTATTCATTTTTTCATTATTTTTGCCAAAATTTTCAGGGGAGGGATTTGTAGGAGAGACATACCTGGAGCAAGGGAGCACTGTGGAGTAGCAAAATACTTTCGATGAACAACACTATTCAGAGAATCAAAATTTAAAACATCTGGTGATTCACACAAAAACCTTGTAGTATAGAAAAAATGTTAAATTTTACTGTAATAATTGTTTTTTTTTACAGTTTATGTTAGATTTAATACATGCATTAAATTTAATACATGCATAGTAAAAATTTTAAATTTTTCTATGCATTTTACTAATAAAATCATTTACAATCTCTATTCCTATTTAGATTTAATTAAAATTCAGGAAAAAAAAAAAAAAAAAAATCAAAAATCCATTCTTACCTTAAACCTTTGCTTCTTCTTGTTTATGTGACTGCAAAAATTCACAATTAGGGATTTTCATTTTATATTTATAGGGTTTTTATTACTATATATATGTGTGTGTGTGTTTGAAATATAACCCGGGGACCACTTGCAGAGTCGGATCCCAAACCCTATCATCCCTTTCATGATTTTAAAAAAAATGGCTTTTGTTAATTGGTGCGCCCTGTTTAATATAGCGCACCGGTGCGCTCTTTTAGTATAACCTACCGGGGCGCGCATTGAAAAATAATTTTTTTTGATAAAAATAGTTTCCATTCATTTATATGTTTATTTCTCAAAATAATCGCTTATGTTAATTGGTGCTCCCATATTAATATAACGCATCAGGTCTCTTATTGATAAAGAACACCATACATTATTTCTACTATAGTGGTGTCGCATTTATAATAACATATCACACCATTATCGTTTTAAAAAAATTTCCCATTGTCGGTGCTAAAATCTAAACCACACTGATGTGGTTAATAAAATAAACGCACCAGTGTGGTTAATACGATAAACACACCAAGCGTTTAATTTAGATAGAAGCACCGTTTTCTTGAATTTGTTTTTAGCTGAAAAGTATGTGATTTATTTATAAAATATATTAATGAATGGTGCATGTTTTATATTGATAAAAAATTTGTAGACAAGAGTTAAATTAACAAAAACACTGATAGCACATCCAGAAAAGAAAAAAATACAAGTTCTTTGTAAATTATTTACAAAAAATATTAGTATTGAACTATATGTAAGTTTAACTAATATATATTGTTTAGTGTGTGTCATGCAGAGCCACAAAATGACGAAGCTCAATATGGTTGTTTCTTATCTAATACCAAAAGAGCGTAAAGCTTGATGGAAAAATTGTAGAAGGATGAATTAGGTGAATGAAAAAATAATGTTGATCCAATATGAGTTTCTATTTTGATTTTTCATTAATAACATACTTAAAATATTAGATAACATGTTTCAAACAATCTATTAATTTATATATGTTTAATTTTCTAGAGGGACCAACAACGATGGAAAGGAATGTTTTTCTAAGAAAAGAAAAAAAATAGAACATGCAAATGAAAATAAATTTCTCCTTAGCTCATCTAGAGTGGTGCTGGAGGTTAACGAAAGGGGAGAAAACTTTTACAAAATTTTGAGGGATCTAGCGGAACGGATGTATAAATGTTCTTTCCACTTACAATAAAAAAATCAATCCAATGATTCTAAGAACCAAATTTTATTTAAACTACAGGAAGATTTTCCAGAGAATTGGTCAATGAGACATGTTATACTTTTAATAGCAAAAACGTACAACAACAAAAAAGAAGCATTCAAAAAGTAATATTCCTTTAAAAAAATTTCTAGAATTATTTGTATATATTACTATAAATCAATCATTTATAAATATCACTTTTGTTATATTCAGTTTTCATATATCACTATAAAAATTAAATAGTTTATTGTCATGTTACTTTTTCAGGAAGATTATGAAAATCTCAAAGGATGAACAAGCTGATATCAGAAATATGCTAGCAGGAATGTCCAAAAAGGTGTACAAGGAGATGGTCAAAGAAATGGACATAATTGCATCACACAAGGAGCCATCTCAACAAAAATGTGCTTCAAATGTAATATTTTATAATTGAATTTTTCGATTAGGTACAATAAATAAATAATTTAGCAATAAATATTAATTTTCAAGTATTTTTTTGCAAAAAAAAAGAAAAGAAAACGGAACCCATTCAGCACATAAAACAGGATGACAAGGAAGAAAAGAGTTAATATCAAATTTTGTGTGTAATTTTTACTTACTTATAACCACTTAACTAGATTTAATTTTTGTATATTTTAAGTTGTTTTAAAACAACCATCATTGAATGTCTTCAAACAAGTGCTAACATACAAAGAATAACCATTAGAAAAATTGATTGACATTGGTTTAAATATGGGTTGTCAGTATATGTTGGCATATCAGAAATTAATTGTGGAATTTGTAAGTATCTATCTTGTTTTACTTAGCTCTGTCTATAATTAATAGAACAAAAAAATATTTTATATTAAATATATGATTTGTTATGGGTATAGAACTTGCAGGAAACAAAGTATGGAACTGTACCAACAAAATAATTGTTGAAAGAAGGCATGAAATTTGGTTTTGAAAGAATGTATATAGTTCACGAGTCAATAATTGCTATGGTACATTTCTTTTCAATTTAAATTGATGTATATTATTTAATATTGCAATTTTCAATATTCTCACCAATGTAGATACACTCATTACACTTTATTTTTATTTTTGTAGATGGAACTTGAAGAAGAAGAAAACAATCAACACAATGAACAAAACATTCTTCCAAACAACCCAAGTCATGGAAGTAGCTCGAGCAGTGGTAACAATTTCAATGAAGAATGATGATCAATATGTTTCAATATCAAAGCAAGGCATTGTATTTTTTTGAAATATTTGTCTCTGAAAATTAGACATTTTGTTTAATGTAATGGACATAGTTTCCCAATGAAAGACAAAGGGTTACCAATAAATGTACCATTTTGTATGACAAAGAGTCACTTATTCATATATAATAAAATAAGTTTTAATTTATTCTATTGTGTTCTCCATTGTCATTGTGAAATGTTACACCACTGATTAAATATATGGATGATTAAATATTATAATGAAGAGATGTGTAATCTGATGACATAAATATTTCATCCAAACATCACATTCAAATGCACTAATAAAAATTTAATTGATATGAATACTTTTATAAGATATTTGTCATCTTTTGATGAATAAGGCATTTTAAAAAATCACAATAATTGCACTATCACAGGTCAATGTTTTTAAAAAATAGAAAATGAACGTCGGTGTGTGTGTATTATACTGTGCACCGGTGCGTTTCTACGACCTATGAGCACCGGAACAAATACCAATACCAATTAGAATGCTTGGTGTGTTTTTTCAACAACTACGACCTAGGTGGATAGGCATTGCATGCACCGGTATGGTTTTCCTTTAACGCGCTGGTGCGTTTTTACGCCTTAACGGTCTGGGGTGTGTACAAAACCAATATGCACCGGGAGGATATAAGGTGCATGCACCAGTGTTATTTGGCCTCAACATACCGGTTCATTCGTATTTGTAACACACCAGTGTTTTTTGCATTAAATTCCTCGGTGCTTTACAATTATAATGCCCCAGGTCTTATGTGTTTTGTAACCACCCGGGGTTGTACCTCTTATAAAATACACCAGGCTTTAAAGGTAATATAAATTCATCGGTGCTTATATATTTTTTAACCACCCGGTGCGCTATAGGTAACAATGCACCAGTACTTTGAATCTGAATAACATCGGTGCATGCACCTTCTATCGACCTGGTGCATATTTGTTGTTGACACACACTAGGACGTTGTTTATGTAAGCGCCTCGAGACTTCATAATTTTTTTTCCTTCCCGATTTTTAGTATGTTTATTGCATCGATGTGTACCATTTAAAAGGCACTGGTACGTTTACACATGACATGTGCACCGATAAGAAAAACATTCATAGAAACCTCTGATCGCCCAGTTTTTTTTAGTTGTGTTAAAGTTTTGTTAGCAGCTCCATAAAAACCTCTGTTACCAAAAACGGATGTTGCAGAATTTTTTTTTTGACAATTTTGGCCAATTTTATAACACTAAAAACCTCCTTTATAACCTCTGCCAGAGGGTCTTTTCCTTGTAGTGGAAGCATCCATTAATTTCCATCAAGAGCGCTTATATTTCATCAATTTATATTTCATCAATGAAAATTATTAACCAACAAAACTAATTCCCTACATATCCAAGATATATACTGCGAAAGGGATGTATGAAGCTCTCTCCAAAATATTCACCATCAATAACATTAGACAAATAGCTAGTCTCAAGAATGAACTAAGAACAATAAAGATGACAAAATATGATAGTGTATCTTCCTATTTTGTAAGAATCTCCAGAATAAGAGGTTAGCTACAAGCTATTGATGAACTCATACCAGATAAAGAGCTTGCGATTGTTGCACTACTATACCTACCAAAGTCTTGGAGTGCCTTTGCATCAGGGATTAGCAGCTGGAAAGAAACACCATATTTTTAAGAAATGTGGAATGCATGCAATCAAGAAGAAGCATGTATATCATTAGAAAATAATATGAATATGAATAGAACATCACATCCAATGCATATTATGTTCACTGCAAGAAAAATGGAGGAAACAATAAGTTTAAAGGAACAAAGAAGAATATTGGCCTATATAAAGTAGAGTGTTATCATGGTCATAAGACGCGACATTATAAGAATCAATATACTGAAAATCCTAGGAACGGGAACAAGAAGAGAGAAAGAGAACATGCCACATTTGTAGATGAAGCTCCACCTAAGAAGAACAAGGTCAGAGAGTCTAAATTAAAAGAATTTTATTATTAAGTATCTTATATATCCTCATACTTATATCATATACTATTGTTTTAGGTTTTGTAAAGTTTTATTTTATATTTTGATTTCTAGAGTTCATAGATCTAATATGTCTTGTTAGAAATTCTTGAATTTTTTTTTATAAGTTGTAGGTATCCCTTGGAAATATTTGACTAATAGGGAGCCTTCGCCATTTTACCAAAATATAAGTATGCTATTCTTTTTTTCCTCTTTCATGTTTGATTTACTCCACACATCGAGATATGTTTGCATTGCATATTCACGATCCTTTCTTTGTTAGGAAATCTCTCAGGAATACACAAAGATTATGGAGGAAACTTCAAAGAAAGACTTGAATCATGGAAGAAGCTTTGTTGCAAAGGAATACCTTCATAGAAGATGATATCCTATATGTATTGTTAAAGAGCAACTCAAGGTATGTCTTAGACTATAATATTTTTTGCACATATTCCTCTTACAAAAAGTTATGATTATTCTTCATTTGAAATTTTGTTTGTATCACTAACTCTCTTGTTTCTAGGGTTTTGAATCATAAAGATTCTTCTTAGGGTGATTAATTACTAGATTGAATCTACACTTGTCATAATATCTCGTGTCATTTGTTCATTTTGGTAAAACCATAACCCTTAGGGTTCATTATAAAACCCTAGCCTTATAATTCTTCAAGTAAGTTGTCTATTGCAATAAAACCCTAGTCTACTTAGGGTTTGTTAATAAAGGTTCTAGAAAATATTATTAAATCATTATATATTAATTATTAGGGTTTTTTGATGTTATATAACCCTAAAATTTTAGTGTTTGTTACTAATGTATAGGTTATATGATAGAACCCTAGATTTTTAGGGTGTGATGAATTAGGGTATATGAACAAAAAACCTTGTAATAATTAAAATAAGGTCCTAGGAATGAAACCCTAGGTGTATGTGCTTCTATATGAATGAGGCCCTAGCCTACTAAAAATTATTGCATATCTAATTTTGGAATTTGATATATGTATCTAGGGTTTATGATAAAATTACTTAGTAATGGACTGATATAAGTTTCTAGGGAATAATAACGAAACCCTTGATATGAATTTCTAACTTGATTGTCGATGTCCATGATTTAGTTTTGTTAATGAAATCTAGGGTTTGTGACAAAACCCTAGTATATTTTAACATTAAATTATATGGCATAGTATTGAAAATGATATGATTGGATTGCTAATTGGATCTAAGGCTTTAAGTCTCAATAATGGAATCTAGGGTTTGTGACAAAACCCTAGTAGATTTTAACATTAAATTCTAGGGCATAATATTTAAAATGTTATGATTAAATTGCTAACTGGATCTAAGGCTTTAAGTCTTGTTAATGGAATCTAGGGTTTGTAACAAAACCCTAGAAAAATTATTAGAGTATAGAATATAAAATATGTAACTCTTGTTGATTGGGACCCTAACTAGGTTTAGGATTTGGATATATAAAGCTTGATTGTTTTATGATTCCATTGTAATAACATGATAACCCTATTTTGATATAGTTGACTTCATTCTTCTATATATTTGTTTGTACTTCCTACTAAATATATACATTTACACAATCTTCATGATTTTTAAGGTATTCATCTACCTCATAATTGAAGATGACCTGATAATTATGAGGAGCATGATGGAAAAGGGGAGTTGTAAGTATTATGATGACATTAAAGATGAATAGATGATCTCGTTGCCATATAAAGAATGATTTCCTTGAAGGAATGAAGCTTTGAAAGGTTGATTTTTTTTCCAATGATATGATGATGCAAAAAGAAAGAAATTGTATAGCTAAAAGAATAAAATTATTGATCTCCTTAAATTGAGAAGGAGCTTGGATGAAGGAAAGTGTATATCGTCCATAGTTGAGAAAGGATACATGATCTTATAACTATGAAAGGAAAGAATAAGATCAAAGAATATCTAAATCACTATAGATGGTTGTTCATGATTGATGAAGTTATAAGCGAAATTTAAAAGGGCGTTGAGATAGAGTTTGGTGTTGTTGGTGAATTGAAGAAGGAAAATTCCAACAAAATGTATTTGGATAATATGATGATGATCTAAGTAGCATAAGAATATTTGAGGACCCTGAAGGCTTGTACTATATCTATATATATATATATATATATATATATATAGAGAGAGAGAGAGAGAGAGAGAGAGAGAGAGAGAGAGAGAGAGAGAGAGAGAGATATATATATGTATGTATATTGAAAGTGTATTACTAATTTGGGTTGCGATTATGCAGGATCTCTCCATAATAAAGTTGAACATTTTGGAAGCATGCTTGGATTGGTGGATATATATAATTTAGTGTATAGGGAGAGATGAAGAATCCTGGGGTGATAAGGTGCTTGGGAGGACATTTGGTCAGTATGTGATGATGTATATATCCCAAAGTATAGAGGGTATCATTGGTCTTATGGAGCTCCGACCTTAGATACGATACCTAGATCCCTCGCTTAGTGTTAGAGATGAAGGTTGATGGTACATATAGTGTCTTAAGCTTGGAACACACCTTAGTCCCACCCGATTAGATACTCTAGTTAAGTATGTAATCTATAGCATTGTATGTGTTGTAACTCTTCGTAGAAACATATCATTTTGAATTCATCCATGTAACTATGTAATTATGAATACCTCCATAGTTAAGAGGGTGTTAAAGAATGTAACTAGTGTCGTTCTTCAAAATTGTATTTGGCAAAAATAAATAAAAATAAAATTATTTATAAATGAAAATTATTTATTAGCATGGGTTTCATTCTTTATTTTTATTTTATTTTTAGGCGAAATCCTCTATTATAGGCTTCTAGGGTTTATGTCAAGGTTACTTGTCCTTATCAACATATAATAGACCCTTCTTTGGATTTAAAAGAAAATTATTTTTATGTAAATTGAGTCAATTAGGCCTCCTCTGCCAAGTTGGCATCATTAGGATAATTCAACCACTAAGAAAGAATATATATTGGCAGTTACTCAACCTCATCTGGAGATAATTTAAGCAAGTTTGATCTACAGTTGCAGGAGGAGAAAAATAAGAGTGAAATACCTAAGAAGAAGGAGTAAATCCCAGTGAAGAATAAGTAAACCTTTTTCAAGAAAAAGAAAGCTAAATTTTCTCTCTCTACTGCCACACATGCAAATTTTATAGGTTACAGGAGGACCAAAATTTTCAAAACTACAGGAAGGCTAAAATTCTGTGTAACAGCTGGATTGAAGCTAGTTGACGAGAAGAGACTAGTGAATTTTGCATAATCATATTGAAAGGCTGACTTGGTGGAGTCAGGAAGGTCTTTTGGTCTAGTCAAAGTTCTTGGTTTGTCTCAATTTGATTTAAATCTAATAGTGGAAGAGTTTGACTGGGTTTTCCCCTGGATAGGTGTTTTAGCCTTGGATGAGTGCTTACTTCTGGTGTCATTGATCTTCATGCTTTTGATTTGGTGATTTCTTGATGAGAATAAGATAAATAATAACACAAATAAAGCTAATAAGAATTATATCACAATTAATTATCACCATAAGAAAATATTTCTGCCTTTCTTATTTTTTAACACTTTGACTCATGATAATAAATCCTAAAACCTAACAAACCCTAGAAGCATTAAGAACACGATTTTACTTATAAGTACATTAAAAATGAGCATGAAACCCATGATTTAATAATAATAAATTTTTTCTTCTTCTTTTATTTGTTACATAGGATGCACATTGAAATGAGTACAATAACAATTAGGAATACCAAAACTAGTTACATTTTTAACATGGAGCACTAGAGGAAAATACATGAGCATCCATACCTTTCTGATAATACAACAAAATTAAATACCAAAATAGACCCAAGGAAAAATTGAATCAAGATTTTATGTGTAAGGTAGGAAAGTTTCCCATCCCCTCTTTTTATGGGTCATCAATGTTGGAAATACTGAGAGGGGGTGCATCAGTATTTCTTTGCAATTATTAAGTTATTCCATTTAATATCATTAATAAAATCATAATACAATATGTACAACAAGAAAATAATTGTATTAATGAGAAATGATGAGGACTACAGTCCTCTTACAAACAAATACGCTCCAACCTGTACAATATATTATTCAAAATCTCTAAGGCTCCAACATTGGGCGAGGACTCCAATCCTCACTATAAATATAAGCTCCAACTTGGTCTACTCGAGGACTCCAATACTCAAATCTCAATCTAGGCTCCAACATACTATATTCACACAAGGCTCCAACCCTATGTGAGGACTCCAATACTATTGGACTCCAACCCTCTAAATTCACTTTAGTTCTTCAAGATGGATTCAATGTTACTTCAAGACTTCCAATATGTTCTTCAAAAAGTCCTAAAAGATATATATCACAAGGTTTCAATAATGTCTTCAAAGTTTCTTCATGATCAGCTTCAATATGCCTTCTAGATCAGCTTCATGTTTTCACCAATGAAACTTTAGGATGATGCTACAAGTATAAATAAGAGTGATCAAGTCAACAAGTCTTCTTTAATAATCATTATCCTCAAGTCTTCAACAAGGCATGTAAGAACATCTCCAAAAATGCCTCAACAAATCTCAAGAAAGTTTCCAATATTCTTCAAGATATATTTCAATTTATCCATATTCAATATTCATTGAAGGATTCTCCATCGGATCTTCATGAATTTACAAGGAATACTTCAAAAGCATTCAATTATTGCTACAATATCAGCTCCAAAAATGTGTCAGATAATCTAAGGTAAACATGAGTCTTGAGCTTGGACATTCCAAGTCTCAAGATTTCCTAACAAGACTAATGTATTCAATAGGTTCCAAGGCTTATTCGATAAGTTCTTCAACAAAGCTTCACCTGGAGTGAATTCATAAATTGTTAGTGCTCCAAAATGTATTCAATAGCTCTTGCAAATTGATTTCGAGATTGACTCGAATGATACTTTCAAGGTTACCTTCAACAATGACTTCAAGTGTATGCAAAGATGCATGCTCTTGCTTCTTTAAGTCAACACAAAAATATACAATGACTTTTCTCCAAAATATGCTTCTAGTCTGCTCCAAAATATGCCACTAGGCTATTCAAAATATGTCACGATCAACTCCAAAAATCTAATAGTTGTACAGGAGGTTTTGTATGACTGAGCCACAAGTATACCGAATTCCAAATTATTTCCAAAGGTAAGGTTTGTTGAAACTTTAGGTCTGATTATATAGGACATAGATGATGTCTTTTTCAAGCCTCACACTGAGTAAGGAAGGTCGAATATAGTGGCATATTCAAGCCACAAATCAATGTTTTAATTAAAGTCACAAGATCGAGTATAGAAGGCCACAAGTATGATATTGTAGGAAAAAAAATAGAGATTGTATGAGGCCTCAAGTACAAAGGTATAATGTCACATGTCTGAGGATAATAGGTTGAGACAAAGGTCTAATAAATCCTTAAGTTTGAACACAAGAAGGGCAAGTATGATGGATTGTAGAAAGATAAATATAGTGGGTTGTCCAAGCTCAAAACAAAGTTACAGGGGAGTTGAGAATGTGGGATAGTAAAGCCACAATTCCAAGATAAACAAAGGTCTTAGGTCCAAAATAGGACAGCCACAAGTTTGATTATAGGAGGGGCCTCAAGTTCGTAATATTAAATCCATAGGTATGAGACTAGGAGGGACCTCATGTCCTAAATAAGAGTATATTTAAGCCTTTGGAAAAAGACAAAATAGGCCGAGAAAAATACAGTAGTAGCACCAAAAATATCATCATAAAATCCAAAAAATTATGACAATACAAGCTCAAAAAGATCACCTAAGAAGCAACCAAGAATCTCATGAAAATACCTTAGGAAATCACCCATGAAATCACCTCAGATCCTTTTCCTCAAATTTGTATCTTCTTCCTTGCTTGAGTGAATTGGTAGATGAATGGAGTGGTCTAGTTTCTATTTATACTTGTTCAATCATGTTGAAATTACATGTCTATTGGAGTAGGTCTGACTTGAATTCATGTAGGATGACCTTACCAAGTTTATTAATATTGATTTTAATTAAAAAATAATAATTGTACATGGGTCGAATTGAGCTTTTTTAATTTTTAGAAGATTGAATTAATGATTTTGTTGATGTAACAATGATATCTACGAAGATCTGTAAAATTGTGTTTAATAATGAAGTATGTTGGGTTGTTGCAATGTTTTTTTTTCTCCATAGTTTTTGTGGAAAAAAATTGGAAACCCTCCAGAAAACATGTTATTAGTTTTTCTAATACCTTAACTTTTAAATGTTCCAAGTTTGTTGTATCCACCAGTTGATGATAAAAATTAAATTTTTAAACTTCTCAAAGTGATAAGGCAAGTTGGAGTGGGCTCAAGCCTTGGAATGGAGGTTTAAAGCTATGACAGGCAAAGGCACAATTGTAGCTTGAGTTAGGACCATTCAAAACAATGGCAATAACACAACAAGGAATGGTCTGCAACAAAATTATATAGATAGTTGTGATCCCTTAATTTGCATCCTTATCCATAGTTTAACTTTATTATTCATGTATTCAACCTTTCCCTTCTTGAACACCCTCTTCAGGATCATTTGACATTAGTGACAAATATTGCTCAGATACTTTGACAACAACATGGTATCAAAGATTTTGTGAAAGGAAGGAACATTGAGATTACTTTTGCAGACATTAGAGAGATCATTTTATTAAAGTCCTTACATTGGCATCTATTGATTCCTCCATGAAATATGAAAAAAAGTTAGAGGGAGAATCAAACTTTTGAGCCTGGAAAGTCATAATAGATCTTATCGTTGCCAAGAAAAAAGTGTTGCATATTGTAAGAGGAAAGAAAAATTTCAAGGATGATGACATTACTGCCATGAGTCTAATAGTGGAATCCATTAGAGATCATCACATTCCCTACATTTTTTTACACATTAATTTATCACTTTTCTCACTTCCCATCCTTGATCCTGAAGTAACTTGTGATGAATCCTATGTAGTATATCCACTTGGGAAAAATACATGAAGACATCCTCTAAAGATTAAAATAAAATTTCCTTTAAAAATCATTTAAGAAGCTTAGATAAAGCCCTAAAGTTTTGGGTCAGTGCGCCTCTAGTTGCCTTCCCATGCTGATGGTAGGTTGACAGTTCTATCCTAGCGGTGTCAGTGCTCTTTTGACTGATAAAACCACGTTGAAACCTTTCTGGTAGTGTTTCCTCAAATGGAGGAGAAGCTTCGACCTCTAGAAGTTTCCATGGTGGCAAGTTTGATATTATTCGGTGGAGATAGGGTCAAGCTCTCTCATTTAGATATTTTTATCTTATAAATGGGGGATTATCCCTTGAAACGTGGGCCTTCCTCCTTCTTTCATGGGCTCCTAACTCCTTCTCCCTTCATATAAATTTATCCCCATCCTTCCACTACTAGTTGGTCATTGTTGGGCTGGTTTGATCATTGATTTTCCTTTGCATCCCTATATTGTGATAATTCCTAAGATATCCGAGAGAAGGAGTGCTTTAAGAGCTTCGGTGAAGGACTCAGACATCACCAAAGGGAGGCCTCCAACATCAAGGCCACGGTTGTAAGCTCTCTCTTTCATGTTTATTAATAAAAAATGTAGTGTTTGCTTTCTATATTTGTCTAAAATTTTACACAAATAGTATAATGTTTCTTGATCTGTTATATAGCCGATATTCAATGTATGTTTTGTATTGGATTACATTTTTTTTGGTCTCTTGATCTCCTACAGGTAATTGTACGCCATTAGTAGTGAGAAGTGATCCTTAGGGACTGTGGATCGAGGACATCATCAAGGAGGGCCATAATGATTCCCACATCATCGACACGAAACAATGGATATCTCATCAATATAATAGGAGTGATTCATGACTATTTCAGAGAGGGTCAAATAAGCAGAGGATGTTTGGCTTTGAAAAAAAGGACTTCTCTTGAACATATCAACGACATGACTCTTAGAGTGTGGCAGTATTTAACTCAAATAGGATCATAGTTCATGATGATAGAAATAGTGATCAAATGAGAGGAAAATTGATTTCCAAAACCCAGGATAAAAAATGACGAATGAAGGATATCCCCAACCTGACACGAGCTGCAGATGAGTGTCATGTTCAAGAGTGACAAGTTTCCCAAAACACGTAAGACGTTCCACTTTAAATTTTACCCCATTATTTCTAACGAGCATCTCTTTATTTTTTATATCCAATGGGAATAAGATATCATATGTTTATCATGTAAGTTCATTCCTTGAATGAATCCATCCCAGTAATTTTAACGAACCCTAGTAAGGACGAACTTGGTCTCCTCATGTTGACAAGTCTTTCACCATTTAATATTTAATGATTTTGAAGGAAGGGAAAGTTGGTGTATTTTTAATGTTTATGGGGTTTGAAAAAGAAACAGAAAATAAAACTCCACCATGTCCCTCTTCGTAAATCATCTCTCAAATCCGAAAAGGTAGAAAAAAATATCCGAGAGAACCTCTTTACCATGTTTGACCAAGGTATTCCTTTTTCGTAAATATTTAATCTCACCCAAAAAAAGGGGTAAACATATATTGAGACCATGTCAATTCATTTACTTTAACAAGTTCGAAAAGACAAGTAATCAACGATCTTTTTATTTTTCGAGAGTCAGAAAAGAGTTGAAATATGACTCTCGGGGTGTTCCTTTTTTGTTTATTTTTACCAAGTCCAAAAAAGATATAAAATAAAGCTCGTTGCATCCGAAATAATCATTGTTAGTATAAGGGATCATGTTGCTGCACAAAAATGACAAACATCACCGATATTGAGGAAAAATAATAAAATAATGGTCAAAATATCTTCAAAAATCTATAAATAGACAAAAATTAAATCATTTTAATTGTTTTATTTGGAGTAAATTGTGAAAGTGCATTTTACCCTTTTTTCCTTTGAACTTCAAATCAGTGGTGTGACCGATCCAAGATACCGTTCAACAATCCGTTAGCTGCAGGCAAGAGCTCAAAATTTTCTCTTTAATTTACATCCACTCTTAAGTCGTTTAGCTTAGAAATTTTGGGTTTTGGGGGAAGACTTTCAAGTTTTATTTTCGCTGGCGATTAGCATGGGTTCGACCTATCGGAGCCACATCAATCACTCTTAACCCATTAGGGTGGCGCGCCATCAGTGCCTTTTTAATTATGAAAGGCACGTTGACTGGGGGGGAGAATTTAAAATGATAAAATCACCGATGTTAAATGATGCATTTCAAAAACTACTCCAATGAAAGCTCCTAAAATGTATTTTGAACATGTTTTGCAGGTGTTCTCAGGAAGATGGTCATCAAATAGAAAGAGAGGATCCACAAGGTGGAAGACCACCCATCTCTCCAAGACCCAAATTTCATAAACGCACTAAGTAATTACAAATTTCTTAAGTTCTTCCAAACGTGAGGGTTAAGAGCTCAGTTGGAGCTGCTTGAGTATCTAATCAGGATATGGGATGTAGATCGCCAATTTTTCATGATTTTGGATCAAGAACTTATGTTAGAGGTCACATAAATCTACTTCATCATAAGGTTTTCCAAGAGTGGGGAGAGGATCCAACTCTCTAGAGCTCGTATTGGAGGAGAGAGCACTAGCATGATCATCCAGAGACATTGCCCAGGTGCCCAAAATACTAACGTCAGGAAGGTAGACATCAAAACCATAATTGTTCTACCTTTGAGGATAATTTTTCATTGTATGTCCTGATTAGCTGAGGCCGAGGCATTGCATGAGGAAATGAAGTGCCAATTCCAGTATTGAGTGGATTGTCTAGCTCCCAAAATTTTTAACTGGTGCAGGGGTTTGTTGTCCAATATGAAGATCCAATTAACCAAGTGCGAGATAGGACAACTGAAATGGTTTGGATATGGATCCATCCTAGTTACCTTCTTCTTGGATAGAGTGCCTCTGTTTCGGTATCATCAGTTAGATATATATATGATCTAGCACAGCCAAGGGATCTGAGACTACTAAGGTGGTGTGAGATCATGCCCCATCAAGGAGGGAGGCAATAGGTGCATTTCCCGACAATGTTTTTCAGTTGGTTGCGTCGTCAACCGATCGTGGTTGAGGACCGTACATATGCAGGAACTAATTTTAGAGAAGATCTAGATATACCTCTTCTGCCAAGCGCAAAGTGGTCTGATGCAGGTAAAGAATTGTTTTTAGAATTATTTACTTTTTAATGTTTTTGTTATGTATTATGAGATCTAAACTTATGATGTCTTCATAAATGTTGGACCTGAGAGACCATTCAATATGTCCCAAATTATGAGGAGGATAGCTTTCCAAATGGAGGATGCTCCATATGAGGAGGGATCATAACTACTAACGAATGTGGAGCACAACCTGATAGGCCTCGCGAGAGGCTTCCCATAGTATGCTAAATTTGACGATATTCCACTACGCTACTAGAGGCATACAGTTGGGGTCCCAGGCAGACTACGTCAGTTACTTTGGAAATTCATACGAGCAGTCACATGCTATCATGAGCACCATGTGGGTGGATATCAGCCTTTATTTTATATTTTTGTATTGATGTAGCCTCACAGAGCCATTTATGTCACAAAACACATATTTTTTGAGATTTTGATGTAACACACTTGACATACTCGATATATATATATATATATGTTTCTACAACTACTAAGTGTTCATATATCATGATGATGTATTGGTTTTTTACATGTTACACAAATGTCTGTCTCATAAATAATTTGCTAATGTATTTGTTAATGTATTCAAATTTCTTTAAATGTTTTGATATGTAATGTAATCAAAATTCCTTTCAAATAATTGAACACATAAATACATGCGAAAAATTTGAGGTTTTCTTACTAAATAATGACCATTTAATTGCAACACAACGAGTCATGGGTCTGATTTTACAACCAAATCTCTAATACCAAGATCATATCCATCTGATAATAGCTCAATAACTGCACTATATTCAGAAATATTATTATTTTTTTGACCAAAACAAATACCTTGTAGATTAATCAACTTACCATCAGGGGAAAAAAGTGCCCATGCAGCAGAAGATAAGATTTTTATGCTACGGAAAGCACCATCATCAAAACTGACATAATGGTTTGACAACATCTGCAAACCAAGTGGAACACTAGATAAGTAGAGGAAACAGGTTTTCAAAGAAAAAAATAACACCAAAAGTTCTAAAAAGCACACTAATGAATAACACACTAATGCACAAAGTACCATGCTTATGATCAAGAATAATACTTCTTTAGATAGAGTCCATTTCGACGCTCAGCCAACTGATTACCTTCATAATCTACTAGCTCATAGGCACCTCTTTCCAATATGTGCTAAAAAATATAGGTCCCATGACACATTAGCTCGACCTTCCCAAAGTAGGACCAAGTCATCTTCGTATAAAATGAGAGGATTGACAAATTTGTCGTATTGAGCCTTAAATATTTTTTTTTGTGCTTCATTGACTAAAGCAGCAAGTCTTTGAGTCTCATAGAGACACTCTAGGTAAAGAAAAAATTCCTCTTCTGGCTAAGTACCAAGAAGTAGGTCGATGGCTAGCTTCAGAAAATGGATTTTGCACATTTTTGAAAATTAATAATGCAATATTTAAAAATATATGGCCAAAAATATCCTCCTCGAAGGATTTTTAGAGTGGTAGCATAACCGGAAATATGACCACCATAGGCCCCGGAGTGGCAGTCATTAAGAAATTTCTCAACTTCCTCTATATTCAAGCATCGATGGAGGATAGAATCAACACCAGTGCAATACAAAGTATCTCCAATAATGTGGTAGGGTTGGTACTGGTAATGAATTTGTCATCTCTCAGAGTGAGATAGCTCTGGTCGACAGGTTTGGGTTTGGAGATAAACGATGATATATCCATACCAAGGGTCAAGAGTATTGATGAGAAAGAGTGATTCATCTGGAATCGATTCTTCAAAGGGAGTGGGATCGATTGTAGTGGGAAGATCGTAGATCAACTCAAAAAAGACAAGTGATTTCTTAGAATTGGTTGTAGAAAACTCTAAGTCAAACTCTTAGATAATAAAAATCCATTTTGATTATTTCCCCTGAAGAAATTAATGTGTAAGAATGTAAGTCATGGGGTTGCAGTCAGAAATCACCATAGTTTTACGCAGGAGATTGTAATGACAAAAAAGTTGAAGAACATGAACAACATCCAATGCGAGTTTCTCTACATTAGCATAGCGGGTCTCAGAATCGAAGAGATTGTGGCTCAATTAGTAAACTACATGTTCTTGCTCGTCATCAAAATCCTAAAACAACACCATACCAATAGTTCTATCCAAGGTGGCCAAATACAGGAAACAATCGTGATGATAGTTGGGAGGATGAAATAAAGGAGCACTAATAAGGGCTTTCTTTAAATCATCTGAAGAGTTTTGGTAAAATTCATCCTAGATGAATGGGATTACCTTTTTCAAAAATCGAGTGAATCCTTTGGCAAGCTCAACGTAATTTGAGATGAACCAACAAAGAAAATTGGCATTCCCCTGCAAGCTTTGCAATTGATGTATAGAAGAGGGAGGGGGAAAATTGATGATTTCCTCAGCTTTAAGAGTATCTATCTGAATGCCTTCTTTGGACACCACGAAACCTAAGAGACAACCCGATTCTACGAAAAGACACATTTATGAGGATTTAACTGGATATTATTGTTACACAACATTTTTTCACTGTCCCTGCAATCCCCATATCGCCCATTGGAGGGTTGTTTTTGTGACCCATAAGCAGTGTCATGCCTGGAAAAAACCTTCACTGCATTCCTTTGCATGAGAGTAACATTCCTCTTGTTGAAAATTCCCTGAGCAGGACTGTAAAAACCCTTGTTTTTGCCTTGGCACGAGTAGCCAGTTACACTCTTGCTCCGAGTTGGAAAATTAACACTGATTCCATGCCAATTGGCGCTCTGTCCTAGTTAAGCGCCCGCGCCAAGCTTTTTATGCAATGTTTTTTTAAAAATAGAGGTGGAGGTTCTATCCCAACCACCTCGAGGATGAGTCATTGGGAGTGGTTGAACTGAAAAAAATATGGACTCCCTCCTTTAGTTAGTAGTTTCCACCTCCCTTGGAACTCTCCTAAAGGATAGGACTCCCTCCCACCTTTGTAGGGATCCCAACCTCATCCTTTTCCTCTATAAAAGAAACTATCTCTCTTAGTAAAAACTAGTTGAATGGCTGAATAGCTGAACTTGGAGAGCTGATTCTATAGTTGGATAACTAGAGAAGATAGATAGAAGGAATCACATTGAGGAGAGATTGAATTCATGTCCTCATTCAGTGTGAATCCCTCGACAGGTACTGAGACGTGCTTTAGTTGAACCCCGCTAGAGGAGACTACGACGTCAAAGCATTGGTTATACCTCTTCCTTATACTTATATATACATGAATATTGTTTGGTTCCACTATTGTGTTATGATTCTTGTGTAATATGATAGCTTTAGCCCTCTTTGACTGGTTAATAGTTGCGAGTGAAACTATGATGTCATATGTTGTTCTCATTTCTTGTTACATGTGCAGGTATCCGGGCGTAACAGCGAACGGATTGTGATTTGCCAAGATAGGAGCGACAGGCTACTACTTGTTTTCAACAATGAAATCATTGGATTCCAGGTAAGTCAATCTACTATGTCTTTCATTCATTCATTAACTAGGAAGCAACACTTTAGCATGTCCTTTTTTTTTCTAGACCCACCCTATGGCTAGAGGGATCATCTCTGTCCGCAGAGAGGATTTACCTACGTAACAATTATAGTGCCGACAGCGAAGAAATATTGCTCTGAGATGTTCAGGGTGATATCGACATTTCACAGAATGAGCTAGAAGGTCGTCAAGATATGGTTGAACTATGTGTTTAATATCATGAAAGGCATATGACATAGCTCGTTGGAAGGTAGCCCCAAAATTTTTCAAACCAAAAGGAAGCTTCTTCTAGGCAAAGGTTCCCCATGGATAGATAAAATTAGTTTTATGTTGATTAGCTGGAGTGATTTTGATATGGTTATAACCATAAAAACTGTCCATGAAAGAAAATATCTCACTCACAGCACATTCGTCGATAATTTGATCTATAAATGTAGTGGGGTAATTATCTTTAGGAAATTCTCAATTTATATCACGGTAGTCAAAACAAACCCATATGGTCCCTTGTTTATTAGTAATGGGAACATCACTGGAGACCAAATCCCTCAATGGTATGGGATATATGAAACCATGCTTGAGAATTTTTTCAACCGCTCCCTTTATGGTAGCAACCTTTCTTGGGTGCATGGGATGAATTCATTGACGAATGGGCTTAGATTCTGGATATGTATGGATTTCATGCACTAAAATACTAGGATATATGCCAGGAATTTATTCATAAGACCATGTGAAGACATCGTGTAATTCCTTAAAAATATCAGTGTAGATATTGACCTCATCAGGAGAATAAGATGCACCGATATGAACATTCTCAACAATAACTGGTTTGACAGAGATGTCAATTGGAATGGTAGTAGAAATATTTCCTATGTTTCCTTCGGACAACACTTCATGAACCAAAATGGGATTCTGAAGCGGAACTATTGTGAAACCAGCTCCAAAAAGAGAAGAAAAGAGATATCAACGCCTTAGAAATAAGCCAGTTCGAGGGGGCAACCTCCAATACATTACATGAATGAACAATTCTTGGATGATTCAAATTACAAAACCTCCTTTCTATATATAGGAGTCCATGGTGCCATGATGTAATCCTAGCTGACCTAAAAATAAAAATTTAAGTGCACAATAATAACAATATGGGGGTTACAAGGGTACAATAATAACAATAAGGGGGTTACGCTAACAACAATAAGGGACTATACTAGTAATATAGGGACCTAACATGCCCCTCTCCTTCAAAAAAGTGTTGTCCTCAATGCTTGAGTAGCTCTGGGTGCTTCTGTATTAAATTCTCATCCTCCCATGTAGAATCTTCAGTGGGTAAGTTCTTCCACTTGATGAGATACTCTGAAATTGATCGATTCCGTAGTTGTCGAGTTCTTGTTTCCATGACTGCTTCAGGTTCCAATATGATTTTCCCTTCCTCATCAAGTTCTGGCAATATTGTTTGAACTGGAAGATTTTCACCTATAACCTTCTTTAAGCATGAAACATGGAAGAAGCAGGAAGCTCCAATTTGTATGCCATAGTACCAATCTTTTGCAACACCTTGTAAGGACCATAGTACTTTGGCGATAATTTATTATCCTTCTTAGCTTGCTTGAGGGACAATTTTTTGTATGGTTGTAGCCGTAAAAATACCCAATCTCCTACATCAAAACTTCTCTCGCTGCGATGTTGATCTGCCTGTTGTTTCATTCGATTTTGTGCCAAATTCAGGTTATCCTTTAAGAGTTGGAGAACTTCTTGCTGATGTTCAATGTGATCTTCCACTGCTTGAACCTTCGAATTTTCTCTTAAATATGATGTGATGGATGGTGGATGATATCCATAAAGTGCCATAAATGGGGTCATTTTTGCTGCAGTATGGAAGGAAGTGTTATACCACCATTCAACGAGAGGTAACCACTTGACCCATTGTGTTTGTTTATCGGATACAAAAAAACGAAGATAACCTTCCAAACATTTAATTACTATCTCAGTTTGACCATCAGATTGAGGATGATAAGATGAGCTATGAGCTAATTAAGTACCCAAACAAGAAAATAACTCCGTCCAAAAATTTCCAGTAAAAATGGGATCTCTGTCGCTCACAATAACCCTTGGGCTTCCATGTAGCTTTTGAATTCTATCCATAAATGTAGTAGCAACTATACTTGCTTTAAATGGATGAGATAATGCACAAAAGTGTGCGTACTTGGTAATTCTATCAACTACCACCATGATGACACTCTTTCCTTCGGACTTAGGTAAACCTGTGATAAAATCCATTGAAATCTCCTCCCAACGTTGGCTTGGAATGGATAAAGGTTGTAGAAGACCCGGGGTCTTAATTGTCTCAACTTTATTCTACTGGCAAACCAAACATTCCGCCACAAACTTTTGAATATCATATTTAAGGCCATCCCAAAAAAATTCTTTCTTCACCCTGTGGTAAGTTTTTAAAAATCCTGAGTGTCCTCCTAATGGAGAAGTGTGCAATTCCAGAAGAATATTTTGTTTTAGTTGGGAATTCTTACAAAGATATAAGCGATCTTTGTACCATAAGGAATCATTTTTCCAACTAGATGTATCAGATGTACTAGGATCTTGCTGCAACTTTTGAATGAGTGTCCATACATCTTTGTCCTTCTTCCATTCATCTCTTGCTTCGGTTATCCAATCTGGTTGGATAATAGAAATGGCACAAAGCAATGCTTCCACCTCTTCATTCTTTCTTGAGAGTGCATCTGCAACAACATTAAGCTTTCCTTTTTTGTAGATTATTTCAAAGTCATAACCCAACATCTTTGTGACCCATTTTTGTTGCTCTTCTGAAGATATTATTTGTTCCAAAAAGTGTTTAAGACTATCATGATCAATTTTTACCTTGAAGTGTCTTCCCATTAGGTAAGTTCGCCATTTCTTTAGTGCATGCAGTATTGCTAACATTTCCTTCTCATAAATAGGTTTTTGTAAATAGTTTCCTTTGATTGGACGACTTTCAAAAGCAATGGGTCTTCCTTCCTGCATTAAAACTGCACCAATTCCATTTCCTGAGGCATCACATTCCACAATAAAGGTTTTTGTGAAGTCTGGCGTAGCTAAGACCGGTGCTAGGCACATTACCTCTTTAAGATATTCAAAGGCCTTAGTTGCTTCAGGAGTCCATGAAAATGCATCTTTCTTCAATAATGTTGTTAGAGGTGCTGCTATTCTCCCATAATTCTTAACAAACTTGTGATAATACCCTGTTAACCCGAGAAATCCTCGCAACTGCTTTATGGTTGTGGGGACTTTCCATTCCTTAATGGCTTTAACTTTGTTAGGGTCTACTTTAACACCCTCGTGAGATACAATATGACCCAGATATTCCACCTCTTGTACTCCAAAGAAACATTTGGATGTTTTTGCATATAATTGTTTCTCCTGCAATAGTTTGAGCACCCTGTCAACATGTTCAACATGATCCTTCCAAGACCTGCTGTAGATTAGTATATCATCGAAAAATACTAGCACAAATTTTCTAAGGAAGGGTTTGAAAATGGAATTCATCAACCCTTGAAATGTAGAAGGTGCATTGGTAAGACCAAAAGGCATGACCAGAAATTCATAATGACCCTCATGAGTTGGAAATGCTATTTTTGGAATATCTTCAGTCTTCATTCTAATTTGATGATATCCTGAACGAAGATCCAACTTGGTAAAATAAATTGCTCCATGTAATTCATCCAATAATTCATCAATAACAAGAATGGGAAATTTATATTTAATGGTGAACTTATTGAGCTCCCTATAATCGGAACACATGTGCCATGATCTATCCTTCTTGTGTACCAATACTACAGGAGCAGAGAAAGAACTTTGACTAGGTTGAATTATACCCACCTCTAACATTTCTGCAATCATACGTTCAATTTCACTCTTTTGGACATAAGGATATCTATAAGGCATGATGTTTGGAGGAACACTTCCTGGAATCAAATGAATAGCATGATCATGATCATGAATAGGTGGGAGTCCTTTGGGAGTTTCAAACACCTTGGAATGATTGTCCAAGACTTGTTGGAGATCTGCAGAAATAGATGATTTTGATGTCGGAACTTCTGGTGAGCATAATTGTGCAATTACGCCTCGTTGTTATTTCTTTAGAAGTTTTGTCATGACATTAGAGCTTATTATCCTTCTCGGCTTCCCTTCAATACCCCGTAATTCGACTTCCTTTCCTTCTGAAAAAAAATTCAAGAAAAGTTCTTAAAAATTAAAAGCTACCGTCCCCAAAGATTGTAACCATTGTACTCCTAGTACAACATCAGCACCTCCCATAGGAATGGAAAGCATTGGACTATTCAATACATATTCCCCCATGGTTAGCTTGATATTATGGCATTTTCCAGAGAAATTTATAGTTCCTCCATTTGCAACCATCAATTGACATTCTGGTGCTGGGTATAGGAAACAATTCAATTCCTTGGCTACCTTACAATGAATAAAATTATGGGTACTACCTGAATCAATCAACACTATTACCTTTTTCCTCTTGATATGTCCTTCTATATTGAGAGTTTGAGGAGTGGTAATTCCTGCCAATGCATTACACGATATGGTCGGACTCATTTCTTCCTCTTATTGGGTTGGTTCTTGGTGTATATCCTCTTCTTGTTCATTTTATTCTTCCTCTTCACAATCTATGTAAAATAATTTCTTCTCAGCACACTTATGACCTTTAGTGTATTTGCTATCACAACTGTATCAAAGCCCTTTTTCTCTTTTTTCTTCCAATTGTTGTGGTGTCAACCTTGTAGGTTGTGGAAATCTAGGAGTAGCAACACTTCCCTCTTGATAGAAGTGAGTGGTAGGCTTCCTTGTCGCCATAATTTTACATTCAATTTTTCTTTCCAACCTAAATGCCTTCTCCAATGAATCAGGTTCCAAAACGCGAACTTCATGTTGGATGTTATCATTTAAAGTACCTATGAAGAGACCAATCTTGTGTTCCTCTGGAATATCAGTTGCCCTTATATTCAATTTTTGGAATTCCTTAATGTGCTCCCCCATCAAACCCTTTTGTTTGAGATTTATCAATTGGCTAAAGAAGGTGTTGCTCTTTGTATCCTCATAATGTTCTATCATTTCCTCCATAAAAATTCACTAAGTGACAATTTTTTTACGAGAGCAAAGCCATCGATACCATACAAATGTATTTTGTTCTAAATGTAAAGTTGCAATGCATACCTTTTGTGTGTTTTTCACATTATGGAGATCAAAATATTACTCCATCTGTAGTACCCATGTTACAGGATCCTTTCCATCAAACTTCCTCATATCCATTTTTGGAATATGGTGGTTCTTCCCGCTAACATTAGATTTTATGAAATCATGACTAACATTTATTTTATTCTCATCACGAGTTTCCTCTACTATCTTTTCACCTTTAGGAAACATTTCTTGTATCAAATTTGTCAAACCTTCCATGTTTTCTTTTAGATCATTCTTCATGTTTTCCATTTTCTCATTGATCTTAGCTTCCATGTCATCCATCTTAGATTCCATGCCATCCATCTTAGATTCCATGCCAGATTCCATGCCATCTATCTTAGATTCCATGCCATTCTTCAAACCATCCATCTTATATTCCATGTGTTTCTTCAAGCCATCCATCTTAGTTTCCACGCCTTTCTTCAAAACTTCCATGTCATTTTTTGTTGCTCTTTGCGAGAGCGAAATTTTTTGCACTTGCTCTTGTAATTTTGATATGTCATGTTTCCATTCTTCGTCTTCATGAGTCATAGTAGAGCTTTCAAAAGGCTTAATGGGTGTTAAATTATTTTTATGGGCCATTTTAGAATCCAATACTGATATCTATCTAACAATATGCCCTTGGAATCAATTCAACTTGATTCTTCAAACAAGACTTATGCAATTCGGAAAAAAATACACACCTTTTACTTACTTTTGAGGAGCTCAATATTGAAATTAAATTATATCTATAATTTTAAATCCTCAGTATCTAAAATTCAGACCTGTAGTATCCTTCTAAAGCTTCTTTCAAAATGCCACAGGTCTGATCTGATTTGGATTCTTCAAGGAAAATTTATGTCCAATCTCCCACAATGACCCAAGTTTGAACTAGTTCAATAGAGCAAACTTGTATGACTTTCCATGTGTCACGCTTTCCTCCTTTGGCTTTGAAATTGATAGAATAAAAACTAAAATCCACGTACTTGTGGCCACTTTTTATAGAATTCCAATCTGATGCTCAGAGAGAGAGCTATGAATATTCCCCCCCGATCACCTCTTTGAGATGAAATTCAGAAGCCTCAAAAAGCCCTAACTTCCACAGCTTATATCTCTGAAAATATTGCGAACCAATATCTAAATTTTTTTGATGATGTTACTCAAGATTGTGGCTTCGCACTCTAAAAATTTCAGCTTCTGAACCTTCGTATAAAAAACGTTATTACAAAAATACCACGATGACCTATTTAGGTTAAATTCAGGAGCCTGCAAAATGACCTAACTTGCACAGATCATATCTCCTAAAATATTACTAGCCAAGCTCTGAAATTTTGTGATGATGTTCCTCAGGATTTTGGCTTCGTACTCTAAAAATTTCAGATTCTGAACCTTTGTAGAAAAACAGTTATAGCAAAAATTCCATGATGACCTATTTGGAGCAGCGAAACCCTAGAATCTCAAAGCTCTAATACCAAATGTTGTGAAACCAGCTCCAAAAAGAGAAGAAAAGAGATATAAACACCTTATAAATAAGCCAATTTGAGGGGGAAACCTCCAATACATTACATGAATGAAAAATTCTTTGATGATTCAAATTAAAAAACCTCCTTTCTATATATAGGAGTCCATGGGGCCACAATGTAATCCTAGTGGGGCCACAATGTAATCATAGCCGACCTAAAAATAATAATTTAAGGGCACAATAATAACAATATGGGGGTTACAAGGGTACAATAATAACAATAAGGGGGTTACACTAACAACAATAAGGGACTATACTAGTAATATAGGGACCTAACATGACCAATCGATTTAGACGAAACACAGGATTCAAGACAAGTGGAGATCTCACATAGGCTTGGGAGAAATGAGGAACGATGATGGGCATTGTCCCACGGAGTTTCTTTAAGATACATAACCTCCACGATACTCTCGTCGGTGGGGAATGTCTCCTTCAAGGGATCATCTGAATCCCAAGAACCAAACCAAGGAGACTACGCATAAGTGTCTAGGATGAAACTAATTTGTCGTTGGTTTCAACCTCGAAATCCATAAGAATTATATGATAAATTTGTTCTACAGGACTGAGAGGCATAACGTCACCAAATATCTTGAGCTAGTCAGGACTAGGAACAATCCATGGATCGTGACCAAATGATATCATGTTGATAGTGGCAACATTAGGAGGTGGGAGTGGAAAAATTCCTATAAGGTACGAGTCCTTGAAAAGGCCCAACCCAACATTCTCATATAGGGTAGAGGTATTCCAACATATGGAATGTTTCCGGTTGAAGAATTATAGGACAAGAAAGTGAGTTGATCGACAGTCACAATCTTCCCTTGATGAGGAAAGCGGAGAACACGGAAGATGGTAGAGACCACGCAAAACATCACATGTGTCCAACTACATCCAAGAAGAAGGTTGTAATTTAGTTTGGCATCCACCACCTCCACTTCCAGGTTCACTGTCTTTCCCTCCAACAGGATGGGAAAAGCTTTGAGAATGCCACATGACCGAGAACCTTTGTCATCAAAAGCTTCCAAAGTGTTCAGGGACTAAATCAACTGAGGATAGCCAATGGCTTTCCAACAAGTGATAGACATGATGCAGGTCTAATCACCTTCATCAATGATATTCCTATGAATAGTTTTCCCCATAACGATGACTTGAATCAGAAAAGACACCTGAGATGGGAGACGAGGAAATTTTTTCTATAAATTTAAAGTAATGAGGTTGGAATTCATCGGATAAATCCCTCTAATGGAGGATAATAGTGCCTTCTATTGTGATAGACACAACTGAAGGACTTCCAATGTCAACATCATCAAAGGTGCTTGAGCTAAATCCTCTACAATATTATAGTGTTGTGCAACTCTTGTGTTCAGATTATAAGACAATTTTCGAAGAATACCCTTTGAAGGTTGTTGGATATTGGAATCACTACTAGGTCTCTCAATCTAGAGAGGACCAGAACTAGAAGGTATGGAAGAGGAAGGGTTATCTACGTCATCCTATTCCATAGGATATTTCAATGGATTCGTATAATATTTTGATCGTGTGGTGACAAAAATAGGTGTTGTGTTATCCATAAAAACTTGGGAGTTCCAGATGTATAGGGTTGATCGACCTTTGCGTTTTTTGAGAGGGAAATGCCTCTTTCAAGAGAGTCGGAGTCTCCGGTGCGCCCTTCAAGATATTGGAAACTTTCGGATGCCGAGAAAAATCCTTTGTGTAATGGTCATCATCACATATTAAATAAGGATATTTAGGCTTGTGTTTGGAAGTATCTTCAATAGATGACTTATTGGAATCATGTTTAGGTTTATCAGATTTGGATTTTCGTTTGCCCTTTTTCTTACCTTTTGAGGGTTTTTCTACTGTGGTTGATTGGAAAAAATTTACCTCTGAGGTTTTACCAGGATTCTTCTGGTTATTAGAAGGATTGGAGGGTGCAGTGGTAGCAACAGACTTAGACTTCAAGGAAGCCTTGGGTGCACTACTCTTAGCATGTTCCACTAACCTGATAACTCCATAAATCGGAGGCGTGGTAGGAGGTTGAGATTATTTTGAATCAGTTGAAGGTCGTGGTGCGTCAGGTAGGAGCTCATATAGAGTTCCAGATTTGGAATATACCAAATGTAGATATTGATCTCGGGCGATGACTTCCACTTCGGTAACACAATCGCCCATAGCTAGATATTTGGAAATATTTGGAACAAAATATTTAGTGAACCATTTGGTCAACAACTGATCGGGATCTCAAATTTGATGATCTGACATTTGTGCCTCAATTCATGAATGTGGTCTGAAATATGGGTAGTCATTGAATGCTTCAATGATGTTGTGCCCTACTCTAGTTGAATAACAGTGATATGAATTTTAACATTATTTAGCCCTAAGGCTCGAAATTTATTCTTTAAAGACCTCAGGTTAAGAATCAAGACACATGACTCTATTATTAGTGGATTTTATGGTTATGTATGTTATTTATTGATATTATGATGATGATGGCATTAATGGTTATGTATGTTCTCTATTCATATGATTGTAGCATTAAAGGATATGCATGATTTCTATTAATATTGTGATGATGATAGATTTGATGGATATGTATGTTTTATATTGATGTTACGAGGATGATAGATTTTATGGATATGTTGTTTCCCATTGATGTTATGATTATGATAACCATGATGGATGAGTCTCATATGTTAGCTACTTAGATCAGTTATGATTCATAATGAACAAAGATGTGAATGACTAGGTCATGTTGATGATGCTATTATGATAATGACTAACACTAAGAAAATTTATTACTGATGATTATTGAGTATGAGAGGAAACCACCAGAGGCACTTGCATATGATGAGTTGAAGACATCGGTTTGATAGAAATTAATATTTTGTCTTTGAAATTTTAAGTACATTTTGAAACTTACTATATATATACTTTGATGATATGTCAGTGGCAATTGGAACAAGTTAGTTTCTTGGCCGAATGACTCACATATGGGTTATGAGGTTGTACAGTTGGATGGAACGACATGGGAGAGATGGGACAGTGTCCCTGATCTCACTCACTAGCACTCCTGTCATGAATTAGGCTAGAAAGGTCGAAACACCTTCGCCTTGAAGATCACGATGTCGTGGGGGCAAGTCCCAAATTGGGTCACTCATGAGGAATTTTCTAGGGGGAGTGCATCAAGGAAGATCCCTTGATCCCAAGAATTGTTAGTCTCATTATATCGTGCGACATACGATATGATAGCAGTCTCTATCATTGCACCTATAATTTCCCCTCATAGCCACTAGATGTTTGAACGGAATGTGGTGTTGCGCCCTTTGAACTTCAAGAGAATTTCTTAAAGGGCACAAATGACTTTGCACCCTTGGCATCACAAATAAACTGTTAGGTATGGCACCCTTGGAACTTTGAAGAGAATTTCTTGAAGGGAATGACCAACTTGACACCCTCGACATCATTAAAAATAAACTAATAAATATAATCAAGATATGAAAATCCTACTAATTCATATCAAGTGGTAAATAATGTTAGAACTAGGGAAATTAAATCAAGAATAAAACTTAGGGTAAGGGAAGAATAGGAAGAAATAAAATATTTTACCCTCAGAACTCTACCCTTTCCATGTTGAAAAATATTAAGTGGATAATGTACATAAGTAACTTGATTAGGTAAAATGGGGAAAGACAGACATAGAGTTAAGTATAAAATTAATTATAAAATAGTTAAAAATTTCATTAAGAGAATAGGGTGGTGAATTAAAATAAGATTAATAAATTCAAATTGGAGAAATTTAGACAACCTCCATGTTGCAAGAGCCAGCATAAGAATATCTATATAAGAGGAAAATTGAGTTAAATTAAGAGGTATTTAGGGGACCAAATTTGAGACTCATCAGTTAACTTTAGTAATAAACAAAAATTAAGGAGTAGAAAAAGGGGGGTTCAAGAGATAACTAGGAGAAGAAATAGGAAGCCTTATTGAGGTGAGGAAAATAATATTTTAAATTAATATTTAAGTAAATGATTTTGGAGAGTCTTGGTGAGAGGGTGACACATGGGTGGGTGAATAATCAAATTTTGGATTAATAAAAATAATTAACTATGCATGAAATTCCAAGTGTCACATATGAAGCCTCCTATAAAACAAGGGGAAAGTGATGGGAAAAGGACTTTGGCTTACCCTATCATTGGATGGAGTAGATTATGTTTTTTTGAGTATTTATGAGCTATAGTTGAGTTTGGTGAGGTAGAGGACTTTAGAGAGTGGACTCTTAAACCAAGGAATGCTCAGGCCTCTATCAACTAACACATTTCCTTCATTGTACAATTCCATTGCAGCTCGGGGTTCCACGGGAAAGGGGAGTAACCAAGGAGTAGGCTTGGAGGTCAACCGGTGGGTCACTACATTCAGATTAAGCATATCAACATTCACACTTAGAGGCAGAAAGCAACAAGGGAGTTCTAGTAGCGACAATTCAAGATTGAATCTCGTCTCCTGGTAAACGATACCTATGCTATTTATAATGTTTTTTTTTTTTACTTCATTATGCCTATAATTAACATGTAAAATGTATGTATGTGTAATTAAGTTAAATTTATGGATGTTTGATATAAGTGATTAATATTTATGAGTTTGAATGTTGTATGTGTATGGTTATATTCCTAGTTTACTATATTATTCAAAAAAAAAAACATAAGGTTGGACCCTACACTTTTTATTAGGGATTTAGGTTCACACACTTGACCTACGAACCCTTAGCACCTTCTATAAAATAAAAATTATTATATGAAAAAAATAATCTTTTAAAGGATTCTAAATAGTTTTTCTATTAATAAGGCAATGACAATGTATTTGTTGTGAAACTAGCTCCAAAAATAGAAGAAAAGAGATATCAATGCCTTAGAAATAAGCCACTTCGAGGGGGCAACCTCCAATACATTACATGAATGAACAATTATTGGATGATACAAATGAAAAAACCTCCTTTCTATATATAGGAGTCCATGGGGCCATAATGTAATCCTAGTGGGGCTACAATGTAATCCTAGCCGACCTAAAAATAATAATGTAAGGGCACAATAATAACAATATGGGGGTTACAGGGGTACAACAATAAAAATAAGGGGGTTACACTAAAAACAATAAGGGACTATACTAGTAATATAGGGACCTAACATGCTCTTCTCCTTCAAAAAATTGTTGTCCTCAACGCTTGAGTTGCTCCGGGTGATTTTGTATAAAATTCTCATCCTCCCATGTAGAATCTTCAGTGGGTAAGTTCTTCCATTTGATGATATACTTTGAAATTGATCGATTTCATAGCTATCGAGTTCTTGTTTCCATGACTTCCTCAGGCTCCAATATGGGTTTTGCTTCCTCATCAAATTCTGGAAATATTGTTTGAACTAGAATTTTGTCCCCTATAAAATTTTTTAAGCATGAAACATGGAGAATTGGATGCACTCGCGAAGAAGCAGGAAGCTCCAATTTTTATTCCATAGTACCAATATTTTGCAACACCTTGTAAGGACCATAGTACTTTGGCGATAATTTATTATCCTTCTTAGCTTTCTTGAGGGACATTTGTTTGTATGGTTGTAGCTGTAAAAATACCCAGTCTCCGACATCAAAACTTTTCTCACTTCGATGTTGATCAAATTGTTGTTTCATTTGATTTTGTGCTAAATTTAGGTTATCCTTTAAGAGTTGGAGAACTTCTTGTTGATGCTCGATTTGATCCTCCACTGCTTGAACCCTAGAATTTTCCCTTAAAGAAGATGGGATGTGTTAGCCACCTATAAAATTTGTTATAGCAAAAGGTGGCTAAGACTTTTTGAGCCTTCAAAGAAAAAATTTTATTGCTAAAAAGTGTTGGCTCTTGAAGACTCTTGAAGGCCTCATGCCTTTCCTCTGTCCAAATATTCACTGTTTTTCCCTTTTTTATACTCAGAATTTATGTTGTTTCCATAAGTAAAAATATTGCTGCAAAATCATCATTTTTCCCCTCCCTCCACTCAAAACTAACCTTCATTTTTCTCCCCTTTTTCTCCATAAAACTCCTCTATTTTCATGATCCCTCTTCTTCCCTTCATGAAAATCCTTTTTACAAAGTTAAGAACTCACTTTTTAGCCTTACCGAAACCCTCAAAATTCCTTTGAAAAACCATTAAAAATCTATAAAAAACCCATTTTTTGCATAAAGGCTTAAGCCCCCTTCGGCAAGGTCTTAAAACACTTCCCCTCCACGTTCCTGCACCCTAGAACTAGGTGCTAGACCCACGAAGTGCTTATCGCATCGCAAAGTCTGAGTGCGCAAGTCTTTTTGCCATGTTTAAAAAGTTCCAATGCGATTAAGCCCATGTACATACCCCCCGATCATATTATCATTTCATGTAACCCGTGGGCCCACCATCGGGTGCTAAATCATTGAAATTATTCATTCCTGATGGTCTCTTTCATTTGTTAAAACATATAACCCACTTACCCAAAGTTTTGATCTGATGCACCAAATTCATGTTTTTAATATAAAAATGGTTAGATTAAAAAGACCCAAAGCGAAATCGCATCGGGGAAATTCACAATGGGTTGATTGAAAGACTCGCATCAAAATTTCTGATGCGATTGGGTCCCATATATATAAACCCCGCCCTCGCCGCTTTCCATTCATATAACCTATGCCCGAGACCAAGATTTTAAGTCCCGAGGCACCCATCGCATCAGAAACTTCTACGAAGACTCTTCCGATTGCTCCCCTTTGAAACCTCCGATTGCGATGCCCCGATTGCACCATTGAGTCGGCCCACCTCCGATTGCCGATCCCCAATTGGTTGTCCACCATTTATCTCCTCTCCGCCTTCCCAGATCCAACATCCCACAATTGCTCCGATTATTAACCCTTCCTCCGCCCTTTTAACCCCTCTAATTCACTCTCCGCCGTCGATCTGATATGCAGGTCGATGACCAGCGCTTAACGACATCGGAGTTTCCTTGTACATCAGCGCCATTTAATTTTTCCCCCCTATTGCAATCCTCCGATTGGATCTGGACCATACACGTGTCCAGATCGGATGGCCCAGATCTTTCCCGCATGCTTTCATCACCTTTCTCCCTTCCACTTTATGTTTTTCGATTAATCCCACCATCGATCTCGATGTGATTGACGGATCTGATTTATTATTTTCCTCTGATCTCCTCTTGATTATCTCTAACAAATCCCGACCATTGGATGATGCCATCCAACGGCTACGCTCCTCCCCTCACCCTCTGTAGCAGTAAAACCCAAAAATGCAGGATTTCTTAATATAGTTTTTTATTTTTCATGGATTAAAGGTTTATCCGTTATAGTGAAAGAAAGGCCGAAGGTCGGGGATGACGATTCCCATGCCTTTGATTCATAAAAGGAAAACCGTTCGCAGGGTTCAAGATCCACGTTTCGTCGATGCTTCATGGGAATTGATGCCTTAAGAGTCCTGCACAGCCTGCACATCAACAAGACACAGTGATTTTAAATCACACTTAAAAGAGTATCACTGTTGAAGACAAAACACAGCAGAATAGAAGATTGAAGACAAATTTGGGGATTACGGCTAAGATTTATTATCAAAAGCCTAATCCTTCGAATTAAAACACAATTAAAGAAAATCATAAGTGTTTATCAGACAGAAATTCCTCCACAGCCACATCTGAGGCAAATTGATTCCTCTCAGCTACCACAAAGCCACCTATGCCTCAAGGCATTCAAACAGAGGCTGAAGTTATTGTTCAGAATCAGATATTTGGCTCAACACAGCCGAACAGTTAATTCTGCTGAAATAATTTAATGACAAAAATATCAGCAAAGTTACTCCAACATGACACAGAGCCTCAAAAGTCAAAAAAATCTCCCACCAAGCTTAAATATTAAATGTAAAACATTAATACAGAAACACCTGTAAACTTCTCCATCGAGCCCCTCAAAGGCCGAGAAGTCATTAAACTATATTAATTGTCCTGGGAGATCTTTTATTGAGATCTCACCTCATCATTCTTCTATAAATACTGCTGTAGAAGATGAGAAGTTGGCTGGTTGGTTGGTTGTTGGTTGATCACTAGTTGTAATATTGAAACTCTCTCAAATAATACATAGTCTGTTGAAGTTGAAGAAGAAATTGAAGTCTTCGAAGTCCTAATGATGTTGTTGCATGCTTGTTCTTGAGAAGGCTCTATCATTGGATACATGAGCTTGGCTGTTGGTGAAGTATTCTAAATTGTTTAATGTTTTTCCCGTGTTCTCATTATGATCCATAATTTCTTACTACGGTAGGATGAAATTTTTAGGCTAAGAAATGACTCCTAGAAGCACCTTAGACCTGTTTGTCCTTCATTGTTTTATGTTTTCTTCTGCTGAGGTATTTTAGAGGCTTAAATCTTTCTCTTTATTCCTCATGCTCATTTAGTTCTCTAATAAGTTCGAAGTTGGTTTCAGCGTGATTTATGGTTCTCCCTACTTGTCTGCTACCACCTAAAAACTGTTAGTGAAGTCTCCCTTTGAAGTATCTTTGTTTATAGTAAGCCAAGGAGGTCTGTTATGATCATGCCCTTTGTCCTTGCTTAAACAGTTGTCTTAAAGGTCTTTTATAGTTGTGATCATATATGTATTAGGTGTTCCCTCTTCTATGACTGTAATTATCAATGAATCTTTTATGTTTTTATAAGTCATTTGAAATAAAATCTTTGAGGAAATAGGGTGTTCCCCGAATCTTAGATTTCATTTTGAAAGTTGTCTTGAAGTCATTATTTTCTTAAAGAATGTTTGTAGAATTTATGGTTAGCCATGTCTATCAAATATTTATTTATTGTTCAATTTATGTTTTTAAGTTCCCTTCGTTGAGAATCAAATTTCTCTTTCCAAATCATTAATGTCCATCTCATTCCAAAACCAAAAGATCCCGCAGCCAAGTTATATTTGCCCTCTGATATCCCATATCCATTTATGAGTATGTTATGACCTCTTCTTGACTCCATTTCCCAATGAACCAGATGTTCCTCCATTCTATATATCTTTCCTAGACCTTTCATGTTCTGTTGTATCAATCCAACCAAACAAACAATCAAACACCTGCACTTGATAACTAGTCTAAAATCCATACTCTAAGCACACAAGATAAACGTTTGCAAACAAACATTCGAGAGATCCCTCTCTGAGAACAGGAGGACTAGATCTTGGGACTCTAAAGATTGGTTCTGATGTTGCCTTGTCTTTTGATTTTCCAAACTATCAAAACACGAGACACCAACATAATGGAGATCATGGTGGGACCTACTGAGAATACAGTGGTTTGAAAACACTTCTTAAAACTCTTTAGGTCCTTAAACTTGATAAAGAACACCTTCTAGACTTATCCCACCACTCACACCAACATAATGGAAATCACAGTGGGGCTACTGAGTTCATATTTGCCTAGCAATCTCTTATAGACTCATTAGTCTTTCAAAAAACCACAGAAACTTAGAAAAACCAAAAAATATTTCAGTTTGGATTCATAATAAACATGGTGGTTGAACTATAAAACATTTTACCTTCACAAAAGCTAAAAATTTTCCACCTGGTGACTCCACTGGCCTCCAGTAGGCCTATTACCCTTCCAGTCCTTGTAGACTCCCTTGGGAATGCATTGAGAAAACCCAATCATGTTGTTTATGGACAAAAAATCTCAAAATCTTCCACCTAGCGACTCCACAATCCCAAAAGACCTAATGACTCCACTGACAGAAGACTCTGAACTGGTTGAAAAGATACAGTGACCTCTTTATTACAAATATGGATCCAAGTATGGACAGGGAAGCTAAAGTAAACACATTATTGGACCTGATTGGAAAAATAATGTACATACTTGAAAAAATATTGGATAGGCATGAGGTTGATATATATGTTGATTATCCAGAGCAACCTATGTTTTTCCAATATCAAACACAAACTCAACCATTACAATACCTAGACAATGAGCAACATGTAGATGATGATCAAGACTTTATAGAAGAAGGTGAGCAAGATTATAGAGAAAAAAATAAATAAAAATTACTAATCACGATGGAGAAAATGGTGTACATGCTTGGGAAAATATTTTCAAGGTATGAGGCCAATTTAAATATTGATGATCTAGAGAAGCCCATGTTCCTTTCAAATCAAGAACAAACCCAAAAACTACAAGATATGTACGATGAACAAGATTACAAAGAAAGCAATGAAGAAGGTTGTCAGGAAATTCCTGATTACCTACCTATATCTTGTACAAGGCTATTAAGAGAACTTCATGATCAAATTACAAATACTTATAGTGAGAAGTGCCCTGAGGATAACATAAGCCATCTTGAACTCACAAAATATGAAATGGGAGAAGAGACAACACAACCAGAGTCTCTACTGTTATGTTATGACTCATTTCAGATTATTAAAGAAGAATGGAATCTTGACAATATACTTGAAACAACTCATGAACCTTATAGTCAAAGTGACTGCCACGAAAATCATGAGGAGTTATTTTCAATTGAGATAGATTAGGAAAAGGAAGAGAATCCTCAAAATTCCCCTGCAAACATGAGTAATGATTCCCTAGAAAAGGCTCAAGAAGACATCCAGCCTCAAAACCAGTTAACACAAGAGGGAGAGGACTTTTTTTCTTCTGTCCAAAGCAAAGAGAAAATTCCTTCTCTTTTTACAGAGGAAGAAATTGATAAAATATTAAATAAACAACCAACCCTCAATTCTTTATTAGAACAAAACAATTCTACTCATTTACCTACTAAATCTTGTTGTCTTGAAACAGAAAATAAACTTGTAGATCAACTAAAAGAACAAACTAATAACCCAATATGCTTGATTGGTGAAGTTGTTTATACTAATGATTTTTTTAACTTCTAATCAATCTGATGATGATGATGAGCTACAAACAGAAACTAATCATGCAGGGCAACCAGCAGTTGATTGGTGTCATGAATTTCATTATTATCATCTTGAGAGAAGCAATCAACCAATCCAATTCATCAGAAATAGCTTTCACATAATTGAGAATCAGCAATCTATTAGTTATAAGGTTGAGGTTAAAAAGGAAGAATTTTTTTTTGAGTAGGATGAAGATAAAGGGCCTTCTCCTGAAAGGATTGAGTTAATAAAGGATACCTCTGCTCAAGAATATGATGATCTCTTTACAGAGTACAGTCCACTGAATCAGACCATATCAGGACTACAAGAGGACAACACTGCAATATATGATGAAACCTCTAGTTCATATAATGATGAAGATGAAGAAGAGTTTCTTTCTCAAGAGAATCTTTGCCTTGATCCAATGGAGAAAAAAAAGATAATCCTGGTTGAAACACATCTTCCAAATACTCTTAACCAGGCACTATTTCAAGATCCCTATGCTCACTTCTTGAAGGGATTTGCGGAAGGGATCAAGGTCATTAGGAGCAATGTATTACCAAAAGCAAGAAGATTATTCAGCACTGCTGCTAAAAAACAAAAGGAATGGGAGTGGCCCTGCTTTTCCAGCCTACCCAAAGAGATGAAGAAGGACCAATCATGGAATCATTTTCTGGATTGGTTGTACTGGAAAAGAGATTTCATTAGCTAAACATGTAAATATTCCAAGTTAGATTATTTTAGATAGGAATGTCAATAAAACTCAGCCTTTGAGCATTTAGTTAGTTGTTGATTTTTGTCTTGAAAGGAAAAATAAAAGTACAAAAAACAATATAAAAGAAAAGAGGGCAGATTGTGAAAACAAGAAAGGTATAGCCCCATACCAAAAAAGAGAAACAAATTCTGAAAGTGTGCAAGCTCAAATGCCACTCCTAAAGAACACACTTCTAGTTAGTCAAACAGCCTAATATTGACTAATTAGTTTTAAATTTTTTGTTGATAGGATAGTGAATTCGATTTGCCAAACTATTTAATCTTGGCTTATCAGTAGATATATTAGGATAGAAATTAAAGGTTCATACATGCTCAAAATCTGAACCTAAGTTTCCAAAGAGAATGACTCAAATCTGTTTCAAATTCTGAGTCAAAAAATATGTAAATATGGTTCTAATCAGCTCAAAATATGAACCAGTCAACAAAGAAAAATAGCTCAAACAAGAGTCAAAACAGAGCTAAAGAAAAGATGAAGGAAGTGCTTTGAAATTTCGGATCTTAAGCCTTCCATTTTGATTTTAATTTTCTGCAAAATAATATCTATGTTCAGCTTGTTTTTCATGCCATAGATCACAGCAATTCAAACAACTTAATCTTGACTTGACTGTTTTTAAATTTCTATTATAGAATTTAGAGAAATAAAAATCTGTTGGATAGTTTAATCCCAACAGATGGTAGATTATGTAGAGAATCATATGGGCTCAAATGTTTAATCTGAGTCCATGGAGAAATAAGGAGTAGAAATAGATTAGATTTCCTTCTTTCAAAAGGAATAAAATATTGTGAGAGAGTTTGCCAATCCAAGTGCACTCTAAGAAGAAAAAATGTTAGATCTGTAGGATTGGGTAGGTAGAAAGCTTGTTGATGAAAGGTCCATTGTTTTTATGGCCGCTAATATGTCTTCAGAGAAGATCATCCCAGCAAAGGAAGAGCAGCCCAATGGATGAGGCATAGGTCAGCCTCCCAGAGAATGCAAGTCTGAATTTCTTGATGCCTTCAAGAAGGCACCATCCCCAAGTGGAGCCACTGTTAGCCACCTATAAAATTTGTTATAGCAAAAGGTGGCTAAGACTTTTTGAGCCTTCAAGGAACAAATTTTATTGCTAAAAAGTGTTGTCTCTTGAAGACTCTTGAAGGCCTTATGCCTCTCCTCTGTCCAAATCTTCACTGTTGTTCCCTTTTTTATACTCAAAATTTCTGCTGTTTCCATAAGTAAAAATACTATTGCAAAATCATAATTTTTTCCCTCCCTCCACTCAAAACTAACCTTCATTTTTCTCCCCTTTTTCTCCATAAAACTCCTCTATTTTCATGATCCCTCTTCTTCCCTTCATGAAAATCATTTTTACAAGGTTAAGAACTCACTTTTTAGCCTTACCAAAACCCTCAAAATTCCTTTGAAAAACCATTAAAAATCTATAAAAAACCCATTTTTTGCATAAAGGCTTAAGCCCCCTTGGGCTAGGTCTTAAACCACTTCCCCTCCACGTGCCCGCACCCTAGAACTAGGTTCTAGACCCACGAAGTGCTTATCGCATCGCAAAGTCTGAGTGCGCAAGTATTTTTGCCATGTTTAAAATGTTCCGATGCGATTAAGCGCATGTACATACCCGCCGATCGTATTATCATTTCATGTAACCCATGGGCCCACCATCGTGTGCTAAATCATTGAAATTATTCATTCCCGATGGTCTCTTTCCTTTGTTAAAACATATAACCCACTTACCCAAAGTTTTGATCTGATGCGCCAAAGTCATGTTTTTAATATAAAAATGGTTCGATCAAAAAGACCCAAAGCGAAATCGCATCGGGGAAATTCACAATGGGTTGATTGAAAGACCCGCATCAAACTTTCTGATGCGATTGGGTCCCATATATATAAACCCCGCCCTCGCCACTTTCCATTCATATAACCTACGCCCGAGACCAAGATTTTAAGTCCTGAGGCGCCCATCGCATCAGAAACTTCTGCGAAGGCTCTTCTGATTGCTCCCCTTTGAAACCTCTGATTGCGATGCCTCGATTGCACCATCACGTCGGCCCACCCTTGATTTCCAATCCCTGATTGGTTGTCCACCGTTGATCTCCTCTCCACCTTCCCAGATCCAACAACCCACAATTGCTCCGATTATTAACCCTTTCTCTGCCCTTTTAACCCCTCTGATTCACTCTCTGTCGTCGATCTGATCTGCAGATTGACGAACAGCACTTAACCGCATCGGTGTTTCCTTGTACATCGATGCCATTTAAGTTTTTCCCCCGATTGCGATCCTCCGATTGGATCTGGACTGTCCACATGTCCAGATCAGATGGCCAGATCTTTCCTGCATGCTTTCATTGCCTTTCGCCCTTCCACTTTATGTTTTTCGATTAATCCCACCGTTGATCTCTGCACGATCGATGGATCTGATTTATTCTTTTCCTTTGCTCTCCTTTTGATTATCTCTAACAAATCCTGATTGTTGGATGATGCCATCCAATGGCTACGCTCCTCCCCTCACCCTATGTAGCAGTAAAACCCTAAAATGCAGGATTTCTTAATATATTTTTGTATTTTGCAAGGATTAAAGGTTTATCCATTATAGTGAAAGAAAGGTCAAAAGCTGGGGATGACGATTCCTGTGCCTTCGATTCATAAAAGGAAAACCGTTCTCAGGGTTCAAGATCCACGTTTCGTCGATGCTTCATGGGCATTGATGCCTTGAGAGTCCTGCATAGCCTACACATCAACAAGACACAGTGATTTTAAATCACACTTAAAAAAGTATTAATGTTGAAGACAGAACACAACAGAACAGAAGATTGAAGACAAATTTGGGGATTACGGCTAAGATTGATTATCAAAAGCCTAATCCTCCGAATTAAAACACAATTAAAGAAAATAATAAGTGTTTATCAGACAGAAAGGCCTCCACCGCCACATCTGAGGAAAATTGATTCCTCTCAGCTACCACAAAGCCACCTATGCCTCAAAGCATTCAAATAGAGGCCAAAGTTATTGTTCGAAATCATATATTTGCCTCAACGCAACCGAACAATAATTCTGCTAAAAGAATTTAATGACAAAAATATCATCAGAGTTACTCCAACATGACATAGAGCCTCAAAAGTCAACAAAATCTCCCACCGATCTTAAATATTAAATGTAAAACATTAATACAGAAACACCTGTAAACTTCTCCATCGAGCCCCTCAAAAGCCGAGAAGTCATTAATCTGTATTAATTGTCCTGAGAGATCTTTTATTGAGATCTCACCTCCTCATTCTTCTATAAATACTGCTGTAGAAGATGAGAAGTTGGTTGGTTGGTTGGTTGTTGGTTGATGACTAGTTGTCATATTGAAACTCTCTCAAATAATACATAGTCTGTTGAAGTTGAAGAAGAAATTGAAGTCTTGGAAGCCCTGATGATGTTGTTGCATGATTGTTCTTGAGAAGGCTCTATCATTGGATCCATGAGCTTGGTTGTTGGTGAAATATTCTAAACTGTTTAATGTTTTTCCCCTATTCTCATTATGTTCCATAATTTATTACTACAGTAAGATGAAAGTTTTAGGCTAAGAAATGACTCCTGGAAGCACCTTAGACCTGTTTGTCCTTCACTGTTTTATGTTTTCTTCTGCTGAGGTATTTTAGAGGCTTAAATATTTCTCTTTAGTCCTCATGCTCGTTTATTTATATAATAAGTTTGAATAGTTGGTTTCAGCATGATTTATGGTTCTCCCTGCTTGTCTGCTACCACTTAAAAACTGTTAGTGAAGTCTCCCTTTGGATTATCTTTGTTTATAGTAAGCCAAGGAGGTCTGTTCTGATCATGCCCTTTGTCCTTGCTTAAACAGTTGTCTTAAAGGTCTTTTATAGTTGTGATCATATATGTATTAGGTGTTCCCTCTTCTATGACTACTATTATCAGTGAATCTTTTATGTTTTTCTAAGTCATTTGAAATAAAATATTTGAGGAAATAGGGTGTTCCCCGAATATTAGATTTCATTTTGAAAGTTGTCTTGAAGTCATTATTTGCTTAAAGAATGTTTGTAGAATTTATGGTTAGCCCCGTCTATCAAATATTTCTTTATTGTTCAAGTTATGTTTTCAAGTTCCCTTCGTTGAGAATCAAATTTCTCTTTCCAAATCATTGATGTCCATCTCATTCCAAAACCAAAGGATCCTACGGCCAAGTTAGATTTTCCCTCTGATATCCCATATCAATTAATGAGTATGTTATGACCTCTTCTTGACTCCATTTCCCAATGAAACAAATGTTCCTCCATTCTATATATCTTTCCTAGACCTTTCATGTTATGCTGTATCAATCCAACCAAACAAACAATCAAACACCTGCACTTAATAACTAGTCTAAAATCCATACTCTAAGCACACAAGATAAACCTTTGCAAACAAACATTTGAGAGATCCCTCTCTGAGAACAGGAGGACTAGATCCCGGGACTCTAAAGATTGGTTCTGATGTTGCCTTGTCTTTTGATTTTCCAAACTATCAAAACACGGGACACCAACAGGATGGATGGTGGCTGATATCCATAAAGTGCCATAAATGGGGTCATTTTTTCTGCAGTATGGAAGGAAGTGTTATACCACCATTCAGCGAGAGGTAACCACTTTACCCATTGTTCTTGCTTATCAGATACAAAAAAACGAAGATATCCTTCCAAATGTTTATTCACTATCTATGTTTGACCATCAGATTGAGGATGATAAGATGAACTATGAGCTAGTTGAGTACCCAAACAAGAAAACAATTTCGTCCAAAAATTTCCTGTAAAAATGGGATCTCTGTCACTTACAATAATCTTCAGGTTTCCATGTAGCTTTTGAATTGTTTCCATAAATTCTGTAGCAACTATACTATATTTAAATGGATGATATAATGCACAAAAGTGTGCATACTTGGTAAGTCTATCAACTACCACCATGATGACACTCCTTCCTTTGAAATTAGGTAAACTTGTGATAAAATCCATTGAAATCTTCTCCCAACGTTGACTTGGAATGGATAAAGGTTGTAGAAGACCCGAGGTCTTAATTGTCTCAACTTTATTTTGTTGGAAAACCAAACATTCTGCCACAAACTTTTGAATATCAGATTTAAGGCCATCCCAAAAAAATTCTTTCTTCACCCTATGGTAAGTTTTTAAAAATCCCGAGTGCCCACCTAAACGATAAGTGTGCAATTCCAAAAGAATCTTTTGTTTTAGTTGGGAATTATTGCAAATATATAAATGATATTTGTACCATAAGGAATCATTTTTCAAACTAAATGTATCCGATGTACTAGGGTCTTGTTGCAACTTTTGAATGAGTGTCCACACTTCTTCGTCCTTCTTCCATTCATCCTTTGCTTCGGTTATGCAATCTGATTGGATAATAGAAATGACACAAAGCAATGCTTCCACCTCTTCATCCTTTCTTGAGAGTGCATTTGCAACAACATTTAGCTTCCATTTTTTGTAGATGATTTCAAAGTCATAACCCAACATCTTTGTGACCCATTTTTGTTGCTCTTCTGAAGATAGTCTTTGTTCCAAAAAGTGTTTAAGACTATCATGATCACTTTTTACCTTGAAGTGTCTTCCCATTAGGTAAGGTCTCCATTTCTTTAGTGCATGTAGTATTGCCAAATTTCCTTCTCATAAATAGCCTTTTGTAAATAATTTCCTTTGATTGAACGACTTTCAAAAGCAATGGGTCTTCCTTCTTGCATTAAAACAACACCAATTCCATTTCCTAAGGCATCACATTCCACAATAAAGGTTTTTTGTGAAGTCTGGCATAGCTAAGACTGGTGCTAGGCACATTTCCTCTTTAAGATGTTCAAAGGCCTTAGTTTCTTCAAGAGTCCATGAAAATGCATCTTTATTCAATAATGTTGTTAGAGGTGTTGCTATTCTCCCATAATTCGTAACAAACTTGCGATACTACCCTATTAACCTGAGAAATCCATGCAACTACTTTATGATTGTGGGGACTTTCCATTCCTTAATGGCTTTAATTTTGTTAGGGTCTACCTTAACACCCTCGTGAGATACAATATAACCTAGATATTCCACATCTTGTACTCCAAAGAAACATTTGGATGTTTTTTCATATAATTATTTATCCTCCAATAGATTGAGCACCCTGTCAACATGTTGAACATGATCCTTCCAAGACCTGTTGTAGATTATTATATCATCAAAAAATACTAGCAAAAATTTTCGAATGAAGGGTTTTAAAATGGAATTCATCAACCCTTGAAATGTAGAAGGTGCATTGGTAAGGCCAAAAGGCATGAACAAAAATTCATAATGTCCCTCATGAGTTCGAAATGTTGTTTTTAGAATATCTTTAGTCTTAATTCTAATTTGATGATATCCTGAAAGAAGATCCAACTTGGTAAAATAAATTTCTCCATGTAATTCATCCAATAATTCATCAATCACAGGAATGGGAAATTTATCTTTAATAGTGAGCTTATAGAGCTCCCTATAATATGGACACATGCGCCATGATCCATCTTTCTTGTGCACCAATACTATTGGGCAAAGAAAGAACTTTGACTAGGTTGAATTATACCAGCCTCTAACATTTTTGCAATCATACATTCAATTTCGCTCTTTTGGACATAAGGATATATGTAAGGCCTGGTGTTTGGAGGAAAAATTCCTGGAATCAAATGAATAGCATGATCATGATCACGAATAGGTGAGATTCCTTTGGGAGTATCAAACACCTTGGAATGATTGTCCAATACTTTTTGGAGATCTGGAGAAATAGATGATTTTGATGTTCGAAATTCTAGTGAGCATAATTGTGAAATTACGCCTCATTGTTCTTTCTTCAGAAGCTTTGTCATGACATTAGAGCTTATTATCTTTCCTAGATTCCCTGCGATACCCCATAATTTGATTTCCTTTCCTTCCGAAAAAAATTTCAAGAAAAGTTCTTGAAAATTAAAGCTATCGCCCCCAAAGATTGTAACCATTGTACTCCTAGTACAACATCAACACCTGGAATTTGGATGGAAAGCATTGGACTATTCAATACATATTCCCCCATGGATATCTTGATATTATGGAATTTTCCTGAGCAATTTATAGTTCCTCCATTTGCAACTGTCACTTCACATTATGGTGTTGGGTATAGGAAACAATTCAATTCCTTGGCTACCTTACAATGAATAAAATTATGGGTACTACCCGAATCAATCAACACTATTACCTTTTTCTTCTTGATATGTCCTTCTATATTGAGAGTTTGAGGAGTGGTACTCCTCGCCAAGCCATTACATGATATAATAACCATTTCTTATCTTTCTAGGGTTGCTTTCCTCGGTGTATATCTCTTGAAATTTCTTGCTCATTTTCTTCTCCTTCACAACGTGTAAAATAATTTCTTCTCAAAGACACTGGCGACTCATCGTATTTTTCTATCACAACCGTAGCAACCTCCTTTGCTCTTTTTTTTCCAACAGTCAGGTGTCAACCTTGTAGGTTGTGGAAGTCTAGGAGTAGAAACACTTCCATCTTTATAGATGTGAGTGGTAGGCTTCCTTATCGCCATAATTTTACATTCATTTTTTCTTGCCAGCCTGAATTCCTTCTCCAATGAATTAGGTTCCCAAATACGAACTTCATGTTGGACATTATGCTTTAAAGTCCCTATGAATACATTAATCTTGTGTTCCTCTTGTTGGGTGTGGAGACTAATTATCTTGTTTATTTTGTATCACAGCGTTGGACCCATGTACCTTAATGGGGGGAAAATGCCGCCCATAATTAAACGCTGCTTGGGGGGTCCAAGGGGGGGTGGTTGTGACTTTATGGAGCCCCCCCCCTGGCGGGGGGTTTCTGGGGCAGTGCCCATGAAGCTAAAAACAGATGTAAAATTGCCTTGTAAAAGTATAGTAATTTCCAGTCAATCTGGGCCGTTCATTAGGCGGATGATATGAAGGTAGAAATTATGTTTAGTTTAGGGTTTTTTTCCCTAGAAGGAAACCCCTCACTTGTATGAGGGTGTTGTATTGTGACTGTGTATTGATTTTGTGTATTCTCGGAGCGAGAAACAGATAGGGAGAATGTGAGAGAGAACAGAGGATATTACAGCAGATCTGCTGTAGGTTGTGTCTCTTCATTTTGCTGGATAATAGAACGGAAGGACTGGCTGTTCTGGGTAGACGTAGCCCAAACTGGGTGAACCATGTATATCTGTGTCTCTCTGGTTTTATGTGTTTTGTGTGCTTGTGTTTTCCGCATATTTTAGGTGTTTCATTTCTCTATAATATTTAATTTTATAACACCTATGGAATATCAGTTACCCTTATATTCAATTTTTGGAAGTCCTCAATGTGATCCAACACTGAACCCTTTTGTTTGAGATTTATCAATTGGCTAAAGAAGGTGTTTCTCTCTGTATCTTCATAATGTGCAATCATTTCCTCCGTAAAAATTGACCAAGTGACAATTTTTTTATGGGAGCAAAGCCATTGATACCATACAAATGTATTTTGTTCTAAATGTAAAGTTGCAATGCATACCTTTTGTGTGTTTTTCACATTATTTAGATCAAAATATTGCTCCATCTGTAGTATCCATGTCACGGGGTCCTTGCCATCAAATTTCCTCATATCCATCTTTGGAATATGGTCATTCTTCGATCCAACATTAGGGTTTATGAAATCACAATTAACATTTGTTTTGTCCTCATCATGAGTTTCTTCTACTATCTTTTCGCCATTAAGAATCATTTCTTGCATCAACTTTGACAAGCCTTCCTTCAAACCTTCCATGTCTTCCTTCAAACCTTCCATTTTTTCTTCCATACCATCCTTCAAACTTTCCATCGCAGCTTCAAATCCTTTCTTCAAACCATCCATCTTAGCTTCCACACTTTTCTTCAAAACATCCATTTCATTTTTTGTTGCTCTTTGCGAGAGAAAAATTTGGTGCATCTGCTCTTGTAATTTTGTTATGTCATGTTGCATTTATTCATCTTCATGGCCCATAGTAAATCCTTCTGAAGGTTTAATGGGTGTTGAATTCTTCTTAGGGGGAATTTTAGAACCCAATACTGATATATATTCTACAATATGCCCTTGGAATCAATTCAAATTGATTCTTCAAACAAGACTTATTCAATTCGGAAAAAAATACACACCTTTTTCTTGCTTTTTAGGAGCTCGATATTAAAATTGAATTATCTCTATGATTACAGATATTCAATATCTAAAAATTTTCCCTGAGGTATACCTACGAACCCTCTTTCTATGCCATAGGTTTGACCCGATTTGGATTCTTCAAGTCAAAGTTATGTCCAATATCCCACAATTACCTAATTATGGACCGGTTCAGTAGAGAGAACTTGTACAACTTTCCACATGTCACTGTTTTCTCCTTCCACTCTAAAATTGATAGAAAAGAAACTATAGTCCATGTCCTTTTTGCCAATTTTTACATATTTCCAATCCAATTCTCAGAGAGAGAGTTATGAATAATTTCGCACGATCACCTCTTTGAGATGAAATTCGGGATCCTGACAAATCCCTAACTTCCCCAGATCATATCTCCGAAAATATTGTGAACCAAGCTCTGAAATTTTGTGACGATTTTCCTCAGGATTTAAAATTTTCTCTCTAACAATTTCTGCTTCTGAACCTTCGTAGAAACAAATTTATAGCGAATATTCCACGATGACTTGTTTGGTGTAGCGAAACCCTAGAATCCAAAACTTTGATACCAAATGTTGTAAAGCCAGCTCCAAAAATAGAAGAAAAGAGATATCAATGCCTTAGAAATAAGCCACTTCGAGGGGGAAACATCCAATACATTACATGAATGAACAATTCTTGGATGATACAAATGGAAAAACCTCCTTTCATATATAGGAGTCCATGGGGCCACAATGTAATCCTAGCCGACCTAACAATAATAATGTAAGGGCACAATAATAACAATATGGGAGTTACATGGGTACAATAATAACAATATGGGAGTTACATGGGTACAACAATAACAATAAGGGGGTTACACTAACAACAATAAGGGACTATACTAGTAATATAGGGACCTAATAATATTTCTAATTTATAACTTGATTTCTAGCACTAGATATTGCTATCACGCTAATTCTTTTCTAGAGAAATAGCGTGTTGTTTAAAAAAAATAAAAACAGAACCTTGTTTTTATAAACTATATATATCTTAGAAACTGATAGATTTACCCATACTTAGAAAACCCCATCGATAATACTCTCCACAAAATCAAAATTTTCCTAAAATTTTAAACGACAATACTAGCTTCTCATAACATTAAAATTATTGGGTTCAAACCAAATCTTTTGCTTATGTACAGTCACAAGTGGACTACCAAAGCTCACCAATATAACAGAAATACTCCATATCCCACACACACACGCACGGTATCGAGAGGAGGCGACCAAAAAAGCTCTGCCATTTCCCTGCTGTGTTGTTCCACACCTTGTGGGAATATGTGCTAATGCAAATTCATGCCTCTAGTTTCTACAATGGCCTCTTATCACCCCTAACCTAAAATATCCCCCTCTCCCTTCACTGATCATCATTTGCCAACCCAACCCTACTTCTCTCTCAAATTTGACTTGCTAAATCAAGAAATCATTGAATAATCTGTGTATGTCATAAAAATCATATCTAAGTTGTCTAACAATTCCATAAAAAAAACAACAAATGGTAAGTTTGTTTTGAGTGAAAAGAAAACAACCTGATAAATCCTTCTAGTTATCAATTAGCAGATCCTCAATCCATGTTTCGATTTTGTTGCGATGGTTCCAGAATTCCAAAACTATCTCATTGGGTTTATTCGTATAGTTAGAAAGAAGAGTGACTCAGTCAAGGAAAACACGGGCACTTGGCAGTTATATGTTTTGCATTAATTCTGAGTATCGATATCTATTTATAAATATTGATATACCCATAAAGAGAGAGGAAGGTTTCCCCCAGTTCTGCCCCTCGCATGGTTAGCAGTTCATTTTGGGGACTGAGGCTCCTTATTGAAACTATTGGGATATCAGAGTTACTAAGATACGACTTCTTCCTCGAGCTCATAAATGGAAACATTCCTGCTGCAGTCATAATTTTAACTCCTTCTAGATGGACTGGTAAAAAAATAAAATAAGTAGCTAATCATTGTTATAGACGTATAGATATGCTTAAAGTGTAAGATCACTAAGAATCTACGAATTTACGAGATAAATCAAGGGCCTCATGATTACGCTTATTACGCGAGCTTTTAAAGCATAAGGTCATAGAGCGTAAGCACCCTTGTAATAGTATTTAAGGCATTAATAAGAGACACTGGGAATGTGTGATGACTAAACCACCCAATAAATTTTCTTACCTTACTCATCTGGTAATTGCTCCATCTGGGCGTGAAAAATTCACTTATCTACTTTTTGATATTTCACTCAATAAATTTTCTTACGTTACTCATCCGGTAATTTCTTCATCTGGGCGTGAAAGCTTCACTTATCCGTGATTTGATATTTTACCATGCAAAATTATACATTATGAATACAAGAAATTGCTAGAGGATTTTGAGACAAATACTTCCATTCCAGGGGGTTTTATTGGAGAGAACTGTATTTCCTACTTATGACATAGGTCTCTTATTGCATTAGAGTGCATGATTTTGACGTTGGCAGAAAATATAAAATTCTGAACTTAGTGCGGGAGCCATCATCCAACCTAAAATTATAGAAATGTTGTAGATAAAAAATAAAAATTGGTTGATTTGGGAAAATGATAACGTTCAATATCTCTCTCGTTAGTGTTTTTTTATCATGTCGGGTACTCAATTAAATGATGTAAATTTACCCTTTCAAAAAAAAATGTCAATACTCTTTTTAATTGGGGAGATGTAGAAAGTACACTTATTTATAAGTGAACAAAAAAATAGTAATGGGGTCAAAACTAAATCATATTTATAAGTAATTGGGATCGATGGAGCATATGAACTCATTTAATCTATTTTATGATTTATGAGAGTGGATCATATGGACAGTGTGAAGAAAAGATATGGATTATCATAAATTTATAAGCATAAATTTTTTCATTTAACATAAATAAAATTCATCTCTAATTATAATTGGAAAATTATATATATATATATATATATCCCACAATTTTTATTTTAAACCTTTTGTCAAAAATTTATTGAACATAGAGTATTTAAAATTTTTAAAAATATATTTGATCAAATTAAATAGAAAATTAAACCTTGACTTATGATTTGATAATTCAATTTATGAAATAAATATTACACTAATTGCTTGAATTCGAATTACGTGAAGAATTTAATGTATTGCATATGAGTAGTAAAATATATCAATATTTTTTAACACTATAACATAAAATATTTAGCATTTAATATAAATTTGACTCCTGTGTACTGCTTATGAGTAGTAAAATATATCAATATTATTAACACTATAACATAAAATATTTAGCATTTAATATAAATTTTACTCCTACTCCAAATCAGGAGTGGGGACTCTCACCTTACTCATTATGTGGCTTTCTCCAATCTTGCAATCCAACATAGTAATGGAAGGCATACAAATATCTTGTAAATAAATACGAATATAACATATACGATCAAGTCATTATTGTATTCTCGACTGATTAAACTTTCAAAAATAATGACTCATTAAAAGGGGCAGTAAAAAGAAGTAGTTCGTAAGGGAAGAATAAAAGGGAAACTAACAACTTCAAGAAGAGGCAAATCATACCTCAATAAATTTATTACCTAAACTTGTTCAACAAACTTGCATAAATTTTGGTAGGCATTACCATGGTAAATCACAATATTCACATGTTCACTTCTATCTAAATTTATACAAGGAATTGCATAAATAATGGTGGGCAATAACTCATGGTAGATCTACCTATTTACCACAAGGGTATAATGTCCCAAGTAACTCTTTCATTAATGTCTAATGTCATTCCAACCTTCTAAATCACATGGTTGTATTATTTTAAGGTTCTCATAATCATTACATTCATTTACTTATTTAATTATTTTCCATACAATTAATGGAATATAGTAATATGTATTCTTGCATTAGTAATACTTTCTCTTAAATATTTTATATACTAAGGTATAACATTGTATCATACCATACACTTTTAACCATACAAGCACTTATATATAAATATCTATTAATGTAGTCCAAAATTATCCATTGTTTGGAATTGGCATCCCTATCAAATATGCATGTAAATTGATAATTACCATATTCTAGTTGTATGTTATATAACACAATATTTATCTGTGCTTATTATTAATATTAGAGTTGTATTTCCATTATTGAAATCATAAAACAATTAGAAACTTATTTTCTCTCTTTTTACTAGTGACAATCTCAATTTATGTTATGATAGTGCTATCAATCACCTCTATCATTTACATGACATACTGTATTTTAGGCCTACTATGATGAGTTATATTTGTTGTATCCTTATGATTAAATCTTATAGGAAGGTTTTAAATTGATAGGTGAATTAAATCATCAAGAAATTATAAATGCATAAGTTGTTCCTTTGGAAGTATATAATAATAACAATAAATTATAGAACCACTCAGGTTGGTTATAATTTTTATTGATTGGTTATCTTATAAGGAAAATTATGTTGAATTGTGGAAGGATTCATTAGTGAAACATGGTTAAAATAAGTACAAGTAGGAGTGGGGAAACTAGAGGGCACAACATGGCGCCACCACATTAGCCAACTCCTGCCACCCCACCCAATGATGAGGAAAACATTACAACAAAAGAAAAAATACTAGCCATAGAAGTGTTAAACTTAATGAGATCATTCAAGCACATGTCCGAGACATTAATAAACCATATAGAATGGGATCATGGAGGACCAGTAATAGAAAATGAAGCACCCTGTAACAGTACAAGAAATGATATACGTCAAGATTTGGAAAAGGTAAAATTTCTAGAGTTTTGGGGATCTACAGATGTTCAATCTATAGAGGCATAGTTAGAAAACATGGCTATGTGCTTTACCCTAAGAGAGTATAACTCAAACATGAAGGCCAAGAAGTGTATATTCCAGCTAAAGGGAAACACACTACTTTGGTGGAAGACATTATTACCCTAATTGGGGATGGATATCTCAGAAGTAAATTGGGATTTGTTTGAAGAAAATTTTAAAGAACACTACCTGTCATAGGAGTTCCTTGAGAGGCAATTGAATGAATTCAGTGCATTAAATTAGTGGATTCATTCAGTACCGGAGTATGAGGCTCATTTCATGTAATTACTTCGTTATTCCCCTCACTTTAACATGGAAAGGCTCAAGGTGAACAAATTTGTGTATGGACTAAATTGTAACATTCAGGCCAAGGTTAGGATCTTAATTCCTCACACCTTGCATGAGGTAGTTCAACGGGCGATCATTGTAAAGGAGGAGATCATGAAAAGTGGACCTAGTAAGTCAACAAGGCTCGTAGTAAGTCAACAAGGCTCGTAGGATCAGGAGTACCCAGTGGAAATAGTATGGAACGTTGAAATTTTCAAAGGGATCCTGTGCTCAATCATCAAAAGTGGTCATCAGGAAATCAAAGAACCCCATATAGGCCTCCAGCTCAGCAACTGCATAGGGTACTTCAACAAACTCTCCAAAAACAACATCATCATCCTATGTGACAACACAAAGTCAAACCACCTCAGCATCGATCCCAACAATCTGGCTCTTTCTAGCAGATTTTCAGGCCAACTCCCAATTCAGCCAGTAGTAGTAGCCAAGCTCCTAAGAGGGGGTGTTGGACTTGTGGAGGTCCTCACTACAAGAGGGATTTCCCTCAAAATATAGGTAATACCAACTCAACTCAGAAAGCAACTACAATGAGGGATATGGGGAAGGCTCATCACATCCATGCAGTAGTGAACACTCAGCAGGTTAAACACTAATCCACTGTGTTAGAAAATTCAGGTAATATTGATGGTATGAGTTTTTTCATTTTAATAGATTTAGGAGCTACTAATTCTTTTATATCTTTAAATGCGTTATCAAGGATTAAACATAAACCAATTTCACAACAAGATTTTAGACATGTATAAATGGCATGTGGTATGAAAAGAAATGTAGGAATAATGGTAAAGCATTGTGAGGTGTACTTGGGTGTATGTAAGACCAAGGTATCCTTGTACTCTATGATATTAGGAGACTATGACGTAGTTATAGGAATGGATTGGTTGGAACAACATGAGGCACTCATAGACTGCAAATACAAGGTACTACACTTCACATATGATGATGCAAAAAGGAAATAATTGAGGGGAAAGAATTGATGGGTGTCCCTAAGGCTCATATCCTCCATGAAACTAATTAAATCTAGACGAAAGGGATGTCAAATGTTAACAGTGGTAGCTCTAAATGATAATGGTGATTCTAAAAATATTGATAAACATCCAATTATTGTTGAATTCAAGGATGTATTTCCTGAAGAACTACCTGGGCTACCCCAAAAAAGGAAATTGATTTCACCATCGACCTTAAACCAAGCACTTAGCCTGTTGCAAAGTCACCCTATCATATGTCAACTCTATATCTAAAGGAATTTCAAATCCAATTAAAATAATTATTAGACTTGGGGTTCATATGACCCAACATATCTCTGTGGAGAGCTCTTCTGATTTTCGTTAAGAAGAAAGATGGATCTTGGCGACTATGCATTGACAACTGCCAATTGAAAAAAATGACGATAAAATATCAATACCCTTTACCAAGAATAGATGAATTTTTTTATCAAATTAAGGGGGCAATTGTGTTTTCAAAAATAGGCCTGAGTTTGGGATATCATCAGTTGAGAATCAAGGAATAATATATCCCAAAAACAACCTTTAAGACAAGATTTGGGCTTTATGAATTTGTATTTTTACCCTTCAGACTGACAAATTCCCTAGGTGTTTTCATGAGTTTGATGAATGGAATATTTCAGGATTACTTAGACAATTTTGTACAAGTCTTTATCGATGAAATTTTGATCTACTCAAATACCCTTAAAGAGCATGACGAACACTTGAGGATAGTTCTACAATGTCTTAGAGAAAACTAATTATACGAGAATTTTTCAAAGTGTTCCTTTTACCAAAAAAAGATTTATTATCTTGGGCACATTATCTCTGGGGATGGTATCGCGCTAGACCCAAAGATATCAAGGCCATCATATAATGGCCAACACCAACCAAATTTCATGAAATACAAAGCTTCATGGGCATGGCAAGGCATTATTGTAGATTTGTCGAAGGGTTTTTGAAGGTAGCCAGCCCCACTACCAAACTCCAAGGAAAGAAAAAGAAAATAATTTGGACTTAAAAATGTGAAGAGGCATTCCAAAGGTTAAAGGTGTTATTAACATCGGTGCCAATTTTTAAAGTGACAGATATGGAACAAGAATTTTTGGTTTGCACCGATGCCTCCAAGAAAGGGTTGGGTTGTGTATTGATGCAAAAGGCATAGTAATAGCATATGCATCAAGAAAAATTATAACCCACGAAGAGAATTATGCAACCCATGATCTAAAAATGGAAGCAATTGTTTATGCACTAAATATTTGGAGAAACTACCTTCTAGGAAGGAAGTTTCAACTTAGGACTGACCATTATGGGTCACAACACATATTCACTCAAGACCACTTAAATGCAATACAGATATGGTGATAAGATCTAATCAGTGAATATTATTTTGATATTACTTACATAAAAAGGAATAGTTAATAGGGTGGTTGATGCTTTAAGAAGTAGGCCTAGGATATTTTCAATGATTCCCTTAAAGACAAATTTGAGGGAGAAATTGTTGGACTTAAAGTTTAACGACACATGGTACAAAGAGGTTAGCAAGAGTTTGAGGGAGGATGAACTGATGATCCCAAAATATGAATAATACTCCCCTGATAGTGATGGGATGCTATGATTCTAGGGAAGGATATATGTTCCATCGAATGAATATATAAGCCATTTTACCTTGAATGAAGCGCACAATATACATGGCACGCCCTGGTGTTAATAAGATGAGAGAGGACCTGAAACCACTCTTCTTTTGGAAGGGAATGAAGAAGGAAATTTTAAACTTTGTAGCAAGATTCTTAGAGTGTCATCAAGTAAAAGCTGAACACAAACATCCAACAGGGTTATTGCAACCCCATGAGATACCATAATCTAAATGGGAATTTATATCAATGGACTTCATTGTGGGACTACCAATGACCTCAAGAAGACATGATTCCATATTTGTAGTGGTGGACACATTGACCAAGAGCGCCTATTTTATACCATTTAAGACTACATATAAGGCACCAAAGATAGAAAGATTTTTGATTGATGAGATTGTGAGATTACATGGATTTCCTAGGAAGATCATATCAGATAGGAGAGCAGTGTTTACAGGAAGGTTTTGGACTAGTTTCCAAGAAGCCTTGGGAACCTAGTTGAACTTCAGCACTGCGTATCACCCTGAGACATATGGCCAGACAAAGAGTACTAATCAAATCCTCAAAGACATTCTACAGATGTATGTGATGGACCAACAAAATGGATGGGAGGAGTTTTTACCCTTGGTGGAATTTTCTTACAATAACAGTTATCAAAGTTCCATCGAGATGGCACCATTTAAGTTCTTGTACAGAAGACCTTGAAAAACAACTCTCAGTTGAGACCAACTAGAGGACTGAGTATTAATAGGACCAGAAGTGGTGTAAGAGATGAAAGAGAAAATGGATTTAATTAAGGGGAGGATAAAAGAAGCACAAGATCGACAAAAGAGTTATGCTGACACTCATCGAATATACCAAAGTTATGAAGTGGGAGATAGGGTGTTCCTGAGAGTAAGGCCCCAAAAGAGATCTATAAGTTTTGGAAAGGGAGAAAAAATTTCTCCATGGTTTGTGGGAACTTTTAAAATCTTAAAAAGGGTTGGTAGCATATAGGCTTGCCTTACCTCCATCCCTAGCATGTATGCATGATGTATTTCATGTTTCTATTTTGCGTCATTATATTTAAGATCCTTCACATGTTATTGACTTAGGTCATTTGGAGGTTTCGTACGAGGGCACAGTGATGGTTGAACCAATTTTCATACTAGACCAGTGAACTTTTAAGCTTAGATGACGGTTATTGGACCATGTTAATATAGAAATTACACCAATGGATTAAATCTGATCATGTAATGTACTAAAACAAGATACTGAATCCTTCTACAATATTTTTAGAATATAAATCATGATCGCTCAATCACATGAAATTAAGAGAAAGAAGTAAATCAATCCACAACACAAGATATTTTCTTGGGGAAAGCAACTGCTCAAAACCCCTCCATGTTTATTGTATAATCAACCAAGGAATCATGAAACAATACAATGTATTTGTGATCACCACAACCTCATACACTCTACCAATTGCTTCACACTGATCTAGGAAAAATTGGACAAAAATATAGCTAATTATCATCCTACCCTCATCCTACCCTGCTTACGCAATCCATAGAGAATTAAACCCCTATTAAATAGGAAATTCAACCTTCCTTGATTGTGCAATTCATCATGGGCTTCCTATGGTTTTATAACTACATATAGGCAGTTTGTTAAAAATACAACTGATAGTTTACTTGCCTTGAACCTTTTTCTCAACTGGGCCTCCACCAGAATTGACATGCATGCAGCTATAAATAGTGAATCATCAGTTACTTGGTAGATCACTACTGGTGAATTAAATCTATTTTAATTCACTTGATCTTCCACTAGCTCATCAAACAGTTAGAACTAGTTAAACTAATTTTAACTCAGTTAATGTGAGTTAACTGATCCCACTCACACCACACTAGTGCTACAGCTGCAACTGGACCCTGTAAATAATATAATAACTCTACATGCCTATCCTTTGACCCTCAACTCGAAATTTTTGAGCTAACTAAGTCTATCACACTTAGTTAACTATTACAAGTTGTTATGAGATAATATTACAACTAATTTTGAAATTTATTTAAAAATTGGTTGCACACTAATGTGTCACTAGGATCCATCACTATGTGAACTGTGATCCCACACTAGTTTGTGTGAATTTTCTTGTTCAATTTCAACACTCCCTCTCAACAAGAAAGGGATTATCTGCCCCTGATTCTGCCTCTGTGGTATTTGAATTTTCTCTTCGCAAGTGCCTTCATCAAGATATCTGCATCCTAATCCTCCATGGGAATGTACTGCAACAACATAATGTACCTCGGAAAACAATCCCTCAGATGGTGGTACGATATGTCAATATGCTTGGACCTGTCATGGAATACTAGATTAAACGAGATTTTTATGAGACTTTGGTTATCACAATATATCACCGTCGGATCCATCGAATGACCAAAAAAACTAACAGGTATATTCCTCATCCAAATGGCCTCACATGCAGCCCGACTAGCTGCCATGTACTCTGCCTCGACTGAACTAAGTGCAATTAATATCTGCTTCCTATTGTACCAAGAAACTGTTGTTGATCCTATGCTGAAGATGCCCCCTAATGTTATCATCTTGTCAGATGGAATACCTACCCAATCTACATCGGTGAAGCCTTGAAGCTTCACTCCCTCTATTTTCCTGTACCATAATCCATACTTTGTAGTGCCCCTGAGATATCTCAACACATGCTACCCCACCTTCCAAAAGAGCTTGGTAGGCTTAACCATAGCTTGAATAATTTGGTTAACTGCATAGCATATGTCTGGTCATGTGTTCACCAAATACATAAGTGAACGCACAAGCTTCCTATAAATAGTAGCATCCACTACCTCACCTGAAGTAGCATCCTCTTTCCTCCAGTCACCTGCAAGAGGAGTCTCCATGGGTTTGTTTCCCTCCATGTGGAACTTCCTCATAATCTCCTTGGCATATGTTCCCTGAGATAAAAATAGCTCCCCATATCTTTGCCATATTTCCAAGCCAAGGAAATAGTGTAAGAGCTCATATCCTTCTTCTCAAACTCTCTTGCAAGATCCTCTTTGCAGGAATTTATGATCTTCTCTTCACTTGTCAATATAAGATCATCTACATAAAGTACAATAATCAATATCTTACCATCAACCACAATATGATATAGGTTCACATCCGTTTCACTCTTTGTAAAGCCCAACCCAGTGAAATAGTTGTCAATCCTGGTGTACCAAGCAAGAGGTGCTTGCTTTAGCCCATATAGTGCTCTTTTGATTAGGCCCACATGCGACTCCTTGTTAAAGGTCTCAAAACCTTATGGTTTCTCAATTTACACTTCTTCCTCAATAACTCCATTGAGAAAGGTTGTCTTTACATCCATCTGATGTGTCTTCCACCCCATCTGTGCTAAGAGTGCAATGATATATATAATCGATGAGTACCTTGCAACCAGTGCAAAAGTGTTCTCATAGTCAATCCCCTCTACCTATGGGAATCCTTGGGCTATACAGGTAGAGGGCTTCATAGTCTTATATAGCCTTTTATTTCTCCACACTCCCATATTTTGTTTACTTCACCTTGTATATCCACCTAGATCCAACCACTAACTTCCCCACTGGTCTTGGGAAAATTTCCCATGCACTGTATCTAATAATGGAGTCATACTCCTCAACCATGGCATAAACCCATCTAGGTTGTTGCACTACTTCCTCAAAAGAGGATGGTTCTGTCACAATACACTCACTCATAAGAGCCATGCATCCAATATACATGTCTGGGGACCTCCTCTGTCTACATTGTGATGTAGGTGCACGTACATGCTGTGAAAATTCTATTGCAGTGTATTGGTTTCTTTCCTCCAACTTGATTTAATTTATACAAGTTATTTCCATAAATTAGATTCATAAAATACCAAAAATAAACATAACTATAGCCTACACATGAATATCACTTACTGAATAATTCACTCATGCAACAAAGTGACACATAGATTTTTGGACATAAGTCCCCGGAAAAACCCAAAGCAGGAAAACCAGTTCAGCGGATATGAGGGTTTTATTATTAAGTAGTTATGTGTACAAAAAATTTGGGTTCCAACTTAGGAAAATCCTGACAGAGAATAAAATATATAAAATTTGTAGCTAAACTAAAGATATAGTGCCAAATATCTGACTGATCCACAACCTCAAATGGGATTTACAAGACTTGGCCCGGATCTAACCCTAGAAACCCTCACCGCTTCTTCTGAAGCCTCAATGTTGCCCTGGAGGGACTATTTCAGCCTCTGCGTGGCTCTAGGAGGTCCTCCATCACCCTAGGAGGGTCTACGATGCCCTTGCACTGCCTCTACTTGGCTATTATCAGCTCAGCGTGGCTCTAGTTGCCTCTACGATGTCCTTGCTGTTTTGTGTGGCTCTGAAGCCTCTCTGGACTGTCCTTGTGGTTGCTCCTCTTGCCTCTTGCCATCTCTTTGCCCTAGAATTAGAACATTCCCTTGGCCAATACTACCCCTCACTGCAGGAAATTCCACTGGAAATTCTTAGCAAACCTGCCCTCGAATTCCAAATCTATACCTCAGTTCTACAGAAAATGTGTGTCTCAACTAACCCTCAAGCCTTTATCTTATACTTTTTCATTGAACCATTCAATGATCGAGATTAAATCATCCATCAACGACTAAGATTAAAACACTGCTTGATCCATGTGACTTAAGACAGTTTCAACACATGTGTTAATTTATTCACTTTAATTATTTTATTTTCCTAAGTTAGACTTAGGAAATCCATTAAAAATAATTAATTATTTGAATAACTTGAACACAACTTGAAATTTCTTAATTCCATTTCTGGTTCTGGTAGATCAAGTGTACTCTGGTCCCTTCACAAAATTTGGGACCTAGAGCACAACTGATGCTACCCTAAATACACAAAATCTCAACACTCCCTCGTAGCATCAGGAGTGTGCTCTAGCAATACATTACACCATGCATTACAAGATCTTGAACAATGGATATGTGTTGTTGATTTTTGGCTTGTTTCCCTCCATCTACTGCACTACTGGTCTTTCTAATACTGCCCATGCCACTGTCACTGACACTACCACATATATACTACAACTCCCTCTCAAATTGCTGCATCATACTGCCCATAGCACTACATTGCAACTCAGTTCCTGAGAAGTAAGAAACTAAAAGAATTTTCCCAACTGTTTTATAGAAAAGTCAAGTTTCCCTCCACCACTGAAGCTCTCTTGATGCTGAATCATGTTGTCCCCTTGGAGACATTGTCATGCTGCAACATTGCACTGTGTGAGCCCAACTTCTCTGCGTTGTTGAAGTCCCATCAGCCTCTCTACGTTGTTGCCTCCACGCTTTTGATGCCTCTGCATCACACTACTCACTCTTCAACTCTTCAGCTCCCTCTTGCTCTTCAATGTGGTCATCTGCAACCATCTCCCAACTCATCCTGCTACTGTCTTAAGGCTCCTGTAGTTCATATGTGATCCAAGAGTAGGGTTGACTCAAGGATCCTACCATAAAATATGGATAGCCTATATATCCATGTCACCCCAAATCTTCTCTCGAGGTGCATGAGCACTCATGGCTGCATCATCATTAGGGCCATCTTCATTTGCTGCTGCAGCCTTGCAACTAGAAGCTCCTTTGTCCTTCTTCTTAGGAAAATTCTTGGTGAAGTGACCAATATCACCATAGATAAAGCACCAAACCTTGGAGAGATTCTTCTTATTCTTCCCTTGATTCTTTTCCCGTGATACAAGGGTTGCATCCTCCTCTTCTTATTTCTTTACTTTGGCTGATCCACTTCCTCCACTGAAATATTGTTTCTTGGTGATCCTCCTAATCTCCTCTTGGCGGAGAATAGCCCACATATCTGCCCATGATGGTAACGTTTCCCTTCCCAGAATGCTCTAGAAAAATGTTTCCCATTCTTTAGAGACAACATTCAGGGTCGTCCTCACTATGAGCCCTTCATCTGGATTAGCGCCCATGCCAATCAACTTGTCACAGATAGCTTGAAGTCTGAAGAGGAATGGATCTATATCTTCACCCTTCATCATTTGGAACATCCACATCTGATTCTCAAGAAGCATTCTTCTTTGTACATAGCCTCCTTGGTACATCACTTACAAGGCTGACCATATGTCATGTGTTGTATTCTTACCAGCAATATGAGGAATCACATGGTCCTTGACTTTGTCTATGATCAAATGTTTCATCTGCACTTGATTTTATTCATACTTCTTGAGTGGATCTGCATTTGTTGTTACAACAAGTGTCCTCTCTGCATGATCTTTGAGACCATACTCATCCAGAACTGAGAGGATTTTGGCCTTATAGATAACAAATTTGGACATGTCGTCCAATCTATCTTGATCCCTCAGTCCATATCAAGCCACCTTTGCTCAAATATGAAGAAAATAATATTTCTCCCTCTTGATCTAGGTTTCTTGGTGACTAGAAACCCTGTAGTAACTACTTCTTGCTCAAATCTGACTTCCCTTCTAGAACTATTCCACCAAAATTCAAAAAAATAGTATTCTCTAATCCTCTTAATCGAATCTCAGATTTTTTTGGCTAAAATATATTGAATGATTATCTTCCTCCCACCTTTGTTTCCTTAGTTATGCATAATTCTGCACCTGGAGAATCTCTACCCCACCGGCACTGCTGAAGATATGAAGTATTTCTTCCAAAACTTGGTTGAATTCTTCTACAACAAGGGAAGTGACTGGACAACGTCCTCCTGGCTAACCCAACGCAGTCCCAGCATGGCTTAGAAGTGGACTACGTAACCCTAGACTGGGTGATGCAATCCTTGCTGTCAAGATGCCCTTTCTGGATCTGTCGCTTCTTCTGCCACCCTACAAAAAAAATATTTCTTTAGCCGATTTGCTGGAGATTCATCTTGATCTGTTATCGCTTTAATACCATGTGAAAATTACATTACATTGTATTGTTTTATTTCCTCCTACTTGATTTAATTTATACAATTTATTTCCAGAAATCAGATTCAGAAAATACCAAAAATTAACACAACTACAGCCTACACATATAGATCATTTACTGAATAATTCACTCATGAAACAAAGTGAAAAATTGATTTTTGGACATAGGTCCCTGGAAAAACCCAAAGCAGGAAAATCAGTTCAGCATATATGAGGGTTTTATTGTTAAGTAGTTCTTAGTACATCAAATTTGGGTTCCAACCTTGGAAAAACATAACAAAGAAAAAAAGATATAAAATATGCAGCTAACCTAAAGATCTAGTACCAAATTTCTGACTAATCCACACCCTCAAACAAGATTTATAAGACTTAGCCCAGATCTGACCCTAGAAACCCTCAGCACTACTTATAAAGCCCCAGCGTTGCTCAAGAGGTACTGTGTTAGCCTTTGTGTGGCTATAGGAGGCCCTGCGTCACCCTAGGAGGGTCTACGCTTCCCCTACGCTGCCTCTACTTGGCCAACGTCAGCTCAGCGTGGCCCTAGCTACCTCTACACTGTCTCTGCGTTGTCCCTACTACTCCGCATGGCTCTAAAGCCTCTCTGTGATGTCCTTGTGGCTACTCCTCTTGCCTTTTGCTGTCTCTTGGCCCTGGAATCAGAACATTACCTTGGCCAATAGTACCCCTCACTATAGGAAATTCCACTGGAAATTCTTAGCAAACCCTCCCTAGAATTCCATATCTATTCTTTAGTTCTATAGAAAATGTGTGTCTCAACTGACCCTCAAGCCTTTCTCTTATAATTTTTCATTGAACCCTTCAATGACTGATATTAAATCATCCATCAATGGCTGAGATTAAAAGATTGCTTGATCCATGTGACTTAAGACAATTTCAGGACATGTATTAATTTATTCAATTTAATTCTTTATTTTCCTAAGTTAGACTTAGGAAATACATTAAAAATAATTAAGTATAGATCAGGTGTACTCTAGTCCCTCCAAAAAATTTGGGACCTAGAGCACAACTAATTCTACCCCAAATACACCAAATCTCAACACATGCTTTGTCAAATCTAGCATCAATCTATCAGCCTCTCTGGTGCGCTTCCTACCTTTTCTGGTGGGTGGATCTACATGAGTGGTTTCTACCATTCCATGTCCTCTGCTTGTGGCTTCTCCACATCCTGAGGTTCATCATTTGGAACTAAGAGTTCCTCATCTGCATACAAGTCAAGCTCCCTCTCAATGGACAATCACATCGCTTTCTCCTCATAAAATTTAACATCTCTCCTAAAACTATCATCCTGTTAGTCAAAAAATACACCCAATATTTGTGGGGAGTATCAGTGTACCAAAAAAATATCCCAACCTCTGTTGTTGGTTCTAGCTTCTTCCTAGCATCTTTGTTCACATGGCAATAAACAGATGAGCCAAAAATTTTTAAATATGAAACATCTGGTTTCTTACCTAAAAAATCCTCCTCTGGTGTACTCATGCCAAGTATCTGATGAGGAATATTGTTCTGCACAAATACCATTGTGTTGCATGCCTCTACCCACATATGCAATGGTAGGCCCTGATCATGTAACATAGCTCGTCTTGCTCCCACAATTGTTCTATTATTTCTTTCTACAACCCCGGTATGTTGTGGGTTAGGAGGTGCAATAAATTCTCTATGAATTCCTTTGGCACTCAAGTTCTTCAATTCATTAGATATATACTCACCACCATTGTCGCTCCTTAGAGCCTTCACATTATTCCCTGTATATGTCTCTATCAGTACTTTGAACTCACAAAACTCGAAGAACACCTGATCTTCTTCTGCAGAAATAAGATCCAACACTTTCTAGAAAAATCATCAACAAAAATCACATAATACATGTGCTTTGTTGTGGAAGGTGTATAGAATGGTCCACACACATCTGAGTGAACTCTCTCAAGGGTTGTTGTTGCTTGGTTCTCCTTCTCATGAAAAGTAGCTTTATTATACTTCCCCATGGTACATCCCTTGCATGTGTCTATCTGCGCAAGGTACCCTTTGGAAGATCTATAGAAATCTGTTGCATGATCATCAAAGCACTGTGGCGTATATGGCCCAATCTCCTGTGCCATAACTTTCCTGTATCTCGGCTCACCACCCTCCCTGCTTTACTGCTCAATGTTGTGTAGCCATCTACATCAAGTTTTTAGATGTTCTTCACATGAACCCCAATCTTCTTTACCTCTTTTGTGTCTTTGTGATGAAGGAACGCCTTTCCTTCACTGAAAACAACATCATATCCAAGATCCTCCAACATAGAAACTGAAAATAAACTAGTTTTCAAGCTTGGTACATGTAGGACATCTTTTAATATGAAAGGCTTATCTAACTGTCTCCAGAAAGTAACTGTACCAATCCCGATAGCGCTATACTTCTCGTCATCACCCATCTCAATGTGCATAAAAATATCCTTCTCCTCCAAGCTACTAAAGATTTCTTTGTTTCCCATCATGTGGAAAGATACTCCACTATCCATGTACCACATATATCCCATCACAGTTGACGACATGCATGCGATGAGAGAGAAGTCCAACTCAAACTGTGAGGCCAAAGCTTCACCTATTGCAGCTCCTGGAGCCTTCTTGTTGTTATTCCTATTTTGTGGACAATTTGTGGCATAGTTTACATAATCATGACAGTGAAAACATTTCACCTTTGACATGTCACGCTTCTTGCCTTCTTTTCCAGTCTCAAATTTGGAATAGGAATTCTTCCCCTTCGCCTTATTTTTCATTCTTAGATTTGGAATAGGACTTATTCCCCTTTGCCTTCTTTGCCTTACCAGCCAACGAATAATTTTCCTCATCGCCAGTATTGGATGAGGATCCATCCTTGGTATTCTGCTGAAAATCTTCTTATACCAAATCTGACCATAGTTACTTCCAATCTGGTAACTTCTCCCTCCCATTCACATAGTCTTGGTAACTATGCCAGCTCTTGGGATGGCCTAGAAGTGCTAGTCTCACCAAGTCATCATTAGCTACAGTAATCCCAACACTTCCAAGCTCATCTTGACATTGAGTGAACTTGGTTAATTATTTCTAGATTATGTCGCCCTTCCCCATTTTGATTTTCTTGAGCTTGTCCTTGGGTGCCAATTTTTTGTGGTCATTTCTGCTTTGAAAAATATCTCTGAAGTCCTTCCACATAGCATATGGATTTTCCTTGCCATGGATACTCTAGAAAATATGATCTCGAACTCCCTCTAATAAGATCCTCCTCGCTTTTTCTACCTTCTTATGTCATGCATCAGGAAGTTGGGAATTTGCTGATGCGGTCTTCGGAATATCATTATCTATGAATTCCTTCAACTCATTGTCCTTCAACACTTCCTCCATTCTATCCTTCCATGCAATATAATTCAAGTTTCCCTCCAGTGCATATTCAAGTCTCAAGCCATTGAAAGACATCCTAATCCACTTATAGCTCCAAAGCAAGCACTTGCAAATTTGAATATTGTTCGACACAAACTCAATTTCTTCTCCAGTATTGTGATTCATGGTGCTCTAATACCATGTATAAATCACATCAATGGATTCAATCTGATCATGTAATGTACTAATAAAAGATATTGAATCCTTCTACAATATTTGCGGAATATAAATCATGATTGCTCAAACACACGCAAGTAAGAGAGAAGTAAATCAATCCACAACACAAGATATTTCCTGGGGAAATAAACTGCTCAAAACCCCTCCATGTTTATTGTATAATCAACCAAGGAACCATGAAACAATACAATGTATTTGTGATCACCACAACCTCATACACTCTACCAATTGCTTCACACTACTCTAGGAAAAATTGGACAAACACATAGCCAATTATCAAACTACCCCGCTTATGCAATCCCCGGAGAATAAACCCCTATTAAATATTAAATTCAGCCTTCCTTGATTGCGCAATTCATCATGGCCTTCTTGTGGTTTTATAACTGCATCTGGGCAATTTTCTAAAGATGCAACTGATAGTTTACTTGCCTTGAACCTTTGTCTCAACTAGGTCTCCACAAGAATTGGCATGCATGTAGCTATAAATAGTGAATCATTAGTTACTTGGTAGATCACTACTGGTGAATTAAATCTATTTTAATTCACTTGATCTTCCACTAGCTCATCAAACAGTTAGAACTAGTTAAACGGATTTTAACTCAATTAATGTGAGTTAACTGATCCCACTTACACCACACTAGTGCTACAATTGAAACTAGACCTTGTAAATAATAGAGTCACTCTACATGCCTATCCTTTGACCCCCAACTCGAAATTCTTAAGACAACTAAGTCTATCACACTTATTTAATTATTACAAGTTGTTATGAGATAATATTAAAATTAATTTTCCAATTTATTTAAAAATTAGTTGCACACTAATGTGTCGCTAGGATCCATCACTGTGTGAACTATGATCCCACACTAGTGAGTGTGCATTTTCTTGTTGAATTTAAACAGTTAAAGTCCAGCGGGACAATTATAATCCTTGTTGAGCCACTTGGGAGGACGCTAAGGAGATGTGTCACTATTTTCCTTATCTATTCCAAGGACTTCGAGATGAATTATATTATTAAGAGGGGGTGTATGTAGTTCCATACTATACTTGACTGAAAGTGATATGAATTTAACACTATTTATCCCTAAGGCCTGCACTTTATTCTTTGAGGACCTCAGGTTGAGGATCGAGACACATGAATCTATTATTAGTGGATTTGATGGTTATGTATGTTCTTTACTGATACTTTGATAATGATAGCATTAATGGTTATGTATGTTCTCTATTGATATGATTGTATCATTAATGGATATGCATGTTCTCTATTGATATCATGATGATGATTGATTTGATGGATAGGTATGTTTTCTATTGATGTTACGATGATGATAGCTTTGATGGATATGTATGTTTCCCATTGATGTTATGATTATGACAGGAAACCACCAGAGACACTCGCACATGATGAGTTGAAAACATCTATTTTTATAGAATTTAATCTTTTGTCTTTGAAATTTTAAGTAAAATTTGAAACTTACAATATATATATATATACTCTGATGATATCTCAGTGGCTGCATGAACAGGTTAGTTTCTTGGCCGAATGACTCACATATGGGTGATGGGGTTGTACAATTGGATGGAAGGACATGGGAGGGGTGGGACAGTGTCCCTGATCTCACTTTTCAGCACTCTCGTTGTGACATAGGCTAGAAAGGTCGAAACACCTTCGCCTTGAAGATCACGATGTCATGGGGGCAGGTCCCAAATTGGGTCACTCACAAGGAATTTTCTTAGGGCACGCATCAAGGTATATTACTTGATCCAAAGCACCATTAGTCTCACTATAGCATGTGACATACAAGATGATAGTGATCTCTGTCATTGCACCTATAATTTCCTGTCTTAGCCATTGTATGCTTGAAGGGAAAGTGTCATGGCACCCTTGGAACTTCAAAAGAAGTTCTTGAAGGGCACTACCAATTTGACACACACGACATCATTAAAAAGAAACTAATAAATATAATCAAGATATGAAAATCCTACTAATTCATATCAAGTGGTAAATGATGTTAGAACCAGGGAAATTAAATCAAGAATAAAACTTAGGGTAAGGGAAGAATAGGAAGAAATAAATATTTTACCCTAAGAACTCTACCCTTTCCATGTTGAAAATTTTTAAGTAGATAATGTACATAAGTAACTTAACGAGGCAAAAGGGGGAAATAGGGACATAGAGTTAAGTATAAAATTAATCATAAAATAGTTAAAAACTTCATTAAGAGAAGAGGGTGGTGAATTAAAATAAGATTAATAAATTAAAATTGGAGAAATTTAGAGAACCTCCATGTGGAAAGAGCCAACATAAAAATATCCATCTAAGAGGAAAATTGAGTTAAATTAGGAGGTAGTTAGGGGACCAAATCCGAGACTCATAAGTTAACTTCATTATTAAACATAAATTAAGGATTAGGAAAAGGGGGGATCAAGAGACAACTAGGAGAAGAAATAGGAATCCTTGTTGAGGTGAGGAAAATACTATTTTAAATTAATATTTAAGTAAATGATTTTGGAGAGCCTTGGTGAGAGGGTGACACATGGGTGGGTGAATACTAAAATTTTGGATTAATAAAAATAATTAACTGTGCATGAAATGCCAAGTGTCACCTATGAAGCCTCCTATGAAAGAAGGGGAAGGCAATGGAAAAAGTACTTTGACTTACCCTATTGTTGGATGGAGGATATTATTTCATTGTGAGTGGTTATGACCTATAGTTGAGTTTGGTGAGGTAGAGGACTTTAGAGAGGGGACTCTTGAGCCAAGGAGTTCCCACCTCTATCAGCTAGCATATTTCTTTCATTATACAGCACCATTGCAGCTCGGGGGTTTCTGGGGAAGGAGATCGGGGGTTTGTGGGGAAGGAGAGTACCTAAATAGTAGGCTGGGAGGTCAACCGATGGGTCACTACATTCGTTTTAAGCACGTCAAAATTCACACTTGGAGGGAGACGACAACAAGGGAGTGCTAGTAGCGGCATGTCAAGATTGAATCTCGTCTCCTGGTGAATGGTACCTATCTTATTTATAATGTTTTTTTTCTTTACTTCATTGTGCCTATAATTAACATGTAAAATGTATGTATGTGTAATGAAGTTAAATTTATGGATGTTTTATCTAATTTATTAATATTTTTGAGTTTCCAATATTGTATGCTTATGGTTTTATTCTTAGTTTACTGTATTATTCAAAACAAAAGAAAAAGAAAAACATAGGGTTGGAGCCTACAAAATATGTGAGGAGGTGGGTCCAGGTATCATACCAAAAAAGTAGATGGAAGTGAGTGAGGAAGGCCATGGCCAAGGTGTTAAAATCAAAGAAGACACCTCGAGGGAGTTCAATATACCATTTGGTCATGGCACCTGTTAGAGCGCACTAGAAAAGACGCAGACGAATTGAATCGTCAACTCGAGAGATGGAAGACCACCATAAGTGGTATGCCAAGACATGGGCTTGGGGGTCTTCCCTAAATTTTCCTTCAAAATTTGGAAAATCTCCCAGAATTTTTGTTGAAACTGGATGCCAATGCAACATGTGTTGGATGGGGTCATTTGTAAGCTTAAACACATCCGACAGTTCCAACATAGCCAAAAATGCCAAGGGAGGATGGTGAGAAGAAAACGGTCTATGGAATTTACCCATATGAGGGTCCCAACCTGGTTGATATAGATTATGCCCCAAATAGGGCATATTTTTACCTTGATATGCATACTGCCCACATTGTTGATAAGGACCTTTTTGCAGCTATTGGTCAACGTAGGGACCCTGCTGGAGCTGTTGATAAGGCCCCTGATGGGTGTGGAAAGGGTCCATTTTGAGTTCCTTACTGAACATGAGGTCTAGCTTGAGGTCTCGATTGGGTTTGCTGGTACTGAGGGATCTATTGATATTGAGTACTAGGTTGAGGCCCAGGCTAGGGTTGCTGGTAATGACCCTAAGGAATTTGTTGGTATTGGAAACCAGGATGATTGGAGTGAGCACCAGGTTGACCCAAAGGGATATTCGGACCAACTTAGGTTTGAGGACCAAACTGAGGGTCACAATAGTACCCACTAGATGTTGGGGATGTTGGACATATTGTTGTGAGATGTTTGGTGGAGGAACATACTGAGACTGCATATTTGGTTGTTAAACATATTTATAGGGTATGTTGGGTTGTTGAACATACAAATATTGTACATTCAGTTATTGGAGATGGGGCAGTTGAAGCTAAGAATAATGAACATGGGGTTATTGATAGACAAAATAAGCTGAAGTAGGTTGACTGCTTGATGGAGCAGTTCCTATGACAATATTTGTTCGTTGTGAAAGAAATATTCCACCTAGACTAGTGTTGGTTTCTCCTGCCCCAGAAACGGGTCCAGATTTGAGATGTCCCCCACTCGAAAGGGGAGGTACGTAAAGAGTATTATACTCCCCCTGAGGCATGGACGAAACCATAGATTTTCCACTCAATGGTGTAACCACAGTAATCGTATATACAATAAGGGGGGAGAGGATCCTCTTGAAATGGTCATTTGATCTATAACCACTATAGGTCGACTAATAGGTTGAGATACGCAGCCATATTCGAAACAAATTGGATAGAATATGGGGAAATTCCCATTGACCAAATGAGATCCGGAAATAAAATGGTGGATCCATAAGCTCCTAAAATAAGTCTTTTAAGAGAGGTATACCCATGCAGAAGTGAACATGTGACTTGACAAGAGGGTATTCCTGTCCCACTTCTTGTATTTTGAAGAGTGGTGATGTAAGGGTAGCCTTCAGGAGGAAACATGGATGAGATGTCTTCTATAATGTGAGTTGTAGTGTTTTCCTTTTAATTTCCTTGAGGATCACTCACGAATGGAATATCATCAGCGTTAGATGCTATTTCAGGAGGAAACAACTAGCAGACAGTAGTGCGAGATGCTACTAGAGAAGCAGCAAGGGGAACATTGGGTTCATCAAAAGGACTATAAGCCTATTGAGGCGAGACCACTAATGGATTGAAGAGAGGATTTGGAGGAAGTACTGTAAACTGTGCATATTTTTTGGGACTTTCTGGCTCTGGATCCTAAGATGACAATGAAAGAAAATATTTAAGTGGTGGTCATGATGAAATAGTCTGTACACTTACGAAAATTCCAATTTCAGCACCTTGAACTTCAAGGGGTCCAACTGGAAATTGGGGGACCTTAGGAGTAGGGTCTTTAGTTCCTTTAGAAGAGGAAGGAGGTGAATCTGACGATTCATCCACGTTGACCTTTAAGGCAAGATCAAAGAGAGAAAAGTTGAATCAATTTTGAGTAATTTAAAATTTACAATTAACCAGGAAAAGATGAGGCCAAATAAATTCATATGTAAGATGTTATCGCGAGAAGTTGATTTTTATAAATTAAACAAAAAAAATAAATCAAAAGGGTGAACTAGGCCTAAAGGATTACCAAGTATCCGTGAACTACAATATACACCTTGGTGATAAATGATAGAAGAATTACCAAGGACTTAACATACCACACCCAATATCCTCGAATGTTGTGTTTGGTGTATCACATCCACAAGGCAGCCGAATCGGTTACCTATGGAAGGATTTCAACCTAGTGGTGTCTCCCCATATATACACGACATTACAGGGGATTCTAGTCTGTAGTAGTTTTTTCTAATGTGTAACCATATGATGAGAGTGTCCCCTTATAATTTTCATATGTGGAGTGTAGTCCTATATACTTCCATACGTGGGACAGGGTTTCACTTTCGAAATGCAACACAAATTGTTAGCAACATCTCCTATGTTTAATGACGTTGGAACACGTCTCTAGCCTAGACCTCTAGATGTTTTCGTTAATTTCAAATTCTCCTCAAGGTTAATTGGATAAATTTTAAAGTTGATCTTCAGTTAACTCTCAGTTTTAGGCTCAATATCGATGTCACTTCAACCCTATAGTGAAGCTAAATTCTAAAATATATTCTTTCCATTTTGATGAAATATAAAATAATGAGGGAAGAAGCACAAAAAAGAGTGCAAGTAGTGCAACAAACAATGATTCCCCCCAACTAGTTCAAAACTATTGAAATGAAACTTTTAAAATTGAATTCACTTTCACGTTTCCCTAAGATGAAAACTTACTGAAAAAATGAGATTGCTTCTCTTTTCGCTAAGATGCACAAATATTTGTTTTCTTTTACTTTGAAAGCTCAAAATGAAAATGAAATCACAGAACTAAAGTAAAATCAACCAAACGAATGAGGAAAGGAAAAAAAAATATTTTCACTTTTATTTCTCTCGAATGGAAAACAAGATCGCTTAAAAAAATGCACGAATGAAAATCACTTTCACTCTTTTTCAAAACAATGAAAAAAAAACCAAATCAAAATTTCAAAATGAAAATCACTTTCAATTTACTCTTTTGAATTTTGAAACTAGACAAGACACACTCTTCCAAACTTGCGAATCAAACAATCGTTATCTTATGCTTGACACTTAATTGAAGGTGATCTCTAAGGGCAGTGAATGTTGGAAAAAATGAGAGGGGGGTGAATCAGTATTTCTTTTCAATTGTTACTTTTAACTGTTAGAACACTTATATTTACATCAAAAAAATGAACAGTAAGAATAAATACTTTTAATAATATCAATAAATTAAGTACAACATTGGTGTAGGGCTCCAACCCTAGATGAAGACACCAATATTCAATCTCCCAGGCTCCAACTTGTATTATGCCAAGCACCGACTTGGACTTTCCAAGGATCCAACCTTGTCGGTTTGAGGCACCAACCTCTAGGGCTCCAACCCTATCTCTGGTACAAGCTCCAACCTAGTCTCTTGAGGAATCCTATCCTCTAGGGCTCCAACCCTATTTTCCAAGGCACCAACCTTGTCTCTATGAGGCTCCAACCTCCAGCTTCAATTTGTCAAGATATTTTTGGTTATACTTCATGGCCCCCAATTTATTCTTCAACAAGCCTTGGAAATATTGAGCTAACCCCTCAATTAGTCTCCACGCCGCTTCATCAATGGCAACCTTTTTCTTCACATGAAGGCATCTCCAATACTCTTCATGGTACCCAAAACAAAGTCTCCAAGGTTATTCAAGGCTTCTCAACAAAATTTCTTCAATCTGGAACCTTCTTCAAGGTCACTCTATGAGGGCTTCAATCAAATTCTCCAAGAATGTCTTCAATCTAACCTTCAAAAAATGTGTCTTCAAAAATCCTTGCCCAAACAAGGTATCTCTCCACAGGCTCCTTAATATGTGCTCCAAATATGATGTCCAAAACCAATGTTATAGTTTTTTCCTCCAAACATATCCAAGACTTATTTAATCAATGAAGCTCGAGTTATAATGTCTCCTTAGCAATTCGGGCTACCAAGGTTTGAGCCTCCATAAGCAGCAAGTCCAAAGTATTGATCGCAGATTCAAGTGTCACCTTCCGAGTAGCTTCAAATGAATGTAATAGTCTGAGTAAGGTGTTTATATCACAAGTGTAGAAGCTTCCAGGAATGTTTGCTTCCTGAGTTACATGAATCTCAGATCTGAGTCTTTAAAAGTTTCAATCCATAGATAAGAGGAGTTCGGGCTTGTCCAATCTTCAAAGTTCAATGACTGTTGACTCAAACCACAGAGTGACAATATTCCACTTCAATTTAATGATTTTATATGCTTCATAGACTTCACAAGTTCGACCCTTATCACAATTTTGTCTTAGCTTTACTAATTGAATTGATGATGGCAGCAGGAAAACTCAGCGAGAGCCTAAAACACTAGAACTGTCTCTCTAGAAGCCCATAGGGTCACAATATTTATGAGCCACAGAAGAAATATGAGCTATTACATTAGCTATGGACTCGATTTAGAGTGATATCCTATCACTGTAATTTGATGTGTGCTTATTGAAATCATGTCATAGAAAATAGCATGCTTCCGATATTAGATGCATGCTCCTGTAAACGAAACCCAAATATATTGAACCCAGACAAGAAAAAACCTTCAATATATTTTCCTTTGCGTCACTGTTAAGTTCATAGAGAAATAATTCACATTGTTCTTATGGTAGGCACTAGTCTAAGAGGTATTATTTATAGTTGTTACACGATGATGCCAAAAGACTGAATACGTTGAGGTATTCTTTACAGTTTTCACATGATGATGTTACAAGTGCTAGTTTACATGGAATTGAGTTGTAAAATTTCTTCACAAGCCTGCAACTTAATGTCTCAGTAAGTCCGCAAATGATTTTTAGGAAATATGTAATTGGTCCGCAAAATATCTTGAATTTACTCCACAATTTTTAGTATTTTCCTTTAACAATGTGAATCTCTTATCTTTCTCCACCAAATATCTTATTTTTCGTGAATTCAACTCTGAATTGCATTATGTTTATTTATATATATAATTATATTTGTGTAAGTTGAATGTAAATGTTTTTAAAGAGGTCTGACAAAGTGTTTTATAGCTCAGCATTGGATGAGAGCCGACATGATTTTTTTTTTAATTGATAACCAAGCATGTTTTTCAAAGGTGCAAAACCTGATATAAGAAAAGGACCATTTTAATTTTATCATGGTTTTAGCTTTTAAGCCATCAATTAGGAGAGTAGGGACCATCGTAGGGTGTCATGGGAGTGTGGGGTTTAGGGATTGATAGTATTATCATAAAGCTTATAGAATAATAATAGGGTTAAGGTTAGGGTTTTTAGAACAAGAATTATGGTTTTCCAAAGTTAGGTTTTTCACCTAGGGTTTGCACATGCACGTCTAGGATTCTTCATCGAGAGTAAGGATTCCATAATATGCATGAGGTTATGGCATCCTCATGGTTAGATGAGGACATCTAGGGCATTATGATCATTAGGTATTTAGGACAATAATTTTTCCTAATTGTCACTCACATCTTCATTAATAACATCTTTAGAACCTAGGGATTACATGAGGTATTGGCATCACAGGAATATTTTTCATCTCGACTAATTCCATTTTGACATCAATGACAACCTTTACTAACAGTGATGACCAATGAAAACGAAAAAAAATTTAAAACAAGCCATAAGAAATGTGTGATGATGTTCGAAATTACTAGAATAGAACTCTAAAGTGGATCCTATTAACTCTCTGACAATAAACATAAGTGACAAGCGAAGGATAATTCCCCGGAAAGAGCTAGAAATTTTTTTCACTTCACTCTAACCACAAGAAAGTCAAAGAGACAAAACCAATCATTCAAATAACACAAACAAGCCAATTTCGATGGTAGGATGTCATTCAAACTTGACAAGATTTCTTAGGGGTCAAGAAACACTAGAAATATAAGGGGAAAACCTAACTTTTTCCTAGCTCTAGGATCAGTTCGCCTTTGATGAATAGAATGGTGCTGAAAGGCAGATTAGTGTGGCTACTTTGTATAAAACAATGTTGTCAGCACTACTATAAGGGTATAAAATGTGTTGAGTGCTAAAAACAAGGAAAAATAAAAGATAATTTCATACTAAAACCAGACCTGACACACTTAAATAACTATCAAATCCTATGCAAACCTGTAGAGACCTAAGCAGACTCGGATCTCAATGATAGGTCAAACTGATCAGAAATTAACCCAGGAAAGGGAAGGAAAAGAGGCTAAATATCCCCAACAGAGTCGCCAATTTTGTTGTGAATATAAATCCCCTCTATGGATAGAGGCGATCTCTCTAACCGTAGAGTGGGTCTAGCAACTTATGAGACTATATAATGCAATCTTTCTTAGCTAATATTCAAAACAAGATGAGAAAATAAATAGGTCTACATCTTCTTGATGTTATGCTCGAATCCTCTTATGATGGCCTAGATCCACAGTAACTAAGGCTCGCTTCTCTCTACTAATAGCATATGATTACCTGTAGGAGATCAAGAGATAATAGAAAATGTAATCCAATACAAAACATACATTGAATATCATCTATCTAACAGATCAAGGAACATTAGAATATTTGTGTAAAAGTTTAGAAAAATATAGAAATCAAAAACCAATTTTTTTTAAATAAATATGAAAGAGAGATCTTACAACCATGGCCTTGATGTTGGATGCCTCCCTTTGGTGATGTCTGAGTCCTTCACCAAAGCTCTTAAAGCACTCCTTCTCCAAGATATCTTAGGCATTATCACAATACAGGGATGCAAAGAAAAATGAATGATCAAACCAGCCTAACAATGACCAACCAGTAGTGGAAGGATGGGGATCAATTTGTAGTAAGGGAGAGGGGGTTATGAGACCATGAAAGAATGAGAAAGGCCCACTTTTCAAGGGATAATCCCCCATTGATAAGATCAAAATCTCTAAATGAAAGAGATCGACCCTATCTCCACCGAATAACATCAAACCCATTGCCCTGAAAACTTCTAGAGGTCAAAGCTTCTCCTCCATTTGATGAAACACTACGAGAAAGGGTTAAATGCAGTTTTCTCAGTCAAAAGAGAGCTGACAGCGCTAGGCTAGAACTGTCAACCTTCCATCAGCACGAGTAGGCAACTAGAGAAGCGCGTTGACCCATACATTTAAGGTTTTATTCAAGTTTCTTCAATGATCTTTCAAAATAGATTTCTTTTAGTCTTTAGAGGATTTCTTTATGTATTTTTCCCAAGTAGATATATTGCATAGGATTCATCATAGGGAAATTCAGGTTCATTGATGATAAGTGAGTGGAGTGAAAAAATACTGTTTAACACATTTTAAAGCACGATATCTCCAAAAATATGTATGATTCCCTAACAAATATATACACTATCAATAATGTTGGTCAGTCCATGAGTTTTAATAATGAGCTCCAAAATACAAATATGGCTAATGACGACATTTTGGCTTCATAATTTGTGAGGATCTCACAAATAAGATATAAAATTCGAGCTATTGGACAATCAATTCTTGATCAATAACTTGTGACTACAAAACTCAATGGTCTCTCTATATCATGGGACACATTTGCAGAAGGCATAAGCATTTGGAAATAAGCTCCTTAATTTGAGAAATTATGGACATCATGTTCTCAAGAAGAAGCAATATTGATGACTAGAGATCGCCAATATGAAGAAGTTCAAGCCCTTGTGGCTTGATTAAAAAACAAGGGAAAGAAGATGTTTGGACCTCAACATAAGAAGCCAGGAAAGGGACCTTCTTCCTCTAAGAAGAAGAAAGACTTATCAAATATACAATGCTACGGTTTTCAAGAATATGCACATTTCAAGAGATTTTCCTAATATGGCTACCAATAAGAGAAAAGGGAAACAACATGCTTCCGCAACATAAATTGAAGAAGATGAAAAAACAAAGAAGTCGAAAGGTGAAAAATACTTTTATTTTTCTAATTGGAGAGGTTCCTTTGAATATTATGATGAAATGTGGCTAGTATATATTGGAGCATCAAGACACATGACCAGAGAGCATGGAAATATTTCATGCATGACAAAGAAGAAGTTGCTTCAAAGGGTTGAATTAGGAGACAATAAAAACTATGCAGTAAAAGGAGTTGGAAAGGAATCCATAGAGTTAGAAAATGGTAACCACGTACACCTCAAAAATGTCCTTTATGTACCAGGTTTGAAAAATAATCTTTTCTTTGTTTCTTTTTAAGAATATAAAGGAGATAGGTTTGTCATTTTGGATGGAAAAGTACTTGTGTGGTCAAAGGGCTCTAGTATAGATGATGTTAGGGTTATTGGGATTCCTGATGGAAGACTATATAAACTTTTTGATTCAATCATATCAAGCATTAGTACATGATGAAATAGATCCAGGTGACTTATGGCACATAATCAATGGATATCCTAATTTTAGAGATTTCCTTAATTAAGTGAAATATTACCAGGGGTTCTTGAACTATAGATAAAGAATGATGGAGTATGCAAAGGTTGTGCTCTTGGGAATAACATTAGGAAACCATTTCCAAATAGTGACAACATATCTATGGAATATTTGAACATGATTCATTCTATGTGGTTTGATTCCCATAAAATAGCTTGGTGGTTTTTTGTACTATGTGAAATCCATTGGTGAATTCTCCCATAAGACATGGATATATCTCTTGAAGACAAAAGACGAGGCATTTTACAAGTTATAGGAATTAAAAGTTGAAGCGGAAAACTTGATAGGTCAAAATATTAAGATACTGAGATCTGAAAATGGAGGAGAATACGCCTCAAATGAGCTTGTTTCTTTCTACAAGTATGATGGGATCAAGAGGGAGATAATTTTTTCATATAATCCACAATATAATGGAGTAGCAGAATGAAAGAACAGATCCATTGAATAATTTTTCAAAGATATGATGCATTATTTTTACTTTTCATTGTTCTTATGGAGTGAAGCATCATGGACAATTGTGTACATTCAAAATTAAAGTCCTCATAGAGTTCTGGAAGGTATGAATCTTGAAGAAGCCTTCTCCAAAAGGAAGTGTTGGATGGATAAGTCGTTCTTGCGGACAAGACATACCTCCCAAGTTTCCTATAGACAGCTAGCAACAAACAGACAAACAAAAATATCTTTCTCTAGATATATTGCGATTCATAATTAAATTCTATAAAGGTTTAACGATCTTACCTTTGATCCAACGCTTGTTTGTAGTAGTAGTCCTTCAGTCACCTGAAAGAGTTATCTTCTAATATCTACAATAACAAACAAACAAACATCAAATAGCACCTGCATAACATATATTTATAAATCATATCCATTATGGTGATCAAGGAATCCTTAAAATAAACCAATCAATTGACAGCTTATTGAGAAAAACAGATTTATTTGTATTAACTTAAATAAGAAGAGCCTTACAAATGTGTCCGCCTTGATGTTGTACAGGCCTTCCTGGGGTTTGGAACAGGCATTTTCTTTAATCTGACTGGCCTTGCACTCTTCCAACCGAGATACATACAAGTATGTAATCCTTCCCACATGAAATCTCAGCTAAAAGGATCTAAGTTTCAACAGCACTTCGCCTCCAATAATACTAAAACTTCAACTCATCCATTGGAAACCACTTGAGGCTGCCCTATGCCTCTTTTTATAGTGAAAGAGAGGAGGTTATAGCTCCATACAAGAAGGGATATAATCCTCCTTCAAAGGGATTAGCTTCTTACATCAAGGGGTTAGTTCCTTATTGGATGGGATGCATGAACATGAAAGGAGCGTACTTTCCACTGCAGGAATGTTTCTAGAAGCTTCCAAAAATTACTTTAACTAAGCTTCTAGATTTTACTTGTGCATTTTTTAATCTTTTACAGGGGTCCACACTTTTAATAAACATAAATTTCGCTTGGCTACGTATGATTTATAGCCAAAAAGTGCGGGACCGTAGTTAAAACTAGGAGAAAGTGCAGTACCAGAGTTTTAAGGCTTTTATGAGTTTTTCTATTAGTTTCAAGGCTTGAATTTGGGAACTTTGATATTGTGGACTTTCAAGGGAGTACTAAAATGTCATGGTGACAAATTTTAGTGTAAAAAATTTCCACCTAAAGTGTGAAATCTGAGAATATTCGAAGAGTGATGTGATTTATCATTTCAAGGATTAGCCTATGGACAGCCCAGTCGGAACCCTTTAAAAAAATTCAACGCAACACACACACACAGATATATATATATATATATATATATATATATATATATATATATCATCGCTGAGGTAGGCATTCCCATACTTAGATCAAAACTAACTAAACTTGTTCTGATACAGAAATGATTTTAATATTACATCAATAGCATAGACATAGCATGGGCATAGCCATCTGTAATGAATCGTCTACTGCATAATGAATAATGAAACTCCTCGCAGCATGGATGGTGGAAACTAGATCCAGGGTCGTGATTTCTGCTTCCCAAACTAGTACAATTCTATCCATGCGATTAAATGTGTTGAAGTCGAACATGGTAGAAACCACTTGATTACCAGTCAATGATGTGAACTACTAACAAGTGTGAGAAAAACCACTAATAATGAAAATGGCTCTCAAATTACTCAGTACAATCCACGAAATGTGAATATGTGATCTGAAGTCGAACATTTCATGGAATCATTCGATCGAAGGCCAATGATGTAACCTATCGTCGAAGGCGAGAAACCTGCCAGTAAGGCATGCAAATTCCAAGGTACTGACAGATTCCAGATCAACTTCCTAGATGATGTGCTATCGTCGATAGAAAATGATCCGTCGTAAGCAAGCTCACGACACAAAACCATAGATCAAGTTTTGAAGAAATTTTTTTGCAAGGACTGACTGAAGGATGGTTAACGCGAATGGAAACAAGTGTTTGTAGATGAATGGTTTGTTTGACTATCCTCTTGAACACATAACGACACTGCAGATGGTTTGGTAACAGTTTCCCTAAGCTAATACCCAGAAACCAGTTGAAGACTTTCAATGTGGTTTGATTAACTAATAGGCAAATGATTCCCAACCCAGGTGGAAGTGCAAGAGAAAGTGTTGTGTTCAAGAGTGGTATAATGCTTTTACAAATCAAAGTGTAACAAATGAATATATTTTTCTCTCTTTTCCCCCACCATTTTTGGAAAGTACCTCTTTATTTTTGACAAGCTTGAGGAGGATAACATTTGCTTGTTTATAAGATCATCCTTCGGATGAGTACAACTTAGTTTAAAATATAACCCTAAGAAGGAGTGGTCCGCTGCTGTTTGTAGTCGACAGGTCCTTTACTATTAAATTTTAACGAGTCTAGTATAGGAGAAACTCGGTGTTTTTCATTTTTAGGGAGTCGGAAGAAAAAACTTAAGAAAAATCCATGGGTGTAATTTTTCATAAATTTAGTCCCTCAGGCCCGAAAAAGGATAAAATGATGCAAGAGAGAACTCTATTGACCATGATTAGTCAGCGTATACCTTTTTCATAAATAGTCCATTTTAGTCTGAAAAAGGGGTAAACTTATACTGAAAGGACGACTGTTCATTTACTTTAACGAGTTCAAATAGTCAAGTACTCGATGATCTTTTCATTTTTAGAGAGTCTGAAAAGGGCTTAAAAGAGGACTCCAAGGTTTCGATTTTTTCGTAATTTTCAAGAGTCCAAAAAAGTGATAAAAGTATACTCATTAGTTTCACTTTTTCTGTAAATTTTAACGAGTTCGAAAAAGTGATAAAAATGTACTCATATGGCCGACTTTCAATTTAATTAACGAGCAGGAAAAGATGGAAAGAACTGGGAATTTTCATGTGTTTTACGAGAACGAAAGATAGAAAAATAATCTTGAGATTTTCATTAGTTTAACGAGTCTTGAAAATAATAACCGAAATCAACTCAAGATAGGTTTCATTTTTACAAAAGCTTGAAACAGAGAAAAACTATGCTTCAGATAGGTTTGTTTCATTTTTACACAAGCTTGAAAAAGAGAAAACTGTGCTTGAGAGTGGTTTGTTTCATTTTTACACAAGCTTGAAACAAAGGAAAAATCATGCTTGAGATAAGTTTTAATGCCCCCCAAGCATAACTTCTTAGAGCGCATGCCCCCCAAGCTTCATTGCATTCAACTAAGTAGACTATTGGTTACTAATAGCTGGATGGAATGAAGGTTCATTTACGAGATCATATGAAAGACCCGACCTAAAACTGTAAGAAAATTATGAAAAAACTGAAATAAGTAACCTAAATATATTACTTAACATTTACGAGATCTAGTCAAAGACTCGACTAAATTAGGGGAGGATTTGTTTCATTTTTAACGAGCTTGACACAGGAAAAGAACTATGCTCATGGTGACCTGTTTCATTTTTTAACGAGGTTGACACAGTAAAAGGAAATATCCTCATAAACTACTATTTCTAATCTACCTACATAACCTACTGATTCATTTTTTAATGAGGTTGACATAGGAAAAGAACTGTACTCATGAATCCGTTTCATTTTTTAACGAGGTTGACACAGTAAAAGAATCGTCCTTATATATACTCTCTACAATCTACCTACTGATTCTTTTTTTAACGAGTTTGACACAGTAAAAGGAACTATCCTCGTAAGAATATGTTTCATTTTTTAACGAGGTTGACATAGGAAAATAACTTTCCTCTTGGAAGCTTGTTTCATTTTTTTTTAATGAGCTTGACACAAGAAAAGGAACTATGCTCTCAACTAACTGATTCATTTTTTAATAAGGTTTACATAGTAAAAGGAATTATCCTCACCTACATGTTTCATTTTTTAACGAGGTTGACACAGTAAAAGAAACTATCCTCACCTACATGTTTCATTTTTTAACAAGGTTGACATAGTAAAAGAAACTATCCTCACAGTGACTTGATCATGGCTTCCAACTGGAAGAAATACATGTCAATGGACACACCTTGATCATGGCTTCCAAGAGGTCTTCATCAAAAGGAAGAATAGTTATCTGGAAGGAACACATGCCAAGGGACTCAAAAGGGATAAGAACATCGCGTTCAAATAATCCCATAGATTTTTCCATGTCAATTACTGGATCTAAGTCAAAGTAAGACGAGAAAACAGTGAGAGGCTTGCTTGCATCGGTAACTGAAAAACTGGGACTGGTTGCCACATAATTAACCCGTGGCACGGTAGATACCACTTTAGTATAAGGAACATTTAGGGGTGTCGAATTATTGGTAGTCGAGTCAATACTAGGGAATGAAAGTTGGTCAACAATCACAATGTTTCCATTTTGAGGGAAATACATCATGCGAAATAGTGTCGACACGATAGCTTTCATTGCATAGAAATAGTCTCACCCAAGGAGTAAATTGAAATCCAAGGGGCCTCGAACTACCATAAGATCAATACAGATAGTTTTACCTTTCAAAGTAATAGAAAAATTAGGAAGGATCCCTAAAGGTTCACTAATGGTTTTGTTAAAAGCTTTCAGATTCTGCGTAACATGCACAAGCTGAGGGGAACCCAAAGCTTTCCAAGCAGTTGAGGGTAAAATACAAACAGAAGCACCTTCATCTACATGTGTGCGTCGTATGTTTGTGCCACCGGCCTTCATAATGATTTGGAAAGGGATGGAGGAAGGAAGACGAGGTTCTATCAGTCTATTCCAATCAAAGGAAAATACCTCAGTACTTGGAGGGGGTTCAGTAGGAACAGGTGAAATGCCCTCTGGTGTAGAAGAATCTGATGTGACAAGAAGAACCTGAGCGGTATGAAGTTCACTCTCTTCAGGGAGTGTGGGATCAACCGAATGTGAAATTGAGTTGACCACTTTATCAACTAATGGATCATCAACCTAAGTGAAATGAGTTTCACTCTTCAATGAAAGAGTGGGATTGACTGTACTTGGACTTAGATCAATCCCTCCATCAGTTGATGGTAGGTTGGGAGAAAGTTGACAGTAACCAGTTGGAAGTTCTTGTTGTGGAACATTAAGGTTTTCCAACAATTTTGAGGCTTCATCCATGTGAGGGAAAATGTGAGTTTGATGACTCCCTTTGCATAACTTACAAGGAAACCTAACTTTACCCTTTTTCCCAGGAACCTGACTATCACTGTTTGATGGATCAACGGTAAGTTGACAATATTTTTCTGACCATACTTCCAAGACCTCTAGAATACTGGGACAAATGATAAGGAAGTGGTCACCCTTACAAAGCCTGCAACGGTATTTGGGTTTACGATGTATGTTGGAGGTTTCCTCAACACTACTAACATTTACAACCATGGTTGGTTGGTTGAATTCTTTCTTATCTTGCTTCTTCTTCTTCTTATTCTTCTTCCTTTTCTTCTTCTTCTTAGTCACCTGGTTACTAGCATCAAGGCTTTTACCAAGTGAAGAGGAAGAAAGGGAGGAAGACATATTGGGCGAAGAAGGTAAAGGGTCAACAGAAGGTTGGTGATGTTGAGATGGTGAACTCTGTTGAGGTGAAGCATTCGGTTGAGGTGGAACAATTGGAGTATTCAGGGCCAACGAAGTTGAAAATAACCATATCGGTAAACCTATTGTAAATCTAGGTAATGAAAATGTAGCCATATAAGGAGGACCAACATTTCCAAAGCAAGGAAAAGTACTAGGATTCTCGTTAAGAGAGGTTCCTTGGTTGGTAAATTCTGTAATAGTTGCCATTATATTCAACTTCAGTGAATTTTATTAACAATTTTAAAACTAAAATTAACAATTCACAATCCACACCTAACAATTAAAATTCACAATTCACACCTATGGTCTCTAAAATTAAAAACAAACAAATGAACACGTGCTATCAAATCTAGGAGTAAAACCACACACAAACAGTAGATTCCCGCACAAAAAAAACTAGTTGGTGATGAAATCCAACATCGTAGAATTTTAATGCAGAAATGGCGGTTGGAACAGTTACCCCGACAACCTGCTTAATGAAATAGACTGGTGCAAGTTTCTCCACTATGCCATCTCGAGTGAAGATAACTCTCCGGAGAGTCCAAGTGAGTCTAGCCAACGTCTGTTCCAGGTACAGTGGGATCTTCCCTCCACCGTCACCTTGGGAAAGAATCCTAAATTTTATGGCCACTAAGTTTACCAACAAAAACAAATATACCTGGGGGAACAGTCTGCGATCTGACACACACGCAAGGTCAGAGTAACAAATCTCAATCCCCTTGAAGGCTCCTTGAAATAATCCAAGGTTTACCGACAAGTGACCCCAGGATCCTCGACAATGGTCAATCCGAGGTTTACCATTTTTAATACGTGTATATCTGCTATCGTTCCCAATGAGGAAGGATTGATTACATCACTATTTCGGATATGATCTCATGCTTGACTCCTTTAGGATGAGCTTCCCAGAGCATACATGCTACTATTGGAATTTTCCTACCGTAAGATCGACTACTTTTTTGTTTTAGTTTCTTTGGAAAGTTAACTACAACCTATTCCAAAGCACTAATCCTAAGCTAGATTGGTGGAAAGAGCCCTAAAAATGTAAAAATTACTAGATGAATTTTAATTAAACTTTGTGTTATTTAGGTTGTTATTACTCAAAGGGTAAATGGATACGAAACCAATGGTGTTATGACCCGACCCAAAAGTAAATGCAATCGAATATGATAATGTAATATTTTCAATTTGATGAATCCTAATTAAAGTAGGGAGAGAGTTTCCATTCACTTCCAACAATGCAAAAAATTGATCAATAAGAGAAAATATAACAAATTCTCTAATGCACTAATTTCTTCAAGAAAAACTAATGCTAATCAATTCCATTTTTTATTTTTATAGTTTTAAAACAAGCATAAAAACAAGTAAACTCAAATCAAATAAAATGATCTAAATCTATGATTTATTTTTTCAAAATTTAAACTATGCAATTGTAATCTATGTGCAATTCACTTGAAAAGTATGCAAATGTAATCTATGCACATTTTTCATTCATATTCTAAAAATGAGAATTCTAATTATGCAAATGTGATCTATGCAAGAGAATTCTCAAACACAAGATGATTCTAATGTAATCTAAGAACCAATCAAGTGTAAGTAAAGAAAATTGGGTGAGAGTTCCAAAGATCAAAAAATAAAAACACTCAAATACTGAGACAAACCTCAAAGTAATGACCAAAGGAAATCAAATTAAGAATTTCTCAAAGAAGAATATTCGCAACACCCAATTAACTTAACAGAGACTAATGAGATTGTAAAATTGCTGAAATAAATTCACAAAAGGCTTTCTGACAGAAAATACAAGTCTGGGTATCCACTGAGAATCTAACAAACTGATCCAGAAAAGAGGATTTTAAGGTTTTCTAAAAGTTTTCACAGGGTCCGCAGGTTTCAGTGTAAACAGGTGCGGTTCTGCACTGTTTATACAAGAAAAGAGCAGAGATGCATGCATTGTTTCTAAAAGAAAAGTGTGGATACCAGAAAACTAAAAGAAAAATAAAAAACTCTAAAGAAATTTTCAGGGATTCTGCAGGAATAAATTACCCAAGCCCGTATCAATCAATCAAAATCAGAAAAATAGTTTCACAAGTCAAAAATAAAAGAAATCGAAGTTCAAAATCCATTCCCCAGCGGAGTCGCCAATTTTTTGGACGGATAAGTCATTCTTGCGGACAAGACAGACCTCCCAAGTGTCCTACAGACAGCTAGCAACAAACGGACAAAAAAAACTATCTTTCTCTAGATATATTGTGATTCATAATTAAATGCTATAAAGGTTTAACGATCTTACCTTTGATCCAACGCTTGTTTGTAGTAGTAGTCCTTCAGTCGCCCGAATGATTTATCTTCAAATATCTACAATCACAAACAAAAAAGCATCAAATAGCACCTACATAGCATATATTCATAAATCATATCCATTATGGTGATCAAGAAATCCATAAAATAAACCAATCAGTTGACAGCTTATTGAGAAAAATGGATTTATTTGTATTAACTTAAATAAGAAGAGCTTTACAACCATGTCCTCCTTGATGTTGTACAGGTCTTCCTGGGGTCCAAAATAGGCGTTTCCTTTACTCTAATCGGCCTTGCACTCTTCCAACCGAGATACATATAGGTATGTAATCCTTCCCACATGAAATCTCAGCTAAAAGGGTCTAAGTTTCAACAGCACTTCACCTCCAATAATACTAAAACTTCAACTCATCCATTGGCAACCACTTGAGGCTGCCCAATGCCTCTTTTTATAGTGAAAGAGAGGAGGTTACAGCTCCATACAAGAAGGGATAGAATCCTCCTTCAAAGGGATTAGCTCCTTACATCAAGGGGTTAGCTCCTTATTGGATGGGATGCATGAACATGAAAGGAGCGTACTTTCCACCGCAGGAATGTTTCTAGAAGCTTCCAAAAATGACTTTAACTGAGCTTCTAGATTTTACTTGCGCCTTTTCTAATCTTTTACAAGGGTCCGTACTTTTAATAAACATAAAGTGTGTTTGGCTATGTATGATTTATAGCCAAAAAGTGCGAGACTGCAGGCAAAACTAGGAGAAAGTGCGGTCCCAGAGTTCTAAGGCTTTTATGAGCTTTTCTCTTAGTTTCAAGGCTTGACTTTGGAAACTTTGATATTGTGGACTTTCAAGGGAGTACTAAAATGTCATGGTGACAAATTTTAGTGTAACAGGAAGCCATAGGTCGGAAACATGATAATATTTGGTTTTCCTATACATATTCATTTTCCTAAGGATAAGAGGAATAATCTTGAGCCTTCATGAAAGAAAGAAATATTTATTGGATATAATGAATCTTCAAAAGCCTAAACAAAATAAATTCTAGAATAGTGACGAATTGAGGTCAGTCGAGATGTCACCTTTGAAGAGAAAATTTCATATTGGAGGTCTAAGGAAGTCTTTGTAGATTCCTTAAAACAAGTAAAGCAGGAGGCCTCAAGAGAGGAGCATTCAAGCTCTACATAATGTACTAAAAGACCAGAAGGGCCTCAAGGTACAGCAAAACCAGTTATAGTTCTAGAGATCAGGAAGAGACCAACATGTATTAGATCCAGATTGGAAGAGGGAAAATGAAATTCAACTTCTAATGCCACATCTAGAGAGTTGAATAAGCCTAAGAGGTTCTCTAGCTATGCATTTCTCATGAAAAAACTAATTAATGAATAACCTTCCATGTATGAATAAGAATCTAGTCAATAGGTGTGGAAGGAAGAAATGAATGAGGAGTGCCAATAAATCATGAAGAATGATGTTTGGGAAATTGTGCCAATTCCTGAAGGGAAGTCAGTGGATATATAATATTAAACATGCTATAGATGGGAGTATTGACAAATACAAGGCACAATTCATGACTAGAGGATTATCCCATAAAGAGGGATAAGACTATGATGATACTTTTTCTCCATTTTCCAAGTACACCTTCATTAGATCCATCATTTCACTTGCTAATTCTATGGGATGGGAACTACACCAGATGGATGTAAATATTTTTTTACTCAATGGATTAATTGAAGAAGAGGTATACATAGAGATACCTCAAGTATTTTAGTTATATTGAAAGGATTCTCATGTTTGTAGATTAAATACAGCCATGTATGGATTCTAGTAAGCTCCAAGAGCTTGGTATGGGCATATCAAAAACTATATGACGAGATTTGGATTTACCAAAAGTGAATTCAATCCAAAACTTTACTTTAAGGTTCTGAAGAATGCACTTCTGATCTTATTATTATAGGTTGATGATTTTTTTCTAACAAGTTCCAAGACTCTCATTTAGTGCAAGAAGTAGTTGGATTATGAGTTCAATATGAAGGATCTTGGGTTGACACACTATTACTTGAGATTATAAGTATGGTATAAACCTGGTGAAGCCTTCCTCAGTCAAGAAAATTTTTATTCTAATTTCCATTGATGTCAATATCCATGACCAACAAGCACAATTAGGGGAAGCATGAGGAAGCAAAGTCAAAGGAATCAATGAAGAGGTCCTTCATTCTATTTCTGCTCTAAAAAAGGATCGGTCACATTAAAAACAATTTTCTTATATATTTGAGGCAAAATTATTTCATCATAAATCCACCATATGAAATAGCATAATTTTAGCTTTCCAACAAGCTACTACTCAGCCTGAAACTCCAAGCGATTTGAGAGTTATTGAATTTTTAAGTTAAAATATAATTTCTAGTCTTGAAGCTGACCTGTTCCAGTCTAACTATATCGACCTGCTTATGAAGACATGTCTATTATTTTTAAGCATTGATAAAACCAATATGTATACAGAATTAGGGCTTCATTCTCCATTTTTAATTCAGTCATCTATCAAAGGATGAGAGTTACATAGTTCACATCTCGTGAACTGGAACTTAGAAACCGAGGAGGATAATTTAACAAAGAAAATAGCGATGTAAGGGCACAAAAATTACAGACCTCCTGTAAACAAGTGCAGATATTTTGTGACTCAGACAGGTGCAAATATTCAAAGGCTTGAACTTGAATTCATCACCTATTTCTGACCTGTAGGGCTCAACATTGGTGCATCACCTGTAGCTCGATCAGGAAAGAAGGCTCAGATCTAAGTAATACAAGCTTTGTCTTAACTAAAAATTCCTTTGATCAATTTCCTGTGGACAGAAGCAAGAAAAAATGGTCAAGGAAAATTCTGGAAATCTAAATTTTGGTTAGTAAAATTCATTCGTATAGAAACTCAGAGCTGGTCAATAACCATAACTCAGTCCATTATAGCATAATTGAATAGAATCTCAGACTTGTGGAACCTTCTTTGTCTCGGCCCAACCGAAATGTGCATTGCATAATTTTCAAGAAGCTCATATTGTGGATAATGAGACTCAAATTTTTGAATATGGAGGCCTCAAAAAAATAAGATATAGACCTATGATCATTTATTGGTGAAGACTTGTGTAATATTCCAAAATGGGACTGCTCAGCAACACATGTTAAAATAACGCATTTTTCAGAAATATGTGCAATGAAATGTAAGTGCAGCCCATGGATCCTTTAGATATGATATTATAGTAACTATATCTGAAAGTATTTCATAAACAAATCACTATTGCATATCTAAACAGGCCTTCCATGCCATAAATATCTAAAAATCATGTAAAAATAGAGACTGCAACCATGTATGAAAGCTAGAATACCATGACAGCGTTATTTTATTACCTCTGCAATAGCAATAGGTTTTACATCAGATCTAGAGCAAGTATGTGGATAAATTATTATATCTATAGATTATCCAAGCACTATACAAGCTCTTTTATCAATCCCCCTTGGGGTTTTCAGCAATACACCATGTACAAAATGTAGATCTAAGTTGTAATATTGCAGATCTATGGAAATAGTCAGATCTGGAAAGTGGATCTAATCTAATATAATAAATAAACTGATCTCCTCCAACAAATCTCCAAAGTGAAGGGCAGATCCCCAACACTCGGAAATTCAACTCTCTCGATGGTGCACTAAATCACCTTGCAATAGCTCCTTCAGAAATAATGCAAATCTGGACTCTATCTGCACTGTAGGGGATAAAATGATGTTGGCCTGCAGCCAAGATATGGAAATATAGCTCACAACCTTCAATATTTTCCTCCCAATGGATTAGAAGACTGATCCACTGAAAATAAGTATTGAAATGGCCTGGATCTGAAGATCTAGCCTCCACTTGCTCTAGCTTTCTGAAACAGTCAAACCCTCAACAGGATCTGCGTTGTCAAAGGAAGATGAAGCTTGGCCTGAAGCTGGATAGTGGACAATATAGTGCAAGGCTCCTCCAAGATCTACTCAATGTAAGAGAAGGAATTCCTAAATAGGAATACCTTGTGCAAAACAACACTTTATCTCAGTTAAACAGCTAGAGAAAGAAGTATGTCTAAATAGACCATAAAATCATAAAATCATAACATAAGCTAACCCCATATGGCTGCCATCCTCCTCCTTTTATACAATGTGAGCCTTCTCACCTTTTATCCCACTCATTAGGGTTTCCATCTTCATGCAAGGAATCTCCCTCCAAAATTACGTTGTTTCCATTAGTCTAACTCATATTTTTACAGCGTTGTTTGATTTGGTCAATCTTGACTGGATCAAACTTGACTGGATTCCATGCAAAGTCTTCTTCCACACTTGATGTGGCTTTATTATATCTATCTAAATAGATCTATATTCCCACTGAGTTATCTTCATTAATGTTCGACATCCTCCATCTTAGTTTAGTTGACTTGGTCAAAATTGACTTTGTCTACATGCATTAGGCCTTGTTCACACATGAAGGTGTTTTTATCCAGCTGTGAATATGATCCTTTTCCCACTAAGAGGGTTTTTATTGCTACTAGAAATATTTATGGGTCTCCTTGCCCATTTATTCATATAACTATGTATTTGGAGAAAAATTAGTATTCTTATTAGTTGCATGCTAATGTAGGAATATTATAGTCCTCCCCTCCCACATGTTGCTTGTCCTCAAGAAAATACAAGGATAGAACTGAACAGCCTCCCCTCTTCCCCTTGTAGCATCATCAAGTGATAAGTTCCTCCAAAGAAAAAGATGCTTTCTCAACAATATGTCCTCAAGTTGTTTCTCCTATGTGTAAAAGTATGCCTTTGGTGAAAATTCCAAATGGCTCTCAACATGAAAAAGTGGGACATACATGGAAACAAAAATATGTGGTCTAGAGGCCTTCTTGAGGCATGGAATCAGAAATATGTTGGGAATCATCATCCCCATGTGAAGCCTCCATCCCCAAGCTATCATCCACAAAAGTTGAGTCACCTTCCAACATGGTAACCCATGAAACATCTCCTCCACCTTAAGCTCCTGCAAAGAAGGTGGCTACATGGCTGAATTTGTGGGACTAGAATGTCCATCCCACGCTGCTTCTCTCTCCACTTATTATATGTATGGGGCTGCTACTGATCTTGGGCTGAAATATCATGGTCTCCAAGAATGATCCAAGTCACCCCGCCAATCAAAACATTCATGAAGTGCCTCTCCCAAGAACTCAAGTTCTCCAAATGGATCCTCCCACATGAAGACAAGAGGTGTAGTGTAGCAATCATGGTTTTCCCATTGTTTCTCCTGAAACGTGCAACATATGAAGTATGGAGAATCATACTCCCAATGGGAACCTCCAACTCTTGTGCCACTCTCCCCACAAGGCTTCCCATAAACATAAGAACATCATCAATATATGGAAGCATAAACAAATGAAAGCAAGTTGCCATATGACAACCAGGAGGTGGATCAAAGTTCCAATCATGGAACCAGTGCAGTGCATCCCTTGCCTGCCTCAATAAAAATTAGACAAGTGTCTTTTCAGCCACTTTTTTGCTGCCACAATCATCCTACAAGATGAAATCATGAAAGTAAAACTTGGTGCCCATGGTGCACACCAAAAATCATGTGGCATCGCCCACAACCCACACATAGAATGGCCAACATCAATGCTACAAATGGTCTTAAGTACATCACAAAACAATATGAAATAATGAAATACCCTCCTTGGTACAATATGTTGATCATAAAAAATAAAGGGGTACAAGTTATAAAGAATAAATATACATCCTCTATCATGTACTTTGGTCATGGAACTGAAATGGCTCAATTGAAAGTTCTCCCTCCATCCAAATGAGTAAGGAAGTGGTTGTGCCAACCTCTCCATCATCATCCGGGCTATGCATCTCTCCATATGCTAATATACATCCTGTTCGATGCCCTCCCAAGTGAACTCCTCCATCAAGGAATGATATGCATCAAAGTGCATGGAAAGAAAGCCCACAAGTGCTACATGTAGATATTTCTTCTTATGCTTGAAAATCCAAGTCAAGAAGATCATATAATGGTAATAGATGTCTCCATCCACTACTCCATCACTCTCATCTCCTACATGCCCATCAAGTGCATCATATATGAAGTGATCCTAGGAACACTCCATCAAAAAACCCAAGCTCCCAAGTGACAGCGTTGTTTGCCTTTGTAATAAGGCTCATGTCATCTCATAGCTCCATCCTTTGACATCCCACAGAGTCAAAGTCATCATCAAACATAATGCTGCTATATGTGAGAGATCCTTCCCAAGGTGGAAGCACCTCCTCATCTTCCAAGGTTAAAGAGTAGCCCCTTTGCACCATGATAGTTCCATCTTCTACTCTTGCAACATCATGCAAAGTATTGGATAATATCAACCCATACTCTCTCAATAACAACCAAAGAAACAATAGCTCTAGTTGCCTCCCAAAACCATCATCATAAAAACCATGGAGAAATGTCATCATAGTTGATATGAAAGATATTGCATCATTCCAATACACCAAAGCTTCTTGCTCCCATATGATGTAAGTTCCATGCCAAGTTCTATCCATCCACATACCCTTTGAAATAGAATGTGTCATAGGATGACCAAACTCTTTCAAGAGTAACCAACGCAGTCTTGCATCCTGCTGTCCTATGTCATATATCTGCAAGTGGTTTCTCAACCTCTTTCTCATCAACATCACCCATCCAACCCATGGTGAGTGTCTATCATCATGTCCATAAGTGACATTCCTCCAATGGAGAATACCATTTTCCAAAATCAGATTTATGTCTTTTAATTTCATGGGATTTTGAAATGCACTCTCCTCAATGACCAGGTTGATCCCATAAGGATCCAAATAGGTGGTAAGAAAAAACCTCCCATCATGATGTGTAGGTTTCATCAAGAAGTATCCAACACAAACATGAGAGATTTTATCCGTCCTAAGATGTTCTCCATCATCTATTTGTTCCCATTTTGTTATAAATATGGGAAGGTCATTGGAATAATCCAACAATGGTGGGGCTACCCACTCATCACTGCTGCTAAATAACAACATTGTTGAACCCCATGATGGTGCAGCTGCTGCCTCAAAATCAGATCCAATGCTGAACACATAGTTTTGCAATGTATTGTTCAAGACAATACTCATCCCATCCTTTAAGAAACTACATTCCAACCTCAAAGGTTGTGTGTAGCTCATCAATGGTACATTAGGATGATAGTTTGCCTCCTCCTTGAGTGAATCAAGGCTGCTTAGCACAATGAAAGTTTGCTGCTCCAAATCAGTAATATATTTTGACCCTTGGTCATGCAATGATACACTCCCATCATTCTCCACATGATGCATTGAAATAACAAGAAATGGAAACATGTGCATACCTTGGTGCAACTTGGGAACATCTTGTACTTCTAGAAGGGTTCCTCCTTCCAGTGTGATGGCTTCCCAAACTTCTGATGATGATAGCTTCTCTTCTATAGCTTCATCAGTGCTGGTATAAGTTTCTACTCCCTTATGCATCTCCAAAATAGTGCATGGGACTCTAGATATCAAGAGATCAAGTTCACTTTCCAAGGGTGCAAGTGTCCTTCCCCTTAAAGAAAGTGCTCCTGCAGTAAATGGTGGTGAGGGTTTATCCTTATTCTTATCAAACTTCTTGATCAATATTTGAGTAAAATCTACATATGCAGTCACTTTGGCATGACTCAAATGGCTGAACCACCAACTGGTTGCTTCACCTTGAAGGTGCAACACCGCAATCTCAACTGCTTCTTTCTCTACTACTGGATGTAGCAGAAAAAATGCATCCAAATTCTTTCCCCAAGCCTTTGTTGTGCATGAGGATGACCCATCAAAGGTAGACAATAGAAATCTATTTCCCTTCATTCTTCTATTGCTGCAAGGTCTCCTTTCTTCTCTGAGCTGAATAAACTATGGAAGAGTCAGATTCTTCTTCATAGCTCTAAGTTGAGACTTATATTCTACAAGATATTCACTTATAATATCATGATCTAAGTATTATTCACTTCTATGCCTCTTATCTTTCAAAGAAAAGGCCATAGTATGTTTCTTTGGAGCTTTATGCAATACCAGATCTTCTTTTTGCTGATAGGAAGTACATGGACCTTCCTCATCTTGAAATTATAACTTGGCTTCACTTCTTCTTTTCTTGACCTCCTTTGTGAGGTCCTTATTAGATCTGAAAAGAGATGAGAGAAAACACATTCTTTCCATCATTCTGATCTTTTTCTTGAAACTCGTAGGCTGAGCCAAATATCATGCTCCGATACCACTGTAATATTCCAAAATGGGACTGCTCAGCAACACATATTAAAATAACACATTTTTCAGAAATATGTGCAATGAAATGTAAGTGCAGCTCATGGATCCCTTAGATATGATATTATAGTAACTAGACCTGAAAGTATTTCAGAAACAAATCACTATTGCATAGTGTTGTAGCTGCTACAACACCACCCAAAATTTTGGGTATATTTAAAATTTCGGGTACCCCTCTGCTCACTTAGTCGTTAGGGTATTTCACCGAACCTGCAATCAGTGACATCCCAGCGACCTATCCACAACCCCTCATGAGTTGTCTCACCCTCATGATTAGGCGTTGTTTTTGCAATCATGCCATGTGCAAAGGATCACCATGCATACATTCGAAAGGAAACTTGTGTGTATTTACATTAAGAGCGCTTGCATCATGGATTTTCCAGGCACTTTGTTTTAGCACTTCTCCGAGCTCATAGTATAATATTTATTATTTTGGGGGCACCATTCTCTAAAATGTAACTGTAAACTAATTAGTGTATAATGTTACATGCAGGTGATCCCGCAGATGATATACCGAAGAATATCACCATCACGTTGGGAGAAAGAGATTGGAACCCAACTAACAAGAGCATAATGGTTAGGGAAGTTGTCAATCACGAAGAAGAAGACTCTCTTACAAGAATACAAACAAGTAGCAAAGCTAATGTTTTCTTGGACATGCAGTCTAGGGAAAATGATGACGCTCTTGAAGATGTAGATAAGGCTATCATTAGATTCCAGAGTGAGCGACAATCACGGATGCTTAGGAAGGAAAAATACACTTTATCAGATGGAGAAGATGAAATTTTTACTCATCATGGTGTTGCTCTATCAACTATTGATGACCTTGAGGATGAGATTGTTTGAAGATGAAAATGATAATGACACATTACCAGGAAGCTGCATTTTGGTGGGGGTGCTGATCAAGAAACAATCCCAATTGCTGCTATTTTAGAAGGAGACAAAATAAGCATAAATTCAAAAAGGAAGTTTTGAAGATCCTGCGCAATGTCAACTCCATGCCGAGGCCTGCACACAAAGGAACGTATTTCACCACTTCGACAAGTCTGGCATGAAGTATAGCCCGGTGAACCAAGCGAACTCAGAAGATTTCTCTAGAGAATGACAATCTCATTCGAGGCGTTCTCATGCCCGGAAGCAGTGCGAAAGCACATATGTTGGTGTGGCAAGCCAACGACAGAGTTTCAAATATGTGAATGCTCCTTTGAGAAGAAACATTTATCAATCCTGAGCTACATAGTGTGGAGTTATTTATGCTGCAAGGAGTACAATGTGGAGGAATGAAAAGGCCTCAACACCCTAGTCTCCTTTGCTCTTAAATTTGTCTATGAAAGACCATAAGAGATGGGGAACTTCAAATTGAACCTAAAAGGTCATGTTTTAATGCATACAATTTCTGGTAGCCAGGCACATGGATGTATATGCCAAGAGAGTCTCTAGAACCACATGATAGAAAGGGTTAATATTAAAAGCAGCCATCAATGTGGCTTGAGTAGCATATTTCAACTCTCGACCTTTCAAAACAATAAGCATTCATATTATGAGGTGGTGGCCTTGGCATAATTTTTTTTTTTTATTTGCGCTCACAATCAAAGGAAAAGCAAATGGTCAATGTTGTATAATTAAAACTAAGGCGTGAAAGGGATAAAGCAATACGTTCTTCAAACCACGTGAGATGGTGTAATGAAACTACATGGACACGTGACATGAAGCCCAACGTTCGATGGTGGGTTTTTGTTTGAGAGAAAAAATATACATACAACGGTCAACGTTATAATTAAAACACGGTCAGAGCTATAGGAAAATACATTGCGAGTGGACGCAAACATTTCTATGGCGGAGTTTCAACCTGTGGAGCGGGTATTACAATGATCAAAACTTATGTTTAAAACATGGCAGCGAATATTATAATAACTATGGCGCAATGTATGACAATCTACAACCATGTTTGAGCAGTGCAAGAACACACGATATGGTGCAACGAAACCACATGGACACGTGACATGGAGCCCAACGTTCGATGGCAGGAGCAATATATATACATAGTGGTCAATCTTTCAACGTGGAGCAGAACTACATCACCACATACAAATGGAAGCCAGCATGTCGACAGTGGAGTTCGAACTACGGTGAAAAATGGAGCAGGATATAATAATGGTCAAAATTCATAACACGAAACCTTATAATACACCTACGACGGCAACGTTACAACAACAATCGGACGGTCATAATCAAAAGAAACATAGAACTACATGAACACGTTGCCAAGTGGTGCGAATGCTTCTGCGTCGGAGTTTTAAATATGGAATGTATATATATAATGGCCCAATTCATGTTTAAACATGGAGCGAAATGTTATAACGAACCTATAGTGGAAATGTTCTAATAAATTTGGTGTGATTTATGATAGTATATAACCATGCTTAAACAGTGCAGAGTATAGTTTCAAACCAGATGGAGATTAGTGATACAGGTTTTTTGACTGCCAGAGAAGATGAGACAACGTGCCAAGCGCCATTGCACAGCCGAGTGCCAGCATATGCGTAAATCAAGTTCCTGTTTTGTGGAAAGATTTTTGAACACTGCCAGCGCCCAATTAGATAAAATCAACTCCGCTCCGATCCCTGCGCTAACGCAACCACAATATTCGGCATGAGTGTTACGTGCATTCATAGTGGCAATTTCCTATCAGATTACACGAAAATGGAGGGAGGCATACTTCCCGTAGAGGCATATGATCGGCCATTTTAGTAAGTGTTTTGAAAATATCTTATAACACTGGTTTTAATGTACGCTGGAAGTTTTATCCCATGATACACAGCGTCTCCGCAGTGTTGCCCATCACGACGAGGAAAGCATGACTGCTGCAACACATGATGTAGCCACAGCAGAAGGTAGTCGACTTGGTGGTAATGGAAACTTGGGGTCAGAGGGCGAGCGCAGATGAATACGGTCGAATCATTGAATGCTGCTGATCATCAGGTCGTAGATCGACCTTCCACGCTGTGCACCTTAGAAAAAATGCAACTATGCGACCATGGGGAGGTCGCAGCTCAGCCCAGGTCACTGAGTCATAGCATGCCCGAAAATAATGAAGTGCGACCTGCCAGAGAGTGCGACTATGCAACCCCATCGAGTCGCAAGTGTAGTCTGAGTCGCTGAGTCGCAGATCCATGAGGAGAAGATGAAGTGCAACCCTGCGACCCCTCCAGGTTGCTGAGTCACTGATTTATGGGACAAATAGAAGCTGCGACTTGTAATAAAGGGTGCACATGATGCTTCGATAACCTAATCGAGTCCAGCAGCCTGCCTTTTAATGCCCCCACCAGAAAAGAGAGGTTTCTCTAAGACCATGACTTACTCAATGAGGATCAAAGGAATGGGTTCTCACCATACATACGCCAAAGTCATAGTAAAGAGAAGACCAAAGGATTATTATTTCTTATGAAGCATGTTGAAGGTCATGGGCTAACGTAACCATAAACACAACTCCACAACTGTGCATTATAGGGGCTATTCAATAAGCCATACCTCGCACCTATTTCCATGAACTGACACAAAATGTAAACATATATGGGACGTGAAGCCTCCCGACTGGGATAAGTTTGGATGCATGCGGCAATGGTATCTGGTCCCCCTCACGAAAAGCTAAAGGGCATGTAATGCATTCATTAGAGCCACATATGCGACATTCGGTGGTAGGAGAAGGTCGCACCAGGAAGAGAAGGCTCAGTCCCATGGAGACCATTTATAGCCAATCTGAGCGGAAGATGAAGGGAATAGTGTTGTGTGCCCATTCATGTGGGAAACTCTTGTCTGCACCAAAATAGTGTCCAAGTTCTAGCCTGCTTCCAAAATACCAAAATGGGAACCAGAAACGCATCACATGCAATGGGAGATGGAACAAGCAGAAGATCTTTGATCTTGTCAAGGGTTTCCGCTGCAAAAATTCAGAGCTCGGTGAAGGCCATGCTGTGGCACGATACCTGACCACACAGGGGTCTAAAGTTATCATTTTATCTTGTGAAATTAATTGATTTTTCCCTTACCATTATTATTCGTCAATGAAGGTGTGTAACCTAAGCTATGTGACTGCAGGTGGAAGCTGTTGAGCTGTGCAATGAGCCAAAGTTTTTCCAGCAAGCGAGAGGACCCTTTTTCAAAGAAAAGGATGTGGCACAAAGAATATTGTTTTAAAATCCAACGATAGCCCAAAGAAGGCCGCAAGTCACTGATTTTCCCAAGGTCGCCGGTCACATATCTGCCGAGGTTGCAGGTCGCAGATAGTCTGAGGTCGCGGGTCGCAGGTGGTCTGAGGTCGTAGGTCGCATACCCGCCGGGGTCGCTGGTCGCGGATAGTCCAAGGTCCCAGTTCATGGATTTCTTGAGGTCGCAGGTCGCAAATTACCAAAGGTCGCAAGTCGCAGAGGTCGCCAGGTCACTAAGTCTCATCCCCTATTAAATACCCGACGACATGACCCAGCGAGCCAGTGACTAGGTCACAAGGTCGCAACACCCAGTTAGGTCGTAGGTTGCAATAGTGGCTCAAGTCGCAAGTCATAGAACAGACTGGGTTGCAAGGCAACCCAAAAGTCGGGAAAGAGAAAAGTCAAGGAGCCCAAAGGGCAAACCTTTCTCTATAAATGCTTCCTTTGGGAACTTGTAAAAGATCTTTTGTTTGGGACTCGAGCTGAGTATATTGTATTACCAGAGGATTATACATTTGAGCATTAATACAAGCATTTTGAAAAATCCCTTTGTGGATCTGGTGTTGTCTTATGTATGAGCATTGTTGAGTATTATGTTTTCAGTTTCTATACATCTTTACATTAAGGGAACTGCATCTTCAATTCACATCACAGTTGCATAACAGTTTGCTGAGTATGTTAATGGTGGCTGAGTTTATTTCACTTTCTTAACGAACGCTGATGGCTTTGTTTATTGGAATTTGTGTTACTATTTAAAAATTTTAGGAAGTGAAAGGCATTCTTGCCATGAGGAATTGTTTCCTTTGTGGTCAGAATAGTTTACAGGTGTGACCCTAATGAAGTGTTGCTAACAACACTTCCTTCGGTCTTCACGCTTTATTATTTCCTCTTGCTACTCATAGTGTCGCATGTACATTTAATGCATCAATCATATGTCTTGTATCAGTTGATTAGGTGTGTATCCACTGTTTTATAGAGTTTAAGAGAGACCCTAAGCAAAGGAGAAATAAGTGGTAGCCGGACCCACACCCCGGACGGGATCCCTAGTCCAAACGGTTCAAGGTCTAATTGGGACCTTTTACTGGGGAGATCCCCTGCTATTGGCCAGAAAGATTTTCCCGTCAACAAAATTGGTGCTAGAAGGAGGGCCAGATGACAAGCTGAGCCCTTAGAGCCTGCAGTTAATATCATATCTATAATGGCTCGTTCCCAAATCATTCTCCCGAGATGTTTGTCGGAGTTTTATGAGCGTCGATACTTCATCCCCGATGAACTTATGTATCACTTGTCCTAGTTAAATTTTGATGGTGAAAACACAGTGTCCATAACCCAACACCTTTTAGATTTTTGTGACTTTGGTGAGTGCTACGAAATTGAAAATGAAGGTTTGATTTGTTTTCTTTTCTTCCTCACTCTCGAAGGTCGTGCTAAGAAATGGTGCCGCACATTTCCGGAAGCTTCCATCCATTCATTTGAACAACTTGCCAATGAATTACAACAAGCTTTTCACAGGTATGATTTTCAGAACGTTTTAATAAAGTTAAATGACATCAGAATGGAACCTCAGGAACCTCTTGATGAATTTTCTATCAGATTTGTTCATTATTGTTTTGAGTTTCCTGAAAAGGATGTCGATTGGAAGTTGTTAAGTGAACAGTTCAACTATGTGATTCTCGTTTCCCTTGAACAATTTTAGTTAGCAACCCAACCTGAGCCTAGTGTTCCCTATGACAACCCGCAAGTCAACGGCTATTCTGGCTTTGAGTCTTTCACGCACCATGTCAAATCAGAGTTTGAAAACCACAGTGGCTCACTACCTCTCCCAGTTCATGAAACCTACCTCAAGCCCACTCGGTGTCTCCCTGGACACGAACCTAAATCCGATTCGCATGCTGATTATGAATCGACTCCTATCCCGGATGCAGTTGTTTCCCTTACAGGGCCTACCAGATAATTGTTTTCTCAGAATAACACCGATGCGCATGTTGGAAAGCCTTGTATGGTTAATGCCCCTACGACTCAATTTGTTCGTTCATTATTCCCCAGTTTGTTTCTCGATCCCGCCACACCAGTAATTTATTTGAGACATTCAAAATTTCCTTATACTGGTATTGGCGGAAATCATAAGCATGCAGATGGTGTTTCGCAATCACAATCCAAAATCGATGAATCTTTTAGATTTGATCTGTCTCACTCGGAATCTTTAGACAACCATAGGAGCGATTTCCTATCTGGGCAACTTCGAGATGTCCTCTTTATTGATCCATCCCAGTCGGTAACTCTCAGGGAGCCCAACATGCCGGGTACCCAACTTGATCAAATCAATGGTTATAGCGATCCCTGCTTATCTGAAAAAATATTCCATCATACCGCTGAGGACTATCACTCGCATCTCTTTTCCGACCATATGAAGACACCAGAATTCGATGATTCGCTTTGGGAAGATTCAAGTACCCATCAAAAAATCGAAGTGCCTCAGCTTTTGCCGACCATTTCTCAAATGACGATCCCCAAGTACTATGCCCCTCCCAACATAACCGCATCGAATTCACCTCACCCTGGCAAATCTAGAGAATCTGATACTTTGGATTATCAATCTGTCAGTGCGCCAACATTTTACCGAATTGATACAAAGCCCACTGACATTTTGCAACTCACCACAATCCATGATCACATCCAGTCGCTTGTTGATCTCGCCCAATTTTCAGAGTTGGGAAACCCCCCGCTCGAAGGTCTGGAGTTTTTTCAAGATGGTGAGGAATTGCAGCCTCCACCGAAAGTGGATTTAGATCCTCATATCCTTGACAGCTTCCAGGAACAACTCTAAACTAGGGTTTTCAAAATTAGGGTTTCTGCTCTTGGATTCGCAAGTATCTATAATTCGCCTGGCACATGCTTATTGTTTCCATTCCATAAAGCAGATGACCCTCACTACCATAATGAGCATGCGGGTTCATCCGACCAACCCTATATAGTGAATGTTCCTACAAATAGGCAATGTCTTACCCAACGCCCATTAGACCTAGGATTGTGGATGAATGAATGTGTGTCATTTATAAATATTGAATTTCAAGAACATATTGCTGTGTATCGAGATAAGAGTGGGATTCATCTTACACAATCTATTCTGGCATGTTCTTTGGTATGTATCCATGATCTTCTTGTCGTTGCACATGCTCTTCAGGTAAGTCTTGCTGTTGGTGCACCATTTGGTATGCTAGCTCTGATGGCTCTGATTGTGAACATTGTCTTTCTTGCAGGTCATGAACTAATGTGGTGGCTGCACTGGAAAGCTGATTTTACATGACCCGACCGCATCATTGGTTAAACTTGGGTCTTAGGTGTAGGCTAGCTAGGACCTGTTAATAAAATTTGTTAGTTCAAAGTTTTTAATTATATTTACTTGCCAAATTTTTTACTTCATAATTTAAAAAGTGTGTTTGCTATTTTTGTTTACGATTAATATATTAGGCATCGTCATTTTACAAGTATTTTCCACTCTTTTCTTTTTGAGTTGCTGGTTGCTGCATAAATAATCACTGCTTGTATTGCGCTTCTTGTCCACCTACAACTGGTTGATCGTTCTCGCACATGGCGTTGCAGTGCATCTTGAGCCTCGCCTATTACATTGCATCGTACACTCTCTTTCTCACATCATTTTTTTTCATATCGCTTGCCACTTCATGAGCCCTCATTGCAACCCTACCACCTTGCGGTCTTATTTTTCCCCGATTGCTGAAACAGTAACCCCGTTATTTTGCGTGAGGTTGCGGTGGCTATCTCAAGAGGCAGCTTTCTCTCAGGACAAGTCATCGAAGTCGCATTCTCAACAAGATGCCTATGAGTCTAAAATTATTTAGCCATGGAGATACGAGTCTGTTGCTTGTGGGAGACCTAATGAGTTTGAATGGCCCATACCCGTAGTGTAAGCCCTGTGCCCAACATCGTCTTGGACACCCTAAAATGATCTGTTTTGCACGCTTCGCCTATTGTGGTAAATGGGATGTGAAGGTTTGGCACAAGGGAAAACCCAAATCAGGATATATTTCAGTTTCTGTAAAACAAGAAACAACCTCTCTTGCTCGTAAAATAAGTCAGGATCCCTCATCCGCCCATAAAAAATAAGTGCCACAAGCACATGAAAATAAGTGTTGTAAGCACATGAAACAAATAAGGGTAAAGGATCGAGAAAGGCTTCCTGCGCAGAGAGGTAATGCAACGAATCTGCCAGGGTACTGACCAAGCTCACTGGCAGTGGAACAACGTTTGTGATTTCTTGAAGTGACTCCGCCGGGGTACTGTCCAGGCCTGCTGGCAGCGGAGCAACACCGGAAACTTACTTTAAAAAATCCCAAGAATAATAAACTCGCTACCTTGCTCTTCACATCATCAACAAGCTATTGGTGTCTGTGAGCTCTCTATTGATGTGTTCGGATTAGCGAGACCTAGCTGAGGCACAAGGACTGGGCATACCTGTAAAGGCCAAAGTAATTCAAAGGGTCCCCGCAGAACTTGTTCAATATTCCCTTGCATCACTATCTTGGCTCAGACTTTTTTTGTGATATTGACAGAGATGCTGGATTCTACCAATGGTTCACCATTTGCTGTAGCCGCTACAACACCACCCAAAATTTTGGGTATATTTAAAATTTCAGGTCCCCCTCTGCTCGCTTAGTCGTTAGGGTCTTTCACCAAACCTGTAATCAATGACATCCCAGCGACCTATCCCCAACCCCTCATGATTTGTCTCGCCCTCATGATTAGGCGCTGTTGTTGCAATCACACAATGTGCGAACGATTGCCATGCATACATTCGAAAGGAAACTTGTGTGTATTTACATTAAGAGCGCTTGCATCATGGATTGTCCAGGCACTTTGTTTTAGCACTTCGCCGAGCTCATAGTCTAATATTTATTATTTTGGGGGTGTTGTTCTCTTACTCATCATGGTGTTGCTCTATCAACTCTTGACGACCTTGAGGATGAGATTGTTTGAAGATGAAAATGATGATGACACATTACCAGGAAGCTGCATTTTGGTGGGGGTGCTGATCAAGAAACAATCCCAATTGCTGCTATTTTAGAAGGAGAAAAAATAAGCATAAATTCAAAAAGGAAGTTTTGAAGATCCTGCAAAATGTCAGCTCCATGCCGAGGCCTGCACACAAAGGAACGTATTTCACCACTTCGACAATTCTGGCATGAAGTATAGCCTGGTGAACCAAGCGAACTCAAAATATTTCTCTAGAGAATGACAATCTCATTCGAGGCGTTCTCGTGCTGGGCAGCAGTGCGAAAGCACACATGTTGGTGTGGCAAGCCAACGACAGAGTTTCAAATATGTGAATGCTCCTTTGAGAAGCAACATTTATCAATCCTTAGCTACATAGTGTGGAGTTATTTATGCTGCAAGGAGTACAATGTGGAGGAATGAAAAGGCCTCAACACCCTAGTCTCCTTTGCTCTTAAAGTTGTCTATGCGAGACCATAAGAGACGGGGAACTTCAAATTGAACCTAAAAGGTCATGTTTTAATGCATACACCTTTTGGTAGCCAAGCACATGGATGTATATGCAAAGAGATTCTCTAGAACCACATGATATAAAGGGTTAATATTAAAAGCGGCCATCAATGTGGCTTGAGTAGCAGATTTCAACTCTCGACCTTTCAAAACAAGAAGCATTCATGTTATGAGGTGGTGGCCTTGGCATAAAAATTGTTATTTATTTGCGCTCACAATCGGAGGAAAAGCGGATGGTCAATGTTGTATAATTAAAACTAAGGCGCGAAAGGGATAAAGCAATATGTTCTTCAAACCACGTGAGATGGTGCAATGAAACTACATGGACACGTGACATGAAGCCCAACGTTCGATGGTGGGTTTTTGTTTAAGAGAAAATATATACATACAGCGGTCAACGTTATAATTAAAACACGGTCAGAGCTATAGGAAAATACATTGCGAGTGGATGCAAACATTTCTATGGTGGAGTTTCAACCTGTGGAGCGGGTATTACAATGATCAAAAATTATGTTTAAAACATGGCAGCGAATAATATAATAACTATGGCACAATGTATGACAATCTACAACCATGTTTGAGCGGTGCAAGAACATGCGAGATGGTGCAACGAAACCACATGGACATGTGACACGGAGCCCAACCTTCGATGGCAGGAGCAATACATATACATAGCGGTCAGTCTTTCAACGTGGAGCATAACTACATCACCACATACAAATGGAAGCCAGCATGTCGACAGTGGAGTTCGAACTACAGTGAAACATGGAGTAGGATATAATAATGGTCAAAATTCATAACGTGAAACCTTATAATACACCTACGACGGCAACGTTACAACAACCATCGGATGGTCATAATCAAAAGAAACGCAGAACTACATGAACACGTTGCCAAGTGGTGTGAATGCTTCTGCACCGGAGTTTTAAATATGGAACGTATATATATAATGGCCCAATTCATGTTTAAACATGGAGCGAAATGTTATAACGAACCTATAGTGGAAATGTTCTAATAACTTTGGTGTGATTTATGACAGTATATAACCATGTTTAAATAGTGCAGAGTATAGTTTCAAACCGGATGGAGATTAGTGATACAAGTTTGTTTACCACCGGAGAAGATGAGTCAGCGTGCCAAGGGCCATTGCACAGCCGAGTGCCAGCATATGCGTAAATCAAGTTCCTGTTTTGTGGAAATATTTTTTAACACTGCCAGCGCCCATTTAGATAAAATCAAATCCGCTCCGATCCCTGCGCTAACGCAACCACGATATTCGGCATGAGCATTACGTGCATTCATAGTGGTAGTTTCTTGTTAGATTACACGAAAATGGAGGGAGGCATACTGCCCGTAGAGGCATATGATCCATCGTTTTAGTAAGCGCTTTGAAAATATCTTATAACGCTGGTTTTAATGTACGCTGGATGTTTTAGCCCACGATACACAGCGTCTCCGCAGTGCTGCCCATCACGACGAGGAAAGCATGAACGCTGAAACGCACAATGTAGCCACAGCAGAAGGTAATCGACTTGGTGGTAATGGAAACTAGGGGTCGAAGGGTGAGCACAGATGAATACGGTCGAATCATTGATTGTTGTTGATCATCAGGTCGCAGATCAACCTCCCACGATGTGCGCCTTAGAAAAAATGCGACTATGCGACCATGGGGAGGTCGCAGCTCAGCCCAGGTCGCTGAGTCGTAGCATGCCCGAAAATAATGAAGTGCAACCTGCCAAAGAGTGCGACTATGCGACCCCATTGAGTTGCAAGTGCAGTCTGAGTCACTGAGTCACAGATCCATGAGGAGAAGTCAAAGTGCGACCCTGCAACCCCTTTGAGATCGTGACCCACGTAAAGATAAGGTCGCGCGACCCCTCCAGGTCACTGAGTCACTGATTTATGGGACAAATAGAAGCTGTGACTTGTAATAAAGGGTGCACATGATGCTTCGATAACCTAATCGAGTCCAACAACCTGCCTTTTAATGCCCCCACCAGAAAAGAGAGGTTTCTCTAAGACCATGAATTAATCAACGAGGATCAAAGGAATGGGTTCTTGCCATACGCACACCAAAGTCATAGTAAAGAGAAGACCAAAGGATAATTATGTGTTATGAAGCATGTTGAAGGTCATGGGCTAACGTAACCATAAACACAACTCCATAACTGCGCATTATAGGGGCTATTCAGTAAGCCATACCTCACACCTATTTCCATGAACTGCCACAAAATGTGAACATATATGGCATGTGAAGCCTCCTGACTGGGATAAGTTTGGATGCATGCGGCAACAGTATCTGGTCCCCCTCACGAAAAGCTAAAGGGCATGTAATGCATTCATTAGAGCCACAGACGCGGCATTCGGTGGTAAGAGAAGGTCGCACCAGGAAGAGAAGGCTCAGTCCCATGGAGACCGTTTATAGCCAATCTGAGCGGAAGATGAAGGGAATAGTGTTGTGCGCCCATTCATGTGGGAAACTCTTGTCTGCACCAAAATAGTGTCCAAGTTCTAGCCTGCTTCAAAAATACCAAAATGGGAACTAGAAATGCATCACGTGTAGTGGGAGATGGAACAAGCAGAAGATCTTTGATATTGTCAAGGGTTTCCGCTGCAAACATTCAAAGCTTAGTGAAGGCCATGCTGCGGCACGATACCTGACCACATAGGGGTCTAAAGTTATCATTTTCGCTTGTGCAATTAATTAATTTTTCCCCTACCATTATTATTCGTCAATGAAGGTGTGTAACCTAAGCTATGTGACTGCAAGTGGAATCTGTTAAGCTACGCAATGAGCCAAAGTTTTTCTAGCAAGCGAGAGGACCCTTTTTCAAAGAAAAGGATGCGGAACAAAGAATATTGTTTTAAAATCCAACGATAGCACAAAGAAGGCCACAAGTCGTTGATTTTCCCAAGGTCGCCGGTCGCATATCTGCCGAGGTCGCAGGTCGCAGATAGTCTGAGGTCGCAGGTCATGGATGGTCCGAGGTTGCAGGTCACATATCTGTCAGGGTCGTCGGTCGCGGATAGTTCGAGGTCACAGGTCGCAGATTGCTTGAGGTCGCAGGTCGAAAATTCCCAAAGGTCGCAAGTTGCAGAGGTCGCCTGGTCGCTAAGTCTCATCCCCTATTAAATGCCCGACGACGCGACCCAGCGACTAGGTCGCAAGGTCGCAAAACCCAGTCAGGTTGCAGGTCGCAACAGTGGCTCAGGTCGCAGGTCGCAGAATAGACTGGGTCGCAAGGCAACCCAGAAGTCGAGAAAGTGAAAAGTCAGGGAGCACAAAGGGAAAATCTTGCTCTATAAATGCTTCCTTCGGGAACTTGTAAAAGATCTTTTGTTTGGGACTCGAGCTGAGTATATTGTATTACCAGAGGATTATACATTTAAGCATTAATAAAAGCATTTTGAAAAATCCGTTTGTGGATCTGGTGTTGTCTTATGTATGAGCACTGTTGAGTATTATGTTTTCAGTTTCTAAACATCTTTAGATTAAGGGAACTGCATCTTCAATTCACATCACAGTTGCATAACAGTTTGCTGAGTATGTTAATGGTGGCTGAGTTTATTTCACTTTCTTAATGAGCATTGATGGCTTTGTTTATTGGCATTTTTTTTACTATTTAAAAATTTTAGGAAGTGAAAGGCGTTCTTTCCATGAGGAATTGTTTCCTTTGTGGTCAGAACAGTTTACAAGTGTGACCCTAATGAAGTGTTGCTAACAACACTTCCTTCGGTCTTCACGCTTTATTATTTCCTCTTGCTACTCATAGTGTTGCATGTACATTTAATGCATCAATCATGTGTCTTGTATCAGTTGATTAGGTGTGTATCCACTGTTTTATAGAGTTTAAGTGAGACCCTAAGCAAAGGAGAAATCAGTGGTAGCCGGACCCACACCCCGGACAGGATCCCTAGTCCAAACGGTTCAAGGTCTAATGGGGACCTTTTACTGGGGAGATCCCCTGCTGTTGTCCGGACATATTTTCCCGTCAACACATAGTTAAACAGGCCTCCCATGCCATAAATAGTTGAAAATCATGTAAAAATAGAGACTGCAACCATGTATGAAAGCTGGAATACCATGAAAACGTTATTTTATTACCTCTGCAATAGCAGTAGGTTGTACAATAGATCTAGATAAAGTATGTGGACAAAATATTAGATATATAGCATATCCAAGCATTATACAAGCTCTTTTATCAATCCCCCTTGGGGTTTTCAGCAATACACCATGTACGAAATGTAGATCTGAGTTGTAAGATTGCAGATCTATGGAAATATTCAGATCTAGAAAGTGGATCTAATCTTATACAAGCAATAAACTGATCTCCTCCAACAGATCTCCAAATTTAAGGGTAGATCCCCAACACTCGGAAATTCAACTCTCTCGATGGTGCACTGAATCACCCTGCAGCAGCTCCTTCAGAAATAATGCAGATCTAGACTCTCTCTATGTTGTAGGGGATAAAATGATGTTGGATTGTAGCCAAGATATGTAAATATATTTCACAACCTTAAATATTGTCTTCCCAATGGATTAGAAGACTGATCCACTGAAAATAAGTATTGAAATGGCCTAGATCTGAAGATCTAGCCTCCAATTGCTACAGCTTTCTGAAATAGTCAAACCCTCAACGGGATCTATGCTGTCAAAGGAATATGAAGCTTGGCCTGAAGCCAGATAGTGGAAAATATGGTGCAAGGCTCCTCCAAGAGCTACTCAATGGAAAAGAAGGAATTCCTAAACAGGAAAACCTTGTGCTAAACAACACTATATCCCAACTAAACAAATAGAGAAAGAAGTATGTCTAAATAGACCATAAAATCATAAAATCATAACATAAGCTAACCCCATATAGCTGCCATCATCCTCCTCTTATACAATGTGAGCCTTCTCACCTTTGATCCAACTCATTAGGGTTTCCATCTTCATGCAAGGAATCTCCCTCCAAAATTACGTTGTTTCCATTAGTCTAACTCATCTTTTTACAACGCTGTTTGATTTTATCAATCTTGACTAGATCAACCTTGAATGGATCTCCATGCAAATTATTCTTCCACACTTTATGTGGATTTATTCTATCTATCTAAATAAATCTATATTCCCACAGAGTTATCTTCATTAATGTTCCACATCCTCCATCTTAGCTTAGTTGACTTGGTCAAACTTGACTTTGTCTACATTCGTTAAGCCTTGTTCACACATGAAGGTGTTTTTATCTAGTTGTGAATATGATCCTTTCCCCACTAAGAGGGTTTTTATTACTGCTAGAAATATTTATGGGTCTCCTTGCCCATTTATTCATCTAACTATGAGTTTGGAGAAAAATTAGTATTCCTATTAGCTGCACGCTAATGTAGGAATATTACAACTTGCGAAAGTGTTGGTGCAGATCTATGGTGAAAAAGTGTTGGTAAATAATTGGTGGAGTGTGGTGTGTTGTCGTTTGAGATAATTGGGGTCAATAATTATGCCAAAGCATCTATAATGTTTTGTTTTGTTTTAAGTTTGGAATTTTTGGATGACCAATGCATAAAACAATTTGCAGAAATTGTTTTTAAACTTTTAGATAGTATTAATTAATAAGACAAAGGGTCATTGCTTTATTCCACACAATAATTTAGATTTTTTAGGTGATTAAGTTGAATATGTAAAGCGATATGATTATTTTAATTATTCAAAAATAATATTTAAATGATCATAAGTTTGAAAACTTTCAGACAATGTCTAAAAGTTAAAAAAAAACATATTTAACATTATGAATATGTTGATTATTTATTGATGAGAGGGACTTACATAAACAAATAGCTCAGTAAATCATTATCTGATATAGATAATAACTTCAGTAATAATCTAAGACAATTGAAACTCAGTTAATATTACCTAGTTATCTTCATAACAAATAAATACATTTAGAAACAATATGAAATGATAAACAGGAAGAACTTACAAGGGGACAAATTTGTATGAATCAAATCCAGAATCCTTATTTTATTATTAATGATCAAATTATTGTACATTGTTGCTTAAAAAATGCTCATCCAAGGGTGCAACCCTTAATAAGTCGAGAATGAGAGTTATTTATACTAGTTCTAGGACTAAGAAAATATCCAAAACTGATTTACAAAAATATTATAATACTATAGAAAGAAGGAAATTGATGAAAGATATGTTCTTGTTCTGGCGGAGACTGTTGATGAGTAGGCCTACTAATAGGATATGTTGGCTGTAATGTTTTCATGTGAGTTGGCGGCTTCTTCTAACTGTCTTTTGAATTAATCTTTGTATCTTTGGCAGAGTTTAAATAGTAAAATCCTTTATTACTTTAATAATTGGCAAAAACCCACTTTTCTCTTTAAATGGTGAAAACGAATAGTGAAAAACCCTTTATAAACAACGTTTTGGATAGAATGGTAGAAATGACATGGAGCGGAGATAATGGCGGAGGTAATAAGTGGCCAGACCTACTAATCGCATCACAGATCATAACCAACAGCTTTTGGGACTTATCACAAATCGTATATCGATGAATCAGAACAGACAACATATCATTTGGGAATTGGATAATGTAATATGTGATGGGCGATGGGGGAAGAGATGACGTGGTAGGGAGAAATGACCCCACTTTAAATTGCAATTGGGGAAAGGAGCCGGTATCGCAAATCGCATATTGAGGATCGGGGTGAGTGATATGAATGAATGACACAAAGGAATTGTGATATGCGATCAAAAACAGCTTACGTAACAGGTAAGGGCCCCACTTTAATTTCAATCGGGGAATCATGAAGGTGGAGGTAAGTGGAAACAATGAAATTTACTATATAGAGATGCAAAAAAGTAAGGTGGGTCCCTTTCGAAAGTTTAAAGCGGAAATGGAAATGCGCCTAAGTAAAGAAATATATAAGAGGCCCGAACCATATAAGGGTTTTCAAATGTTTTGAGGCTAAAGGGGCGCAACACAAAATTGAAGTGTTATTGCACTCAGGGGTTTGTGGGATATGGTAATTACAACAAGTGTTATCAAACTATGATATGTGATTGCGATAAAGGTAAAGTGGAAAGATAAAGCTGGTGTACCAGCCTGGAATGTAGACTTATTGCATTTCGGGGCTTTATGGACTTATCACATTTCGGGGACCAGAGGTCATATAAAAAATGTTTGGCAACAAATTTTACGATAGGCTGATGTGTAAAGGCAAGGTGGGTCCACCAATGAAACATGGTAATGCAGTAGGCAAATGGTCAAAGTGCGGAGTGACTAAATCATTTCTGCACCATAAACTTTATGTTTGAATGTTTATAATTTAATAAAAAATTAATCCCATTTTTAAAGAAATTAATCCTAATCAACTTATACATTTATGAAAAGGCGCACTTGAGCTTGTAGCCATATATTTTTAATTTTTGTACACTAAAGCCTTCATTTTTTTTTGGCCTCCTAACATTTTATTTTTTATTTTTCCTCCTTTCTCTAGGGAAATATAACCTAACATTTTATCTTGATATGGATGTATAAAACACACAATAAGCCTAACATTTTTTAATTTCTTTTTCTTTCATCCATATCATATCTTAGCATTTTTTTTAATTTATTTTGACTATACATGCTAACTTATCAAAACTAAATAATGTTACAACATTGGTTACATTTGGGGACTGCTTCCCCCTGTGGGATGTAGAGAATAAGAAGATCCAAGTGCCTTCTCCTAGGGCTATGGACTCTTTGCTGTGAAATAAAAATAAAATTTTAAAAATTAAAAGAAAGTGGTAATATACAATGATGATTTAGAATCTTCTTCAGAATTGTATGTAATGTTTTAGAAATCTACCCTTGACAGGTAGTGTAGTGAATTTTCCTTCCAAATTTTGTAGAACAAATGTATTGTTTCCTTTCACTTCAAAAATGTTGAAAGGTCCAAACCATAATTTATCAAATTTTCCATGTTTACCTCTGTCTTCCCTTCTAGAATCCCATATCAAAACTAGATCACCTTCTCTGAAGTCTCTTTCCCTGGCCTTTCTATCAAAAAGACTCTTCATCGTATTCTGATACTTTCTCAATTTATATTGAATCTCATCTCTATTTTCATTTAATTCAATAATTTGATTTATCCTTATAGAGAAATCATGAGGTTCATCACGAGATTCTTGTAGAAATTTAAGAATGGGAAAATCCAAATTAGTAGGAAAAATGGCCTCTTTACCATAAACCAGCTGGAATGGAGATTTACCTGTTGATATTTTGGGAGAAATCCATTTTGCCCAAACTGCATATATAATATGATTGTCCCAATTTTCTTATGATCTTCAAGAGTATTTTTTATTACTTTTAACCAGGCTCTTGTTAGATGACTCTGCAAGACCATTTCCTTGAGGATAATAAGGGGTTGAATGATGTAGAAAAATTTGATATTTTTGGAAGAATTCAGTTATCTTTATACTACTGAATGTTGTGGCATTATCAGTCACTATTTTTTGAGGGCAACCAAATATAGAAAGAATTTTTTCTTCCATAAATTTGATCACTACTGTATCTATAACATTTCTGACTAGAATGGCCTCCACCCACTTGGTGAAATATTCTATGGCAATTAAAATACATCTGTGCTGATTTCTTGAGGTGGGTCAATTTCTCCTATAAAATCTAGTTCCCACTGAAGGAATGATGTTGAAACAGCAACTGGAACTAATGGAAGAGCTGGTAGTTTTTTCTTACCAGCAAACATCTGACATGGAATGCAACTTCTAACCTTTGCTCCTACTTGTGAGAACAAGGTAGGCCAATAGAAACCTTCTCTTAGTATCTTGTATGATGTTTCCCTCCAAGCATAATTCCCTCCACAAATCCCTGCATGAAATTGCTCAATGATTCCTTCTGTTTAAGTTTCTGTTAAAAAAAGAAACAGAATGTTGAGAGGATATTTCCAGTAAAAGTTGGCATTGATAATATAGTATTTTATATATTTCTATTTAAGTTTTTTTCACTGGCTCTTTGAAAACTCAGTAGGACACTCAAAATTGATCAGAAAATGTACAATATCTGCATACTAATATGATAGTACAAAATTTTCATGAATATGAATAGGAACTGTTTGAGTTGAAGAAGAATTTTCTTGTAAGTTCTTTCCTTGAGAATCTTGGGAAGGTTCTTGTGGTTTCTCCCATTCTACATTTAAGGAAGATCCTTGTGGATTCTCCCTTTCTGGATTTAAGGAAGCTTCTTGTGGATTCTCCCTTTCTAAATTTGAAGAAGGTTCTTGTGTATGCTTCTCAGAGATTTTAAAAACAGAATTTATGCCTAACACTTTACAATTGGATTCAACTAACAATTTAGCTAAACCTTGTCCCTTTACTAACTTAGTGGTTTTAATAGTGAGGTCAAACTCAAGGATTTGAGTGAGACATATTCCTCTTCTTCCATCAGTGTCTGATTGGGTAAGAACAATTTTTACAGCATTGTCAGGGACATAAGTAGTAATAGATGAGTGAAGGCCATACATTCTGAAATATTTTAGGGCTTGAACTAGGGAATAGGCCTAATTTTCAATAATATCATAGTTGAGTTCCACATCTCACATAACCTTACTGAAAAATTCTATGGGTTGATCATCAGAATATTCATTTTTCTTTAAAATGATAGCAACAAGGGTGGTTATAGAAGCAAAGGAGAATATAAAAAGTAAAGAATAATTAGGGCTGGCCAAGGTAGGAGCTTCACAAATTTCTTTCTTGATTTGATTAAAAGAATATCTAGCAGGATTAGTCCATTGAACATCATGATTCGTTTTAATTATGTTGGTTATGTCTTTAACTATTTCAACATAGTTAGGGATGAATCTTCTCAAGAAGTTAATTTTTCCGAAAAAGTCTTGGATTTCTTTCTTATTTCTTGGCAGTGATAATGATTGAATAGAAGATACTCTTTTAGGATCTATCACCACTCCTTCCTTTGAAATGATGTGTCCCAAAAATTTTCCTTCGTTGATGGAAAACAATGACTCCTTGGGGTTGAGAGATATTCCAAATTTTTTGCACCTATAAAAAACCTTCATCAAGTGTTTTATATGATTCTGATTTGAATTATAGAAAACCGTTAAATCATCAAGATAAATAACAACAAATATATTCACCTTGCCAACAAAAGTTAAATCCATAGCTCTTTGGAATGTTTCTCCTGCATTTGATAACCCAAAAGGCATTCTGGCATACATGAATGTACCCCATGGTGTGGTAAAGGAAATATTTTCTCTGTCTTTTGGATTTACCATTATCTGGTTATAACCAGAAAATCCATTAAGAATTGAAATCCCATTAGCACTAGAAACGCTTTGGATTATTTGATGCATCTTTGGAAGTGGATAGTTATCCTTTAGAGATGATTTGTAAGGTTTCTAAAGTCCACAAAGAGTCTAATTTCTTCATTTTTCTTTCTGACATGAACTAAATTAGCTAGCCAATCAGAGTATCTTAAGGGAAAAATTATTTGGGCATCTAAAAGCTTCTTAAGTTATTTTTCTATGGTAGGAAGCAGAACTAGATTAATTCTTCTTATTTTTTGTTGATAAGGTTTTCCTTCAGGTTTTAATGGGATTTTATGCTCTATCAGAGATGTGTCATAAGTTTTTAGATCAACATAAGACCAAGCAAAAACATCTTTGTAATTCTTAAGAAGTTTAATGTATTCAGTTTTAACTTCAAGAGTTAGAGATGCACAAATTTTAATGTTTTTAATCTCTTCATCAGTCCTAATATTAGTTTCTTCAATATCATCTTCTCGAGAAGCAAGGAGTTGATTTCTAGGAACATCATTTTGATCAAATATCTTTTCTAAAGGAACAAGGCCTCTAGGAATAAAATTATTTTATAGTTGTATAATATCATGATCAATTACTTTTGTATTTAGATATGAATTTTCTTTTTCTTTAGTAGCTTCATTCATGTCTAATTTATCTTCTTCAATTTGTAAGACAGAAAAATCATCAATAACTTGGTGAAATGATTTTAGTTGTTCATCATCTTAAAATATTTTCCAATACTTTAGATTATATAGAATGGATGGCCTATATTTGACTTGAATTTTGTATTGTATCTAAATTTGATTTGGTATCTTAAAAGAGCTGGTAGAAACAGCTAAGGAATATGCATGAATGTTTTCATTTCTAGGAATGAAAGTTATATTAAAAGAATTAAAGGAGTTTTCAATTGTATCCCGAACTTCATTTTTGTAAGACCTAAGCCTAGGATGCTTTGTTTGAAAAGGATTCCTAACTTGTATTACTACAAGTTCTGAATCAGTAAAGACACTTAAATTTTTCATCTTTAAACTTTTAGTAAATTGTAATCCTAGAATAAAAGCTTCATATTCAGCAACGTTATTTGTGACCTCAAAATCTAACTTCCATGATTGCTTGACGTTCTCTTTCTCAGGTGACATTAAAAAAATACTTGCTCCAGCTCCATCTTTGGTACAATATCCATCAAAGAAAAGTTTACAAATATCATTTTGAAAAGATTTAGGAGTTTCAACTACATCCTCAATCTTAAGTTGATAATTTTGTGAAGTATTTTAAGATAGTTGGAAGAAAGTAAAGTCTTGTTAAACTGCATAAATGGGATGGTTTCTAGCTTGATATGCTTTGTAGACAATATTTAAGAATCTGACTTCCCTGTATTACCTAAGGTTTTCTCCCCCATATACAGGAATAATGGAAAAATGCATATCCATTTGAAGACTCCCTCCTAGTTTGGTACAACATGATCTTGATAGAAGAATTCCAAAATTAGGGAGAATATCAGTGACTACTATGTCTAATACAACAATTTTGACTGTTATTTGTGTAAGGTTACTACTAGGTCTTTTATATGTCCTAAACATTGCACTCGTTTAGAGTCAAAGGTATATAGGTTATGATAAGTTTGAGTGATTTCCAAATTAAGTTTCTTCATAATAACCTTTGGCATTAGATTGTGTGAAGCTCTAGAATCCAACATACAATTGTATAGTAAAGAGTCATGTACTTTCAAAGTCACGTAGAAAGGTGGTATGGATTCATCGATCATTTCAGAACTAGGACCAAAAGCTATTGTGGGTCTCTCTTTTTATAGACTAATAATGTCCCCTTCAGCATCCAAAGTAGAGTTTTGGATCCATTTTGAAACTTGACTCTTATATTCAGGGTTTTTAGAAGGTTCTGAAATTGGGATAGGAATTTTAACTCTTTCTAGATCTTTTTCAACATTAAAATAAGTCAATATAGTTTTATCAATTTGTGTAGTATCATTTAGTTGATTTAGAGGTTGAATAGAAGTATTTTGAGTTTCAACAGTTTTCTCTTAAGGCTCAATTATGATAGGGTTTTTAGGAGGTCTACCAGGACCTACTCTAGGTCTTAAATCATACCTTCTGTTAAGTTCTGCAATTAAAAACTCAGAAAAGGCTCGATATTTAGAGACCTGAGAAGTCTCTTGGTCTTCTTTAGAGATTTTAATTTGAGGAACAAGAACAATGGCAGTATGAATAGATGTATTGTCTATGTTATTAATATCTTCAGTGATTGATAAAGTATTATCATCAGGTTGTTGATCATCAATCAACAGTGGTGTAGGTACTTGTTGATCATTGTTTGGTCTCTAAAGAATTTGTAATTGAGGGGCCTTTTTGAAATGACCTTGAATCTATGTTTGGGGTATTGCAACAGTTAGTTGGATTTTTCTAGGTTGTGTTTCAATCTTACAAATCCTAATTGAAAGGTTTCTAAGAAGTGATGTGATTTCATCTATTTTTGAGTCTTCAATTTTAGATTTATAGTAAGAAGAAGGTTCTTGATTTGATTTTAATTTTCTTTGGCCTTTTTTAGCTTTAGCTTTTAGCTTAGCTAAGGCAGACCTATTTTCTTCAACCTATATAGTATTTGTTTGCATGTCTTCTAAGGTACGAGTTGTTCTCTCTCTTAACATGACATCAAAATAATCTTCAAAGGCTTTTGAAAATCTAACCTTCGCTTCTGCTACAGGGGGTTTATAATTAGGAGGCATCTTGTGATAAAGTTTATTAAATATTTTGATGAAATCAGCTATTGGTTCACCATAATTTCTTTAAATATCTTCAAAATCTGTTAAGAAATAAATAGGATCATTTTTCACACCCCATTGACTTTTAAAAATAGTTTTCAATTCCTCCCAGGATCTAATAGAATGAGTTGGTAGCTGTCTAGACCAAATCCTAACAATTCCTTCTAGAGATTTCATAAACAATCTCATATAAACATTTCCATGTTCTATGTTCATGTTATGAGCAACATCTAGAAATTCTTCTAGATGATCTTCAACTGACAAACCAATTTCTCTATTAACATGGGGATATTTTTTAGATACCCGGCAGGAAAACCATTGAGTAGATTATGAAGTAATAGAGCAGCATATATTGCTTGTACAATGGGTCTAAAACTAGCCATACTTGAAGATGTAGATGTAGAAGATTCAATAGTGGTGGTTGTGGAAGAAGAAGTAGAATTTGAAGATGAAGATGGGGAAGAAGGAGGTGAAGAAAGAGGTGGAGAATGAAATGGATTTGAGGATCTTCTTAGGGATCTTAAAGGTGTTCGAATGACCAAATTTTGAAGCTCTTCTTCTTCATCTTTGTGCTCAAATAAAGGATTAGAATAAAGAGAAAATAGATCTTCTAGTTTTGAATAAGTAGATGGTGCATAGTATGTGACAGGGTATATGAAATCAGTAGGTTTGAATCTAGGTAAATTCAGATCCAAATCATGTTCTGATATAAGTGATTTAGAAGGTGCCTCAAGTAATTTATAGGACTCCAAAGAATGAACTAACAAGGCAGATTGAAAATCCACTCCCTTGGATACTAATTCCTGTACTCTAAGAGGTATATCTTCTGATTCTAGAGGAATAGGTCCAGATCTGAAAAGATTAGGAACTGTTGTGGTCTCCTGTTTAGGGACAAAAGAAGGGGTTTGATGTATTCTTCTAGAATAAGTTTGTCTTACCAATCTCTCTAGATCTAATAAAGGTAAGATAGTTTCAGATTCAAAATGAGACATGGTATTATTTGAAGGAGCCAGCTTGGGTTCAGTGAAGTCTCCAGGTGAAAAAATTTGACCTAACTAGACCTTTAATCACCTTTAAAGGAATAGGGCTTTATCGTTTTCCTAGGAAAAACAAATCAAATTATGTTCCCAGACAACGGCACCAGTCTGATGTTGTACTTTGAGATAATTGGGGTCAATAATTATGCCAAAGCATCTATAATGTTTTGTTTTGTTTTAATTTTGGAATTTTTGGATGACCAATGCATAAAAAAATTTGCAACAACAATGTTTAAACTTTTAGATAGTATTAATTAATAAGACAAAGGGTTGTTGGTTTATTCCACACAGGAATTTAGATTTTTCAGGTGATTAAGATGAATATGTAAGGAGGTGTGATTATTTTAATTATTCAAAAATAATATTTAAATGATCATAAGTGTGAAAACTTCCAAATAATGTCTAAAAGTTTAATAAAACATATTTAAAATTATGAAGATGCTAATAATTTATTGATTTGAGGGAATCACATAAACAACTAGCTCAGTAAATCATTCTCTGATATAGATAATAAATTTAGTAAGATCTAAGACAACTGAAACTTAGATAATATTACCTAGTTATCTTCATAAGAATTAAATACATGTAGAGAAAATATGAAATGATAAACAGATGTTGGCTTGAGGGGTCCTGACCCAGGTTTGGAGGTTAAGGTTTGCCAACAAACCCCTATACTACTGGCCCTTTTGGCAGTGACCTACTTGTGCAGGCCAAAGTCTCACCCGAAGCAGTATGGGAGGGTGTTGGAACTAGGTTTCCGCACCCTGAGAGAGAGCAGGCTTGTCAAGAAGATCTGATTTCGCAACCTACCAGATTCACACAGGTATATTCTCAAGCTTCCATAGTATATTCAGTTAGTAACCACAACGGAGCTATTCAGATTTATTTTATACCTTCGCATCCATGTGTGTAACAGCAATTATCAGTACCTAATATCATAAATGCAGCCTATAAACAGATGTAATCGTAGTTAAACAGAAACCATCACAGAACTCTTATGCTCACAGCTGATACAAATCACAGATATACATATGCATAACACAGATATAATTGCAACAGAATTAGATAACGCAAATGTATTCATAGTTTCGAACAAATTCCAAAGGTTCACATCAAAAATAACAATCTAGATCGCACAGAGATACTTCAACTATATCTGCATATTATCATTCAAACACAGTTACAATCTAACATAGCCTGTGCACACAGCCAGAAGGTTCCGCACACAGTAGGACTGAGGATCTCCGCGAACACAGCCAACAGGAGTCCTTACCTAACAACACAAACCAGATCTAACAATTCTCACTGAGCATCAGACTTAATTATTGCCTACCTTAAGAATCAAAATGTTCATATATTTATAACAACTTAGCCTTCGCTTTCTTGTGGTTTTCAGACTCTAGGTCTACCCTTGACCCATTACAATGCATTTTGGGCTTTGACCCACCCCAAAACCCCTGCGCTAGACTAATTAATACCAAAAATATACAAAATTGTACAAAATTCACAGCTTTAGGGGACCCTGTTCCAACAATCCCCCAACACAATCTTGTGACTCGTCCCGAGTCACTGTGGTCGCAGTTTCTCCATCTTTTCCTACAACTACTTGATTGCATCCACCAGTAGGGAAAAAAATCCTTCACTTTGCGGAGAGGAATTCTGGGCTATCTCCACCAACTTCTGCAAAGTAGGGCCTTCTGTAGCAACGGTGACGCTCTCCAGAGTTTGGTTCAGCTGCTTTACGGTGACATCAACATCCTGGGACAGCTTCAGGGCCTCATCTGCCCATGGCTTGAGGTGATCACTCAATGTATTCTTCCTTTGTCGAAGAGCCTCCATGTCATCTCTGATCGCATGGCTGGCACGCAACTGGGCCAATCGCTGAGCAAGGATGAAAGTGGTTAGTGTAGCTTCCATCTGGTCAAACTCTTCTTCCTTCTAGTGCAACTCTTGGTTGATTTCGCGCAGGAGAGGGTCACGCTGCACCTTGGTCCATAGCTACATAGTTGTTTCCAATAATTCAGCACCCTAAGCAATTTGACATGTGATCACATTTGTGGCCTCTGTAACCAGCACTGCTCACTGGGCCCGTACCTCCGGAGGTGTCTCTGGCTGCAACTTAGCCTGTAAATCTGTAATCTGTTGTTCCATTTGCATTTTGACCACTTGGATATCGGTCCTTGAGGCCTTTAATGTTTTGACCAACCCCTCAATATTGGCCTGGGGGGTGGCAGTAGCAAGGATACCTTCAGTAACGTCCATGCAGAGCCTACTAATTAAGTGCTCTAGCTCCATCTGTTGTGTGACGATGAGGGTACAGGAAGCCTGCATCTAGGATGCACCCTGCTAGTTGAGGATCTCCGTGCACACAGCCAGCAAGAGTCCTTACCTAACAACCCAAACCAGATCTAACAATTTGCACTTAGCATCAAACTTAATTCTTTCCTACCTTAAGACTCAAAATGTTCATCTATTTATAACGACTTAGACTATGCTTTCCTGTGGTTTGAAAACCATGGTTTGTGGACTCTAGGTCTACCCTTTACCCATTACAATGAATTCAAGGCTTTGACCCACCCCAAAACCCCAGCGCTAGACTAATTAATACCAAAAATATACAAAATTGTACAAAATTTGCAGCTTTAGGGGACCCTGTTCCAACAACACGAAAAAAATACAAGGGGACAAAGTTGTATGAAACAAATCCAGAATCCTTATTTTATTATTAATGATCAAAATCTTGTACACTGTTGCTTACAAAATTCTCATCTAAAGGTGAAAACCTTAATAACTCGAGAATGAGAGTTATTTATACTAGTTCTAGGACTAAGAAAATATCCTAAACTGATTTACAAAAATAGTATAATATGATAGAAAGAAGGAAACTGATGAAAGATATGTTCATGTTTTGGAGGAGACTGTTGATGAGTAGGAATACTAATAGGCTACGCGGGCTGTAATGTTTGTTGGAAATACTGAGAAGGGGGGGGGGTGAATCAATATTCCTTTCAATTATTATTATTAATAATCTTTCATAGCATTAGTTAATCTTCAACTATTATCAATGTTTGTACAATGATAGCAATAAACAAAAGGAACACAATTGCACATAATTTTTAGGGTGGAAACCCCCTCAAGGACGAAAACCACTTGAATTTTTTTCTAATAATTCTTTAATATTCAACTCCAATTGAACATAAATCTCCGACTTCCTGGAATCTAGAAAAGCATTCTTCTCCAGCTCCCACTGGATGGATGCTCCAACGCCTGAGATTCATCAGTAGTCGACTGAACGGATGCCCCAACACCCAATGAGCTATAAATCACCCTAGCACCACTCTACCACCCTAAATTTTTCACAAGATTGAACCTGTTGGTGATTTCATGCACCAGCCTAGCACCACCCTACCACCCTATAGAAGAATAAAGAAGAATAGACTCCCGTACCAGGGAAAATGGTCCACTTTACAATGATATAGAATGATGTAGAAGAAGAAGACACACTAGACCATAACCCCAACTATGACACAACCACCTAATGATGATCCTAGACCTCCTAACATTGGCTCTTCAACTCTTGGAAGATAGACACTAGTACAATTTTTACAATGATGCTTTTATAATGACTCAATACAGTGATACCTTTACAATGACTGTATGCAGTGTTGACCATGTCAAGACTTCATGTGGTGAACTTCTTGTTGTTTTTAAGCACCTTGATTGATGATCTTGTCATGATACACTTTAGTCTTCAGAAAATTAGATCATGCATTGAGTCTTATCTTGATGAATATATAATACCAGCAAAAAGTCTTCAAGGAAATACCCATGACATGATAATAGCAAAACTTACCTCATCCTGCAGAGCATATGTCAGTGCTAAACAAAAAAACAAATTATAATACAAAGAAACTAATGAAATTAAGAGATGAAAATGTATATATAGAATATAATTATCTGGAGCTTACCTCTGTTGCACCTTACTTTGATTTGCTTCCCTAGAAAGTCTAGTCCTCTGCAGCCCTTGACAACACATGATCTAGATTTTTCTTGCCTTCTAGGAGCTCGATATTAAATCTAGTGTATCTCTGTTATTTCAGATCCCCAATATGTGATTTTCAGTCATGTTTTATTCCTCTGAGTCTTCTTTCCATTGCCACAAGTCTGACCCAATTTATATTCTTCAAGGAAAAGTTATGCCCAATCTCTCACAATGACCTAATTATGGACTGGTTCAGTAGAGCGAAAGTTTACGGTATGACACGTATCATGTTTTCTTCATTCAACTCTGAAATTGATACATAGAAAACTAATTTGTTTCCACTATCCTCCACTTCTTACAGAATTCCAATCTGATATTCAGAGAGAGAGTTATGACGATTTTCCAAAGGTCACCTCTTTGAGATGAAGTTCAAAATCCTTCAAAAACCCTAACTTCCACAAATCATATCTTTGAAAATATTGCGCACCATGCTCTGAAATGTTTACAAGAGTTTCCTAAATATTTTGGCTTTGCCTCATAAAAAATTCAGCTTCTTAACCTTCGTAGAAGAAAATTTATAGTGAAAATTCCACGATGACCTGTTCCAAGTAGCGAAATCCCCACATGAGGAGGATATGAGGATCACAATTTATATAAATTCTTAGGTTGAGAGGGAATTAAAAAGGTGAATGTGGGAGGGATTTTAGGAGCTTAAAAATTATTAATTATTGACTTTTCAATGACCCATGCCACAACCCCATGGGGTTTTAGCCCACTAACTAGGGTTACTAACTTCAAACATGAATCTCTCAAACCGTGAAGAATTACGTGGTGTTCCATATATCAATGGAAACATATCGACAAGAAGAAACATAAAAAATATCCTTTACATGGAATATAGTAATTTGGTAGGTCAAAATTCCCATGCAAGATCGGGGTAGCCCCCAGTGCTTCTTGGTTTGACATCAATGACAACCACTTATCAATAATCTCCCCCTTTGGAACTGATCGCAACACAAGTACTCCCCCTGCGATCATGACACCTCTTCCTACAACATTATCTCCCCCTTTGACATCAATGGCAAAGGGTAACTCCCTCTGACACAAAACCATCCTGTGAACCTGTACACACTTCCACTCCCCCTTTATATTTTGAATAAGGAAAATCTAATGAGAAGTTGGGAGAATCCCAATCTTCTGGCGAAGATATTCAAATGCTTCACGAGGTAAAGGCTTAGTGAATATATTAGAGATTTGTTCTTTTGTACCAACATATTCAAGTTTGATATTCTTTTCATCGACTTGTTCTCTAACAAAATGATATTTGATCGGAATGTGTTTTGTTTTTGAATGCATGACAAGATTCTTGGAGATGCTGATGGCACTAGTGTTATCACAGAATATAGGAAAAGCCTCATTGAATTTTACTTGAAGATCTTGCAAAGTTTGTTTCATCCAAAGGACTTGAGTACAACAAGTTGTTGCTGCAATGTATTATGATTCCACTATAGATAATGAGATTGAGGTTTGCTTTTTTCTCAACCATGATACAAGACAACCACCTAGATAGAATGTTGCTCCACTAGTACTCTTACGATCATCAATGCTTCCTGCCCAATCTGCATATGTAAAGGCTTGAATAGTGAGATTGTTACCCTTGGGATACCACAAGCCATATTATGTTGTGCCCTTTAGATATCGAAGAATTATTTTGACGACAATAATATGGGATTCTTTTGGTGCTAGTTGGAATCTTGCTACTTTTCCAACTTCTTGCATAACATCTAGCTGGGAGGCTATTTCATATAGAAGACTACCAATAATAGATCTGTACAACCTCTAATCCATATCCTTAGATGAGTCGTCTATGCTCAATTTTAAACCTGTTACAATCGGAGTAAGGACGGGTTTGCAATCTTCTATTTTGAATTTCTTGAGCATTTCCTTGATGTACTTGGCTTGACATATAAATATTCCTTTCTCTTGTTGATATATTTGAAGCCCTAAGAAGTATGTCAGCTCACCAAGTAAATACATCTTGAACTCACTTTGCATATTTGTAGCAAAGTTCTTACTTAGTAGAGCATCATTGCTACCAAATATTATATCATCCACATATACCTCAACGATTGTTAAATTATCTTTATATATTTCTACATAAATATTGCTATCAGCAATACCTTTCTTGAACCCTTGTTGACATAGATATCCATCAAGATGAGCATACCTTTCTCTAGGAGCCTGCTTGAGACCATATAAAGCCTTCTTTAACCTACAAACATAGTCTTCTTTTTCTGATAGTAGAAAACCTTCAGGTTGTTCGATGTAAACTTCTTCTAATTTTCCATTCAAGAATGCTGACTTAACATCCATTTGGTAGACTCTTATTTTTCTTGAACATGCATAGGTGAGAAACATATGGATGGCTTCCATTCTGGTAAATGGTGCAAATTTTTCGTCGAAATCAATTTCTTCCACTTGTGCATAGCCTTTGCAAACCAATCTTACTTTTTTTCTGGTAACCTATCCATCTCCATTCAATTTTTTCCTGAACACCCATTTAGTCCCAATGGCATTTTTATCTTTTGGTCATGGAACTAATTCCAAGGTGTTATTCTTCTCGATTTGATCCAATTCTTTAATCATAGCTGCTACCCAATGTTCATTCTGGCTGGCTTCCTCAAAACTACTAGGCTCAAAGGTTGCTAGAAAAGCAATGTGAGCTTGTTGTGATGAACGAAGCCATCGACCTTCATTTATGTCACCAATGATTTGATTTGATGGATGGTTCTTTTGAATACATTTTTTTGTTCTCTTTGTAGGAGCTTCTTTTTTTTGTTCCGGTATATCTTGATGATCATTATTTACTTCTTCATGGTTGATAGTTGCTTCTTGTTCTATAATTTTCTTTGTGTCTTTTTCAGCCTCTGTCTCAAGTTTCAAAGATTCTAGATCCTCAACATTGTTCGTTAGAACACCATCTTCGTCAAATGTAACATTTATGCTCTCCACTATCTATTTTTGTCTTAGATTATAGCATTTATAGGCATTTATTTTGCGTGAGTAACCAACAAAGATACCTTCGTCAACACGTGATTCAAACTTACCCAAATTTTGATCTTCTCTTTTGATATAACACTTGCTTCCGAAGATTCTGAAATATTTTACATTAGTTAGTTTTCCTTTCCGTAATTCATATGGGGTCTTGTTGCAATTATTTCTAAGAAGACTTTGGTTGATAATGAAGATTGCCATATCAATTTCTTGAACCCAGATTTTTTCATCCAATTTAGAGTCCTTTAGCATTGTTCTACCCATTTCTTGTACGATTTTGTTCTTTCTTTCAGCAACTCCATTTTGTTGAGGTGTTCTTGCTGTTGAAAATTGTCTTTTTATTCCATTTCGTCACAGTATTGCTGAAATAATTTGGAAGTGAATTCTCCGCCATTATCTGATCTTAGACACTTTATTTTCAAATCAGTTTCATTTTTTGCTAACTCCTTGTAGATCTTAAAGCACTCAAATACTTCATATTTTTTATTTAGGAAACTGACAGCTATCATCTTGGTATAATCATCTATCATTAACATGAAATATTATTCTCCATATAAGCCTTTTTTTCTCACAAGACCACATAGATCAGTATGTATCAATTCCAATGGATGTGATGCAAAGTGTTCTTTTGTTTTAAATTGGACTTTTGTCTACTTTCCATGCCGACATGCCACACATAGTGTGTTGGAAGGTTTTGAGATTTTCGGCATTTCTCGTACTACTTCCTTTTTTCTTATCCTGTCAAGATTGTCAAAGTTTATGTGACCCATTATTTTGTGCCATAACCATCTTTCATCTTCTTTATCTAGTAGACATGCTTTAGTTTCTTCATCCAGAACATATATTTCTTTTGGAGCTCGACTTGATGTCACTAGCACATTAGGCCCATTTTCCAATGACCAAAATGTCTCTCTTGCGACACATAGGCATCCCAAGTGTGACACTTTGAGGTGGGGAAAAATGTGGTTATCCATTACGTCGCAATTCTGACACTCAATAAAGCATCGGAAGAGCGACATATTTTCCAACGTTTTGAGACATTCCTCACTCTTCCAATGTTAGCCCAACCTTCTCTATTCTGACATTATCAAAAGCGTCGCTATTCTGATGTTAGCAAAAACCGTCGGTCTATCGATGTTCCAAAATGTCTCTCTACCGACGTTCCACATAGTCGATCTACTGATGATCCATAACTGTTGTTCTTCCGACTTTTTGCAGGTCTTCAAAATAATGTCAGTATTCTGAAGATTTTGAATTTTCGTCACTATTCTGATGTGTGCGACTTTCTATCGCTCTTCCTATGTATGGGGTTTTTCGTCGCTATTCCGACGTCCTGCAGCATTTGTCGCAATTCCGATGGGTCAAACTTAGTCTAACATTCGTCGCTATTCCGACGTGTGTGACTTGTCATCGCTCTACTGACGTCTTGCAGACTATGTCGGAAGTCTGACGTTGTGCAGTAGTTGTAGCAATTCCAACGGTTGGAAGTGGATAACAAGCGTCGGAAGACCGATGGAAAAAAAACGTATATGGAAAAAAATGGGTGTTGTCTTCCAACTGCAGGAAGGTGCAGTCTTCTAGCTCCAGGAATACATCCAATGATATCAAATCATCTCAAGGAATGTGTACTATGATGGCAGATGACCTCAATAGGTACTGTGATGGCTTAATCTTCTCAACAAGAGCAAAATTTTCAAAACCTTTAATGTAAAAGTTGTTGTCAAAAAAACCAATGTTGCAAACAATGGCAAGATCTCAATCCAACCTTCACAAATTACCCTTCACTAAGATATCTCTTGTAAACCCACACCATTCCACTAAAAACGATTTCTACCACATCATATTTCTAACCTCATCACTTGAGATTAGTGATCTAAAACTCCCATAAACAATTTTCTGAAGTAAAACAAAGAATTCTTAATCTGAAGAGTGGCTTGGAGCTACACACCAAGAACTAAATTGTCTATGATGCGGACATGAAACTTGCAGCAAGTTTGAGCATCCTTAACATAGCAGTTACCCATCAAATCTGGCCCCTAGCAATTAAGATAGATGAGCACCACAATTTTCAGCTCATAAACTGTGGACATCATAGACACAGATATGATATGAATCTAAATTTATGGAAGAGGATTACTTAGGGAAGAGGATTCTATATTCTTTGTTTTCTTAATATTGTCATCATATGAAGAAGGGACTACTAGTTTTATTTACTCTTTTTGTTAGGGTTGTAGAGCCTCATTAATGTGCACTAGTGTTATATGTTCCCAAAGATTGTCGAATCTCATTTTATGAAAACAAGTGCAAGGTAGGGGACAGAGTGAAGAGCTATTTCAACGAAGGAAGTTAGGAGCTGCTAAATTAGAGATTGGATACTAAGTGATTTGAGGAGTGAAATATATTTTTATATGATCAGACATTCTTGGAGCATTCATAGAAGACCTTGTTTGAAGCATTGATGAAGATCTTGTTGAATACTTGAAGCAATGTTGAAGAAGCCTCATTTAAGAAGAATTGAAATCCATTGAAGTAGCCTCTTGGTAACAGATCTTGATAACCCTTTTTGGAGCAGTAAAATGTATCTATGATAAATCTCTTGATGATGAGAAACCTGACCTATGACAATTTGAGACAGAATGTGGGATATGATCTGTAGCGGATCTTGTTTTTTCTGGAGCAGACTTTGGTGAATAATTGAAATATATTAGATTCTTGACCTAAGTACATTGGAAGATATGTCAAACATACCATTGAATACTTCTGAATAAATCCATTGAAGCTTTTTTGAAGTATCTTGGAGGCAATCTATACCACCTATAGAATAATTTGTTGAATTAAAGCTTACCTACAGTGAGGTTTCCACCTGGATCCAACATTATGTATGGAACCATAACACCCCTGACATGCCAAACAAAAGGATTATCAAGAAAAATTAAGGAAATTTGTAACTTGTTTTGAATGAAAATTTGTACAAAGACTTAAAGAGACGTTGTTGAAACATAAAAGTATATTTTGGATGCACTATAACCATATTTTATCAAATTTTTTGTTATAAATACCAACACATTTCTTGGAGCTCACATATGTCAACAAATAAAAAATGTGGAATGTGATGGAAAATGAATTCATTAGGTACTTTTTTCCACCTAATGGTTTACTTTATCTTACAATTTGTTAAGGATGGAATAAGCCAGATCAAAGAACCAAATTTGAAGCCTATTTCAGACATATATAGGTTATATCCAACATAGAAAGGTTGGCTCCTCCACTAAATATATATTCACCTCCTCAAAAAGACATGATAGTTCAATAGGTTCGAATGAGTATAAATAGAGGTTGAAGTTTCCAACATTTCAGCCTTCACTCGTCCAAAAATTAAGAAGAAGATAGGAAAATAAAGTGAAAATAAGACCATGAATAAGGAATAAGATTAGAAACAAGATTATTTTGTGGAATATCTCCTAAAGGATCGAAATTATCTGTGATCCATCTATGTACTAAAAAGACGGAAGTCTTTGTGATTCATCTCTAAGGCATAAGACCAAAAGTATGAAGTAATTTCTGTGAAAATTAAGCAAAACAATTTTTTGCATGGAGGTAAAGGTATCTCTAAGGGGCCAAGACCCTGTGGATTATCTTTGAGAAAGTAGACCAAAAATTTGTGAGAAAGAGCTCAAATCCTAAGGTTGAATTTATGTGAAAAAAAGTATTGCATCACTTGTGGAAGAGGGAGACAAAATTATTTGTTTTCTTAAGATTGTCATGATGTTGAGAAGGGACTATTATTTCTATTTATTCTTTGTTTTAGGGCAGCATAGCGTCAATAATTCACATTGGTATTATAGGATCCCAAAGAGGGTCGAGTCTTAGCTTATGAACATGAGTGCTAGATAGGGGATAAAGTGAAGAACTAGTTCAACAAATGATTTTATGAGTCACTACATTGGAGATTGGATACTAAGTGATTTGACGAGTGAAATCTATTTTTATAAGAGAAAAAATTCTTGGAGCATTCATAGAAGACCTTGTTTGAAGCATTGCTAAAGATCTTGTTGAAGACTTGAAGCACTATTGAAGAAGCCTCATTTGAGCAAACTTGAAATCCCTTGAAGTAGCCTCCTGGTAGTATATATTGACAACTGTTTTTGGATTAGTAAAATGTATATATGATAAATCCCTTGATGATGAGAAAAATGACCTATGGAAATCTTTGTAAGAATTTGGGATATGATCTATAACAGCTCTTAAAATATACTTGATCCTTGACCTAAGTACATTGGAAGATATGTCAAGAATACCATTGAAGACTTTGTAACGAATCCATTAAAGCTTATTTGAATTATCTTGGAGGCCATTTGTGGCACCTCTAGAATTTTTTTTTGAAGTAAATCTTGTTGAAAATGCAACAAGATGATGGAGCTTAGTGAAATGAAGTCGCCTTCACTAAGTGGGCCCGCAGGCTATTTTTGGCGCAAAGTCTATTTTTAAACTATGTCTATTTTTAGACATATGGATCATGGTCTATGAGTTGCAGGATGCTATTTATGGATGATTGGTCGAGTTGGTAAAAATAGATGGACCTCTATTTTTAGACATTGGGTGGTTTCTATTTTTAGACTGCCGGGCTAAAAATATAACAGTCAAATATTATTAACCCTTAATAATATTTAGACTATAAACATTATCTTATCCTCTTGGAGCACTTTAGTTTGATGCTTGGATGTGGCACATGCAGCTGACAGAAGGAATTACGCTATTCCTAGGGGTTAGTTGAACTATTGCATGGTTGACTTCAGTTAGAACTCATGTGGCAGAGTTTGGTGGAGTTGATGAGACAGTTGGTGGAGTTGTGTTCTGTTTAACTTAGTTGAACTAGTTGTATTTAGTCTAACTGAAAAATACATTAGTGATGAGTGGTGTGAATTAATTATTAATTAATTCACTAATTATTAACTCATAAATCAACTAAATAACACATCAGTTAACTGCAATGCATGGAAAGTTCAGTGGAGACCAGTGTTAGAGGTGGGTGAAAGGGCGAGTGTGACTATCAGTTGTGACCATGATTGTGCATGAGATTTGCACACACATTGATGGAGATTGCCAATGAGGATTGCGCAGTTGGAGTTAGTGGGATTCAAACTTGGATCTCATCATTAATCAACTTGGATTGCGCAGTAGAGGCAGGCAGACTTGTGGAGGAGATTTGAACCCATGACTTGTTCAAATCTCACTTAGTTTGTGTGTAAATTTTTGGAGATAGTACTAAGTACTTGTGAGGAGTATTGTGCTATGTATTGTTACATGTTCTCTATCATTATAATATACAGATAGTTGGGGGTTTTCATCTATTTCTTTCCCCATTACATATTGTGTTTATATGTGTGCTTGATTATGTTTTAATGAGCGCATGCGACTGCTTTCTATTTCCGCATATTGATGATCAATTGTAGAAGAGGTTATGTATTATGCATGAAGCTAAAATAGTGTGTAATCAGGATAATCTCAGTGAATAATTCAGCTATTATTCAAATTTCTACATGGTATCAGAGCAGAATTGATCATCGGATCTATTACAGTGATTACAATTATTTCGGTAGACAGAGTCTGTAACGGGCTAGGTAGCCTCTGGATCCATCCTTTCTTTGAAAGGTGATATATCTAGTAAATGCCCCTACAGTCGATCTCTGTGCTAGAAATAATTTTCTCTCACAAATCCAGAAGTAGCTGAGTTTTGAGCTTGGAATTCGAATTTGCAGCAGAATTTGGAATTCGAAATTTGTAGCAGTTTTCTTGGTGCTAGAGTTGAAATGTCTTTCAACGGATTACAACTAGAGTATGCCCATGAGCATAGTTCGAATTATGTTGCATGGAAGGACAAAATGGAGGTGGTATTAGATGATAACGGGCTGAAGGAGTTCATAGATGCTGAGATCCCAAAGCCTACTGATGCTACTCAAGTTGAGGCTTGGAAAAAGAAGATGGAAAAATGTCGAAGGATTCTGTTGGAGGGCGTGAAGGATCACATTGTATCCAGCATACATGGAAAATATTCTCGATACTTGATGTGGAAAATGTTGGCAGATTTATTCCAAAGCAAGAGCGACCAGAGGAAGTTGGCGCTCAAGGATAAACTCAGACACATAAAGATGGAGAAAGGCGACAGCATGCCCAAGTACCTCACAAAGTTCATCCAATGCAGGGATGAGATGGGAAGTGTGGGGGTGACTATTTATGATGAGGAATTGGTGAGCTTGGATCTCCTTGGTATTCTGAAGAGTTGGCATGCCTATCAGGATTTTGTCAATGGTCGGGAGAAATTTCCAGGATGGGAGCGACTTTGGTCGGATCTTGTGCAAGAGGAGATAAGGCGGAATACCAGAGACGGATCTTCATCAAAGGCATCTGATGAAGAAAATTGTGCTTTAGATGCCAAAGCAAAGAAGGGGAAGAGCAAGAAAGCTTCTCATTCCGGTGCGAAAGGCAAGAAGCAGGACATGTCCAAGGTGAAGTGTTTTCACTGTCACCAACACGGACATTATGCCACAAATTGTCCGCAGAAGAAGAAAAATAAGCAAGCTGCTGGATCTGCAGCAGGAGAGGCCTTGGCCTCGTAGTTTGAGCTATATTTTTCACTGATCGCATGCTTGTTCTCAAGTTTTATGGGATCAGTATGGTTCTTGGACAATGGTGCGTCTTTTCACATGACTAGAGATCGAGATCTATTTTCAGATCTGGATGAGAAAGATCTTGGAGTGCACATCGAGATGGGTGATGATGGTAGATACAGTGCGACCGGTATCGGTACCATTTCCTTTGAGAGGGAGTCTGGTAAACCCTTCGTATTGAAGGAAGTGATGCATGTTCCAGGATTGAAGAAGAATCTTATCTCTGTGGCGATGTTAGAAGACAAGGGATATGATGTTGTCTTTAGCGAGGGAAAGGCTTTCCTGCGCAGTAAGGCAACTGGTGAGACTCAGAGGATAGGGGTTCGAGTTAAGAACCTTTATCAATTGCAGGTAGATGGCTGTGCAACAATGGCATGCAAGGCAGAAGGAGTGGTGAGCCGGGATGATGGCGAGTTGTGGCACCGGAGATTGGGCCACCTTCACCATGGAGCTTTGAAGATACTGCAACAGATTTTTACTGGGCTTCCTAAGGGCACTCTTGTGCAGTCAGAGCAGTGCAAGCGGTGTACCTTGGGAAAATTTGTGAAAGCCACCTTTCACGAGAAGGATATTCGCGCCACGACGATCCTTGAGAGAATTCACACAGACGTGTGTGGACCTTTCTCAGTAGTTTCGACAGCAAAGCAGAAGTACTCTGTGATCTTTGTTGATGATTTTTCTCGGAAGTGTTGGATCTTCTTCATGCAGAAGAAGAGCGAGACATACTCAAAGTTCTGTGAGTTCAAGGCGCTGGTTGAGAAGGAATCGGGGAAGCATGTGAAGGCTCTTAGGAGTGACAATGGTGGTTAATTCATCTCTGCTGAATTCAAGGACTTTTGCAGCGCAGAAGGAATTCAGAGAGAGCTCATAGCACCTCATAACCCACAGCAGAATGGGGTTGCTGAGTGGAAGAACAGAACGATCGTGGGTGCTGCATGGGCGATGTTGCATGATCAGGGTCTACCCCTTCACTTGTGGGCGGAGGCATGAAATACTGCAGTATATGTGCAGAACCGTTGTCCTCACAAGATACTTGGCATGAGTAGACCGGAGGAGGCGTTTTCTGGTAAGAGACCTGATATTTCCCATTTGAGGATTTTTGGTTCACGTGTCTACTTGCATGTGACGAAGGATGCCAGGAAGAAGTTGGATCTGACCGCAGAGGTTGGGATATTTGTGGGGTACACTGATACACCCAACAACTATCGTGTGTATTTTCTAGAGAGTCGCAAGACTGTTGTGCGACGGGATATCAAATTTCAGGAGGAGAAAGCCATGAAGTGTTCGCTTGAGAGGGAGCCACACTTGCATGTAGATGAGGAGCTATTAGTTCCTAAGGATGAGCTTTCGAATGTGGATCAGCCACAAGAGGAAGTTCATGGAGTGGAAGAGACCACTCATGCAGCGCCAACCATCAGAGGGAGCAAGCGCACTATAGAAGCTGAGCGACTGGCTCAAGATGCAAAGAAGATTGTAGGACCACCTACAGCACAGCGCAGACAGAGACAGTCACCGGATTGGTACACTGGATACATGGCTCTTGTGAGCAAATGTGTCGTGACAGATCCATCCTCTTTTGAGGAAGCTGTGGAGGACCCCGCATGGGTAGATGCCATGGTGGAAGAGTATGATTTGATTGTTAGAAACAGTGCATGGGAGATTGTCCCAAGACCGGAGGGGAAATTAGTGGTGGGTTCGCGATGGATCTACAAAGTGAAGCAGGTGGCTGATGGGAGTGTGGAGAAGTACAAGGCAATATTTGTTGCCCGAGGCTTCTCACAGATAGAGGGGATCAATTATGAGGAGACCTTTGCACCTGTCGCAAGGTACTCTTCCATACAGACAATCCTAGATCTCTCAGCGCAGATGGGGTGGCACATCCATCAGATGGATGTGAAGACTGCGTTCCTCAATGGAGTCATTGAGGAGGAGGTGTACATAGAGCAACCCGAAGGTTTCGAGATATTCAGCAGTGAGTCGCATGTGTGCAGACTCAAGAGAGCACTGTATGGGTTGAAACAAGAACCTCGTGCTTGGTACACATGGATAGACAGTTATTTCACCGGACTTGGATTCTCCAAGAGTGAGGCGGATCCGAACCTATACCAGATAGTAGTGGAGGGTAAGTTGCTGATCATTGTACTTTATGTAGATGATTTGATTTTGACAGGTGATGAGCTGTTGATACTCTCATGCAAGGAGGATCTTGCAAAAGAGTTTGAGATGAAGGACTTGGGCCTCCTTCATTATTTCCTGGGATTGGAAATTTGGCAACGCAGTGATGGATTGTTTGTTTCTCAGGGTAAGTATGCCCGGGAGATACTGGAGAAGTTCAACATGCATGGCTGCAAGCCTGTTGATACTCCTCTTCCCGGAGGTTGGAGGAAGGAGGATGCTACTTCGGCGGAGGTAGTGGATGCCACTGTTTATCAACAGTTGGTGGGGTCGCTTATGTATCTGGTCAATACATGACCCGATATATGCTATGCTGTTAACCAGCTTTCACAAGCTATGGTTAAGCCAACCAAGCTCTTCTGGAAGGCAGGCAAGCATGTATTGCATTATCTTAGAGGCACATCGGGATATGGATTGTGGTACAGACAGGAGGATGAGGTGAAGCTATGTGGCTTCACGGATGCAGATTGGGCAGGGAGCCCAACGGACAGAAAGAGCACATATGGAGGGATCTTCAGTATCGGGTCGACAGCAGTTTCTTGGTACAGCAGGAAGCAGAGATCCATGGCACTCAGTTCAGCAGAGGCTGAGTATATGGCAGCAAGCTTGGCTGCATGCGAGGCCATATGGATGAGGAAGATCCTGGTCGGGTTGTTCGGGTCACACTTGGAGCCTACTGTGATTTATTTTGATAACCAGAGTTGCATTAAACTCTCGGCTAATCCAGTATTTCATGATATATCCAAACACATCGACATCAGGTACCATCATATCAGAGATTGTGTGCAGCGGAGAATCATGTTACTTTCATATATTCCCATGGAGGATCAGGATGCTGACATCTTGACGAAGGCGCTCACCAGGAGCAAGTTCGAATTCCACAGAGGCAGGATAGGGGTTGCAGATAATCCATATCTTGTTGAGAGGAAGTGTTGAAAATGCAACAAGATGATGGAGCTTAGTGAAATGAAGTCGCCTTCACTAAGTGGGCCCGCAGGCTATTTTTGGCGCAAAGTCTATTTTTAGACATATGGATCATGGTCTATGAGTTGCATGATGCTATTTATGGATGATTGGTCGAGTTGGTAAAAATAGATGGACCTCTATTTTTAGACATTGGGCGGTTTCTATTTTTAGACTGCCGGGCTAAAAATAGAACAGTCAAATATTATTAACCCTTAATAATATTTAGACTATAAACATTATCTTATCCTCTTGGAGCACTTCAGTTTGATGCTTGGATGTGGTACATGCAGCTGACAGAAGGAAATACACTTTTCCTAAGGGTTAGTTGAGCTATTGCATGGTTGACTTCAGTTAGAACTCATGTGGCAGAGTTTGGTGGAGTTGATGAGACAGTTGGTGGAGTTGTGTTCGTTTAACTTAGTTGAACTAGTTGTATTTAGTCTAACTGAAAAATACACTAGTGATGAGTGGTGTGAATTAATTATTAATTAATTCACTAATTATTAACTCATAAATCAACTAAAGAACACACCAGTTAACTGCAATGCATGGACAGTTCAATGGAGACCAGTGTTAGAGGTGGGTGAAAGGGTGAGTGTGACTATCAGTTGTGACCATGATTTTGCATGAGATTTGCACACACATTGATGGAGATTGCCAATTAGGATTGCGTATTTGGAGCTAGTGGGATTTGAACTTGGATCTCATCATTAATCAACTTGGATTGCGCAGTAGAGGCAGGCAGACTTGTGGAGGAGATTTGAACCCATGACTTGTTCAAATCTCAGTTAGTTTGTGTGTAACTTTTTGGAGATAGTACTAAGTACTTGTGAGGAGTATTGTGCTATGTATTGTTACATGTTCTCTATCATTATAATATACAGATAGTTGTGGGTTTTCAGCTATTTCTTTCCCCATTAGATACTATGTTGATATGTGGGCTTGATTATGTTTTAATGAGCACATGCGACTGCTTTCTATTTCCGCATATTGATGATCAATTTTAGAAGAGGTTATTTATTATGCATGAAGCTTAAATAGTGTGTAATCAGGATAATATCGGTGAATAATTCAGCTATTATTCAAATTTCTACAAATCTTAGAGCGTTATGTGATGCATTGTTGGAGCAGTATTAGATACATTCTTTAAGAATTGGTAAAGTATTATTGAAGAGATAGTTCAATTATTATTGGTAAATCACTTTCTAGAGTTGAAAGATAGCATTATGATCCAACCTCCATACACAAGGACTAGATACATGACCTTAGTTTCAAGTTGGCTCTCAAAGACTCTAGATTGACACAAATCACCACATCCTAAAACAAAACAAGATTTTCCACTTACGCCATTGACAGAGCATCTCATATTTCAATGCCCAATCTCAAGAGATAGATTCACCTATTCATGACTTGGCAAGCTCCGTTTCCAATTTTTTCTACTACCCTAATGAAAGAGAAATAGATTCACACATCCATGAATTGGGATGCTCCCTTTCCACCTTTTCTACAACAGTGAGAAATGATTCCTTTCTCTCCTCATAAGGGAAGTATTCAGACACAAAAATCAATGTGTGCTTGTATCAACCTAACCACATTCCCACAAGAGGATCACTTCATACTTCTCAGTTGTTGCATCTATTTGAGGCAGCAAGCAACAATAAAAGATCTATCATTCTTCAAATTATGCCCTAAACAGAAGCCCTAAAAAGCAACACCTCATACTTCCAAATTGTCCCACCTAATTGGGGAAAGAAGTGACAAGGAAAGATTTATGATTTTTCAAATTATAGATGGATGTAAACACTTTGTAATGCAGTGACAAGCAAAAAATTTAATTCTTTGAATTATAGATGGATGCAGTCACTTTGTAATGCCAAGTTGAGAACCTTCCTCTACTTGTAATATCCTCTATCAGGGGTAACCTTCACACCTTTACCTTATATCAACACCGACGAAGTTAGAAATCCCATTGGCCCATCCTATTTATCTGTCAAGACTCAAGTTTGAAGCATAAGGAAAAAGACTGGACACTGTTATTATACAATAAGTTGAAACATAAACTGAACTACAAGACAAGGCTATTTATTCTTAGTGGGGAGAATGAACCGAATTCTACCAATCCTATTAGAGAATTTTCCATACAGGGAGTTGTCCTATAGAGAGTTGTCCCTACATATTTGGAGCCCAACAATCTGAGATCCATATATCTACTGCAATCGAACTATGACACAACCCAGTGAATTTACATATCAATTCTCATCTTGTGAGGATGGACACTTTCCATCAAGTTTCTGAGGTCTAGATCGATAGAGATGGGATCATTGCCTTCTTCACAAATTGGCTTGTTGGGGGCAGTTTCACAGGCAACAATAAGGCGGCTAAATTTTTTTCAAGAAATGTATTTGGATGATCAAAAGAAAGGTTGGAAAAATTAGTAGACACACTCTAGACATCCATTAAAAACATACTCTCTGATCCCCTCCTTTCCAAAACATCAAAACATTCATTGAATTTTTCCTTAGGTGTAACATTCAAGATAGGGATAAGATGGCAGAATTTTACATGGATAATTTAATACTTCTTGGTATGAATGTGTGGGACCCCAAATCTTAGCTAGCTGATGTGAAATTTATTTCTTTAGCCTCTTGGATGATAGTCACTAACTATCAGAGGGAAAAGAAAGTAGAGATCCTTGTACAATGCAAAGGGAAAAGACCCAATAGCCTCTCTAAAAATAGAGTCCTCTATCCAACATTGAGATAGAGAACAAATTTACAACTTCCACAATGAATCTGTGTTGGTAAGTGGACTACAACTCTATTTATGGATCATAACGTATAGGAGCAGCTGCATCCTTGACTGTGAATCAACTGCTAAAAATATGAAGAGAACATTGCAGGCCTGAACATGGGAAAAGCAAGCAGAGAAATATTGGAAGACTTAAGAGACAACAATGTTGAGACTCAAGAAGAGAAAAAAAAATTGAAAGAGAAGGTCCAAATGTTCAACCGGAGGATGGAAAAGATGGAGAAGCACTTTGAGACCTCTACCAAACTATTTCCATTACTAAAGAATAATTTTTGATGAATGTCAAGATTCTCTCATTACAATAATTGTCAATTGGGATAAGCACAGAGTGAAGCTTGTATTCCTTGGTGAGGTGGTAATATAGATGGATAGTTGGCAAGAAAGTGGGTTCACTCAAATGATGGTACAACTGCAACAAGAGTTAGTGGAGAAGGAGGTGGCCTTGGAAAGGCTAAAAGCAGTTGTCCAAGACTACGAGGAAGCAATACCACCTTCCTTTCCATTGCTAAATCCAACACCATGACTAAAACCACCTTTTTAATCTCACTTTCTGTAGACATTTCTCTAGTACAGATTGGTGACTTTGAAAAAGCATACCAGAGGCATTATTTCCAAGATCCTAAAGAAAATGGGCTATGATGAACAAGGATTAGGAAATTCAAGGAATTCTAAAATCCATTATAGCTACATAGAGGCCAAGCATAATGGACTAGACTTTGATGAAAAAATGGAAAGGCCCATCACGATCAAGACCATTCTATAAAACCAAAGACATGTTGGTGTTGGCCTATTCATCAGGAGAAGTAGCAACAACAAATGAAGGTAGTATTCCACTATCATCTTAGCCTTCTTGTCCAAGAATCTTACCATATCAAGAATGGAATGTATTTGTACTAGTCCTTAGCATGGCTACACACTCAAGTGATGGAGATATATCATATAAAGACCAACTATATATGATAATCACACAAATTATACCAATTAGTTTTATGCTACCATTACAGTGTAAAAGACTCCATGACTCAACTATCTTTTGCAAAATTTTAAAGGAAAAATTCACAACTAATTTCAGTTGGTTAACTAAAATTGAGAACAATGCTACATTCACTTATCTACAAATTCAGTGAATTTTTAGACCTCATACTAACTGCAATAATGGAAAATATCACACCTCAACAACTTTCTATTTTTTGAGACTACTATCATTGGGTATTTTGAAGGTCACACCATTGCATTAAACTTATAGGACTGGATTTCATGCATCTTGATGTTCCTGCATGCCAAGGTCAAGACAAATTTAAGTCTCAAGTAGATTTTCAAGAAAATTCTGTTTATATTACATACACAATAATATGCACAAGAGTAGCAAAGAATAAACAATCATATTGCAACTAAAGCTGCAATAATTTGAATATGTAGAAACAGAAACATTTTTGGCATTTATAATAGGAAAAATCATGCTAACAATTAATCGTAATATTCTGTAAGCATCTTCAGAAATATTTATCATCAGTTTTCTGGGGTAAAAATAGAAATTTTTCAACTATTATAAAGTATATTTTATTGCAAAATAAATTTCTAGGTTTTAACCCTAGGGTAAATCAATCATTTTCCATTGCAAGTAGTTTCCAGATCGTTGATAACAGAGAGGTAGATAACATTAAGGGGATATTGGATAGAAAATGAAGGGATCAATTTTGAAAAGTGTAACTAGATCGATCTTCATTATGACCATGTAATTATGTACTTATGTAAAGAAGAAGTCAAAAGTAATAAAATGTATTTTTGGTTTACTTTCTTCATGGGTTTCATGAGCAAGATTCTTAGTACAGGTCTATAGACTTCTTCTTGATGTCTATTAGGAACATAAGTGTAATTAAGATTCATGTAAATGGTGTGAAGAATATCCTCCAAGACATTGCAAAAGAATGGCCTTCAAGACTGCCCTTATTCATCGTTGAAGATAAGCCTATTTGTTGTTATGAAGTCGGCCTACAAATAATATTAAGGTTGGCCTACATGATTGTTGAAAGGTCAGCTTAATATCTGGCTGGAACAGCTATAAATACCCCAACGTATGTTGTGGTATACATACAAGTTTTTGTGGACAAGAATGAGGCTAGACAGCGTGGAAAAGGGAGCAATTATTGCAGATCCATCTAAGGTTTTTGGTAGCATCTAAAGTATGGATCTAAGGACAGGGGCTAATACAGATTGAAGGGCACAACATTGCGGAAGAAATAGGAAGGATAGGTACAAAAAGAGAATATATTTGTGGATTAGAAAAGAACAATTTGTGAATGGGTGCAGGAGGATACAAGTGCAGATATCATTGAGTTCTAAAGTTTCTATTGTAAGAATTTGTCAAGGTCAAGTATGTGATCTAAAGGTAATAGAAAGAAAGGAAGGTAAATCATAGATTTTCCTTCCTAACTTCATCTCAAAATATTCAATTATAAGTAAAATCAACTCTGTCTCTACATTTGTATAAGTGCTTTGATAATTGACTTGATGAAGAATTAACTAAGAATACACAAGCAAGCTCATAAGTAATTATCAAGAAGATAATTTATAACCCCTTCAAATTCTCAACATGTTTTTGGAGCTATGGTGCTAAAGAAGGGCATCTAATCAAATAGAAACTCAAGGATCAGTTTTCAGGAATGACATTTAAGCAAGTTAAAGAGTGTCAAAGAAACAAGCATCAAATTTTCTGATCACCAAGTTTGGCTACAATTCAGATATCTTCAAAGAGAATGTATGGTGCCATTCTCTACTGTAGATCATAATGCCAATTGAAGTTTATAACCTGGGCAAAGTTTCGACATCACAGTGAAATATCCTCACTATTTCAGCACTATAACACAGTGAAGTTTTCTTGGTATAGTTTGGATGGGTTAATATAGATTGAATTCCCTAAAATTTTCAGATATCAATTACAGTCCTAAGAACACAGTTCAGAAATTGCATTCTCGAGGATACATATTCGGATCACTTACATACAGCTCAAACATCATTTCAGATTCGGTGCAATTGCAGTAACTGAAGCTTTGAAACAAAATTCTCTATGTCTCGATGGTATCTCTATTGTTTTTAAGTGCACACATAGTTTGAACAAAAGATACATCAAGATACAATTCGGTGATATGATGAAGACCACAGTTCAGTAAAAATCCATTCACTCTCAGTGCTATTACAACTAAAGGTATTTTCATTATCTTCCAATATTATAAGACAAGTTTCCTCTCATTGAAACAAGAACCACTTCTTTATCCTTGAAGAAGATCATCCAAAAGGAGAGCACTGATACATCTTTTCTCAACCACCATTAAAGAAATCAAGCTAAAGACTCTTCACTTGTTAAGTAAGTATCTTTTAATCTATAATCAAATTTGGTAACATGAATTTGTTTTGCAGGGAGATCTATAAGCTGGTTGGGTTACCAATATTCCTTTCATAAGGAGGATAGTCACAGTCCTCTAAGAAATTAAAGTCATTAAAAGTCTCTGAAGGTCAAAATATTGAATCCTAATCTTCTTCAGATATGAACAAGAAAGCAAAATACACCTCTTCAAAGTGCAAAAACAGAGAGTTGTCCCTACATATTTGGAGCCCAACAAACTGAGATCCATATATCTACTACAATTGGACTATGACGCAACCCAGTGAATTTACATATCAATGCTCATCCTGTGAGGATGGACACTTTCCATCAATTTTCTGAGGTCTAGATCAACATAGATGTGATCATTACCTTCTTCACAAATTGGCTTGTTGGGGGCAGCTTCACAGGCATCAATAAGGTGGCTAACAAATTTTCAAGAAATGTATTTGGATGATCAAAAGCAAGGTTGGACAAATTAGTAGAAACACTCTAGACATCCATTAAAAACATACTCTCTATTCGTCAAATACTAATGGTGCCAATTTTAGACTAGAGTATTAGCCCAACAAGGATCCCCTCATTTCCAAAACATCAAAACATTCATTGATTTTTTCCTTAGGTGTAACATAGCTTGCCACACAATTTGTGAATAAAGGAATATCATTCACCAAAGAGGTTGAAGAGTGTTTTGGATAGAAGAAATATTAACGAAAGAAAGTTTAACGAACCAAAACAGATGTAAATCATTCTAAAATATCTCTCGTTTTATTTAATATTCCACCACAAGGTCGAGAGTAGTAATTTCAAAGAATCATTTATGCCAGAGAAATTATTTACCAGTTAGGTTGAGCCTATAAGTTAAATCATAGTGATGTGATGTACCTTTCTCTATTGATATAGATCATAGTGCTAAAGAAGACTTTGCAAATCTGATAGATGGTTATGGAAAGGATATTGGACTAAATGGTTTTGGATAAATGAAATCCTTCTATAGTCCGATGTGGCATTGCTCTAGGGTAATAACTGATACTCAACAAAGTATCATACATCAGTGATATGTCACTTGGTAGTACATGATGGTTGTGATATTCAGTTGTGCTTGATGGGTGCTAGATACTTTTTCATATGTCGAAGAACTTATTTTATCACCTCAAGTTTGATCTACCTACAATGGCACCCTACTCAACGATAACATAAGGATCCAGGATTTATGCATGCATGAATAAGACCAGTCCTTATAATTATTTTTCAACCCAATGAAAAGGACCACAACATTGTTCTATTAGATGTGTTCTATAGGTTTGAAACCCGTTGGTTTCATTTACAAGACTAGAAGGCTATGCTTGAAATTCCTCCAAGGGAGTCAACACAAGAGGATTGTAAAGAGGGAAATGAAACTTACAACTATCATTTCATACTGCTACCTCTAAAGAAGTCCTATTTTTTTCCTCAAAGGGAGGCCTCCATATGTTTCTATACTTGAATTTATTTAATACATGGTGCATGTGGGAAGGGTCATCAAGTGTATAGCCAATTATAAACCATTAAATAGGGTGATTACTCTTGTATTACATACAAGAGATATATTATGATAGAACAAAAACAATAACATGACAATATTAATCTCATATCTAAGTGCACACATAATTGACATTCCTATTATGACCTACCATCCATGAAGCTTTCCTTGTGAAATAAACATCAAAAGCACCATGGAAATGCCAAGTCACAAAGGAATTAAAATGTCCAATAATCTTGAACAATCTCTTAAGACTGGAAGGAACTGAAAGGAGACGGAAGAAAAATGGCTCCTCGCCCAACCAAGAAGCCTGCCGCAGCAAACCCTACACCAAAGAAGGAGAGCGCTGGAGGTGCTAAGACGAAGAAGACAACGCCAAAGGCCGAGCCAGTTATGGCTGTTACTATTGAATCCGAAGCGCTGAAGCAGTCACCTGTTAAAACTAATGGAGCAGAGGTGGCACCTGACGTCGACATAGCTCTCGTGCCGCAACAGATTGGGAGACCAACTCCTTTATCCTCTGCCTCGAATGACCTCGTCCCTGTGCCATTTGCTCCGCTCAGCCCCTGTTATGCTGATCTGACGCAGCAACCGCATCCTGCAGAAAAACAGTGGCAGCTTCAGCTTCTCAAGGGTCCCTTTCACCCCTCTGCAGCTCTTTATGCTGGAAATCTCAGTTTTTTTCACGAGCTAGGGCCTAAGATCAATCGCGACTCGACAACCCCTCTCTTCTCCTTTCTCACAGGTTGCAAAGAACAGGTTTTCAGGCAGGAGAAGAACGATTGGATTTTTAATCACTCTGTTTCCCAGTCCTCTGTCTCGAATATATTTCTGTCTATAAGTGACAGTCTTTTTTTGAAGGAGCAATCTCCTCCCCATCTTCGCCATGGAAAAATTTCTCTCAGAAGCACAAGAGGTCCTGGCATTGGGTCTAGGCACCTCTTTGACTCCTTTCAGGTCCAAATTTCTCAACGTATAGGAAAAACCATCCTGCAATGGGTTAGTTCTTCAGATTTGGTGCTGGATCTCAAACTGGATCTAGAACGGCAGATTGGGATCCCTTCAGGCCTTCAAAGAATTCTCTTTCAAGGTAAACAACTTGAAGACCTTCTTCCCATATATACTTACAACATTAACATAAACATCTCTTTGGTGTTAACCCTTCGTTTGAGAGGGAGTGTAGCAGGACAGTCGTCCTCTACTCCTCCTTTATCTTACAAAGATGCAGTACACTCAGAGATCCCCAAACCCCCGGAAGCCCCTAAATCCAAGCCTTTTTTGGTTGACAAGATAGAGGAATTTCCCACTGTCGAAATCACTCATGCAGGTCCTACAAATAAACTTCAAGAATTTGTAGAAAGAGCCATAATTTGCAGATTCAATGGACTGTGGCCACGATCTCAGGACCATTATGATTGGATTCATGTAAAATGGACTCATCATTGTAAGGTCAGTTTATGTTCTAAAGGATACTTCATTGTTCTATTTAATGACAGTAAGCATTATGAAAAGGCTTTAGAAGAAGGCCCTTGGTTCATGGGAACTGCAGGGCTCTTCTTAACTCCTTGGTTCCCAGATTTTAATCCAGCAACTGTAGTCATTACCAGGACACCTGTATGGATCAGGCTTCCAAACCTACCTTTCCACTTATGGCATGTTGCAGTCTACAAAGCTATAGGCAACACCTTGGGCAGTTTCATCACAGGAGATTACTGGCAGGAAAACAATGGTCTCTACACATATGCTAAAATATGTGTGGAGTTAGATTTAAGGAAGGGACTTCCAGACCAAATAAATCTCAAGATAAATGACTTGTTTTGGACCCAGACACTGGATTACGAAAATACTGCCTTCCGATGTCGCCATTTCCACCAAACAGGGCATCTGCAGTCCTCCTGCCCTTCTCTCCTGGTAAAAAAGAAAAAGGATCACCTCTCCAAGCCCAATTCCAAACAATGGGCTCCTTTCTCTCCACCTCCAGTCATGGATTCTGAATCCTCTAGCTCTGAAGATGAAGCCAACGATGCAAAATTGGATCATGCCCCTCAATCTGTGGTTCCTTCCACCGATGGACTGACGCATTCCTCCGATATAGCCATCGCCCAGGAACGCATCCATATGACCTCCTCCTCTGAATCAGAAAAGGAGGGCCCCTCCATGGAGATCCCCAGTCTTCAGGTTTTTGTTGCTCATTCGCCTCAGGATGGATGGGTCGAAGTTAAAAAAAGGAAAGGGAAAAAGCTTTGCATTGAGACTTCTGCCCATTCTGGGTAGAGGTCAGTCTTTTAGCTTTCCAGTCATTGGTTGTAGCTCCTTGCTTGCTTCACTCTTTCTCCGAAACTGAGGTTGATAGTCCTATTATTTCCGGCTGCCAGTTTACTGTCTCTCTTGATTGTATCTTCATCTTGTACCATATTTTTGCTTAATAGAATTAGTCCAATTCAGAAAAGAAAAAAAAAACATGTCCAAGAATCTTAACATATCAAGAATGGAATGTCTTTGTACTAGTGCTTAGCATGGTTACACACTCAAGTGATGGAAATATCTCATATAAAGACCAACTATATATGATAATTACACAAATTATACCAATTAGTCTTATGCTACCATTACAGTGTAAAAGACTCCATGACTCAACTATCTTTTCAAAAATTTTAAAGGAAAAGTGCACAATTAATTTCAGTTGGTTAACACAAACACCAAAGTTTGATAAGTCCACTATTTTTGTGGTCAATGGGCAATAATTTAGTGATGGTAACAGTGTTGAGCCACTATATGTAAAGTTTAGCCCTTATTTCTAGTGACTACGTTAAGCCCTATTCAAAGGTTCAAGGTTGAGTTGGATCTACTTCAGAAGTTAACAAATGGAAGAAGAAGTCCTACAAAGTATGAAATCTCTAAGAGGGCTTCAAATATATAAAGAAATAGGCTCCAGACTTGTTGATTTGAGAAGAAGGAAATTTTGAAGCTAATAGCTTGAAACATTGTAGCGGCATCTAAATTCATATTCAAAACAAGCTATAGTTAGTCACCTTGAGAATCTCTCTTGAATCATTCTACACTTGAAGCATTCTTGGGAACCTCACTCCTTCATCATATCAAGAAGAAGAGATCAAGATTACTTTTTTGGGTTGTAATTCCTCTCATTCAAGAAGAATCTAGGGTATCCACCAAAGATTTATGTCCATTAAAAAATACATCGTGTTTAATGTTAAATTTAGACTAATACTTGACATCATGCCCAAGCATGATTACACCATGGAAACACCTTGACATCATGCCCAACTAGGATAGCCTATGACCTAACAGAATAGACTTATACTGGGATATTTTATGACCTAATAGAATAGACTTCCAGTAAATGGTGGTAGGGAGAAATTGTGGCTGCAAATACTCTAGGTCCACTCCTAGGCTAATATAGCAGATATACAATTACCAGAACAGGGGAACTCATTCTACTACAAAAGGGTTCATTGGGCTGGGGAACCCACATATATTAAATTTATGTTTTTGGCCAAGAGGAATATGAGGGAATTGGAACTCGTTGGAGTTCCTTTGAACCTAACTACAACCCAAGGGAATGCGATAAGATGGATACGATACAATGGTGGTTATATCACCATAACTAGAACAAGTAAGTATAAAAATAGTATAAAAAAAGTTTCAATGTTTAAAATCATGTTCAAACTTGCAATCAAATAGATGAAAAAACACATACAAAAAACTAGATAATAATCATGAACAAGCTTCATATTGAATTATGAACTGTAAAGGAACTTGCAAAATGTGACACTACGAACTTGGTCAAGCGCACAAGAAAAAATATCCTGGACATGACCCTAGTTGACAAGTTGTATTACTCATGATGTAAGAGGATTTTTACCTACGTTGCCAAGTCATTCAAAATCCATAATTATCTATAAAATAAATACAAGTAATTGATGTAGTATTTTTTACTCTAAGATGCATTCTTACGATAATGTTAGAACATATGTTGAGAATGTCAAAACATACCTGAATAAGCTCCTCTTCATTTCAAGAACAATTTATTGGAGTCGCCTAAACTTGGAACAAGCCTCCCACAATCTGAAAGAGTAGCAACTAAGTCAACAGTGACTTTTTTGTTGCTACATTGGATCGAGGGAGGTTTTCTCCAAGATTAAATCGCTCCAATAACTTATTCTCTACTAAACATGGCCAACCACGTCAAGTTGAAAGCTCTTATGGCCCCTCCCCCCCCCCCCTCCCTCACATCACTCTCAATTCCCTAATACCCAATCTATATTTCATTTTTTACTTTCATGAACAGAAAAAAAATATTCAATAACTAATAAAAAAGAAATGAAACAAAAAGTATGCAAGAAAACATTGAAAGTGCTTGACATAAAAATAGTATGATAAATGAGTTTTTAATATAACGCAAAAAATGTTCCAAGTATGGTAACATTTGTCTTATAAGAATACAATATTTTACATTATCAACATTTCTTTTTCTTATTCCTGCTTCTAAAGCTCCTAACTACATCATCAACATCATTGTGCTCTACTCATGTTTCGTGCCTTTCCCACAGAGCTGACCTAGTTGTGTACTCACGATGTCGAGTATCATGCAGTGATGGGGCATCGCCTACAAAAACAGATAATATTAAATTTTAATTGTCAGTTTTTAAATATCATTGAACTAGTTTGGTAATATTAATAAAAAAAAATTCAATGAGATTATTTACCTAGTGCACCAGTTGTCACCGTTGGAACCATTTCCATGTGTTCCTCTCTGGTGGTAGGATGTTCAAGTACAACATTCTCTAACATTTAAACAAAAAATGTTATAAGGACACAACCATCAAGGTATAATTAGAAAAAATTATAAGTGGAAATTAATTACCATCATGGCCCTCACTGATAGTAGCATTGTCGGCCTGGTCCCCACTACAATGATCAGGTTGCACGTGAGGACCATGTACTTCTGGCAATATTTCTCTCTCAATGCACTGCTCAACAAATGGGTTATTTGGCTCATTGAAAGTGTTGCTCCCCTGATTTAAACAAGTTGTTAGACATTAAATTTATGAACGAAAACAAACATATTGAAAGGTTAACGTTTTACCTTATTAGGCATTCTGGATCTTGGGACCTGTCCCAAGCTTCTATGATGTTCAACTACGACTTGATAGCCAGAACGAAAAGAGATCTCTCTGTATTCCTCTGTGGCTTTCATTCCAAATTCATCACCCTACATTACATATAATTGTGTATTTTTAATTTTATTTGATGGGATTACAAAAATTTTGGAAGGCGATACAGTTAATTATAAGATGTTTAGCTACTTACAATTATTGCATCTAATTTCAAGTAGCTGCCCTGACATAGCTTGTGATGGCCTTTTTTTTCAATCCTAGCTTTGGTTTCCTTCGAGGTGTCAGGAAACCTACCATCAAAAGCTTGAAGTCAGATATAACGTAGCACACTTTTATTTTATACATAGAGAAAATTAAAGTTATTGAATTAAATTTGTAATTTACCTTGCGGGTCCAATTAGCATTTTTCCTTCTTTCTTGGCCCTTTTCACTTTTCCATCATCGATGAGTGCTCTCCACTCCCTCTCTGGTATTGTGAGAGGATGCTCGTATCTAGATTTAATTTGAAATTGCTTCCTATATGTGTCCCTGGTATATTTCAGATATTTTCCAACTACCTGAGCCACCGTTGTTCTATCAAATGTGCCCACCCCAAAAAGGGCTTCTAGATAATCTAGAAGTTCTTTTTTTAGGTTGGAATTCTGGGAATCCCACCTTGTGCATATGGTTGGGCCAAAAATTGTCGACACCTTGCTCTCCAAAACCTGTAGAACTCAATGTTTCCTACACAGAAAAAAGATATTATCATTAATTTAAAAAATAAAAATCATGATAAAATATGTTTTAGATAACGTACATGAAATAGTTAAAATATTAAAAATTACCTGGGAGTTATATGTAATTTATAGGAACAACTTCATCGTTCACCAAAAATGTGTCATCAATGGTCCCCGTGGAGGTGACGCATGTAGCTCCAGGAAATGCAATAATATTGTTGTCCATACCAGCCTCATCACTACCAACACGTTCAGCGGTTTGCTAGGTGTCTTCTTGGGTAGGGTACGTTTCTTTGCTGCCACCTAAAGGCATAGAAGGTGTACGAGAGGGTCGCTCAGAAATATCTTGCCTTTGTGTCCCACTACCACCAACACTGGGGGTAGCAGGTGTCAGATAACACTACATACAAAAGAATTTTTTTGTTAGTTTAGTTAATGTAAAAATTAAAAATCAAACTATCACAATTGATCTCATGCAGAACAAAAAAATATCCTTTTGATTTTTATTACTACCTTATATGTTTCTAGCTGGGTCATAAGTTGTGTTATCCTCATTGCTAATTCAGGTGTTTGAGGCATAACGGCTACCAAACGCTCAAGTTCCAACGTTTCTTTTCGCGCTTTTTTTTGCAGCAACAGCAATGGACATGGGGATGAAGAAAACTCTTCCTCATTGAGGGAATCATCAGGTGCACCATGGCTAGGCGTCTGCATATTTGAACAAAATTAACATTATTTCAATTATGTAAATGACTAAAATACCTGAATATAGAGCAATGTTGGCCCCTTTCCACGATCATCCTGTCTCGGGGTTGTTCCTGTACTACCACGATCAGTCTGCCACATTGCAATAAAATTAGAAATGTGAAAACTTGAAAACAATATCTAACTTGAAAACACAAAATGAAAACTGAAATAATTTCTAAATTTACAGTGAAGTGCTTGAATTCAGTTGAACTTTTTTTGATTTAATTTTCATCCTTAGATGTTTTTAGTGCATGTTTGGATGATTTGGTTCTTGCTCATTGTGATTCTCAAAGAAATATATTTATGAATGAGCTAGGAAATCATAGTATAAATGCAAGATCTGTGAAGAAAGTGGTTCAACAGCTTGCCTTCTTAGGGCTTGAAATGTTTCAAGGGATGAGAACTTTTCCTAGAGATTAGCTTAAATAGATTTGCATGATAAGGATTTTGTTTTGATTAATGGTCCTCCAAGTGTCCACAAACATTCATTACATGGATTATAATCGTACGTACATCTGGGCTCTACAATGATTATTAACCCTCTAATATGGTGGCCACTTGGTGCAGATTTTGATGGGGATTCCATTCATGTTTTTCTATCCCCAATATTTAGGATCTCAAGCTAAGCTTTCTCAACTTCTAAGTGTGGACCAACAAATGTTTAATTCCCATTTTGGAGAGGCAAGAATAGCACTAAGTGTTGATACTTGATACATTTTTGTATGCCAATCTTTTATCCATTCACATGATGTAGAATCATACCATTGGGATTGGAACAAAGACCTTGGGCTTTTGGAATTGCAATCAGTAGAAAATATCTATAAATACACAAGGTGAAGTATTATTTTTTCCCAGTGGTTAGTAGGCTTTTAATTGGTAATAAATTAATATGCAATATTTCACTTATCCATGTGGCATATTGATAACACCCAAGGTGGATCAATGTAGTAACCAAGTAATATTCTCCTATCACTTCTGTTATATGCTTTTTATAATGTTTTAGACCAGGTTTGGTATGTGGATTGGTCCTAGTGATCGAGTTGAATTGGTCTATGTACAATTGTTCTTAGAAACATTGTATTAATTGACCTTGTAGAGTTTAAACATTGTAACAGTTAAGAGAATGATGATTGGTATTTATGATAGTTGTGGAAAATGGTTGGTATTGGCATGTGTAACTGTTGCATATGTAATTTTTCCTCCCTTGGTCAAAATTCTGACACTTTAGTTCCAACACTTTAGTTTCAAGGGAGGAAAAATTTATCCTCGGCAATCTCTTGTCAGAATTCAAATGTTTCAAGGGAGGAAAAATTTTCCTAGAGATTAGCTTAAATAGATTTACATGATAAGGATTATGTTTTGATTAATGGTCCTCCAAGTGTCCACAAACATTCATTACATGGATTATAATCATACGTACATCTGGGCTCTAAAATTATTATTAACCCTCTAATATGGTGGCTACTTGGTGCATATTTTGATGGGGATTCCATTCATGTTTTTTATCCCCAATATTTAGGATCTCAAGCTGAGCTTTCTCATCTTCTAAGTGTGGATCAAAAAATGTTTAGTTCCCATTTTGGAGAGGCAAGAATAACACTAAGTGTTGATACTTGATACATTGTTGTATGCCAATCTTTTATCCATTCACATGATGTAGAATCATATCATCGAGGTTGGAACAAAGACCTTGGGCTTTGGAGGTACGTCACTCATGCTACCCCTCCTAGGTTGTGATGGAGTATATCACTATATTATGATTACTACGTCTTCCCATTGGTATTAGTTGTCTTCTTGATGTATATTATGACATATCCACATTGCATTTTCTCATGGCTATGATCATTTTCATGACATGGACCCGCTGTGTACTTTTTTCATGGCCATGTTCTTGCATATTATTACATGGATTCACTGTGTATTATGTTGGCAGCCATTCTTTGTTTCTCTTCTAAGCATCGGTATTCCTATATATTTGTTGACAAAGTTTGCAAGTACTCACTATTTCCTTAATCTTTAGCTCTTTCCTTGGAATTCCTCATAACTTATGCTTATTAGAATTTGTTTCAACCATTGGTTCCTCTTCTTACCTCACACATTAGGGGGTGTTGTTACAGTTGTATTTGTCACCCTTGAATCTCAGTAAGGACCCATTGCATAGACCAACATTGAATGAGTTGAGGAAATCAACACTAAATGAATTGGTTCTCTTGCACTATGAGATTTTGAACTTATTAGACTCAAGTTCCTTAAGTTCGAGAGATCTACAACCATCCTCTAGCCTCCTCCATGAATCTATTTAAGGAAGGTCTCTCAAGGAAGAAATGAGGAAGAATCATTTGCAAACATGTGTTGTTCATTTTAAAAGAGACTATTCAACCTTCAGATATCAGACTTCTCAAGTTGTGTGAGGGCCAAGGAAGTGTTAGATGAGGGACTAGGGACAAAAAATATGATAGCATTTCCCATTACATTTGGAAAATGAATTAAGCAGATTTTGATAAACTCCATATATTCAAACAAAAGACACAAATATTTTTTATAACTTCAACTTTGATCCAAAAATGTCTCAAGACTAAAACATGTTAACCATCATATATTGTTCAAAAACATGCTCATAGATACATACATAAATGCACACACACATAAATATATACATATATTATTATATATTTTTTAAAACAAATAAAAATTAATCTTGATGATTTTTTCACAAATTTTATATAAAAAATTGCTTGGCTGATTTAATTTGCCGTTAAATTCACTAGTGCATGAGATTCAATGATTTTCATTTTTTTAATCCACCCCCCCACCACTCTAAAAAAAAAAACAAATGCAGTGACTAAGAACACAATCAACATCATATGAAACCTGAACCATAATTCTTTTGTTAAAAACATTTGTAGGGGGAAGATAAGATACAGTAAACAGTAACCCAATGGGACTAGAAAATAAAATGAGACATATAAATATTGTGGAAGTGCCCAGACTACTCTTGATTCTTGAAAGCTAAAAGATAAAGAGATACAAGTGATACTGAAAGAAAAGGTGAATCTAGAAGGAAAAATTTAAATTGTAGAAATCAATACTCCATACCAGATATAGAGGTAAGATGTAGAGGAGGGAGCAGAGTCATTCTCATCTCCATCACCAAGGTATCAATGCAAAGACCAACAATAATTTCCTATATAGAATGCCTGACGCTGAAGATTTAGCCAGGGCATCATGGGAGGAGAAATGTGGTGGTGATCATCTGAACCCCTCCTAACATTTGAGGCCAGAGAGAAAAATCTAGTGATGGAAATTTCGTTGCTTGATATGGGCACAACTCTACACTAAAAGCAAATACATTTTTGTGGCCTCATGAATGTAGTTGCATACCAATAGAAGGGGGCAATGCGGATATCTGACTAGCCTAATATCATCTATGTTTGGGGCTTGGGCATATATATAGTGTTTAGCACCTCCAATTACCAAGATAGGCTAGAAGGAGGAGATCAATTTGGTGAAACAAGATCTACATAAATTTTGTAAGGTTAAGTGTCTGTTGTAATGCCTCACATATGTAGAAAGGCAAACATTTCTGATCTTAGGAGGTGGACTAAATTAAAACCAGTGTCACAAGTATCTTTGATTCTCCAAATATTTTCCAATCCACTGGGAACACTGGGAAGAAAGATGTAATCCTCTAAGGAAGGTCCAATTGAATGGAGAAAAGAGAAGAGAAGAAAATTAGAAAGGTAATACAAGATTATGTCTTGCTAATTAGAAGCCCTAAAAATAAATTTCATAAGCAAAGAAAAAATTTGGAATTATTGACAATAAAACATCTCAGAGGTGCCACTGGATATTTCTAGCAGGAAACAAGACAAATCTTCCCCAAGTAGTTGGCAGGGGCATAGGTCAGAGTGACTACTCAAGATCTCGTTAACCTCTCAAGCTATCAAACTGCTGCTACAAACTCATAAAACTAGTAGGAGAAAAACAAGAAATCTTAGAAGTTGAAGGAGAGTGAATAATCAAATTGTAACTTTTATCTTGCAAAACATAACAATAGACAAAATGGACAAAATATGTGTTATGTAAAATCACCTCATCATGATAAGATAACCCCTATAACAAACTAAATATAGGTGGTATAATCCTCACCCAACCACAACATAAGCTCTTATCACCTTGCTTGCATATCAATCCAACTCCTGCATGTAACTTTGCTTGCATCTCAAGAAAAACTTGAAGTGAACTGGATATGATGTCCCTATCAAAAACATTGAATCTACAAATCCTCCAAAGATGATGACTATTCCAAAAAAGGGGACAAGTATGATGAAAAATGCTAGCAATCATACATTCACTTGTGACGTTAACTAATTTACAAGGTGTGGGTTATTATTCTCATTGAGGGTATACATATGATAGCAGGGGTGCAACTATGTAATCCCCAACCAATCAAGACGTCCTTATTATGACCATTTAACCAATAAGGGGACACAACTTCCATAACCAAGAAAAGATCACCAAATAAATAGACACAAAATAGAGGAATTAAGGGGTTTGTTGTATAAGTTTGAAGTCCAAACCATAGTACTTTGAAGTTCTGTAGTGATTTAATCCTCTATAATTGTATCATTATGTGACCAATTAAGGAACAAGTTTTGTATCAATTTAACATCATTCATGGAATTTTTTCCAAGGTTAAATTTTGAGTCTCCTGGTGTGTTTTAATCATACTGCAATTGTGCCATTAATTTCTCCTTGTTTATTACATAAGTTTTTTCTTGAATGAAGAACAAAGTCACTAGAGGGATGATATGTTTCCCTCGAAGGCTAATAATTGTGTTGCGGGTATTTGATAGAGTCCTTGTCCATTGGAAGATCAACTAGCCATCAGACTAGGCCTCTAGGCCTAAGGGTTTGCTCTCTTTCCTCATACTCTCATCACTATTTTTACAATCAGATCTGAAGCATCTCATTTACAGTAGCATAAATCTGATCCAAACAACTTAGTAAGCTCTAAAATACATTGGCATAAGTCTATACTCATTTCACACTTAATCTCATGTAACTAGAAATACGTGTGTCATTTCTCTTAAGGCGTTAGTAGTGCTCACTACATTTTTGATGTTTTTGTATTTTTGGATGGTGCTTATGGTAAATATCATGTTAAAATTTGGGACATCATGTTGTTTTAGTAATACTGGTTGGTGAATTTGGCACAGTGAAGATTCCAATTTGGCACAAAATTTATGGACTGATAAGAGAGCCATGGAAAGTGATCATCCATAGGCATTTATTTCTCAATACAAAAACTAATATTAAACCCATAAGTTTTATACATTCTTGATTTAAGGAAATATGAAGATAGTTCCAAGACATAAACAGTCAATTTCTTAGATTGAAATCAACATATACAGTGAGTGAATAAGGGTAATTGAACCTGGTTTGGAGGCTTATGAATAAGTGAAAAATCTCAGTTCTTAAGGCTAAAATGGACCAGCATTGACCCCTTGAATTATGAGCTTAATTTCTAGAGTACGACCAACTCTTACTCATTGTACAAACCCAACAACATTTATGGCTCCATTTTCTCTTAAATGACACCCTTTGCACACATGTAATTAAGGCATCTCCATAACCCACACACAAATATTGTGATAGAATCCAGAAGAGGTTAAATCAACCCACAATAATGCTACATCCAACAAGGAAATTTGTCTAGCAACTCGTCCTTAAACACAATGTCACTCTTAGGAGGTACAAACTTTAGTAAATGAGAAAAATATCAATCCTACCTTCCAAAAACACACCCACAAGACAAAGACAAAATTCTAGCTCCCTTGTGACTAGTTATTGTACTTCCTTTGTTACAAAATTTGACCAGCTGAGTGTAAGAGTGAATATGGACCTCTTGAGTGGATAACTTGACCCCTTGGAAAAACTGAACTTGACCCACGGAACAAATGATTTCAACCTCTTTCACAATACTAAACTTGTTCTTCCTTGTGAAGAACTTGACCAACAATGAATAAGAACGAAATCAACCCTAAATGCAATGTTCACTTCCTTTCTAAGAATTATTGAGAGGTTGGAGACTTAGAGGTTGATTTCGACAATCTCAGCTACATTGATCCACAATTGATGCTAATGCCCAACAATAGCCTTTCTAGCAACAAGGAAGCTCTTTGTACATAGAATTGTCAAATCAAGCACAAATTATCATATATGGTCATTGATAATGGAAACCAAAATAACCTTACCTTACTTCAATTGGAAAAGGAACAAAAGTTACCAACTTCAACTCATCCCAACTCTAATTAGCTTGGATTGGTCATAAATGCACATTATCTTGTGCTAATCACTTGACAATAGATTAGAATGTTGCTAGAGGATGGCAAGATTTTTCCCAATATCTTATATGTTCTTACAAACAAATATGATAAGACTTACGAAAAGAAGATGATGATAAAAAGTGTAACTAAGTGCGTAAAGCAGGGGCTTCGAGGTTCAACCTTAGGCATGTTCCCTCTTTCAATCCTAATATTACTTGGAGTTATTTTTATGGTGCATGTCAAATTTTGGGTGATTATGTTGCTGGTATTGTCCTTCATTACAGTTATGATTATTAATTCTAACTCAATATTGGAACTAGTAGTGGTACTAATATTCGTGCAAGGTAAGTAGCCCTTTGGGCCCTATTAAAATTTCTATGGTTAAAGGTGTTCAGAATCTTCAAGTTTTTGGAGACTCAAAAATGGTAATTAGAGTTATAAAGTATATGTGACATTGGATAGTCTGGTTCTCTCTCACTGGCAGCACTAAGTTAAGGAACTCCAGGAAGCTTTTCATTCAGTTTCTATTCAACATGTTCATAGAGAATTTAATTCTCTGGCACATCATATTTCAAAGGATCCCATTGCAATCAACAAATGGATTACGCATGGAGAATCATAGGGAGGGTTTTGGTTCTAGCTTTCCCAGAAATATTGTTTTAAAAGAATTTTACAGGAAGTTTTAAGATGTTGTTTTGGGTTGTCTGCAATGTTAGCACTATAGGTGGAAATCTTTTTTTGATGTTCAAAATTTATAAGAAATGTGTTTTGCAGAATTTGATGATAATCTGGAAATTGTCTGAAAGGAGCTCTTATGCATAGGCACAATCAATGTATACTTTAATTTCTACTTGAAATAACATATGCCAAAAACACATTTGTTTTCTTGGAAGAAAAAAGACACGGAAATGAGAAAAATATTCTGTGGAAGAAGATATGAAATTTTCTATTGCTTTGAAGATATAAATTGGTGTATCCTTACCATTTTGTGGGTTGGCAAGCTGATTGCACTTGATTTCCTGGTCAGGCCAGTAGTTTTCATTGCTTAGTGGTTGGTGGTCAAACCAATGGGTCCCCTGCTAAACCCTCGAAACAACGAGCCCCCTGCCAAACCCTTGAACCAACGGGTCCCCTACTAAACCCCTGAACCAATGGGTCCCCTGCTATTTTTCCCTCTATTTTGTCCAGTGTAGGTAGAACTCATTCGCTCCTTGGATGGGTAGTTGAAGGAATCACAAAGCATCCAGTGTATTTGAATCGACCGGTTGAACAAATAATCCAACTCTCCTTTCTGGGATCTACTCTCGGCATACATGCATAAACCGTTGAGATAATGAAATTTATTAGGTAAGAATTTTTTGGAAAAGGGCACGTGGGTAAGGTAATTAGGGTAATTAGCATTGTTGGAATTTTAAAAAAAATGTGGTATTTAGGCTAAGCTAGGGGTCTTTAATCATGTATTAATGCTAAGTTAAATAATAATTCTTTAAAATAATTAATGTCAATTGAATAATTATGAATTAGTAAATTTAATTAAAAATTACTAATTAGACTACAAACACATGGTAATAATGGAATTACCCACAAACACATGATACCCTCATAACTAATACCTAGTTATCTAAAAATCAAATGTTTCCAATATGCTCAATTAGAGGTGAAGGATTCTCCTACGAGGTCAATATGTTGGTTTGGGGCTGGTGTTATTTTCAGCCTCAGATACGTAGTGGTTAATGGATTCAAGGGTAAAGGGTTAAGTTCCAAGGGATTTAGGGGTTAAGGACTTACGATTTAGGGGATTTAGGTGTTTAAGGGATTAGAAGTTAATTAAGGTGTTTAAGGGTGAAGGATTAGGGGTTAAGGGTCACAGGTTAAGAGGATAAGGAGTTATGGCTTACAAGGTTCATGGATTATAACTGGTTAGGGGTTATTTTCTTAATATTTAATGATTCAAGGGGTTTATGGGTTATGAGTTATGAGTGTAGGGGTTAAGGGGTTATGGATTGGGGGTTAAGGGGATATGGAATTCAATGGCTATGGGTTAAGGGCTTATGGTTTGTGATCATTGGAATCCTAATCCCTGACTTATCACCACTATTGGGGGTTCCCCTATGATCGATTTCGCTTGCTACCTTCCCTCTAGGTCCCCTAGCCCCTTATATGAAATTAGGTCCTAAGCCCCCTTCTCATTCTCTAATGCTAGGATTATAGATCATAGTAAACCATGCTTGCACCTCTAAATTATACCCATACATGCAACCCTATTTGTGTCCCCTTGACCCATTATTTCACATTCCCCAAGGCACAAATCAAATATTTGGATGTATCTTGGATGACTTGTCACATTCCATGACTAGCTTCACGCATATTGAATAGGAATTCCCATCATTTAAGAATTTTTTGGAGGGTTTTCATGGCATAGTCAAGGGCCACATTTACAAAAAAAAGAGCATTTTATCAGTATATGTTAGATGGATTAAGGACTATAGGGTTGTTGCAGGGAAAAAATTCCACCATGCCAACAAGGGGGAATTAATTACCTGATCGTAGGTCCCAACTAGACCTGCTCTCATTTTGAATGGTCAATTCCAATGGGTTTTACGAACTATTATAAGGGTTAGGGGATTAGGGATTGGGGGCTTAGGGGTTCGATGAATAGGAGATTAGGGGTTAGAGGTTTAGGGTTTAGGGGTTAGGGGTTAGGACTAGAATAATGAGTAAGTGGTTAAGGGGTTAGGGATTGGGGGCTTAAGGGTTAGGGGATTTAAGTACATTTATGGGTTAGGGGACTAATGATTTAGTAGTGGTTAAGGGATTAGGGATTGGGGTTAGGGAGATCATAATGAGTTAGTGGTTAAGGGTTTAGGGATTAAGGGTTAGGGGTTAGGTGATTTAGGTGCATTTAGGGGTTACGGGTCAAATAATGAGTTAGTAGTTAATATGATTCTTTCCAAATGTGCTTTTATAACCTTGGTATAGCCTTAACAGTTCCCCAACAGTGCAAAAAATCCAAAGGAACCCCAAAATTCCCTTTTATAACATGTTTATGAAGTCTACATGAATTCTAGTTCAAGTGGGTCACTCGGGTCACAGATGCCCTCGGCACCCTCAACGTGTTTCTGCACGCGGGTCACTGGGGTCACAGCTTGCACGCGTCTCCTGAACGCGTTCGGGTCGCGTTCGACCTGGAACAACCCTAATGAACAACCTTCACGCCTTCAAACATTGTTCTGCATGTCCTAAACACAAACGCACTGCACGAACCCGACTCGACCTGAATGCGTCCGCCTTGAACACTGTTCTGCATGCATCCTATAGAAGGAACCCAAATCGACCCTGCCCTAAACATTGTTTTGCATGTTCCCTATGAAAGGAACCAGACTCCACCTAAGGGTGAACACTGAACGTGTTTTTACCCGACTCAACCCAGACTCTGTTTCCTTGATGCGGCTTCACCCTGACTCGAATGCGTTTAGGAAGGCGCCCTCGCATGGCGTGCCCGACCAAACAAATTAGGCACAAGGGAGAAACCAGAAAATGGGCCGCACGAACATGCACAGGGCACCCGTGTAGTCACAACTTAGCAAATTTGATATGGGCGCCCTCAACCGAAATGACTCGACCAGAACGGGTTTGGGTAGGTGCCCTCAAACGAAACGACATGACGCACCCGACCGAACAAAGGCACAAGGGAGAAAATAACAAATGGGCCGCATGAACATGCACAAGGCACCTATGTGGTCACAACTTAGAAAATTTGATACAACCATCCTCAAATGAAATGACCTGACCCGAAGGCATTTGGGAGGGCGCCCTCAAACAGCTCGACATGCCACGCATGACCGAACGAAGACACAAGGGAGCAACCAACAAACGGACCACACGAACATGCAAAGGGCACCCGTGTGGTCACAACTTAGCAAATTTGATACGGGCGCCCTCAACCAAAACGACCCGACCCGAACGGGTTTGGGCGGACGCCCTCAAACGAAATGACATGGTGTGCCCGACCGAACGAAGGCATAAGGGAGCAAATGGAAAATGGACCGCACGAACATGCACAAGGCACTCATGCAGTCACAACTTAGCAAATTTTATAAGGCCGCCCTCAAACAAAACGACCCGACGTGAACGCGTTTGGGAGGGCACCCTGACACGGCTCGACACGTCGCGCACGACCGAACGAAGGCACAAGGGAGAAAACAGAAAATGGGCTGCACGAACATGCACAAGGCATCCATGTAGTCACAATTTAGCAAATTTGATACAGGCGCCCTCAACCGAAATGACTTGACCCAAACGTGTTTGGGCAGGCGCCCTCAACTGAAATGACTCGACCCGAACACATTTGGGCGGGCACCCTCAACCGAAACGACCAGACCTGAACGAGTTTGGGAAGGCACCCTCAAACGAAATGACATGGCGTGCCTAAACGAATGAAGGCACGAGGGATTGAATAACAAACGGGCCGCACGAATGTGCACAAGGCACCCGTGCGGTCACAACCTAGAAAATTTGATATGGTCGCCCTCAAATGAAACGACCTGACCTGAACGCATTTGGGGCCCTCACACACTGTGACACGACACACACGATCGAACGAAGGAATAAGGGAGAAACAGATAAACAGACCACACAAATGTGCACAGGGCACCCATGCGGTCACAACTTAGCAAATTTGATATGGGCGCCCTCAACTGAAACGACCCAAACCAAACGCGTTTGGGTGGGTGCCCTCAACCGAAATGACCCGACCCGAATAGGTTTGGGTGGGTGCCCTGAAATGAAATGACACGGTTCGCCCGACCGAACAAAGGCACAATGGATGAAATGGAAAATGGGTCGCACAAATGTGCACAAGGCACCCATGCTGTCATAACTTAGAAAATTTGATACGGCCGCCCTAAAAAAAACGACCTAAACCAAACGCATTTGGGCGGGCACCCTCACACGGCGTACACGATCGAATGAAGGCACAAGGGAGCAACTAGTAAATGGGCCGCATGAATGTGCACAGGGCACCCATGCGGTCACAACTTAGCAAATTTGATACAGACGCCCTCAACCGAAACGACCCAACCCAAACGCATTTGGGTGGGCACCCACAGCCGAAACGACCCAACCCGAACACAGTTGGGTGGGCGCCCTCAACTGAAACGCCCGACTCGAACAGGTTTGGGCAGGCACCCTCAAACAAAATGACACGACGCACCCGACTGAATGAAGGCATAAGGGAGAAAACGACAAACTGGGTGCACGCACATGCACAAGGCACCCACGCTGTCACAACTTAGCAAATTTGATACAACTGCCCTCAAACGAAATGACCTGACCCAAACGCATTTGGGCGGGCACCCTCACACGGTGCGACATGATGCACACTACCAAATGAAGGCACAAGGGAGCAACCAGCAAATGGGCCGCACGAACGTGTACAGGGCACCCGTGTGGCCACAACTTAGAAAATTTGATACAGGCACCCTCAACCGAAATGACCCAACCCAAACGCGTTTGGGCAAGCGCCCTCAACCGAAACAACCCAACCCGAATGCATTTGGGTGGACGCCCTCAACTGAAACGACCTGACTCGAACGGGTTTGGGCGGGCAACCTCAAACGAAATGACACGGTGGGCTACCGAACGAAGGAACAAGGGACTAAATGACAAACGGGCCACATTAATGTGCACAAGGCACCCATGCAGTCACAAGTTAGCAAATTTGATACGGCCGCCCTCAAATGAAATGACCCGAGCCGAACGTGTTTGGGCGGGCACCCTCACATGGCACGACATGGCGCACACGACCGAACGAAGGCACAATGGAGCAACCAGCAAACGAGCCGCATGAACGTGCACATGGCACCTGTGTCGTCAAAAATTATAAAATTTGATACAGTCACCCTCAATAAAAAAAAATCGACCCAAACGCATTTGGGCAAGCGCTGTCAACCGAAATGACCCGGCCTGAATGCGTTTCGAGTGGGCGCCCTCAACCAAAATGACCCGACCCGAACGGGTTTGGGCGGGCGCCCTCAAACGAAATGACACGACACGCCTGACCGAACGAAGGCACAAGGGATCAGCAAATGGAAAATGGGCTGCACGAACGTGCACAAGGCACCCGTGTGGTCACAACTTAGCAAATTTGATACGGCCACCCTCAAATGAAATGACCGGACTCGAACGTGTTTAAGCGGGCGCCCTCACACGGCGTGACACGACGCACACGACCGAATGAAGGCGCAAGGGAGAAAATGGAAAATGGGCCACACGAACGTGCAAAAGGCACCCATGCGGTCACAACTTATCAAATTTGATACAGTCGCCCTCAAACGAAATGACCCGACCCGAACCAAACGTGTTGGGGCAGGCGCCCTCACACAGCGCACCTGACCGAATGAAGGCACAAGGGAGAAAATGGAAAATGGGCCACATGAACGTGCACAATGCACCCCTATGGTCACAACTTAGCAAATTTGATATGGCCACCCTCAAACAAAATGACTCGACCCAAATGAGTTTGGGCGGGCGCCCTCACACGGTGCGACACGGGGCGCACAACCAAATGAAGGCACAAGGGAGCAACCAGAAAATGGGTTGCATGAACGTGCACAGGGAACTCGTGTGGTCACAACTTAGCAAATTTGATATAGGTGCCCTCAACTGAAATGACCCTACCCAAACATGTTTGGGCGGGTGCCCTCAATCGAAACGAACAGACCCGAACGCATTTAGGTAGGCGCCCTCAACCAAAATGACCTGAACGGGTTTGGGCGGGCACCCGCAAATGAAACGACATGGTGCACCTGACCAAACGAATGCACAAGGGAGAAAACGGCAAACGCACCGCACGAACGTGCACAAGGCACCCATGCGGTCACAACTTAGCAAATTTGATACGACAGCCCTCAAACAAAACGACCCGACCCAAACGAAGGCGTTTGGGTGGGTGCCCTCACACGGCATGCCTGACTAAACAAAGGCACTAGGGAATGGATATCGAAAATGAAGATTACGAAACTCGGTTAACATTTCTTAAAAAATATTGGTTAAAATCTAAGGGAAATTACAATGTTTACCATCGTCGCTCTTACGACATTTATTCAACATTTCAAAAAACTGACGCTTATCCTTTAATCGTCGCAATACTGATGGTTATCCTTTGATCATTGTAATACCAATGGTTAAGCTCAAATACGTCGCATTACCAATAATTGCTTTAAACGTAGAAATAGTGATGTTTTCCCCAAACCACCATCGCACTACCGACGCAAGTCATAGAAACGTTGCATGTCTGAAGTTGCATCCCTAAATGTCGGAAGACCGACGATGTCCCTAAACGTTGGTATAGCAACAGTTATGGGCAAGATTTGAAAAATTTATAAAAATTGAGAAAATTTCCGATAATACGTCAAAAGTGTCAGAACTAAAGTGTTGAAATTTTTACCAAATGTACTAGTGTGTAGCCACAATTTTACCATACCTGCCCTTCCTAATTTCACATTTTGTGGAGTTGAATAGCATTGTGTGTCCTTGATCACACATTTGTCCAACAGTGAGAAGACTGTGATTCATGTTTTTAACTAATAGAACATTCTTGGCTAGAACATCTTTGCTTCCAAAAGTGACAGTACCTGATCCTATAACATTTGAAGATCCATCATTTCCAAAGGATACGGTTCCTTCCTTCTTCTCTTTCAAATATACAAATTTATTTCTATCTCCAGTCATATGCTTTGAGCAACTTCTATCAACATACCACACATTTTTTTTTTTTTGAGCCTTGAGAGCGAGCGCACAATTATCAGTCTTCTTCTTCTTCCATGTTTGTTCGTTTTAGGCTTTGAAGATTCTTCTAGAGGATTTTCAAGTCTGCAGTCTCTAGGTATGTGTCCAAAGTTCTGACATTTGTAACATTCTGTATTATTTCTTAAATTTTCATATCTATTGATGTTTCGTTGAGCCCTGGGAGGTTCATATTTGAAGGATCTCTTGGAATTGTATTGGTTCCTAGGGTACGTGTGACATTATACAACTTTATGACCAAATTTTCCACATGAATAACAATAGCCATGAAAAATATGTTAGTACCTGGATGGAAATCTTTGTCAAGGAATCGTCTTCTAAGGCTGTTCTTGTGAATCCTGTCCAATGAAGTCTACATGCATGTTAGATCTCATAGGTTCATTGTATTTTTTTGTAGAAGGTCCTGCTTCTTCTTCTTTGTAATCGAGGCCAGTTCTGTCGTTGTAAGATTTCTAATTGTTGATGAGTTCTTCCAATGCCCTTGAGTTGTTGACATAGTTTTGGATAGTTTTTCCCTTCTTCACTTCCTTATGTAGCGATACTACTTCAACTTCTAATACTTCCCTTTCTTGGTTGCTTTCTTCCAACTTCTTTTGAAGTGACTCTTCAATACATTTATTTTCTTCAAGTTCAATTTTGAGACCTTGAACTTGTTCTTCAAGAGTATTGGAACAGATCTTCTCAGCCTTGAGCTATTTTATAAGCCTGATTGCCTACTTAGAAAATTATTCTATGGTAAACCCTTCTTCTTCGTTGTTTGATACCTCTTGTTTATTTTTCTTGGCCATAAATAGTACTCTCTCATTGGCTTCTTCTTCGTTGTCACTGTCTTCATTGGATGATGAGCTATCTTCTTCAGAGAGAAAGTTCCTTTTGAATCCTTTCTTTTTGCCTTTCTTGTTGAATTTCTTAAAGCCTTTCTTTCCTTTTGAGCTTCCATCACTTCTGTTTGGACATTTTGCTGTGAAATTCCCAACCTCACCGTAGCCGAAACATATCAATGGAAGTTTACCTTTGAATTTTCCCTTACCAAATTTTATTTTTCTCGTAAAGTAAGCATATTCTTCATCTGAAAGGCCTTCTTCATCATCTCCCTTTTCTTCACACTTGCATGTGCAAGTATTTTCCTTTGAAGGTTGTTTGTCCTTATTGGTTTTCTTAGATGCAACAAACGTAATTTCTAGATGTGAAGTACCCTCTTATTCATCAAGTCTCACTTCATATGCTATGCGAACTCCATGTAATTCCTCTTTGCTGAGCTTGTCTAGATTTGCATTGTAGTCTAAGACTAATACCTTTGGGTCAAAACTCCTTGGTAACGTTCTACGAATATTTCATATAATAGTATTCTCTTCAACTGGCTCTCCCAATCCTTCCAGAGTGTTGGTTATTTCATTAACGTGTTGGAAGTATGCAGCAATGTTGCCATCTTCTTTCATTATGAGTTGCTCAAATTTTTCTCTATAGATTTGAAGATTTGTTTCTTTGACATTTGAGTCACATACATATATATTATCAAGCATGTCCCATACATTTTTGGCAGTTTTACAACCCAACACCTTATGATAAGCAGATTCAATAATTCCACTGATAATAATATTCTTTTCTTTTGCATAATTTACCAAAATATTCTTACCTCGTTCATCTGTGGTTGGTGTAAATCCATTGTGAATAGTGTCCCATACTTCGTAAATTGCACCAAGAGATAGAAATTCATTCTTCCTTTCCAGAGTGCATAATTATTTTCATTGAACAGAGGTAAACCATTCTTGGTATGCTCCATGACCTCCTTCCAGCTGTTAAACTGTTATTGAAGGAACCAAGCTCTGGTACCAATTGTTGGAAATACTAAGAGGGGGGGGGGGTGGGGGTGAATCAGTATTCATTTCAATTAGTATTATTATTAATCTTTCAGATCATTATTTAATCTTAAATTATTATCAATGTTTGTACAATGATAGCAGTAAAGAAAAGGAAGACAATTGCACATAGCTATTAAGGTGGAAACCCCCTCATGGACAAAAACCACATGAATGATTTTCTAATAATTCTTTAATATTCAAATCCAATTGAAAATAAAGCTCCAACTTCATAGAATATAGAAAAGAATTCTTCTCCAGCTCCCACTGGATGGACGCTCCAATGCCAAATATTCTTCATTAGTCAACTGAACGGATGCCCCAAAACCCAATGAGCTACAACTCACCCTAGCACCACCCTACCACCCTGAATGTTTCACAATCTTGAACCTTTTAGTGACTTCTTGCACCAGCCTAGCACCACCCTACCACCCTATAGAAGAATAAAAGAATAATGGACTCCTGTACTAGGGAAAATAGTCCACTTTACAATGATATAGAATGATGTATAAGAAGAAGACACACTAGACCATAACCCCAACTATGACACAACCATCTAATGATGATCCTAGACCTCCCGACACTGCCTCTTCAACTCTTGGTAGATAGACACTTGTAAAAATTTTACAATGATGCTTTTACAATGACTTAGTATAGTGATACCTTTACAATGACTGTATGCAGTGCTGTCCATGTGAAGACTTCATGTGGTGAACTTCTTGTTGCTGTTATGCACCTTGATTATTGCTCTTGTCATGCTACACTTTATTAGTCTTCATAACATTAGATCATGCATTGATTCTTATCTTGATGAATATATAATACTTGCAAAAATTATTCAAGGAAATACCCATGACATGATAATAGAAAAACTTACCTCATCCTACAGAGCATATGTCAATGCTAAACAAAAAAAAAAAAAATACAAAGAACCTAATGCAATTAAGATATGAACATGAATATACAGAATATAATTACCTGGAGCTTACCTCTGCTCCACCTTGCTTTGCTTTGCTGCCCTAGAAATTCTGGTCCTTTGCAGGTCTTGACAGCACATGATCTAGCTTTTTCTTTCCTTCTAGGAGATCGATATTGAATCTGGTGTATCTATGTTATTTCAGATCCCCAATATTAAATTTTCGGTCTTGTCTTAGTCCTCTAAGTCTTATTTCCAATTCCATAGGTCTGACCCAATTTGGATTCTTCAAGGAAAAGTTATGCCCAATCTCTCACAATGACCTAATTATGGAATGGTTCGGTAGAGAGAACTTATATGGCGTACCATGTGTCACTGTTTCTTCATTCGGCTCTAAAATTGATATAGAGAAAACTACAGTCCGTGCACTATCTGAAAATTTTTATAGAATTCCAATCCAATATTCAAAGAAAGAATTATGACGATTTTCCAAAGGTCACCTCTTTTTTATGATGTTCATAAGCCTGCAAAAACACTAACTTCCATAGATCATATCTCTAAAAATATTCTGTACCATGCTCTGAAATTTTTTTAGGAGCTTCCTCAAGATTTCCACTTCGTCTCATAGAAATTTCAGCTTCAGAACCTTCGTAGAAGAAAATTTATAGCACAAAATGCAACAATGACCTATTCCAAGTAGCGAAATCCCCACATGAGGAGGATATGTGGATCAAAATTTATATAAATGCTTAGGTTGAGATGGAATTCAACAAGTGAGCATGGGAGGGATTTTAGGAGCTTAAAAATTATTAATTATTTAATTTTCAATGACCCATTCCACAACCCCATGGGGTTTTAGCTCACTAACTGGGGTTACTAACTTCAAACATGAATATCTCTCAAATTGTGAAGAATTACGTGGTGTGCCATATATCAACAGAAACATATCGACAAGTAGAAATGATAAAACATATCATTTACATAGAATATAGTAATTTGGTAGGTCAAAATTCCCATGCAATATGGAGATAGCCCTAGGTAACTTTGGCAGAGTTTAACAGTAAACTCCTTTATTACTTTAATAATTGGCAAAAACCCACTTTTCTCTTTAAATGTTGAAAAATTTTTGAATAACAGAAAACCATTTATAAAGAAACCTTTTGAATATAATGGCAGAAACTATGTGGAGCTGAGATAATGGCGGAGATAATAAGTGGCAGGGCCTACTAATCGCATCGCAAATCACAACCAGGAGCTTTTTGCACTTATCGCAAATTGTACAACGATGAGTCAGAACACACAACATATCATTTGGGAATTGGATAATCCGATATGCGATGGGAGATGGGGGAAGAGATGACATGGCAGGGAGAAATGTTCCCACTTTATATCGCAATCGGGGAAAGGAGTCGGTATCGCAAATCACATATCGAGGATCGGGGTGAGTGATATGAATGAATGGCACGAAGGAATTGCGATAGACGATCAACAACGACTTACATAATAGGTAAGGGCCCCAATTTAATCACAATCAGGGAATCAGGAAGAAGGAGGTAAGTGGAAACAATGAAATTTACAATATAGCAATGCGAAAAGGTAAGGTGGGTCCCTTTCAAACATTTAAAGCGGAAATTGAAATGAGCCTAAGTAAAGAAATATATAAGCAACCTGAAGCATATAAGGGTTTTCAAATGTTTTGAGGCTAAAGGAGCATAACACAAAATGGAAGTGTTATCACATTGGGGGATTGTGTGATATGGCAATTACAAAATGTGTTATGAAATTGCGATATGCGATTGCGCTAAAGGTAGAGTGGAAAGATAAAGTTGGTGTACCATCCAGGAATGTATACTTATCGCATTTCGGGGCTTTCTGTACTTATCACATTTCGGGGACTGGATGTTATATAAAAAATGTTTGGAAATGAAGTTTATGATAGGCTGATTTGCAAAGGCAAGGTGGGTCCACCAATGAAACATGGTAATGCGGTAGGCAAACGGTCAAAGCGCAAAGTGACTAAATAATTTATGTGCCATAAACTTTAGGTTTGAATGTTTATAATTTAATAAAAAATTAATCCCCTTTTAAAATAAATTAATCACAATTAACTTATAAATTTATGAAAATGCGCATTTGAGCTTGCAACCATATATTTATCATTTTTGTACACTATAGCCTTCAATTTTCTTTGGCATCCTAACATTTATTTTTATTTTTCCTCCTTTCTGTAGGGAAATATAACCTAACATTTTATCTTGACATGGATGTATAAAACACACAATTAGCCTAACATTTTTTAATTTCTTTTTATTTCATCCATATCCTATCTTAGCATTTTTTTAATTTATTTTGACTATACATGCTAACTTATCAAAACTAAATAATGTTACAACATGGTGTAGAAGAATTGATGTAGAATAGATGATACAGTATGGTAGATAATTAATGGTAGATATTGGTGCAATAAAGCATCTTTGAACTGATAATATAGTAAAGAAGAAAAGAAAGGATTGGTGTCCTTGGAGTAGGATCTCCTAAACAAAAGGTTGGTGCCTTGAAGAAGATAGGGTCGAAGCCCTAGAGGTCAGAGCCTCACCATAGTCCAAGTCGGTGCTTGGCAACAGTTTGGTGCCTGAAACATTGAAGGGTTGGTTCCCTCACATAGTTAGTGTATTCAATTATTTGAAAAAGGATTCAATTTCTTCTTGATCCTTAATAATATTATTATTATACACTTATCTATTTTTAATTGTGAACAATCTAACTGGTAAAAATAACAATTGAAAATAAATATTGATTCACCCCCCTCTTAGTATTTCGAACAATTGGTATTAGAGCCAGCTTCTTCATTATCATCCTAACAGCAAGAAGAATGATTCCTATACACATTGAAGAAAATAGAAGCAATAGGGAATTTGCCTATATTTGATGGAACAAATTTTGGTTTTTGGAAGAAGAGGATGTCCTACTATTTAATTTCCCTTGGCCATGAAGTATGGCATTTTACTTTGAATGGGTACAAAGCTCCCTCCACTCTTCCAACTGATCCAGAAGAAATGAAAGCCTACATTGATAATGCCAAAGATTTAAATTCCATCACTAGTGGAATCACTAATTCTAAATTCACAAAAGTCATGAATTGTGACTCGGCCAAAGAAGTATGGGATAAGTTAATTTCCCTATATGATGGGGACTCCAAAGTTAAGAAGGAAAAACGTCAAAATTATAGAATTCAACTCGAGAGTATAAAAATGGATGATAAAGAATATCTTACATCATACTTCCTCTAAGTAGCTGAATTAGTTAACTCTCTTAAACGGCTACGAGAAAAAGTTGAAGAAAGCACTATTGTTCAAAAAATCCTAAGATCTCTTCCTGTTATATTTGACTCCAAATCAAGTTAAATAGTAGAAATGAAGGTTATAGATACTCTCAATATGGATGAACTTCATGGAATCCTTATTTCTTATGAAATGAGGAAAGGAATTCCAAATTCCAAAGAAGCGGCATTCAAAGCCTCAAAATAAAAAAAAAAAGGAAAAGGATGGAATAAAAACAGTGATGACTCCGATGCTGAAACTGAATTAGCTCAATTTTTACAAAGACTAAAGAAGGGATCTAAGATAAAAGGTAAGTACCTTCTTATTTGTTTCAAATATGGAATAATAGGTCGTTATGCTGCAAAATGTCCTCATAAACATGATAATGATGATGAAGAGGATTCTAAAAGGATGACATACAAAAACAAAGAGTTTAATAAGAAAAAATTCTTCTCCAAACATGATGAGTCCGATGAATATGAATTTGTATTCATCAAGAAGAAATCATCTACAAATTTCCCTCATCACAATAGAGGAGATGATGAATCAGATGAAGAAAATGACTATGTTGGAAGCAAAGAAGTATTATTCATGGCATTCACAAATGATGATGATTCGTAACTAGAAGGCGAAGGAAATATGGATTAATTACTGATAAGTGCCAGTGAATAAAATGAGAATTTACGAAAGAAGATTCTTTCTCTCAAAGTAGAAAAAAAGGAAGCAAAAAGAAAAGAAGACTTCTTGAACAATGTTAGTGTCAGTATTTGCATACTTCCACCAGGGATCAAAACACATTTTGCATGTGCATCTTAGGTGTCCCACTCTAAAGAATTTTCAATCATTCCATTATGTCATGATATAAAATTGTTCCACTGGTGGTTTTCCTTGTTAAGTGTCCCATTTTCCTTCACAAGTATATGCCTACTGACCCTCTTCCATGTTTTCATCATCCTGAAGCAAGTCTTCTTTCATTCACTTTTTAGTCAAAGTCACTTATTGAGGCAGTTGTTTTTATTTTCCATTAGGTCACTAGGGTTTCATTAGGTTAGATCATTGCATTGTATCATTTTCAATAAAGGGCAGCAGAAGGTGTGAAGGTGACCTAGAATAAATTCATGATTTGCGTCAGTCAGGTTTGCCATATAAAGTTACATTTCATTTTCGTAAGTTTTCATCTCAAAAATCACATTATTGAGATAAAAACAGAGATATTTTTTATGCTCTAATTTGATGTAATTTTGAAGTCAATATATATAATAAAATCTAAAAAATCTGCCTATTCCTAGCTAAAGACATTTCATGAAAAGATACAAATCCCATGTCAGTCATCTAAAGCATCAAAAGCATCAAAAGTGTTGTGAAAGGTTAATGAGGAAAAAGAAGTGTGGGTCCCAATCATTCAAAAACCAAAATTAATTCAAGGTATAAAAGCCCATTTGCCCAAAAGAAACCCTCATTTGTTCATATGCCAAGAGGAAAATACGATTTAGGAGCTGAAGGTTCGAGTAGGAGAAAAATTTCAGAAATTGTCTGTAGAAATTTGCTGAATAATGAATATTTATCCACCGAGATTATCCTGATCACATACTAATTCGAATTCATATGCAACACATAATCTCTTCTACAATCAATCATCAATTTGCGGAAATAGAAACAGTCGCATGCGCACATAAACACAATATGTAATGGGGAAATCTTATAGCTGAAAACCCCCAGCTATTTGTATATTATAATAGAAAAGAAAAATGTAACAATCTCAGTACAATACTCCTCACAAGTACTCAATACTGTCTCCAAAATTTACACACAAACTAGCTTAGTTTTGAACAAGTCACAGGTTCAAAACTCATCCACTAATTGCCTGCCTCTATTGCGCAATCAAGGCTGGTCTAATGAGAGATCCAAGTTCGAATCTCACTGGCTCCAACTGTGCAATCATCATTGGAAATCTCCTCCAATGCTTGTGCAAATCTCATGCACAACTGCTGTCGCAACTAATAGCAAACTCACCCTTTCATCTACCTCTTCCACTGGTCTCCACTGAACTGTCCATGCACTGTAGTGAACTGATGTGTTCTTCAGTTGAATAATGAGTTAATAATTAGTGAATAAATAATATTTAATTCACTCCACTCATCACTAGTTGATTAGCTAGTTAAACTAATCACAAGTAGTTCAACTAAGTTAAACCGAACACAACTCCACCAACTGTCTCATCAACTCCACCAAACTTCTGCCACTGAAGTCCTAACTGAAGTCAACCATGCATGAGCTCACCAAACCCCAAGGAATAGCGTAATTCCTTTTTTCAGATGCATGGGCCACATCCGTAGCTCCAACTGAAGTGATGTAAGAGAATAAACTAAAGTTTAGAGTCCAAATATTATTAAGGGCTAATAATATTTGACTGACCTATTTTTAGACAGGCAGTCTAAAAATAGACTTCGACCTGTATGTCTAAAAATAGAGGTCCATATATTTTTACCAACTCGACCAATCATCCAAGAATAGCATACTACAACTCCTAGACCATGCTCCATATGTCTAAAAATAGACATAGTCTAAAAATAGACTTTGCGCCAAAAATAGCCTGCGGGCCCACTTAGTGAAGGCGACTTCATTTCACTAAGCTCCATAATCTTGTTGCATTTTCAACACTCCCTCTCAACAAGATATGGATTATCTGCAACCCCTATCCTGCCTCTGTGGAATTTGAATTTTCTCCTGGTGAGCACCTTCGTCAAGATGTCAGCATCCTGATCCTCCGTGGGAACATATGAAAGTAACATGATTCTCCGCTGAACACAATCTCTGATATGATGGTACCTGATGTCGATGTGTTTGGATCTATCATGAAATAATGGATTAGCCAAGAGTTTAATGCAACTCTGGTTATCACAATAAATCACAGTAGGCTCCAAGTGCAACCCGAACAATCCAACGAGGATCTTCCTCATCCAAATAGCCTCGCATGCAGCCAAGCTTGTTGCCATGTACTCGGCCTCTGCTGAACTGAGTGCCACGGATCTCTGCTTCCTACTGTACCAGGAAACTGCTGTCAACCCGATGCTAAAAATACCTCCAGATGTGCTCTTATGATCCGTTGGGCTCCCTGCCCAATCTGCATCAGTGAAGCCGGAAAGCTTCGCTCCATCCTCCTGTCTGTACCATAGACCATATCCCGATGTGCCACTAAGATAACGCAATACATGCTTGCCTGCCTTCCATAAGAGCTTGGTAGGCTTAACCATAGCTTGCGAAAGCTGGTTAACAGCATAGCATATATCGGGTCGTGTATTGACCAGATACATAAGCGACCCCACCAACTATCGATAGATAGTGGCATCCACTACCTCCGCTGAAGTAGCATCCTCCTTCCTCCAACCACCAAGAAGAGGAGTGTCAACAGGCTTGCAGCCTTGCATGTTGAACCTCTCCAGAATCTCCCGGGCATACTTGCCCTGAGAAACAAACAGTCCTCCACTGCGCTGCCAAATCTCCAATCCCATGAAATAATGAAGGAGGCCCAAGTCCTTCATCTCGAACTCTCTAGCAAGGTCCTCCTTGCATGAAAGTATCAACAGCTCATCACCCATCAAAATCAGATCATCTACATACAATACAATGATCAGCAGCTTCCCCTCCACCACAATCTGGTACAGGTTAGGATCCGTCTCACTCTTGGAAAATCCAAGCCCGGTGAAATAACTGTCAATCCGTGTGTACCAAGCACGAGGTGCTTGCTTCAGCCCGTACAGTGCTCTCTTGAGTCGGCACACATGCGACTCACTGCTGAAGATCTCGAAACCTTCAGGCTGCTCTATGTACACCTCCTCCTCAATGACTCTATTGAGGAACGCAGTCTTCACATCCATCTGATGGATGTGCCATCCCATCTGCGCTGAGAGAGCAAGGATCGTCCGTATGGAAGAGTACCTTGCGACAGGTGCAAAGGTCTCCTCATAATCGATCCCCTCGATCTGTGAGAAGCCACAGGCGAAAAATCTCGCCTTGTACTTCTCCACACTCCCGTCAGCCGCCTGCTTCACTTTGTAGATCCATCGCGAACCCACCACTGATTTCCCCTCCGGTCTTGGGAAAATCTCCCATGCACTGTTTCTGACGATCGAATCATATTCTTTGATCATGGCATCTACCCATGCGGGTTCCTCCACAGCTTCCTCAAAAGAGGATGGCTCCGTCACAACACATTGACTCACAAGAGCCATGTATCCAGTGTACCGATCCGGTGACTGCCTCTGTCTACGTTGTGCTGTAGGTGGTCCTACAACCTTCTCTGCATCTCGAGCCAGTCGCTCAGCTTCTGTAGTGCGCATGCGCCCTCTGATGGTTGGCGCTGCATGGGTGGTTTCTTCCACCTCATGAACTTCCTCTTGTGGCTGATCCACATCCGGAAGCTCCTCCTTAGGAACTAACAGCTCCTCATCTGCATGCAAGTGTAGCTCCCTCTCAAGCGAACACCGCATGGCTTTCTCCTCCTGAAATTTTATATCCCGTCGCACAACAGTCTTGCGACTGTCTGACAAATACACCTGGTAGTTGTGAGGTGTATCAGTGTACCCCAAAAATATTCCAACCTCAGCAGTTGGATCCAGCTTCCTTCTCGCATCCTTCGTCACATGCATGTAGACAAGAGAACCAAAAATACGCAAATGGGAAATATCAGGCCTCTTGCCAGAATAAGCCTCCTCCGGTGTACTCATGCCAAGAACCTTGTGAGGACAACGGTTCTGCACATACACTGTTGTATTGCATGCCTCAGCCCACAAGTGAAGGGGTAGGCCCTGATCATGCAAAATCGCCCGTGCAGCACCCACGATCGTTCTGTTCTTCCACTCAGCCACCCCGTTCTGCTGTGGGTTATGGGGTGCGATGAGCTCTCTCTGAATCCCTTCTGCACTGCAAAAGTCTTTGAATTTAGCCGAGATGAATTCACCACCATTTTCACTCCTAAGAGCCTTCACATGCTTCCCCGATTCCCTCTCAACCAACGCCTTGAATTCACAGAACTTTGAAAATGTCTCACTCTTCTTCTGCATGAAGAAGATCCAGCACTTCCGAGAGAAATCATCAACAAAGATCACATAGTACTTGTGATTTGCTGTCAAAGCTACAGAGAAAGGACCACACACGTCTGTGTGAACTCTCTCAAGGATCTTCGTGGCGCGACTATCCTTCTCGTGAAAGGTGGCTTTCACAAACTTCCCTAAAGTACACCCCTTGCACTGATCTGACTGCACAAGAGTGCCCTTAGGAAGCCCAATAGAAATCTGCTGCAGTATCTTCAAAGCTCCATGGTGAAGGTGGCCCAATCTCCTGTGCCATAGTTCGCCCTCATCATCCTGGCTCACCACTTCTCCCGCCTTGCATGCCATTTCTGCGTAGCCATCTACTTGCAACTGATAAAGTTTCTTGACTCGAACCCCTATCTTCCGGGTCTCTCCAATTGTCTTACTGCGCAGGAAAGCTTTTCCTTCGCTGAAGACCACATCATACCCCTTGTCTTCCAACATCGCCACAGAGATCAGATTCTTCATCAATCCTAGAACATGCAATACTTCCTTCAATACGAAGGGTTTACCAGACTCCCTCTCAAAGGAAATGGTACCGATACCGGTCGCACTGTATCTACCATCATCGCCCATCTCTATGTGCACTCCAAGATCTTTTTCCTCCAGATCTGAAAACAAATCTCGATCTCCAGTCATGTGAAATGATGCACCACTTTCCAAGAACCATACTGATCCCATCACACTTGAAACCAAGCATGCGATCAGTGAAAAATCCAGTTCGAATTGAGAAGCCAATGCCTCTCCCGCTGCAGATCCAGCAACCTTCTTATTTTTCTTCTTCTGCAGACAATTTGTGGCATAGTGTCCGTGCTGGTGACAGTGAAAACACTTCACCTTGGACATGTCTTGCTTCTTGCCTTTCACACCAGACTGAGAAGCCTTCTTGCTCTTCCCCTTCTTTGCTTTGGCAGCCAAAGTGCAGTTTTCTTCATCAGATACCTTTGATGAAGATCCGTCCCTGGTAGTCCTCCTTATCTCCTCTTGCATGAGATCCACCCAAAGTCGCTCCCATCCCGGCAACTTCTCCCGACCATTGACAGAGTCCTGATAGGAATGCCAAGCCTTCGGAATACCAAGGAGAGCCAGGTCTACCATGTCCTCTTCTTCGACAGTCACCCCCACACTTCCCATCTCATCTCTGCATTGAGTGAACTTCGTGAGGTATTTGGTGATACTGTCGCCTTTCTCCATCTTAATGTTTCTGAGCTTATCCTTGAGCGCCAGCTTCCTTTGGTCGCTCTTACTCTGGAATAGATCTGTCAACACTTTCCACATCAAATATGGAGAAGCTTTTCCATGCAGGCTGGATACAATGTGATCCTTCACACCCTCCAACACAATCCTTCGACATTTCGCCATCTTCTTTTGCCAAGCTTCAACTTCAGAAGGATCAGTAGGATTTTGGACATCCATATCTATGAACTCCTTCAGCCCATTATCTTCTAATACTGCCTCCATCCGATCTTTCCATGTAACATTATTTGAACTGCCTTCAAGAGCATATTCGAGTCGCAAACCATTGAAAGACATTTTCAACTCCGGCACCAAGAAAACAAACTGCTGCAAAATTTGAATTCCAAACTCAAAACTCAACTGCTTCTGGATCTGTGAGAACAAATTATTTCTAGCATAGAAGGGCATTTACTGGATATATCACCTTTCAGAGAAAGGATGGATCCAGAGGCTACCTGGCCCGTTACAGACTCTGTCTACCGAAATAATATTGTAATCACTGCAATAGATCCCGATGATTAATTCCCTCTGATACCATGTAGAAATTTTCTGAATAATGAATATTTATCCACCAATATTATCTTGATCACATACTAATTCGAATTCATATGCAACACATAATCTCTTCTACAATCAATCATCAATTTGCGGAAATAGAAACAGTCGCATGCGCACATAAACACAATATGTAATGGGGAAAGCTTATATCTGAAAACCCCCAGCTATTTGTATATTATAATAGAAGAGAAACATGTAACAATCTCAGTTCAATACTCCTCACAAGTACTCAGTACTGTCTCCAAAAGTTACACACAAACTAGCTCAGTTTTGAACAAGTCACAGGTTCAAAACTCATCCACTAATTGCCTGCCTCTATTGCGCAATCAAGGCTAGTCTAATGATATATCCAAGTTCGAATCTCACTGGCTCCAACTGCGCAATCATCATTGGAAATCTCCTCCAATGCTTGTGCAAATCTCATGCACAACTGCTGTCGCAACTAATAGCAAACTCACCCTTTCATCTACCTCTTCCACTGGTCTCCACTGAACTGTCCATGCACTGTAGTGAACTGATGTGTTCTTGAGTTAATAATTAGTGAATTAAATAATATTTAATTCACTCCACTCATCACTAGTTGATTAGCTAGTTAAACTAATCACAACTAGTTCAACTAAGTTAAACCGAACACAACTCCACCAACTCTCTCATCAACTCCACCAAACTCTGCCACTGAAGTCCTAACTGAAGTCAACCATGCATGAGCTCACCAAACCCCAAGGAATAGCGTAATTCCTTCTGTCAGATGCATGAGCCACATCCGTAGCTCCAACTGAAGTGTTGTAAGAGAATAAACTGAAGTTTAGAGTCCAAATATTATTAAGGGCTAATAATATTTGACTGACCTATTTTTAGACAGGCAGTCTAAAAATAGACTTCGACCAGTATGTCTAAAAATAGAGGTCCATCTATTTTTACCAACTCGACCAATCATCCAAGAATAGCATACTGCAACTCCTAGACCATGCTCCATATGTCTAAAAATAGACATAGTCTAAAAATAGACTTTGCGCCAAAAATAGCCTGCGGGCCCACTTAGTGAAGGCGACTTCATTTCACTAAGCTCCATCATCTTGTTGCATTTTCAACATTTTCTGGTGCTACACATAGAGCAAAATCACTGCACATAAGACAAAGGCATTGCATATAGAGCATTCAGGCCAGTGTTAATTTCCACAGTGTTGCGCATAGGAGAAGGGAACTGCTCACCTAAGTTAGGCGCTGCACATAGGACCAAAACCTCCCAAAATCTCCCAAAATCTTACAAATTTTCTGTTATTCTCTAAAAAAAGTAAGTAAATCCTTTTTTATCCTTATTTCTACATTTTATGCTTGTGGGTAAAGTTTTATATGGGCAAAAATCATAAAAAAAACTCTAGTTTTCCCAAAATCCCCCTCCCCATGACAAAATTTCTCAAAACCCCCTTGTCCCAAATTTATTATCCATAGACCCTACTACTTCACCTCGTACTCCTAAAAAACACTAAAACTACCCATCCCTAAGTCCCTTTACTCTTTTCCATTAAAACTCAATTTCTAGGAATTTCACTCTTTTTCCTAGATTTTCCCCATACCTTTGACCTGTAATTAAATTTTCATTTTCATCCATTTTAATATTTTCACTTCCCATCACCTCACAAAGTTTCTTAACCCTTTTCCCCATATCCCTTAATTTTTGTGACCCTATCCCTATCCCTTAAAGCCCTCATTTCATCATTTCCTTCCTTGCTCCCATTCCCTTCACTCCCTTATTCACTCTCCTTTTATTTAATTTTCCCTAGGGTTTCTGAAGTGAAAAAGAAACAAGCATGGAGAGAGAGGACAGATATTTCAGAGAGGAGGAACACAGTGATGATGAGTTTGAGGAGGATGAGATTGTACAGCAAATAAGGCCACACAAGGGAGGTAGAATCATCAGACTAGAGCCAGCAAACCTTAGAGATCTAGAGGCTTCACCTTTAGCAGTGTCCTATTTCAGATATGTTGGGTGCTATGAATTTTGTGAAAATGTGGAAAGATTTTAGCATCACTCTGCATTGACTAGGCTTTTCATACTGAACCTCCATGATAATAGGGTAACTCTTGCAGGTGTAACTTTTACTATTTCCACTTCTACCGGGATTCCAAATGTAGGGGAGAGATGGTACAAAGCTCAGGACCTGGATGATCACTATTTTAAGCCTTACATCAAAAACAGGTACAAGAATGAAAACATAAATTTTTTCCATTTCAGTTTCCTCCTCAACAAGTATGCACCGATGATGAATATTATCATGAGATACTTCACTTGTGAGGACTGATTCTCCATATTGTATACATATAATATCAATTTTCTCATGCATTTCACTAGGGTGAGGATGTTGAACATACCATATTTTGTCCTCCGGAACATTGAGAAGATGGCATAATTGGTGGCAAATAAATATTATCATCAACAGATGAACAACCTCTATCATCATTCCCTCATCAAACTCATTATGCTTCATCATCTAAATTTGCTCAACATTTCTTGGGACACTTTCATTTCCAATTACATATTCACAAATTCCAAAATCCCTCAACCAATGCCACAAGAGAAAAAAGAGACATCTACTAGCCCTGCAGCTGCAAACACAAGGAAGCATCAAGTCAAATCACCTGGGCCAGTCAAAGAATGTAGTCTAACATATCATAGAGGGCTTAGAAAAAATTTTGCAGCAGAGAGGCAAGTGTTTTCTCCACATGGTGTGGAAGGGGCCTTGTATTCTTCATCAGTACAAAGGAAAAAAATTTCTCCACATGGTGTGGAAGGGGCTTTTCCTTCTTCATCAACCAAGCAGGTACACCACGCATTGAAGGGAAAAGAGAAAGTCATAGAGGTCAGCCATGGAGAAACAAATCAAGAGCATGAATATGCCCATGAGGTAGATGCTGATATTGAGCTAGTAGACCATGGACAGTTTGATGACACTACCACATCAAACATTGCAATCAAAGAAAAGGAGGCACAGATCAGAAAGCTGCAAAACAATCTTGAGAGGGTAGAATTCATCATCTCTTTCCTAGAGCAAGAGAATAAAAAATTGATAGACCAGCAAACTCTTTTAGAAATGAAGTTGCTGCAAGAGAGGAGGTAAAACATGATTTATCAAGAAGCTATGGAAAATCCTGAGGAGGTTGAAAACATCAGGAAAAGGCCAAATACAAGAGGCCTCAAAATAGCATTGGAGAATGAAAAGCGAGAAGCCCAAAGTTTGATTTTTGACCAGCAGTTTGCCAAGGAGATTGAAGATAACAGAGAAGTGTGGCTTGAGAGAGTCAACGTTCATGGATATGTTGCTAAAGAAGACCAACAAAGACAATCAGATGCTCAGGCACATGGCCCATCACTATCAGACCCGGAATAAAATTTGAAATATCAAGGTCAAACAGATGAAAGATAAACTAAAGAAGATCTGGAAAGGTAAGAAGGGAGGTGACAAACTCAAGATGCTTATTGATGCCTCCTTAGCTCAGCTTTACATATGATTTTGGGCTTATTCCACAAATTTTGAGTAATTTTTCAAATTTTGGGATACTTTTGAGTTTTTGGGCAATTTTGGAAAAAACACAGGAATTTCTTCTCTATGTGCAGCGCCTTGGCACTGCACACTCTTTTGGGCATCTAATGTACAAAAGGAAGACATCAGTGGATTCATAATGATGAGGAAATTTCCCCTGTACTTTTTCCAAGCATTTGGAGCAAAACTGGTCAGGCAAAAGGGCCAAAAACACCCAAAACATCATGTTTCTACCTCTTTTTCAGGGTGGCATTGTGCATAGAGGCAGTCTTGGGAGATTGCAGTTGTGGAGGGTCAAATTAGCTTCAAATCAGAAAATAAAACAAGATCTAGAATGTAGTTAGGACAAGCTTTCGAACGAGATATCAGGAGCTCAATTTGGACACCAAGAAGTCAGTCAAAAGTGAACTGCAAGACAGACTAATTTTTCCTCCTTGGCGTTGTGCATAGGACAAATTTTCTTTGTTTTATAGTTTTCTCTGTTTTAGATTTTTCTCTGTTTTTCACGGAATTTTTTTAGTTTTATCTCACTAGTTGGGTTTTTCACTGATGTAATTGGTAAATAAGAATTTAATTATGATGAGGATTAGTTTACTATGGGTAAATTCATTATCTTGAGTCCTCTAGAGGTCAAATGAATCAGTTTCCTATCTTTTAGAGGCAAGTTGTTGGGTCTTCCTAGTCTTCATATTCTTGTTTAGCATTTGGTGGAAAATGGTCCTCATCTCATGGATTCTACTCCCTGAGGCTAGGGTGAGTTGTTTTTAGGTCTATATATTCTTCTTCTTTCTCATTAATAAGGGTTGGACTCAGTTGGATGTTTGGCCTTTGAAGAGACACACTTTGTATCAGTTCTGAGCAGGAATATTAATCAAATTTTAATATATTTTTATGGGATACCTATGGTATGGTGTTTAGTTTAGTTTCTCCTTTTTTTTTCATTTTTTTAATGTATTTTTAAGTTTCTTCATCATTTCATAACTTCTAAGTGAATGTATGCAAGTTAGATGAGCATAATCCATTCTCATATGCTCTGTTTTGGGTAGACATTCACATTCTGTAATTTCTTCAGTTTAGAAAGAAAACATGATTTCACCATGCTCTTTCTTACTCCTCACCTATCTTGATCATCTCACCCATTGAAATCCTAAAGTTCTAAATCACTATGCCTACCTTTCCCCATAGAACGCCCTGCAAATTTTGACCTAATTTCCCTTGCCCTGATTGTTTTTCTCCTTCTGATATAGCACAACCTTATACAATAAAAAAAAAAAACATGAGATAGTATACCTAGCCTAATATCTTCTTTACTCAGCCATATTGGTTGTGATCCTTATGAAGAGAGCACTCTCCTTGCCTAGTAGGGCTAGATACTTGTCTAAGCATGGTTTGTGGTTACCTCAGAATTGCCTTTTTCAGCCTGAGGTTCAATCTGAGTGATAACATATTGGTGACCATACTGGGAAAAGCAAAAGATCATATCTTCCCTAGGAAACAATGATACATTTTAGATCTGTTTGCTGATGGTGGATAGAAATCAAATGCATATGAAGGTTGAACTCTTCACCTGGTGACTCCAACTTGATGTAAAAACTGCACTTGAGGATCGACCTTGCCAGCAGAAAAATGGAAGGTTATTACACAAAGGTCAGGTATTCAAAGTGGAATTGTATTCAAGATATAATCTTCTTTCTTGTAAATTACTTCTTTTCTTTTCCTGAAATTATCCTGAAAATTTTTTGGAGTTTGTTGTATGATAAAGATGATCAAAATCTTGATTCTACCTATTCGAAAAGTGTAAATACCGAGTTTTCATTTGATCTTGGTCCACATCCTTTTTCTGAATCTTATGATGACCATCTTCAAATTGATGAGCCTAAAGAGATCAAGACTGATCCTAGAACTTCTGTACATACTCCTACACCCTGTAAAATTCCATATTGATACAAACCACTCATCTTACCTCCCATGCTCCATGCTTTCCCTGAAAATCATTACCTATATATGCCAAGGTTTGATGGTGAATATGAAAACATCACTGTTGAGAGACATATGCATAATTTTGAGACTTTCCTAGATCTTTTTGAAGTTTACAAAGAGGATGTCAGTATCTGGAAATTTGCTCTTTCTTTGCACGGAAAAGTCAAGAGTTGGTTCAAAACTTTCTTGCTGTGAGAATCTCATATTTCTCGTAGTTCGTCAAATTTTTCCTCGACATGTGGGTGGTCAAACAAAACCCTTTCATAATTCTAAAAGAGTATGACCAGCTGAAAATATAGCTAGGGGAGACAGTACAACATTTTTCTGTCAGATTCAATCAAGTCTATTATTCAATACCTGCTGATATAAGACCCCCTCATCGCACATCTATTTTACATTACCTGGATGCCTTTGATCTAGAAATGGAGTTTCAGCGGAGAGAAAGGTGTTGAGAATTTAGAAGGATATATATTAATAAAAATTCTCTTCTTGATAATTACTTGTGATCTTACTTGTGATACTTATGTGTTCTCTTCTCTTAGTTTAGTTAATATTTCATCAAGTCAATTATCAAAATGCACAAGACACAAAATTTAGGCTCCTAGAGCCAGGGAAAAACCTCTCCCTCTTGGAGAGGAAAACCCGCAAAGAATTCTTCTTATAGATCTTAAAATGACAAGTACCATGAACCAGGCATAGACCCTTGACCTAGATATGCTCCCAAGACCTTGATTCTTCTCTTCACCAAATTCCTTAGTTCTGCATCAGCACTAGAGAACTTTCTCAATTTCTCCCACCTAAAGATCTGCCTTTTCTTCTTGCATTCACTTTCTTAGCTTCTTCTTTCAAAGAGAATGTCCTTAACTTTCCTTTTCAAGATCTTCTTCGTAGTTCTGGAATCGCACTTCAATAAATATGTAGAATATCGGTAGTCCTTTTCTTGCTTTATATTTACTGAGATAACTTTGATGAGACCTCACTTTACACCCTGAACATAGCTCCTTAAATTCGTACTTCATACACAATGAAATCTGCACTTGTTCACTTAGAAATCTGACTTGTTCTCTGCACTGTCTTACCTTATAAATCTGACTTTTTCTCTGCACTATAAACTATCCTCTATCCACACTATATGTTGTCCTTTTATCCGCAAACTATCCTTGGAGATGTCTGCATTAGGTTCAGTGTAATCTACACTTCATCCTTCCTTTAATCCGCACTTTTTCCTACCTTTTAAGCCGCATTGAAGTCTATCTTATATCCACACTTTATTCCTTAGATTTTACCCAAATCTTCCTGCAGTAGATCCAAACTTTATTCCTGCATTAGGTCCGCACTTTATTCCTGCAATACATCCACAAATTTCGTTTCTTTTCTGTGCAGATGAAAAAGGTATTTATAGTTGTCTTAGTATGTTAATAAGCCGACCTGTCAATATAATATAGGGTCGACTTGATCACACTTTTATAGGCCGACTATGACTTGTAATTTATTCCACTTTCCAAGAGTTTTTACTTCAACAACGTATTATATTTTCATCACTTGATTTCAACATTATATGAGGGTTGTCAAGGTCATTGTAGCACAAACTAAATCCTTCATGAATATTACACCTAATTTATTTATTCATAGAATACATACACCCAAAATACATCAAGAAGAAGTCTATCTACATAATAAAATCTTGCTCATGAAACCCATGAAGCAAATGCACCAAAAATCACATTTTATTATCATTGACATCTACTATACATAAATACATAATTACATAGTCAACATGAAGACTGACCTAGTTACACTTTTCAACACTCCCTCTTAACTAGGGAGGTATTCACAGAGGTACATGGTTACTTTCAAACTGAAGAATCTCATAAGAAGAATCAGATTGGTAATCTCATATATATAGCATCATATCAACCAGCATTGTCCTTGTGCAAGGCCTTGACTAACAGCCCCATCTCTCAACGAGACAATGGGCTACAATGCTGGCGAGACACATGACTTGTAAACACCATCGTCATTGTCTCTCCAACGTACATACTCCACCCGAGTGTTCCCAAAGTATGACCTTCTTGGATTATTCTTCTCTTGGGTAGCTAGCCCTCAAATAATATCAGTCCTTGACTACTCTTACCTTGAATTCCCTAATACATTCTCAAAGAGTATCGAATGCCAGATTATTACCCAATTGTCCATTCTGTCTTCCCAAGTGAAGACCAAAATGATGTGTCTATCTCTCCCTCTCAACCAAGGAGGACCTATTCCACAAGGGAATGTACTCATTCTTATACAAGGAATGTACCTAACCTCATTCTTAGGAATTAACAAGTTTCTTCCAATTAAAAAACTTACCATCAGGCTCCCTCTTAACCAGGGACCTCCAGCAGCAATGGTGGGACACTCGACTGCTCATGAAGAATTCTTTTCCTTGATGTCATGGATTTTGATATTGAGGAATATTCAACTTTTAAATTCATAGGGCACAGATCATCCATCACTTCCATCCTGAGTCATGTCAGCTATCAAAAGGAGATTCATCAAAATTCTGTTAATGGGTCCATTGTTATGCCATGCTACTTTCCTTTGAATCATCTCCAAGGATCATACATCCTTTCTTATGATTAGCATCCCTACACAAATTCATCCAAATAAACATATTCATATGAAATTTTAGAAAAAAAGTTACCTTAGTGATGATCTTTCACCGTGACATCTTCCTATAGGTGTTGGTGAGGTAAATCCCCTCTGCGGACAGAGGCGATCCCTACTAGCCCAGATCGTGTCTAGCAACAATCAGGTCACGCAGTGACACAGGTTCCTAGTTATAAAACGACAAAAAACATAACGAATTGCCTACCTCAAATCCTACGCAATGGTCATTGAAGAAAGGATGAAGCTTCCCATCCCTCGCTTGGCAGATCACGATTCTTCGGCTCGACATGTCTGAACACCTGCACACATGAAAAGGATACAATGATATACAACGTAAAATATAAAGCCTGTAACCATACATCAATCAGAGAGGATGTAATTCATTGCATCAAGAAATAGACACGCGAATAGAACCATAATCAAAGTCTCTTATCATTAAAATAACAAAGGAAAGATACAACCCAAAGCTTTGACACTTGATCTTCCTTCGACAGGGCTAATAGTGAAGCACGTCTCAACGAAGCTTGTTGGATACGGGACAAAGCTCTCTCTCTTCGGCTTGGCTCTCAAAAGCTGTCTGGCTATAGTCTCCTTGCTACAAGTTCAACTCTTAGCTTGCTAAGGGAAAAGGCAAGCTTATATAGATGGTGGAAGGGGAGTTTGGATCCATACAATTATGGGATTGGCCCTATCTCTAAGGAAGCTTCCATGATAGGAGGAAAACCACCTCCCATACATGGAGATCCGGAGCCAAACCTCCCAACTCATTTTAGAGACTCGTTCAGGCATTTATTGGAATCAAACTTCCGCCATTTATTTTTTAAAAAAACTCCTTATTAAGCTTGGTGCGAGTGAGACACTAGGACAGAGTGCCAGTTGGCGCGCCCTCTATGGTGGATTTTCCCCATTGGTGCGAGGGTTGAACTGACTAGTCGCGCCAAGGCTAAAAGATCATTTTTTAGGGTTTTCCAAGGGAAAATTTCTTCAGAGGAATGATGTTCCTTGTCAAATGGGATGCCATGAAAGTGGTTTCAGGTTACGTCACTTCTCACAAGTCACAGGAAAGGCCCTCCAATGTGTAAGATGGGGGATTGCAGGGACAGTGACAAAATGTTGTGTAACAGATGCCCCCTAAAGCATGAGGCCCGAGAGAGAGAGGGGGGTGAAATGCTTTATAAGAATGTGCCCAAATGAAAACACTGCTGTCAGAAAACCTGCGTAGACAAATACAACTGATATCTCAAATACATGATATGTGGTATGAGCGCAGCCATCCATAGATAGAGTATACAATAATCAGGATCCAAGGTATGGATGTAGCCATCCAGAAAGGATCAATAAGTAGACTCAGGTATGGTCGCAACCATCCAATCAATGAGTCATATGACCAATCATGATAATCCGCAAAAACCGCAGCCTGGATTCCATCAGACAAAATCCAGGGTCTTGCGCTCCATTTCAACCCGAATAGAGTACAATTCCTAGCATGTGAATAAGTGAGTTGAATTCGAACATGCAAGAACACCTTCTGATTACCAGTCAATAATGAAAGTCGTTAACAGACATGAGAGGAACCACCAATGATGAGGATGGCCCTTAAGGTACTATAGGTACAATCCACGGAATGTGAACAGTGAGTTGGCGTAGAACACCCGCAGAATCATCCGATCAAAGACCAATCATGAAAACCTTGCGTCGAATGTGAAGAACCTACCATTGAGGTATGCAAGCTCCAAGGTACTTGAAGGGAGTCTCTAGATTAGCTTCTTGGATAATGAGCTGAAGTTGACAGGAAGTGACCTTGATCGAAGGTGGGACATAGTGTTTCCCACATCATCGACACGAGACAGAGGAACATAATGTTTTGTGAATCAGGATTAGTAGAGAATCAAAGGGGGGTTGAAAACTGTAGAGGCCAACTTCTCTTGAACATATAGGCAGCACGACACTGGATTTGGCAGTATTTGACACCAAAATATCTGAGGTCATGACTGACGAGGCAAAAAGCAGATGAGCGGTCAGAAAGGATTACCCAAACCCACGGAGTCAAGCAGAAAATGAGATGAGATGTCCCCAACCTGACATGAATGCAGACAAGTGCCATGTTCAAGAGCGACATACTACCGACATGACGATGATACTGGTTCCAATTTTCCCCACCATTTCTGACGAGTACCCCAATTATTTTTGGAAACAAGCTTGAAGGGGATAGCATATGCTTGCGATATAATTTTGTCCTTCGGACAAATCCAACCTAGTACATTTAATGAGCCCTGGGAAGGAGGAACTCGAGTATCATCATTACGATGGAGTCCGATGTCATTAGGTTTTAACGAGTCTGACAAAGAAAGAACTCAACGTATTTTCATGTTTCGAGAGTTTGAAAAGACAGCGGAAAAGTAAACTCCAACAATTCCTTTTTGTAAATAGTTCCTTAGATCCGAAAAGGTAGAAAACTGTGTCTGAGAAAACCTCCTAGTCACAATAGGCTAGGGTATTCCTTTTTCGTAAATAATCTATCCCAGCCTGAAAAAGGGGTAAATGTATATTGGGTAGATATCATTTTGCAGCCAATTTAATGAGTTCAAAACGATAAGCATCTCAACAATCTTTTCAATTTTAGAGAGTCGGAAAAGAGCTGAAAGGTGACTCCTCCTGGAGGAACAAGTGGCATAAAGGGCAGCAACTGGTTCCGGTAATGGTGGAACTGCTCAGAACAAGTAAAGGTTAAGAGGCTGGCTAACAAGACCACTCATCACAGTGGTTCCTCAGGAATGGGTAAAACAACCAAGTGAAGGCATATGATTGGCCAAGAAGATAGTGACGGTGGAATGATAAAACCAAGGCTCGTCTAGAAAAATAGGCTAATAAAATGGCAATCACAAGAGGTAAAATGGGAATGGTTTCATTTTTACACAAGCTTGAAACAAAGATAAACTATGCTTGAAACCGGTTTCATTTTTACACAAGCTTGAAATGGAAACAAACTATTCTTGAAAAAGTAAGCATGCCCCTAGTATGGTGACTCAATTCGAGGTACATGCCCCCCAAGCTTCAGTCCATATGAAAGGCAGATGGAGTGAAGGTTCAAATTATGAGATCAAGAGAAAGACTCGACTGGGATTTTACAAGATCTTATCAAAGACTTGAATTGAAGAGGAATGTGTTTCATTGTTTTAACGAGGTTGACACATTAAAATAACTATCCTCAAGACACCTTGTTTCATTTTGTAAGGAGCTTGACGCAAGAAAACGAACTCTACTCCGAAGACTTTGTTTCATTTTTTAAGGATCTTGACACAAGAAAATGAACTCTGCTCCGAAGACCTCATCATGATGAATAAGAAGTTATAGCTTCCAAGAGTTCCACACTAGATGGGAGAACAACATCTCGGAAATCAGGACCCAATGCCCCCAACACTTGATACACAACGACACTATCACTGAATACGGGCACAGGACAGGTAACCACATAATTGACATGGAGAGGGGATGACACAACTGGCGAATAAAGATCTGGCAAGGATGATGGTGGACTAGCTGCCATATGAGGACCAAAGAACGTAAACTGATCGATGGTCACGATCCGACCTTGGTGTGGAAAGCACATCACACGAAAGGGGGAGGAGACAAGCACTCCCATGGCATAATTATAATCATGGCCTAGGAGTAAATTAAATTCCAAGGGGCCAGGAAAAACCATCATGTCCATATGGACAGTTTTCCCTCCCAAAGTAACAAGCAACTTTGGAAGGGTCTGTAACGGTTGACTAGTTCCTCTGTTAAAAGCCAACAGATTCTGCGTAATAGGCACAAGCGGCTGTGAACCAAAATCTTGCCAAGTAGTTCAGGATAAAATACTAATAGACGTGCCTTCGTCTATAATAGTGCTGGGTACGACCAGATCAAAGGTCTGTACCGTGATCTCGAAAGGCACATAAGATGGAAGGCGGTATCCTGCAAATCGACCCCAAATAAAGGAAGCGACCAAACTACTTGGAGGGGCTGCCATCGAACCAAAATGGTCTTCCCCTGATGTTAAGGAAGAAGAAGGAGCATCCTCCATGACCTCCATCACGGAGTCGGGAGGGGTATCCTCCGGCACCTCCATCACGGGAGGCGGAAGAGCAGTTTCTTGAGGTATAAGGACAGGAGAATCTTTCCCCAAGTTCGAAGAATCTGAAGAAACCATAAGAACATGAGTGTGAGATCCACTCTCAACGGCAAAGACTTGTTGCATCATAGATGGGGCCAGCTCAACCGATCCCATGACCAATGGTTGGTCGGGAACGGATTCCTGAATTTGAATTTCCAGGGGAGCAGGATCGACCAAGGATGACTCTTGACCAGTCATAGGATCAGCTAGTGGAAGACTCAAAGATGGCCGTTTACAACCAGCCAAGAGGCATTGTGTAGAAACAGTTGAGTTGTCCAAAAATTGTTTGGCTTCATCCATATATGGGCAAAGGTGAATGGCATGGTTCCCTTCACACAACTTACAGGGATTGGTGAGCTTACCCTGCTTCTTAGGAGCTTTACCAGCACTATCTGAAGACGTGCCCTCAACATGACTCCCAGAAGCCAAAGGCAACGGTGGATGACCGTTGGACCATACTTCAAGCACCTTGGGAATGCTAGGGCAGTCTTGAAGAAGATGGTCACCTTGGCACAACATGCAAGTGAATTTGACTTTCCGAGGAGGGTTGGGAGGTTTATCGAGAGGAGATGTTTTAGAAGCAGTAGCTGCAGCCTTAACCTCTCACTTATCTGACTTCTTCTTCTTGGTCTTCTTCTTCTTCTTCTTCTTAGCCACCTGGTTACTCGAATCCAGACTTTCACCAGGCAAAGTAGAAGAAGAGGACGCAGAAACAAGCGAAGAAGGGGAGAGGTCCACCTTGGAATCAACATGATGTTGCTCAGGTGGAGGAACTTATTGAACAGTAGCTGGGACATTCAGGACTACAAAGGTTGAGAACAACCAAACAGGCAACCCAATAGTTAACCCAGGAAGGGACAACATTTCCATATAAGGCGCACCAACATTCCTAAAAGGAGGAAAATGACCAGGATTCCCATTGGAGGGGATTCCTTGGTTGGTGAACTCCGGAAAAGTTTCCATTAGAAACAACTTTAGAACAACACCCTAAGGAAACTAACTTTAACCAGGAATATTTCGTGGGTAGTTAATTTTTAAAACATTGAAACCAGACTCTACCGTTTCATAGTTTAAGAGTCAAGAAACGAGTAAAATATGACTCTATCTCTTTTAGTTTGGAAACAAGTGTGAAAGGACAAGCGCTCGATGATCTTTTCAAATTTAATGAGTCAGTAAAGATCAAAATGACTACTCTGGTAATCTAGGCAAATGGGTGTGCCAGATATCCGTTAACTGCCATATACACCTTGGTTAAGAAATCAACCAAGGACTTGACGTACGTGTAGGTAATCTCCCCGAATCCTATGTCTGGTGTATCACGGGTAAAAGGAGGCAGACTCAACTTCCTACAGATAAAGGATAGCAACCTAATGGGGTCTCCCTTTATATATGCGACGGTATGGGGAGCACAAGTCCGTACTAGCGCTGTCTAAAGCCAAAAGGCGAACGACAGCTACTAGGTTTAACGACGTCGGAACACGTCACTAGCCTAGACCTCTAGATGTTTCGTTAAGTTTCAATGCTTCCTTAGGTTAATTAGATAAATTTTATGGTTGATCTTCAATTATGTCTCAGTTTCAAGGCCCTACCGTATGTCATATGACAATCTCCTATATGCAGCTATATGAGAAAATAAATCTTTAAATTCGATGAATGCTATCTAGTTAAGGGAAGAGTTCCAAACAATGATGCAATGAACAACAACACTGAAAATGAAACTTTTCCAAACTAGATGACTTTCACTATCCAAAAGTAATCTCAAACATTCAACGATGCGAATAATTCAATGTAATCTATGAAAAACCCTCTTTTTATTTTGAAATAATAAGAATGCACTCAATGCATGTTTCGATGAAACGAAAATCTACTTAATGCATGCTTTTAATGAAAGAGAATGCACTCAATGCGATTTTTAGCTTTCAATCATTAAACAATGTGATATAAGTTCAATGATAAATCTCAAAAGTACTTTTCAATGCAATGTGATCTAATGCATTTAATGAAAAGAAAAATTCGAAATGAAAACTAAAAGAATGCAAATCTCCTTAATGGAAGAATGAATGCAAAAGGGATGTAAAACCACTCTAAGAATGCAATCGTTGTTTTAAACATTTTGTAATGAAATTCCTTAAAAGGCTACAAGACATATGAGTTCAAGCACAAAAAGGACTTCCAAAGCATGAGTTCAAAACAAGGCATTCATTCCCTTTTACACCAAGAAATTATAGAAATAAGAATTTTCAGTCGAACAATAAGAAATGTAATCTATGCTCATACAGAGAAAAGACCGGAAGTGAAAGACACACTGGTGAAGGATTTAGGGAAAAAATCTCAATTTCCACACACCATGAAATTGGCATGACTTTGGTGGGTGAAACTGGCGCCAACTGGCGCAACTTGCTCACTGACAACTAGCGCCAATGGCTAATTGGCACGGGTTTCTAACTGAAAACAAGCGCCAATGCCTGAAAATGAAAAAACAAAGAATTTCTCCCAACCAAGACCAGACTCACCACTTCAAGAAAAATTTAAAAATAACCCATAAGCAAAAGTACTGACCAAAAAAAACTCCTGAACAAGGGAAAACCCTAGCACCTACAGGAAATGGCGTGACTGTCTAGCTATAATCTGTGCTAGACAGGAGATGGCGTGGGTGATGAACTGGAAACTTGCACCAATGGGCATGACTTTCAGGGTGGAAACCGCGCCAATCAAGCCAACCATGAAAAGATGAAAATTTTAGAAAAGCAAAGGTCAGATCTGATCCTCTAGGGCTGAACAGGGGTCTAAGACCAAAGGAGGCAAACCAGAAGAGCAAATAAATCAATCAAAAGCCAAAAACAACCAAAAGAGAAAAGAATAAGTCCAACTAACTCCCAAGTGGAGTCGCCAGTTTGTTAGTAAGTTAAATCCCCTCTGCGAATAAAGGAGATCCCTACTAGCCCAGATCAGGTCTAGCAACAATCAGGTCACGCAGTGACGCAGGTTCCTAGTTACAAAACGACAAAAAACATAACAAATTGCCTACCTCAAATCCTACGCAATGGTCATTGAAGAAAGGATGACGCTTCCTGTCCCTCACTTGGCAGATCACGATTCTTCCGCTCGACACGTCTGAACACCTGCACACATGAAAAGGATACAAAAATATACAACATAAAATCTAAATCCTATAACCATACATCAGTCAGAGAGGATGTAATTCATTGCATCAAGAAATAGACACACGAATAGAACCATAATCAAATTCGCTTATCATTAAAATAAAAAAGGAAAGATACAACCCAAAGCTCTAACGCTTGATCTTCCTTTGGTGAGGCTGACAGTGGAGCACGTCTCAGCGAAGCCTATCAGAAACGAGACAAAGCTCTCTCTCTTCGGCTTGGCTCTCAAAAGCTGTTTGGCTATAGTCTCCTTGCTACAAGTTCAGCTCTTAGCTTGCTAAGGGAAAAGGCAAGCTTATATAGATGGTGGAAGGGGAGTTGGGATCCCTACAATTATGGGATTGGCCCTATCTCTAAGGAAGCTTCCATGATAGGTGGAAAACCACCTCCCATACATGGAGATCTAGAGCCAAACCTCCCAACTCATTTTAGAGACTCGTTCAAGAGTTTGTTGGAATCAAACTTCCGCCATTTATTTTTAAAAAACACTCCTTATTTAGCTTGGTGCAAGTGAGACACTGGGCCAGAGCACCAGTTGGCGCGCCCTCTATGGTGGATTTTCCCCACTGGCGTGAGGGCTGAACTGACTAGTCGCGCCAAGGCTAAAAGATCAGTTTTTAGGGTTTTCCAAGGGAAACTTTCTTCAGAGGAATGATGATCCTTGTCAAGGGGGATGCCATGAAAGTGGTTTCAGGTTATGTCACTGCTCATAGGTCATAAGAAAGGCCCTCCAATGTGTTGGACAGGGGATTGCAGGGACGGTGACAAAATGTTGTGTAACAATAGGCATCAGCATCCTTCATATAGATTTACACATCTCTTAATGATATGTTTTTTCCAAGGGCCTTCTTCTTTACCAGACTTCCGTCAGCGTCTACATATCTTCCGAGGAGATCTCCTAGTCACATATTCTTGGCCTCCGCATTATAACTGCCTCTTGAAATGGTTTCATTTCATGATCTCTTCCTCTCTACACATTCTTCATTCTCATGACATTACAAATTTTCCAATTTCTTGTTTATGTACAACCACCTCATGTTCTATGAGGACATATTATGTTGATTTCATCTGTCACTGCAATGAGAGATCCTACTTCATAGATCATACTTCTAAATACAGAGGTCTATTACCTGCAACCATATGACATAACTTCACAATATCCAATATCAGCAAATATGTCTACATACCTCATACCTATTTCCCTAGGTCATCCTGTAGCAATTTATCTAGAATGAATATCTTCATTCCTACTCCATCAATATGTCATCACCTCTAGAATATTGTTTCCATGATGACCCTTGATTTGCTTTACTTTAGTAATGTTATCAGAGACGTTTTCCATAAGTTGTTTCATAGAGAGCTCCTTCCATGCTTCTATCAAGATGCTTCTTAATGTACATTGCTTCTTGTTAACAACCAACCAGAGATCACTTAAAGAGAAATATTATCTCAATCATAATAGAGATCTCTCGCTTCCTCCTTCATAGATCTCTTAGCATCAAGTTCTTCTCTTTCATTAGTGACATGGAATTCTTCCTTTTTCCTCTTTTCCTTTCCAAATTTAGGACAATATCTTTTATAATGCCCAAGTTTATTACATCCAAAGCATCGTACGTTGTCCATATTTATTCTCTTATTCTGAGGGCCAATTTTTCTGAATTTTCCTTTCTTCCTATATGAGGCTGCAAAGGAATAATTCTCTTCACTTGGTCCTGTATCAGCTTTGGCTTTTAGTCTTGTTTCCTCTATTTTACATAGAGACCATAAATCATGGAATGGGGTGGCTTCTTTCTTCCCATATAGACTAGAAGTGAAGTTTCCCCAATCCTCTGGAAGAGCATTCAACACCACTGTAGTCATCTCAGTGTCAGACATCAATTCTCCTAGTTCTTGCAGTTGATCTCTTATTTCATAAATCCTCATAAAGTATAGAGTGATTCCTTATTCCCTTGATAATTTCATTTTTTATAGTTCTTGTCTTAGAGATATTGCTTCTCCTGCAGTACTCACAGAGAATAGCTCCACTAATTTTTCATATATTTGTTTTGCAGTCTTTAGCTTTGATACATAGGGAATGAGAGAGTCTTTGGCCAATTCTATGAGAATCCTTTGGGCTCTAATTTCTCCCTTCATGTACTTGGCATGGGTTGGAGCATCTTCTTTTGAGGGTTGAACAATAGATCCTTCGATATAGTCTATTACTTAGTCTTCAATTAAATTCAAGTGTATTCTTTTCTTCCATGCATTAAAGTTCGATGACCCAACCAGCTTGTTGCTTTCTTTACAATAAGGCATCTTGACAGATAGGGTCATGAATACTTACTTGAGTGTATTTTCTTGCAACTTCCTTGATGATGATTGAAAGTGAGGTCAAGGGTTCCCTTTATGATAGGAGCTTCTTCAATGTTGGTATACTTGAACCTTGAAGTAGCCATATAGTCTTCCTTTGCAAACTGCTCTGACTTTTCAACCCAAACTTTGATCTTCATTTTTTTAGTGTCCTTGTTGACAAGCAGCCCTTGTGTTCAACACCTTAGCTTTGATACCATGTTGAGAATTTGGAGGGCTAGATATTAGTACAAATTCTCTTCTTAATAATTACTTGTGATACTTATGTATTCTCTTCTCTTAGATTAGTTAATTTTTCATCAAGTCAATTATCAAAATGCACAAGACACAAAATTTAGGCTCCTAGAGTTAGGGAAAACCCTCTCCCTCTTGGAGAGGAAAAACCACAAATAATTATTCTTATAGATCTTCAAATGACAAGTACCATGACCCAGACATAGAACCTTGACCTAGATATGCTTCCAAGACCTTTATTCTTCTCTTCACCAAATTCCTTAGTTCTGCATCAACACTAGAGGACTTTCTCACTTTCTCCCACCTGAATATCTGCCTTTTCTTCTTGCATTCACTGTCTTAGCTTCTTCTTTCAAAGAGACTATCCTTAACTTTCCTTTTCAATATCTTCTTCCTAGTTCTGGAATCACACTTCAATAAATATGTAGAATATCAGCGGTCCTTTTCTTTCTTTATAGTTACTGAGATAACTTTGATGAGACCTCAATTTACACCCTGAACATAGCTCCTTAAATTAATACTTCATACACAGTGAAATATGCACTTGTTCACTTAGAAATCTGACTTGTTCTATGCATTGTCTTACCTTAGAAATCTGACTTATTCTCTGCACTATAAACTGTTCTCTATCAGCACTATACGCTGTCATTGTATCTGCACACTATCCTTGGAGATGTATGCATTAGGTTCAGTGTAATCTGCACTTCATCCTTCGTTTAATCCACATTTTTTCCTTCCTTTTAATCTTCACTGAATTATGTCTTGTATCCACACTTTATTCCTGAGATTTTCCACAACTCTTGCTGCAGTAGATCCGCACTTTATTCCTGTAGTAGGTCCGCACTTTATTCCTGCAGTAGATCCGCAAATTTTTTTTCTTTTCTGCGCAGATCAATAGGGTATTTATAGTTGTCTCAGTATGTTAATAAGTCGACCTGTCAATATAATATAGGGCCGACTTGATCACACTTTTATAGGCCGACTAAGGCTTGTAATTTCTTCCACTTTCTAAGAGATGTTACTTCAACAGCGTAGCAAATTGTCTTCACTTGATTTAAACATTATATGAGGGTTTTCAAGGTCTTTGGAGCACAAACTAAATACTTCATGAATATGACACCTGATTATATTTATTCCTAGAATAAATACACCCAATAGACATCAAGAATAAGTCTATCTACATAATAAAATCTTTCTCATGAAACCCATGAAGAAAATACACCAAAAAATACATTTTATTATCGTTGACATATTCTATACATAAATAAATAATTACATAGTCAACATGAAGACCGACCTAGTTACACTTTTCAACAAAAGGAACCTTGCAACACTTGAAAAGATGTAGAACAGTGCAGTACATGTAGAATCTAATCTGCTGATGAGAAGGGAAAAGTTGAAGGAAGAAGAGAAGAAGAAAATTGCAGAGCACCTGACATATTTAGAGGTAAAGCTTGACATTTTGGTGAGTACAATAGAGGAAATGATGAAAAATATAACCATGAGAGATGTATTTTTCATTCAATATCATCATGACCCACTTATCCCAGAAAAATAAAAGATTGCAATTCCTAGAGACTTTCCTGCTAATCCTAGCCACCATAGATCAGAAAATGGATTTGTATATCAATCCGAGGAGAGACAATTTGATAATCTAATGTTTATGATTGGTGACATTAATTATATTGATGATTTGCCAAATTTTGATCAGTATGATGATGATTATGTTCTCCAAACAGAAGCTAATATTATAGAGAAATCAGCAGTTGGTTTGTGGGAGGAATTTCAGTTTCAGCAGCTCAAAAACAGTGATCAATCGATGCATATCAGCTATGATAGTGATGAGGAAAATTCAGAAATTTGGAAGCAAGTGAAGGATCTTTGCCTCTTTGTTTTAATTCATTTCAGTTCATCAGAGATAACTTTCATGTGATAAAAAATTAGCAGTTATTGAGTTTTGATCTTGACAATCAAGAGGATAATCAATTTTTTTATCAGAGCTTCTTACCCTTGTGTTTCTTCTCATTTGTAAAAGTAAGAGAAAACTATAAGCAAGCGGATAAGAAAGTGGTCAACACTATAAATGATGAAAATTCTCTTGAATTGGTTGAGGAAATCATTTGAAACATAGAATCATCCTTAGCTCCATATTTCCAGCCACCAAATGCCATTAAATGTTAGGTTGCAGATGAAGGCTTGGAAGTTGAAACACATGATCAAATGATGCAAGATGATTCTGTACCACTATGATTTGAAGCATTTCAATTTTTAAAGAAAAATTTTCATAATATCTCTAAAGAAAACGATGAGCATTTTGTAGAGTGTCATGCAGTCTCATTAAAACCGATGGATACGTTTTAGTAGTCTTTTCAAGTTTTTCATGACCCAATAGCTGATTTGTTAGATGATATATGCAGTAAAAGTCCTTCTCCATTAGCTAACTATGAGCCCGAAAAGAGTATTGATATAAACTTGATTCGACAACCGACTTCATTGTCTTGTTCAACAGGTGTTTCATTACAAAGCTCGTACCCAGGTTTTCAGTCATATCAGCAGAGTAATGAAGAGTATTCTTGTTTTTTTTATGATCATCAAGAAAAATTAGTCATTCATGAGTTTCAGGATCCTTTTGTGAACTTGTTGCAGTCATCAAATAAAGAAAGCACAAATGTTAGGAAAATTTTAAAACCAAGGTACGAAGACTACCTAGAGCAAAGCAACGATGTATTAGATGGGCTAGAAATCAATATGTATTCCTATGAAGATCCTTTCGTAGCATTCTTGAGGTCAGTCATTAGGCTCATTCTTTTCAATTTCATCAAGATTCAATTTGTTGACAAGTTTTCACGGGAGTTTCCTTTCAATAGTTCTCTCTTCTTTCTCATAAGCAAGCACTTGTGGAAAATTCAAACAACAGCTAGAATGCTTACATGGCTTCATTGGTTGTTCCATTTCACTTGATCAAGTGATGAATGGATCAATTAGAGTAGTTTTTGTTGGATAAGCTCTATTCCGAGCATATTTTTTAGTTAGTCTTGAGTCAGTTTATTGAGTCAAGTTCTTAGTATTCAGTTAGTCTTTAGCTTTTGACTCCATTGCCCAATGAATAGGCACTTGCTCTACAGTGTTCTTGGCACCTCCCAAGGAGCTACCATCCCCAGCTAGAGCCAATGTTAGTGCTAGTATTTACATACTTCCACCAGGGATAAAAACACGTTTTGCGTGTGCATGTTAGGTACCCACTCTAAATAATTTTCAATCATTCCATTAGGTCATGATATAAAATTGTTCCAATGGTGGTTGTCCTTCTTAAGTGTCCCATTTTCCTTCACAAGTATATGCATGTTGACCCTCTTCCATGTTTTCATCATGTTGAAGCAAGTCTTCTTTCATTCAATTTTTAGCCAAAGTCACTCATTGAGGTAGTTGTTTTTATTTTCCATTAGGTCACTAGGGTTTCATTAGGTTAGAACATTGCATTGTCTCATTTTCAATAAAGGGCAGTAGAAGGTGTGAAGGTGACCCATAATAAATTCATGATTTGCTTCAGTCAAGTTTTCCATGTAAAGTTACATTTCATTTTTGTAAGTTTTCATCTCAAAAATCACATTTTTGAGATAAAAATAGAGATATTTTTATGTTCTAATTTTATGTAATTTTAAAGTAACTATATGTAATAAACTCTAAAAAATATACCTATTCCTAGCTAAATACATTTCATGAAAAGGTACAAAGCCCATGTCAATCATCCAAAGCATCAAAAGCCTCAAAAAGTGTTGTGAAAGGTTAATGAGGGAAAAGAAGCGTGGGTCCCAATCATTCAAAATCCAAAATATATTCAAGGTATAAAAGCCCATTTGCCCAAAAGAAACCCTCATTTGTTCATATGCCAAGAGGAAAACACGATTTAGGAGATGAAGGTTTGAGCAGGAGAAGAATTTCATAAATTAACTAGCGCTGCGTATAGAACACAGGCACTGCGCATAGGAGAAGGGTGTTACTCACCTGGGTTAGGTGTTGCGCATAGGAGAAGGGTGTTGCTCACCTGGGTTAGGCACTGCGCATAGGACCGAAACCTCCCAAAATCTTCCAAACTCTTCCAAATTGTATTTTCTTCTCTAAAACAAGTAATTAAATCCTTTTTTATCCTTCTTTCTACATTTTATTCTTGTGGGTAAAGTTTTATATTGGCAAAAATCACAAAAAAACCCTAGTTTTCCCAAAATCCCCCTCCCCATGACAAAATTTCCCAAAATCCCCTTGTCCCAAATTTATTATCCCTAGACCCTACTACTTCACTCCATACTCCTAAAAAACACTAAAACTACCCATCCCTAAGTCCCTTTACTTTTTTCCATTAAAAATCAATTTATAGGAATTTCACTCTTTTTCCTAGATTTCCCCCATACCTTTGACCTGTAATTAAGTTTTAATTTTCATCCTTCTTCATATTTTCACTTCCCATCTCCTCACAAAGTTTCTTAACCCTTTTCCCCATCTCCCTTATTTTTTTTTACCCTATCCCTATCCCTTAAAGCCCTCATTTCATCATTTCCTTCCCTGCTCCCATTCCCTTCACTCCCTTATTCACTCTCATTTTCTTTCCTTTTTCCTAGGGTTTCCGAAGTGCCAAAGAAACAAGCATGGAGAGAGAGTACAAATATTTTAGAGAGGAGGAACACAGTGATGATGAGTTTGAGGAGGATGAGATTGTACAACAAAGAATACCACACAAGGGAGGCAAAATCATCAGACTAGAGGCAACAAAACTTAGAGAGCTAGAGGCTTCACCTTTAGTTGTGTCATGTTTTAGATATGTTGGGTGCTATGAGTTTTGTGAAAAAGTGGAAATAGTTTAGCATCACCCTGAGTTGAATAGGCTTTTCATACTGAACCTCCATGATAACAGGGTAACTCTTGCAAGTATAACTTTTTCTATCTCCACTTCTATTATTGTCGATGCTACCAGGATTCCAAATGTAGGGGAGAGATGGTACAAAGCTCAAGACCTGGATGATCACTATTTTGAGCCTTACATCAAAAACATATACAAGAATGAAAAGAGAAATTTTTTCCCTTTGAGTTTCCTCCTCAACAAGTATGCACCGATGATGAAGATTATCATGAGATACTTCACTTGTGAGGGAAAATTCTCCAGATTGTATACATATCATATCAGGTTTCTCATGCATTTCACTAGGGTGAGGATGCTGAACATCCCATATTTCTTGCTCCTAAACATTGAGAAGATGGCATACTTGGTGGAAAATAAATATTATCATCAGTAGATGAACAACATCTATCATCATTCCCTCATCAAACTCATAGTGCTTCATCATCTAAATTTTCTCAAAATTTCTTGGGATACTTTCATTTCCAATGACATATTCACAAATTCCCAAATTCCTCCACCAATGCCACAAGAGAAAAGAGAGACATCTACTAGCCCTACAGCTACAAAAACAAGGAAGCATCAAGTCAAATCACCTGGGCCAGTCAAATAATGTAGTCTAAAATATTAGAGAGGGCTTAGAAAACTGTTTGCGGTAGAGAGGCAAGTTTTTACTCCTTACGGTGCGGAAGGGGCCTTGCCTTCTTCATCAACACAAAGGAAAATGTTTTCTCCACATGGTGTGGAAGGGGCTTTTCCTTCTTCATCAATAAAGAAGGTACACCAGGCATTTAAGGGAAAAGAGAAAGTCATAGAGGTCAGCCATGGAGAAATAGATCAAGAGCATGAAGATGCCCATGAGGTACATGCTTATTTTGAGCTAGTAGAACTTAGACAGTTTGATGGCACTACCACATCAAACATTGCAATCAAAGAAAAGAAGGCACAGATCAGAGAGCTACAAAACAATATTGAGAGGGAAGAATTCATCATCTTTCCTGGAGAAAGAGAATAAACAGTTGATAGACAAGAAAACTCTTTTAGAAATGAATCTTCTGAAAGAGAGAAGGAAAAACATGATTTATCAAGCAGCTATGGAATATCCTGAGGAGGCTGAAAACATCAGGAAAAGGCCAAAGACAAGAGGCCTCAAAAGAGCATTGGAGAAGGAAAAGCGAGAAGCCCAAAGTTTGATTTTTGACCAGCGGTTGGCCAAGGAGATTGAAGATAACAAAGAAGTGTGGCTTGAGAGAGTCAAAATTCACTTGGAGAAGTTGCTAAAGAAGGCCAACAAAGACAATTAGATGCTCAGGCACCTGGCCCATCACTATCAAACCCGTAATAAAATTTGCAATATCAAGGTCAAACAAATGAAAGATAAACTGAAGAAGATACAAAAAGGTAAGAAGGGAGGTGAAAAACTCAAGATACTTGCTGATGCCACAAAGTTTGAGTAATTTTTCAAATTTTGGGATATTTTTGAGTTTTTGGGCAATTTTGGAAAAAACACAGGAATTTATACTCTAGGCATTGTGCACTCTTTTGGGGCATCCAATGGAAAAAAGGAAGACATCAGTGGGTTCATAATGATGATGACATGCCCCTGTACTTTTTTTAATGATTTGGAGCAAATCTAGTTAGGAAAAAGGGCCAAAAACGCCCAAAAAAGCATGTTTCTGCCTCTTTTTCAAGGTGGCACGGGCGCATAGAGGAAGCCTTGGGAGATTGTAGTTTTGGAGGGTCAAATCAGCTCCAAATACCAAACCACAAGAATATCTAGAAGTTAGACAGGACAAGATTTCCAATGAGCTATCATGAGGTCAATTTTGACGTCAGGAAGTCAGTCAAAAGTGACCTGCAAGAAAGACTAATTTTTCCTCCTTAGTGCTGTGCATAGGACAAATTTTCTCTGTTTTAGAGTTTTCTTTATTTTTCACGAAATTTTTGAGTTTTATCTCACTAGTTGGGTTTTTCACTAATGTAATTAGTAAATATGAATTTAACTACGATGAGGATTAGTTTACTATGGGTAAATTCATTAGCTTGAGTCCTCTAGAGGTAAAACGAATCAGTTTCCTCTCTTTTAGAGGCAAGTTGTTGGGTCTTCCTATTCTTCAGATTCTTGTTCATCATTTGGTGGAAAATGATCCTCATATCATGGATTTGAATCCCTAAGGCTAGGGTGAGTTATTTTGAGGTATATGTCTTCTTCTTATTTCTCGTTAATAAGGGTTGGACTCAGTTGGATGTTTGGCCTTTGAAGAGACACACTTTGTATTAGTTCTGAGCAAGAATATTAATCAAATTTGCAGTTATTTTTATGGTATCATTGTGGTATGGTGTTTAGTTTAGTTTCTCCTTTTTTTTTTATTTGTTGAATGTATTGTTAAGTTTCTTCATCATTTCATAACTTCTAAGAGAATGTATGCAAGTTAGATAAGTAGAATCCATTCTCATATGCTCTTTTTTGGGTAGACACTCACAGTCTGTAATTTCTTCAGTTTATAAAGAAACCATGATTTGATCATGATATTTCTAGCTCCTCACCTATCTTGATCATCCCACCCATTGAAATCATAAAGTGCTAAATCACTATATCTATCTTGCCCCATAGAACACCCTGTAAATTTAGACCTAATTTCCCTTGCCTTGACTGTTTTTGTCCTTCTGATCCAGCAGAACCCTATGCAATCAAAATCAAAACCCTAAGATACTATACCTAGCCTAATATCTTCTTTACTCAGCCATCTTGGCTGTGATCCTTACAGAGAGAGCCCTCTCCTTGCCTAGTAGGGCTAGTGTTACACCATTTTTTGGTCATCTAACCTATTATCATTAGATGGACCCAAGTACACCATGTAAGACAAATTTTACCCTAAGTAAAATTGCTTTCACTATGTAAAATAACTTAATAAAACACATTTATTAGGTTGTTTATGGTCTAAACAGGAAACCCCAAAGTGAATTATTAAACAAATCTATATTTGTTTGATTTTCCTCATGGAATAATTAATTAAATAGTAATTTAATTATTATTCCTGGTCATATTTAACCCAAAACAAGGAAATTAATTAGATAAATCCTTATTTATCTTATTATTTTCTAGGAATAATGATTTAAACCTTATTCAAATAATATTCCTTGTTAAAATTGACTAAGTCATTTATAAATAATTAAATAAATCGTTATTTATTTAATTATCATTCAACCACTTCCTTAAAATGATAAATAAATCATTTGTTTATTTATTATTTACAAATAAAGGGCTTTGACCCAAGGAAAATTCCTTTTCCCTCCAACAAATATAATAAAATATTCCATAAAAGGTGGATCTAGATTTGGTTAATATTATTTTAATCATGCACCAAGATCTAGAATGACCCAATATTTTGTTATAAATAGAAGGGTTTTTCCTACCATTCATTACCTTTTGTTGCCTCTTAGATCACTCTGGATCTATACTCTTGGTCTGACTTTGAGCCATTATCATTTTCATATTTTCCATTATTTGCTTTGTGAGCTCCCTTTGAGTTCTATGTTTGTCTGGGTTTTCTACACCAACAAGAGAGAGAAATGCTAGATCTAAAGTGCTAAGGACTTCCAAGAACCCATCCCAGTGAGGAGAATTGGAAACACCTTTCTTTTTTTCCTCCCAGGTGCCATTAATATAAAAATTCTTCAAAAAATATTGTTCTTGTCTTGTCTATTGGATGCATGGAGCAAAACCTTATTTTTACTGCTTAATGTCTTTTTATGCATAGATCTGGATTTTTCCAGCATTTATCTTGATCAAATAACTGCAGATTTGAAGATATTAGCAACCATATTTTGATGTTAGGGTTGTTTGTTATGCACAACTAAAAGGGTCTTTTTTCATACACTTACACTAAAGATTCATCCTAACAACTGGCGACTCCACACGGGTTTTCAACTACGACAGCTGTCGTTTTTTTTCCTATTTTTATGTTTTTTTTCACCCATAAAACCATCAAACATTAAAATTTCTAACTTTCGTGTGTTTCTGGCCCTATTGCGCAGGTAACAGACATTAGCCGCAACTGAGACAACAAATTTTCCTGACATCTGTCACTGAGAGACCCGGAACTGCAGGTCACACTTTTCGGCCCAGAACTTGCGACTTGGACTGCAGGACGTACTTTTCAGCCTCAAAACTATGACCTAGATAGAAAACAGGTCAGAACCTGCGACCTGCAATTTTTTCTGCAGATCTTTTGAAATTTTTCTGGGTTTGTCTGAAGCTTCTGTGAGGGTTTTCCAGCCTCCGTCTCCACCTATTTAGACCTGTTCTTTTTCTGTTTTACTCAACTAAGTGGGAATATAGCCCCCTAGGGATTTAGTACCCTCCACTTTTTTTGGAAGAGTTTTTAGCTTTTGCAGGTGTCTAAATTTTCAGAGTTTTAGCCTTTTCTTTTCCAGATCTGATACCTTCTCTTCAGATCCCTTTTAGATCAGCTATTTTTCCTTTCAAATCACCTCATATATTTTTGTTTGGGTTTGCCTTTAGGGTCACCTCCTTCCCCTACTTCCTTTAGCTGTTTACCTCCTCTTTTACATCAACCTTGCCTCTGCCTCTTTGTTGTTTTCTGCACCACTTTTCAGTAGATTTATCCTTTAGATCCCTTTCCCTCCCAATCTTAGATATATTGGCTTATTTTCAGTGTGTTTTGATTAGATTTTTTCCCTCTATTAGACTAGTTTTTGAGAGACCCACCTCCTTAGGTTAGATTGATGCATTGTTAGCTGTTAATTTTATGTTATTTCAGCATTATATACTTTTCTCTGCATATTTCTTTTCAGTTATGCAGCACACTTTTTCTTTTTCTCTCAAAACGTTTGGGTTTAAAAAATAAAATTAACGCACGCCACACACTCACCCTAAGCGAAGAAGAGCCTGGTTAACACCGCCAGGCAAAGACTTTTAAACATTGTAAAATCAATTGACACTGCACCTCTCTGCCCTTGTTTCGACATTGTAATAACTTGATTCTGCACCTCCTTGCCCTTGTTGGTCATTCTTCTTCCCTTTATACTATGTTTGTGTTGTCACAATTGCGCCCCCAAGGCGTATATCCCGGAAACTTCTTGGCCTTCATCCTCAGTTTCCAGTTGGTCGACCTACTCCTTCCCACCGTCATTGAGTTAGTCCCCCTCCGAGTCCGCACTCTGACTCCTCTTCTAATTCATTGGGTTCTCCTTTTACTTCTGGTTCTCCCTTTGTCACCTTCACTATGTCTGGTCCAAGGCCTAATGCTAGCAGTAATCCCGGCCCTACTGCTAGGAATGCTACTAGCGGAACCGCCACAGGAACTACCTCGATTGTCCCCTTGCTCCCTTACATGGCAGGCCTCAGTCTCCCCGATTTCAATCAGTTGATCAATGACCCTATCCGCCAAAATGTTGGTTGGCCTGCTATGCCAACCAAGCTCCCCTCCTACATTCCCAAGTTCGAAGGCCTTGCTGGAGAAGATCCCTCCAACCATATTTGATCTTTCCACATGTGGTGTTCCTCCAATTCCATTACCAATGATTCCATCCATATTCGGTTGTTCTAATGCACGCTTACAGGTGAAGCTTCTAAGTGGTATGTTGATCAGACCTCCTCTTCCCATACCACCTTTGCGACCATTTCCTGAGCCTTCTTATCTTATTTCCAACTCCCTCTCCGATATGACACTGGTACTGAACTCTTGACCTCTTTCCGTCAATCATCTGCGACTTGCCTATCCGAACATGTTCAGGAATGGCGGAGAAGAAAGAGCCTATGTCGAGCTCCCACCTTCGAAGATAGGGTCTACATGGACTGGTTCCTTAGATCTCTCTTACCTGCCATCGGCAAAGATGTCGCGTCACATTTTCCCCAAACCGAAGAAGCCGCCCTCCAAATAGCCTTGAAATATGACCTGATCTACACTCAGTCTGGTTATGTTTATACCATCCTTCCTAACCTCCTCAGACCCGGCAGTGCTAACGCCTCGGGATCATCTCATTCTACCGATGGTATCGTTGGACCTCTTTCTCATCCATACGCTCAACCTCCTATGGGCTATGGCCTCCCTCTAGGAGGGGCCAGCACCTCCAGCACTTTTCCCCCTCCAGGTATGTATCCAGGATATGGCATGCCTCATCCTTTTTCCCAGCCTGCAACTTACTTCAATGTTGCCCCACCTAACCATTATCCTTATCCACAGCCTGGTGCTCCAGCTCCTCCAGCATTTGCACCTCCACCTCCCTTGCCTTCTCAACCCCAGCAACAGCACCTGCAACCCCCTCCCGGGCAAATATTTGCACAGCAGGGTGCGACTAATCCTCCTTCCTCTCAAAGGAAGAGGAAAGGAAATCAAAATCAATCTTCCCCTAGTACTCGTGGACCCAATCCTCAGGGTATTGACTCTAATGCTACTAACCAGCAACAGGGCACTCAGCCCAAGCTAGACAGGCCTATTCACACGAATAAGCCTTGTTTGTTTTACAGTGTTTATGGTCATTACACTCACAATTTTCCCCTTTTATCACATATGCGGCATATGTGGGAGTCTCAAGACACATTGCGAGGACAACATGCCTCCCCTACTGCTCCCCCCAATGTGGCCACTACTCAACCGGCTGTGTTTACCAATCCTTTCCCCCAGCAAGGATTCGTGGCTACCCAACCACCTGACGGACAGGTGGCCACTCAAACTTCCCCTTCTGGTTCCTATGATTACTAGATCCTCATGATGAACTCTGATCAAACTCTCACCATCGACCTTAACCTTGAAACTCGGTCCCGTCAGTACCCCAAGCCTCCCGCTCCGTCTGTCCCCAAGTCACCTTCTTCAGGTCCTACAGAGCCTTTTTCGACATCCAATGGTCCCTTACCTAGACCTCAGCCTAGAGTTCAGGTTCACACCAAGATTCCTAAGGGACCATTACGCTGAAAAGCTGCTTCTAGTTGAACTGCTCATTCGTATAGCATAGTAGATCATTTGGCACAATCTCCTGCTGCCATTTCAACACTGGAACTCCTCCAATCATGCCCTTCTCAAAAGAAGGCTCTAATATCCACCATGGGTGTTGTAGATCCTGCTAATGTCTAATTGATTGTTTTCGATGCCCATCAATCAAAACATCCTCCTCTTCCTACTTTTGTAGCCTTCCAAATCCCAGTCAAAATCTGGAATGCTAACATTTCTCAGTGTATCATTGATGAGGGGGCATCCACCTGTGTGATGTCTGCTTCGGTTTGGAAAAAACTCGGATCTCCTGAGTTGGCCCCTTCCACGATCACCCTTCAAGCGTGGGATGGCCACGCCTCCCATCCCATTGGCCTATTCCGTAATTTTCCTATCACTCTTGTGGGCAAGATTGTTTGTGTTGACGTTGAAGTCATCGATGCCCCTCTTGATTATAAAATTGTTTTGGGGCGTAGCTACACCTATGCCATGTCTATTGTCCCATTCGCGGTATACCGCAAGATGTCTTTCCCTCATAATGGAAAGATAGTCACCATTGACAAGTTGACGTATCATGATCCAAAATCTCAGACCTCCCCTGAGTCGACCATCTCTTCTGTAGCCAATAAGCAAACCGTCGATTCTTTGACTAGTGTCTCTCCCGGCGTGTACAAAAACTCCTCTTTTCTTGGAACCTTCCCTGGTCTTTCTCCTCCTCCTGTCTTTGATCCCAAATTATTGAATGTTTGCATGATGCAATCATCTCAGGCTACCCTTAAGTAGCCTGCTCTAGCTAGTCAGCAACCTCAACCTCACCCACCGCAACCTACTCCTAGCTCTTTGTCTCAGCCAGCCAGACCTACTCCTACTGGCCCTTCTCCTATAGTTGTTACCCATGAGCCTATTTACCCTCCTGGATCGGTTCTTCCAGGCCTTAGCCACCTTAGGGATGTTTCACCTGGCCATTACCCCTCCGGTCAGATACCGTTATTCATTCCACCTCGGTACTCGGTACCTGTCATGGCTACTCTGTCTCTTCCTAACCTGACCCTGGAGATTCCCGTCTAGTACCTTGATCCCCCAGCCGCCACCCCTCCTGGTCATCCAAAACCTCACCTTGTTGTGACCCCGGTTCAACCAGTCCCCCTCACTTCTCCCAATACCACACTGCCTCACACACCTCAACAGGAACCATCTCCTATTCCGACGGTATCAAGAAAAGGGGGCAAAGCTCACACAAGAGAAAATAAGGACAAAGCTGCCCCGAAAAACCCTACCCCTCCTTAGCCACCAAAGCGTGCTATCCAGTGTGCCTTGTGCGATGTTGTCAGTCACACCACCCATACATGTCCTGAATTGCCGCATCTCAAGACCATGGTCAATGAGATGTTTCCAGAATCTGATATCCCTGAGGTCTATGTCACTATACCTGATTCAATCCTGAAACTCAAAACCTTGCACACAAATCACCCTTGTGCTTTGTGTGATTTCCATGGCCATTATACACACCTCTGTCCCTGCCTTGACAAGTATCATTCCTATTTAGACGCATACCACCAATTCAAAGCTAAGCATGACAAGATACCTTCTCACTTGTTTGTAAGTTCTACTTCGATAGGACCAGAGGATCTGCCTACTCCCATTAACATTCCCCCTCCTAATTTTGAAATGACGGAGTCTTAAGCCACCATTTTTTACCTATCATCATCCTTGAGACCCTCGGAGGCAGTCCCCTTGGTGACTTCCCCTGATGATTCGCCTAACCTCCTTCCTACGATCACCTTGGGCTCAACATCAGTAAACCTCACATCTGCTTACTTTACTATCACCCCCCATGACGTTGCGCATGTGAGACTTTCTCCACATGATGATGAGTCAGGTATTCCTACCTCATCAGGTGATCCTCCTTCCTCCAGTCTTCCCATCTTCCAGTCAGATGAAGACATTATGGAAGCCATGACCAACCCTGACTTTCCGTGGGACGATATGCACCATCATGCGTACTTCCTCCCACAGTAGTCCCATGTCTAATATGTTGTGGAAACTAAAGACTTCATTCCTGATGAATTCGATTGGTTTAAAAATCCCATCCCTGCACCTAATGCTTTCGAAGAAGGAAACATGGCCAATATCTCTCCTACCATCAAAATTGAAATTTATGTCAAACCAGGAATCGAAGAACATATCACCTTGGGTGCCCAATGCACCTCAAAAGAAATTGAAGCTTACACCAAGCTATTCAAATAATTGCATGATATTTTCACCTGGTCCTACTCAGAAATGCCTGGACTCGATCTCGCCATCGTCGTACATCATATCAACACATGGCCCGATGCCAATCCAGTTCGTCAAAATTTGAGACCCATTAATCCGTCCAGAAATGAAGATATCAAAGCTGAAATCAATAAGCTCAAGCAGGTTGGTTTCATTTATCCCATCGAATACGCCACTTGGGTGTCCAACCCAGTTCCCGTCCTAAAAAAAAAAGGCACCATCCATGTATGCACTCACTTTCGCAACTTGAACAAAGCTTGTCCCAAAGACAAATTCCCCACACCATTTATTGACCAAACCATTGATGAGTGTGCAGGGCACGAGATTCTATCCTTTATGGATGGATTCTTTGTATACAACCAAATCGTTATCCATCATGCTGATCAACTTAAAACTGCGTTCATCAGTCCGTGGGGAAATTTCACATACCGATTCATGCCATTTGGCCTTAAAAATGACAGCACCACTTTTCAACAGACCATGTCTTACTGTTTCCATGACTTATCTCATATTATCCTTGCTTATTTAGATGACCTCATTGCGCGTTCTAAACATCGGGTGCAACACCTCCATGATCTATGTATCGTCTTCCTCCAATGTCGCAAGTATAATATCCGCCTTAACCCCTTGAAATGTGTCTTCTGCATACCTGCTGGCCATCTCCTAGGCTTCATAGTGTCTAAAGATGGTATAACTCTTGACCCTTTGAAATTTCAAGCCATCCTTGAACTTCCTATTCCTCGTACCTTATGCCAGCTACAGAGTCTCAAAAGAAAAGCTAGTTTTCTTCGTTGGTTCGTTCCTTACTATGCCACCATTGCGCATGGGTTCCTTAGACTCCTTAGATCTAACATCCCATTTATATGGGATACCTATGCTCATGAGTCTTTTGATGCCCTCAAGCATGCTCTCACATCCACTCCCTTGATCCGTCCTCTTGACTTCTATAGGGACTTCATCCTATACATCTCTTCTTCCACCTATTCGGTCGCTGGAGTCCTCATCTAGGAAGATGACAACGGTATCGAGCATGTGATCTATTATATCAATAAGAACCTCATAGGTCCTCCTATATCCTACTAACATGAAGAGAAACTAGCGCTGGATGTCGTGTTCTTGGTCCAAAAACTTCGTCATTACATCCACATGCGTTCCACCAAGGTTGTGACTAATTCCAACCCCATGGCTTTCCTATTGAGTCACCACATCCTCAATGGGAATTACGCCCATTGGGTCGTTATCCTTCAGGAATTCGACCTCGAATTTGTCACACCAAAAAGTAAGAAAGGTTTAGCCCTCACTGAAATCATTTCTGAATTACCTACCGGTACGCGGGATCCTCCAGTTAATGATGATTTTCCTGATGAGCACTTATTCGCCATTACCACGGATGATCCTTGGTATGGCGATATCCTTAATTACTTGCAAACCCAAAATTTCACCCTTCATCTTGACCGTGATGCTCAACGACGTATCCGACACCAAGCTCCCCGCTACCTTCTTATCAGTGATGACCTCTATCATCGTGACATAGATATTTTCCTTCGTCGTTGTCTCACACACGCTGAAGTTGAGAAAGTCCTCAATTCCTGCCATAGTGGCGCTTGTGGTGGCCACCTCTCCGATCTTGCTACCGCCTAGAAATTCATGCGTGCTAGATATTTTTGGCCTTCTCTCTTCAGTGATTGCATTGAAGCATTCAAACATTGTTCCAATTGCCAACATTTTTCCCCTAAAGCGCGAGCTCCTCCAGCTCCCCTCCATCCTGTTGTCACAGCTGGTCCCTTCTGTAAATGGGCCATCAACTTTATGGAGTGTCAACCTCCATCCGCTGGTAACCATAAGTATATCATCGTGGCGATTGACTATTTCACAAAATGGGTTGAGGCTATGCCCACATTTAACAACATGGCAGCTACCACAGCCCTCTTTTTCTTTAACCACATTATCGTTCGATTGAGGGTTCCGAAAAAATTGGTCTCTAACCACGGCCGAAATTTTGAAGATGATATTTTGCGTGAGCTATCCTCACTGTTGGGTTTTGAGCATCAATATTCCTCATCCTATTACCCCCAAGGTAATGGCCAAGTTGAAGCAGTCAATAAAATCCTTAAGACCATGTTTCAACGGACAGTGAATAAGCACAAAACCAACTGGAATCTTATGCTCTTCCATGCTTTGTGGGCCTATATAACTTCTGTTAAAACCACCACTGGGTTTACTCCTTTCCACCTTGTTTTTGGAGAAGAGGCAGTCTTACCGATCGAGTGTGAAATCCCTTCCCTTCGTCTGGCCGTCGAGCTTCTCCCTGATACCCAACCTCTAGAACAATGACTTATCATGCTTGAGTGTGCCTCTGAAGACCATCGTGTTGCATTGAAAACCATTGAAGCAGCTAAGAAACACACCAAAGCTCAGTATGACCGAAAATTCCACCCTCGTACTTTTCACGAAGGTGACCTTGTTTTAGTATATGACCAGGCCCATGATGTCCTCGGTCATGGGAATTTTGACTCATTATGGCTAGGCCCTTACATCATCAGTAAGGATCTTGGTAAGGGGGCATACCTCTTAGAGGACTTCGAATGCCACCCCCTTCCTAATCCTTGCAATGCACTCTATCTTAAGAAATATTAACCTTAGCATTTCCCTCCTGAAATTCATGTTTTATTTTCTTTTCGATAGCCAGCATCAGTTTGTTTTTCGTGATTTGATACTTCACCATGACACATTTTTCCAAGAAGGTTCACTTCACCTCTCCTCAAAATTGGATTTCCTCACTTACAACACTTGTACTTGGGGCACCACTTTGCCTCCATACTTGTCCTTTTTCGTGTCGATTTTCATCATGAGATACCATCTTGTACTCATGTTTTCATGGTCCCCCATTGGACCTTTACTGTGTGGAAGCACCATCGAGTCGCCCTTGTTTAGAGAATCCGAGTTGAGTCATCATCACATTCATGGAGTCTATCTCGCGTCCCTTTATATCCCGCTATAGTCCTCCATCCCTCATTGCTTTGTCCCTCTCTCGTGTCGCACATTATGGCCTTTCAGTCCCACTGTCCCCTATCCCTCATGATCTTATGTCAGTCATTGCTAGGTCATCCATGTCCTTTATTCTCTAACAAGGGAAGTCATCCATTAGCTACTTAGTACCCCCCATTTCATCATCATCATTGGTGTCAGTCTGTTCGCCGCTCTACTATTTTCTCTCATGCTTTAGTTGAGGATCCCTTATTGCCTCACCTATGGTGGAACTCCTTTTGTTGACATCAAATCCTTCATTCTAGAAGACAGGTCTAGAGGGTGGTGTACATTGGTTCCAGCTTCCACTCTTGTTTTGTACCCCGGATCAGGCAAAGGGGCTCCTTATTTCCCTTTGACTTGATTGTTTCTTAGCTCCAACTCCTTTCAGCATGATCTAGATCCGTATACTTGATGGTTCAATGATGCAGCAGCTGATATCAGTGATTCCTAGGTGTGTGTGAGATGTCTCAGCCCTCATGAGGGGGTGGCCCTACAGGTAGCCCCCCACATGCCTGGATGACCTCTTCATCGCAGCCTTTGATGCAGCTCCATATATTTGATGATGTTGGCCTTAGCCGCTTGCAGCGCCTCTTTGATTTTCATGTATCAGTTAGATTTTGTGAGCCCTTCCCCATTTATAGGGGCATTTGGGTTGTATTTGTATCTCATGTACTCAGATATTATTATATAAGTCCTGGCTATTATCCCAGGCACAGCATGTATGTGGGATTCATCATTATCTCTTTTTATCTGGCTCATGTTTATGTCAACTTGCACTTTATGGTTCAATCCCTTATTTACTAGACACACTATTCTTTTGTACTTTGTCTTGGCGGGTATAGGTATGCCTCCCCCGCCGCCTTTAGCACAGGTACCCACTCATAAAAAGAGACTTGTCTCACCTATAATTCTCGCCTCCTTAGGGTCTAGTTCTTCAGCACATTAGTCTACCTTACATTCCTCTCTCTGACTTCCCTTTTGATGTCTGGTGATTGAGTTCTTACAACGTACTTCGGTCATACGATTTGCTCCTAACACTCGCACGCTGGGGGGCAATCTGTTACACCAATTTTTGGTCATCTAACCTATTATCATTAGATGGACCCAAGTACATGTAAATTATTTTACCTAAGTAAAATTTCTTTCTTATGTAAAATAGCAATAAACACATTTATTAGGTTTGTTTATGGTTTAAATAGGAAACCCAAAGGAAATATTAAACAAATCTATATTTGTTTGATTTTCCTCATGGAATAATTATTAAATAGTAATTTAATTATTATTCTTGGTCATATTAACCAAAACAAAGAATTTAATTAGATTAATCCTTATTTATCTTATTATTATTAAGATAATTATTTAAACCTTATTTAAATAGTATTCCTTGTTAAAATCAAACTAAATCATTTATAAATAATTAAATAAATCATTATTTATTTAATTATCGTTCAACCCACTTCACCAAAATGATAAATAAATCATTTATTTATTTATTAATTTACAAATAAGGGCTTTGACAGAGGACTGTTCCTTTCCCCTCCAACAAATATAATAAAATATTCCATAAAAGGTGGATCTAGATTTGGTTAATATTATTTTAATCATGCACCAAGATCTAGAATGATCTAATATTTTGTTATAAATAGAATGGTTTTTCCTACCATTCATTACCTTTTGTTGCCTCTTAGATCACTCTGGATCTATACTCTTGGTCTGACTTTGAGCCATTATCATTGTCATATTTTCTATTATTTTCTTTGTGAGCACCCTTTGAGTTCTATGTTTGTCTAGGTTTTCTACACCAACAAGAGAGAGAAATTCTAGATCTGAAGTGTTGAGGACTTCCAAGAACCCATCCCATTGAGGATAATTGGAAACACATTTCTTGTTTTCCTTCCAGGTGCCATTAATATAAAATTCTTCAAAAAATATTTCTCTTGTCTTGTCTATTGGATGCATGGAGAAAAACCTTATTTTTACTACTTAATTTATTTTTATGCATAGATCTGGATTTTTGCAGCATTTGTCTTGATCAAATAACTGTAGATCTGAAGATATTAGCAGCCATATTTTGTTTTTAGGACTGTTTTTTATGCACAGCTAAAAGGGTCTGTTTTCGTACACTTACACTAAAGATTCATCCTAACAGCTAGCTACTTGGATAAGCATGGTTTGTGGTTACCTTGGAATTTTCTTTTTCAGCCTGAGGTTCAATCTGAGTGATAACAAAAAATAAGCTAAAAGAAAGGAAGATATCTGTGAAAAACGTGAAGCTGAAATAGTATCTTTAAGGAAGGAGTTGGAGCTAGTCAAAAAGATTTGGAAAATCTCTCAAACACTTGACAACACCCTTAATACTCAAAAATATCAATATGAAAAATATGGGATTGGTTTCAAAGAATAATTATCAAGTACTAAGGATAATGCAAGGATTTATGTCAGCGTACTTTCTTTCTATCAAAAAGAGGAAAAGATAAAGAGAAACTCCAAGGAAGAATTTTAATTCAAATTATGGCTCTTACAACATGTACCAAACGATATTCCTTGGGTATTGTTACTATTGTAAAAACTCTGGTCATCAAGCTAAGATTGCAAGGCTCATAAAAATGAAGCACCAACTTTGAAAAATCAAACAAACAAGCTACGTGGTCCTAAAGAGCAAGGGAAAATCAAGACTTACTATTCTTTTGATCCTTTGGATAAGTTTAATTCAACTTTCTCATCGTGTAATAATTATGGTCATAATGAGAAAAATTTCCCACTGAAAAAGGAGAATCTCAATAAAGATAAATGTGGCCTAGCTTTATTTGCTCATAGTGATGAGAAACATTAGTTCGTGGATAGTGGATCCTCAAGACATATGACAGGTGACCAAAATAATTTTGTCTGCTATGAAACTAGCTCCAAAAATAAAACACTTCGAGGGGGCAACCTCCAATACATTACATAAATGAACAATTCTTGGATGATACAAATGAAAAAACCTCCTTTCTATATATAATAGTCCATGGGGCCACAATGTAATCCTAGCCGACCTAACAATAATAATTTAAGGGCACAATAATAACAATATGGGGGTTAGAGGGGTACAAAAATAACAATAAGAGGGTTACACTGACAACAATAAGGGACTATACTAGTAATATAGGGACTTAACGTGCTCCTCTCCTTAAAAAAGGTTTTGTCCTCAATGCTTCAGTAGCTCCGAGTGCTTCTGTATAAAATTCTCATCCTCCCATGTATAATCTTCAGTCGGTAAGTTCTTCCATTTGATGAGATACTCTGAAATTGATCGATTTTGTAGCTGTTGAATGTTTATTTCCGTGACTACTTCAGGTTCCAATATGGTTTTTCCTTCTTCATCAAGTTCTGGCAATATTGTTTGAACTGGAATTGTGTCCCCTATAACCTTCTTTAAGCATGAAACATGGAAAACTGGATGCACTCGCGAAGAAGCAGGAAGCTCAAATTTTTATGCCATAGTACCAATATTTTGCAACACCTTGTAAGGGCCACAATACTTTGGAAATAATTTACTATCATTATTAGCTTGCTTGAGTGGAATTTGTTTTTATGGTTGTAGCCGTAAAAATACCCAGTCTCCTACATCAAAACTTCTCTCACTGCGATGTTGATTTTCCTGTTGTTTCATTCTATTTTGTGGAAAATTTAGGTTATCCTTTAAGAGTTGGAGAACTTCTTGTTGATTCTCAATGTGATCTTCCACTGCTTGAACCCTAGAATTTTCCCTTAAAGAAGATGTGATGGACAGTGGATGATATCCATAAATTTCCATAAATGGGATCATTTTTGCTGCATTATGGAAGGAAGTGTTATACCACCATTCAGCGAGAGGTAAGCACTTGACCCATTGTGCTTTCTTATCAGATACAAAACAACAAAGATATCCTTCCAAACATTTATTCACTATCTCTGTTTGACCATCGGATTGAGGATGATAAGATGAGCTATGAGCTAGTTGAGTACCCAAACAAGAAAATAATTCTGTCCAAAATTTTCTTGTAAAAATAGGATCTCTGTCACTTAAAATAATATTTGGGTTTCCATGTAGCTTTTGAATTATTTCCATAAATGCAATAGCAACTATACTTGATTTAAATGAATGAGATAATGCCCAAAAGTGTGCATACTTGGTAAGTCTATCAACTACCACCATGATGACACTCCTTTCTTTGGAATTAAGTAAACCTGTGATAAAATCCATTGAAATCTCCTCCCAACGTTGACTTGGAATGGATAAAGGTTGTAGAAGACCCGGGGTCTTAATTGTCTCAACTTTATTTTGCTGGCAAACCAAAATTTCTGCCACAAACTTTTGAATATCAGATTTAAGGCCATCCCAAAAAAATTATTTCTTCACCCTATGGTAATTTTTTAAAAATCCTGAGTGTCCTCCTAAAGGAGAAGTGTGCAATTCCAAAAGAATATTTTGTTTTAGTTGGGAATTATTGAAAATATATAAGTGATATTTGTACCATAAGGAATAATTTTTCCAACTAAATGTATTAGATGTACTAGGATCTTGTTGCAAATTTTGAATGAGTGTCCACACTTCTTCATCCTTCTTCCATTCATCCCTTGCTTCAGTTATCCAATCTGGTTGGATAATAGAAATGGCACAAAGAAATGCTTCCGCCTCTTCATCCTTTCTTGAGAGTGCATTTGCAACAACATTCAGCTTCCCTTTTTTATAGATGATTTCAAAGTCATAACCCAACATCTTTGTGACCCACTTTTGCTGCTATTCTGAAGATAGTATTTGTTCCAAAAAGTGTTTGAGACTATCATGATCAGTTTTTACCTTGAAGGGTCTTCCCATTAGGTAAGGTCTCAATTTCTTTAGTGCATGTAGTATTGCCAAAATTTCATTCTCATAAATATATTTTTGTAAATACTTTCCTTTGATTGGACGGATTTAAAAAGAAATGGGTCTTCCTTCTTGCATTAAATCAACATCAATTCCATTTCCTGAGGCATCACATTCCACAATAAAGTTTTTTTTGAAGTCTGGCATAGCTAAGACTAGTGCTAGGCACATTGCCTCTTTAAGATGTTCAAAGGCCTTAGTTTCTTCAGGAGTCCATGAAAATTCATATTTCTTCAATAATGTTGTTAGAGGTGCTGCTATTCTCCCATAATTCTTAACAAACTTGCAATAATACCCTTTTAACCCAAGAAATCCGCGCAACTAATTTATGGTTGTGGGGACTTTCCATTCCTTAATGGCTTTAATTTGGTTAGGGTCTACCTTAACACCCTCATGAGATATAATATGACCCAAATATTTCACCTCTTGTACTCCAAAGAAACATTTGGATGTTTTTTCATATAATTGTTTCTCCTCCAATAGTTTGAGCACCCTGTCAACATGTTGAACATGATCCTTCCAAGACCTACTGTAGATTACTATATCATCAAAAAATACTAGCACAAATTTTCTAAGGAAGGGTTTGAAAATGGAATTCATCAACCCTTGAAATGTAGAAGGTGCATTGGTAAGGCCAAAAGGAATGACCAAAAATTAATAATGACCCTCATGATTTCGAAATGTTGTTTTCGGAATATCTTCAGTCTTCATTCTAATTTGATGATATCCCAAACGAATATCCAACTTGGTAAAATAAATTTCTCCATGTAATTCATCCAATAATTCATCAATCACATGAATGGGAAATTTATCTTTAATGGTGAGCTTATTGAGCTCCCTATAATATGGAAACATGCGTCATGATCCATCCTTCTTATGCACCAATACTACTGGAGCAGAGAAAGAACTTTGACTAGTTTGAATTATACCAGCCTCTAACTTTTTTGTAATCATACGTTCAATTTCTCTCTTTTGGACATAAGGATATCTGTAAGAAATAATGTTTGGAGGAAAAATTCCTGGAATCAAATTAATAGCATGATCATGATCACAAATAGGTGGGAGTCCTTTGGGAGTTTCAAACACCTTGGAATGATTGTCTAAGACTTTTAGGAGATCTGGAGAAATAGATGATTTTGATGTTGGAACTTCTAGTGAGAGTAATTGTGAAATTACGCCTCGTCGTTCTTTCTTCAGAAGCTTTGTTATGACATTAGAGCTTATTATCTTTTCTGGCTTCCCTACGATACCACTTAATTCGATTTCCTTTCCTTTCGAAAAAAAAAATCAAGAAAAGTTCGTGAAAATTAAAAGCTACTGTCCCCAAAGATTGTAACCATTGTACTCCTAGTACAACATCAACACCTCCCATTGGGATGGAAATAATTAGACTATTAAATACATATTCCCCCATGGCTAGCTTGATATTATGGAATTTTCCAGAGCAATTTATAGTTCCTCCATTTTCAACCATCACTTGACATTCTGGTGCTGGATATAGGAAGCAATTCAATTCCTTGGCTACCTTACAATGAATAAAACTATGGGTACTACCTGAATCAATCAACACTATTACATTTTTCTTCTTGACATGTCCTTCTATATTAAGAGTTTGAGGAGTGGTAATTCCTTCCAATGCATTACATGATATGGTCGGACTCATTTCTTCTTCTTATAGGGTTGGTTCCTGGTGTATATCCTCTTATTTTGAATTTTCTTGTTCATTTTCTTCATCCTCTTCCCAATCTATGTAAAATAATTTCTTCTCAGCACGCTTATGACCTTTAGTGTATTTTCTATCACAACTGTAGCAAATCCCTTTTGCTCTATTTTCTTCCAATTGGTGTGGTGTCAATATTTTTGGTTGTGGACGTCTAGGAGTAGCAACACTTCCATATTTATAGATGTGAGTGGTAGGCTTCCTTGTCGCCATAATTTTACATTCATTTTTTCTTGTCAACCTGAATGCCTTCTCCAATGAATCAGGTTCCCAAACACGAACTTCATGTTGGATGTTATCCTTTAAAGTCCCTATGAAGACATCAATCTTGTGTTCCTTTGGAATATCAATTACCCTTATATTCAATTTTTGGAAGTCCTCAATGTGCTCCACCACTGAACCCTTTTGTTTGAGATTTATCAATTGGCTAAAGAAGGTGTTTCTCTTTGTATCCTCATAATGTGCTACCATTTCCTTCGTAAAAATTGACCAAGTGAAAAAACTTTTATGGGAGAAAAGCCATTGATACCATAAAAATGTATTTTTTTCTAAATGTAAAGTTGTAATGCATACCTTTTGTATGTTTTGCACATTATTGAGATCAAAATATTGCTTCATGTTATGGGATCCTTGCCATCAAAATTCCTCATATCCATCTTTGGAATATGGTGGTTCTTCAATCCAACATTAGAGTTTATTAAATCACAATTAATATTTATTTTGTTCTCATCACATGTTTCCTCTACTATCTTTTCACCATTAGGAATCATTTCTTGTATCAACTTTGACAAACCTTCCTTCAAAACTTCCATGTCTTCCTTCAAACCTTCCTTTTTTTCTTCATACCATTATTCAAACCATCCATTTTTTCTTCCATACCATTCTTCAAACCATCCATCGTAGCTTCCATACTTTTCTTCAAAACATCCATTTCATTTTTTGTTTCTCTTTGCGAGAGAAAAATTTGGTGCACTTGCTCTTGTAATTTTGATATGTCATGTTGCATTTATTCATCATCATGAGCCATAGTAGAGCTTTCTGAAGGCTTAATGGGTGTTGAATTATTTTTAGGAGGCATTTTAGAACCCAATACTGATATCTATTCTACAATATGCCCTTGGAATCAATTCAAATTGATTCTTCAAACAAGACTTATGTAATTCGGAAAAAAATACACACCTTTTTCTTGCTTTTGAGGAGCTCGATATCGAAATTGAATTATCTCTATGATTTCGGATATTCAATATCTAAAATTTGGCCCTGTAGTAGCACTCTGAATCTTCTTTCAAATGCTATGGGTCTGACCTGATTTGTATTCTTCAAGACAAATTTATGCCCAATCTCCCACAATGACCTAATTATGGATTGGTTCAGTAGATCGAAGTTGTACGACATGCCACGTGTCATTTTTTCCTCCTTATACTCTAAAATTGATACATAGAAAATTAGATTTTGTGTACTTGCGGCCACTTTTACAGAATTCCAATCTGATGCTCAAAGAGAGAGTTATGATAATTTTCCCTCAGTCACCTCTTTGAGATGAAATTCAGGAGCCTAAAAAAACCCTAACTTCCACGGACCATATCTCCGAAAATATTATGAACCAAGATCGGAAATTTGTACAGGAGGTTCCACAGGATTTTGACTTCGCTTTGTAAAAACATTAGCTTCTGAGCCTACGCAAAAAAAATGTTATAGTGAAAATTCCACGATGACCTGTTTTAGGTGAAATTCAGGTGCCTAAAAAAACCTAACTTCCACAGATCCTATCTCTAAAAATATTGCAAACCAAGATTTGAATTTTTTACATGACGTTCCTCAGGATTTCGGCTTAGCTCTATAAAAATTTCCACTTCTAAACTTTCGTATATAAAAATTTATAAGGAAAATTCCACGATGACCTGTTTGGAGCAGTGAAACCCTAGAATCCAAAGCTATGATACCAAATGTTATGAAACCAACTCCAAAAATAGAATAAAAGAGAGATCAATGACTTAGAAATAGGCCACTTCGAGGGGGGGACCTCTAATAAATTACATAAATGAACAATTCTTGGATGATACAAATGAAAAAACCTCCTTTCTATATATAGGAGTCCATGGGCCACAATGTAATCCTAGCCGACCTAACAATAATAATGTAAGGACACAATAATAACAATATGGGGGTTACAAGGGTACAACAATAATGATAAGGGGGTTACACTAACAACAATAAGGGACTATACTAGTAATATAGGGACCTAACATTGTCACATTGAACAAAAAGAATGGAAATGTATCTTTTGGAAGTGGATTTGCTAAGATCACTGGAAAAGGAACAACTACTCTCATTAATGGGCAAGGAAAGGCTGAAAATAATTTTCTGGTAGAAGGGCTCAAACACAATATTTTATACACTTTATTCGTATAGAATCTCAGACCTAGTCAATAACCAGAACTCATTCCATTGCAGCGGAATTGAATAGTAATCTCAAACTTGTGGAACCATCTTTGACTCGGCCCAACCGCAAAGTGCATTGCAGAATTGTTAAGAAGCTCATACTATGCCATAAGGAGACTTGAATTTTTGAAGATGGACGACTCGAACAAATAATATATAGACCTATGATCATTTACTAGTGAAGACTTGTGAAAGTGTTGGTGCAGAGTTATGGTGAAAAAGTGTTGGTAAAGAATTGGTGCAATGTGGTGTAGAATAATTGATGCAGAATGGATGATATAGTATGGTATAGAATTAATGGTACAGATTGGTGAAATAAAGCATCTTTGAATTGATAATCTAGTAAATCAAAGAAATGATTGGTGTCCTTGGAGTAGGAGCTCCTAAACACAAGGTTGATGCCTTGAAGAAGATAGGGTCGAAGCCCTAGAGGTCGGAGCCTCACCATAGTCCAAGTCGGTGCTTGGAAACAAGTTAGTGCCTCAAACATTGAAGTTTTGGTGCCCTCATACAATTATTGTATTCAATTATTTGAAAAAGGATTGAATTTATTCTATATCCTTAATAATATTATTATTATATTCTTCTCTATTTTTAATTGTGAAGAATATAACTGGAAAAAATAACAGTTGAAAATAAATATCGATTCACCCCCCTCTCAGTATTTCCAACAATTGGCATCAAATCCAACTTCTTCATTATCATCCTAACAGCTGGAAGAAGGATTCCTAGACACAATGAATAATATAGAAGCAACAGGGAAGTTTCCTATATTTAATGGAACAAATTTTGGTTTTTGGAAGAAGAGGATTTCATACTGTTTAATGTCCCTTGGTCCTAAAGTATGCCATTTTGTGTTGAATGGGTACAAATCTCCCTCCACTCTTCCAACTGATCCAGAAGAAAGAAAGCCTACATTGCTAATTCCAAATCTTTATATTCCATCACTAGTGGAATCATTGATTTTGAATTCACAAAAGTAGTGAATTGTGACTCGTCCAATGAAGTATGGGATAAGTTTATTGCTCTATATGATGGGGACTCCAAAGTTAAGAAGGAAAAGCTTCAAACTTATAGAATTCAATTCGAGAATCTTAAAATGGATGATGAAGAAGATATTGCATCATACTTCCTCTGATTAGTTGAAGTAGTTAACTCTCTTAAAGGGCTAGGAGAAAATGTTGAAGAAATCACTATTGTTCAAAAAATCCTAAGATCTCTTCCTGATAGATTTGACTCCAAAGTACATGGCATAGAATAAATGAAGGATCTAGATACTCTTAATATGGATGAACTTCATGGAATCCTCATTGCTTATGAAATGAGGAAAGGAATTCCAAATTCCAAACAAGGGGCATTCAAAGACTCAAAATTAACAAAAAGAGGACAAGGATGGAATAACAACAGTGATGACTCTGATGCTGAAACCGAATTAGCTCAATTTGTACAAATACTAAAGAAGGTATCTAAGCTAAAAGGTAATTATCCTCTTATTTGTTTCAAATGTTGAATAATAGGTCTTTATGCTGCAAAATGTCTTCATAAACATGATAATGGTGATGAAGAGGATTCTAAAAGGATGGCATAAAAAAAGAAATATTTTAATAAGAAAAACTTCTTCTCCAAACAAGATGATTCAGATGAAGATGAATTTTTAGTCATCAAGAAGAAATCATCTAGAAATTTTCCTCATCACAATGGAGGAGATGATGAATCAGATGAAGAAAATGACTATGTTGGAAGCAAATAAGTATTATTCATGGAATTAACAAATGATGATGATTCGGAACTAGAAGGCAAAGGAAATATGGATGAATTACTGATATGTTCCAATGAAGAAAATGAGAATTTAAGAAATAAGATCGTTTCTCTCAAAGTAGAAAAAGAGGAAGCAAAAAGAAGGGAAGACTTCTTGAGAAATAAGCTAAAAGAAAAGGAATATATCTTTGAAAAACACGAAGCTGAAATAGTATCTCTAAAGAAGGAGTTGGAGCTAGTAAAAAATAGTTGGCAAAGCTCTCAAACACTTGACAACATCCTTAATACTCAAAAATCTCAATATGAAAAATTTGGGATTGGTTTCAAAGAATAATTATCAAGTACTAAGTATAATGCAAGGAGTTATGCCAGCGTACTTTCTTGCTATCCAAAAGAGGAAAATATATCTCACCAAGAACAAAGGCCCATCTCAAATGAAGGAAGATAAAGTCCAAGGAAGAATGTTAATTCAAATTATGGCTCTTACAACAGGTACAAAACTATCTTCCTTGGGTATTGTTACTATTGTAAAAACTTTGGTCATCAAGCTAAGCATTGCAAGGCTCATAAAAATGAAGCACCAAGATTGAAAAATAAAAAAAACAAACTATGTGGTCCTAAAGAGCAAGGACAAATCAAGACTTACAATTCTTTTGATCCTTTGGCTAAGGTCGATCCAACTTTCTCATCATGTAATAATTATGGTCATAATGAGAAAAAATTCCCACTGAAAAAGGAGGAAGATAAAAAGGTGAATCTTAATATAGATAAATGTTACTTAGCTCTATGTGATCATAGTGATGAGAATCATTGGTTCGTGTATAGTGGATGCTTAAGACATATGAAAAGTGACAAAAATAAGTTTTTCTCATTGAACAAAAGGAAAGAAAATGTATCTTTTGGAAGTGGATCTGCTAAGACTACTGGAAAAGGAACAACTACTCTCACTAATGGTCAAGGTAATACTGAAAATACTTTGTTGGTAGAAGGGCTGAAACACAATCTCTTAAGTGTTAGCCAAATTTGTGACCAAGGACATAATGTTGTATTAGTTTAAAAAATTCCGAAATAAGAGACATCCTTAGGATAACTTGTGGCAGAAGGAGTAAGAACACCAGATAACATTTACATTCTAAGAAAAATCCAAGGAGATAAATGTTATTTGAGTCAAATAGATGAAATTTGGTAATGGCACAAGTGATTTGGGCATACAAGCTTTGAAAAATTGATCAATATTAGTAATATTAATGCAGTAAGAGACATTTCAAAGATGTTGAAGCCAGTTCAAGTTGTATGTGGCTCATTCCAACATGGAAAGAAAACTAGAACCAACCACAAAACTAAGGAATTTTCAACATCAAAACCTCTAGAAATCATTCATGCATATCTATATGGGCCAACTAGAACTCTGACTCTTCAAGGTGAAAGTTACTTTACTTTATTTGTTGATCATTATACTAGAATGATGTGGGTATATTTCATAAAATATAAATCCGAAGAATTTGAATGTTTTAAGAATCTTAAAGCTCTCGTTGAAAATGAGAAAGATTCTAAGATTAAATGTATTAGAAAAGATAGAGGAGGAGAATTCACCTCAAAAGAATTTGATGAATTCTGTAAGTAACATGGAATTGAAAGAGAAATCTCCGCTGCTAGGACTCCCAAGCAAAATGGAGTAGTTGAAAGAAGAAACCAAATCATTCAAGAAATGGAAAGGACAATGTTAATAAAAGTTGATTTTCAACCAAAATTTTGGAGAGAAGCAGTTGGGACGACAATTTATACCTTAAATTGAACCCAAATAAGACCAAATAATGAAAATACTCCTTATAAATTATGGAAAGGAAGACTCACTTTAGTCAAATATTTTAGGATTTTTGGAAGCAAATGTTTCATTAAAATAAATGATGACTCGCCAGGAAAATTTGATTCTCGGGTTGACGAAGGAATATTTCTTGGATATTCCACAAGGAGAAAAGCTTACAAATGTTACAAAATTGTCTACGGAAAATAGTGGAAAGAATTCACGTGAAGGTTGATGAAGTCATTCCAGAAAAGAAATTTGAAGATCATGAAGTTGAGCCCTTCCTTGAAGAAAGTGAAGAAGAACCCGAAAAGGATGAAGAACCACAAAGTGAACCTTCACAAACTCCTTCTAAGATTTAATTCCTTCAAAACATAATCTGGAAGAACATATTATTGGGAATATAGATGAAGGAATTCATACTCAAATAAGGATTACAAAAACTCCAATAAAAGACGATGTTTCTCTCTTATCTTTAATGGAACCTGAAATTTTTTCTCAAACAAGTAAAGATCCTCATTGGATAAAGGCCATGGAAGAAGAAATGTCTCAAATCGAAAATAATGAGACTTGGGAGTTGGTACCTCATTCACAAGATAAGAATACAATTGGAACAAAATGGGTATTCAAAAGCGATATGAATGAGGATGGACAAATTATCAGAAATAAAGCTAGGCTTGTCTGCAAAGGATACTCACAAATTGAAGGAATTGACTTCGAAGAAACCTTTGCACCAGTAGCTCGATTGGAAGCTATAATAATTTTTTTGGCATTTACTTGCTCAAAATGATTCAAGGTTTATCAAATGTGTGTAAATTTATAATTTCTAAATGGAGAACTTAAGGAAGAAGTTTACATGGAGAAACTAGAAGGATTTGATCTTGCTGAAGGGAAAGACTTTGTATGCAAGTTGAAAAAGGCCTCCTATGGGTTAAAAAAAACCCCTAGAGCATGGTATGCAGATTTGATCATTATCTAAAACAAGAAATTTTCAAAAAGGGAGTAGCAGATAGCAATCTCTACATGAAGATGGACAAGGAAAAACTTCTGATCACTCTTGTATACGTTGGTGATCTAATATTTTCTAGCCATGATGATGAGATGAGCCATGAATTTGCTCTAAATATTTCCAAAAAATTAGAAATTTCAATGATTGGTGAGTTGTCTTACTTTCTTGGGCTACAAATATCTCAAACCACTACAGGCGTGTTTATATCTCAAGCAAAATATCTTAAAGACATGCTCAAAAGATATGGGATGGAAGATTGTGCACCTATGAGGACACCGATGACCACATATTCTAAATTAAGTAAAGATGATGATTCCCCTCTCATAGATGCAACTCTTTACAAGTAAATAATTGGAGCTCTCCTATACTTAACTGCTACAAGACCAGATATTATGCAAGTGGTGGGAATGGTAGCAATATTTCAATCAAGTCCTAAACAATCCCATTTAGCAGTTGTGAACAGAGTAATTAGATATCTGAAAGGAACTATTGATTTTAGCCTTTGGTACCCTAAGAGCTCAACCATTATTGTGACAGCTTACTCCGATGGTGATTGGGCTAGAAGCATGGATGATCGAAAAAGTACCAGTGGAAATGAATTCCTTATGGGAGATTGTCTTATATCTTGGCTCAACAAAAAAATCATCTATATCTCTTACTACAACTAAAGTCGAATATATAGTTGTTGCTGATTTTTGCACACAAATACTATGGATGAAGGAATATTTGAAGGATGTCAACATAGAAACTAAGAAAACAATCACTATTTTTTGTCACAACACTAGCGTCATTAGTATTTCAAAGAATCCAATGATTCACTCATAGACCAACCATATTCCAATAAGATACCACTTTCTCCGTGAATAAGTTTTTGAATAAAATATCAAGTTGTAATACGTCAATACAAAAGAACAAATTCCAGACATCTTTACAAAACCCCTTCTATGAGGAGCATTTGAGTATCTTCGCCAAAATATGGGGGTCACTTCTCTTGCATCACAATAAATCAAGCAACATGTCGAGGTGTACGTCATGATAGGGGGAGCAACATGACAGGGGGAGCAAATTGGCACCCCATTGCCATTGAAGTCAAAGGGGGAGAGAAGAAAAATATTGTCATCCAATGACAAAGGGGGAGATTATTAGTCTAATTTTCATTGATTTCAATATCCATGACCACCAAGCATAATGAAGGGAAGTATGAGAAAGAAAAGTCAAAGGAATCAATGAAGAGGTCCTTCATTCTATTTATGCTCTCACAAAGGATCAATCACATTAAAAAACAAAATTGGATACCTTTGAGGAAAAATTATTTCATAAGACCTCCACCATCTGAAAGAGAATAATTTTAGCTTTCCAACGAGCTACTAATCAGCCTAAAAATCCAAGCAGTTTGAGATTTATTGAATTTTTAAGTTCAAATATAATTTTTGGTCTTGAAGCCGACCTGTTCCAGCCTAACTATGTCGGCTTGCTTATGAAGACATGTCCATTTGTTTTAAGCATTGATAAAACCACCATGTATAGAAATTTGAATAACTAAGATATTATTCACCGAGATTCTTGTTTGGTCAATTTAGTGTGTCCTAAATTGCTGCATTTAATTGTCAATCCGGGAATCGTAAGCTGATGAAGTGCGGCGCACTATATGTGCAAGATAACCTCTTTCTTAACTTTTTGTCGTTTATGGTCTTTCTAAGGTGAAATGGAAATTCTAAAGTGAAAAAGCAAGCTTGGTTGGCATTTGTTCAAGGAAGCGATTTCCCTATAATGGATTTAGTCAATCTTGAAACTTTAAAAGCAAATTGAATACATACGATGACGAAAGAAAGTAAAAGTGTACTACCGAAATGAAAAGGTGTCATAATCTTAATGAATCAAAACAAAGAACTAGTGAATATGAAAACTAAACTATTCTGCTGCCAACCTAACAAAAAGAAACTACGCTATGGAAATTCAAATTGCAATGAAATAAATCTAAATCGTATTACATCAATTATTTTCTCGACCCTTCATCATTAGACCACTATGATTTGCGGAAGTAATCATAAACAACTTGTGTAATCGATATTTAACTAAATAAAGTAAACTAATACTAAACCATACACACATGATTCAATCCTCGCCATCACCCACCTGTAGCTTTGACAATCGAAGATGTCATACATGATTTAACATATCTAAGTTTACAGAAAGCAAAACTAATATTTAAACCACACATTTCATAATGTAAGCCTCACCGTCAAAATTAAATTTCGGTGGCTTTTGAGTAATCGAAGACTTGTGAGCAAATTAATATATCTAATTTTACAAAAGAAACTAATACTAAACTACACATTTCAATGCGCACTTTCACCATCGATCCAATTGCATTTATAATCGAAGACGCTATGAGCAACTTTTTAATATATCTAATTTTGCAGAAAGAAACTAATACTTTAAACTACACATTTCATCATGCGCCTCACCATCATTCCAGCTGTGGCTTTCGGAGGCAACTGAAGACACTATGAGCAGCTTAATATATTTAAATTTAACTACTGAATCAGATAAACAAAACTGAAATGTACAAAGCAAGACTGAAGTTAAAAAAATGCTATGAAAAGGAAACTAGCAGCAGAATAATGTTAGTCTCATATCATTAGCCAAAATACTATGAAAATGCCCGGGCTGTCTACCTAAAACCTGCACAAGAAAACTGATCAGTGACTTGACAATCATAAAAACATGAAAGACAAGAATGCAATGGAAATTATTGAAATGTATGAACAAAAATGAAACAACTATGAAATATGAACATGTAATGAATTATGATACAATGACTTTTTAAAGAAATGAAATGAAATATATATACATTAATACACAGAACCTCGGCTGAGCAGGGGCCCTCTACACAGCTCTGGTACGATCCTCAAACACGAATTAAGTTGAAAACAGAGTCTTTTCACATTAAAAAGCAGTTCATTACAGACTGGTAGTATTACGGCTCAAGGCAGCGTAATCACTACAAAGCTAACATAACAGAGTACGCACATAAACTATCAACTAACAACTCAACAACTAACTCTACGTGCGTATGCAAACGCTCTTTATAAAACAATAAAATGTAACTGTCTCCTGAAGTTTATGATAGCAGCCAGCACGTAGACCACTACGGCCACGGATATAGGAGTATGGCCATGTTGGAAAACGGATCTATGGAAGGTGGGCGCTTGAATTCAACTCCAGAACTTTGCACAGATGTCAATTAACCTCCGCAAGCTTGGAAACGGCCGTATGGATGTTTATATGCCACAAAACAGAGTCCAGCCGACATAGAACTCCATAGTTGACTTCCACGTGGATGGCTTTGACCGCGGCTTCCTTTGACGAATTTACTTGAACCAATAGGACACGAACCATGTCCTCGTCATTCCTAGCCTGCCCATGTGGCTCGTTTCCTTTGTAAACACCTGTAGCATAGATTTCCACAAAATAGCTGCGGAAAGTTGCAGCAGCTGCGGAAAGTGGCAAGTTTCCGCAGCTGTATGAACAAAATCTAAATCAAATAGAAAACACAAAAACATAATTAAAAACCATGTTAGATACCCTTTTGCACATGATATTGAAAATTTTGGAGGTTTAGGTGAGTGAAAAAGATGTGGAAGAGTGTATGGAAAAGAGGCAAATTCGGGACTCAACATACCCCCACTGTGAAGGTGTTGCATGTCCTCATGCAACCAAAATTTTGATATTCTTTGTTCAATTCATGTGCCTTGATACTTCGGCCAACACATCTAACCCCCTTCTCTTCTTCTTTGGTACTGCTATCATTCTGGGTTTCTTCATTAAGCACCTGAATTTAATATTCACAAGTGCTCTGCTCAATTTTTGGCATTTCCTTTTTAGCTTCTTATTCTTCTTTTGCCAAATACCCAGATGTAACATAGTATTGTCATGGATAATCTTGTCCAGTTTTCCTTGCTCTTTGAGTGTTTCATTTTCATTTTTGATATGCCGATTCAAAAGCTCAAGCTCAAAAATCTCATGTTTTAATGACTGAACCAAATCATCCTGCAATGTATGAGGCTGAATAGAAGAGGTACTTGGGCCTGTGGCTGCCTTCTCCAGGGATTCTATATAGTCATAGACCTCCTGCTGTTTGGGGTCTACTTCCGGTGTCTTTTTCATTGGGCTGTCCCCAAAGTGTTGCAAGGGAGAATTATGTTCAAAATATGGCCGAGGAGAACTTTCATCAATATTTTGCTGAGAATAAGATGGAGTACGCTCATTGTCTGATTGGGAGTGAAAGGAGTCAGGTTCACTAACTGACTGAAATGGACTATGGTCAGTTGGAGACTATTCAGATGTCTCCTCACCCAAATCGATGAAATGAGGACCTTTAATTTGTGTTTTTCTCAGTTTTCCCTTAAGCCTGCTGCTTCTCCTCACATGTTGTGGTATACTACCCTTTTGTTCTTGTTTTCCTGTTTTTGCCTTCTTGGATAGAGATGACTGTTTTTGAAGAAAAATTAATCTTTCAGATAGAATTTGGTGATCTTCTTCTTCAGAAGAAGGAGTTTTATGGACAGCCTCAATAATTTCTTTCCTTTTTGATATTGTTGGCTTCTTAGCTTTAATTTCCTTCTTCTTCCTTTTTACCAATCTCTCTTCCCTATCAGTTTTCTTCATAGTAGTAGTAGAAGTATCTTGGATTTCATCTACTGTTCTTTTCCTTCTACTTCTTTTTGCTGTGCTAGCTGCGGGAATTTCCTGTGTAGGAACAACTTGGGTTTCAACATTCATTTTCTTTCTTCTACTCCTTCTAATTGGATTAGCTTCAGGAATTTCCTGAGGTTCTTCAAAGAAGTTTCTGACTAGGAATTGTTCCCATGTATCTTCTCTTTCCTTTAGCTCCTTTTCAATCAGAATTTTTATAAGCCCATGGTGATATAAATGAGGCTCTACATCTCCTAGGTGTTTTTGCACAGTCACATCCATTTTCTTCAAGCTATTGAATAGGAAATAAGGAAGATTGAGAGTTTGGTTTTCAAGAAAATTCATCAATAGCCTAGTATGATACATGTACATAGAGCCAAAACGGCCTTCACATGTGATAAATTTCTGAACAATGAGTAATAAAGTGGCCCATTCATCTTTTATTTCATGCACAGGGATTCCTCTTTTGAAAACAGTGATATCCATACCTTGATTTCGGAGGATTGTTCTCCATGCCTCATCACTGATACTTTTATTTTTGAACCAGCGTTCTCCTTCCTGAAGAAGCTCTGTGGCTGCTGCTATTGATTCTTCATTAACCAAAAACTTGAGGTCTCCCACTTCTGCTTCCGAGCCATCAAATGATCTTGCAAACGCTTTGGTAACTTCTCTGTGGTAACCCCTGAATTTCTGAATAAAACGCAGCCATTTAGCTTTCCTCGACATCTATTTTGCTTGTGGAAATCCCTCTATAAACTTCGGTCCTTCCGGCTCTGCCCTTAATAATTTTCCCATTTTACTTCTCTGTGCTTCACAGGCTTGCCTCTATGAGGGTTTTAAGTGGAAATGGAACGATGGAATACACAGAATCTAGCACAATACTGTGGGGATGTTATCACAAAACGGAAATGAGAATAAGACTGTGGGTGGATATACGGGAATGAGAGTGAGCAAAAGGAACGGAATGGAGTGAAACAGGGAGTGAGAATGAGTAGCGTGGGGTTTTGTAAACACGACAGAGACACGACAAAGAGGTTAACAAAGTATAATGCATTCGACCGCATTTTGAATTTTGGTGGCTGTGTAATAAATATAAACACGTTTCAATCAATGATTATGAAGTTATGCGGCTTGTAAGAGTCCTTTGTCAACTCAAATACGTATCATTATCTACGATGGAATATTTGAACATGAGTGAGAGTCGGAATTTCAATGATGAAACCGTTGGTGAATAAATGCAAGAGGATAACATAGAGATCGTGGAAGGTTACGGGATTGTCAATATAATCATTGCGCGTTATGGGTAGAGCTCATAGTTTAAAATTACATAAAAATGTGTTTTTCAATACTATTTGAAATAAACTTTATTCATACCTTTGGAATCCTTGCTTTTGCCCTTGGTCTTCAGCTGATTGATCTTCATTAGTGTCTTGAATGTTCCATTGATCCTCTCTCCTGCATTTTATTTCATAATTTATGAAAATAACAACTAACTGTACATTCCTTTTGAAAACAGAGTAGTAGTAGCTGCGGAATCTGCTCCTGGCTGCGGAAACTGGAGTCAGCTGCGGAAACAGATGTCAGCTGCGGAAACTGACACAGCTATTACTTGGCTGAAATAGAAATGAACAAGTGACAAATGACCAGGTGGAAATGATCATAAAAAGATTTTTATTGATGGAATGGATGGAATGAAGTGGAATGAAGTGAAATGAAATGAAATGAAATGAAATGAAGTGGAATGAAATGGAGTGAGTGGTGAGATGAAATGAAATGAAAGACAGATTTTTTTTTTTTGGAAAATATAGAGTGTCAGGTGTCCCTGATTTTCACCCCATATTTTCTGTATAAGACTGCCAATCAATGATTGGTTTTCAGGCTTATACCATTTTTTTTTATTTTTTATTTTTTTTTCTTTTTCTTTTTTTAAACTTGAAAAACAAAAGTTAGCTTGGTAGAGAAGAAGGATTCTTCTGTACCAGCCTGATTGCAGAACTTTCTTGAAACAACTTGACAAAATCCTCTTTAGAGAGTGGCTTATGATAAACTTTCAATCTATGGCCATTCACTATAAGAGGAGTTTGAAACTCATCAATGGTCTTGATTCTTACGGCTCCATTGTTAAAGATCTTGTCAATCTCATATGGCCCAAGCCAATGAGTCTGAAATTTCCCTTGAAAATCTTTAAACTTGGAGTCAAATAACAATGCCCAATCTCCTTCTTGAAACTTCTTTTCTTTGATATATTTGTCATGCCATTTAGTTCTTTGATATTGAACTAGATCAGTTCTTAGAATTGCTTCTTGTCCGATCTCATCTAGCTCATTCAACTGCTCCATTCTATGCTTTTGGGCTTCTGATAAGTCCATCCCCAACTGAACTGCTATCTTGAAGGTCTTGACTTGGAACTTAATGGGAAGCAAGACTTCTTTCCCATAAACAAGTTCATAGGGAGAATGTCATGTTGTATTTCTCCATGTAGTTCTGTAGGCCCACAAGGCTTCAGGAAGCCTTTCTGCCCAATCTCTTCTATGTAGATGAACAGTTTTGGTGATGATACTTTCAAGAACTTTGTTTGTGGACTCCACTTGACCATTTGCTTGTGGATGGTAGGGAGTAGATCTTCTGTGCTTGATTTTGTATTCTTCCATCAACTTCTCCACCAAATTTGATGTGAATTGGCTCCCCTGATCTGTTACAATTTCTCTTGGAACACCAAAGCGAGTAAAAATATCCTCATAAAGAAAATGAACAACTGAATTTTCAGTAGCAGACACTAATGCTTTAGCTTCTACCCATTTAGTAACATAATCGGTGCAAACCAATATATACTTCTTTTGCTTCGATGGTGGATTAATTGGTCCAATGAAATCTAATGCCCATTTTTCAAAGGGTTCAATGAGTACCTGTGTTTGCAGTGGCATTTCATTTGAAAGGGTAGGTTTCCCTACTCTTTGGCAACTATCACACCTTTTGACATATTGTTTTGCATCTTTGAAGAGAGAAGGCCAATAATATCCCAAGGAAAGGATTTTATAGGCCGTCCTTTTGTCCGCAAAGTGTCCGCCGCATGGTTCATCATGACATGCTTTAAGAATATCAGGCATTTCATCTTCACTGACACATCTTCTGATCACAAGATCTGGCCCTGTTTTAAACAATTCGTTAGAAATCCATGAATATCTTGAACTCTCCTGAATAATTTTTCGTTTTTCTCTTGGAAATAAATGTGAAGGTAGTTTCCATGTAACCAAATAGTTAGCAATATCTGCATACCAAGGGGTCTTAATAGTTACTGCAAACAAGTATTCATCAGGAAACTTATCCTCTACAGGAGAATCTTCTTTAGTATTCTGAATCCTAGACAAGAAATCAGCTACTGTATTTTGTTTTCCTGGTCTATCCAACACGGTAATATTGAATTCTTGCAAAAGTAAGTGCCATCTTGTCACTCTGCCATTAGTAACAGGTTTGTTCATTAAATATCTAATTGCAGAATGGTCAGTATGAATAAAAGTTTCATAGCCTGTTATGTAATGTCTAAACTTATTAATTGCATGAACAACGGCTAAGAACTCTTTTTCAGTCACAGTATAATTCAACTCTGTGGGAGTCAAATTTTTACTGGTGTAATAAATGGCATAAGGAATTAAATCTTTTTGACCCAACACAGCTCCAAGAGCTGTATCTGAAGCATCTGTAGAAATATGGAAAGGAAGTTTCCAATTTGGTCCTCTCAAGATAGGTGCTTGAGATATTCTTGTTTTCAAAGTTTCAAAAGCGGATTGACAATCAGGATCCCATTTAAATTCACAGTCTTTTGTAAGCAACTTGAAGAGTGGAGATGCTATTTTAGTGAAGTTTTCTATAAATCTTATATAGTAACCAGTAAATCCTAGAAAACTTCTAACATCTCTTTGACAATTTGGAATAGGCAACTTGGAGATGACTTCAACTTTTGATCTATCAACCTTAAATCCATCTCCTGAAATATGATGTCCTAAAACAATCCCTTCAGTAAACATCATAAAGCATTTTTCATGGCTTAATGAAAGGTTTGTTTCTTTACATCTTATAAGAACCTTTTCCAAATTTTCTAATGCCTCTTCAAATGAATTACCATAAACTGTAAAATCATCCATATAAACCTCTACACAATCATGGATTAGATCGGAAAAAATTCCTAGTACTGCTCTTTGGAATGTTGCAGGTGCATTACATAACCCAAAAGGAAGCACTCGATAGGCAAAAGTTCCCCATGGACAAGTAAATGTGGTCTTATCTTGATCTTCAGGTGCTACCTGAATTTGATTATAACCACTAAAACCATCCAAAAATGAAAAGTACTTTTTACCTGCTAATGTATCTAATACCTGATCAATAAAAGGCAAAGGAAAGTGATCCTTCAAAGTTGCTTTGTTCAACTCCCTGTAATCAATGCATACTCTCCATTTACCATTCTTTTTAGATACTATAACCAAAGGAGAAACCCATCGGCTATCTGAAATTGGATAAATGAAGTTTACATTGAGAAGTTTTTGGAGCTCTTCTTTCACTATCTCCCTAAGATTTGGATTCATCCTTCTTTGAGGTTGTCTGATTGGTCTACTTTTTTCCTCAATATAGATATGATGGATGCAAGTCTTAGGATCAATACCCTTCATGTCAGTATACTCCCATGCAAATGCAGTAGAATGTTTTTGCAAGATTCTGGTTAGTTCTTCTTGTTGTGACTTCTCCAGATGTTTATTAATATTCAATGTCTTTTATGGAAAAATCTCAAAAGCAGAATTACCAAACTCTTCCATAGAGTAGAGAGACATTTGTCTTGATGATAAATATTCTATGTCAGATTCCAACTGAAATTGTGTGGGGTCATATTCTGAAGTTATCTCAAAATTTTCTAATGTGTTCGGAATTTGACTATCCTCACTAATTTCAGAAATGGTAAAGACAGGTTGTATAGTGTTCTCATCATCGACCCATTCATTGTCTCCTATTTCTGTAATTGCTCTTGCGGGAGGATACAAATTGAATTTCTTTGTCGAATTACCATTAGAAATGTACATGTCTCCAGATCTACAACTAATAAAAGCATCAGCTATGGCCAGCCAAGGTCTTCCTAAGATAATTGGATGTCCTCCTAGATTACTTTTGGGAGTCAAAATCATAAAGTCTACTAGATATTCCCAAGAATCTAAGGAGACTGAAATATCTTCTAATACACCATCTGGTTTAATAACCGATCGATCTGCAAGTTGCAATAAAGTAGGTGTAAAAAGAAGGTTAGGAAGTTTTAACTGTTCCATAGTCTGTCTACTCATAATGTTGATAGCAGCCCCTAAGTCAATCAATGTGTTTGGAATTTCTATCCCATTTATATGTGTCTTGGCAATTGGACTTCCGGGATCTACATACTTCTGCATGGTAATTTTTCCCATCATAATGTCTGCAATCTTTCCTACCAGGTGGATTCTTCTTGTGTCCTTTAGCTTCCTTCCTGGTCTTTTGAAACTCAACTCCTTTATAGTTTTTGCTAGAATAGGAATTTCTCGAATGGCTTGTAGCAATGGAATCTTAATACAAACATTCTTCAATTCATCTCGAAAGTCATAGTTAGGCAACAAGATTTGTTTTTCCACCCCCTTATCAATTTGTATTCTTTCTGGAAAAGGAGGTGTAGATGAAGATACAGGTTGCTCAACTATAGGAGTTGTGGATGTTAGCTTTTATTTTTCTTTTTGAATTTTTGAATTTTGAAGAGATTCTTCCTCAGAACCCTTATTGACTTGAAGAGAGTCCTCCTCAGAGGTATCTTGCTCTTGAATATCTATAGAAGGTTTTTCTAAAACTCTACCGGATCTGAGTTGTACATCGTTGAGAGGAACAATCATATAGGTAGGAAATTGTTGTCCTTCTACCATATAAGTAGTTTGAGGATTCTTATTGTTAGGATTTGGCAATGGCTGAGCTGGAAGTTGATTTGTCTTCTGTTGGTATGGGAGCATGAGTTGAGGATTTGTATTTTGTTGAGAAGGTTGTTGTGGAAATGGCAATGAAAGTTGTGGATTTGGGTTTGGAAGTTGTGGAGCTTGTTGATTTTGAAAAGATGGAGGATATTGATAAAATTGAGCAAATCTCCCATAAGGATTTTGCATCCCTTGTACCCATGGTTGATATGAATTTTGATGTTGGGGCCAAGGTTGTTGCCAAGGATTCCAATTTGGTGGGGTTTGAAGATTCATAGGGTTATTAAACCCTTGAGATTGTTGTCCCTGCCAAGGTCTCCTTGCGACAAAGCAGAGAGATTCTACTGAATTTGGATCTTCTTGAAAAACAGCTTTGAGTCCAGGGATTGAAGGACAATCCTTGATCTCATGATTTTCTGAGCAAATCATACATGTTTCTACAACTTTTACATCCAAGGGACATTCCCTTAAAGCATGTTTCTTTCTACATTTTGGACAAAAGATGGCTAAAGCATCTGTTTCTGCTTTCTGCTTGTTTTGGATTTTAAGGGTGTCTAGTTGTTCACTAAGGCTCCCTAAGATATCAGTTTTAAACTCATCAAGCATATTACCAATCTATGCCCTACTTACTGATCCAGTTGCAGATTTGTTAGCCCTAATAAGAGAAGAATCCCTAGGCCCTTTTCCAGTTTTAGATTTTCCCCTTGAGAGATGGATACATAATTCTGTTATATCATGAAATGGAAGTTGAGAAATGTCTCCTTTTCCCATCATGTTTAAAATGTCTATCCATTCATCTCTAATGGCTTTTAATAGGAGGGCTTTCAAGGTTTCGTTATCTAAGTTTCTCATCTTTGCTCTTTTCAAGTTATATTGAAATCTTTCGATTAAGTCTTCCAAATTTTCATCTTCTTTTTGCATCATTTTGAATACCTCATCCTTGTGATTGGTGGGCATACAATAATCCAAGTATCTATCCAAAAATGTTTGTTTCATATCATTCCAAGTCCTGATAGATTGAGTGGCTAATCCCATGAACCATTTCCAAGCAGATCCCTTCAATGTTGAAGGAAACAGTTTGAGTTTTTGAGAATCTTCCATATAGTCATAAGTTCGGCACACTACTTCAAACTCAAACAGAAATGTTTCGGGATCCTCACTTCGCAATCCATAAAAGTTAGGGAGAACAGATGGTGAGATATTTTTCATTGTTGCATGAGTTTCCTCATCAACTATAGGGAATCCAAGCAGATTGTCCCTATTTCTACCGTTATTTCCTTCACCATTGTTATCTTCATTATCTCCTCCTCCTCTACCTCCACTTCTATTTATTACTTCCTCTGCCATGATAGTTTCTTTAGAGTCCTTATAGTCCTCTAGTTCTTCTACCAAGGAAGGATGAGAGAAAGTCTCTTTGTTTTCTAAGTGGGTTTTAGTAGGTGATATAGGAGAATCCTCTAATTCAGTTGTTCCTTGACTTCCAAAAATCTTAAGGCTAGGGGTAGATGGTGGTGAATCTGGTCTATGCCTTGAAGAAGATGGAGTTGTGAAAATCGAACTCTTGGCTTTAGCTATAAACCTTCCCCTAGAATCTCTTGCTCTATGCATGTCATTTTTTATGTTTTTTTTAAAAAGTTGGGCTAATAATTCTCTTTCTGATCTTCCAGATCACACTAGGTGCAAGAAGAGAGCATACTTAAGAAATTACTAAACCAATAACTCTCTTTTCTGATCCTCCAGATCACACTAGGTGCAAGAGGAGAGCATACTTTAAGAAGTTATCAAGTTTTCCCTTCTTTTATGATTTTATATATATATTTTTCTTAAGAAATTGGCTACCTAGTTACACTTCCCCGGCAACGGCGCCAAAATGTTTGGTCAATTTAGTGTGTCCTAAATTGCTGCATTTAATTTTCAATCCGGGAATCGTAAGCTGATGAAGTGCGGCGCACCTAATGTGCAAGATAACCTCTTTCTTAACTTTTTGTCGTTTTTGGTCTTTCTAAGGTGAAATGGAAATTCTAAAGTGAAAAGCAAGCTTGGTTATATTTGTTCAAGGAAGTGATTTCCCCTATAATGATTTACCAATCTTGAAACTTTAAAAGCAAATTGAAATTACAATGACAAGACTTGAAATAAAGTAAAAGTGCACTGCTGAAATGAAAAGGTGCTGCTAATCTAATGAATCAAAACAGGAAACTAGTGAACATGAAAACTAAACTATTCTTGCTGCCAACTGAACACAAAAGAAACTACGCTTATGGAAATTCAAAATTGCAATGAAATAAATCTAAATCAGATTACATCAATTCATTTTTCGACCCTTCATCATTAGACCAGCTATGACTTGCGGAAGTAATCATAAACAACTTGTGTAACTGATATTTAATTCGCAAAAAGTAAACTAATACTAAACCATACACACATGATTCAATCCCTCGCCATCAGTCCAGCTGTGGCTTTCGGAGGCAACTGAAGATGTCATACATGATTTAATATATCTAAGTTTGCAGAAAAGAAACTAATACTAAACTACACATTTCATAATGCAGCCCCTCACCATCAGTCCAGCTGTGGCTTTCGGAGGTAACTGAAGACGCTATGAGCATCTTAATATATCTAATTTTGCAGAAAAGAAACTAATACTAAACTACACATTTCATAATGCAGCCCCTCACCATCAGTCCAGCTGTGGCTTTCGTAGGTAACTGAAGACGCTATGAGCAGCTTAATATATCTAATTTTGCAGAAAAGAAACTAATACTAAACTACACATTTCATCATGCAGTCCCTCACCATCATTCCAGCTGTGGCTTTCGGAGGCAACTGAAGACACTATGAGTAGCTTAATATATTTAAATTTAACTACTGAATCATAAAAACAAAACTGAAATGGACAAAGCAAGACTGAAGTTAAACAAATGCTATGAAAAGAAAACTAGCAGCAGAATAATATTAGTCTCATATCATTAGCCAAAATACTATGAAAATGCCCGGGCTGTCTACCTAAAACCTGCACAAGAAAACTGATCAGTGATTTAACAATCATAAAAACATGAAAAACAAGAATGCAATGGAAATTATAGAAATGTATGAACAGAAATGAAACAACTATGAAATATGAACATGTAATGGATTATGATACAATGACTTCTTAAAGAAATGAAATGAAATATATATACATTAATACACGAAACCTCGGCTGAGCAGGGGCCCTCTACACAGCTCTGGTACGATCCTCAAACACGAATTAAGTTATAAAACAGAGTTTTCTCACATTAAAAAGCAGTTCATTACAGACTGGTAGTATTACGGCTCAAGGCAGCGTAATCACTACAAAGCTAACATAACAGAGTACGCACATCAACTATCAACTAACAACTCAAAAACTAACTCTACGTGCGTATGCAAACGCTCTTTATAAAACAATAAAATGTAACTGTCTCCTGAAGTTTATGATAGCAGCCAGCACGTAGACCACTAAGGCCACGGATATAGGAGTATGGCCATGTTGGAAAACGGATCTATGGAAGGTGGGCGCTTGAATTCCACTCCAGAACTTTGCACAGATGTCAATTAACCTCCGCAAGCTTGGAAACGGCCGTATGGATGTTTATATGCCACGAAACAGAGTCCAGCCGACATAGAACTCCATAGTTGACTTCCACGTGGATGGCTTTGACCGCGGCTTTCTTTGACGAATTTACTTGAACCAATAGGACACGAACCATGTCCTCGTCATTCCTAGCCTACCCATGTGGCTCATTTCCTTCGTAGACACCTGTAGCATAGATATCCACAAAATAGCTGCGGAGAAAGTTGCAGCAGCTGCGGAAAGTGGCAAGTTTCCGCAGCTATATGAACAAAATCTAAATCAAATAGAAAACACAAAAACATAATTAAAAACCATGTTAGATACCCTTTTGCACATGATATTGACAATTTTGGAGGTTTAGGTGAGTGAAAAAGATGTGGAAGAGTGTATGGAAAAGAGGCAAATTCGGGATTCAACAATTGTCCTGATCACACACTATTTTAGCTTCATGAATAATACAGAATCTCTTCTACCATTGATCATCACATGCAGAAATAAAATCAATTGCATGCATACATTAAAACCACAAACAATCACACATATGAACATAGTATTTAATGGGAAAGCTTAAAGTTGAAAACCCCAACTATCTGTATATTATATGTCATGGAGATCATGTAACAATCATAGTACAAAAGCCCCTCACAAGCTCTCATGCACACCCTCAATTGCTACACACTATGAAGCTAGATCTAGCAAAACACATGCTCCAATCTTTTGCCACTTGATATCCAGCCTCTATTGCGTTTTCAATGCTATGGGATGGCTTCATTAAAAATATAAACCACCTGGCTTGAACTGCGCAATCCTCATGGGCTACTCCAACTACCTGTGTGTTGAAAATAGCAACAGTATAGTCACAACTGATATTTAACCTGCTCTTTCACCTATTTCTGCACTGGTATCCACTGAAACTGTCCATGCACTGAAGTTAACTGATGCATTCTTTAGTTGATTAATGAGTTTATAATTAGTGAATTAATTAATAATTAATTCACACCACTCTCACTAGTGTATCAATCAGTTAGACTAGCTACAACTAGCTCAACTATGTTTAACTGAGTTAAACTGAATACAACTCCACTAACTTCCTCAATCAACTCCACCAAACTCTGTCACATGAGTTCTATCTGAAGTCTCCATGCAATAGCTCCACTTAACCCTCAGGAATAGCGTAATTCCTTCTGTCAGCTACATGTGCCACATCTGTGCACTTAACTGAAGTGCTCCGAGAGAATAAGATAATGTTTATAGTCCAAATATTATTAAGAGCTAATAATATTCGACATATCTATTTTTAGATTGGCAATCTAAAAATAGATTCCACCCAATATGTCTAAAAATAGAAGTCCATCTATTTTTTCCGACTTGACCAACCATCCACAAATAGCATCCTGCAACTCATAGAACATGATCCATATGTCTAAAAATAGACATAGTCTAAAAATAGACTTTGCGCCAAAAATAGCCTGAGGGCCCACTTAGTGAAGGCGACTCCTTTCCACTAAGATCATCATCTTGTTGCAATCTCAACACTCCCTCTCAACAAGATAAGGATTATCTGCAACCCCTATCTTTCCCCTGTGGTATTCTAATTTTCTCCTGGTGAGCGCCTTCGTCAAGATATCAGCATCCTGATCCTTCGTAGGAATGTATGAAAGTAACATGATCTTCCGCTGCACACAATCTCTGATATGATGATACCGGATGTCAATTTGTTTAGATCTATCATGAAATACTAGATTAACCGAGAGTTTGATGCAACTCTGATTATCACAATAAATCACAGTAGGATCCAAGTGTGAACCGAACAACCCGACCGGGATCTTCCTCATCCATATAGCCTCGCATGCAACCAAACTCGCTACCATATACTCAGCCTCTGCTGAACTGAGTACCACGGATCTCTGCTTCCTACTGTACCAAGAAAATGTTGTCGACCCAATACTGAAAATCCCTCCAGATGTGCTCTTTCTGTCAGTTTGGGCTCCCTGCCCAATATGCATCCGTGAAGCCACACAGCCTCACCTCATCCGACTGTCTGTACCATAATCCATATCCCGATGTGCCTCTGAGATATCTCAATACATGCTTCCCCGCCTTCCAAAAGAGCTTGGTAGGCTTAACCATAGCTTGTGAAAGCTGGTTAACAGCATAGCATATATTGGGTGGTGTATTGACCAGATACATACGCGATCCCACCAACTGTCGATAAACAGTGGCATCCACTACCTCTGCTGAAGTAGCATCCTCCTTCCTCCAACCTCCAGGAAGAGGAGTATCAACAGGCTTGCAGCCATGCATGTTGAACTTCTCCAGTATCTCCCGAGCATACTTACCCTGAGAAACAAATAGTCCACCACTGCACTGCCAAATTTCCAATCCCAGGAAATAATGAAGGAGGCCCAAGTCCTTCATCTCAAACTCCTTTGCAAGATCATCCTTGCATGAGTGTATCAACAGTTCATCACCTGTCAAAATCAAATCATCTACATAAAGTACAATGACCAGCAACTTACCCTCCACCACAATCTGGTATAGGTTAGGATCCGCCTCACTCTTGGAGAATCCAAGTCTAGTGAAATAACTGTCTATCCATGTGTACCAAGCACGAGGTGCTTGTTTCAACCCATACAGCGCTCTCTTGAGCCTGCACACATGTGACTCACTGCTGAAGATCTCGAAACCTTCGGGATGCTCTATGTACACCTCTTCCTCAATGAATCTGTTGAGGAACGCAGTATTCACATCCATCTAATGAATGTGCCACCCCATCTGTGCTGAGAGAGAAAGAATCGTTCGTATGGAAGAATACCTTGCGACAGGTGCAAAGGTCTCCTCATAATCGATACCCTCTATCTGTGAAAAGCCTCGAGCAAAAAATCTTTCCTTATACTTCTCCACACTCCCATCAGATGCCTGCTTCACTTTGTAGATCCATCTCGAACCCACCACTGATTTCCCTTCCGGTCTCGGGACAATCTCCCATGCACTGTTTCTGACAATTGAATCATACTCTTCCACCATGGCATCTACCCATGCGGGGTCCTCCACAGCTTCCTCGAAAGAGGATGGCTCCATCATGATACACTTGCTCATAAGAGAAGCGTACCATGGTGTCCCAAGTCGGTGTTGTCTCTATCTGTGTTGTGACGCGGGTGCTCCCACATTCGCTGCATCTCGAGCAGTCGCTCAGCTTCTGTAGTGCGCTTGCCCCCTCTGATGGTTGGCACTGCATGAGTGGTCTCTTCCACTCCATGAACTTCCTCTTATGGCTGATCCACATCCGGAAGCTCATCCTTAGGAACTAATAGCTCCTCATCTGCATGCAAGTGTGGCTCCCTCTCAAGCGAACACTGCATGGCTTTCTCCTCTTGAAATTTGATATCCCGTCGCACAACAGTCTTGTGACTGTCTGGAAAATACACACGATATTTGTGGGGCGTATCAGTGTACCCCACAAATATCCCAACCTCTTCAGTCAGCTCCGGCTTCTTCCTGGCCATCCTTCATCACATGAACCAAAACGGAGTGAACCAAAAATCCTCAAATGGGAAATATCAGGCTTCTTACCAGAAAACGCCTCCTCGGGTGTACTCATGCCAAGTATCTTGTGAGGACAACGGTTCTGCACATATACTACAGTATTGCATGCCTCAGCCCACAAGTGTATGGGTAGGCCCTGATGATGAAACATCACTCGTGCAACACCCATGATCGTTTTGTTCTTCCGCTCAGCAACCCCGTTCTGTTGTGGGTTATGAGGTGCTATGAGCTCTCTTCGAATTCCTTCTATGCTGCAAAGTTCCTTGAATTCGCCAGAGATGAATTCACCACCATTGTCGCTCCTTAGAGCCTTCACCTGCTTCCCCGATTCTTTCTCAACTAGTGCCTTAAACTCACAGAACTTTGAGTATGTCTCTCTCTTCTTCTACATGAAGAAGATCCAGCACTTACGAGAAAAATCATCAACAAATATCACATAATACCTGTGCTTTGTTGTCGAAGCTACTGAGAAAGGTCCACACATGTCTATGTGAATTATCTCAAGGATCATCGTGGCGCAACTATCCTTCTCGTGAAAGGTGGCTTTCACAAATTTTCCCAAGGTACACCCCTTGCACTGATCTGACTGCGCAAGAGTGCTTTTAGGAAGCCTAGTAGAAATCTGTTGCAGTATCTTCAAAGCTCCATGGTGAAGGTGGCCCAATCTCCGGTGCCACAACTCGCCATCATCCTGGCTCACCACTCCTTCTGCCTTGCCTGCCATTTTTATGCAGCCATCTACCTGCAATTGATAAAGGTTCTAAACTCGAACCCCTATCCTCTAGGTCTCACCAGTTGCCTTACTACGCAGGAAAGCCTTTCCCTCACTAAAGACAACATCATATCCCTTGTCTTCTAACATCGCCACAGAGATAAGATTCTTCTTCAATCCTGGAACATGCATCACTTCCTTCAATCTGAAGGGTTTACCAAAATCCCTCTCAAAGGAAATGGTACCGATATTGGTCGAACTGTATCTACCATAATCACCCATCTCAATGTGCACTCCAATATCTTTCTCATCCAGATCAGTAAACAAATCTCGATCTCCTGTCATGTGAAAAGACGCACCACTGTCCAGAAACCACACTGAACCCATCACACTTGAGACCAAGCATGCGATCAGTGAAAAATCTAGCTCAAACTCTGAGGCTAAGGCCTCTTCAGCTGCAGTCCCAGCAACCTGCTTATTTTTCTTCTTTTGTGGACATTTTGTGGCATAATTTCTGTGTTGGTGACAGTGAAAGCACTTCACCTTGGACATGTCCTGCTTCTTGCATTTCGCACCGAATTGAGAAGCATGCTTCTTGCTCTTCCTCTTCTTTGATTTGGTAGCCAAAGTGCAATTCTCTTCATCAGAGTTCTTTGATGAAGATCCGTCCCTCATACTCCGCCTTATCTCCTCTTGCACAAGATCCGACCAAAGTCGCTCCCATCTTGGCAATTTCTCCCGACCATTGAAAAAGTCCTAATAGGAATGCCAACTCTTCGAAAGCCCAAGGAGAGCCAAGCTCACCAAGTCCTCATCATCAACAGTCCCCCCCACACTTCCCAGCTCATCCCTGCATTGGACGAACTTCGTGAGGTGCTTGGGCATACTGTCGCCTTTCTCCATCTTTATGTTCCTGAGTTTATCCTTGAGCACCAACTTCCTCTGATCGCTCTTGCTTTGGAATAAATCTGTAAAAGCTTTCCACATCAAGAATCGAGAAGCCTTACCATGAAGGCTGGACACTATGTGATCCTTCACACCCTCCAACAGAATCCTTTGACACTTTGATGTCTTCTTTTGCCATGCATCAAGTACGGAAACATCACTAGAAGTAGGCTTTGGAATTTCTGCATCTATGAACTCCTTCAACTCATTGTCATCTAGCACCGCCTCCATCCTGTCCTTCCATGCAATATAATTCGAGCTTCCCTCAAGTTCATACTCCAATCGCAATCCGTTGAAAGACATCTCAACTTCGACACCAAGAAAACATTGCTGCAAATTCGAATTCCACCAGCACAAAACTCAACCGCTTCAATGTTTTGCAATTGCTCCAATGATCACTAACGCTCTGATACCATGTATAAATTTGAATAACTAAGATATTATTCACCGATATTCTCCTGATCACACACTATTTTAGCTTCATGCATAATACAGAATATCTTCTACCATTGATCATCACATGCGGAAATAAAATCAATTGCATGCATACATTAAAACCACAAACAATCACACATATGAACAGTGCCCCAATGGAAAACTTAAGGCAGCCCAACTATATATACATAATGTTTCATGGAATCATATAACAATCATGAGTACAAAATATCTAAGCTCTATATACCTCGTTGCTACACTATCAAGCTAGATCTGTAACCATGCTCGATATTTACTTACTTGATATCGACCCTCTACTAGTTTTCATGCTATAAGGATCACTTCATTATAAACAGATAAACCACACGTGGAGTTCACACGAATCTCATGGGCTACGCCTACTATATGTGTATTTAATATGTGATATAATCAAAAATAGATAATGATTCTTTTGCTCTTTCAACTATTTCTGCACTGGTCTCCACTGAAACTGTCCATGCACTGAAGTTAACTGATGCATTCTTTAGTTGATTAATGAGTTTATAATTAGTGAATTAATTAATAATTAATTCACACCACTCACTAATTGTATCAATTAGTTAGCGGAACTACAAAATATGTAACTGTGTTTGGAATTGAATTATTAGCTGGTGAATACGCTCCACTAAACAATTTCAGCTCCACGAACTATCACATGAGTTTTAACTGAAGTATCCATGCAATAGCTCCACTTAACCCTCAAGAATAGTGTAATTCCTTCTGTCAGCTCCTGTGCCACATCTGTGCACTTAACTGAAGTGCTCCAAGAGAATAAAATAATGTTTATAGTCCAAATATTATTAAGAGCTAATAATATTCGACATATCTATTTTTAGACTGGCAATCTAAATAAATTAACCAATGTATAAGCTAGAGTCCATCCTACTTTTTCAACAACCAACCAAATCCCTGAGTTTATCTGCAACTCATAGAACATTATCCATATATCTAAAAATAGACATAGCCTAAAAATAGACTATGTGCCAAAAATAGCCTGCAGGCCCACTTAGTGAAGGCGACTTCTTTCCACTAAGCTCATCATCTTGTTGAAATCTCAACACCATGTATACACTTATTGACTTCGACTATATACATTAGTGGTCATCTATCAACCAGACTAGAATCTTACAGTTCACATCTGTCGTTGGACTTAAAGCGAGGAGATAATTTAACAAAAAATAATGTTGTAAAGGGCCTAAAATTACAGTATCCTCTGGACAGTGAGTCTTTGCTTGTGCAAAGTCTCGGATCTTGAGCTCTGGGCTGCAGTGGGATCCACTGTGCTGACCTAGGAGCAAGATTTGTGCATCCTTCTCTCCAAGTGGAAAGCTCGAATCAATGTATGCTAGTCTTATTTAATTGTGATCATTCCACTGTGCAGACAGGCCGAAAAAAGTAGGAGTATTTTGACAATATCTGTTTGATTAATAAAATTCATTCATATAGAAACTGTTGGCAGTCAATAACTGAGAGCTGGACCAGTGTTAAAATTGAATAGTAATCTCAGACTTGTGGAACTCTCTTTTTCTCAGCCCAACCGCAAATTGCATTACAGAATTGTCAAGAAGCTCATACCGTGGAAAAGGAGACTCGAATTTGTGAAGATGGAGGGCTGGAAAAAATAAGATATATACCTATGATCATTTACTGGTGAATACTTGTGAAAGTGTTGGTGCAGAGCTGTGGTGAAAAAGTGTTGGTAATAATTGGTGCAGTGTGGTGCAGAAGAATTGATGCATAATAGATGATACAATACAAAATAGAATTAATGGTACAGATTGGTGCAATAAAGCATATTAGAACTGATAATATAGTAAAAAAGAAAATAAAGTATTGGCATCCATGGAGTGGGATCTCCTAAACACAAGGTTGGTGCCTTGAAGAAGATACGGTCGAAGCCCTAGAGGTCGAAGCCTCACCATAGTCCAAGTTGGTGCTAGGAAACAGGTTGGTGTCTGAAACATTGAAGGGTTGGTGCCCTCACATAATTATTGTATTCAATTATTTGAAAATTGATTTAATTTCTTCTTTATCCTTAATAATAATATTATTATACACTTCTCTGTTTTTAATTTTGAAGAACCTAACTGGTAAAAATAACGATTGAAAATAAATATGGATTCACCCCCCTCTCAGTATTTCCAACAGAAAGTATGTGATAGAGATCCTTCGGGGATTCGACATGATGGATTACAAATACATGGTACTCCTATGGTTACTAACTTGAATAATTTTATATGATCCGACTTTGTATTGGTATATTGGTATATCTATATATTCTCTTAACACCATGTTGCCAACATTTTCTTTGTTGTGAACACCTTAAGCCATTTTTAGGTAGAACTGAGACATGAGAATTGGATTGAAATAAAGGAAATCTTGAGATACTTGTGTGGTACATTGAACTATGGCTTAAGGTATGTTTCAAACAAGTATTTACAGCTTCAGGGATATACTCACGCAGATTTGGAAGGAAGTTCTAAATACAGGAACAATACCTTAGGAGTATACTTCAGTTTGGGATCTGTTATGATATCGTGGATGAGAAATAAGCGGAGGTCAATCGCACTCAACACTACTAAATGAGATTAAATATTAGCCAATGAGGCTTGTAGCGAAGCAATATGGCTCTGGAAGATGTTTGTAGGATTTTTTCACCAAGGGTTGGAACTGATGGTGATACACTATTATAATCAAACTTGTGTGAAGATTTCAGAAAATATTATGCTCCATGAAAATTCGAAGCATATTGAGATCAAGTACCACTACCTCCATGAAATGGTGCATAGGAGATCAATAAGGCTCAAATACATATCCACAGATGAGCAGATAGTTAATGTTTAGACGAAGCCATTTCCAAGGGAAAATTTTGTGTACTTCAAAGACAAGTTAGGTATTGTGGCAATCACCCCTCTCATTGAGAGGGAAATTTTTTTGTCTATAGAATGGATGGAAATTCTCCTGAAGTGGAGAATTGGTCCAAGAGACCCATATGGCTCAACAAGCAGTGTTGAGTGAGTGTCTCTTGGAGATGACTTTGGTCACATACCAAAAATGGTGGAGTCAGGTCCTGGAATCTAATCACACACTGGTAGGGTGGAGTTAGGTCTTGGACCCTGATCACACACCAGGCAAGGTGGAGTGAGGTCCTTTAGCATATAGAACTTGATCACACACCGGTAGGGTGGAGTGACATCCTAGAACCTCATCACACATTAGATAGGGTGGAGTCAGGTCCTATTCAGCATCTACACTTGATCACCAACCAAGTAGGGGTTGAGTGGGATATTAGCCCAGAGTTCTCACTAGGAAGGGTGAGTGAGTGCTTTCTAGTTGAGGGTCTCAGAATGTTTTCCTAGGTAGTGGCCATGAGATTTGAGGATCAATCACTCTGGAGGAGTGAGTATTGATATGTTGATGACATTTCCACTGGTTAGGTGCCACCTCGGATATGGAACTAGTAGATGATGATGAGATATGATGATGTTGGTAGTAATGGATAACCTTTTATTTAGATAAATTTTTTCAATTTGAGAAAATCTATGACAATTATTATGAATACCTCCCTAGTTAAGTGGGAGTGTTGAATTTGTAACTATGGTTGGTATTCATAATGTACCCTTTGGTCACTTGATGTAATAATATTTATCATTGTAAATCATATTTATAAATGATTAAGTCAAAGGAAAAATTATTTTGAGTCAAAGTCCAATTGCGACTTTTAAAAGATGTAAAATTTGAATGTTTGAAATGAATTTTTGGCTCCAAAGAATAGTATTAAAAACTAGAACTGGTGATCGGACCGGTCCACCTAATAAATTGGATTTCAATCTGGAACCGATCAAACTGAGACGAGTCATATATAAATGAACTGGTTTTCAAAAAGTACATGAAATAATTATTTTTAATGAAAAAAAAACTATTTTTAAGATTTAAAACCATGATTCCAAATCAATAGAGACAAAATATGAAAATGTTTCTCATCTATATACCATTTAAAGGTGAATATATAAAAATGGAATCGATTGCAATAAATATCATCGAAAAAATACATAAGCAATGAGGATCTAAATGGCCTATAAAGTCCAAAAATAATGTTACAAGCTATGGGGCCATTGGCCTACTACAAGACTCCAATTCCAGACTATATAGGTACATATCAGTGATCAACATGATCATTCCTCATCATGATCAATCCCATCACCACTACTATAGATAGGATCATCAATAGGAGCTACATAAAGATCATATGGATCAGAGTCTGAGGATGCCTCAGCCTCATCTGCAACCTCAGTAGTAGCAACAATAATAATACAACTAGACCTAATGGAAACATGAGTTGGTTGAGTTGCATGACTAGTAACTTCCATTGGTTGTTTTTCATTGCTTGATGCAACTACTAATTCTGGTTCCCATGGTGCTACTAACTTTGCATTGGGATAAAACCCCCAAATACCATGTCAATATCAAAATCAGCATCAGACTCAGGATATTTAATCTCCTCCATCCATTCTGATGTTGGATCAATATTTCCCAACATAATGGGATCTATATCAATGATTTTGTTTTTCATTTGGTTTTTCCTTAATAGCAGATTGTATTGCACGAATACAAGATCATTTAACCATTTTTTTCCAAACATATTCTCTTCTTCGTGCGCATGAGCTAAAAAATAGACCAATTGCGCTCACAAACTGAAGCACTTCAAGTTTGGTTGAGGACTCTAACTGAAAAATTTTGCAATTGAGGACATTGGCTGCCAAATGACTCCCACCAATGTGTTGCAAATAAAATTACATTAATTAGTAACTTAGTTCATTAATTACTTATTTACAAGTATTTAAATACAATTTTAATAGTAAATTTCTAAATATTTTAACTTTAAAAGAAAAAAAAATTGTAATTTCTTACCTGGTTTATCCACATCTCTTGTCCTATTTTCCAAAAAATTTCCAAAGGTACCTGCTACCATACTGAAAAAGAAGAAGAAGTAATTTTTATATGTATTTCGAATTGGTTAAAATGGTTAGGTCCCATGCACTCCAAGAAATCACACAATCCATCTCTAACTTCCCCAACCTGCAGATCTCCTAGTCAAGCTTTATAATGAAACTTTGGGTTCAAAAAATACCCAGGTGCATGTATAGGACGATGGAGTTTATTGTTCCATATTTTATCAATTATCTCCCAAATATTCCCATATTTAGCTAATTTATCCTTGTAATATACCTTTATCTACTCCTTTTCCTAATACATAGCCTCATCGATGTATCCCATGGCCAATTTTCCCCCATCCACCATCTGTAGCACCTTAACAAGGGGATCAGTAATTTTCACAAGCTCTGTAGACCTTTTTCAAAAGTAATTTTCAAAAAATTTATTTTTGGTGTATTTGCCATATTTCCTATGAGCCCAGCAAGATGAAGTCCAATCTTCAGAAGAAAACATTTCTGCAAGTTTTTTTGACTCATTTCCACATAATGAAGTGAGTTGAAAATCTCATAATTGTAGTCTTAACCATCTCTTTTCCCCTAGTGTTTTTTCTCATTAGGCCCAATAATCATGAGTGGTTGTAGATTTATTTTTCAATTCACTTGGCATGATCTATAGTTTTTTTTACCCACTCTAGTTTGCCTATGTCCTCAAGCATGAGGTATATGCAATGTGCAACACATGGAGTCAAAATATGGTCTTATATTTGGACTCTAGCATCTTTCCAGAAAGAACAAAATTTGAGGCATTATCTGTGATGACCTGCACAACATTGTTCTCTCCCACTTGATGAATCATGTCATCCAAAAGCTCAAATATAAGGTTTGTATCACATTATCATATGAAACAATTAATCTCAAAAACATGGTTCCTTGAGGGAAAGAAATACGGAAATTAATGATAGTATGGTTCTTTCCATCAATCCATCCATCTAACATGATGGAACAACCTATTTTGAGCCATGACTCTTTATACTCAGCCAAATACTCATCAATGGAAGAAATATCTTTTTGCAAAATAGCTCCCATCAAATCATGCACAATAGAGCCTTTGAATCCATTTATTGAAGTTACAACAAAGCCCCACATGGCTTGGTAATAAGGTGAGAAGGAATAATTAAATGGGATATTTTCATCATACCACCATATATAAATGTATTGAAAAGAAGATTGTTTTCATTTATTTTTCCAATGGTCATCCAAATTTGGTTGACGTTGAGTTAGACTTGGTTGGGAGAAAGTGATATTAGCAGAGGAATTGGTGGCATAGGATGAGAAATGAATTTGGATGTTCATATTCTTTGTTCATTTAGATTATTTTCCTTGATGACAAGACCCAAGATCAAGAGGAACTTAGTGAAAGGGGTCATTGGTGGAAGCGATAGAAGAGGATTTTTTATTCTCAAAATCATCATACCCACTCTCTTTCATGGCTTGTAAAATTTCCTTCTTCCCTACAATTTATTCTTGGATAAGCTTCTCCCTAACCTTATTCACCTCAAACTTTTCAAACTTCACAAGGTATTCTGACCTAACATGACCTATCATTTCCTTTGGTGCATCACATGGCTTTTTTTGGCCTCTTATCCCAGCCAAGTGTTGTTTCAACCTGAGAATACCCCCACCTCCAATAGATATATTGAAAAATTTTCATATTATTTTTCCATCAATCACATCACAATGATCCCATGCAATGTCCTTGGCTTTTGGGGGCATTTTGGCTAGAAATATTTGAAATTTGCAGTAAATCTACCTATTAAAAAAAAAATTGTAGCTAAGAAAAATGGAAAACGTAAGATAAATATGGGAAACAAATGGGGAATATTTATCACACAAAATTTGATTGCATAGAACTACATATTTGATAGAAATGTAACATAGAACATATAACAAAATTAAATACATGGACAACAGCGAAATATGGATTTTTTCAAGTGAAATTCCTTACCTAGAAATGTAAACTAGCTTCCTTAGCCTTCTCTTGAAGATTCCAACTCTACTAATAGCTCTAAACTATATCAAAAATAGCTCCAAGTCAAACTTCAGGCATCCAACATGAAACCTCCAGCAAAAAATCAACATTGTCCAAGCTCCCAATGAAACCCAAAAAAACTGCAAATGATATTTGTGAGCAAAATGAGATGGGAGACCTCCTTTTATTGGCTTGGAGGCATTGGTTTTAGAGGGAAAAAACCCTTAGTTTCCCTCCAAGCCACCTCGCAAACCTCTAATAAAGCATCTATTGGGTTTGCAGCCAGCGTGGAAATGATTCGACTAGTTTATGATGAAACGGTGTGTTTACCCATAAATCGGTCAGTTTATCATGGAACTAGTGGGTTTACCCATAAACCAAATAGTCCATAAACCAGTCAGTTAGTCCCAGTTTTTATATAAAAAAAAATTGAAAGAGGGGGTTTGATTGATTTTTTTGGGTGGTCTCGATGGTTTAGCCAGTGAAACTTCTGGTTTTTACCAATTTCTAGTTCATATCAATCGGTTTTTAATACTATACTCCAAAGTGACAAGTCGTCTTCTCTCCAAGTCAAATCAGCCATGGCCAAGAGTCACGTCCATTCACCCTAGAAAAACTACTATATAAAGGAAACTCAAGATCCTCATTTAGGAAATTTACATTCCTCTCTCAAGATAGTTTATGGAAAAGTGAGTGAAGGAGAAGAAGGAAAAATAAGGACGAAGAAGAAGGGAAAACTTTCTCCCCTATCTTTCTCTAGAAACTCGCACATGTGAAGGAATCTTTCTCTCTCTCTCTCTCTCTAATTCACAGTTTTTAGGGAAACTGTTGCACGGGGTCAAAAATTTATGGGTTATTGGGGAAAATTTTGCAAGGCTGAAATTCTAAAAGTGCTGGATCAGTTTGGGTTACTTGAATTGGAATAGAAGACCAGGTTTGACCATAGGTCTAGGTGTGTCTCTTAATGAACAAGAAAAATTTCTCTATTAAAATTTTTGTTGGATTTTTCCCCGTAGTGGGTTTTCCTAGGGTAATCTTGTCACACTTTTGTGCATTTTGATATGTATTGTTCTACTTTTATTTATTGTTGAATTTATGAAGTATAATTTTTGAATGGTATATTAAAACAAGTTAAAACAATATCTACACCAAAATTAATTATCAGAATTTCAGAAATGTTGTGCTAACCATAATTGCACTAGAAAATCAACACTCCTTTTTTCATTGATGAAAACAACCTCATATGATACTTACCCTATCATCATGTTTCTCCCCCTTTCACATCAATGGAAAATGGGGTGCTTATTTTGACTTGTCAACTTCTTCCCCTAAATTGATTATTTCCATGGGTGAGGTAAAAACAAGTAGTAAAATTGTAAGTCATCAATTCCATCCTTGGTATGTTGATCTTTGAAACATATATGTTGGAGGTCCTGAACCTTGATATTCTTAGGAAATCCTCTGGTTTCTTCAATGGTTATAATTTCTCCACTATTTTTCTTCGATAACAACTAATATTTTCACCATTTCTCCCAGTCAAAATCATCAACATATTATAAAGGAATTTTCATTCGTTGAGAAACTTGTGTTATAACATGTGCTAGTGTTTCATTTGAAACTGAATGAATACCAAAGGGATCTCATTTTGGATCTTTATAAATGTTTCATTATATTTCAAATACAAGAAGTCAAACATGGAAGGTTTCCAGTGTCCCATACCATTTTTAATTTATTTGACACATCACTGGTTTCATTATGAAATGAACTATTGTCTTTGCACTTATATGTGCCATGATGCTAATTTTTTGTTTTTCAACATCATTATTGTGCATTTATTTCAACAACCCATATAGTTTTCGAAGTCACTGCAACTAATAAAAATTTATGGTATCCAGATCTGCCTTATTCTCATATTTCTTCTTCACCACAGTGCCTTTATCCCACCCTTGATTCAACTCTTCCTTTCATCCTTTATTATGGCTCATTAAGTATCCATATGTTATCTTTTTTCCTTGATAGTCACAGGCATCGAAGGTGGTATTCCATTTTTTTAGGAGGATTATGAAACCATTTAATAATACAATTTTCAACGTTCCCTGAGTGCATCACCTATTTTAGTGTAGCATCGGTCAATTTCATGGGAAAATATATTATAGGAATGGTACAAGGGAAAGTTACAAGAGAGTTGGCAGAAGAAAAAGTTGCACCATAGATTGGTTCTATGTAATGGATATACATAGAGTTTATGGGAGACCTATAGTTCCTGACATTGAAATCTTGGAGAAATGGATGATTCAGTAACTAAGCACTAGTGTAGCTCTTTGTAGGGTAACTTTAGAAAACCATGGCCCTCAGTAAATAGAGATTCTAGAAACTCAGGAAGTTCATCTGGGATAGAAATTTTGATTCTGGAAACTAGAGGATGAGAAGCATTACTCCATGGCAGTTGGTTATCTCTACAAAAATAAATCCTTGAGACCAAATTTTTAGTGGACCCTTGTTTAATCTTATTTGCAACCTCTAGATCCATCCATATTGGAGTTCCACATAGTTTCACCTTGTCACTGCCCCCACCCAAAAATATGCTAAATTCACACCAAAATATCTTACCAAAACATTCCTAACTTTTATATCAAAATGCATAATGCCTTGGTTGTGGAAATTATTGATGCTTTTGAGAATACCAATAATATAGGTGTGAATAATAGATTAATTTAGTTTCATATGATCATAGTACACATTGAACTTATTTCTATTCTAGCTAGTGACCAAAGTACATAAAATAATTTACATCCATAGCCTCATAAGTGATTTTAAGATCATCATATCATAGCATCTTAACCATAGTGTTGGACATATCTAGGTAGGATTAGGCTTATATTTTTTTTGTTCTTTTAGCAATTTTACCCAACCCATTCATCTTTGGCATGGAACATTCAGCCTTGAAGATGCAATTCAAGGTTATGTTCTTCTAACTTTGGTCCTTTTGTTTCCTTATCCAAAATTGTTAGGATTCTAATATGAATTTTGTGTGGAAATATCTAAATAGATTCAAATGATCTTGTAATGTACTAAAACAAAATATTGAATCAATTCTACAAATTGCAGAAACTAATTTCGATCACACAATCACATGAAAAAGAAAGAGAAATAATAGTAATCGCACAACACAAGATTTATCTAGGGAAAGCCTCGGCTAAAAACCCGGCTATTTGTATATTTCATAAAGTCAAGAACATGAAACAATACAATGATATTTATGTTTCTAATAAACCTTTACACTCTGTTGACTATCTCACTTTGATCTAAGCAAGTTTGGTCCAATATTTAACCAGTTAATTTCCTTTTCCTGACCATCCTTCCTCGCACATTCCTGGGATAATTAAGCCCCTATTAATTAGTAAATTCCCAACCAATTATTGTGCAATATATCAAAGACTTCTTGATGACCTCATGCATGACCTGTACAATTTTCTAATTATACAATTTATATATATCTTCCATTTAACTCTAGTCTCAATTGGGACTTCTTTAGAACTGACATGCAACATCTATTTATATATAATTATCAATTAATGGATTGATCACTGCTTGTGAATTAAATCATATTTAATTCACTGGACCTATCACTATCTCATCTCTCATTTAGAACTAGTTAAACTGATTTTAACTCAAATAATGTAGTTAGCTAATTTCAACTCGCAAATAACTCAACAGGGCTCATAAAAAGTAGGAGACACCCTACATGCCTTTAGTTTGACCCTCAACTCGAATTGACTGAGCTAACTAAGTCTTCTTGACTTTATTAACACTTAAAAGTTGTCATGTGTTGTGGAATTACAATTTCCTTCTAATTTAACTAAGGGAAAATTAAATCAGAAGCCTCATGGGTGCCATTTCCAACACTCCCTCTCAACAAGAAAGGAATTCAACTCTATCCCAATCTGGTACCTTCGGTCATCTCCAAAATCTATGTTCTACTGGAGGTCCTTCTCCTCCAAGTCACTAAAGAGATCTTTATTCCTCGTCATATGGAATGAGGCACCGCTGTCGAAATACCACATGTATCTCATTACATTGTTGGACATACATGAAGTGAGAGTAAAATCAAGCTCGAAATGTGAAGTTATAGCTTCACCTTCTAATGCAAATGTAGGCTCGTTCTTGCTTGAATTTTGTGTACATTTCATAACATAGTGCCCGTACTCGTGATAGTGAAAACACTTGATGTTGGAAAAGTCCCTCTTTCCCTCTTTTCCTTGGCACTTCTTTCCCTTGGCTTTATTTCCTTTTTCAAATAATGAAAAATATTCGTCTTTGTCTTTGGAAGAGGTCATGTCTCTGGTGCTCCGCCTTATCTCTTCTTGTACCAAGTTGCACCCCAATCACTCCCACTCTGGTAAGTTCTCCCTCCCATTTACTAAATCTTGGTAGTTTTTCTAGCTCTTGGGAAGGCCTAGAAGTGCGAGGCTCACCAAATCATCCTCGGGAATGGTAACACCAACACTTCCAATCTCATCTCAACATTGAGTGAACTTCGTCAAGTATTTTGGTATTATATCACCCTCCTCCATCTTGATCTTTTTTAGCTTGTCCTTTAGCGCCAGCTTCCTGTGGTCATTGTTATTCTGAAAAATATATGTTAAGGCCTTCCACATAGCATATGGAGTTTCATTTCCATGGATTTTCGAGACAATATGATATATAACTCCTTATAATGGAATCCTTCTCGCCTTTGATATATTCTTCTTCCTTGCATCAAGATTTTGACCATATATTTTTGCGGGCTTGGGAATATCACTATATGTGAATTCCTTCAACTCGTTTTCCTTCAAAACTTCCTCCATATTGTCCTTCCATGCTATGTAATTCAATATACCCTCAAGGGAATATTTGAGTCTCAATATATAGAAATACATCATGACTATTGTTCGTCCTAAAGAATAAATCTACAAATTCGATTCACCTATTCAAAAAAACTCTGGTTATTCTCTTATATAGTGATTCTTGCTCTGATACCATGTAGAAATATATAAATAGATTCAATTGATATTGTGATGTACTAAAACAAAATACTGAATCAATTCTACAAATTGTGGAAAACGATTTCGATCACACAATCACATGAACAAGAAAGAGAAAGAAATATCAATCACACAACACAATATTTATCTGGGGAAAGCCTCAACTAAAAACCCCGCTATCTATATACTGAATAAAGTCAAGAAAATGAAACAATCCAATGTTATTTCTCTTCCTGGGAAACTTATGCACTCTGTTGACTGTCTCACTCTGATCTACGCAATTTTTGTCCAATATTTAACTAGTTGCTTGCCTTTACCTGGCCAACCTTAATCACACATTCCTGGGCTAATTGGGCCCCTATGAATTAGTAAATTCCCAATTAATTATTTCACAATACTTCCAAGGCTTCCTAATGACCTCATGCATGACCTATAAAATTTTCTAATTATACAATTTATATTTATCTTCTCTTTAACTCCAATATCAATTGGGCCTTCCTTAGAACTGACATGATATAGCTATTTATAGTGAATTATCAGTTAACTGATTGATCACTTTTTGTGAATTAAATCATATTTAATTCACTGAACCTATCACTAGCTCATATCTCAGTTAGAACTAGTTAAATTGATTTTAACTCAAATAATTGAGTTAACTAATTACAACTCACAAATAACTCAACCAGGGCTCCTAAAAAGTATGAGACACCTTGCATGCCTCTAGTTTTATCCACAACCAGAATTTACTGAGCTAACTAAGTTTTCCTGACTCAATTTAAACTTACAAGCTGTCATGTGTTGTGGAATTACAATTTCCTTCTAATTTAATTAAGGGAAAATTAAATTAGAAGCCTCATGGGTTCCATTATCAATATTTCTTGTTTCCATTTTCAAAATTTTCTTTTTTTTATTCTCTTAGGAAACCACTTCATTCTTCTTTTTCATTCTCATGCTAGATGTCCAAGGTTATGTCATTTAAAGCAATCAATTTCAAACTTGAATGAGGGAGCATAATTTATGTTGATGAACACATTGGAGTATCTTCCTGCAAATTTACTTCTAGGTAATTGATAGGGGCTCTTATATATGTCTCAGTCATATGCTTTACGATATTTTGCAATGTGCCCAAAATTTGTACAAGAGTAACAATGACCAAAAAATATAGTTTGATACCTCGAAGATGAACATTGTCTTGGTTCACTTCTAAAGTTGTTTTTCCTTGATATTCTTTGATGATATTCATTGCTACTTTCATTTTGACAGCATAAACATATATTTTTGGAACATAGGATCTGCTAATGTTATTTTGACTCCTCTCCATGCTTCTACTAGAAATGGGGGTATTAGCACAACTTTTTATATTACTTGCATTCTTGTTCTTTGGTGCTTTAGGATTTCAATCACTTTTTCTAGAAGGCTCACATACATATCCAAGACCAAGTTCATCAAGTGGTGATATTTGATAACTTATTATTTCATCCAAGACTCGAGAAATCTTCAATTTATTGTTCAGTTGATCAACCTATTTCCTTAGAGAAATAATATCTTCTTTTAAATTGTCACAATCTTCTTCTTTATTTGTTAATTGAATCCCCAATACTTATTTCATTATATTTTCTTCTCTTACTTGGAATTTAAGGGAGATTACATCTTCTTCAAGTTTTTTAATATATTCATATTTTTCATTTAGTTGGTTTTCCATTATTTTTCTTTCTTTTTCAGTTTCATCAACTTGTCCTTTTAGGAGGAAAAATTATTCCTTTGTAATATTTGGGTTCTTATCTTCAACTTCTTGTATCTCCTTCTTTAGTTCTATATTTTCTTCTTTGAGTTTGGTTATTTCTTCAAGGGCATCTACAATATTTCCTTTGATTTCTTCTTCATTTTTTACTTGGGAATCTCTTGGTGTCTTCAATTTTTTTTTCAGTTGTCTTCTTTGGTTCTTGATTATCTTTGTGCTCTTGTCCACCAAGCTTCTAGATATAAGGTCATGATTAAAAATCCTTTTGAGTGAAGATCTTGAAGATTCTCCGAAAGTCCTTTGGCTAAGGAACATTGATCCATCTTGCTTTTTACAGAATCTGATAGACCACTCAAGATTGCTTCCATCACTTTTCTAGTGTATTATTTTGTAGACATTATCTTCAGTAACAATTGCTTCCCATACTTCACATCGTAGGGTCATTGAAAATGCATCCATTCTTCTCTTCCATGTCTCAAAATTTTTTCCATTGAACATGGGATCATTGCACATCTAAATTTATTTTGATTTCTTGACTAAGGAGGAGACACCTTCGAAAGGATCCAATCCTATGTGAGTACTCCAATCCTCTTGGGATCCAACCCTCTCAATTCACTTCAATTATTCAAGATGGCTTCAATGTTTCTTCAAGACTTCCAATATCTTCATCAACAAGTCTTGAAAGATATATCTCACAAGGTTTCAAGAATGTCTCCAAAGAGTCTTCATGATCAGCTTCAATCTCTCTTCCAAATCAGCTTCTTGTCTTCACCAATGAAACTTTAGGATGATTTTCCAAGTATAAATAAGAGTGATAAAGTAAAGAAGTATTAATAATCATTATATTTGAGTCTTCAATAAGGCATCCAAGAACATCTCCAACAATGCCTCAACAACTCTCAAGGAAGTTTCTAATATTCTTCAAGATTTGGTTCAATTTAGCAACACTTTAATATTAATTTAAGGAGTCTCCAATTATCTTCGTGACTTTACAAGGAATACTTCAAAAGTATTCAATGATTGCTACATTATAAACTCCAAAATTATTTCATCTAATCCAAGGTCAACATGCATCTTGAGCTTGGAGATTCAAAGTCTCAAGATTTTCTGACGAGATTGTTGTATTTTATAGGTTCCAATTCTTATCCAATAAGGTCTTCAACAAATATTTTCTTGGAGTGACTTCATCAATATTTAGTGCTCCAAAATTTCTTCAATACATATGTAGAAAATCTCTAACACAACTCTGATACCATGTAGGAATTACACCAATGGATTCAATCCGATCATGCAATGTACTAAAACAAGATAATGAATACTTCAACAATATTTGCGGAATATAAATCACGGTCGTTCAACCACATGCAAGTAAGATAAAGAAGTAAATAAATCGCACAACACAATATTTTCCTGGGGAAATCAACTGCTCAAAACCCCTCCATATTTATTGTATAATCAACCAAGGAATCATGAAACGATACAATTCATGTGTGCTCACCACAACCTCATACACTCTACTAATTGTCTCATGCTGATCTAGGAAAAAATAGACCAATACATTGCCAATTTCCTGCCCACCTTCAGCCTGCCTTGCTCACGCAATCCCTAGGAAAAATAATTCCTATTAAATATGAATTCCAACCTTCCTTGACTGTGCAATCCATCATGGGCTTCCTGTGACTTTATAACTACACCTCGTAAGTTCGCTAAAAAAACAACTGATAGTTTACTTGCCTTTAACCTTTTTCTAAACTGGGTTGTCATCAGAATTGACATGCATGCAAATATTAATAATGAATCATCAGTTACTTGGTAGATCACTACTTCTGAATTAAATCTATTTTAATTCACTTGATCTTCCACTAGCTCATCAATCAGTTAGAACTAGTTAAATTGATTTTAACTCAATTAATTTGAGTTAACTAATTGCACTCACACCACACTAGTGCTACCATGTAAATAATAGGATCACTCTACATGCTTATCGTTTGACCCTCAACTCAAAATTATTGAGCTAACTAAGTCTATTACACTTAGTTAACTATTACAAGTTTTTATGACATAATATTACAATATATTTTCCAATTTATTTTAAAATTCGTCGCCCACATTAGCACTAATGTGTCACTGAATTCCTCACTCATGTGTGACCTGGAATCCCACACTGGTATGTGGTGCATTTTATTGTTGAATTTCAACACTCCCTCTCAACAAGAAATGAATTATCTTCTACCCTAATCTTGCCTTTGTGGTATTCGAATTTTCTCTTTGCAAGCGCCTTCGTCAAGATATCTACATCCTGATCTGTCGTGGGAATGTATTGTAACAACATAATGCACCTATGAACACAATCTCTGAGATGGTGGTACCAGATGTAAATATGCTTGGACCTTTCATGGAATACCATATTAACCTAGAGTTTTATGCAACTATGGTTATCCCAATGTATCACCATTGAATCCATATGATGACCAAAAAAACCAACAAGTATCTTCCTCATCTAGTTGACCTCACATGCAGCTTGAATAGCTACCATGTATTTTACCTCACCTGAAATGAGTGAAAATAATCTCTACTTCTTGTTGTACCAAGAAACTATTGTTGATCCTATGTTGAATATGTCCCTGATGTGCTCTTCTTGTCTAATGGACTACCTGCCCAATCTACATCAGTGAAGCCTTGAAGCTTCACTGCCTATGTCCGTTTGTACCATAATCCATACTCTGTATTTCCCCTAAGATATCTCAAAACATGCTTCCCCGCCTCCCAAAATATCTTGGTAGGTTAACCATAGCTTGAATAAGTTGGTTAACTACATAACATGTGTCTGGTCGTGTGTTCACCAAATACATAAGTGAACCCACAAGCTACCTATAAACAATAGCATCCACTACATCGTCTGAAGTAGCATCCTCCTTCCTCCAGTTTCCTGCAAGAGGAGTTTGCATGGGTTTTTTTCCCTCCATGTGGAACTTCCTCAAAATCTCCTTGGCATACTTTCCCTGAGATACATATAGCTCCCCATCTCTTTGCAATATTTCCAAGCCAAGGAAACAGTGCAAGAGCCCCATGTCCTTCATCTCAAACTCTCTTGCAAGATCCTCTTTGCAAGAAGTTATGAGCTTCTCATCACCTGTCAGTATAATATCATAACCATAAATTAAAATGATCAAAACCATAACATCAACCACAATATGATATAGGTTCGCATCCACTTCACTCTTTTTGAAGCCCAACCCAGTGAAATAGTTGTCGATCTTGGTGTACCAAGCATGAGGTGCTTGCTTCATCCCATACAGTGCTCTCTTGAGTTTGCACAGATGTGAATCCATGTCAAAGGTCTCAAAAACTTCTGGATTCTCAATGTACACTTCTTCCTTAATAAATCCATTGAGAAGGTTGTATTTACATCCATATGATGTATCTTCCACTCCATCTGCACTGAGAGTGCAAGGATGGATCTAATCAATGAGTACCTTGAAAATGGTGCAAAATTCCCCTCATAGTCAATCCCCTCTACCTGTGAGAATCCTCGGGCCATAAATATAGCCTTATGTTTATCCACACTCCCTTATTCTATGTGTTTCACCTTGTAGATCCACCTGGATCCAACCACTGACTTCCCCACTAGTCTTCAGACCACTTCCCATGCAATGTTTCTGATAATGGAGTCATACTCCTTAACCATGGCATCAACCCATGTTGAATATTGCATTTCTTCCTCGAAAGAGGATGGTTCTATCACAATACACTCGCTCATAAGAGCCATGTATCCAGTATACATGTCTGGGGACCTTCTCTTCCTGCGATGTGATGTAGGTGCACCTACATGTTCTGTCGCATATAGCATCAATCTGTCAGCCTCTCTGGTGCTCTTCCTACCATTTATGGTGGATGGCTCTACATGAGTGGTTTATGCCACTCCATGATCCTCTACTTGTGGCTGATCCACATCCTGAGGTTCATCCTTTGGAACTAATATTTCCTCATCTGCATGCAATTCAAGCTCCCTCTCAAGGGAAAATCACATGGCTTTCTCCTCATCAAATTTAACATCTCTCCTAAAAATTGTCATCTTGTTAGCCGAAAAATACACCCGATAGTTGTGGGGAGTATCAGTGTACCCCAAAAATATCCCAAATTTTTTTGTTGGTTCTAGCTTCTTCCTGGCATCTTTGGTCACATGGAAATAGACATATGAGTCAAAATTTTTAAAATATGAAACATTTGGTTTCTTAGGTGAAAAATCATCCCCTGGTGTACTCATGCCAAGTATCCGATGAGGACTACGAATCTGCACAAATACTGATGTCTTGCATGCCTCTGCCCACAAATGAAACAGTGGGCCCTGATCATGTAACATAGCTCATGCTACTCCCACAATTTTTTTTTCTTTCTTTCTACAACTCCATTCTGTTGTGGATTATGAGGTGCAATCAATTCTATCTGAATTCCTTCTTTGGCGCAGAAGTTCTTGAATTCATTAGAGATATACTGACCACCATTTTCGCTCCTTAGAGACTTCAACCTCTTCCCTATATCTTTCTCTACCAGTGCTTTGAACTCACAAAACTTGGAGAACATCTCATATTTATTCTGCAGAAAGAAGATCCAACACGTTCTAGAAAAATCATCAACAAAAATCACATAACACATGTGCTTTGTTGTGGAAGGCGTAGAGAATGTTCCACACATGTCTGAGTGAACTCTCTCAAGGATTGTCGCTACTCGGTTCTCCTTCACATCAAAACTGACTTTAGTATACTTCCCTTTAGAAGACCTATATAAATATGATGCGTGATCCTCAAATCATTATGGTGTAGATGGCCCAATATCATGTGACATAACTCACTTGTATCTCGGCTCACCACCTTCCCTGCTTACTGCTCAATGTTTTGCAGCCATCTACATCAAGTTTTTAGAGGTTCTTCACATGAACCCCAATCTTATCTTCCTATCCTATGGCTTTGTAATGAAGGAACGCCTTTCCTTCACTGAAAACCACATCATATCCAAGATCCTCCAACATAGAAATTGAAACTAAATTATTTTTCAAGCTTGTTACATGCATGACATATTTTAATATGAAAGGTTTACCTAATTGTCTCTGGAAAGTAACTGTACCAATCTCGGTAACGCTATACCTCCCGTCATCACCCATCTGTATGTGCATCCGAAGATCCTTCTCCTCCAAGCTACTAAATATTTCTTTGTTTCTCATCATGTGGAAAGATGCTCCACTATCCAAGTACCACATAGATCCCATCAGAGTTGACACCATGCATGCGATGAGAGAGAAGTCCAACTCAAATTTTGAGGCCAAATATTCACCCGATGCAGCTCCCAAAGCATTCTTGTTGTTCTTCTTCTTTTGTGGACAATTTTTGGCATAGTTTCCATGATCATGACAGTGAAAACATTTCACCATTGACATGTCACACTTCTTGCCTTCTTTTATAGTCTCAAATTTGGAATTGGACGTCCTCCCCTTCCCCTTATTTTCCTTACCATCCAAGGCACACTTTTCTTCATCATCAGTCTTGGATGAGGATCCATCCCTGGTATTTCGCCGAAACTCTTCTTGCACAAAATATGACCATATTCGATCCCAAGCTGGTAACTTATCCCTCCCATTCATAGAGTCCTGTTAATTACTCCATCTCTTAAGAAGACATATAAGTTCTAGGCTCACCAAATCATCATCAGCTACAATAATCCCAACACTTCCAAGCTCATCTCGACAATGAGTGAGCTTGGCCAAGTATTTCTAGATTGTGTTGACCTTCTCCATTTTGATTTTCCTGAGCTTGTCCTTGAGTGCCAATTTTCTATGGTAATTGCTTCTTTGAAACAGATCTTTCAAGGCCTTCCACATAGCATATGGAGTTTCAATTCCATGGAGACTCGATACAGTATGATCTCGAACTCCCTCTAATAAGATCCTCCTCGCCTTTGCAATATTCATCCTCCATGCTTCATATTTTGCATCATCTGTTGGGAAAAATACTGAGAGGGGGGGGGTGAATCAGTATTTAGGGCAAACTGAAAACTTTTTACTTTTCCATTCACTAAAACCCATACGCTACTTTGCTGAAGCGAACTAGCGTATACACACGGATTTCCTTCATAAAACTTGCGTATACACAGAGATCCAATTATGCCATTAATTCTTCACTTATATCATTCCATCATTCATTCGTTAGATGTTCAGTAAACAATAAACATGTGCAGTAAGAACAGAATGAATCATCACACATAAGCATCACACATGAACACCAAGATTTTTAGTTGGAAACCCAAGTCGGGAGAAAACCACTGCTGCCATTGTCTCAGCCTTCAATATTTTATTATAAAGAAAACATCTTACAACAATGTACTGGCACCGAATCATACCAGTACCCAGGCACCCACCTGCGCTCGTTTTCTAGCCTCTCCTGGAAGGGAGCTACAACCCCCCCGGCCTCGCTACTGGGCCTCTCCCCAGGCGGGAGCTACGACCCCTCGCTCCCCGTTTACTACCACTTGAAGGAGCTACAACCCCCTGACTGAGGGCTACAACCCTCAGCACCTCTATGGACCACGTTTCATCAATTTTCACACTGGATCCAACAACTTCAAAAGAACACAACTTGTAGGTCACGTTTCATCATATTTTCAGACTAGACCCTTTCCATATATTTAAGCTCAAACTTAACAATCTCGAAAAACCCGCATCGAAGAATTACTGATCATTAGATAAGAGGAATACGTAGAACAGACGTATATTTTATACTTCAGACTTCAGCAAACCCTAGCTTTTCATACGCACTTTCCTTTCAATGATATCGCGTATATACGCGCTTCCATTCACATAAACCCGCGTATACATCTGGACAAACTTCAGAACTAACTTCACAACACATACATGCTTTCTCTTTATCAAATCCGCGTATATACACGCTTCCGCTGTTCCAAACCAGCGTATAGATCTTCATACATTATAGAGAAGCATTCTTCTTTAGTTCAGATATTCAATTCAGATTTAACCCTTCACGTTAGACAGATGTTCGCCTCATTTCAGATCTAGACATTTCATAAACAGATCTAGAAGATACAAATACATTTCAGATCTAGATAGCCTTCTTCATCATTTCTTCATAGTTGCATTACAGATTCAGATCTATCATTAAAATGTTACCCATTCCATACAGATATACTTCAGAGAGAAGTATTCATTCAAACCCAGACATCTTACACCCTTTGCACAATGATATTCTTCTCCTTATATAGATTAGCCTTTTTCAATACCATGAGTCAAAACCACTCAACCTCTGATGGTATTCCTGGACGGGGTCAATTAGATAATCTAGCGCTCAATACAATGGGCCAATACCATGGTAATTCCCCTTGGTATCATAATTTTAGAGCGCAAAAGGGCATACGCGACTTGGAGCGTTTGCTTCCGCGTGTATACGCAACTTCGCCTCATAAAAACTGCGTATATGCTAACCCTGAATGTATACGCGGGTTCCCTTCACAAAAGTAGAGTATATATGCGGGTTGCCTTCACAAAAGTAGCGTATAAATTGTGACATATTATATTTATCATTTTTCTGGCACTTACTGGAATTATTTTCTCTGTCAGATCTGTAGATACATCATTCTTACATCTTTGACACATAGGTTGCTTATCATAGGCAACTCATCAAGCAGGCTTCCATCAAGAACATCTTCATCAAGTAGGTTTCCATCAAGGACAACACATTGCATCATATAGCCAACAATCTCATTTCACCAAGTTGCCATCAACTTTATCAAGTGGGTTGCCATCAAGGACAACACTCTGCATCATATTTCCAACAATCTCCCCCTTTGGACTTGATGGAAACCACGATGGTGTTTGATCACTACAACAGATAGATACATTAAGAATACAATGACACCATGTCACTCTCCTCATTCAAACACCATGTCACTCTCCCCCTTTGACATCAAGGGCAAAGGGCGGATCAAAACCAAGACAAGGTTTTGCTTTCCATGCAGATCTGATGTGTATTGAAGTGACCATGCTCCCCCTGAGTTCACGCCTTATTTTCAATGAAGTACATGACTCTATGACTTTTCCTAGCACCAAGGACTCATACATACACAAATATCCAACCAAGTGGATTTACATATGAAACTCAAATGCCCAAACAAGTGGGTTTACACATTTTGACTCAGCTACCCAACCAAGTGGGTTTACATATTTTGACTCAACTACCCAACCAAGTGGGTTTACAAATTTGACAAGTCCTTACATGAATGAATATAACAATTTTACATCATGGGTCTCAACATGACCTTTTCATCAAATTACAAATATGACTTTCATGACCAATACTAGAAAGACCTCAAGAGAGATCATATATCAGAACCATCATAATGCCAACAATGCATTATACTAGGGCTCCCCCTGAAAATGTGCATCCAATGCATCCTTTTCATATGGCCAAGGCTCCTCCTTAACTTGTGCAACCTGAACACCTTCAACAGTAAGTCATCAGCAACAAACTCTGCATGATCTGTCCACATCTCTGAATCATAAGATTTCCATCTCATCCAACAGATACGCTTCATCAAGTAACAATCCGGGCTCATCCATGATCTTCAACATAAGTAACCAAGTATCATTTCATCATTATTTGGAACTGAGAAAATAAGATGATACAGATTCAATAATGCAGTTATTAACAGTCAGACTGATGCTCCCCCTGAACCTCTGCTCCAAATCTTCAGCTATCATATAAATTCTCTTATCAGCAATGAATACGCGACTATGTCTACTGGAACTCGCGTGTATACGCGACTTTTGTTCATGTAACCCACGTATGGAAAGTGAAGCATAGAAATTTTCACATTCCTTCATCTCCTCGAACTTGTCCTTCCCGTACCGTCTTCTATATCGATGCTCACGAAATACATATAACTAGAATAATCAAATCAACCATGAGAATCATCATACATTGCTCCCCTTGTGATGATACATCCCCATAATTTATCTCACATTACTTCGCAGTCATTCAGAGAAGTAAGCTCTGAAGAGATGATCATAGAGGGTCAAAATTCCCTACGTTTCTGATCGGTCCTCCATCTTTTTTCAGATTTGTTTGAACTTTCTATTTGTGTGCTGGAAGTTATCCAAATTCTCATATCTGTTCAACATGCATTCCTTTTCTACATGTCCATACTTGTTACAAGAATAACATCTCATGTGACCAGAGAAGTAAGCATAAGGATCATAGTGTGTTTCTTTGTTCTTCCTCCGATTGCAATAAGCTGCTTTGTGACCATACTTGTTGCATGAAAAACAATGTCCCTTGAAGCTACCAGAGTACCTTTCTGAATAGAATCTGTTTGATGATCTACTTCTGCAATTTGCTGCAACATGCCCATAATTATGAAATTTAAAGCATTCCACATTATTGACGCTTCTATAGTTAGGAGGGAAAGATTTCTTTTGAGAGTTCATGATTGTCGATTGATCTTTTGCTTCTTTCAACACTTCAAATTTTGTATTGACATCATTTGACTCTTTAGCACTTCCTTGTGAACTAGATTCTCCTTTGACAGTTTCATGAAAACCAAGACCAAGTTTAATAGAGGGAGACCTTTGATTACTCAGAATATTGTCCAAAATCTTAGTACTATCTTGAAACCTCGAAAGTTTAACCTTTTCTTCTAATTTACCTTTGAGAATGTTTACCTCAACCTCCAAGCCTTGGCATTGCTTCTTCATGCTTTCTTCTTTCCTTCTTCCGTCTTCTACTTGGTTATTCAAATTTAGAATCTCTTCTTTCAACCCATTTTCTTGTTCTTCAAAAGTTTGTAAGAGTTCTTCATTCTTCTTCTTCGATGCTTCGAGATTTACTTTCAGAGATATATTTTCTGCTTCAAGTCCTGCGTTCTTCTTATTTGATTTATCCAGATCTTCTTTGAGAGAGATGATTTCGTTTCAAGACCTTTCTTTTCAAATGACTCGTAGAGGTTCCTCATTCTTCTTACTCGATGCTTCAAGATCCGCTTGTAGAGATATGATTCAGCCTTCAAGACCTCATTCTTCCTTTTTGATATTTCGAGATCCGCATTTAGATCGTTGATTTCTCGCTTCTAGTCTTTTCATTCGATTGGATGCATAAGCATGAAACCTTGATACTTGTCTATAGATTCACTCTCCTGAACATGATTTTTTCGATCTTCAACTTTAATATTGACAAATTTTCTTCTAGATCCATACTATTACTTTCACTATCTTTACCTTTGCAGGCACAAGAGAGTAAAATACAAGAACAGTGATCAATACCTGTTTCTTCTTCTTCAATTTCTGCTATACATGATATCTGAGGTATCTCCTTTCCTTGAGTAACCTTCTTCTTTTTCTTCTTTTCCATGAGCACTTGTAGAACTTGGTCAAGATCTTCTTCATCTTCACTGGATACTTCATCATTATCTTCATTTGCATAATAACTCTTTCCCTCTACAAATTGTTTCCCTTTATCATGATTTTCTCTATAAGGACATTTAGTAGCATAATGACCAACTCTTCCACAATCAAAACATTTGAAGGGAAGCTTACCTTTGAATCTTCCAGTACCTGGTTGGAGTCTTCTCACAAAATTTGCTTCTTCTTCTTCTGATATATAATTTGATTCCTTGACAACTTCCTTTTCTTTTCCTTTTGTACACGCCTTAAAAGAAGCTAAAAGCAACTTCTTTGTTTTGATAGCGACCTCCTTTTCTCATTTCAAAATCAGTCAGGATACCATGTAGTTGAATATTAGTAAGAGTTTGCAGATCTTGTCTTTCTTCAATAGCTGATAATTTTGACTCAAATTTTGAAGTCAAAGATCTTAAGACTTTTTCCACTAGAGTAGTATCGGTTACGGTTTCACCCAAATTTCTCATACGATTTAAAATATAATATAGATGTAAAAAGAAACTGGAAATACTCTCATCACTATGCATCCTTAAATTTTCATATTCAATTATGAGAGTTTGGATTTTTGCACTTTTTACCTTTGTATCTCCTTCATAGCTCTCGACGATTTTGTCCCATATTTTCTTTGGCTGAATTTAGCCGCATCACTAGAAATTTGTCTGGGAGACAAGCTCTGAATAATACATTCATCAGTTGGCATTGATTTCATACTCTTTCTTCCTTTCTTCCGCATCAGTAGATCAAGAGGAATACTTGCCGATATCACAATAATCCTTACTGATTGCCCATACTTCGCACCCCGACTTCCGTATATGATTTTTTTCATACCTTCCGTTAATATCGATTGCTTACATTGAATAGAGGTGGCTTTATAGACATTAATTCCTTCATGACTTCCCATTGCGATTTGATCTCCTTCAAGCGATCAAGCTTCTGCAGAAGGACCTCCTCTGATACCAATTGTTGGGAAAAATACTGAGAGGGGGGGGGGGGGTGAATCAGTATTTAGGGCAAACTGAAAACTTTTTACTTTTCCATTCACTAAAACCCATACGCTACTTCGTTGAAGCCAACTAGCGTATACACGCGTATATCCTTCATAAAACTTGCGTATACACAGAGATCCAATTATGCCATTAATTATTCACTTATATCATTCCATCATTCATTCATTAGATGTTCAGTAAACAATAAACATGTGTAGTAAGAACAGAATGAATCATCACACATGAACACCAAGATTTTTAGATGGAAACCCAAGTCGGGAGAAAACCACCGCTGCCGTTGTCTCAGCCTTCAATATTTTATTATAAAGAAAACATCTTACAACACACTGCGACTCATACCAAAGATTACGTAGGCACCCACCGCGCTGATTTTCCAAACCTCCGAAGGGAGCTACGACCCACCTGCGCTCGTTTACCAGCCTCTCCTGGAAGGGAGCTACGACCCCCTGCTCTCGTTTACCAGCCTCACCTGGAAGGGAGTTACAACCCCCTGACTGAAGGCTACAACCCTGAACACCTCTATGGACCACGTTTCATCAATTTTCACACTGGATCCAACAACTTCAATAGAGCACAACTTGCAGGTCACGTTTCATCATATTTTCATACTGGACCCACTCCACACATTTAAGCTCAAACTTAACAATTCAGACAACCCAGATCAGAAGAATTTATCATCATCAAATAGTAGTAACACAGCAGAACAGATCAGACATTTTATACTTCAGACTTCAGCAAACCCTAGCTTTTCATACGCGCTTTCCTTTCACTAATATCGCGTATATACGCGCTTCCATTCACATAAACCCGCGTATACATCTGCACTAACTTCACAACACATACGCGCTTTCTCTTTATCAAATCCGCGTATATACGCGCTTCCGCTGTTCCAAACTAGCATATAGATCTTTAGACATTATAGAGCAGCATTCTTCTTCAGATCAGATATTCAATTCAGATTTAACCCTTCACGTTAGACAGATGTTCACCTCATTTCAGATCTAGACATTTCATAAACAGATCTAGAAGATACATTTCAGATCTAGATAGCCTTCTTCATCATTTCTTCATAGTTGCATCACAGATTCAGATCTATCATTAAATTGTTACTCATTCCATACAGATATACTTCAGAGAGAAGTCTTCATTCAACCCAGACATCTTTCCCATTTTGCACAATTATCTTCATCTCCTTATATAGATTAGCCTTTTTCAATACCATGAGTCAAAACCACTCAACCTCCGATGGTATTCCTGGACGGGATCAATTAGATAATCCAGTGCTCAATACAATGGGCCAATACCATGGTAATGCCCCTTGGTATCATAATTTTAGAGCGCAAAAGGGCATACGCGACTTTGAGTGTTCGCTTCCGCGTGTATACGCAACTTCGCCTCATAAAAACTGCATATATGCTAACCCTGAATGTATACGTGGGTTCCCTTCACAAAATTAGCGTATACATTATATGTATACGTGGGTTGCCTTCACAAAAGTAGCGTATACATTGTGACATATTATATTTATCATTTTTCTGGTACTTACTGGAATTCTTTTCTCTGTCACATCTGAACTGATCTGTAGATACATCATTCTTACATCTTTGACACATAGGTTTCTTATCATAGGCAACTCATCAAGCAGGCTTCCTTCAAGAACATATTCATCAAGTAGGTTGCCATCAAGGACAACACATTGCATCATATAGCTAACAATCTCATTTCACCAAGTTGCCATCAACTTTATCAAGTGGGTTGCCATCAAGGACAACACTCTGCATCATATTGCCAACATCATCTACCTGATTGGGTTTAAGAATATCAGTGTCATTGAACTCCTTCAACCCATTATCCTCCAATACTGCCTCCATCCTGTACTTCCATGCAATATAGTTTTAATTTCCCTCGAGTACATACTCGAGTCTCAATCCTATGAAATACATCCTGGTTAGCTTCTAGATCCAAATAATGTATGTGCAAATTTGAATATTGTTCAACACAAACTCAATTTCTTCTCCACTATTGTGATTCCTGGCACTCTGATACCATGTAGAAAATCTCTAACACAACTCTTATACCATGTATAAATTACACCAATGCATTCAATATGATCATGTAATGTACTAAAACAAGATATTAAATCCTTCTACAATATTTGTGGAATATAAATTACGATCACTCAATCACATGCAAGTAAGAGAAAGAAGTAAATCAATCACACAACACAATATTTTATTTGGGAAAGCAACTGCTCAAAACCCCTCCATATTTATTGTATAATCAACCAAAGAAACATGAAATAATACAATGTATGTGTGCTCACCACAACCTCATACACTCTACCAATTGTCTCACACTGATCTAGGAAAAATTGGACCAATACATAGCCAATTTCATGCCCACCTTCAGCCTACCTTGCTCATGCAATCCCTAGGAAAAATAATTCCTATTAAATAGGAATTATAACCTTCCTTGACTGTGAAATCCATCATGGGCTTCCTATGGCTTTATAACTGCACTTGGGTCGTTCGCTAAAAATACAACCGATAGTTTACTTGCCTTTAACCTTTATCTCAACTAGGTTGTCATGAGAATTGACATGCATGCAACTATTAATAGCGAATCATCAGTTACTTGGTATATCACTACTTGTGAATTAAATCTATTTTAATTCACTTGATCTTCAACTAGCTCATCAATCAGTTAGAACTAGTTAAATTGATTTTAACTCAATTATTTGAGTTAATTGATTACACTCACACCACACTAGTGCTACAACTGCAACTAGACCCTGTAAATAATAGAATCACTCTCCATGTCTATCCTTTGACCCTCAACTCTAAATTCTTGAGCTAACTAAGTCTATCACACTTAGTTGACTACTACAATTTTTTATGAGATAAGATTACAATATATTTTCCAATTTATTTAAAAATTGGTTGCCCACATTAGCACTAATGTGTTACTGAATTCCTCACTCATATGTGACCTGGAATCCCACACTAGTATGTGGTGCATTTTCTTGTTGAATTTCAACAAGATATTTAAAATTGTTTCCAATATTGACTCCACAGATACTTTCAATATTGCCTACAACAATGGCTTCAAGTGTATGCAAATATACATGCTCTTGCTTCTTAAATTCAACATGAAAATATTCAGTAATGTTGCTCCAAAATATGTTTCTGGTCTACTCCAAAATATGTCATAATCAAATCCACAAATCTAACAGTTGTATAAGAGGTTTTGTTTGACTAAACCACAAGGAGACCGAATTCTAAAGTTTGTCCAAAGATAAAGGTTTGTTCAAACTTCAGGTTCGAGTATAGAGGACTTATATGATGCCCCATTCAAGCCTCAAGAATGAATAAGGAAGGCCAAATATAGTGGCCTATTCAAGCCACAAATTAGTGTTTTAATTCAAGTCACAAGATTGAGTATAGAAGGCCATAGGCCTGACATTATAGGCCAAAAAATAGAGATTGTAGGAGGCCTCAAGTTTGAAGGTATAAGGTCATGTGTCTGAGGACATAGGCCAAGACAAAGGTGTAATCAATATTTAAATTTGAGCACAAGAAATCCAAGTATGATGGACTGTATGTTGAAAAATATAACTAGGTTTGGTCTTCATAATGAAATGTGTATGATTTTATGTATTTGATGTAAAGAGAAAAATAAATTTATTATTGTGATCCTTGAAGCATAGGTTTCATGTTTAAGGAAAATTTAATTATAGGTCAAGCACCCATTGAGTGCTTATAGGGATTGTCATTGAGTCTACAAGTCAATTAATTCATCTTCATGTATAGAAGACCCTTTTGGGGATGTTACATTTTGTAAAGAAAATTTATGTAAAGTCAAAAGTTTCAAATAGACCCTCCAGGACCTTATCATCATCAAAAGAAAAATACAACATCTATGAGTGGATAAGTCATCCTACTAGTGGAAATTTGACCTACAGAGAGACCTATATATAAGGAAGACCTTGACCTCATATGGAAAGAAGACAAGCAAATCGTGGAATCATAAGAAGAGCATAGAATACCTAGTGAAGGGAAGAATAAATCAAGGAGGGAAAGTGGAGTCTTAGAAGATTGTTTTTGAGTCATCTAAAACTCAAATGTGCAATAAAACAGGGGCATTAATTGCAGCAGCAAGACCAAAATTGCAACTTCCTTAGGAGAATGAAATCAGGTGTGAAAAAGACCAACCCTGTGAAAAAGACCAACCTTGCAAGCCGAGTAGACAAGAAGGAGAAGGTTATCCAAGCGAAGAAGGAAAGGAAGAAAATTAATCCCACATGTGCCATCTAGGGTTTCTATAGAAGAAATTTTTGGGGATCGATGTTGCAAAGGAAGTTCTTGGGGCTCGAAGTTGCAGAAGAATCTGTTGGGGTCGAAGTTGTAGAAGAATATGTTACGTTCGAAGTTGCAGAAGTTACTTGGGTCAAGGTTGCTAGAAGGAAAATTTCATCAAGGAGGAAGGATTGACTTGGTATTGGAGTGGAATTTGACAAGGGTATTAGGTCTCGGAATTCATCATTTTAAGTTCTAGAATAAGAGGAGTTCTTGCAATTTTTCCTCTCAAGAGGGGAGTTTTTGGCCCTAGTTGATAGCCTATATCTTGTGTCCTCTTGTCTCATTATTTTTTATTGTTTGATAGTTTTTTGATGATAATAACACTAATTATAATCAAGTGAAATAATAATCTAATCAATTTAAGTAAAAATACTTCACAAGCAATTATCAAAGGAAGAGAAATCACCTAATCTAGTTACCCATAGATTTATCAACACTATAGAAGGTTGAATATAGTGGGTTGTCAAAGCTCATAATAGAGTCATAGGGAAGGAGAGAATGAGGGACATTAAAGACATGTTTTTGAGATAAATAAATGCCTTAGGTCCTAAATATAAAAACCACAAGTTTAATTCTTAGAGGGGCCTCAAGTACGAAATATGACAGCCACACGTTCGAGACTAGGAGGGGCCTCAAGTCTGAAATAAAGGGTTGTTTAATCCTTTGGACAGAGATAGAAGAGGCCGAAAAAAATATATTTGTAGCACCAAAAATATGACCATACAAGCTCAATGATATCACCTTAGAAGTAGCCAAAAATCTCATGAAAATACCATAAGAAATCACCCACGAAATCACCTCAAATTCATATCTTCTTCCTTGCTTGACCGAATTGGTAGATGAAGGGGGGAGTCTAGTTTCAATTTATATTTGTTCGATCATGTTGAAAGGACGTGTCGATTGGAGTAGGGTCGACTTGAATTCATGTAGGCCAACCTTACCATGTTTATAAATATTGATTTTAATTAAAAAAATTAATTGTACAAGGGTCAAATTGAACTAGTTTGTTTTGCAAAAGGTTGAATTACTTACTTTGTTGATGTAAGAGTGAAATCTACGAAGATTTGTAAAATTGTGTTTAATACTGAATTCTATTGGGTTGTTGCAATGTTTTTTTTCTCCATAATTGTTGTGGAATCATTTTGGAAACCATCCATAAAACCTAATATCAATTGTTCTACTCCTCCACTCTGAAATATTTCAAGGTTGTTGTATCCACCAATTGATTATAATAATTATGTTTCTATAATTCTAAAAGTGATAACACAAGTTGGAGTGGGCTCAAGCCTTGGCACAGTGGTTGAAATATGTGATAGAAAAAGTCCCAATTGCAACTTGAGTTAGTACCATTCAAAACAATGGAAATAACACATCAAGGAATGGTCAACAACAATATTATATAGACAATTGTGATCCCTTAATTTGCATCATTATCCATAGTTGACCTTTCTCATTCATGTATGCAACCTTTCCATTCTTGAAGACCCTATTCAAGATACTTTGACATCAATGAAAAATATTGTTCAACAATCAAAATGACCAGTGAAGCCTTGGGTACCAAAGTTGGACATATATTTCCTGTTGAAAATATGTAGTTACGGTCAGTATTTGAAGTCAACAATTCAAAAGGAAAATTATTATTGTTGTTGCTATTCAAGTCAGCCCCAGTTTTACAGTTTGGCCCCATCTCATGAATGGGTTTGACCCTTGGTCAAAACCCATTTATTTGAACACATAGATTAACAATGATACCTCCTCATTTGGCATCATCAACTCGACTTCTCTCAAGAAATTATAATATTTTTTTTCACATGTGTGAAGGAGGAAGAATATGAATTTTGACCAATGAGATTTGACTTTGACCATAAAGCCTCACATAGTTTTAACCGTGGAATTTAAAGTATATTTGACTCATAATCATTGATTGAATGAAGGAAAAATATTCTAGGCATATTCTGGATTGACATTGACCAAATCCTTGAAGCAAGATGACTAGAAGTTGATCGCACTATTGACTGGATTTGACCAAATTTCTCATTAGAGCAACAGGGCCGAAATTTTTCCCCTTTTGACTTAGTTGAACAGAAGAAATGGGGTCAAAATTCAGCCTCCTCAACGAGATTTGACCTGGGAGCATAACTTTGACCTTATCTCTCCTTTGACTAGTTTAACTTGGAATTCTGGTTTGGTAAATGGAATGATGTTTTGACTAGAAATTATAATGTTCAAATTTATTGAAATGGATAATTTATCCTAGGATAAGGTTGATGGGTTTTTCCCCTAGTTTTAGATTTCTCCCAGGGTAAATTTATGTCTCTTGTGCATCTTTATTTTACTTTGATCTCTATTGTCATACTGAATTTACGGTTTAAATTTTCTAAAGTATAATTGATAAATGATATAAATGTGCTAAGAAGATAAATTGTATCATTGAAAGTAAGTATCTTTCAAAAAATTGTACTTGTTTTAATTGCACTATAAAAATCAACATTTTTGACTTAATGCCATGCAGGAAGCAGGTGTTCTCCAATTTTCCACTTTTCATTTGGAAGGGGAAGTGCATGAATGATGGTACTGTTGTAAAATTATTTTTTTTTGATAAGTTAGCATGGTAGTTTGAAAAATAAAAAATAAAATGCTAAGTTAGAACATGGATGAAAAAGAAAAAAATTTAAAATGTTAGGAAAATTATATTTTATTACATCCACGTTAGAAAAAATGATAGAGTAATTTGTTCTAAATAAAGGAGGCAAAAGAAAAAATGTTAGGGAAGCATGAAATAAAAAAAAAGCTAATGCTTTAGTGTTTAAAATAATAAATGGCCACCTGTTTGAATGCGCCATATTCTCAAAAATGTAAAGTTTTTAATTTATGTATGTTAAAACCTTTGAAAAAGGTTTAATGTTAATTTATTAAATTGATATATATGTGCATATGGATTTTATTATAAGGTCACTAGTGAAAAATCAGTCAAAACACTTGAGATAAAGCACTTACATATTTTAACGGTAGATTTCGAGCTCCCCTTAGATCTACAGTGAAGATCAACTCCCCCCCCCCCCCCCAAAACAGTTTCTTGTTAACGCGAGGGGGGGGGGGGGGGGATCCAAAGTCTGGTATTAATGGACACCCTTTTACGACATGCCAGCACTGTATCACTTCGCACGCCCTCTGCCTAATAAAGGAAACCGGGATGTACACCCCCCCCCCCCCCCCGACAATTTCTTGTTAACGCGAGGGAAGGGGGGGTGTCCGAAGTCTGGTATTAATGGTCACCCTTTTCCGTGATGTGGTCGAACCGTATCACTTCGCACATCCTCTGCCTAAAATAGGAAACTGGGAGGTACCCCCCCCCAAAAAAAAAAAAAAAAAAATCCACCTCTGGTTTTCATCGCTGACAACCGTTTTTCCCACGCCACAATTGTTGGTCCACCAATCAGTGATATCCCTCCACGTCACTGTTCTGTTACTCCCCAACAATCCAATTATACTTGTTAATAATTCTTTTGACCAATAAATCCGCTCCTGGACCGTTAATCGCATCGTTATGTAATTAAGCCTCATTAGACTATTAGCCATGACCGTTAAACCCAAAGTGAAACCTATAAAATTACCAACAGTCTCGTGTTATTTACTTTACCTCCTCATTCAAATTGCTTTAATCCTTCATTTCATTCCATAGAAAATTGTCATTTCTGCAATCCCCCTTCATATTCCCGAAACCCTATCATCGTTTCTGTAACTCGAGCTTCAAAGTCTTGTACTAGTCTATACCAGTCAAGCATGGAACCTATGGCCAAAACCAAGAAAAAAACAAATCCTAAGGATAAAGGTAAGAAACAAGTGACGGAAGAGATCCAAAATGTCGACAGTGTTGTAGAGGTCATCTCTAAGGTCGCTCATTCAGCTGTTGAGGTCATTCCTGAAGCTACCAGAAGACATCTTGCAACTTCGCAAATCAATCTTGACCTCATAACCCTAGCTAACACCTATTTTAAAATCATAGAGTTTCACTATGAATTTGATTTCTACGAGCTACGTTTGTGGCTAAAACAGAAGCACATGGATAACCAAGACCCTATCAGGTTTTGGGAATCTATGTTGCTTTTGTTTGCATTTCCTCAAACTCACCCATTTCCGGATCTAATTTCCTAGTGTCAGAAGCAGTATGACCCTATAAGTAGGCCATTGGTGGCTCATAATGGAAACATTTTTATCACCATATCCCTTGAAACCATTAACTAGATGCTTCTCATTCCTTCATCTGATTCCTTGTCCTTTTCGTCACCCGCAGCCCTCATGGACCTTTATCATAAATATCTTTCCCTCAGAGAGCTCAGATATTTGACATTTTCTTAGCTGAGGATGCATAATTACCAAAGAGAAATCCCCCATATGCATCCTCCATATTTCCTATAGCTTCCAAACACTTCATCTCCCTTCTTTATTATCTGTTAGGATACCCAAACGATGAAACTGTTGATGAACCCATCCTGGATTTTTTTATCTATCTTCAGCCTTGAAAAATCACCATTGTTTATGTACAATTACAGTCATTTCTTGGCTGATATTATACATGAAAAATTCATGAAATTCACCACACAAGGTGTATTTAATTACTCTTATGTGATTATTCATACAATTTTGTTTCAACACGAATATTTGTTTCCTATCAACTTCAACAAGCAGGATGCGTAGGGAGTGAATCAATCGCTGATTCATTGGACAGAACTGGTCAGAGCTTCATCAAAAACCACTTCTTTCTTATAATTTATAGACTCGTTCATTCATCTAGTAAGGAAACTCCTTACCAACCAATCAGAGCCCAAAATTGGAGAATACATTAAAAGGATTATGCACCTCAGTGAAAAAACAAAGACCGGTAATTGGTATCTGTATAAAAATTACAAAGAGATCAGGTTTTATGGCTGCGAACTTTCACCATACAAACTTCCAATATATGTGCCTATGAGAATTTTCTCCTTAGAGTACATAAGACAAATTTTAAATATGGATGAACTACATTTTGTTTCAGGAAAGAAGAAACCCAGTTTAAAATCAAGGCCAGTGTTGGATCATTCATCTGCAGTACCAGAGCAGCTGGTTTACTTAGTCATATGACCCCCATGGCATTATTTCTTCTCTAAGGGTTGAACTCAAGACAACCTCTTACACTCATACCTCCAGAGTAGAAATAGAGAAATACATTAACCGTGATGAATGGTTAGAAGGTACTTTATAGGAAGAAGATGAACAAGTCATTTCCACTTAAAATGTACAAACACCAGTACCTGACAGTAATAAAAAAAAAAAAGGATTAGATAAAAGAGACCACATTCCGAGGAAATTATGAAAGGGTTCATCTTACAACATAAGAAACAAAATCTCACTTCCTCCTCGCTTTCAGAAGAGAAACAACCAAAGATCTTAGATTTGGGATATACTGAAGTATCCACATCCACCAATGTTCCTTAGACTCCTCCATCATCATCACCTGCAAGAGAGCCACTAGAAATCATCTAGAATTCAGATGCCAGCTCTTCTGAAGAGAAAAATATTTTCTCTATATTACTAAACATCAAGCACAATAATGAAGCACTGAAATCAGATGTTTACAGCCAATTTTGAAAACAAAAATCTACATCACAACACAGACTTCTCATTTCCTTTGAAAGTGAGAACGGAAGGATGAAAATGGCCTTTCTGTAAGCAACAATGCCATTTCCAAAGAAACATTATGAGTGTAAGAAGATTGTCTTCTCATTTGATACAAAACAGATACATCCAATTGTCTAGATGGACATGCACAGGCAGTTAGGAGAAATGATATTTTCAACAATGACTACAACAGAAATGTCTCTTTCCAAATTGAAAGTAGCACTACCAAATATGCAATCCCAATTGAAGATTGAGAAATTGTATTCAATAGCTAAAGACAAAAAGATGAAGACATTGGAAGAACTTGTAGTAAAAGTGGGATATGATCCAAAGGACTAAAAGGCAACTGAGGAAATCATTAAGAAGAAAAATGCAGACATTGCTGCTCTACGAAAACAACTCAAGCTTATACCCTCAACTGAAGACCCACAGACTAAAGAGATGGCAGAAAATGAATGTGACAAGGAGGAAATTCTTAATTTGATCATTGATCAAAATTTGTAGATTAGAAAAATGGAAGAACAAATTGAAGAATTACTACTGAAAGAAAAATCATCACTCCAAGTGAATACTGATCCCACTTTAGCAACTCAAACATATTCTGCAAGTATAGAACCTTCAATAGCCTTGACCATAACTGATGCAGCACAATTGGCACAATATTTTGCCATTAATAAGCAAGTGCATGATAAGTTACATCAGAATTTTCAACTTCTTAAGTCACAAAATATTAAAAAGGATACTTTATATCTAGAGGAAATGCATAAGACTCATCAGTTGGAACATAAAATCAAATAACTGGAAAGTGAATCTCTAATGGCATCAACTCTTGGATAATCCAAGCAGAGTATCTTTGAAGACATCAGCAATTCCATTACTAAAATATGGCCATCCATACAGATCATCTTCGAGCAACAGAAACTCATCAACAAATGCAGAACAAAAATTCAAGAGTAGAAGGATCAACTCAAAAGGAAGCTAAGTGAAGCTTCTGACATGATCAAGGTTCTTAATTCAAATAACATAGAGGAGTTGGAAGCAATCAATATCTCAGACAGGACTGCAACCATTTTGGAGATAAAGAAGGTTTTTCAGAAAAGAAACTTGATCAACGAGTTGCAGACCAAGTGTGAAGCTTTAAATGTTATTTTTCAAAGGTTTCATACTAAATTTAATGTTTTAAATCATAGAGGGCTTCCAGGTCTGGTAGGATTATATGATAAGTTGGTCAAGTTAGAAGACTATTGCACAAAGTTATATACAATTGCAATAGACAAATGAAAGTTTTTAGGTATCAAAGGTTACATTATAGGGAGAGTTTATCTTGAAGCTCTACAACTTGATTTGATCATTTAGCATCAAATCAAACAACTAATCATTCAAAGATCAACTTTTGACAGATTTACTGAAGTAGATGAAATCTTTAGGAAAATGATGAATGTAGAAATCCCAATTCAAGATCAGTGGGATAAGTTTTTTGAAACCATCGAGTAAAATATTAATTTTGCAGCATGCCAGCACATCAGATTTTTGAAAGGCCAAGTCAGCAACAGCTTTCACCAAAAGGGGTCGAATCATCAACAACCTCCAGAAAAAGAGAGACACTCCATCTATCTATGTCCTTATTTTATTCTTCTTATCCTATTATTGTAAATCAGTTAAGATATTTCTAAATTTTTGTTAATTAGTATAAATAACTCTCAGTGTGATTTATTAAGGGTTTCACCCTTAGATGAGAGAATTTTGTAAGGAGAAATTGTACAAGTATTTTTATCATCAATAATACAAGAAGGATTCTGAAATTATCTCATATAGCGTCATTTTATCTGTGATTTTTTCCAATTTTTAGCCATTTTTTTTCTTCATATATTTAATTGTTATCAAGATAACTAGGTGAGGTGGATTGTGTTTCAGCAATCTTATATTTCCTCCTGAAGTTATTATTAATATAAAGAATGATTTACTTGAAAAATTTTTGATGTAAGTCCCTTTTATTTATAAATTTCCAGCATCTTGAAAACGTTAGATATATTTTTTTGAAATTTTAGACATTGTTTAAAGGTTTTCCAGCTTATGGTTTATTGAAGAATTCAATCTAAATATTTAATATTCTTATTCTCTTACATAAGTCCACTTAATTGAATTATAAAATCTTAATCATCGTGTGAGATGAACAAGCAGTCCTTACTTATAATTACTGATACTATCCATAAGGTTTAAATACATAACTATTTGCTAAAATTATCTTATGCATTTTTCCTCCAAAATCACAAAATACAAACAAAACATTATAGATGCTTTGGCATGATTATTGACCACAATCATCTCAAAGGACAACATCAATTTGGCGTCGTTTCTGGGGAACGAATTTGATTTGTTTTCCCTGGGACAATGATAAAACCATATTCCTTTAAGGTTACTAAAGGTTTAGTATGGTAAAAAATTTCTCACCTGGTGATTCCATTGTGACCAAACTAGCTCCTTCAAAGCACACTAGATCTTGATCTGACTCTGAGATTTTTGAACCCTTATCAAATCCAAAGAGACTGGTGAGAAGAGATTATTCTAGGAGAAGGAATCAAACCCCTTCTTCTTCTATTCCTCAAGAGGATATCAATATAATTATTGATCCCTTCAAATTTGTACCCATCCCCTTAGAATCAGAAGAAGTACCCGATAGAGTGTGTGATCTAGTATCTAAAGGGGTGGATTTTCAATCAGCCTTGTTAGTTGATTCTTTAGAATCCTATAAAATACCTCAAGAACCTTCTGAATCTCCTATATCAGAGCAGGATTTGGATCTAAACTTGCCTGGATTCAAACCTACTGATTTCATTTCCCCTGTTACATACTCAATACCTTCAACTTCATATTAACCAGAGGATCTCTATCATGCTTATTCCAATACTTTATTTGAACCTAGAGAAGGAGAAGAAGAAAAGGTTTAAAAAATGGTTATTAGAACACCTTTGAGGTCCCGAAGGGTTCCTAGTTTCCAATTTTATTCTCCTCCTCATTCTCCACCTCATTCCTCACCCCAAACTTCCCCATATTCATCCACAACTTCTACTTATTCCTCCTCATCTACTTCAACATATTCAATTATGGATGGTTTTAGACCAAGTGTACAAGAAAGATATTCTCCTCTTTTACTTCCCAATATCCTCAATGATTTTCCACCTAGATCTCTAAAACACCTTCCCAGATGCAATGGAAAAACTGGCTTATCAGTTGAAGACCATATATCATCATTTTTGGATTTTGCGGACAACATGAACATTGAATATGAAAATGTTTACATGAGAATTTTTGTCTAATATCTAGAAGGGAATGTTAGGATTTGGTTCAGACAACTTCAAGAAAATTATATTAGATCCTGGGGAGAATTACCAACCATCTTTAAAAAACAATGGGGAGTAAAAAGGGATCCTATATATTTCTTAACTGAATTTGAAGAACTAAAACGAAATTTTGGAGAACCAGTTGTTGATTTCATCAAAATATTCAATAAGGTTTACCATAAAAAGCCTCCTGAGTGTAAACCCCCTGTAGCAGCAACTAAGGTCATATTCTCAAAGGCCTTTGAATATGACTTTGTTTTCATGTTGAGAGAAAGGACATCCCAAACTTTAGAAGACATGAAAACTAATTCTATAGAGGTCAAAGCAAATAGGTCTGCATCTACTAAGTTAAAATCTAAAGCCAAAAAATCCCAAAAGAAATTAAAAAATTAGGAAGAATCTTCTTCCTCTAAATCTAAAAGTGAAGATGCAAAAATTGATGAAATCACAACACTTCTTAGAAATTTATCCAATAGAATTTCAAAGATTGAAACTCAACCAAGAACAGTTCAACAAATTGTTTCTAGACCACAAACATAGGCCCAAGGTCAGTATAAAAAGGCTGCTCCATTGCAAATTCTTCAGAGGCCTCATAATGACCAACAAGTACCCACACTGTTGTTGATTGATGATCAACAACCTGATGACAATACTTTTTCTATTACTGAAGACATTAATAATTTAGATCATACATCCCTTAACATTGTCATTGTCCCTATTTCCCAAATTCAAACCCCTCAAGAAGACCAAGATACTTCTGATTTTTCTAAGTATCAATCTTTTTTTGAGTTTATGATTGCATAACTAAATAAAATATATAACTTAAGACCTAGATCTGGTCCCTGTAGACCTCCCAAAAACCTTGTAATAATTTAGCCTCAAGTAAAGACTGTCGAAACTCAAACTACTATTGTTCAACCTCTAAATCAGTCTAGTGATTCTTCTCAGATTGAAAAAACTATATTGACTTCCTTTAATGTTGAGAAATAATTAGAAAGAGTTAAAATTCCAATTCCACTTTCAGAACTTTCTAAAAACCCAGGCTATAAAAGTCAAGTTGCAAAATGGATCCAAAAATCTAGTATGGGTGTTAGTATGAATATTGATTCGAAGTGTACGAAAAAAGACCACTTTATATGCGCATAAAAAACAACCCTAATAGAAGAAATGATTGTTAATATCTTCAGATCTACAGTTAGATAATCAAGACAAATGCTACAAAAAATCTAGATCTATACATTAGAAGACATTAAACAGTAGAAAAATAAGATTTACTCCATAGATCCAATAGACAAGACAAGAATATATCCAATGAAATTTTTATTAATGGCACCTTGGAGGAAAACACAAGAGGGTGTTCCCTGTTCTTCTCAATGGGATGGATTCTTGTAAGTCCTTAGCACTTCAAATTTATAATTCCTCTCTCTTGATGGTGTAGAAAACCCAAACAAAAATGGAAAAATATGGCTATGATGGTGGATCAATAGCCACACCAAGAGTTGAGATCCAGAGTGATCTTTAGGCAACAAATGTGACAAATGAATGGGAAAACCCTTCTATTTATAACAAAATATTGAGTTAGTCTAGATATTGGTGCATAGTTAAAATATTATTAACCAAATCAAGATCCAACTTTTATGGAATATTTTATTATATTTGTTGGAGGAAAAAGGAATTTGACTGGGGTAAAATCCCCTTATTTATAAATAATAAATAAATAAATGATTTATTTATCATTTTAAGGATGTGATCAAGTAATAATAAATAAATAAATGATTCATTTATCATTTTAAGGATATGGTTGAGTAATAATCAAATAAATAATGATTTATTTAATTATTTAAGGGAGATGTAGTCATATTTAACAAAGAATATTATTTAAGTAATGTTTAAATAATTATTCTAATAAAATAATAAGATAAATAATGATTTATCTAATTAATTTCCTTGTTTTGGGTTAAATATAACCAGGAATATTAATTAAATTGTTGTTTAACTAATTATTCCTTGAGGAAAAATCAAACAAATATGAATTTATTTAATGTTTCCCCATGGGGTTTCCTGTTTAGACTATAAACAACTTGATAAAGGTGGTTTACTAAGTTATTTTTCAAAGTGAATGCGATTTTACTTGGGGTAAAATTGGTCTTACTTGGTGTACTTGGGTCCATCTAATAACAATGGATTAGATGACCAAAAAATGGTGTAACAGATTTTCCCCTAGTGTGCGAGCGTTAGGAGCTAATCGTATGACCAAATTACGTTGTAAGAACTCAATCACTAGACATCAATGGGGAAGTCAAAGAGAGAGGATTGTAAGGTAGACCAAAGTGTTGAAAGAACTAGACCCTGAGGAGGTGACTTGCAGGTGCGACAAGTATTTTTGATAAGTGAGTACCTGCTATAGGCGATGCGGGAGGCATACCTATGCCCGCCAAGGCAATAGTACAAACAATAAGGCGTCCGGAAAACCACGGGGAGAAATAATAAAGCATATTTTGGCATAAACATGAGCCAAATGAATGACATAATAATGAATCCCACATACATATTGTGCCTGGGATAACAGCCAGGACTTTGTACAATAATATCTGAGTACAAGAGATATGAAAACAACCCAGATGCCCCTGTAAACAGGAAAGGGCTCTGAAAATTTGACTAATATATGCAATCAAGAAGGTGCTGCAAGTGACTGCGGTCGGTATCATAAAATCTATGGAGTTGCATCGAAGGATGAAATGAAGAGGTCATCCGAGTGTGTGGGGGGCTACTTGTAGGGTCACCCCCTCATGAGGGCTGAGACATCTCACACACACCCGAGAATCATCGATGTCAGTTTTTGTGTCACTGAACCATCTAGTATATGGATCTCGATCATGCTGAAAGGAGCTGGAGTTGAGAAACAATCAAGTCAAAGGGCAATAAGGAGTCCCTTTTCCTGATTCGAGTCACCGAGCAAGAGTGGAAGCTGGAACCAAGGTACACCGTCCTCTAGACCTGTCTTCTAGAATGAATGAGCTGATGTCGACAGAAGGAGGTCCACCATAGGTGAGGCCATAAGGGATCCTAAACGAAGGCACGAGAGAAAATATTAGAGTGACTGACAGACTGACGCCAATGAATATGATGAAATGGGGGGAACTGAGTAGCAAACGGACAACTTCCCTTGTTAGAGCATAAATGGCGTGGATGACCTGGCAGTGACTGACACAATATCATGAGGGATAGGGGATAGTGGAACTGAAGGCCATAATGTGCAACACGAGAGAGGGACCAAGCCATGAAGGACGAAGGACTATGGCGGGATGCGAAGGGACTTGGGATAGGCTCCATGAAAGTAATGATGACTCAACTTAGGTGCTCTAAACAAGGGTGACTCGATGGTGCTACCACATAGGATGGGGATCTAATGGGGACCATAAAAGCATGAGTACAAGATGGTAACTCATGACGAAAGTCAACACGAGCGTGGACCAGTATGGAGGCAACATGGTGCCCTCGGTACGAGTGTTGCAAGTGAAGAAATTTGATTTTGATGAAGGGTGAAGTGATGCTTCTTGGGAAAATGTGTCCCGGTGAAGTATCAAATCACTAAAAACTAACAGATGCCCATTTGAGGGCTCGGTGAGATATTTCCAATGGTGCAAACGGTTTGGTAAATGGAGCTACAGTTGGGTCGCAGCAGGTGAAAGAAAAAACATGGGTTTCTATTTTAATAAGGCATTTTCCCTCCAAATTCATTCATTTTCATGTGGAGCTATGGTGAATGTAGAGAGGAGAGAAGGCCCTAAATCTTGCAGTGATCGTAGCAGACAAACCGACCGTTGGAATCGAGATTCGTCAGTTGCAGGTAAGAGGCCTAACCCTACTCTCTCTTTTCAGTGGATTAAAAGTTTAGATTAGGTCCCTAGGGCTCAGAAATAGCCCCCTACTCCTCCTCATGGCCAGGTTGCACTTTTTGGGGCAAAAAGTGTGACCTGGGTAGCAGGTTTTGAGCAGAAAAGTGCGACCTGTCCCAGGTTTGGGCCTGAAAAGTGAAACCTATCAGGGAGGGGTGTTTATGTGTTGTTTTTTGGCTGAGCACTAGGATTTTGTGATGAGAAATAGTATTTCCTATCTGTCTACTGACAAATATGATGTTTTTGTGAAAATATGGCAGAATTACGGATTAACTAGAGAGAGAGAGACCTAGGCGCATTACGATCAGAGATCCGGGAGGATCAGGGTGTCCGCAGTGCTTTCGCCAGGTTTGGGGTTCTGAAGTTTGTGGGGAGCCCTTATTGGCCCGGATTGTCAGCTATTGGGACCCAGACCATGAGGTCTTTATAATGCAGGGGCACCGGATTGAGTTGACAGTCCAGGATATATATTTCCTGACTAGTCTCCCACCACTTGGGATGGTAGGGAATACTCAGCCAGTATTACCACGTGTTTGTAGAGCGCCATTGTCGGCCAGGTATCCAAGTCAAGGGGACTCAGATACCCATTAGGGATTTGGAGAGGTTAGAGACCCATGCTGTGGCTGCAGCGGTGCTGCAGATCCTGGGCAACCAGGCACTCCATCACATCACGGGGGATAAAATGATGCTTGTGGAGAATGTTTTGAGTGGGACCTAGTATGGGTGGGCCCAGATGAAGCTGTTGTCATTGAAATAATATTTTTCACTATGTAAGCGGCAAGTGAACCATGACTGTGCATATGGTACAGTTTTGTGCTCTTTCTTCTTTGAGAAGATCCTGAAACTTCGACCTCACATACAGCTCCTAGATGGGGGCCCGAGAGAGCCTAGGATGCGCCGATGGGGGCGACTACTGTGAAGAGGAGGATTTGGAGTAGTTGGACGGGTGTTTCGTCATGATTTATTTGTTCATTAGGATCAGATGTCGCTGTATATAGACAACTATCCCTATAGTGGGATGAGTTATTGTGGGGACCCGGATCTACCACTGTCGCTTGGTCGTATATGGGGACCCGATGGTGAGTGAAAAATTGCTAATATTTTATGTGCATGTAAAGTTTCTAGAATATTATATGTGGTACTGATTCTTTTACTTTTGGTATGCAGATACAACACCGGTAAAACCAGCCGGGTACATGGGACGGCCTGCAGTATCGGGGACCATAGGATCTAGTGGATCAAGGGCATAACACAATGAGAATGTAGCAGCCCTTCTAGAGGATATCCATCATAGATGTGAGAGGCTTCTGACCGGTGTTTCGGAATGCGGTTGGCAAGACTTAGATGACCAGTACATAGAGCCATGTATTGGTTTACCCTCGGAATGGCGAGGGGTCATGCGGCACATGGTGATGGTCGGACAGGGCATGCATGATCTACGAGCTGCAGGGGAAGAGCTATTGGCTCAAGATCTTCCAGATAGTGATTAGTGTGTAGGGGCAGGTGGTGCCCCCAGTATTGAGTTTTTGTAACATGTTATGGGCATGTCATATGTATCAGAGTTAATGAAATCTAAAGCATTTTATATGACACATACTATGGATATGCATCGTTTTGATATTTTTATGTTATTGTCTTGTGTTAAAAGTGTGCATTAAATTCCAATCTAGAATATGGTTTGCAATGCTATCTACATAGTGATTTTGTGCTCTAGGTACATGACTGAAAGTAATGATTTCAAATTCACGCATCAAAAGCTTCACTCGTAAATATCTTCTGAAAAGGATAGGATTATGCACACGATATACACCATTCAATTGCATGACAAGAAGCAGGGAATCTAAACGAAAATGAAGGTGGAGGATGTGATGTGAAAGGGCATCAGATAATAAACCTCATACAGCATCATATTCGACCTGATTATTGGTAGCAGAATGGCAATGCATACACCGTTCAAAAGAAAAAGCGCATGTAAAGGGGTGAAAATGGCCCAACCTGTCGAGGCTAAATTCTGGGAGTAGCGAATTGCACCATCAGCAAAACTGATATAAGGTGTTGACGGGGGTCCCTCTGAAAGGTTCCACAAGACAATAAATGGGAGGATAAAGAATAATGCTGGAAACCTGAGCGCACAGTAGAAATCGAATGCACTCTGCGGAAGGGAGTGATCTGGGTAAGATGTCTACTTCCCACATGCCATCGGTGAGGGGAAGTGTGGGAGCTACTGGAGGCGTAGCTTGAGCTCAGGCTGCATAATTCACCAAGGCTATGGATGATGGCATCCCGTTTATGGGAGGGAAAGATGAAGTCAGGGGTGGACATGGCTTCCATGATGTCGTCATCATAACAGGAGGTGGAAGGACAGGAGGAAGGGATACCACATGACGCGGCGAGGCTACTTGAATCATCATCATGAGAATAAAGGCTCACATGCACATCGTCGTGGGGAATGACGTAAGAACAAGTGGATAAAGGATCCACTGATGTTGAGCCCAGGGTGTTTGCTAAAAGGAGGACAAGTGAAAAAACAGGAGAAGATTCAGAGGGAGCTTCTATCGATGGTCTAAAGGATTATTAAAGGTAGAGGATGGTGGTCGCATGCTCCATCATTTCGACATCAGGGGGAGGAATTTCAATAGGAGTGGGTAAATCCCTAGTCTAGCCTACAGCATACTGTGCAAGCACGGGAGAAGCTGATTGATTCTGTTCAATCTTGTACTCCCGAAATACCTCCAAAGAGGCACGGTAATGTGTAAGGCGGGGACAATGATGAGAGTAATGGCCAAAAAGACCACACAAAGCACAAGGGTGTTTGGTGTGAATATTATTGGTGTTATTGGTTGCGGTCGATGAATAAGAAGAGGTTTCAGGGACCGTAGACTCAGGGAACGTGACATTAACCATGGGCTTGTTGCGGGGCAACTCAGAACAAGTATGGGTGGCATGACCAACGAAATCACACAAAGCGCAGGGCTTTAGAGGTAGAGGAGGTGCAGGGTCAGTCGGGGCAGATTTTTCCTTTGAGGCGTTTTTTCGAGCTCTTCCCTTCTTACCTGAAGCGGTTGCAACAGGAGGCAGATCCTGTTGAGGTGGCTGAGGCATTGTGACAATGGGAGAAGTTAGTGGGACCAGTTGAACTGGGGTCAAAGGAAGATAAGGTTTGGGTTGACCTGGAAGGGTAGCAGTTGGAGGATCAAGGTACCAAACCAAAATCTCGTTGGTCAAGTTAGGAAGAGAGAGGGTGGCCATGACAGGTGCCGTATAGATGCCTGGGGGAGGGACTAGGAACGGTATCTGACCGGAGGGGTAATGGCCAAGTGGGACGGCTCCTAAATGGTTAAGGCCTGGAGGAATCGATCCGGGAGGATAAAGAGGCTCATGTGTACCAGCTGAAGGGCCAGGAGGAGGAGGTCCAAAAGGCCACATCGAAGGGCTAGGAGACAGCTGTAGAGGGCAAGGGGGTTGCTGACTAGCCGAAGTGGGCCTCTTGAGAGAAGCTCGAGACGATTGCATCATACAAAAATTTGATGAGCTGTGATTAGAGATGGGGGGAGGAAGACCAGGGAATGTACCAAGCAAGGAGGAGTCCTTGTAGATGCCAGGTGAGACACTGGTAAAAGTATCGACTGTTTGCTTATTGGCCACCAAATAGATAGTGGACTCAGGGGAGGTCTGAGACTTCGGTTCATAGTACGTCAACTAGTCAATGGTGACTATCTTTCCATTATGGGTGAAGTACATCTTGCGATGGACCATGGAAGGGACATGAGACATCACATAAGTGTAGCTATGACCCAATAGAATGTTGTAATCTAATGGGGCGTCTATGACTTCTACGTCAACGCAAATAGTCTTGCCCACAAGAGTGATAGGAAAATTGTGGAATAAGCCAATGGGCTTGGAGGTGTGGCCATCCCACACTTGGAGGGTGATCATGGAAGAAGCCAACTCAGGGGATCCGAGTTGTTTCCAAACCGAAGCGGACATCATGCAGGTGGATGCCCCCTCATCAATAATTCATCGAGAAACGTTAGTGTTTCAGATCTTGACTGGGATTTGGAAAGCGAAGGAAGTAGGGAGAGGAGGATGTTCTGACCGGTCAACATCAAAGACAATCAATTGATCGTTAGAAGGATCTACAGTGCACACGACAGATAGAAGAGATTTTCGTTGTTAAGGGCACAACTGGAGGAGTTCCAACGTTGAAATTGCAACAGGAGATTGTGCCAAATCATCGACTATGCTATATGCATGGGAGGCTTTGCCAGAAGCAGCATTTCGATGCAGTGGTCCCTTGGGGATATTGGTATGAACCTTTGCCCTAGGCTGAGGGATCTGCAAGGGACCCTTAGGTGTCGAAAGAGGCTTCGTAGAAATCGAAGAAGGCGGCTCGGAGACAGACGCAGCGGGAGGCTTGTTGTACTGTCGGGGCCGAATCTGAAGATTGATGTCTACGGTTGAAGGTTGATCGAATTTCATCACGAGGATATGGCCATCGGGGGTACCAAACGGAAGAGGTTGGGTAACAGTGTGGTAAATAGGAGGTTGGGAAAAGAGAGGAGGCATGTTGTATCCTGAATATGTGCTACCGGGAGGGGAAGATATGCAAAAGGTGTTGCCCCCCCCCCCCCCCCCCCCCCCCGCGAGGAATATCAAAGCCCATGGGAGGTTTAGCAATGACGATACACACACGACACAAAGGAAAAAAATACCGAAAAGGGTAGGGAGGTTCAAGATCAACCAATTACAATGTCGAAACAAGGGAAGAGAGGTGCAGGATCAATTGATTTCAATGTTTTAGAGTCTTTTCTTGGTGGTGTTAACCAAGCCCTTTTTCGCTTAGGGTGTGTGTGTAGAAGTGTGTAAATTTTAATTTTTAAACCCATACATTTGTAGAGGAAAAGAAAAAATTGTGTTGTATAGTTGTAAATAACTTGCAAATGATAGTATATAAGCCTGTAAAACAGAAAATAAACATCTAATAATGCAATAATCTAAACCCAAGAAGGTGGGCTTCTCAACAACTAGTCTATAGGTGAGTGAAAAAACTAATCAAAACACATTAAAATATCTAATATATCTAAGGTTAGAAGGGACAAGGATCTAAAGAAAAAAATCTGCTGGAAAGTGGTGCAGAAAAAGCAACAGATCAATGGAAAAATTGCTGTAGAAAGAGGTGGCGAAAGGCTATCTCCAGGAGGGAAGCGGAGTGCACCCTAAAGGAAAACCAAAACAAAGTTAAATGAGGAGATTTGGATGGATAAAAAGCTGAACTGAAGTGGATCTGAAGGTGACGTATCAGATATGAAAAAGTGGTTGAAGACTCTGAAATTTTAGACAACCTGCAACAGCAAAAAAAATTCCACAAAAAGTGGAGGGTACTGAAGTCGTAGTGGGCTAGGTTCCCACTTAGCTGAGTAAAAAAAAACAAGTACAGGTCCAAAATGGGTAGATATGGCGGTCAAATAACCCTGAACAGAGGCTTAGACAAACCCAGAAAACTTTCAGAAAAATCCCTGCAAAAAATCCAGGTCGCAGTTTCTAACCTGTTTTCAGCAGAGGTCGCACTTTTTGGGCAGTAAAGTGCGCCCTGGAGGTCTAGGTCACAGGTTTTGGGCTGAAAAGTGCGACCTACACTTCTGGCACTCTCGATGACAGATTTCAGAAAAATTTGTCGTCTCAGCTGATGCTAATGTCTGTCACCTGCGCAATAGGTCCGAAAACACATGGAAGTCAAAATTTTTATCGTTTTAGGGTTTTATGGGTTAAAAAAAACATCAAGAAAAGCAAAAACAAGGGGCTGAAGAGAAATCCTAGGGTTTGAAGTAGCTAGATATGCAAGGATCAGAAAAACGACAGCGGTCGTAATCGTAAACCCGTGTGGAGTCGCCAGTTGTTAGTATGAATCTTGATTCGAAGCATAAGAAAAAAGACCACTTTAGCTACACGTAACAAAAAACCCTAACAGTAGAAATGACTGCTAATATATTTAGATCTGCAGTTAGATGATCAATACAAATGCTGCAAAAAATCTACATCTATGCATTAGAAGACATTAAACAGTAGAAAAATAAGATTTACTCCATAGATCCGATAGAAAATACAAGAATGTATCCAATGAAATTTTTATTAATGGCACCTGGGAGGAAAACACAAGAGGGTGTTCCTTGTTCTCCTCAATGGGATGGGTTCTTGTAAGTCCTCAGCACTTCAGATTTAGAATTCCTCTCTCTTGATGGTGTAGAAAACCCAGACAAAAATGGAAAAATATGGCTATGATGGTGGATCAATAGTCAGACCAAGAGTTGAGATCCAGAGTGATCTTTAGGCAACAAAAGGTGACAAATGAATGGGGAAACCCTTCTATTTATAACAAAATATTGAGTTAGTCTAGATATTGGTGCATAGTTAAAATATTATTAACCAAATCAAGATCCAACTTTTATGGAATATTTTATTATATTTGTTGGAGGGAAAAGGAATTTGACTTGAGTCAAATCCCCTTATTTGTAAATAATAAATAAATAAATGATTTATTTATCATTTTAAGGATGTGATTAATTAATAATAAATAAATAAATGATTTATTTATCATTTTAAGGATATGGTTGAGTAATAATCAAATAAATAATGATTTATTTAATTATTTCAGGGAGATGTAGTCATATTTAACAAAGAATATTATTTAAGTAATGTTTAAATAATTATTCTAAGAAAATAATAAGATAAATAATGATTTATCTAATCAATTTCCTTGTTTTGGGTTAAATATAACCAGGAATATTAATTAAATTTTTGTTTAACTAATTATTCCTTGAGGAAAAATAATAAAAATATGGATTTATTTAATGTTTCCCCATGGCGTTTCCTGTTTAGACCATAAAAAACTTAATAAAGGTGGTTTACTAAGTTATTTTTCATAGTGAATGTGATTTTACTTGGGGTAAAATTGGTATTACTTGGTGTACTTGTGTCCATCTAATAACAATGGATTAGATGACCAAAAAATGGTGTAACAATGGGTGTTGAAGGAGATATTATTAATCTTCAGAATGAAAGACCCACCATAGCTTTCGGTCCTAGTTCTGATACGATTGATGAATCCATACCACCTTTCTATGTGACTTTAAAAGTGCATGACTCCCTGCTATACAACTGTATGCTTGATTATGGTGCTTCACACAAATTAATGCTTAAAGTCATCATGGAACAAGTTAATTTGGATATCACTTGAACCTATCACGACTTATATACCTTTTACTCTAAGAGGGTTAAATGTTTAGGACTTATTAAAGACCTACTGGTCACTTTACATCAAATACCAGCTAGAAGTATAGTATTAGACATAGTTGTCACTGATATTCCTCCCAAATTTGGAATTCTTTTATCAAGATCATGTTGTGAAAAATTGGGAGGAAGTCTTCAAATGGACATATATTTTTCCACTATTCATGTATATGGTGGAGAGAGCCTCAGGTTATATAAAGAATTTAGATTCCTAAACACTGTTTGCAAAACTAATCAGGCTATAAATCACCCCATTAATGCAGTTGATTAGGATTTTAGTTGTTTTCAACTATCATTAGATACTTCACATAATTCTCATCTCAAGATTGAGGAAATTGTTGACACCCCTAAATCAGTTCAAACTGAAATTTGGAAATTATTCTTTGATGGATCTTGCACCAAATATGGAGTTGGAGCAGGTGTTGCTTTGATTTCCCTTGATAACTAAAATATCACTCAATCATGCAAGTTAGATTTTGAGGTCACAAATAATGTTGCTGAACATGAAGCTTTTATCCTAGGATTATAGCCTGCTAAAATTTTAAAGGTTCAAAATTTAAGTGTTTTCACTAATTCAGAATTTATAGTAAGACAAGTTAGGAGTCTTTGTCAAGAAAAAACACCCTAGGCTTAGATCTTACATAAATGAGATTTGGGACACCATTGAAAATTCCTTTGATGCTTTCAATATCACTTATATTCCTAGAGATGAAAACATGCATGCAGATTCATTATTTGTTTCATCTAGTTCTTTTAAAATTCCAGATCAATTTCAAATTCAATATCAAACACAAATCAAATATAGGCCATCAATCCCATAAAATCTTAAACATTTGCAAATATTTGAAGATGATGAACAATTAAAATCCTTCCTGCAAGTCATTGGCGAATTTTCTGTATTGCAAATTGAAGAGGATAACTGAGACAGTAATGAAGCTACCAATGACAAGGAAAATTCAAATCTTAAATCAAAGGTATTTGATCATGATATAATTCAACTATCAAATAATTTTATCCCCAAGGGACTTGTTCCTTTAGAAAAATGGTTTGATCAAAATGATGTTCCTGAAAATCCATTCTCTGCGTCACTTGAAGGTGACATAGAAGACACTAATATTGGTACTGATGAGGAAATTAAAGACATTAAACTTTGTGCATCATTAAATCCTGAACTTAAATCTAAATATGTCAAACTTCTTAAGAATTACAAAGATGTTTTTTCCTGGTCTTATGTTGATTTAAAAACTTATGACACATATTTAATTGAGCATAAAATTCCACTAAAACCAAATGTAAAACCTTATCAACAAAATTTAAGAAGGATAAACCCAGTTCTACTTCCCACCATAGAAAAAGAACTGAAAAAGCTATTATATACCCAAATCATTGTCCCATTAAGATACTGTAATTGGGTTTCCAATTCAGTCATGAAATAAGACGCTATGTGGATTTTACAAACCTTAATAAAGCATCCTTAAAAGATAATTATCTATTTCCAAAGATGGATCAATTACTTCAAAAAGTGTTAGGTGCTAACAAACTCTCTATATTGGATGGATTCTCTGGTTATAATCAAATATTGGTGAATTCAAAAGACAAGGAGAAGACAGATTTTACAATACCTTGGGGTACATTCATGTATGCCTGGATGCCTTTTGGTCTATCAAATGCAGGAGCAACATTTTAGAGAGCCATGGACTTGCCCTTTTTCGGGAAGGTAAACAAATTTGTTGTTATTTATCTTGTTGATTTAAGTGTTTTCTCTAAATCAGATCAGAAACATCTCAAGCACTTGATGAAAGTTTTTGACAGGTGTTGGAAGTTTGGAATATCTTTGAATCCAAAAAAGTCATTATTTGTCATTAAAGAGGGTAAATTACTAGGTCATATTATTTCAAAAGATGGATTAGTTATTGATCCCAAAAGGGTCTCTGCTATTCAATCATTATCATTACCTAGAAATAAGAAACTGATTCAAGCCTTCTTAGGGAAAAGTAACTTTTTGAGAAGGTTTATACCTAAATATGCAAAAATAGTGAAGGACATAACAGATATGCTCAAAAATAACCATGAAGTCAAATGGACCATTCCCACAAGATTTGCATTTGAAAAAATAAAGAAAGCCATCTATGAAGCCCCAACCTTAGCCAGTACAAACTACTCTGAACCTTTGAGCATATTCTCTTTTGCTTCTAAAACCACCCTTGTTGTTGTCCTTTTGAAAAAGAATGAATATTATCATGATCAGCCTATAGCATTATTTAGTAAGGTCATGAGAGATGCAAAACTCAGATATGATATTATCAAAAAACAAGCCTATGCCTTAGTTCAAGCCCTAAAGTCTTTTAGAATGTATATCCTCCATTATACTATCATTGCCTATGTGCCTAATAATGTTGTTAAAATTGTCCTCACACAACCAAAAACTGAAGGGAGAAGAGGAATATGGATAACTCAAATCCCTTAGTTTTACCTTATCATTAAATCTACCAAGTTAGTAAAGGGGCAGGGTTTAGCTAAATTGTTAGCTGAATAAAATTGTAAAGTTTTGGGCATAAACTATATTTTTGAAGTTTCAGAGAAGCATCCACAAGAACCTTCTTCAAATTTGGAAAGTGAGAATCCACAAGAACCTTCCTTAAATGCAGAAGGGGAGAATCCACAAGAACCTTCCCATGAAGTGCAAGGAAAGAATACACAAGAACCTTCTCCTTAAACTCAAACAATCCCTATTCATATTGATGAGAATTTTGTTTAATTATTAGATTAGTATGAAAATATTGTTCATTTTCTGATTCATTTTGAATGCCCAACTCAGTTTTCAAAAAAATAGTGCAAAACACTCAAGTTGAAATCCATTAAATATTGTCTCATCAATGCCAACTTATACTGGAAAGATCCTCTTAATATTCTACTACTTTGCTTGACAGAATCAAAAACTTAAGAAATCATTGATCAGTTTCATGCAAGAATATGTGAAGGCCACTATGCTTGGAGAGCAACAACATACAAGATACTTAGGGCAAGATTCTATTGGCCTACTTTGTTTTCACAAGTAGGATCAAAAGTCAGAGCATGTGTTTCATGTCATATGTTTGCTGGTAAGCAAAAACTAGCGGCCCTTCCACTAGTTCCAGTAGTTGTCTCAACACCTTTTCTACAATGTGGATTAGATTTCATAGGTGAAACCACCAAGCCTCCAGTAATTAGCATAGATGGATCTTGACTGCTGCTAATTATTTCACCAAATGGGTGGAATTCATTCCTTTAAGAAATGCCATAGATTCAGTTGTAATCAAATTCATTGAAGAGAACATTTTATCCAGATTTGGTTGCCCACAACAAATAGTCACTGATAATGCCACAGCATTTAGCAGCATAAAAATGATTGAGTTCTGTCAGAAATATCAGATTCTACTGCATCACTCAACTCCCTATTATCCACAATGAAATGGTCTTACTAAATCGTCTAACAAGATTTTAGTGAAAGTAATCAAGAAAACTTTGGAATACCACAAGAAAAATTGGGACAGTCATCTGATTTATGCAGTTTAGGAAAATAGGATTTCTCCCAAAAGATCAACAGGCAAATCTCCATTCCAATTATTTTATGGAAAAGATGTTATTTTTCCTACAAATTTAGCTTTTCCTATGCTCAATTTTATACAAGAATCTACTGATGAACCTGATGATTTCTATAGAATGATTAATCAGATTATTTATTTGAATGAAAATAGAGATGAGATTCAATACAAACTAAAGAAATATTATAATAAAATGAAGATTCTCTTTGACAAAAAGGCAAGGGAAAGAGATTTTAGAGAAGGAGATCTAGTTTTAAGGTGGGATGCTAGGAGAGATGATAAAGGAAAACATGGAAAGTTTGAAAATTTATGGTTTGGGCCACTGAAAATTACAGAGGTAAAAGGAAACAACACATTTTTTCTATAGAATTTGGAAGGAGAGTTTTCAACACTGCCTGTCAATGGCAGATTTTTGAAACACTATATCCAGTACTGAAGGAAATACTACAACATCATTATACATAATCATTTTCTTTTATCATTTGAAGTATGTTTGTTTACTACAACAAAGACTCCATAGCCCGAGGAGAAGGCACATGGAACTGCTTATTCTCTTCATCCCACAGGGGGAAGCAGTCCCCAGCTGGAGCTGATGTTGTAACATTATTTGTTTTTGATAAGTTAGCATGGTAGTTTGAAAAATAAAAAAATAAAATTCTAAGTTAGAACATGGATGAAAAGAAAAATTTTAAAAATGTTAGGAAATTTATATTTTATTACATCCATGTTAGAAAAAATGATATAGTAGTTTTCTCTAAATAAAGGCCAGTGTTGGATCATTCATCTGCAATACTAGAGAAGTTGGTGCTGATGCAGATGCATTATTAAATAAGATGGGTTTTCAATCAAGTTTTACTTGGTAATATGATCCCCATGGCATTATTTATTCTCTAAGGGTTGAACTCAAGACAAACTCTTACACTCATACCTCCAAAGCATAAATAGAGAAATACATGAACGAGGATTAATGGGTAGAAGGTACTTTACAGGAAGCAGATGAACAAGTCATTTCCACTTTAAATGTAAAAACACCAGTGCCTGACAATAAGCAGCAAAAAAGGATCAGAGAAGAGACACCACATTCCAAACAAATTATGAAAGGGTTCATCTTACAACATAAGAAACCAAAGCTCACTTCCTCCTTGCTTTAAGAAGAGAAACAACCAGAGATCATAGATTTGGGAGATACTGAAGTCTCCACATCCACCAATGTTCCTTAGACTCCTCCATCAGCATCACCTGCAAGAGAGCCACTAGAAATCATCTAGGATTCAGATGCTAGCTCTTTTGAAGAGAAAAATATTTTCTCTAGATTTCTAACATCAAGCATAGGAATGTAGCACTGAAATCAAATGTTTACAACCAATTTTGGAAACAAACATCTACATCACAGCATAGAATTCTCACTGCCTTTGACAGTGAGAAAGGAAGGATGCAGATGGCCTTTCTGCAAGCAACAATGCCATTTCCAAAGACACATGCTAAGTATAAGAAGATTGTCTTCTCATTTGATATAAAATAGATACATCCAATTGACCATATGGGCATGCACAGGAAGTCAGGAGAAATGTTATTTTCAACAATCACCACAACAACCATGTCTCTTTCCAAATTGAAAGTAGCACTATCAAATATGCAATCCTAGTTGAATATTGAGAAATTGTCTTCATTAGCTAAAGACAAAAGGATGAATACATTTTAATAACTTGTAGTAAATGTGGGATATGATCCAGAGGACTGAAAGGCAACTGAGGAAATCATTAAGAAGAAAAATGCAGACATTGTTGCTCTGTGAAAACAACTCAAGCTACCCTCAACTGAAGACCCACAGACTAAAGATATGGCAGAAAATGAATGTGACAAGGAGGAAATGCATAAGTTGATCATTGATTAAAATCTGCATATTAGAAAAATGGAAGAAAAAATTGAAGAATTACTACTAGAAGAAAAATCAGCACTCCAAGTGAATATTGATCCCACTTTAGCAACTCAAACATCTTCTGCAGGTACATAACCTTCAGAAGCCTGAACCATAACTGATGCAGCACAATTGGCACAATATTTAGCAATTCAAAAGCAAGTGCATGAGAAGTTACATCATAAGTTTCAACTTCTTGAGTAACAAAAGATTAAAAATTATACTTTCTATCTAGAGGAAATGCAAAAGACTCATCAGTTGGAACTTAAAATAAAAGAACTGGAAAGTGAATCTCTAATGGCATCAACTCTTGGAGAAGCCAAGCAGAGTATCTGGGAAGACATCAACAAGTCCATTACTGAAATATGGCCATCTATACAGATCATCTTCGAGCAGCAGGAACTCATCAACAAATGCAGAACAACAATTCAAGAGTAGAAGGATCAACTCAAAAAGAAGCCAAGTGAAGCTTCTGACATGATCAAGGTTCTTAATTCAAATAACAGAGAGGATTGGGAAGAAATCAATATCTCAGACAAGACTACAACCATTTTGGAGATAAATAAGGTTTTTCAGAAAAGAAAGTTGATCAACCAGTTGCAGACCAAGTGTGAAACTTTAAATGTTAGTGTTCAAAGGTTTCATACTAGATTTAATGTTTTAAATCATAAAGGGTTGCCAGGTCTCGTAGGATTAGATGATAAGTTGGTCAAGTTAGAATACTGTTGCACAAAGTTATATACAATGCAATAGACAAAACAAATTTTGTAGGTATCAAAGGTCACATTACAGGGAGAGCTTTTCTTGAAGCTCTACAGTTTGATTTTATCATTCAGCATCAAATCAAACAACTATTCATTCAAAGACCAACGTTTGACAGATTTACTGAAGTAGATGAAATCTTCAGGAAAATTATTAATGTAGAAATCCCAAGTCAATATCAGTGGGATAATTTTTGTGAAACCATCGAGTAAAAGATTAATTTGCAGCATGCCAGCACATCAGATTTTTGAAAGGCCAAGTCGAAATAGTTTCCAACAAAAGAGGCCAAGTCAGCAACAACTTTCACCAAAAGGGGTCGAATCATCAACAACCTCCAAAAAAACAAAGACACTCCATCTATATGTCTCCTTCTTTTATTCTTCTTATCTTATTATTGTAAATCAATTAAGATGTTTCTAAGTTTTTGTTAATTAGTAAAAGTAACTCTCAGTGCGAGTTATTAAGGGTTGCACCCTTGGATGAGAGAATTTTGTAAGCATAAATTGTACAAGTCTTTTTTATCATCAATAATATAAGAAGGATTCTTCACTTATCTCATACAACTCTATTTTCTCTGTGAGTTTTTCCAATTTTCAGCCATTTTGTTTCTTCATATATTTAATTGTTATCAAGATAACTAGGTGAGGTTGACTATGTTTCAACAATATTATAATTCCTCCTGAAGTTATTATTATTATAAAGAATGATTTACTTGACAATTTGTTGATGTAAGTCCCTTTTATTTATAAATTTTCAGCATCTTGATAATGTTAGATATATTTTGTTGAACTTTTAGACATTGTTCAAAGGTTTTCCAGCTTATGGTTTATTGAAGAATTCAATATGAATATTTAATAATCATATTATCTTACATAATTCCACTTAATCGAATTATAAAATCTTAATCACTGTGTAAGATGACCAAGCAACCCTTACTTATAATTAATGATATTATCCATAAGGTTTAAATACATAATTGTTTGCTAAAAATTATCTTATGCATTGGTCCTCCAAAATCACAAAATACAAACAAAACATTATAGGTGCTTTGGCATGGTTATTGACCACAATCATATCAAAGGACAACAGGTACCATGGACTAGTCACCTCAGGACACTCCAGCATAAGAACTTGTATGGACTTCACCCAAAGGTTGATATAGTGTTTTGATCAAAAGGATCCTAATGTACATTTTAGAGAAATGGAACAAATCAAACACACAAGGAAATTAGGTGAGTACATTGCAGAATTCAAATGGAAAACAGTTACGGTGACAAACCTCTCAAAGTACAAATATGTCATGTTATTCATAGAAGGTCTAGATGAACCACCACATGGATGGGTCAAGGCCTTCAAACCTACCTATTACAGGAGGCCATCACCAAGACCCTAGATATGGGAGGTGTTGACGATGTACATGTCAAAAGTTCAAGAAGTAGAGTATATTGCAACAGAAAAAAAATTATGAGTCATTTCATCGTTGTAATCCCAAATTATTTAAAATTATTGTGAATTATTCTAGTATGACTATTAAGCATATGATTCTCTTCAAAGGGTTTCATCCTCAGGAGTTTTTTAACCTCCCCAAATTATGTGTGTTTGTAAACATGGATAATTGGCATAATTTGTCTCCCAGATATACCCCAAAGGTAGGGTGAAAATCATTTGACAAGGTCTTAGGTGAGTCTTAGTGTTTATCGAGTCTATGAATTTTTCCTACTAGATCATGTGTCTTATCCCAAAATTTCGTTAAGTATCAAGGGTCTATGTCTATGTATTTCCCCTTCTAAGGGTTTAACTTGTAATATCTTGATGTACTAATATTTTTTGGCCAATGGTTACCCATATTTATGTGGAAAAGTGTAACTAGGTAGGTCTTCATGTTGACTATGTACTTATGTACTTATGAAAAGAAGAAGTCAAAATAATAAAATATATTTTTATTGAGCAATATTTATTAAGTAGATAGACTTATTCTTGATGTCTATTAGGTTTGAGTCTTCTAGGAATAGGATATAATTAAAGTGTCATGTATATATGAAGGAACTAGTCATCAGTGTATGCTCCAGATCTTGTCATGAGCCTTGTCACACGTCCAAGAATTTGTGGCTTGTAATAGCCCTCACCAACTCTGGAAAAACAAGCACTTATGATATGCCACAAGTCGACCTTTAATCTTCTAGATGATTCGGCCTAAAAACTATGAGTATGGTCGGCTTCAAGATAGAAAAAAAATATATATATATATAGATAGATACATATGCATGTGGCTCATTCAAATAATGTCAATCAGATAATACGCAATATATAGTGCGGATTATATACAGTGTGGTCAACACAATACATCATATATAGTGCGGTCATCCAAGAGACATTTTTGTGGATTAAGAAAGAGTGTTTCAGTGCGGATGTCTGGGAATTTTTTTTCGGTAAAAGGGTTGAATAACTTCAGTGAAAATCACTTGATATATATAACGTTGATGCTGTGAGGATTAATCTGAGCCTAAATCATATTTGCAGATAATTGAAGTTTACCTGGAATATATTTGCGGATACTTGAAGTATATTTGCGGATACCTAAAGCATAACTGAAGTGCGAACACCTGAATTTTATTTGCGAATTTCGGGAAACAATTACAGCGTGTATTTTGAAAATGTATCATAGCCTACATTTTGGATACTAGTGCAAGAAGTAGGTGTAAATATTATATTGTTGTTTCATGTTTCCTGAGTTAAGAAAAGATCCTGAGATATAAAGTTTAAGGACAGTTTGTTTGAAGGCTATGGTTCAGTACAGTGAAGAAGGTGACTATAAGTAGAAAGCATCCTTAAAGAAGAATAAGATTAAGGAAGATAAATTTGTGATTTATCTTCCTAACTATAATTCAGTAAGAGAATCTTGGTGACCGAGCAGATCGTTGAAGAAGAGAATAAAGGGAAGTGACAAGATCTTGGAGACATTTCTAAATCTAGGGTTTGATTCTGGGTCATGGTACTTGTCATTTGAAGATCTATAAGAATAATTCTTTGCAGGTTTTCCTCTCCAAGAGGGAGAGGTTTTTCCCTGGCTCTAGGAGCCTAATTTTGTGTCTCGTGCATTTTGATGATTGACTTGATGAAAGACGAACTAAGTTAAAGAAATAAATACATAAGTAACTCAAGAAAATTCACAAGTAATTATCAAGAAGAGAATTTTTATTAATCTCTAGCCCTCCAAATTCTCAACATGGTATCGGAGATAAGGTGCTGAACTCAAGGGCTACTTGACAAAGGAGACACTCCAGGAAGCAAAGATCAAAATTTTGGGTTGGAAAATAAAATCAGTTTGAAAAGGGAGATTCTCTAGCTACTTCAAGAAAGATCTCCTATCTCTTTTAAAGGATCAACTCAATCAAGAAAGTAGTCTTTGCCATCAAAGAATCACATTCAAGACTTTGTTAAAAAAAGGAGGACCTCAACTTTTGAAGATATCCTTCATCAATTATCCAAGATCTCCTACATTGAAGATTCCCATCTTAAAGGAAACCCTTGCCTTCATATTCAAACATCATCAAGGAAGCTGCAAGCCACTCTACTCAAGTAAGTGTCTATGACCCTACTTAAATCTATCAAAATGAATTATTGTAAAGAGAGAAACAAGCTAGTTGGGTCATCGAACTTTAGTGCATGGAAGAAGAGGCATATTTGAGTTTGATTGAAGATGAAGTAATGGAATATATCAAAGGTTCTATAATCCATCCTCCAAAATAATGTTCTCCAGCTCATGCCAAGTACATTAAGGGATAAATTAGAGCCCAGAGAATTCTCATAGAATCCATTAAGGACTCACTCATTCCTTATGTATCAAAACTAAGTCTGCAAAATAAATATATAATAAATTGGTGGAGTTATTTTCTGTGAGTACTACAGGAGAAGCAATCTCTCTGAGACAAGAACTATCCAAAATGAAATTATCAAGAGGAGAATGAATCACTCCATACTTTATGAGGATTTATGAAATAAGAAATCAACTGCAGGAACTGGGAGAAGTAATGTCTAACACTGAGATGACTACAGTGGTTTTGAATGCTCTGCCAGAGGAATGGGGAAACTTCACATCTAGTTTATACGGGAAGAAAGAAGCCACCCAATTCCGTGATTTATGGTCTTTATGTAAAATAGAGGAAACAAGAATAAAGGCCAAAGTTGATACATGACCAATTGAAGAGAATCATGCATTTGTAGCCACATATAGGAAGAAAGGAAGATTCAAAAAATTTGGCCTTAAGAATAAAAGAAGGAATATGGAAAACGTACGATGATTTGGATGTAATGAACTTGGGCATTATATAAGATATTTTCCTAAATATAACAAGGAAAAGAGGAAAAGGGAAGAATCCCATATCTCAGATGTGAAGGAAGGACCTGATGCAAATAAAACTAAGAAAGAAGAAGCAAGGGATCTCTACTATGATTGAGATCACCTTCTCCTTTAAGTGATTTATGTTAGTCATAAAATAGTATGATAGGAAGAAACGTATATTATAGCATCATGATAAAAATCATGTTAGGAGCTCATGGTGAATCAGCTCTGGGAAAACCTTTCTAATAACATTACTAAAGTAAAGCAATCATCAAGGTCAAGGGTCATCATGGAAACAAAATTTTGGGATGTGATGACATATTGATGGAGCAGGCCAAGGGAATGAAGCTCTTCATTCTAGAGAAATTGTTACAGGATGACTCAAGGGAAAAAGGTATGATGTATGTATATATATATATATATATATATATATATATATATATATATATATATATGCTGACATTGGATGTTCTCAAGACATGTCATATGGTTGTAGGTAATATAATTCCATATTTAAAAGTATGTTCTATGAAGGAGAATCTCTTGATGCACTGACAGATGAAATCAACATAATATTTCCTCATGGAATATGAGGTGGTTGTATATGAACGATAAACTAGAAATTTGTAAGTTCGTGGGAATGGAGAATGTGCAGAAAGGAAGATATCATGAAATGAAAACATGTCAAGATGAAATTATCATCCGAAAGCCAAAAATATGTGACTAAGAGATCTCTTGGGAAGATATGTAGACTCTAACAGAAGTCTGGTAAAGAAGAAGACCCTTGGCAAAACATATCATTAGGAGATGTGTTAATCTCAATAAAGGATGTCGATTCCTACAGGAAGATGTCATGGTGAAAGATCAACACTAAGGTTTGTTGATCATGATAAAGGATGTATGATCCTTGGAGATGATTCGAAGGAAAGCAACATGGCATAATGGTGAACCAGATGAGAAATATAAATGAATCAATTTCTGGTAGATGACATTACTTGTGAATGAAAGTAATGGATGATCTGTACCCTATGGAGCTAAAAGTTGAAGATTCCTCGATATCGAAATCCATGAAATCGAGGGGAGGAACTCTTCATGAGTAGCTGGGTATCTCACCATTTTTTTTGCAGGTCCCTGATTAAGAGGGAGCCTGGTGATGAGTTCCTTACTTGGAAGAAACTGGGTAATTAATAAGAATGATCTTAGGTACATTCCTTACACAGGAATGAGTACATTCCCTTGTGGAATAGGTCCTCCCTAGCTGAGAGGGAGAGATAGACACATCATTATGGTCTTCACTTGGGAAGACAGAATAAAGGATTGGGTAAACATCTGGCATTTAATACTCTTTGAGAATGTGTTAGGGAATTCAAGATAAGAGTAGTCAGAGACTGATATTCTTTGAGGGCTAGCTACCCAAGAGAAGAATAGTCCAACAAGGTCATACTTTAGGAACACCCGGGTGGAGTATGTACCTTGGAGAGACAATGAATATCGTGTCTATAAGTCATGTGTCTCGCCAGCATTGTAGCCCATTGTCTCGTTGAGAGATGGGGCTATTAGTCAAGGCCTTGCACTAGGACAATTTTGGTTTATATGATGCTATACAGATGTGATTACCAATCTGATTTTTCTTATGAGATTCTTCAATTTAAAAGTAACCATGTACCTATATGAACACCTCCATAGTTAAGAGGGGGTGTTGAAAAGTGTAACTAGGTCGGTCTTCATGTTGACTATGTAATTATTTACTTATGAAAAGAATAAGTCAAAACAATAAAATGTATTTTTGTTGAGCAAGAGTTATTAAGTAGATAGACTTCTTCTTGATGTCTATTAGGTTTGAGTCTTCTAGGAATAGGATATAATTGAAGTTTCATGTATATATGAAGGAAATGTTCATCATTGTATGCTCCAAATCTTGTCATGAACCTTGTCACACGTCCAAGAATTTGTGGCTTGTAATAACCCTCACCAACGCTGGAAAAACAAGCACTTATGATATGCCACAAGTCAGCCTTTAATCTGCTACATGAGTCGACCTAAAAACTATGAGTATGGTCGAATTCAGGATAGAAAAAATATATATATATATATATGCCTGCGGCTCATTCAGATAATGTCGATCGAATAATATGCAATATGCAGTGCGGTTAACACACAACATATAGTGTGGATAATATACAGTGCGATCAACACAATACATAATATATAGTGTGGTCATCCAAGAGACAGTTTTGTGGATTAAGAAAGGGTGTTTCAGTGCAGACGTCTGGGAAAGTTTTTCAGTAAAAGGGTTGAATAACTTCAATGCAAATCACTTGATATATATAACGTTGATGCTATGAGGATTAATCTGAGCCTGAATCATATTTGCGGATACCTGAAGTTTACCTGGATACACTTGCGAATACCTAAAGTGTATTTGTGGATACCTGAAACATAACTGAAGTGTGAACACCTAAATTTTATTTGCAGATTTTAGGAAACAATTACAGGGTGTCTTTTGCAGATGTATCATAGCCTACATTTTGGATACTATTGCAAGAAGTAGGTGTAAATATTATACTGTTGTTTCATGTTTCCTAAGTTAAGAAAATATCATGAGATATAAATTTTAAGGACAGTTTGATTGAAGGCTACGGTTCAGTACAGTGAAGAAGGTGACTATAAGTAGAAAACATCCTTAAAGATGAATAAGAGTAAGGAAGATAAATCTGTGATTTATCTTCCTAACTACAATTCAGTAAGAGAATATTGGTGACCGAGCAGATCCTTGAAGAAGAGAAGAAAGGGCAGTGACAAGATCATGGAGACATTTCTAAGTCTAGGGTCTGAGTCTGGGTCATGGTACTTTTCATTTGAAGATCTATAAGAATAATTCTTTGTGAGTTTTCCTCTTCAATAGGAAAACTTTTTTCCGTGGCTCTAGGAGCCTAATTTTGTGTCTCGTGAATTTTGATGATTGAATTGATGAAAGACTAACTAAGAAAAGAAATAAAGACATAAGTAACTCAAGCAAGTTCACAAGTAATCATCAAGAAGATAATTTGTATTAATCTCTAGCCCTCCAAATTCTCAACAATTTACACACCAATGCCAAAAATATTTTTAGAGGGTGGAAAAAATAATTAACCCCTCTTGAGTATTTTTAATTTTAAATTTTGGCATCCACAAGGTCTTGGATAGATGGTGATTGGTTACTATGTTAAGGCACTCCTTGATGTGAATTCATCGGTTCAATTCCCCATTCGATTGGTTTGATATATTTGACATGATGAAGATGTAGTCCTGCCAAGCTTTTAAAAAAAACATTATGGTAAAAAAAATAAAAAATTAAGCCATAAACTATCCAAAAAATAAAATGAAGGGAAAATTAATTACCTTCCAAGTGGAAAACTATCAAAACTAATAAAAAATCATGGGTTCAAAAAAACTAATTTTTATGAGGTCCTCTAGCAAAGGAAAAGTCAAATTTTTGAGCACAAATAAAATCTTTGGGCCATGGTGGTTGAATCAAGGATCAATTTTCAAGGAAAAAGACTTGGAAATTTTATCTTTTGGACTGAGATCAAGGCCTTCATCAACATAAACGAATTTTTCAAGATCAAGGGATAGGATTTGAGATTGGCATGGATCAAGAAGCAACCACTACAAGTAAAATACCTTCTAGCAGAGGTTTTTGTAGAAGCCCTAATAAAAATAGCCTAAAAATCCATTTGTAGCGGAGGTGGGCGAGTGGATGTTTTAGCGGATGTAGTTTTTACGGTGCGTCTACAATATAAAAACGCACTGGTGCTTTACTATCCATACAAGCACTGATGCCACATAGAACATGATGCACTGTGGAAAATTTATTTTTATAAAATAAAAAAACACGGTGCTCTAAATAACAGTGAACACAATGCACCAGTGCTTGAATAATCGATAGCACCGGAAAAAGGTTTTTAAAAATTGTTAGTGTTATATACACCTGCAGCACTGGTGACCTTAATGTAGTAAAACGCCCTGGTGCATACCAAGAAGGAGCATCGCTATAGTTTTTAAATTTCAAAAAAATGTGGTTGTATTTTCCAACAATGCACTAGTGTTGTTAATGTATTAAAACGCCCCGAGGTGTTTTAACAAAAGCACCTCTATAGATTTTTTTTTATTAAAAAAAAAAAGTGTTTCTCTTGGATATATTTCGTATCAGTGCTTTTATAATAACACAAATGCAGTGGAGGGGGGTTAAATAAAAAAAAACTCCCATACGTAAATTTCATTTTTACCATTTATAGTGTTGGATAGATCTAAAGCACCAATGCGACTCTTGCCTCATGCAAGTGCCCTGACATCAGTGCTTCTCTTGCTCACCATCAATATGTACTGTGTTCATTGATTAAAATTCCAATTTTTTCAAACTGTGGTGAAATTTTTTTTTCGCTATTACGTGTCAATAATGCCTCCCAGACAAGAAAATGTCCAAGTAATGTCTATTTTTCTCTCTAATTTAATTTTTAAACGGATTAGAATTGAGAATTAGCTTAAAATATCCATTATTTTTAAGAAAAAAATTAATTTCTTGTGCAGTGCACTCAATATGTTAGGCTCACACCGATAGCAGTGCACCATAGAAATTTACAAGGTGCAAGATAGTTCGATGCGTGAACATAATGCACCTCTAATTCTGCGATGTGTTTCATAAATGAAAACACACCAAGAAAGTTATAAATTGTGTTTCAGTGCATACATTTTGACGTTATGCATGGTGCATTTATATTTCCAAAATGCACCACAAAAATAATCTTTGAAAATATAGCTTGGTGCATTCAATAACCTAAATGTATTGTACTGATGCGAAAGGGTTATACGTGTGAACCGATGCATAAGTGTGAGGTACCGCGATGAAAATTTTAATATGTGAACTAACAACGGTGTGCCATACCTATGTGTGCACTAATGTCGGTGTTTTTTTCTTTGGTTGTGCACTGATGTCGATGTTGTTGTGTTTGATTTGACACCGATGTTGATGTTGTTGTGTTTGAAAGTGCACTGGAGCCAATGCATTACTGTTTTCTGGTGCAACAAGGTTTTTTTTAATTGAAATTTATGTTTCCATATTTATAAATACATTTTTAATTTAATAAAAACATATATATTTTATGTATGAGGTTGATTTATTTTATACGTCAATCATGTAGCAGAGACGTTAGTAGAGGGAGCAGCAACAAGAGCAGGAGTAGATGGTGGACCAATACAATGTGGTCTAACCATGGGAGGGAAAATAGAGGGAGGGGGATTTATACCTTGGCACTATTACTGCGTAAATATGAGCGCTCTTAAGGAATGTAGCCCTCCCCAAGTACTATGAGGAGGTTACATCCTTGAAGGCGCTCTTTGTCTTTTTGGCGCATCTGATCCACCGATGGAGTGTATGTCTAGGACCAGGGTTTCCATGTCGGTCCTAGGGTGCGGTATAACCCTTTAAGGAGAACATATACTTTATCATTGGCCTATCCAAGAAAGGGGGGTATTTTCCCCAATTCCCTGATGCCCCATGGGGTTGCAACAGAGAGTTAGCTTTCCTACCCTTATAGATGTGTTGGGCGTCATGTAGTTTTTCCAATAGATTTTCAAGTCTGTGATAGGCACCTACGGATTCCTTCTTTTGTTGCAATGGAGGTTAGGTGTATCTTGTTATTAGTCACCGCCATTACACCCTTTAGTAGCAATGGGAAGCACATTAGTTTCCTTCTTTTGTATTATGTTGATTCTTGATTCAGGCACAACATGATATCAAATGGTATGCCATTTTTTTGAGGCAATTTTGTATGGCTTTAGATAGATTTTGTGCAATGATACATAGGAGAGAGAGCCTACCTTTCGCTTCAGATATTTATTGTTTATTTTTTGAGAGGTTTCCATAGACAAGGCTTAAATTTTACCATCGCCCTCTTAGTTCGATCACTGAACTTTGGATGCCCATGTGGGACTGTCGGAGTATCTGACGAGGATTTTTGCATAGGCACTAGCACTACTGGACAATGAGTTTGACCATGAATTTATCTAGTTTATGTTTTCGTACGTGGGGATTTATTGAAGATAGTGTTCCATCATCCTCTTTACATCGGCTGAGCCTCCAGATGATAGAGGTAATATTAGTGTTTTCTTTAAATTAATCCGGTTTCAGTTTATTGTTTTAATTAATTAGAATGAAATTTATTCTAGCACGTTCTTTAACTTGTTTAATGAAATTGTCTAATTATTTTTTTGTGCTATATATTTTGTATACATCGGTACATTCGATGGGGACATGCCTCCACCCCCCCCAGATGGAGGATATGGGTGAGGCACATCCTCAGGGGGTTGTACGGCTAGTCTGGGATTTCATATGGAATACTGCAACAGATTGGCTAGAGTTTTGGTTGAGGAGGGAGTCCACCCTGCGAGGGCTCGAGATATTAGCAGAAATCCTAGGGTCATGGATATCTACATGGATTTTTTGTACAAGATGATGTATCTTATGCGTCATACCTTCAAAGCTAGTAGGCTACTAGCAGTGATGATGGATGGAGGTCATGTAGCGAAAGATACGTCAGATGAGGGTGGTGATCATGACGATGAGGGTGGGGATCATGATCATGATGATAAGAGTGGTAATAATGATCATGATGATGATGGTGGTGACCATGATGCTTCTGGTATTAATACCCCATCGGATCATGATCATTAGGGTGTAAGTGATCTTTCTAGAATTACACCTCCTCCTTGGTCGCTTGATGATGAAATGTTAGAGCTAGAGGATGTGCCTTATGTTTCTCCTGACAAAGAAGACCAACCTCCTCAGAGTTCGACAGACCGCGTTGATTCAGTAGTTGAACACCCATCGTCTTCAGCTGCAGACTCCCCACCTCCTCCTCCACCTCAGATTTCAATAGACGTTGAGGCAGTATTTGACCATCCATCATCCTCTACTGCATACCAAGTTGGCACTGCTACGTTTGTTGTATCATATATTTAATTGCAGTTATTTGACTTGATGTAGTTATTTCACTTGTTTGTATATATATATTGCATTTTTTTTGTTCGTGTTTATGTACTTAATTTATATGTTCATGTTGATGTATATATTGTTAGATCATGTTAGATATATTCATTTAATGTTCTTGCAGATAGATGTGTATGTGACAGCATTTATTTGATATGAGATGTATATTAATTTGAGGATGTGTGTTGTGATGATATTAGATTACAATGTTTGTGTTTTGTTAGATGTGATCGTTGTGATGATGTCATGTTAGAGTATTAGATTTGTGTGGTAGCTAATGATGTTTATATGTGGTATAGGTGTATATAATTAGATTATGGTAGTGAATCTGAATGTGTATCTTAGATGATGTTTCTGTTTGTTAGATGGTTATCATCATGATGTTTATTTTTATGAAATAATATTTATTATAGATTATGTATTGATAAACTTATATCAAACTTTTATATATGAAATTGCATGCAAAACAACTTACTTTAAAATAAATGCAAAGATGTTTTTATAAATTAAAAATTTTAGTATGGTTGAAACTATGATTGTAAAATTATATATTTTTCTATTGCTTAGATAATTCATTGATATTCAATCTAACTTAATTAGTGAAATATTCCAATACTCAAAAGGAAAAAATAATTTAGTTAGTTATTAATAAGACGAAAATGTGTAACTCATTCAATTTGTAATATAAAATATTAATAATAATAAATAATTTAAAAACGAAATTTAACCAATTCAATATCAGTTTATAAAATTCAATCTATTGTTAAATTTAAAAAACTTAAGTTATATTTTTTTATAATTAATTTAGATTTAATATAACACACACACACACACACACACACACACACACACATATATATATATAATTTAATTTATTACTAAACTTATGATATTTTCAAGCAATTTAAATTTAATATTTATAGCAACTCTTACCAATTTAAATTAGAATTTTTTCTCTCTAAAGATGAGGATCGAGAAATATAAAATAAGGCTTGTGTAGTTACTTGTAGTTGGGGATTTTCTTTATTTGAATTTCTCCCTTAAAGATGCAAGTGAACATTTTTCTAGTAATAAAGATTAACATTTTGGTGTTATTTTGGTTCTTTATTTTCTATTGTACCGGTTTAAACTTAACTCTTTATAATAATAAATATGAGTTAAATGATTAAAAAATGATACTATATTATATTTAAACTTTTGACAAATAATATATTTGATTATTTCTTAATGAACAACTAAAAACATATTATTTTTTCCACATACTTATCACGATATAGTCACTAAAATTCAATTTTCACATTTATCCTAGCTAATATTAAATCATGTTCACAATGATAAAGACATGTCTACTTTAAATAATTTACTTAGAAATACATTAAAATAGATATTTATTTTAGATAATTAATACGAAAGAAAAATGCATCACTAAGTCTATTTGAAAGTCAAACAAATGCCTCTTAATCACCATCACATTATTTATCATTTAATTCTTAATCATAAAATATTTATTAATTCCACTTTTATTTATAATTACCATTGAAAAGAAAAGTCAAAATCGTTTCATTATCCATGAAGAATAAATTAAAACCTTTCATGTATGCATGTAAGCCCATTTGTTTCTCTTATGGTCCATTAAAAGATGTAATCAACATTTTAAACATGCATAAGACCTCCTTTTAGTTTACATAATGTTGCAATAACTGCAATTTGAATATATAAACATGATGTTACCTCTCATGTCAAGGATTTAATCTTCCATATTAATACACATTGTTTTCATCGTTAAATTCCTCTATCACTACATGATGATTTATATTGATTTCGAACTAAACAAGAAGAAAAAAATATGTGAACTGATTAATAAACCAATAAGTATCTAAATCGAGACTAAATCTTCAATTTTATTTCTAAATTGTCTCTTTTATTTTCATTTTCCTATTTGATAAGGATTGTGACCTTGAATCCTTATTATCATAGATATATTACACAATTGGAAATACTTAGTTTTAAGTGTAAAAATGTTTGTGAATATTACCAATTATATTATAAAGTGCCAATAAGATGAATAAAAAAACAATATAATTAGTGAAATAAAGAAAGCAAAAACATACAACAATAGTATAAATGATGAAATAACGCGAGTACGTATCACTCTCCATTTTCATCGCCCTATTTATTTTCCTTGCTTGGCGTGATAACATTGTTGTTCTCAAAAACATGTTTTGATCTAGGGCCGTGTCTTAATACGAACCACAAATACCTATCCAACACATATGGGTTAAAAAACACTTGATTACAGTGTTTTGGGAAAACATAAGGCTCCCTAGCTTCATGCCACATCTTTCTAGAGCTGATAGATATCATCACACTATCATGATATTCCTAAAACTAGATAATCGTGTATGGTGTAAGCACATATGACATACAACGTAAAAATCCTCTCTATTGCGATGGGTCTTGATACATCATACACATGTATCCTTTCCCATAATTCCTTCAATTCATCTACCAATGGTTGTAAGTAGACATCCATATTCTTTATTTGTCTTCTACTAGGGACTATGAGATCCGACATAAGATGTTCATTCTTCATGGGAAACCATGGGGGCATATTTTTATTGATCACTACTACAGGAAAAACAGAAAAGTTGGTTTTTTGGAGGGAATATGGGTTGATGCCTTCCATGGCTATGTTGAGTTGTAGACTTCATAATTCATCATTGAATTTTTCAAGCCATGTATCCTCTATATGATTTATGGATATTGAATATGTTGGGATTCACATAACTACTGACTCACTTCTGTGTGAGGCATGGCATCCCTGCAACATAGATAATTCTTTGGAACAAAAGAGTATTTGAATCCTTGGGATTATAGGTATGTGCCTCAATATATTATGAGGAGGACCGTGTTATTTACATTTTTTTAATTATGGTACTTCTCATGCCCAAATTTAGGACATATCTCTTTGTATGCGTATTCTCCTCTAAATAAAATATAATCATTCAGACATGCATGATATGATATGTACCCAACACCCACCATTTTCAAAAATTGATTTGCCTCTTCGAAGCTATATGGAAATACATTATCACGTGGAAGAACCTTATATTTTAATAACCTGCAATTGGTGGGGAATATAATTATGTAATGTCAATATTTAGCGTCTGTAAAATCGGCCATTTTTTATTTTGATTTTGTGACAAGGTTTCTCAAAATATAAGGTACTTGATCTGTTGATAATTTGGAGGGGTGGTGATTAATTAAAATTATCTCCTTGATAATTACTTGTGAGCTTACTTGTTTTACTTATGTCTTCTCTTCTTAACTTATTTGGATGTCATCAAGTCAATTACCAAAACACAAGAGACACAAATTTGGGCTCTTCGAGCTAGGGAAAAATCTCTCCCTCTTGGAGAGGAAAACCCACGAGAAATTATTCTTATGTACTTTCAAATGACAAGTACCGTGACTAAGACTCAGACCCTTGACATATGTATGCCTCCAAGACCTTGTCACTGCTTCTTTCTTTCCCTTGAAATCGATTCTTCTTCTCTGCACCAACCTGCAATGTTCTGCACCAACACTAGAGAGCTCGGCCTCTAGCTCTATCTTTCTCAGATCTTTATTGCTACTGTAGAATGTTTTTGTATCTTGAATAGTAGTGCATTTTTCCACAGACTTCTTTATAATAAATATTAGACAAGGTTACCTAAGACCTTTCACTTTGTATAACCATGAAGCTTCTTCACTTGATGTATAATAATTATTCTTTACGCACTGTAGAATAGGAAGGTAAATCACAGATTTACCTTCCTTTATTTCTCGCACTAAAGTCTAAAGATAGGTCATAGACTTACCGAAATCCTGAGCCACAAACTCCGCATCAAATTCATCTTATAGGCTTAGTAAAACTTAGCTCCTTTTCCTTGTTTATTATCATTGTAAATTCATCTGAATTTATTCCTTTAAAATAGTCTGAAGATCTCTGGTATATATGTACTTCTACTTCAGTAAAACACAACACTTATTATGATGTGATATCTCAAGAATATCCTCACTCCTTTCAGTCCTTAAGCTCGCACTAGATCATGTCATGAAGTCCACATTTAATCACGGACTTATATCTGAACTCTATCTTCCAAATGAAACACAGATACATACATACATACAAATATATATATATATATATATAGTGACATCTTCTCTTTAATTTAGGTCAACCTTCAATCTATGATAAGGCCGACTTGTATGCCGACTCTATTCACTGCTTATATGTTGTTCTTTTGAAGGTGTTTAACGTTGTACCTCCAAGGCTTATGTGACAAGGTTTAGAGCATACTTTATTGACTAGAAACTTCATACATGACTCCTTAAATAGGACATTTATGACCATAAGACAAATCCCTAGAGGACATCAAGAAGAAGTCCTTTGACCTAAAACCTTGCTCATGAAACCCATGAGGCAATCATATCAAAAATATATATTATTACCTTTGTCTTATTCTTTACATAAATAAATAATTACATATTCAATATGAAGACCGATCCTAGTTACACTTTTCAAAACACCCTCTTAACTAGGGAGGTATTCATACAGGTACATGGTCACTTTTAGACTGAAGAATCTCATAAGAAGAATCGTATTGGTAATTGCATCTATATAGAATCATATCAACCAGCAATATCCTAGTGCAATGCCTTGACTAACAGCCCCATCTCTCAACGAGACAATGGGCTACAATGTTGGCGAGACACATGACTTATAGACACCATAGTAATTATCTCTCCAAGGTACATACTCCACCCAGGTGCTCCCAGAGTATGACCTTCTTGGACTATTCTTCTCTTGGCTAGCCAGCCCTCTAAGAATATCAGTACCCGAATACTCTTAACTTGAATTCCCTATCACATTCTCAAAGAGTATCGAATGACAGATTATTACCCAATCCTCTATTATGTCTTCCCAAGTGAAGACCATAATTATGTGTCTATCCATTCTCTCCACATGGTCTACACTGAGACTTATAGTTGTTAGTCCTGGTCTAATGCATAACACATGTATTAGAAAATTATATACGTCACTCCCTCTTAACTCAGGAACTACATAATTCAAGTTTCTTTTAAGCAAGAAACTCATCACTGGTCTCCCTTTCAATCAAGTACCTGTAGAAGAAATGATGAGACACCCACCTGCTCATGAATAATTCCTCCCCTCGATGCCATGGATTTTGATATTGAGGAATATTCAACCTTTAGCTTCATAGGGCACATATCATCCATCAATTTCATCCACGAGTCATGTCAACTATCAAAAAGTGATTCATTATAATTCCTTATCTGGTCCACCTTTATTCCATGATTATTTCCTTTGAAACAACTCCCAAGGATCTTACATAATTTCACATGATTGGAAGCCCTACATAAATTCACCTAGATAAACATATACGTATGAACTTTTAAATATAAAGTTACCTCAGTGATTATCTTTCACAATGACATCTTCTTGTAACCATTGGCATCCTCTATTCAGATTGACACATCTCCTAAAGATATGTCTTGTCAAGGGTCTTCTTCCTTACTTGACTTATATCAGAGTCTACATATCCTCCCAGGAGATCTCCTAGTCACATCGTCTTGCCTTCCGAATGATAACTTCCTCTTGACATGGTTGTACTTCATGATATATTCCTTGCTTTCTCTACACATCTTCATTCCCAACAACTTCCAATTTCCAATTTCTTGTTTGTATAAAACCACCTCATATTCCATATGAGGATATATTATGTTGATTTCAGTTGTTAATGACAACTTTTGTAATGGAAGATATCCACTTTTCTTTGATCAAAATTCTAAAGTTAGAAGTATTTTACCTGCAACCATATGACATGACTTCACAACATCCAGTGTCAGCATATAAATATATATACCTCATACATTTTTCCTTTGATTCATCTTGTAGTAATTTTACTAGAATGAAGATCTTCATTCCCTTGACCTGCTTCATCAATATGTCATCAAATCTAATCATAAAATCCTGTAGCATAGAATTCTTGATGAAACGTTTCTTCTTTCTTTCTAACTATTGAATCCATAGAGAATTCCATTAGAGAGTGTCAACACATGTTTCCATGATGACCCTTGATCTTGATGACTACCTTCCATCAGTATTGTTATTAGTGATGTTTTCCAAGAGTTGTTTCACCAAGATATCCTACCATCCTTCTATCATGACGCTATTTATATACATTTCTTCAAGTCATACTATTTTAAAATCAACAAAAATCAATTAAAGAGGAAGATGATCTCAATCATAATAGATGTCTTTCACTTCTTCTTTCTTGCATTTATTTATATCAGGTTCTTCCCTTATATCTATGACATGGGCTTCTTCCTTTTTCCTCTTTTCCTTTCCAAAGTTAGGACAGTCCCTTTTATAATGACCAAGTTCATTACATCCAATGCATCATACTTTTTCCATATTTCTTCTTTTATTCTGAGGACCAAATTTTCCAAATATTCCTTTATTCCTGGACATGGATGAAAAGGCTTGATTCCCTTCATTTGATCCTATATCATCTTTGGATTTCAATATTGTTTCCTCTATTTTACATAGAGACCATAAATCGTGGAATGGTGTTTCTTCTTTCTTCCCATATAAGCTTGAAGTGAATATTCCCCATTCTTCCGGTAGAAAATTCAGCACAGTTGTATTCATATCAGTATCAGACATCTCCCAATTCCTGCAGTTGACCTCTTATTTCAGAATCATCATAAAGTATGAAGTGATTTCTTCTTCTCTTGACGATTTCATTTTCTATAGTTATTGTCTCAGAGAGATTGCTTCTCCTGCAGTACTCATAAAGAATAGCTCCACCAGTTTCTCATATATTTATTTTGTGGTTTTTAGTTTTGATACATAGGGTATGAGTGAGTCCTTAATGGATTCTATGAGAATCTTCTAGGCTATGATTTCTCCTTTCATGTACTTGGCATGAGTTGGAGCATCTTCTTTTGAGGGTTGAATTGTAGATTCGTCGATGTAGTCCATAACTTCGTCTTCAATTAGATTCAAATCTATCCTCTTCTTCCATGCACTAATGTTTGATGACCCAACCAATTTGTTGCTCTCTTTACAATAAGTCATTTTGACAAATTTAAATTAACGTCATATATAATTTCTTGAGTAGAGTGACTTTCTCATTTTCGCAACTTCTTTGATAATGATGAAGATAGGAACTCCTTCTTAGATTGAGTTTTCCAATGAAGGGATTCTTGAATCCTTAATGATAAAGGATGTTCCTTTTGATTAGCAGATATTATGAATAATATTCCTTGAAAACTGATCTTACCTTTTAAGCCAAACTTTGATCTTTGCTTCCTTGAGTGTCTTTGTTGAGGAGGTAAATCCCCTCTGCAGACAGAGGAGATCCCTACTAGCCCAGATTGGGTCTAGCAACAATCGAACATGCTACAGTGCAGGTTCCTAATCGTAAATAAACTGACTTGCGAGGAAGGCTTACCTGGAATCCAACGCTGTCGTTTGTAGAAGAGGTGGTGCTCCCGTTCCTTTGCCCTGGAAGATCACAATCCTCACGATCTCCGTGATCGGACACCTGCACATGCAAGAAACAACACAAACGCAAGCATAAAATCTAGTATATACAACTATATGTCAGTCGAAGAGGACATAAATCATGAACATGATCAAGAACAAGAGTGGAACCATAACCAATAGTCGCTTAATATTAAATAGTCAAAAGAAGAATACAACCAGAGCTTCGACGCCGAATTCTCCTTTGGCGGGTCGTCAGCAGAACATGTCTCAATAAAGCCTGTCAAGGATGGGACAAGCCTCTCTCTCCAGATACTTGGCAATAGTCTCCTTGCTTGGATTTGGCCTTAGGGAATCAAAAAGGCTTTTGCAGCATGAAAGCTCTTGGGAACTTATAAATTCTGCCACTCTTTGGAACTAGCTTGCAAATGGAAATGGGCAATATTTTATAGAAGGAGGAAGGGGAGTTAGGATCCCTATAATTATGGGATTGGCCCTATCATTAAGGAAGCTGCCATGAGAGGTGGCAAACAACTTCCTCTCTATGGAAATCCATAGCCAAACCTCCCAACTCAAGATAGAAATCAACCCAGTAATTTGTTAGGGTGAAACTTCTGCCTTTTATTTTTTTAAAACACCTCTTAATATGGTTGGCGCGGGTGTGGCTCTATGACAGAGCGCCAATTGGCGCGCCCTCTTTGGAGGATTTCCCTCTTGGCGCGAGGGCTGAACTATGGAACCGCGCGAATGGAAAAAGAGCTATTTTTAGGGTTTTTTGCAGGGAGATGTCTTAAGGGCAATTAAAACTCATCTTCAGAGGGATGAAATGAAAGTATTTTCAAGTCTTAACTTTGCCCACAGGTCACGGAATGAACCCATGTACCTTGAATTGAGTCACCATGCTAGGGGCATGCTTACTTTTTCAAGCATAGTTTGTTTCCATTTCAAGCTTGTGTAAAAATGAAACCGGTTTTCAAGCATAGTTTATCTTTGTTTCAAGCTTGTGTAAAAATGAAACCAACTTCAAGTAGAGTTTTCTGATTTCAAGCTTGTGTAAAAATGAAACCTCTCCCATTTTACCTCTTGTGATTGCCTTTTTATCAGCCTGTTTTTGCCAGATGAGCCTTGGTTTTCTCATTCCATCGTCACTATCTGCTTGGCCGATCATATGCCTTCACTTGGTTGTTTCACCCATTCCTGAGGAACTGCTGCGATGAGTGGTCTTGTTAGCCAGCCTCTTAACCTTTATTTGTTTTGAGCAGTTCCACCATTACCGGAACTAGTTGCTACCCTTTATACCACTCGTTCCTCCAGGAGGAGTCAACTTTTAGCTCTTTTCTGACTCTTAAAAATTGAAAAGATTGCCGAGACTCTTGTCATTTTGAACTCGTTAAATGGTTGTGAATTGACATCTACCCAGTATACGTTTACCCCTTTTTCAGGCTGGGATAGATTATTTACAAAAAAGGAATACCCTAGCCTATCGCGACTAGGAGGTTTTCTCAGACATAGTTTTCTACCTTTTTGGATCTGAGGAACTATTTACGAAAAGGGACCTTTGGAGTTTACTTTTCCGTTGTCTTTTGAAACTCTCTAAACATGAAAAGACGTTGAGTTCTTCCTTTTTTAGACTCGTTAAACCCTGATGACATCAGATTCAGTCATAATGACGCTACTCAAGTCTTTCCTTCCTAGGGCTCGTTAAATGTACTAGGATGGATTCGTCCGAAGGACGAATTTATATGACAAGCATATGGTATCCTCTTCAAGCTTGTGTAAAAATAAAGAGGTACTCGCCAAGCATGGTGGGGAAACTGGAACCAACATCATTGTCGTGTCGGCAGTATGTCGCTCTTGAACATGGCACTTGTCTGCATTCGTGTCGGGTTGGGGAAATCTCATCTCGTTTTTCACTTGCCTCCGTAGGTTTGGGTGATCCAATTTGACCTCTCATCTGCTCATTGCCTCGTCACCATGACCTCTGATCTTTTGATGTCAAATACTTCCAAATCCACTTTTTTGCCGTCAATATGTTCAAGAGAAGTTGACCTCTGCAAATATCAACCTCCCTCTGATTCTCGTTTGATCTTGATTCACAAAAAACATCATGTTCCTCTGTCTCGTGTCAATGATGTGGGAAACACTATGGCCCACCTTTGATCAAGGTCACTTCCTGTCGACTTCAGCCCATTATCCGAGAAGTTGATCTAGAGACTCCCTTATGGTACCTTGGAGCCTGCATGCCTCAATGGTAGGTTCTTCGCATTCGACGTAAGGTTTTCATTATTGACCTTCGATCAGATGATTCTGCGGGTGTTCGACGCCAGCTCACTTTTCACATGCCGTAGCTTGTACCTATAGTACCTTGAGGACCATTGGAATTAATGGTGGTCCCTCTCACGTCTATTAACAGCTTTCATCATTAGCTGGTAATTAGACGATGTTCTTGCATGTTCGACTTCAGCTCACATATTCGCATGCTTGAACTTGTACTTTGTTTGGGTCGAGAGGGAGCGCAAGATCCTGGATTTTGTCTGTTGTAATCCAGGCTGCGATATTGTGGATTATTATGATTATTTACATGACTCACTGATTGGATGGCTGCGACCATACCTGAGTCTATTTATCGATCTTCATTGGATGGCTGCGTCCATGCCTTGGATCTAGATTATTGTACACTCTGTTATGGATGGCTGCACCCATACCACGCATATATATCCTGTATCTGAGACATCAGTTGTACTTCGCTCTGCAGGTTTCCCGATGGCGGCGTTTTCGGTCGGCATGTTCTCGTAAAGCATTTCACCCCTCTCTCTCTCTTTCGGGCCTCATGCTTTAGGGGGCATCTGTTACACAGCAATTTGTCACCGTCCTTACAATCCCCATCCCGCACATTGGAGGGTTCGTTCCGTGACCTGTGGGCAGAGTTAAGACTTGAAAATACTTTCATTTCATCCCTCTGAAGATGAGCTTTAATTGCCCTTAAGACATCTCCCTGCAAAAAACCCTAAAAATAGCTCTTTTTCCATTGGCGTGGTTCCATAGTTCAGCCCTCGCGCCAAGAGGGAAATCCTCCAAACAGGGCGCGCCAATTGGCGCTCTGTCATAGAGCCGCACCCGCGCCAACCATATTAAGAGGTGTTTTTAAAAAATAAAACGCAGAAGTTTCATCCTAACAAATTACTGGGTTGATTTCTATCTTGAGTTGGGAGGTTTGGCTACGGATTTCCATAGAGAGGAAGTGGTTTGCCACCTCTCATGGAAGCTTCCTTAATGATAGGGCCAATCCCATAATTATAGGGATCCCAACTCCCCTTCCTCCTTCTATAAAAGCTTGCCCATTTCCATTTGCAAGCTAGTTCCACAGAGTGGCAGAATTTCTAAGTTCCCAAGAGCTTTCATGCTGCAAAAGCCTTCTTGATTCCCTAAGGCCAAATCCAAGCAAGGAGACTATTGCCAAGTATCCAGAGAGAGAGGCTTGTCCCATCCTTGACAGGCTTTATCGAGACATGTTCTGCTGACGACCCGCCATAGGATAATTTGGCGTCGAAGCTTTGGTTGTATTCTTCTTTTGACTCTTTAATATTAAGCGACTATTGGTTATGGTTCCACTCTTGTTCTTGATCATGTTCATGAGTTATGTCCTCTTCGACTGACATATAGTTGTATATACTGGATTTTATGCTTGCGTTTGTGTTTTTTCTTGCATGTTCAGGTGTCTGATCATGGAGATCGTGAGGATTGTGATCTGCCAAGGCAAAGGAACGGGAGCACCACCTCTTCTACAAACGACAACGTTGGATTCCAGGTAAGCCTTCCTCGCAAGTTGGTTTATTTACGATTAGGAACCTGCACTGTAGCATGTTCGATTGTTGCTAGACCTGATCTGGGCTAGTAGGGATCGCCTCTGTCCGCAGAGGGGATTTACCTCCTCAACAATTTACTATATATCAGTCAGAAAGGAAATAACTCATCATTATCATAAGTGAAAAACAGAGTGGAAACATAACCAGTAGTCATTCATTAATAAGCAATCGAAAGAGAGTACAACCAATGTTCTGACGCTGAGGTCTCCTTCGGAGGGGTTTCCAGTCGTGCACGTCTCGCAAAGCCTGCCAGGGATGGGACAAGCCTCTCTTAGAGTCTCTCGACGATAGTCTCCTTGCTCGAGTTTGGCCTTAAGGGAAAAATGAGGGCTCTTGCAGCATGAAGGCTCTTGGGAACTTGAGAACTTGGAGATTCAAGGCTTAGGCACTTCAAGACTAGCTTGCAATGGCAATGAGCTAGCTTTTATAGATGGAGGAAGGGGAGTTGGGACCCCTATAATCGTGGGATTGGCCCTATCTTCAAGGAAGCTTCCATGAGAGGTGGAAAACCACTTCCCTTTCATGGAACTCCCGGAGCCAAACCTCCCAACTCAAGATAGATAGCAGTTTCTGAGTCTGTTGAAAACGAAGCCACCCATTCTTATTCTACTCCTTAAATTGGTTGGCACGACTATGGCTCTAGGACAGAGCGCCAGTTGGCGCGGCCTCTTTGTAGGATTTCCCTCTTGGCGCGAGGGCTAAACTATGGAACCACGCCAATGGAAAAAGAGCTATTTTTAGGGTTTTTTGTAGGGAGATGTCTTAAGGGCAATTAAAGCTCATCTTCAGAGGGATGAAATGAAAGTATTTTCAAGTCTTAAATCTGCCCACAGGTCACGGAATGAACCCTCCAATGTTCGGGATGGGGATTGTAGGGACGGTGACAAATTGTTGTGTAACAGTCTTCTTTTCTAAGTAGCCCTCCCTTTAGCACCTTAGCTCTGATTCCATGTTTATCATTTGGAGGGGTGGTGATTAATTCAAATTCTCTCCTTGATAATTACTTATGAGCTTACTTGTTTTACTTATGTCTTCTCTTCTTAGCTTATTTATTCTTTCATCAATTCAATTACCAAAACACAAGAGACACAAATTTAGGCTCTTTGAGCCAGGGAAAAACCTCTCCCTCTTGTAGAGGAAAACCCACGAGAAATTATTCTTATAAAATTTTGAATGACAAGTACCATGACCAAGACTCAGACCCTTGACCTATGTATTCCTCCAAGACCTTGTCACTGCTTCTTTCTTACCCTTGAAACCGATTCTTCTTTTCTGTAGCAACCTGCACTATTCTGCACCAACACTAGAGAGCTCATTCTCTAGCTCTATCTTTCTCAGATCTTTCTTGCTACTCTAGAATGTCTTTGTACCTTTCATAGTAGTTCCTTTTCCACAGAATTCTTTATAATAAATATTAGACAAGGTTACCTGGGACCTTTCACTTTGCATAACCCTGAAGCGTCTTCACTTGATGTATAATACTTCTTTACGCACTATAGAATAGGAAGGTAAATCACAGATTTACCTTCCTTTATTTCTTGCACTATGGTCTAGATATAGGTCACAAACTTACTGAAATCATGGTCCATAAACTTCGCATCAAATTCATCTTATAGGCTTAGTAAAACTTAGCTCCTTTTCCTTGCTTATTATCACTATGAATTCATCCAAATTTCTTCCTTTAAAATAATCTGAATATATTTGGTATATATGTACTTATGCTTCAAAACAATCTGCACTTCTTCTTCAGTAAAACATAGAACTTATTATGTTGTGATATCTCATGGATAACCACACTCCTTTCATTCCTTAAGCTTGTACTAAATCATATCCTGAAGTCCTCATTTAATCACAGAGTTATATATGAATTCTATCTTCCAAATGAACCGTAGATACATATATATAGTGGAATTTTCTCTTTAATTTAGGCTGACCTTCAATCTATGAGAAGTTCGAATTGTAGAACGACTCTATTCATTGCTTATATGTTTTTCTTTTGAAGGTGTTTAACGTTGGACTTTCAAGGCTTATGTGACAACATTTAGAGCATACATTATTGACTAGACACTTCATACATGACTCCTTAAATAGGACATATATGACCAGTAGACAAATACCTAGAGGACATCAAGAAGAATTCCTTTGACCTAATAAATTTCTAATGAAACCCATGAGGAAAGCATATCAAAAATATATATTATTATATTTGCCTTATTTACATAAATAAATAATTGCATAGTCAATATGAAGACTAATCCTAGTTACACTTTTCAACATGATCGATCATGCAAGTGAATTACCTCAATATTTTTGAGAAACATGCATTCAACATGCCAAATTTTGCTTTCAAGTTGTACAGTAACATCATTGTCCCTAGTTGAGTATAATTTGACTTTCCACCAAGTCCAAAGAGAGGGGTGGTGGAAGCATATTTAAGGCCTTTGAAGAAGGTACTAGTGATATGAGCATCATCCCCTAGTTCATCGTTCTGGAATGTATTTAACTGCATTTCCTCCATGGCAATCGTATCTCGTAAGTGATCATCAATACCAACCTCTATTTGATTGCCTTCATTTCCAACTTGTGATGAAGAACTATTATTGTTGTAGTTATTCCTAATTGATGAATTTGGACGTAGTGGGAATTGAATATGTGGTTTATTCAACCATTCTTTCTATGCTTCCTCTCTGAGCCTTGCTCTTAATGAAACCTTCTCTCGAGTTAAATTTGTATTGGAGTGCATTGGAAGATGGTTGGCATGTTTCTCATTATCACTAGAATCCTAATTTCAAGAAGTATTTAACGTTAATAGTACAATATCAATGATATTAGTAAGCATGTCAATGAAATTGGTTTGTTGAAATTACATTATACCAAAAAATTATTACCATAATTGATCCAGGATTGTGGCAGGAAGATGCCATGTTTCAAATGGTAGGGTGAAAAGGTTGTGCATTTTCATATAACAATTTCATGTGATATGTTGCTCCTGATAATAGCTTACAACTTTTTTGAAATGGAGGAATATTTGCTGCATTTGAAATCGATTCTAAATCTAGATCCTGCAAATTTGGATACATTTTTATCAAATTGACATGGATTTAAAATAAATAAATTCAATTAGATAATTGAAATATAAATAAAATATGAACTTACTAGAGATGGAAAGGGAGAAATCCACGAAGGAATTTGATCAACAATATGGAATGAGCTAGAATTTGAAGAATTGGCCATTTTATATTATTGAGGTTTTGTCCCTGCATTTGAGAAAAATTAGAAATAAAATTTTTTGTGCATATCTAAAATTAATCTCAAGAATCATATAACCACAATATTAATTTCAATATAGATTTCAAACTATTTTTCAAGAATAAAATTACTTTAAGCGAAAATGTATACTATGAACTATTTTAATTCATGTGGATGGGTCCTAAAGGATAATTTGAGATTAATATGTCATTTTATGTGAAAATAAAATTTCAAATAACTTTTAAACCCTATCAGTGCACTTATCAGAACAAATTGCATTGATGTGTTTAAATCATACCAACACCGAGCCTTTCAAATAATACCTACACTGGTTTCTGACATTTCGAAAAATATAAAATATATTATCACATCAATTCTCTTGTACAAAAACGTACCAATGTGTTTAAAAAAAAACAATATTGATGCGGACATGTTTCTGGAATTTAGAAAATAAAAATGAATTCAATCATCTCGATGCTCTTTTAACAATTATAGCATTGATTATTTTAAATACAAATCACAATGTTGTTTTAGAAAGAAAAAAATCACATTGTTTCAGGATTTTGAAAAAAACAAATTGTATCACGTTAATGCGTTGAAAAAATTTTCCACCTCAGTGACGTTGGTGCGGTTTTCTTATAAACCCACTGGTGCAGTTGACTATCAAACACACCGATGTTCAGATAAACCAAAAAAAAAAACAAATGTAATTTTTTTTTTCTTTTTTTTTAAATTACAAATCGAGCGGCATTTTATTTTTCGAAATCTAATTTCAAAGAATATTTTAAATAGTAAAACGTTATTCTCTACTTCATTATTTTACCCAAAAATTCAAGGGAGTGATTTTCATGAGAGACATATGAGGAGAATTGTGCAACAACATGATACTTTGGAGCAGTAGAATTATTCAGAAGACTAGAAACTGAAAGGTATGGAGATTCACTCAAAGCCCTAGATAGAAAAAAATTTAAATTTTACTATTTTTTTTTTCTAAGAGTGACTAATTTCTATTATGTATAAAGGCTATAGTACAAAACTGCGCCAACGTCAGCCATGGAAGCCTGAACGCTGGGCTTGATAGTCAAGCAAAGCATGCAGATTCTGGACTGCCCAAGACGGGAAACCAGTCCTTTAAACCATAACTTCTGAACCGCCCATAAAAGGGAAACCAGTTTTAAGTTTGCAATAACCAAAAAAACACTATGTCTGAGGAAAATGCACTGCCTGTACAGCAAAGCAGTGTAACTAAAAAACATATGATTTCTACGAGAACAGAACAGAGAAACCTGAAAAACAAAGCAGCTGCTATCCATGAGTGGGAGAGGGCGATTCTTCAGTGATTCTGCAGGTGAACATCTCGCTTCTGTCTGCCTGTCCTTCGCTGAGAGCACGTCCACCACCTTCACGCTCTATCTCCATGCTGGACTCGTGCTGAGGGGCCGAGGAAGCAGGGGCAACACGAGGAGGAGCTGGCATGTTCGAAGAACTGGGCGGGCCAAAATTCGGGACTTCTTCCCGAAGCGTGACCGTAATAGCAGCGGTGAGAGTAGCATTGCAGGAGGTACAGTCAAACCTTAGCTCAGCACGCTGAGAGGATTGACGGATGGAGGGACGAAGAGGACGCGGAGCAGCAGCAGGTGCAAACACAGATTCTACCTCGAACGCAGGAGCAGGAATGGGAGGCGGGCGCTGTTGGTTGAGCCTCCCACGACCAGAACTCCGTCGACTTCTCATGCGTTCACGGAGGCGAGGCATGATGGCTGAGTTGGAGCCAAACTGAGCAGGGCACGCAAGACAGACAGGGGGGTGGAGAGTATATCGGGAAGCGCTGGGCTGAGAGAGTGAAACAGAATCAAAGCGACAAAGAGCTCTGGGCAAGACAGCGGAGGTGGGAGTGAGGCTGCCGGACGGAGCAGAGGAAGCGGAATTGAAAACAGATTTATTACACCACGGGCTGTTGGAGAAGTGCCAGTTGGGGGCTGGCTCGATGCAGGCTCCTAACAAGCATCGCTTCCCAGTATTCATTTTGGAGCTAGCCTCAGTGTTTTTAGGTGAACAATTCGCATGCAAAGGAATAGGCGAGCCGTGGCCGTCCATCCCACCATTCAGACCTCCGCAGATACAATTCATGCCAAGACTGACCGCCATAACCTCCATAACCAAGAGCCGAATGAGCCGATCGAGGAAATGAGCTCTCACGCAGGGTGGAGAGTAAATACAGCGATTAATGTTAGTACCGGGAGCCATATGGGCTGCACCGGCCATATTCATCGGGAAGTGGTCTATGTGCCACGTTCCCTGGTGGCTATTAAACACCCGCAGCCGGGGAATTTAAATTTTACTATTAATTTAGTTTACAATTTCTATTAGATTTATCCACACTTCAGAAAAATAAAAATAAAAAATTATATATATATAAACCTTGTATAATAAAAAAATTACTATTGATTTTACTCCTAAAAAAATTTACGATCTTTGTTTTTATTTAAATTTAATTAAAATTCAACAAAAAAATTAATACTTAAAACCTTGCTTCTTCCTGCAAAATTTCACCTTAGGGTTTAACTTCCTGTACCACTTCACAATTAGGGTTTTTCATTTAAGAATTTTATATTTAATGGGTTTGTGTACTTACTAAATATAGGTTGGTTGACATGTAAAGTAAGGGAATCTATTTCTTTTAAAAATTGATATATGTTTCGTGGTGCACCTTGTGTGATATAACATACCGGTGTGACATGTGTAATACAATGCACAAGTATTTTATAACATTGTCGGTTTTGTCCAATATATTCATCGCTGCTCCCGGTGTAATATAACACACTAGCACGCCTATACCAAATATCATTGTTAAATAATTGCGGTGGCATTCATCATTACAAATCGCACCATTATAATTTAAAATTATTTAAAAAATAATAATTCTCGTATGGTGTCCAACAATTAAATGGTTTGTGCGTTTATTTGAATAAATTCACTAGTTACTAGAGTTCTTTTTGGCTAAAAAATAGTTGATTTATGTATAAAGTATATTTAATAGTTCCTATATTGAATGGTACAGGTTGTTTATTGATAAAAAAATGTATGAGAATGTGTCAAGTAACAAAAATAATGATTGACACAATGATAGCACATCGGAAAAAACAAAGAAGACAATTTATTGATAAATTCTTTGCAAAATTAATATGTTTGAACTATATGTAAGTTTAAATAATATGTATTGGTTAGTGTGTGTCATGTAGATCCATAAAATGAAGAAATTTGAAAAGATTATTTCTAATATAAGTGCAGAATAGCATAAAATCCTGATAGAAAATTTGCATAAATATGAATCTGGTGAAAGAAAAAAATATTATTCGACATGAGTTTTTTTTCATTTTCATTAATAATATACCTAATAATATTAGATAACGTGTTTCAAAAAATATCTTAATTCATATATGTTTAATGTTCTACATGGAGCAATAACTAAGAAAAAGATCAATGTCATTCTAAGAAAAGAAAAATTATAGAACATGTAAATGCTGATGAACTGGCCCTTATCTCATTTGGAGTGGTGTTGGATGGTTATCGAAACATGGGGAAATTTTTACAAAACTATGAGGGATCTAGTGGAAAAAATGTATAAATGTACTTTCCACTTACAATACAAAAATCAATCCGATGATTCTAAGAACCAAATTATATCTAAACTATAGGAAGTTGTTGATCAGTGGTTGTCATTGATGTCAACCCGAGCAGCACCAGGGGCTACCCTGATCCTATATAGGAATTTTGACTTGAAAAATTACTCTATTATGAGTCAAGGATATTTTATATGGTTTCTCCTTGTCGATATGTTTTCATTGATATATGACATGCCACGTAATTCTTCACGGTTTGATAGATATTCATGTTTGAATTTAGTAACCCCAGTTAGTGGACTAAAACCCCATGGGGTGGTGGCATGATACTAATCATTGGTTGTGGTCATTGAATTTTAAATAATTAATAATTTTTAAGCTCCTAAAATCCTTCCAACGTTCACTTGTTGAATATGCTCTCAACCTAATCATTTATATAAATTGTGACCGTCATATCCTCCTCATGTAAGGATTTCTCTACTTCTAACAGGCCATCATGGAATTTTTTCTATAAATTTTTTTCTGTGAAGCTTCGGATGCTAAAACTAAAAACCCATTTGGGTGAAATCATGATGAAACTCGTTTCCAAATTTCATATATTGGTTCACTATATTTTTGGATATATGATCTAAGGAAGTTAGGGTTTTTAAAGGGTCCTAAATTTCTTGTCAAACACATGACCTTGAATTTCGCTCTGAGCATTGGATTCAAATTTCGTAAAAAGTGACAGAAAGAGGATGGGTTTTATTTTCTTGTGTATTGTTTTCAGGACCAAAGGTTGAAACAGTGACACGTGGCACTTCGTACAAGTTCGCTCTACTGAACCAGTCTATAATCAAGTCATAGTAGGAGATTGGGCATAAATTTGTCTTGAAGAATCCAATGCTGATCAGATCTATGGGGTTGGAAAGAGGACTCAGAGGGCTACCGCAGGACAAAATTTCAGACCTTGGAAATATGAAATTACACAAATACAATAGATTCAATATCGAGTTTCTAGAAGTAAAGAAAAAATATGCATTTAAGGATCACTGCAGTAAGGAAAACACATCAAAAGTCAAGGGTAAGTCTGCTATAACAAGGTATGTATGAGTAGTGTTTGAATTTTAATTTTAATATCATCTCTTACATGTATTTATGTAGGAAAGTGTAAGTATGTTGTATGTATGTTTGATTGGGTTTTGTTCATAAATGTTGAATGTATTTACATTTGAATTTTGAATATTTCTCTGACATATGGTTTGCAGGACAATGTGATAATTTTGTTTGTATATCAGTTTGGGTCTTACATGTGTAGGAAGAACACAATAGGACAAATCAGACACATACTGGAAGGACAATGCAACGCAAAAGTACCATTACTCGAATCAACCACAACAACACCTCAACAGCTGCTAGAGTTCAAAGAAGCAGTGTCAAGTCAAGTATCAGGTCATGTCAAAAGTCAATATTGTAAAAATCATCATTTTGAAATTTTAAAAGAGTCAATATTCCTAGATTTGGAGAGGCATTGTTCGAAGGTATAAGTGTCATTGTTGGATAATGTTATGGTTGGCTTGCAGGTCATAGTTTGATTAGGTGATTGGTCTAGTTCAAGAAAATCATTTTGAACCATATTTTATCATGGATCATTGTCCCTGGTACGTGAATCCACGCTCTTGTCTTATTTATGATCATTATAGCATGGCAGGGAGGTGCTAGGTTGGTGCATGAAGTCACCTATAGGTTGGAGCCTGTGAACACTTCAGGGTGGTAGGCTAGTCTATGATTTCGGGGCATCCATTAAGTTGACTACAAAATAAATCAGGGCTTTGGGGCATCCTTCCAGTGGGAGCTAGAGAAGAATGATTTTATAGAATTTTAGGAATTTGTATCTTTCATTTCATTCGAGGCTGAATATTAAAGAATTTATTATAAAAGAGTTTGGTGTTTTTTTACCTAGAGGGGGTTTTCCACCTATAATTATTGTGCCTATTGTGTTCTATTGTTTATTGTTGTTATTGGATAAACATAAATAATAATTGAAGATTAACTAATGCTCTGAAATTATTTAAAAAGTGCTAATTGATAAGAAATATTGATTCACCCCCCTCTCAGTATTTCCAAAAATTGGTATCATAGCTTGGTTCCTTCAATAGTAGTTTAACAACTGTAAGGAGTTCATGGAGTATACTAAGAATAGAGTTCCTTTTTTCAATGGAAATAACTACACACTTTGGAGCGGAAGAATGTAGGTTCATTTGTTGGCACAAGGATACGAATTATGGGAAATCGTTGAAAAAGGCTTTACAGTGACCCAGGATGAACAAGGAAAGAAAAATATGGTATATGATGCAAGGGCTAAAGATCTCATTATCAATGGGCTTATCGAATCTATCTATCTTAAGGTAATAAGTTGAAAAACTGCTAAAGAAGTATGGGGCAAGCTTGCGAATATATATGCAGGTGACTCAAACGTGAAAGAAAAAAAGCTTCAAATTTACAGGGAAAAATTTGAGCAACTAAAAATGAAGGAAGATGAAAATATTGATGCATACTTACAACATGTTGATGAAATAATAAATGCATTGGAAGGTTTGGGAGAACCTGTCGACACAAAAATTGTTGTCCGAAATATCCTTAGAACCTTACTGGCAACATTCAACCCAAAGGTATATGTCTTGGAATATAGTTCGAATCTAGCCAATTTTAGCAAATATGAATTGCATGGAGTTCTTACGGCATATGAAATGAGGATTGAAGAATAGGATGAAATATCTCACCTAGAAATAGCATTCGCTGCATCCAAGAAAACTAGTAAGGACAAGCATACTCCGAAAGCAAAAAATTGTAGTTGTAAGGAAGAAGATGAAGAAGAATTTTTAGATAAATAATTTTCCTACTTCACGCGAAAAATGAGAATAGGTACGAGGAATTTCAAAGGTAAAATTCCATTGATATGTTTCGATTGTGGTAAGGTTGGGCATTCTGCAGCCAAGTCTCCTCATAAAAATGAGGCTGTTACGAAAGGAAATAAAGGTTTGAGGAAGTTCAACAAGCAAGGCAAGAAGAAATGGTTTAAGAAGAGTTTCTTCTCCAAAGAAGATAGCTCCTCATCTGATGAAGATAGTGATAACGAAGAATAAATCAATGGAAGAGTATTTTTTATGGCCAAGCATAATAATTAAGAAGCATCTGACGAAGAAGAGATGACTGAGGTTGAATTTAAAAACGAAGTGATTAGGGTTATCAAAGAGCTCAACGTCAAGAAGAAGCATGTCAACACTCTTGAAGATGAATTAAAGATAGAAAGGGAACATGTCCTAAATCTTAAAATCGAGGTTGAAGAATAAAAACGAGTTGAAGAATCGCTCAGGGAATAATTAAAGGAAAGCAACAAGGAAAGAGAAGAATTGGAAGCTGAAATAGTTTCTCTTCGAAAGCAAGTAAAAAATGGAAAAACTCTTCAAAACTACACCAACATCTCCAAGGCATTGGAAGAAATCATCAACAATCAATGATCAAACAATGACAAGACTGGTCTTGGTTACAAAGAAAAATCTGAAAAGGAGCCAAGTCGTTCCATGACAACAAAAGAAGATGGATATGCAAAATCTAACAAGTAGGTAGACCTTCCAGTCAACTCAAGAGATCAGGGCTCACGGGAAGAACAATGGAATACAATTCCTCGAAGAAGATATCCTCCCAGGTTTCAACCTATCTTATATGTTCATTGTTATTCATGTGGAAGGTTTGGACATAGAGCTATAGCATTTCGCACGTATGTTTGGAAAAAATACAGTTTCAGGAGATCTTTCAAAATGGATATTCTTGAACTCAACATAATATTAACATATTTGATCATTTGAGAGATGATTTCGAATGTTACAAATGTAACAATTTTGGACACCTGGCTAAATATTGTAGACTTGGAAGTTCCTCAAAGGAATTCTAGTAAAATAAAAATGAAAAAATATGTAAAAAGAAGATTGAAAAATGTGTTATTGCTCTCAAGGCTCAAAGCAACAGAAACGTTTGGTATGTTGATAGTGGTTTCTCAATGTATAAATTTGAATAATTTGTTGAATTATTCACTGAGATTATCCTGGTCACATACTATTTGAGCTTCATGCATAACACATAATCTCTTCTACGCATTAATCATCACATGCGGAAATAAAAACAACAAGCGGTATTGAAAACATTCACATGCGCACATAGAAATTCAACACATATAACACAATATGTATACCGGGGAAAGCTTACAGCTGAAAACCCCCTACTGTTTGTATATTATAATGAAGAAGAATCATGTAACAATCTCAGTACAATACTCCTCACAAGTACTCAGTGATGTCTCCAAAAGTTACACACAAACTAGCTCAGTTTTGAACAAGTCACGGGTTCAAAACTCCTCCACTGTTTGCCTGCCTCTACTGCGCAATCCAAGATGAGAGAATGAATGGAATGAATTCGAATTCCCTTGGCTTTAACTACGCAATCCTCATTGGAAATCTCCTCCAATGATTGTGCAAATCTCATGCACACTATAGTCACAACTGATAGTAGACTCCACCCTTTCACCCACCTCTAACACTGGTCTCCACTGAACTGTCCATGCATTGTAGTTAACTGATGTGTTATTTAGTTGAATTATGAGTTAATAATTAGTGAATTAATTAATAATTAATTCACACCACTCATCACTAGTGTATTTTTCAGTTAGACTAAATACAACTAGTTCAACTAAGTTAAACAGAACACAACTCCACCAACTGCCTCATCAACTCCACCAAACTCTGCCGCATGAGTTCTAACTGTAGTCAACCATGCAATAGCTCAACTAACCCCTAGGAATAGCGTAATTCCTTCTGTCAGCTGCATGTGCCACATCCAAGCATCAAACTGAAGTGCTCCAAGAGGATAAGATAATGTTTATAGTCTAAATATTATTAAGGGTTAATAATATTCGATTGTTCTATTTTTAGCCCGGCAGTCTAAAAATAGAAACCGCCCAATGTCTAAAAATAGAGGTCCATCTATTTTTACCAACTCGACCAATCATCCATAAATAGCATCCTGCAACTCATAGACCATGATCCATATGTCTAAAAATAGACTTAGTCTAAAAATAGACTTTTCGACAAAAATCACATGGGTGGTCCTCACCTAGTTTAGGTGATCACTTTCCAACTAGGATCAGGAAAGATGTTTCAGGAGGCCTCCTTCACTGTTTCTTGTTGCCATTTTCAACACTCCCTCTCAACAAGAAAGGACTATCTTTTCATGCGACATGCAACTCCATGCATTCGCCCTGCAACCTTCACAAGCGCCATGCAACTCCATGCATGCGACATGCAACTCCATGCATTCGCCATGCACCCTTTGCATGCGCCATGCAAACTCATGCATGCACCATGCAACTCCATGCATGCGCCATGCACCCTTTTCATGCAACATCTTCGAAACTGAATAGGCTCCAAACAACTCAATCAGTCTGATGCATCTATCATCAAAGTCTTCGACTTCTGCTGGTACCAACTGCACATGTCATCAGGAACCACTGCGCTGTTGAACTCTTGCACCCATGCACTCTGCACTTGCTGTCAACTCTGATCCGCGCTCCAGTATCCGACAATGTCACTTTGATCTGCCTACATCAATCCAACTGATCTGCTACTACTGCGTTGTGGGCACCTCGTAGCCAGGTTCAACTCATGAGATCCACACCATCTCATGAATCCTGCCCAGAAATCTCCTCTTGGGATTAATCATGCATGTCATCCCACCTCTCACCTAGTGGTATAGCTGCATGCACTCCCTCTACCCATCTGGCACGAAATTTCTCTGCATGAGTGGTTTCTTCCACTCCATGATCCTCTTGTGGCTGCTCCACATCTCGAGGTTCACTATCACCTGCATGCAAAACTTTCTCCCTCTCAAGCATCAGTTGCATGTCTTTCTCCTGCTTCCCAACAATAGGAAGCTTCGTAGACATCCCATCTACTTCAAGTCTGTAGAGATTCTTTGCCCGAATCCCAACCTTCTTGACTTGTCCCGTTGCCTTGTGCCGAAGGAAAACTTTTCCTTCTCTAAAGACAACTTCATACCCTTTATCCTCTAACATTGTGACTGAGATTAAATTCTTTTTTAGACCTGGTACATGAAATACATCTTGTAAAAGAATGAGTTTACCTGACTCCCTCTGAAATGTTATGGTACCAATGCCGGCCGCATTGTATCGTCCACTATCGCCCAACTCAACATGCATCTGGAGAGCTTTCTCCACCAAGTCACTGAAAAGATTTGCATCTCCTGTCATGTGAAAGGAAGCGCCACTATAAAAATACCACCCTGATCCCAATGCACTAGAAACCATGCATGCGATCAATGAGGAGTCCAGCTCAAATTGCGAGGCAAGAGCCTCACCGGCTGCAGCTCCAGCAGCCTGCTTGTTCTTCTTCTTCTGTGGACAATTCGTGGCGTAATGTCCATGCTCGTGAAAGTGAAAACACTTCACTTTGGACATGTCACGCTTTTTACCATTCGCATCGGATTGAGAAGCCTTCTCCTTGCCCTTCCCTTTCCTTGCTTTGGTAGCCAAAGCGCAGTCTTCTTCATCAAATGCTTTTGATGAAGATCCATCCCTGGTACTCCGCCTTATCTCCTCTTGCACAAGGTCATACCACAGTCTTTCCCATCCTGGCAATTTCTCCCGACCATTGACACTATCCTGATATGCATGCCAACTTTTCAGAAGCCCGAGGAGAGCCAAGCTCACTAGTTCCTCATCCTCCACACTAACTCCTACACTCCCAAGTTCATCCCTACAGTGGAAAAACTTTGTCAAGTATACCGGAATAGTGTCATTCTTCTCCATCTTTGTTTTCCTGAGTTTATCCTTGAGCGCAAACTTCCTTTGGTCACTCTTGCTCTGGAAAAATTCTGTCAAAGCTTTCCACATCAAGAATGGAGAATCTTTACCATGCAGGTTGGATACTATGTGATCCTTCATGCCCTCCAACAGAATCCTTCGACACCTTGTTGTCTTCTTTTGCCAAGCTTCAATCACAGCAGCATCCGTAGAAGTAGGCTTTGGAATTTCTTTCTCTATGAATTCCAACAGCCCATTGTCATCTAACACTGCCTCCATCCTGTCTTTCCATGCAATATAATTCGAGCTGCCTTCCAAGGCATACTCCAATCGCAATCCGATGAAAGACATCTTTGCTTTTGACACCAATAAAAACAATTTTGCAATTCGAATTCCAACAGCTCCAAACTCCACCGCTTCCGATCTAAAATTCGTGAGAACAAATTATTTCCAAATCAGATATCGACTGCATGGGCATTTACCAAACCTTTCACCTTCAAAGAAGGATGAATCCGGAGGCTACCTGGCCCGATTGCAGACTCTTCCTGAAGAAATAAAATGCAATCACTTTCTGAATAATAGATCTGATGATCAATATCGCTCCGATACCATGTAGAAATTTGAATAATTTGCTGAATTATTCACCGAGATTATCCTGGTCACATACTATTTGAGCTTCATACATAACACATAATCTCTTCTACGCATTAATCATCACATGCGGAAATAAAAACAACAAGCGATATTGAAAACATTCACATGCGCACATAGAAATTCAACACATATAACACAATATGTATACCGGGGAAAGCTTACAGCTGAAAACCCCCTACTGTCTGTATATTATAATGAAGAAGAATCATGTAACAATCTCAGTACAATACTCCTCACAAGTACTAAGTACTGTCTCCAAAAGTTACACACAAACTAGCTCAGTTTTGAACAAGTCACGGGTTCAAAACTCCTCCACTGTTTGCCTGCCTCTACTGCGCAATCCAAGATGAGAGAATGAATTGGAATGAATTCGAATTCCCTTGGCTTTAACTGCGCAATCCTCATTGGCAATCTCCTCCAATGATTGTGCAAATCTCATGCACACTATAGTCACAACTGATAGTAGACCCCACCCTTTCACCCACCTCTAACACTGGTCTCCACTGAACTGTCCATGCATTGCAGTTAACTGATGTGTTCTTTAGTTGATTTATGAGTTAATAATTAGTGAATTAATTAATAATTAATTCACACCACTCATCACTAGTGTATTTATCAGTTAGACTAAATACAACTAGTTCAACTAAGTTAAACCGAACACAACTTCACCAACTGTCTCATCAACTCCACCAAACTCTGCCACATGAGTTCTAACTGAAGTCAACCATGAAATAGCTCAACTAACCCATAGGAAATTCGAATTTCCTTCTGCCAGCTGCGTGTGCCACATCTGTAGCTCGAACTGAAGTGCTCCAAGAGGATAAGATAATGTTTATAGTCCAAATATTATTAAGGGTTAATAATATTTGACCGTTCTATTTTTAGCCCGGCAGTCTAAAAATAGAAACCGCCCAATGTCTAAAAATAGAGGTCCATTTATTTTTACCAAATCGACCAATCATCCATAAATAGCATCCTGCAACTCATAGACCATGATCCTTATGTCTAAAAATAGACATAGTCTAAAAATAGACTTTTCGACAAAAATCACATGTGTGGTCCCCACCTAGTTTAGGTGATCACTTTCCAACTAGGATTAGGAAATATGTTTCAGGAGGCCTCCTTCACTGTTTCTTGTTGCCATTTTCAACACTCAACTCATATGACTGGAGATGGGAATAATTTCGTACCCTTGAAGGAAAAGAAGGATGGAACAATGTCTTTTGGAAATGACGGCTCTTCTAATCATAGGAGTAGTTACAGTCACACTTGGAAGTAAGAATGCATTAGCCAAATATGTGTTGTTGGTTGAAAATATGAATCACAATATGCTCATTGTTGGACAAATTTGCGATCAAGGACACATGATGCTATTTAACTCTAAGAAATGTGAAATCAAGAAATGAAAGTTCGGTAAAATTGTGGCTACAACAAGCAGAGCTCCAATTGACATATATTTTGGATGAGACACCTAAAGAGTGCCTTTTGGCGAAAGAAGACAAAATTTGGTTATGGCACAAACGAATGGGACATATAAATTTTGACAATTTGGTCAGGATCAGAAAGAAGGAAGCAGTAAGAGAAAATCCTAAAATTTCAAAACCCACCAATACGATATATGAATTTTGTCACACGATAAGAAGACAAATTGATTTCAAGACAAAATAACACTTTGCATCATGTCCATTGGAATTAGTACATACTGATCTAAGTGGTCCTATGAGAACATTTGGTTTAGATGGAGAATTATATTTTATGCTAATGATAGATTATTACACCAGAATTACAATCGTCGACTTCTTAAAGAAAAAGACAGAGGAATTTGAGTGTTTTATAATCTACAAGGAATTGGTCAAAAATGAAACTGTTTTGAAGATAAAATTTCTGAGATTAGATAATGACGAATAATTCACTTCTAAGGTATTTTAGCAGTATTTTAATGAAAATGGAATAAAAAGGAAATTCTCAACAGCCAGAACACCACAAAAAAATGGATTTGTTGAAATAAAAAATAGAACCATACAGGAAATGGCCAGAAAAATGTTAAATGACTCAAAATTAGATGATAAATTATGGGTTCAAGGAATCGATATAGTTGTATTCATTATAAACAGAGGTTTTATAAGGAACAATTGTAACATAACTCCATATGAAGTATGGAAATGAAGACTGGCTAAAGTCAAATACTTCAAAATATTTGGAAACTAATACTACATCAAAAGAGAAGATAAAAAATTGGGCAAGTTCGATTCCCATGTCAATGAAGGTTTTTTCGTTGGTTATTCACGCAAAAGGAAGGCTTATAGATGCTACAATCTAAGGAGAAAACAAATAGTGGAAAGCATAAATTTTACTTTTGATGAAATGTAATATTCCCATTTTAGCACATAGCTAAATGGAATATTAAAATTTTGTCTCTATCACCTAGTAGCCAAATAAATGGGTAAGGAAGCCCATGCTCATTTAAAACCTAAATAAAATCCCTCATAATATGAAAGGGATCATCGAAGTAGCTCTATTTTTTACCCTCAAGTGAGAACAGGGGCAAATGCATGAAGACAAGGTCAGGTTTGACCAAGTCAACAGCGCTGCCATAGGCGAAGTGGATCACTTTGGAAGGCAGTGCAGTGTGAATGAGGAAGAGTAAATTTGGTGGAGGAAACCCTAATGAGTGGAGCCCATGGAGAGAGTGCTTTCACTTGTTTAAAAGGATGGAAAGGAAGCCATTGTTATTCATGATTTGGATTATTGATTTCATTGTCTATTCAGAGATTGTGCATTCTCCTGCTGTTTAGAAGAGTTGCCGGGGAATTCCTGTTTAGGATTCATTTTCCTTCTTGAGAGGCCTCTTGAAGGATTTTTCTTCATTCTCCAAATTTCTTAGCTCAAGGCCAAAGCCACCTCCTTCAGTCACAACATTATTCCTGAAGCATGATAACTTTGTGTTGCAGGGTGTTGTAGTGGGGGAATCCACAACACCATTTCCTTGGCTCATCTTCAGAGGAGGGAGCTTCTATTCCTCTGGGAGGTTAGTGAGGTAGATTCCTGAGCTTCTTGCAGATCATTATCATTAGGCCAAGTCCTTCCCTTCACCAACAGCACATTCCCTTCTCTAGAATACGTTATTTTTTAGTGCAATTACAGTGGGGACTTGCTCCACTATTTTGGAGGGTGAGATCTTCAGGGATTGGATCAGACTTTCACCTAAGAGATACTTTGGATGATATTGAGCCATCATATGCAGCATCATCAGATATCTTCATCCACTTCTATTTTCTGAGTTGCAGCTGCTACCCAGTAACTCCAACATTTCTATAGAATTTCCATTTTGTGTATATTTCAGCCAATCCTTATAAGGATTGTGTATTGTTGTATCCAGGGGTTGAGATCTTGCTCCCCCATCTTTGTTTGAGCTCTACATTGCTATATTCATGTATTGATATCAATTTGCAGCAGTTATACTTCATAGACTGCACAGTCATAGCTTGGCTTATCATATGTAGCAGTGCATTTCATGATTATTGTACTTGTGTCTTTGATGATGAATTTTCCTAAGCTTGAGTGATGATTTCCTCAAGATCTTGTACACTTTTTGCTACTATATTATTAATAACATGGTCATGAGATCTTATTGTATTTTCTGAATTTGATGTTATTCACTTCTATCTCCAGCTCATGTTTATGTATTACTGATCTCCACATTGATAATATCTCAAGATATTCCCAATAGTGTAGTTGTTCCAATTTTGGAATATTATAGTGGTATCAAAGCATGATCTCTATCTCAACCTGTGAGTCTCAGCCAAAGAATATCAAGATGATGAATAATATGAGCTTTCTCTCATCAATTTTCAGATCCAGAGAGAACCTCTCCAAGGAGGTCAAGAAGATTGAAGAAGGAGAAAAGGAAGGACCATGCACCTCCTACTCTCAAAAAGAAGAAGACCAGAAGCCTGAAGAACACTTGGTATTCTAAATTCTAAGTGAGTACCTTGCTGAATACCAAGCTAAACCTAGAGCCTTCCAAGAGACTCTGGCTTTACCACAATTTATTCAGCAGAAAGAAGATATAAGACCCCACAGCCATGGGATGATGAGAGGCAATAGATTTCTATTGTCCACATTTGATGGCTCACTCACATGTGCAGCAGAGATTTGGGTGAAGAAGCTAGAGGCTTTCTTCCTGCTACATCCTATATTATATAGAGAGGTTGTAGAAGTTGCAGCGCTGCACCTTGAAGGTGAAGCAAATACTTGGTGGATTAGCTATCTAAGCCATGCAAGGGTTTCAACTCTTGCTGATTTTTCTCAAAGAATGATCAGAATATTTGGAAAAAGGATGGAGGAGCCCTCACCACCAATGGATAAGACATGTACCAGTGTTGTTGAGACCATGGAGGAGCAAGCTTCATCTTCAACAGTTTGGGAGGCCAACACTTATAAGGAAGAAACTCTTGCAGCCCTGCAAGGAGTTTCCACATTTCACCAAGGTATGATTAAAAATCCATCTCTTGTCATTTCAGCAAACACTTTGGATGGGTCTACATCATTGCATGCAGTTGACCTAGACAAGCAGAATAGCATTGCACTGCACAAGAGCAGTGATGGAGAAAAGAGGAGCCATTCCTCATGTGAGCACTCACAGGACAACTTCATTCAGGAAGAAATGAAGGAATCAGTGAGAAGGAGTAGACATCTAGAGATAAGAAACTCTTTCTCCTCTCTAGATGACACTCTCTCAATGAGCTTGCCACAGCTCAAAGAGAGACTTCTACTAGCAGCAGATCCAAGGACTCTTTGGTTTTGGAGGATCATGCATGAGGAGGAGATCTCAAGGAGAGATTTCAGTGGAGGTGCACTCCCACACATCATGGAGTGCAAGATTCTTCAACAGTTTGAGGAGGTTCTTCCCTTCTCACAGGAGCAGATAGAAGATGGAGGCCATATTTGGATGGATAGCATCTCTCATGACTGTGTTGGAATTTTCTTGACCCGTGCTCATCATGATGGGAGGTTTTTTCCTACCACCTATTTGGGTCCTTATAGGGTCAAATTGATCCTTGGGAAGATTACATTTCAAGATCCCATGAAATGCAGAAATCTGATTTGGGATGATGGTAGCCCTCATGGGAGGAGTACCAAGATGAAAGGTGGAAGGAGACATCCACAATTGATTGAGTGGATGTGGATGGTGAGCAAGAAGCTAGTAAGCTACTTGCAAAATTATGATACTGGGAAGCAGGAGGCTTGGCTGTGCTGGTTACTCTTGAAGGAGTTTGGCCATCACTTGGCATACACTCTTTCCAAGGGTATGGGGATGGAGAAGATGTGGTAGGATGATGGCATCATGGAGCATCAAAGAGTATGGATGCATAGTGATGATGCAACATTCATATCATTCATTATGTCTTCATCACATGTCTTGTATGATGAGAGCATGAGGAGGCAGCAAAAACTTTTTTTTCTTGGGTTTTTCTTCAGAGAGCAAGGGTAGAGTTACTCTCATTTCTTGTATGATGTTGCAGGAGTAGGAGATGGCACTATCATGGTGCAAAGGGGATGCTCATGGGCCTTTGAAGATCAGGAATTACTTCCACCTTGGGATAAATTCCCTATTTGTAGCAACATTATTGGAGGATTGCCCATTCATGCTGAGGAAGCTAAGGGCAACGACGCTGTTAGATCTGGGGTTGATCTAGAAACTCATGCAAAGGAAGGAGCAGCTCTTGCTCCAACTAGATGGATTCTTGTATCATTACAAGAAATTCCCCAGGATCTCATATGTGGAGATCAAGGCACAACTCATGTTCTACATGTGCCATTGATTATAAGGTGTGGAACCATGGAGATACCAGGAGAGCACTATGGAGATACCAGGAGATACCATGGAGATACCAGGATCTCCATGAACATGGGCAAGTGAGAGCAGGGAAAATTTTGTCCATTCATGTATACAGTCTACTCTTTATGATTATGTCTCATTGCATGGAGGCATTTCACCAAGGAGACCACTAGACCAGCAGAGGATGAGAGATGCTTCTCATTTTGAGGCACCATTCAGTGATTTCAGAGGAGTGGAGACCTTGGGAGGTATTTTTACTGCACTGAGAGTCTTGGGTAGGCTCAGGGAGGAGAGAGGCATTCTCTCAACATCATATTTACCCACACTCATTTCATATTTTGCGCTGTGGCAGAAGCAACAGGGGAAGGATAGCAGCCTTCCAACTTGCATCTTTGGCATAGGAGATGTCAAAGGAGAGGAGGACCATGTGATAGATGCTATTCATAAGGGATCACTAGCGCTGTCACTATGGAGGATAGATCCATGTTGGAGCTCCGAGCTTTTGGTGGAGTATTCCAAGGATCATTTTACTTTCATGATATTGACATATCAGCGTATGAGGAGATGCATGAATCATGTGCAGATGGAGGAGATACATAATTCTTTGGAAGAGTTAGCACAACCACCTCTTTTTCTCTTTGAGAATGAGAGGAGACTCATCTTTGGGCCACTTCATTTTCATGAGCAAGACTTATGGTAAGGGTATTGTCTATTTGCATAATGATTTCTATAATGTATATATGCATCCCTTAACCATACATGTACAAGATGTTGCTCCAAGGAGGAGCATTCCTTTTTCTAGACCCATGTTCTACTTGAGGCCATGAGCAATATTGGTGACCACTCCCTTGGAGGACTTGGGGAGGAAATGTATTTTGGAGGACATGCTCACCTTGCACCATACATCATTCACTTCCTCCATACATATGAGGAGAGTGTGACAGCAAACAAGTGGTTGAGAAGCCACACTTTTTATCACACTCTTTTGCAGTTGAGAGGAGAGATATCCCACATTATTTGCATTGCATGTTCTAATGGGAGCATGAGAGAGTATGTGGCCACTACAAAAAAACATTTTTTTCCCTTTGAAGTGAGTCATATGATTGATTGGATGCCATATGATGGTGATTTCCAACTCATCACATATGAGATGATTTGGGCCAACATGTTTCATAACATTGGAGAAGAGATCTTTGGAGGTCTAGTGTTCATCTTGCCACTTGAGTGAAACATTGTTGCAGCCCAAGATCAGCATATAATCTGCACTTGTCCTAAGTGGAGAGGAGGATACCGTGGGGTAGGCTATTTTGTCTACCAAGATCATATTTCCAGCCCACCTATATTGCAGGGGCCAAAGGTGGAAGATGATTTTCAGGAGTTTCCATGTTGTAAAGTAACTCATTTTGTATGGATGATTTCTTGGGGGATGGAGGATCCATGTGGGGAAGATGTTCCTCAACACATTTCAGACTCCATGCCTTAGGTGGATATTTTCCAGTTCTATCCTTGCAGTTGCTTGAGGACAAGCAACATTTGAGAGGGGAGGACTGTAATATTCCCATTTTAGCACATAGCTAAATGGAATATTAAAATTTTGTCTTTATCACATAGCAGCCAAATAAATGGGTAATGAAGCCCATGCTCATTGAAAACCTGAATAAAATCCCTCATAATGTGAAAGGGATCATCAGAGTAGCTCTATTTTTCACCCTCAAGTGTGAACAGGGGAAAATGCATTAAGACAAGGTCAAGTTTGACCAAGTCAACAACGATGCTATAGGAGGAGTGGATCACTTTGCAAGACAGCGTAGTGTGAATGAGGAAGAGGAAATTTGGTGGAGAAAACCCTAATGAGTGGGGCCCATGGAGAGAGTGCTTTCACTTGTTTAAAAGGATGGCAAGGCAGCCATTGTTATTCATGATTTGGATTATTGATTTCATTGTATATTCAAACATTATGCATTCTCCTGCTGTTTAGCAGAGTGGCTGGGGAATTACTGTTTAGGATTCCTTCTCCTTTTTGAGAGGCCTTTGAAGGATTTTTCTTCATTATCCACATTTCTTGGCTCAAGGCCAAAGCCACCTCCTTCAGTCACAGCGTTATTCCTGAAGCAGGATAACTTTGTGTTGCAGGGTGTTGCAGTGGGGGACTCCACAACAACATTTCCTTGGCTCATCTTCAGAGGAGGGAGCTTCTATTCCTCTGGGAGGTTAGTGAGGGATATTCCTGAGCTTCTTTTAGATCATTGGCATCAGGCCAAATCCTTCCCTTCACCAACAACAGAGTCCCTTCTCTAGACTGCATTATTTCTAAGTGCAATTGCAGTGGGGACTTGCTCCATTATTTTGGAGGGTGAGATATTCAGGGATTGGATCAGCCTTTCACTTGAGAGATCCTTTGGATGAGATTCAGCCATCATATGTAGCATCATCATCTATCTTCATCCACTTCTATTTTCTGAGTTGCAGTTGTTGCCCAGCAACTCCGACATTTCTGTAGAATTACCATTTTGTGTATATTTCAGCCAATCCTTCTAAGGATTGTGTATTGTTGTATCCAGGGGTTGCGATCTTGCTCCCCCATATTTTTTTGAGCTCTACATTGCTATATTCATGTATTAACATTAATTTGCAGTAGTTATACTTCATAGACTACATAGTCATAGCTTGGCTTATCATATGTAGCAGTGCATTTCATGATTATTGTACTTTTGTCTTTAATGATGGATTTGCCTAAGCTTGAGTGATCATTTGCTCAAGATCTTGTACACTTTTTTCTACTATATTATTAATAAGACGACCATGAGATCTTATTGTATTTTCTGAAGTTGATGTTATTCACTTCTATTTCCAGCTCATGTTTATGTATTGATGATCTCCACATTGGTAATATCTCAAGATATTCCCAATATTGTAGCTATTCCAATTTTGGAATATTACATGAAAATTGTGTTACAAAGGATGACGATGAGATTTTCCCTTCAAGAAAGTATGAGGGATCTGAGGGAAAATATGTGAAGGATGAAGAAGAAGCTCCAGAAAAATACCAATCAAATAATGAAACAACAATCAACCAAGAGGAAATAAGAAATGACAATAGGATGTACAAGAAAATTCTCCAAAAGCTTTAAAATAATGGTGTCAAAAGAACCATCCGTCAAATAAAATCATCGGCAACATAAATGAAGAAATTGGAACCAGAAGAAGTTGATAGCTTCGTTCATCACAACAAGCCCACCTTGCGTTTTTAGAAACTTTTGAGCCTAGCAATTTTGAGGAAGCTAGTCAAGATGATCAACACTGGGTAGAAGCTATGAATTAAGAACTAGATCAAATTGAGAACAACAATACTTGGGAATTGGTTCAATGACTGAAAGATAAAAATGTTATTGGAACTAAATGGGTCTTTAGAAACAAATTGAATGAGGATGGACAGGTTACCATGAATAAGTCAATATTAGTCTGCAAAGGATATGCACAAGTTGAAGGAATTGATTTTGAAGAAACATTTGCTCCCATTGCCAGAAAGGAAGCTATCAAAATGTTTCTCGGTCATGCATGCTCGATAAAAATCAAGTTCAACCAAATGGATGTTAAGTCAGCCTTTCTAAATGGTGAATTAGAAGAAGAAGTTTACATTGAACAACCCAAATTTTTTCTGCTCTATGAAAAGGAAGACTATGCTTGCACATTAAAGAAGGCACTATATGGTCTCAAGCAAGCTCTTATAGCTTGGTATGCTCATCTTGATGGATATATACATCAATAAGGATTCAAGAAAGGAAGCACTGACAACAATATCTATGTGAAAGTGGATCAAGATAACCTAACAATTATCGAGGTATATGTAGACTATATAATTTTTGGAAGCAATGATGACAGATTAAGTAAAAAATTTGCCATAAAGATGCAAAGTGAGTTTTAAATGTCTCTACTTGGCAAGATGACAAACTTTTTATAGATTTAGATATCTCATCAGGATAAAGGAATATTTATATATCAACCCAAGTACATCAAGTAAATGCTCAATAAATTCAAGATGGAAGATTGCAAGCCTGTCCTTACCCCAATGGTAACAGGTTGCAAGTTAATTTTAGATGATTTGTCAAAGGATGTGGACCAGCGGTTGTATAGATGAATGATTGGAAATATCCTATATGTGACAGCTTCTCGGCCACACGTAATGCAGGCAGTTGGACAAGTAGCAAGATTCCAAGCAGAACCAAAAGAATCTCATATAATTACCATCAAAATAATTCTCCGATATCTTAAGGGAACAAAAAAATATGGCTTATGGTATCCCAGAGGAAATAATCTAGTTATCCAAGCTTATACAGATGCAGATTGGGTAGGAATTTTTGATGATCAAAAGAGTACCAGTGGATCAACATTCTATCTAGGTGGTTTCCTTATTTCATGGTTAAGTAAAAAGTAGTCTTCAATATTTTTATCCACAGCGAAAGCAGAATATATCGTGACAACAGCCTTTTCTACTCAAGTTCTTTGGATGAAGCAAACTTTACAAGATCTTGAAGTCAATTTTGATGAGCATAGTCCCATATTTTGTGATAACACCAGTGCCATCAATATCTCCAAGAATATTGTGATGCATTCTAAAAAAAGCACATTCCGATCAAATATCATTTCGGTAGAGAGCAGGTCACTGAAAATAATATCAAGCTTGAATATGTTGGCACAAAGGGATAAATTGTTGACATATTTACCAAACCATTACCGCGTGAAGCATGTGAGTATCTTGGCCTAAATCTTGGGATTCTCCCAAATTTTCATTAGAATCTTTCTCTTATCTAAATAAGTAGAAAAAAGGGGGGCGGGGGGGGGGGGGGGTGGGTTTGAGGTGTGCACAGCTCCGCAGGATGATTTTTTTCAAGGTGAGTTACCCTTTTCCATTTATGAAAAATGGGGAGAGAATGTTGTACGAAGAAGTTTCATGATTGCAGGGGGAGTAATTGTGTTGCCATTAATGCAAAGGGGGATATTTTTTATCAGTGGTTGTAATTGATGTCAACCCAAGCAGCACCAGGGGCTGCATCGATCTTGCATAGGAATTTTTACTTGACAAATTACTCTATTCTGATTCAAGGATATTTTGGACGGTTTCTACATGTCGAGATGTTTCCATTGATATATGGCATGCCACGTAATTCTTCACAGTTTGATAGATATTCATGTTTAAAGTTAGTAACCCCAGTTAGTGGGCTAAAACCCCAAGGGGTTGTGGTCATTGAATTGTCAATAATTAATAATTTTTAAGCTCCTAAAATCCCTCCAATGTTTCCTTGTTGAATACCCTTTCAACCTAAGAATTTATATAAATTGTGACCCTCATATCCTTCTCATGTAAGGATTTATCTACTTATAACAGGTCATCGTGGAATTTTCGATATAAATTTTTTTCTACAAAGCTTCAGATGCTAAAACTAAAAAAAAAATTGGAAAAAATCTTGATGAAGCTCGTTCCCAAATTTCAGATATTGGTTCGCTATATTTTTGGATATATGATCTAAGGAAGTTATGGTTTTTGCAGGCTCCTAAATTTCATGTCAAACAGATGACCGTGGGAAAATTACCATAAATTTATCTCTGAGCATTGGATTCAAACTTCATAAAAAGTGACAGAAAGAGGACGGGCTATAGTTTGTTGTGTATTTTTTTTAGGACCAAAGGTTGAAATAGTGACACGTGGCACTTCGTACAAATTCGCTCTACTGAACTAGTCTATAATCAGGTCATCATAGGAGATTGAGCATAACTATTTCTTGAAGAATCCAATGTTGATAAAACCTATGGGGTTGGAAAGAGGACTCATAGGGCTACCACAAGACAAAATTTCAAACCTTGGAGATCTGAAATTACACAGATACATCAGATTCTATCAAGCTTCTAGAAGGCAAGAAAAAATATGCATTCAAGGATCACTGCAGTAAGGAAAACACATCAATAGTCAAGGGTAAGTTTGCTACAACAAGGTATGTATGATTAGTGTTTGAATTTTAATTTTAATATAATTTCTGACATGTGTTTTTGCAGGACAGTGTAAGTATTTTGTATGTATGTTTGATTGGGTTTTGTTCATAAATGTTGAACGTATTTACATTTGAATGTTGAATATTTCTCTGACATATGGTTTGGAGGACAGTGTAAGTATTTTGTTTGTATATCGGTTTGGGTCTTGCATGTGAAATAAGGAGAACACAATAGGAAAACTCAGACACATACTAGAAGAACAATGCAACGCCAAAGTACCATTACTTGAATCAACCAAAACAATACCTCAGCAACTGCTAGTGTTCAAAGAATCAGTATCAAGTAAAGTATTAGGTCGTGTCAAAATTCGTTATTGTAAAAATCATCATTGTAAAATTGTAAAAGAGTCAATCTACCTAGAGTTGGATAGGCGTTGTTGGGAGGTATAAGTTTCATTGTTGGATAATTTTATGGTTGGGTTGCAAGTCATAGTGTGATTGGGTGATTGGTCTAGTTCAAGAAAATCATTGTGAACCATATTGTATCGTGGATCATTTTCCCTGGTATGGGAATTCACACTCTTTTCTTATTTCTGATCATTATAAGGTGGCAGGGAGGTGCTAGTTTGATGTGTGAAATCACCTACAGGTTGGAGCCTATTAACACTTGAGGGTGGTAGGTTGGTCTAGGATGTCGGGGCATCCATTCAGTTGACTACTGAAGAAACCAGGGCATTGGGGCATCCTTCTTGTGGAAGCTGGAGAAGAATTTTTTTCTAGAATTCCAGGAATTTATACCTTTCATTTCAGTTGGGGCTGAAGATTAAAGAATTTATTAGAAAAATGTTCTGTGGTTTTTGACCTGGAGGGGGTTTTCCACCTAAAATTTTTGTGCCTATTGTGTTCTATTGTTTACTGTTGTTATTGGATAAAGATCAAGAATAATTGAAGGTTAAATAATGCTCTAAAAATATTTAAAAAGTGCTAATTGATTAGAAATATTGATTCATCCCCCTCCCCTCTTTGTATTTCCAACAGAAGTGTTTCTAGAGAAATGGGCAATGAGACATATCAGAATTTCAATAGCAAAAACATACAACAACAACAACAACAAAAACATTCAAAATGTAATATTCCTAATTAAAACTATTTTCTAGAATTATAGGTATATATTACTAAAAACCGTTCATTTATTAATATCAATATTGTTATATTTAGTTTTCATATATCAATATAAAAATAGTTTATTACTTTTTTCAGGAATATTATGAAAATCTCAATTGAGATGATATGTGAAACATGCCAGTAAGAATGTCCGGAAAAGTGTACAAGGAGATGGTTAAAGAAATTGACATAATTTCATCAGAAGAGGAGAAATTGACATACGTGCTTCAAATGTATGTAAACATGATTGGATTTGTACATATAAAAATATTATTTAGCATTAAATATTTTCAAGTATTTTCTTACTGAAAATAAAGCAAAATGGAACTCATTCAACACATAAAATAGGACAATAAGGAAGAAAAGGGTCGATATCAAAGTTTGTGAGTAATTGTTAATATTTCCTTATAACAATTCAAGGTTTCAATTTTATACATTTTAAGTTTTTTTACAACAACCATACTTGAATGTCTTCAAATAGGTGCTAACATACAAATAAGAGATCAAAATAATTGATTGACATTGATTTAAATATGGATTGTGAGTATGTGTTGTCATATCAAAAATTAATTATGGAAATTGTAAGTATCTATGTTGTTTTACTTCTCTGAGTTTATAATTAATAGAACAAAAAAAAAATTATATTAAACCTAAGATTTATAATGGGGTTCAAAACATGAGGGAAACAAAGTATAAAACTATGCCAACAAAAGACTTGTTGCAACAAGGCATGAGACTTGGTTTTGAAACCATGTGCACAATTTACGAGTCACTTCGTGTTATGGTACATTGCTATTCAATTTACATTTATGTATATTATTTATTTCAATTTTCATTATTCTCTCAATGTAGATACACGCATTACACTTTATTTTTATGTGTGCAGATAGAACAATATCAAGAAGACGAAACCAATTGATGAAATCAACAAAAAAATCGTCCAAATAACCCCAAGTCATGGAAATAGTTCAAGCACTGACAACAGTTCCAATGAAGAATGCCATCTATTTAGATATCAATCCAACCTGTTGTATTTTTTGAAATTAATTGTTTGTGAAAATCAGACATTTTGTTTAATGTAATGGACATAGTATCCAAATTGAAATAGAGGGGGTTACCAATAACAATTTCGTTTTGCATGAAAAATAGCCTCTTATCAATATATAATAAAATACGTTTTAATTTATTTTATTCTGTTATCCAATGTCATTATGAAATGTTACATCGCTAATTAAATATATGAATAATTAAATATAATAATGAAGAGATGTGAAATCTGGTATTATAAAAAATTAATCCAAATATCATATACAAATGCACTAATCAAATTTTAATTTATGTGAATATTGTTATAAGATATATGTCAATTTTTCGATGAATAACGGATTTTAAAAATTACAATAACTACACTATCACGTGCCGTTGTTTCCAAAAAAGAGAAAATCTCATACAAAAAATTGGTGTGTCCATAACATCAAAATGCACCAATGCGTTATGTTATGTAAAAGCACCATGATGGCATCTTTTTGCATGATCAGTGCCTTTTCGAAAAATGACAGCACCGGAGCGTTTATTTCTTCAAGAACCAATATTGTTTGCAATTAACACTCTAGTGCATTGTAATTCTTAACGCGCCAATTCTTTCATAGAACTAACAACCCGGTCCTACAAAATATGATTTCTAGACCCAGTTTATTATGAAAATTAACAACAGCGTTCCTTTTATATAGGTAATGCATCGATGTGTTTATACAAAAAATACACATTGAAGCTGTGAATTTAAACAAAACCACTAGGACTGCAATTATTTTTTGTGTGCCCTAGTGTCGTTCCTTATAAGAACACCTCGGGGATTTTTTTTTATTAGCACTGGTACGATATAAATTTCATGCACCGGTGCGGTATAAATTCCATGCATTGGTGTGGTATAAATTTCACGCACATGTATTCTTTTCATTCAACTCCTCATTTCTTTTAGTTATGTATGCGTCTCAATGCATTTATATATGTATCGCATTGGTGCTACACGTTCCATGAAGCCAACTGCCAAAAAAGCATCCACTATAACATTCAGTCACCCATATTTTTTTCGTTGTGATGAAGTTATGTTATGATCTCCACTAAAACATTCACTATCACAAACGGATGTTTTAGCGGATGCTTTTTTAACATTTTTTTTCAATTTTATAACACTAAAAACATCTATTATAACCTCCTCTAGAAGGTATTTTCCATGTAGTGAAATAGTCGTTATGCACCAGGATTAATTCAATTCAAGCTAGATGTTATTTCCACTTGGAAGGTGTTGAAGAGGTAAATCCCCTTTACGGACAGAGGCGATCCCTACTGGCCCAGATTGGGTCTAGCAACAATCAAGTCACGCAATAACGTTGGTTCCTAGTTACAAAAAGACACCTTTTGTGACAAGTAGCCTACCTCAAATCCCACGCAGAGACAGTGCACCAGTTGGCGCGCCCTCTATGGAGGATTTCCCCCATTGGCGCGAGGGCTGAACTAGCTAGTCGTGCCAAGGCTAAAACATCTATTTTTAGGGTTTTTCAGAGGAAATGTTCTTCAGGGGAATGTTTGTCCTTATGCAAGGGGATGCCATGAAGGTGGTTTCAGGTCATGTCACTGCTCACAGGTCATGAGAATAGCCCTCCAATGTGCGAGACGATGGATTGCAGGGACGGTGACAAAATGTTGTGTAACAGATGCCCCCTAAAGCATGAGGCCAGAGAGAGAGGGAGGGGTGAAATGCTTTATGAGAATGTGCCCAACTGTAAACATTGCCGTCGGAAAACCTGCGAAGACAAATACAACTGATATCTCAAATACATGATATGTGGTATGGGCGCAGCCATCCATAATAGAGTGTACAATAACTTGGATCCAAGGTATGGATGTAGCCATCCAGTAAAAGAAGGATCAACAAGTAGACTCGGGTATGGTTGCATCCATCCAATCAAATGAGTCACGTAACTAATCATGATAATCCACAAAGAATCTGCAGCCTAGATTTCATCAGACAAAATCAAGGGTCTTTCACTCCATCTCGACCCGAACAGAGTACAAGTCCGAGCATGTGAATAAGTGAGCTGAAGTCGAACATGAAAGAACATCGTTTGATTACCAGCCAATAATGAAAGAATTTAACAGACCTGAGACGAACCACCAATAATGAGGATGGATCTCAAGGTACTATAGGTACAATCCATGAAATGTGAACAGTGAGCTGGCATCGAACACTCGCAGAATCATCTGATCAAAGGCCAATAATGAAAACATTGCGTCGAATGCGAAGAACCTGCCATTAAGGCATGCAGGCTCCAAGGTACCTGAAGGGAGTCTCTAGATCAACTTCTTGGATAATGAGCTGAAGTCGACAGGAAGTGACCCCTGATCAAAGGTGGGCCATAGTGTTTTCCACATCATCGACACGAGACAGAGGAACATGATGTTTGTGAATCAAGATCAATGGAGAATCAGAGGGAGGTTGAGAACTGCAGAGGCCAACTTCTCTTGAACATATCGGTGACACGACGGTGGATTTGGTAGTATTTGACATCAAAGGATCTTAGGTCATGATGACGTGGAAAAGAGCAGATGAGCAGTCAAAAAGGATTACCCAAACCCATGGAGGCAAGCAGAAAACGAGATGAGATGTCCCCAACCCGACATGAATGTGGACAAGTGCCATGTTTAAGAGCGACATACTGCCTACACGACGGTGATACTAGTTCCATTTTTCCCCACCATTTCTGGCGAGTACCCCAATTATTTTTGGAAACAAGCTTGAAGGGGATAGCATATGCTTGTGATATATTTTTTTCCTTCGGAAAAATCCAACCTAGAACATTTAACAAGCCCTAGGAAGGAGGAACTTGAGTATCGTCATTACGACGGAATCCGATGTCATCGGGTTTTAACGAGTCTGACAAAGGAAGAACTTGGCGTCTTTTCATGTTTAGAGAGTTTGAAAAGACAAAGGAAAAGAAAAATCCAACAGTCCCTTTTCGTAGATAGTCCCACAGATCCGAAAATGTAGAAAACTATATCTGAGAGAACCTCCTAGTCACGATAGGATAGGGTATTCATTTTTCGTAAATAATCTATCCCAGCCTGAAAAAGGGGTAAATGTATACTAGGTAGATGTCGTTTCATAGCCAATTTAATGAGCTCAAAATGACAAGCGACTCGACAATATTTTCATGTTTAGAGAGTCAGAAAAGAGCTGAAAGATGACTCCAGTAGTGACTTTTTTGTGTTTTTACCAAGTCTGAAAAATTATAAAATACAACTCATATCGTCGTCCTAGTCGCGTGAAAACTTGTTGCTGCAAAAAAGCAAGCGTAAAACCCATTTTTCGATAAAAATATCATAAAATATCATAAAAATAAGCTCCAAAACCTAATTTGATTTCGAAAAGTTATAAATATGACCAAATAGTAAAAACATATTTACTTTTTACTTTTTACCTCTTGTGCAGAGCAATAGTGAATTATTTCCCTGTGATCTTGCGATGACGATTGTGGACGATCCAGTGCATCATTTAAAATCCTGTCTTTTCTAGGTAAGAGGCGCTTCCAATAGTTATGTTTTAATGCATATTTCATATTTTTTCCATCGTGATTTGGCATCCCTAAGGGGAGGATTTGAAAATTTAGGGCTCCCACGGTTGGCACGGGTATGAGGCAAGGACCCGCGCCAATCGAGCTCTTTTTGCAAAGGGGTCGCGCCAGCTGGCGCGACTGTCAGCAAAGGAATTGTGCCAACCGCACAACCTCATTTTCCGCTCAAATTTTACAAAAAATGAACCAATAAATTGGATTTTTGAATGCCCAAGGGATCTTATGATGTGCTTATGACCAATTTGATGCAGGTATAAAGCCACAATGGTGGTCGAATGGAAATAAAGGGAGCATAGTGAAGAGGAAGAAATGGAAATGGGGAATCAGAAATGCATGAATGCTCTCTAGGATTGCAGATTAAATAAATTCTTCTTGACACCATGTCTCAGGGCATAACCTAAATTTCTAAAATACTTAATAAGTATCTGGGATGAGAATGAAGAGAAGTTTAGGCTTCAAGATCAAGTGCTTGAACTCAAAGTTTCTGATGTTTACTTCATCACTGGATTGTCTCGCAGAGGTCCAGTTCTGATTATGACAGGTACCAAGCCTTCTGGCGAAAACATGTCGATGGTTATGGAGAGAGTGTGCCCAGGGGCACAAATAGGATCAGGTAGTGGTAAAGTTGACATTCACACTGTTCTCGATCTAGCACTCAGAGTGGTGCTACATACCATTACACGGGCTGCAGGGTCACAGGCGTCGCATGAGGCTACCAAAACACAACTCCACTTGGCGTCAAAATGTATGAACCCAAAATTATTTGATTGGGCTATAACCGTAACCATGAATATCAAACGGAAATTGACTAAATGTAAAAAGTCCAAACTGAAGTAGTTTTGGTATAGGTCAATCTTGGTATTGTTCATCCTAGAATGATTACCTATCTTCCAGGGCCAGGGGTTGATAGTTGCAGATCCACCTTTGAGACAGCCACGGATGGCTCGATGGGCAGCATTGATGCCCAGAGTAGGAGGGGGCCAGAAAATGTCATGGCGGCCTGAGTTCTTCGGATGGCTCCGAAAATAGTTGATCGTCGTAGAGATCTGGCCCTATGCCGGTACCGATTTCACAGGAGACCCTCCCGGAAGGAGAGGACTGGGATGAGGAGCTGGGTAAGACTCTTTTTTGATTTTATGAATTTTATGATGATTTTTTTGGGTATACATGCATGTTCTAACAATTGATCCTATATGTATGCAGATTTTGGCCCAGAGAGGCCTGCCGGGATGTCACCGATCGCACGAAGGACCCCTCTTGCCCATGACCCTCATGGTGAGGGGGGCGAGGGGAACGAGCTGGTTCAGAACTTAGAGGGAATCGCCCGAGGGATTCCTGATTATGCTCGCCTAGCAGATGTCCCTATGGCTTATCAGAGGCACACCGTAGGGGTGCCTAGTCTCCTTCATCGCTTACTAAGGCGATTGGTGCAGGCAGTAACATGCTACCATGAGCACCATGCTGATTAGTCGCCTAGGCTTTTCATATGCATATTTTTGAGAGACATGTTGTCTCTGGATGTAACTAAAACATAAATGTATATTTTTTGGATTCTATATGATGCACACACTGCAAACATTTGACATATATATATATATATATATATATATATATATATTTCTACATGGATATTTTTACATATGATGATGTTTTTTACCAGTTACATAAATGTCTATCTAATACCATGTTAGCTACTACATCTATTAATGCATTCATGTGTCTGGGTATATGTTGATATGTGATGTAATCAAAATTTCTTTCCAGTAAACAAATACGTAGATACAGTATTAAAATGGATGTGTTCCTAACTAAATAATGACCATTGAGTTGTAACACTACAAGCTGTGAGTACATATATACAAGTAATGCACGAATATCGAGGTTAACAGCCTCTTTCAATAATTCCAAAATGGCACTATATTCTGTGACATTATTTGTAGCAGGCCCTAGACAAACACCTTGTAAATTAACTAACTCACCAGCAGGATTGTAGATTACCCAGGCTACTGAAGAAAAATTCCTGGTACTGCAGGAGGCACCATCCGCAAAACCAACATAAGGAGTAATAGACATCTGCACAATCAAGAAGACCCAATCAGCAGAAAGACGCTTACAAAGCACACCACACCACACATGCAGAAAAATGAAGAAATCACCTATGTACACATGCTACACAAGAATGATTCAAGTGTAATACTTCTTCAGGTACAACCCATTTCTGGGTTGCGCCAAAGGAAGACCTTCATAATCAATCAGCTCATAGGCCCCATTTTTCAATACACGTTTAACGATATAGGGCCCATGCCACATGGGCTGGAATTTTCCTGCCCCAAGCTTATCATGTGCTTGATCATACAAGAGGACGAGGTCCCCTTCGATAAAAGAGCATGGAGAAACCGTTTGATCGAAATGAGATTTAACCCTTTTTTTTGTGCCTTGATGACCAAAGAAGCCAAGCGGTGAGTTTCGTCCAGTCATTCCAGATACAAGAGACATTCTTCCTCCAGGGAAGTTTCGGGCAGTAATTCCACAGCCAACTTCAGTGAAGGGATCTCACATTCAACCAGAAGAGTAGCTTCCAGACCATACACCAACTGGAAAGGTGTAAATCCGGTCGCACTCTTCACTGACATTCGATAGGCCCAGAGAGCTGAGAACAATTGGAGATGCCAGTTGGATTTGTGTATACTAATTTTTCGTTGAATCATCATGACAAGCACCTTTTTCACGACCTCAACCTGGAAATTTTCCTGAGGGTAGTATGGCGTCGAGCTGTCGTGACACAAGCCCAAATTCGATGTCAGCTCCGCCATCATGTAGTCTCAAAAATGAGTGCCATGATTGGTGATGATGGCTTGAGGAACACCGAAATGCATGATCACATGGTTGAAAATGAACTGAGCAGTTGTCTTACTGTCAGCGGCCAATGTAGGCATCGCTTCGGCCCACTTGGTGAAGTAATCTACGGCAACGATGATATAAGCATGCCCCCTGGCTGAATGAGGGTTACATGTCACAAAATCAATGCTCCATTTGGTAAAAGGGCCTACGGTAATGACAAGATGTAAAGGGAGGGGTGGCGCACGCATCTTGCATTGGAAGATCTGGCACGCATGACACTTTCTAACTACAACAATACAGTCTTTAAATATAGACGGCCAGAAGTAACCTGAACACACAATCTTCTGGGCGGTAGCATAACCGGACATATGACTGCCACAGGAACCACTGTGATAGTAGTTCAGGAATTTCTCAGCCTTTTCCAAGGTCAAACATCAGTGGAGCACAGAATTGACTCTGACACGATATAAAGTATCTCTGATAATGCGATATGGTTGCGATTGATGCCGAACTCTATGTCGAGCATCCTTCATCAACTCAGACTGGAAGGCAGATGTCTGAAGGTACACGATGATGTCACCGTACCATGGATCGAGAGTTCTGATTAGAAAGAGAGTTTCATCTGGGATATGATCCTCAGACTGAGACACAACAGAGTCGGTAGGGAGAGAGCAGATGAGATTAGAAAAAACCAGTGACTTCTTCGATTTGGCAGTGGTGAACTCCAAATCGAACTCCTGAAGGATCACAATACATTTGGAGTACTTTCCCCCCAGCAATTGTTGAGACAAAATATAATTCATGGGGTTGCAGTCGGAAATCATGGTTATCGTGCGCAATAGGATGTAATGGCGAAACTACTAAACGGCCTGGACCGCGGCAAACACCAACTTCTCGACATGGGCATAACGCGTTTCATTTTCAAGGAGATTCTGAGACAGATAATAAACCACGTGTTTATTTCCGTCATCATCATCCTGTACCAGAACCATGGCAATTGTGATGAATGCAAAAGCCAAGTAGAGGGTAAAGTCACGATGATAGTTGGGAGGACGTATTAATGGAGCATTGACAAGCAATGTCTTAAGTTTATCGAAGGATTTCTTAGCAATCTCGTCCCAATGGAAGGGAACGCCCTGTTTTAGAAGTCGTGTAAACCCTTTGGCTACTTCTACATAGTTTGAGATAAAGCGACGTTGATACAATGAGGATGGGGAGGGGAGGTTAACAATAGCCTCAACCTTGAGAGGGTCCAGGCGAATTCCATCTTTAGAGACAATGAAACGCAAACGACGACTAGAGTCAACGCAGAAGATGCACTTGTGAGGATTAAGCCTGATATTGTAACGTCTGCAGTGGAGAAAAATCTGGTGGAGATGTTTAGGATGGTCTTCGTGCCGAGCTGAATGAGCCAGTAGGTCATCCAGATGTGGCTAGACAATATTACGTATGTCGTGAAAGGAGTAGGACATGGCACGCTGGAAGGTAGCCCCAGCGTTTTTTAAGCTTAACGGGAGCTTCTTACAAGAAAAAGTGCCCCACGGACAGATGAAGGCGGTCTTATGTTGAACAGATGGAAGGATGTTAATTTGATTATAACTTGAAAAGTCGTCCATAAGGGAATATATCTCACTCCCCACATAATCATCGATGATCTGTCCATAAAGGGAGTGGGATAATTGTCCTTAGGGCAAGCCCAATTGATGTCTCGGTAATCAACACAGACCTGAATCATGCCTTGCTTCTTATCTACAGGGACAATATTGGAAACCCATTCCGTCAGGGGGATTGGATATATGAAGCCCACTTTAAGAAGTTTCTCAACTTCTTCTTTTATAGCGACGACTTTTCGAGGATGAACTAGGCATAGGCGTTGACGCACAGGCTTCGCACTAGGATAGGTGGGAATTTCGTGCACGACAATACTGGGATCGATCCCAGGCATCTCCACATAAGACCATGTGAAAAAATCTCGAAATTCACGGAAAAGGATAGTGTACACTTGAATCTCTTCGGGAGAACAAGTGAATCCCATGTGAATGTTCTCGACGACCCCCGGTTTAATGGACATGTCGATAGGAATTGTTGGGTGATATTACTCAGATTTCCTTCCGAAAGTACTTCATGAGTCAATATTGGCATTTGGAGAGGCAGGGAGGGAACCTGAGATGAAAAGCGCTCGATACAATTAGACATTGGCCCCAGGCTAGGCATGAATGAGGAACGACGATGTCCATCGCTTCACGACAGATCTTCGAGAGACATAGTCTCCACAATAGCTTCGTCAGATAGAAAAACTTCTCTCAAATGATTGGGCAAGTCTGCAGCGCTGAGACAAGGGGATTGAGAATAAACATCAAGAGCCATGCTCAAAGGAGCATTTTCAATAGGAGGAGGATCTGAGGCGGCAACGATCTCGCAATACTTGATTTCAACTAGAGTTAAAGGAATTGATTCTCCAAAAGAGGTAACCTGTTCAGGAGAAGGGATGATCCATGGGTCATCTGACCTGGAGATCATGTTGACTTGAAAGGTATTCGGTGGTAGCATGGGAAAAATACCCATGAGAACGGGGTCCTTGAAAATACCAAGTCCTACACTGTCAAGGGGATTGGGAATTTGATCCACGTATGGCACGTAATTCTAGGAGGAGGAGGTAAAGAAAGACAACTAATCAACAGTAATAATCTTGCCCTCATGTGGAAACTTCAAAAGCTGGAAGAGGGTGGACGGAATGCATAGCATGGCGTGGGTCTAACTGTGACCGAGTAGAAGATTGTAGTTGAGTTTAGCATCAACAACTTCCACTTCAACATTGACTGTTTTACCTTGCAATGTGATCGGTAGACTCGATAGAACACCCAAGGGTTTCAATTCCCTACCATCGAATGCCTCGAGGGCATTGGGAGACGAAGTGAGGGCCGGAGAGCCGATGGCTTTCCAGCAAGCAGATGACATAACGCAGATAGAGACACCTTCGTCCACAACGGCTCTGTGAATATTGAGGCCATTGACACCAACTTGTATAACAAGGGCAATCTGGTGCAAAAGTTAAGGGATGAAATTCTCTAGATCGAAGGTGAGAAGGCTAGAATCGGCAGGATAAATTCCACCGATGGTAGATAACAGAGCTTTCCGTTGAGATGGGAAACTTTGAAGCACTTATAACACGGACATTGCGGAGGACACCTCTGCCAAATCCTCAACAATGTTGTAATGCTGAGCAGCATGGGCGTTTGTATTATAGGAAGACTTTCAAAGAAGACCTTTGGAAGGTGGTCGTATAACGGGTTCAACGCTGGGCTTCTCAATTTCTAAAGGACCAGAGGCAGGTGGGGGAGGTGGGCCATCAATTACTTCCTTCCCAACTGCCTGGCATGATCCAGTGTAATCCTTCAAACGAGTGGAAATAGAAATAGGTGCAGCACCATTCATCATGAAAACTTGAGACCCAAACGATGCAGATGGTGAAGGCTGCTCAACCATCTGGGTCTGCTGAGATGGAAAAGGTTTCTTAAGAACTTCTAGATTTCCCTTAGAGCCTTTAAGGAGTTTACTAACCTCGGATCGTTGGGGACAATCTATGGTGTAGTGGTCTTCATCGCAGATCAGGCAAGGGTACTTCGGTTTTCGTTGCAAACCATCATCAGCACATGGTTTGGAGGATTCTAGTTTCGAGGCATCAGATTTGGCTTTGCCTTTGCCCTTCTTCTTTCCTTTGGAAGTCTTTCCCGTAGGATTAGCCTGAACGTCACTGACCTCTGCAGTCTTACCAGAATCTGGAGTAGCGGGAGGAGCAGAATTGTTGGAAGAATTCGACTTCTGCTTCCCATTAGAAGACTTACGAGAAGTCTGAGAGACGGAACCAATGACACTATCAACCAATGGGGTAGTTGGTGCTTTAGAGGTCCCTGGCCGCGGGCCATCAGTCAAGATATCATATAACATGTCAGACTGAGAATACACTAAATTGAGGTACTGGGCACGAGCGATGGCTTGTTCCTCGGTTACACATGCCCCCATAGCAATGTCCTCTGCAATCTTGTTGACAAAGGAGGTAGTGAACCAGTGAGTTAGAAGCTGATCAAGAAAGTAAAACTTGATCAGATGAAGAGAACGTCGCCACTCATGAATATGATCCGAAATGTGAGTGGCTTTGTCCTGCTTCAGAGATGTCAAGAGATGCGTCCTAGCTTCATAATGAACCGATAACTGGAAATGTGTCAGGAATGCCATAGCTAGAGTATTAAAGTCTTGAAAAATACCACGTGGTAGTTCTATGTACCATTTAGAAGCAGCGCTAGTAAAAGTGCACTGGAAAAGACATAGACAGATCAATTCATCCACCCAAGAGTTCGAAGAACACCACAAATGGTAAGTCATGACATGCGCTTGGGGGTCTTCTCCAGATTTGCCTTCACATTTGGGACAGTCACCAAGTACCTTCGTTGGAACCAGAGGCCAATACGGATTATGAAGAATCAGATCATTGGTCAACTTGGATACATCCGGTAATTCCAATGTGGCAAGGAAAGGTAACTGAGGGTTAAAATGCATGCCAGGTCCCTGATAAGGACCTGTACCTATACTCCAACCTGGTTGAGCATAATTCTACCCCCACTAGTTCTGTCCTAGAGGATTCTGACCATAGGGGGTATAAGCCATATAATTGGGTTGATATGGTTGCTGATAACTAGGGTACGGGGGTTGATAACCAGGGTACTGACCCTAAGTATACGTGGGTCCCATTTGAGCAGTGTATGGATTTAACTGCGGAGTATAAGTGTAGCCTGGCTGTTGAAGGTAATAACCAGAACCTTGGGGCAGGTTGTAAATCGGTCGAGATTGACCTTGAAGGTAATAACCGCCTTAGGGTCGAACGGGCTGCTGGTAAGTGGGACCCTGCTGAGCCTGATAAGTTGGGCGCACAGGCGGGTTCGGCTGTGACATAGAATAGATCGGCTGCTGAGCAGGGTTAACTAGTTTCACAAGTTGTCCTGGTTGAACAGGTTGACCTGGCTGTGCAGGTTGCCCTGGTTGAACAGGTTGGCCTTGCTGAACAGGTTGTCCTGGTTGAATAGGTTGACCCAGTTGATGAAGGACACTAGGTTGCCCTGGTGGAACAGGTTGGCCTGGCTGAACAGGTTGTCCTAGTTGAACAGGTTGACCCAGTTGATGAAGGACACCAGGTTGCCCTGGCTGAGCGGGTTGGCCTGATGGCGGGAGAGGGCCAGGTTGTGCCTGATAGCCAGGTTAACCTGAGACAGGACCATAAGATGGGCTTGGTTGTGCAACATTTGGACCAATTGGAAACTGAGTTTGTTGAGGTTGCACCAATGGTTGGGAAGGATGGGTTTGCCCCCCAGGACCATACAATGGCCTAGGTTGATACCCCGGTTTCCCTGTGGGTCCTTGAGTTTGCCCCAGATGGACCACAGGGTGAGGCTGCAGAGGTTTACCTTGAGGGTTGTAAGACTACCCTTGCGGACCGTACAACAATCCCTGCTGGCCCGAAGGTTGGCCCTATAAGGGTTGTCCTCGCGGGTCATATAGATAACCAGGCTGGGCCGAAGGTTGACCCTGGAAGGGTTGTCCTTGTGGGTTAGAAGGTTGCCTAGCCTCGGCAGAAAGAAAATTGTTAATATACTGATAAGTCTCAGGAGCAGGAAACGAAGAGGATTTCCCTATTATTCATATTGATATGGAAATACATAAATCAGGGTACCATCCGGTCCATAATTGGAAAAGTAAGGACAGTTGAGATCTTGAGAGAACTGACCAACCTCGGATTTTGACAGCTGTAAAGACAACCGATACTCCTCAGGAGAAATATTCTCAGGAATAGCAGAAGCTATGTAAACGTCTTCAGGAACTGACAAGGTCCTAGTTTACTGAGTAGTGACAGTAGGCGTAGACGCAGCCACATAGATAGTAGGTCTAACAGGTACTAATGTAACGAAAGGAGATGTCGTAAGAGGTGTCAACGGCGACATTCCTAATGAGGGAATAACTGGCCTCGTGGACGGAGTCGATATTCCCATAGAGGCAACAACGGCCATGACCTAACTTAAAGACCTATATCCAGCTGGAAGTGAAGGACCAGGTGAAGACATGACAGAAGATTTGGGGATGTTTTTGGGAAAAAGCTGGTAATATTCACCAGATGTAGGAATTTCCTGACTAGGAGAAGGATTGGGTGAGTCCATATCTAACCCTATCGCTAGAACTTCTAAAAGACGACAAGGACTAGGAAGTATAATCGCAACCAAAAAAGGCGATCCCGATGTAAGAGGAGGGAAGTGTTCCCCTACTCCAAATCCAAACCAAGCGTTGGACAAGGGCCAATTGAAGTCAACTAGTCCACAAAAGGGAAGCTCAGATATAACTGGTCCCCTGTAGGGAAACTTGGATACAATAGGCTGCTGATGCTCAGCAGAGGACTAAGATACCTCTGATGAATCATCTGTGTAAGGACTACCAGTAGACGAAACTGAGGGTTCCGCCAATGTGACAGTAACGAAAAGAGGAAGAAATCAAAACAAAGACACACGAGAAAAACCATGGCAAACAACAACAAGCTGAAAAAAATCAATCTCTAAATGGGCGTGTGGTCGTAGGTGATTAATTTTACCACATTGAAACTGGAAATTTTACCGTTTCATGTTTTAAGAGTCTAGAAACGAGTAAAAGATGACTCTATCTCTTTCAATTTGGAAAAAAGCGTGAAAGGACAAGCACTTGATGATATTTTCAAATTTAATGAGTCAGAAAATATCGAAATGACTGCTCTGGTAATCTTGGCATATGAGTGTACCAGATATTCGTGAAGTGCCATATACACCTTGGTTAAAAAATGAAAGAGAAATCAACCAAGGACTTGACGTACGTGCAGGTAATCTCCCCGAATGTTGTGTCCGGTGTATCACGAGTAAAAGGCGGCAGACTTGGCTTCCTACAGATAAAGGATAGCAACCTAGTGGGGTCTCCCTTTATATACGCGATGGTACGGGGAGCACAAGTCCATACTAGTGTTGTCTAAAGCCAGATGGCGAACGACAACTACTAGGTTTAATGACACTCGAACACGTCACTAGCCTATACCTCTAGATATTCCGTTAATGTTTCAATGTTGCCTTAGGTTAATTGAATAAATTTTAGAGTTGATCTTCAATTTATGTTTCAATTTCACGCCCTACCAAATTTTGTATCTCAAAAAATCCTCTAAATGCACACTACATGCCACAAAATATCACTTTGTTCGATGAAGATTTATCTATGGGAGGGAAGAGAGCTTTTCAAATAACAACAAAATGATCACAAAACATCCACTACTATCTCTAATGCAAGCTAATGAAACTAAAAACTTTTCACTTAGAGTTATATAACACTAATAATGCGAAAAAACTTTCAATTTTCACTAGACTAATCAAAATGCAAAGAGATTGTTTTTGTATTTTTCAATGTTTTAGAGAAAATGCACCAAACGAATGAAAAACTAATGAAGAAACCAATTCGATAAATGAAAGTGAGAGAGCCGAAACAAACAAGTTCACTCAATACAAACGCACACAATCAAGACCCAAACTGATGGAGAAATCCCTCAAATCGAAGAAGAATCTCAAAAAGACTCACACAAACATGTAATCTAGGCTTGGAATGAGACAAAGTGAAACTTGAATGAAATAGAGAACAATCACTCAACTGACGCAATGATACAATGGGATCCAGCAAAACGAATGCAAAGAATCGAAAATGAAGTTGACCGGAAAAGCAAGAACCAAAAACTCCCACGGGAGGCTCAGCACACCGTAGCACCTAGAAACCCTAGGGCTAGAATGCAAAAATGATAGTAAAGGGCAAACAACCGGAGGAAAAGGGTCAAACAGAGTCAAAAAATACTTCAAGGCACTCAATGAATCAGAAAAATGACACCAGGACCGGAAATCAAGCTCAAAGAGCCCAAAAGAAAGCAAACCCTAACACCAAACAGAGTTGGCGCGACTGTTTGGCTGTAATCTGCGCCAAAACAGTGTTGGCGTAGGGGCCTAACTAGCAACAAGCGCCAGCTGGCGCGACTGTCAAGCGATAAACTGTGCCAATCAAGTTTACTATGGGAAGAAGATGAAAAAGGGAAAACATAGACTGGATCAGGTCTTCTGGGGGCTGAACAGGGGTTTGACACCAAAGGAGGCAAACTAGAAGAGAAAGCAATCAAAAGCCAAAACAACCAAAGAAGAAAGACTAACTCCAACTAACTCTCCCCATCAAATTCACTAGTTTTTTGAAGAGGTAAATCCCCTCTACGGACAGAGGCGATCCCTACTAGCCCAGTTTGGGTCTAGCAACAATCAAGTCATGCAATGACGTTGGTTCCTAGTTACAAAAAGACACAGTTTGAGACAAGCAGCCTACCTCAAATCCCACGCAGTTTTCGTTGAATAAATATGATATTTCCCGTCCCTTGCTTAACAGATCACGATCCTTCCGTTCGACACGTCTGGACACATGTACACATGCAAGGAAACAACAACATACAACGTAAAATCTAAAGCATGTAACCATATATCAGTTAGAGAGGATATAATTCATTGCATTACATAAAGAAATGAACACATGAATGGAACCATAATCAGAGTCGCTTATATTAAAAATGACAAAAGGGAGATTACAACCATATGTTGTGACACTATGATCTTCCTTTGGCGGAGCTGACAGTGGAGTGCGTCTCAACAAAGCCTGTCAGGAATCTGGACGAAGCTCTCTCTCTTCAGCTTGGCTCTCAAAGGTTACCAGGCTATATTTTCCTTCCTACAAGTTCAGCTAGCTTGCTAATGGAGAAGGAAAGCTTTTATAGATGGAGGAAAGGAGTTTTGGATCCCTATAATCATGGGATAGGCCCTATCTCTAAGGAAGCTTCCATGATAGGTGGAAAACCACCTCCTATACATGGAGATCCGAAGCCAAACCACTCAACTTCTTCTGATGATTCATTCAAGAGTTTGTTGAAACCAAACTTCCACCATTTATTTTTTAAAAACATCCCTTATTAAGCTTGGCGCGAGTGAAACACAGAGACAGTGCGCCAGTTGGCGCACCCTCTATGGAGGATTTCCCCCATTGGCGCGAGGGTTGAACTGGCTAGTCACGCCAAGGCTAAAACATCTATTTTTAGGGTTTTCCAGAGGAAATGTTCTTTAGGGGAATGTTTTTCCTTATGCAAGGGGATGCCATGAAGGTGGTTTCAGGTCATTTCACTGGTTACAGGTCATGAGAATAGCCCTCCAATGTGCAGGACGAGGGATTGCAGGGACGGTGAAAAAATTCTATGTAATAGAAGGGTTATTCCTTCTCATTTTTTCTATGTAAGGAATCATTTGAGCTCCTCACTGTAACGAAGCATGATCTAACTAGATAAAAATTATCTTTGTACTGAAAAAGGCTCTACTCAATTTTGTAATAAAATCATAAGACTTTGGGTTTCAATTCAAGGTGTCTCTCATTTGTTGATCTGTGGTATGTGTTGGATGATTTATTTCTATATTGTTTGATCTATTATATTGCATGATTACTATTTCAATTTCCAAAATTAGGAACATAATTATTAGCATGGGTATCTTTATTTAGGTGTTGGACTAGAGTAATCACTCTAGGTCTAGTAGATCTTGCAACTGTCTCTAGATTTCTAGATCTCTTGTGCTAATCGAACACATTTTGATCTAATAATATATTTTCAAAGTGTGTTGAGCTACAAGTTTCCCCAGCCCTTGTAAATCCCAAGTTGACATACTATGAGGGGATAACACTTTGTTTGGCTTCAAGTATTTGATCTAATGAATATTTGATGTGGGATCGGTTTGCCAAAATTTAAAACCTATTCTAATTCTCTCATCTATTTACTTGTGCTACAAGGATTTAATATGTTAGTAAGAGAAATTTTATTTTTGTCAATATTGTAAACATTTTTAAATAATTTTTATCTAACCCTTGAATTTTAATTTTTTCTATTTTGTATAGCATTGGGGTTTTGGGGTTTATGTTGATCAGTGGTTGTCATTGATTTCAACCCAAGTTGTTGGAAATATTGTCATTGATGGAAAATGAGCACAAAGGAGCAGTACTTGAACTATCACTAAGGCAAAGGAGCAGAGAAGAACCAGCAATAAGGCAAAGGAGAAAATCAGGCAATAATGTAGTAAGAAAGCATAAAAGAGAGGCATAGGAGCAGCAGAAAGGCAAGGAGTAGCATTAGACTATTAGTAGAGGCAGAAAAGAAGAAAATGCAGATAAGAAGCAAGGCAGACAAGGAGTAAAGGCAGCTAAGGTAGCAAAGGTAACAGCGAAGAAACGAAAGAAGAGAGGCGGCGAATGCAGCTAAGCAATAAAGGCAGAGAAGCAGTGAAAACAGAGAGGCAGCGAATGTAGAGAGGCAGCAAATATAGTAGAGGAAACAAATGCAGCTAAGAAGGCACCAAAGGCAAAAAAGGGAGCAAAAAGAAGCAGAGGTGGCAGAGAAGCAGTTAAGGAAGAAAAGGAGAAAAGGCAGCAAAATAAGTTCAGGAGAGATCGACGTGTTTAAGGCATGCAACAAGGGAAAGAATCCCAAGTTTGAGTGAATAGCGAATAGAAGAACAAGCTCAGGAGAGATCAGCGGACTTAGAAACTGAATAAAGCCCAGAAGGAGTAGCATGGAGGACCCGATGAACAGAAGCAAAAACATGAATCGATGGCTTGCTTGAATGTTTTACCAAATATGCGAAGAAGTGCATTGAAGAGTTGAAAGCGGAACCATGAGTCAATGGTGAAGACAGAACAAGGAAAGTGGTTTCGAAAACCACCAGAGGGTTTTCGCACCGCTTTTGTAGGATAAGTGGTTTTAAGTGAGATGGAAACGATACAGTTAGGAGGGCAACACGTGGCATACTGAAACCGCCTATTTTTGTAGGTTCAAAAACAATTACCCATCGGGCTAGTTGTTACGCGATAACGTGATGAATCTGATTTAATAATTTGAGCGCCTTTTGAGGTCCGGTGCTATGCATATTGTGGGGCCAATACATTTTGTTGAAGTGTTTTGTTTTAAAGAAAAAATTATATAACGAGAGCGAAATGATAAAAGGTGTGGGACCAGTGTCACAGAACTGGGACCTGCTTTCCTAAAGCCCAAAAGTACATTCGTGGACCAGCGTGATCAACGGATGAGAATTAAGGGAGTGTTACACAGTATTTTGTCACCGTCCCTGCAATCCCTCGTCCCGCACATTGGAGGAATATTCGCATGACCTGTGAGCAGTAACATGTCCTGAAACCATCTTCATGACATGCACTTGCATAAGGAAAAACATTCCCCTGAAGAAAATTTCCTCTGAAAAACCCTAAAAATAGATGTTTTATCCTTGGCGCGACTAGCCAGTTCAGCCCATGCGCCAATGGGGGAAATCCACAATAGAGGGAATGCCAACTGGTGCATTTTCCCTATGTCTCACTCATGCCAAGCTTAATAAGGGATGTTTTTTAAAAATAAATGGTGGAATTTTGATTTCAACAAACTCCTTAATGAATCATAAAAGGGAGTTGAGTGGTTTGGCTCTGGATCTCCATGTATAGGAAGTGGTTTTCCACCTATCATGGAAGCTTCCTTAGAGATAGGGCCTATCCCATGATTATAGGGATCCCAACTTCCTCTCCTCCATCTATAAAAGCTTGCCTTCTTCATTAGCAAACTAGCTGAACTTGTAGGAAGGAAACTATAGCTGGGCAACCTTTGAAAGCCAAGCCGAAGAGAGAGAGCTTCGTCCAAATTCCCGATAGGCTCTGTTGAGACACGCTCCAATGTCAGCTCCGCCGAAGGAAGATCATAGCGTCAGAGCATTTGGTTGTAATCTCCATTTTTTCATCTATAATATAAGTGACTCTGATTTTGGTTCCATTCATGTGTTCATTTATTTATGTAATGCAATGAATTGTATCCTCTATGACTTATATATGGTTACATGCTTTAGATTTTACATTGTATGTTGTTGTTTCCTTGCACATGTACAGGTGTTCAGACGTGTCGAACAGAAGGATCATGATCTGTCGAGCAAGGGATGGGAAATGTCATCTTTTCTTCAACGACAACTGCGTGGGATTTGAGGTAGGATAATTATCGCAATTTTTGTCTTTTTGTAACTAGGAACCAACGTCATTGCGTGACTTGATTATTGCTAGACCCGATCTGGGCTAGTGGGATCGCCTCTATCTGCAGAGGGAATTTACCTCTTCAAAAAACTGGCGACTCCACTTAGGAAAGTCAGTTGGAGTTGGTCTTTCTTATTTTGGCTTTTTTTGGCTTTTGATTCATTTATTTGCTCTTCTAGTTCGCCTACTTTGGTGTCAAACCCCTGTTCAGCCCCTAGAAGACCTGATCCAGTCTCTGTTTTCACTTTTTCATCTTCTTCCCATAGTATACTCGATTGGCGCAGTTTAGCGCTTGACAGTGGCACCAGCTAGCACTTGTTTCTATTTATTCCCCTGCACCAACGCTGTTTTGGCGTAGATTACAGCCAAAAAGGCACGCCAATTCTGTTTGGTGTTAGGGTTTGCTTGCTTTTGGGCTCTCTGAGCTTGATTTCTGGTCCTGCTGTCATTTTTATGATTCATTGAGTGCCTTGAAGTCTTTGTTGACTGTGTTTGGCGCTTGTCCTCCGATTGTTTTCCCTTTACTATCAGTTTTGCATTTTAGCCCTAGGGTTTCTAGGTGTTATAGTGTGTTGAGCCTCCCGTGGGAGTTTTTCGTTCTTGCTTTTCCGGTCAACTTCGTTTTCGCTTCTTTGCATTAATTTTGTTGGATTCCATTGTATCATTGCATCATTTGAGTGATTTTTCTCTCTTTCATTCAAGTTTCTCTTTGTCTCATTCCAAGCCTAGATTACACGGTTTGTGTGAGTCTTTTTGAGATTCTTCTTCGATTTGAGGGATTTCTCCATCAGTTTGGGTCTTGATTGTGTGCGTTTGTATTGCATGAACTTTTTTGTTTCAGCTCTCTCACTGTCATTTCTCGAATTGGTTTATTCATTAGTTTTTTCATTCGTTTGGTGCATTTGCTCTAAAACATTGAAAAATACAAAAACAAATTTCTTTGCATTTTGATTATTCTAATGAAAATTGAAAGCTCTGTCGTGTTATTAGTGTTATATAACTCTAAGAGAGAATTTTTCTAGTTTCATTAGCTTGCATTAGAGACAGTATTGGATGTTTTTGTGCTCATTTTATTGTTATTTGAAAAGCTCTCAACCCTCCCGTAGATAGCTCTTCATTGAACAAAGTGATATTTTGTGGCACGTAGTGTGCATTTAGAGGATTATTGAAGATCCAACATTCGATAGGGCCTGAAATTGAAACATAAATTGAGCATAAACTATAAAATTTATTCAATTAACCTAAGGCAACATTGAAACATTAACGGAATATCTAGAGGTCTAGGCTAGTGACATGTTCCGGCATCATTAAACCTAGTAGCTGTCGTTCGCCATCTAGCTTTAGATAGCACTAGTACGTACTTGTGCTCCCCATACTGTCGCGTATATAAAGGGAGACCCCACTAGGTTGCAATCCTTTATCCGTAGGAAGCTGAGTCTACCGCCTTTTACCCATGATACACCAGACACAACATTCGGGGAGATTACCTGCATGTACGTCAAGTCCTTGGTTGATTTCTCTTTCATTTTTTAACCAAGGTGTATATGGAAGTTCACAGATATCTGGTACACCCATCTGCCTAGATTACCAGAGAATTCATTTCAATATTTACTGTCTCATTAAATTTGAAAAGATCATCAAGCGCTTGTCCTTTCATGCTTGTTTCCAAATTGAAAGAGATAGAGTCATCTTTTACTCTTTTCTAGACTCTTAAAACATGAAACGGTAAAATTTCCAGTTTCAATGTGGTAAAATTAATCACCTACGATCACACGCCCATTTAGAGATTGATTTTTTCGGTCTGTTGTTGTTTGCCTTGGTTTTTCCCGTGTGTCTTTTTTTTTATCTCTTCCTCTTTTCGTTACTGTCACAGTGGCAGAACCCTTAGTTTCGTCTACTGGTATTCCTTACACAGATAATTCATCAGAGATCTCTCAATCCTCTGCTGAGTATCAGCAGCCTATTGTATCCGAGTTTCCCGACAGGGGACCAGTTATATGTGAACTTCCCTTTGGAGGACCAGTTGACTTCAATTGGCCCTTTTCCAACGCTTGGTTTGGATTTGGAGTAGGGGATCATTTCCCTCCTCTTACATCGGGATTGCCTTTCTTGGTTGCTATCATACCTCCTAGTCCTCATCGTCTTTTAGAAGATCTTGTGGCAGGGTCAGATATGGACTCACCCAATCCTTCTCCTAGTCAGGAAATTCCTACATCTGGTAAATATTACCACCTTTTTCCTGAAAACATCCCCGAATCTTCTGTTATGTCTTCACTTGGTCCTTCGCTCCCAGCAGGATATAGATCTTTAAGTCAGGTCATGGCCGTCGTTGCCTCTATGGGAATATCGACTCCATCCACGAGGTTGGTTATTCACTCATTAGGAATGTCGTCATCGACACCTTTCATGGCATCTCCTTTCATTACATCAGTACCTATTAGACCTACTGTCTGCGTGGCTGCATCTACCCCTGCTGTCACTACTCAGTCAGCTAGGACCTCGTAAGTTCTTGAAGAATTTTACATAGCTTCTACTATTCCTGAGAATATTTCTCCTGAGGAGTATCGGTTGTCTTTACAGTCGTCAAACTCCGAGTTTGGTCAGTCCTCTCAAGATCTCAACCGTCCTTACTTTTCCCATTATGGACCGGATGGTACCCCTATTTACTTATTTCCATATCAATATGATGAGCAGGGCAACCCTCTTCGTTTTCCTACTCCTGAGGCTTATCAGTATATTAACGGTTTTCTATATACCCAGGCTGGGCGGCATTCTAACCCGCAAGGACAACCCTTCCAGGGTCAACCTTCGGCCCATCCTGGTTATCTATACGACCCGCAAGGACAGCCCTTACAGGGACAACCTTCGGGCCAGCAGGGATTGTTGCATGGTCCGCAAGGGTAGTCTTACAACCCTCAAGGTCAACCTCTGCAGCCTCACCCTATGGTCTAGCCAGGGCAACCTCAAGGACCCACAGGACAACCGGGGTATCAACCCAGACCGTTGTATGGTCCTGCGGGGCAAACCCATCCTTCTCAACCATTGGTGCAATCTCAACAACCTCATTTTCCAATTGGTCCAAATGTTGCACAACCAGGGCCATCTTATGGTCCTGTCACAGGTCAACCTCGTTATCAGGCACAACCTGGCCCTCTCCCACCATCAGGCCATCCTGCTCAGCCGGGACAGCCTGGTGTCCTTCATCAACCGGGTCAACCTATTCAACAAGGACAACTTGCTCAACTAGGCCAACCTGTTCAACCCCCGCAGCCTGCGTAGCCAGGTCAACTTATTCAACTAGGACAACCTACACAACTAGTTAACCCTGCTCAGTAGTCAATTTATTCTATGCCACAGCTGAACCCACTTGTGCGCCCAACTTATCAGGCTCAGCAGGGTCTTGCTTACCAGCAACCCGTTCAACCCCAAGGTGGCTACTACCTTCAAGGTCAGTCTCGACCGGTTTACAACCCACGCCAAGGTTCTGGTTATTACCTTCAATAGCTAGGCTACACTTATACTCCACAGTCAAATCCGTACATTGTGCAAATGGGGCCCACATATAATCAAGGTTAGTACCCTGGTTATCAACCCCCGTATACTGGTTTTCAGCAACCGTATCAACCCAATTATACGGTTTATACCCCCTATGGTCATAATCCTCCAGGACAAAACCAGTGGGGGCAGAATTATGCTCAACCAGGTTGGAGTACAGGTACAGGTCCTTATCGGGGACCTAGCATGCCTTTTAATCCTCAGTTACCTTTTCTCGCCACGTTGGAACTACTAGATGTATCCAAATTGACCAATGATCCGATTTTCCATAATCCATATTGGCCTCTGGTTCCGACGAAGGTACCTAGTGACTATCCCAAATTTTAAGGCAAATCTGGAGAATACCCCCAAGCACATGTCATGACCTACCATTTTTGGTGTTCTTCGAAGTCTTGGGTAGATGACTCGATCTATCTACGTCTTTTCCAGCACACTCTTACCGGCACTGCTGCTAAATGGTACATAAAACTACCCCATGGTATTTTTCAAGACTTTAATACTCTAGCTATGGCATTCCTGACACATTTCCAGTTACCAGTTCGTTATGAAGTCGGGACGCATCCCCTGACATCTCTGAAGCAGGACAAAGCTACGCATATTTCAGATCATATTCATGAGTGGAGACGTCATCGTCGTCTGATCAAGTTTGACATTCCTGATCAACTTCTAACTCACTGGTTCACTACCTCCTTTGTCAACAAGATTGCACAGGACATTTCTATGCGGCCATGTGTAATCGAGGAACAAGCCATTACTCATGCCTAGTATCTCGATTTAGTGTACTCTCAGTCTGGCACGTTATACGATATCTTGATTGATGCCCCGTGGCTTGGGACCTATAAAGCACCACCTACCCCATCATTTGATGGTGTTATTGGTTCCGTTTCTCAGACTTCTCGTAAGTCTTCTAATGGGAAGCAGAAATCGAATTCTTCCAACAATTTTTCTCCTCCCTCTACTCCAGATTCTGGTAAGACCACAGAGGTCAATGCCGTTCAGGCTAATCCTGCAAACAAGGCTTCCAAAGGGAAGAAGAAGGGCAAAGGAAAGGCTAAATCCGATGCCAAGAAACCATAATCCTCCAAACCACGTGGTGATGATGGTTCGCAACAAAAACCAAAGTACCCTTTCCTGATCTGCGATGAAGACCACTACACCAAATATTGTCTCCGACGATCTGAGGTTAGTCAACTTCTTAAAGGCTCTAAGGGGACTCCAGCAGTTCTTAAGGAACCTTTTCCATCTTAGCAGACCCAAATGGTGATGGTCGAGCAGCCTTCACCATCTACACCATTTGGGTCTCAAGTTTTCATGATGAATGGAGCTACACCTGTTTCTATTGCCACTCGATCGAAGGATTATGTCAGATCATGCCAGGCAGTTGGAAAGGAAGTCGTTGATGGCCCGCCTACCCCACCTACCTCTGGTCCTTTAGAAATTGAGAAGCCCAGCGTTGAACCCGTTGTACGGCCACCTTCCAAAGGTGTTCTTCAAAATTCTTCCTATAATCCAAACGCCCGTGCTGCTCAGCATTACAGCATTGTTGAGGATTTGGCACAAGCGCCCTCCACAATGTCTGCACTGGAAGTGCTTCAAAGTTTCCCATCTCAGCAGAAAGCTCTGTTATCTGCAACCGGTAGAATTGATCCTGCTGATTCTAGCCTTCTCACCTTTGATCTAGAGAATTTTGTCCCTCAACTTCTACACCAGATGCCCTTGTTATACAAGTCGGCATCAATGGCCTCAATATTCATAGATTCATTGTGGACGAAGGTGCCTCTCCCTGCGTTATGTCATCTTCTTGTTGGAAAGCCATCAGTTCTCCAGCCCTCACTTCATCACCTAATTCCCTCGAGGCATTCGATGGAAGGGAGTAAAAACCCTTGGGTGTTCTCACGATTCTACCAATCACATTGCAAGGTAAAACAATCAACGTTGAAGTGGAATTTGTTGATGCCAAACTCAACTACAATATTCTACTTGGTTGCAGCTAGACCCATGCCATGCTGTGCATTCCGTCCACCCTCTTTCAGCTTTTGAAGTTTCCACATGAGGGCAATAATATTACTGTTGATCAGTTGTCTTTCTTTACCTCCTCCTCTGAGAATAATGTTCCATACGTGGATCAAATTCCCAATCCCCCCAACAGTGTAGGACCTGGTCTTTTTAAGGACCCCATTATCATGGGTATTTTTCCCATTCCTCCACCGAACACCGTTCAAGTCAACATCATCTCTAGGTCAGATGACCCGTGGATCATCTCTTCTCCTGAACAGGTTACCTCTTTTGGAGAATCGATGCCCTTAACTCCAGTTGAAATCAATTAGTGCGAGATCGTTGCCGGTTCAAATCCTCCTCCTACTGAAAATGCTCCTTTGAGCATGGATCTTGATGTCTATTCTCAATCCCCTTGGCTCGGCGCTGCAGACTCGCCCAATCCTTTGAGAGAATTCTTTCCATCTAATGAAGATATTGTGGATACTATGTCTCTCGAAGATCTGTCGTGGAGTGATGGACATCATCGTTCCTCGTTCATGTCCAGCCTGGGGGTAATATCTAATTGTCTCGAGCGCTTTACATCTCAGGTTCCCTCTCCGTCTCTCCAGACACCAATATTGAATCATGAAGTACTTTCGGAAGGAAATCTGAGTAATGTTACCCAAACAATTCCTATCGACATCTCCGTTAAACCGGGGGTCATCGAGAACATTCAAGTGGGAGTCACTTGTTCTCCCAAAGAGATTCAAGTGTACACTAGCCTTTTCCTCAAATTCTGAGATGTTTTCACGTGGTCTTATGAAGAGATTCCTGGGATCAATCCCAGTATCATCGTGCATGAAATTTCCACCTATCCTGGTGCGAAGCCTGTGCGCCAATGTCTGCACCTGGTACATCCTCGAAAAGTCGCTGCTATAAAAGTAGAAGTTGAGAAACTTCTTAAAGCGGGCTTCATATATCCCATCCCCTTGATAGAATGGGTTTCCAATATTATCCCTGTAGATAAGAAGCAGGGCACAATTTGGGTCTGTGTTGACTATCGAGACATCAATCAGGCTTGCCCTAAGGACAACTATCCCAATCCCTTTATAGATCAAATCATCGATGATTGTGCGGGGAGTGAGATCTATTCCCTTATGGATGGCTTTTTGGGTTATAATCAAATTAATATCCTTCCATCCGATCAACATAAGACCGCCTTCATCTTTCCATGGGGCACATTCGCCTATAAGAAGCTCCCGTTCGGCTTAAAAAATGGTGGGGCTACCATCCAGCGTGCCATGTCCTACACCTTTCATGACATACGTAATATTGTATAGCCGTATCTAGATGACCTTCCGGCTCACTCAACCCAGCGCGAAGACCATCCTGAACATCTCCACCAGATTTTTCTTCATTGCAGACATTACACCATCAGGCTTAATCCTCACAAGTGCGTCTTTTGTGTTGACTCTGTTCGGATTTTGGAATTCATTGTCTCTAAAGAAGGAATTCTCCTGGACCCTCTCAAGGTCGAGGCTATTGTTAATCTCCCCTCCCCATCCTTGTTTTATCAACTTCAGAGTCTTCAGGGGAAAGTGAATTTCTTACGTCGCTTTATCCCGAAACTATGAAGAAGTGGCCAAAGGGTTTACGCAACTTCTAAAGTAGGGCATTCCCTTCCATTGGGACGAGATTTCTCAGCAATCCCTCGATAAAATTAAGAAGTTGCTTGTCAATGCTCCATTAATACGTCCTCCCAACTATCATCGCGACTTTACCCTCTACTTGGCTGCCACATTCAGCATAATTTCCATGGTTCTGGTATAGGATGACGATGATGGAAATAAACACGTGGTTTATTATCTGTCTCAGAATCTCCTCAACACTGAAATGCGTTATGCCCACGTCGAGAAGTTGGCACTTGCCGCGGTCCAGGTCGTTCAACGATTTTTCCATTACATCCTATTGCGCATGGTAACCGTGATTTCCGAATGCAGCCCCATGACTTACATTTTTTCTCAACAATTGCTGGGGGGAAAGTACTCCAAATGGATTTTCATCCTTCAAGAGTTTGATTTGTAGTTTACCACTACTAAATCGAAGAAGTCACTGGTTTTTGCTGATCTTATTTTCTCTCTCCCTATCGACTCTATTCCATCTCAATCCGAGGACCATATCCCATATGAAACTCTCTTTCTAATCAGCACTCTAGATCCATGGTACGATGACATCATCGTGTACCTTCAGACATCTACCTTCCGGTCCAAGTTGATGAAGGATGCTCAACGTCGCGTTCGGCTTCAATTGCAACCATATCACATTGTCAGAGATACCTTATATCGTGTCGGAGTTGATTCTGTGCTCCGCCGATGTTTGACCTTGGAAGAGGCTGAGAAAGTTTTGAACGACTGTCATAGTGACACCTGTGGCAGTCACATGTCCAGTTATGCTACCGCCCAGAAGATTCTGCGTGCGGGTTACTTCTGGCCATCTATATTTAAAGACTGTATTGTTGCAGTTAGAAAGTGTCATGCATGCTAGATCTTCCAACACAAGACGTGTGCGCCGCCCCTCCCTTTACATCCTGTCATTACCGTAGGCCCTTTTGCAAAATGGAGCATTGATTTTATGACATGTAACCCTCACTTGGCCAGGGGGCATGCTTATATTATCTTTGACGTAGATTACTTCACCAAGTGGGCCGAAGCGATGCCTACATTGGCCGCAGACGGTAAGACGGATGCTCAGTTCATTTTCAACCATGTGATCACACGTTTTGGTGTTCCTCAAGCCATCGTCACCAATCATGGCACTCATTTTCGAGACTACATGATGGCAGATCTGACATCGAATTTGGGCTTGCTTCACGATAGCTCGACGCCATACTACCCTCAGGAAAATTGCCAGGTTGAGGCCGTGAACAAGGTGCTTGTCACGATGCTTCAATGAACAATTGGTATACACAAATCCAACTAGCATCTCCAATTGTTCTCAGCTCTCTGGGCCTACCGAACGTCAATGAAATGCGCGACTGAATTCACACCTTTCCAGTTGGTGTATGTTCTGGAAGCTACTCTTCCGGTTGAATGTGAGATCCCTTCACTGAATTTGGCTGTGGAATTACTGCCCGACACTTCCTCAGAGGAATAACGTCTCCTATACCTGGAACGATTGGACAAAACTCGCCACTTGGCTGCTTTGGTTATCGAAGCACAGAAAAAGTGGGTTAAAGCTAATTTCGATCAAACAATTTCTCCACGCTCTTTTATCGAAGGGGACCTCGTCCTCTTGTATGATCAAGCACATGATAAGCTTGGGGCAGGAAAATTCCAGCCCATGTGGCATGGGCCCTATATCGTTAAATGTGTATTGAAAAATGGGGCCTATGAGCTGATCGATTATGAAGGTCTTCCTTTGGAGCATCCCATAAATGGGTTGTACCTGAAGAAGTATTATGCTTGAATCATTCTTGTGTAGCATGTGTACATAGGTGATTTCTTCATTTTTGTGCATGTGTGGTATGGTGTGCTTTGTAAGCGTCTTTCTGCTGATTGGGTCTTTCTGATTGTGCAAATGTATGTTACTCCTTATGTTGATTTCGCGGATGGTGCCTCCCGCAATACCAAGAATCTGTCTTCGGCAGCCTGGGTAATCTACAATCCTGCTGGTGAGTTAGTTAATTTACAATGTGTTTTTCTAGGGCCTGCTACAAATAATGTCACAGAATATAGTGTCATTTTGGAGTTATTTAACGAGGCTATTAACCTCAGAATTCATGCATTACTTGTATATCTAGACTCACATCTTGTAGTGTTACAGCCCAATGGTCAATATTCAGTTAGGAACCCATCCATTTTAAGACTGTATCTATGCATTCGTTTACTAGAAAGAAATATTTATTACATCACATATCAACATATACCCAGAAAAATGAATGCATTAACGGATGCAGTAGCTAACATGGTATTAGATAGACATTTACGCAAATTGTAAAAAACATCATCATATGTGAAAAAATCCATGCAGAAATAGATATATATATATATATATATATATATATATATATATATATATATATATATATATATATATATATGTCAAATTTTTGCAGTGTGTGCATCATATAAAATCAAAAAATATACATGTCTATTTTAGTTACATCCAGAGACAACATGTCTCTCAAAAATATGCATATGAAAATCCTAGGCGACTAATTAGCATGGTGTTCATGGTAGCATGTGACTGCCCACACCAATCGCCTCAGTAAGCGATGAAGGCGACTAGGCACCCCTACGGTGTGCCTCTGATAAGCTATAGGGACATATTCTAGGCGAGCATAATGAGGAATCCCACAGGCGATTCCCTCTAAGTTCTAAACCAGCTCATTCCCCTCGCCCCCCTCACCTTGAGGGTCATGGGCGAGAGGGGTCCTCCGCATAATCGACGACATCCCTGCGGGCCTCTCTGGGCCAACATCTGCATACATATAGGATCAATTGTTATAACATACATGTATACCCAAAAAAAATCATAAAATTCATAAAATAAAAAAGAGTCTTACCCATCTCATCATCCCAGTCCTCTTTTTCCGGGAGTGGAAGGTCTGGGTCTCCTGTGAAATCAGTACCAGCATAGGGCCAGTCCTCTATGATGATCAACTGTCGCCAAAGCCATCCAAAGAACTCGGGTCGCCATGACATTTGCTGGCCCCCTCCTACTCTGGGCATCAATGCTGCCCATCGATCCATCCGTGGCTCTCTCAAAGGTGGATCTATGACTATCGCCCCCTGGCCCTGGAAGATAGGTATCTGTTCTAAGATGAATGATACCAAGATTGACCCATACCCAAACTTCTTCAGTTTGGCCTTTTTACATTTAGTCAATTGGCGTTTGATATTCATGGTTACGATTATGGCCCAATCAAATAATGTCGGGTTCATACATTCTGACGCCAGGAGGAGCCTTGTTTTGGTAGCCTCATGCGGTGCCTGCGACCCTGCAGCCTGCGTAATAGTATGTAGCACCACTCTAAGTGCAATATCGAGAACAGTGTGAATGTCAACTTTGTCTCTACCTGATCCTGTTTGTGCCCCTGGGCACACTCTCTCCATAACCATCGACATATTTTTGCTAGAAGGCCTGGTACCTGTCATAATCGAAACTAGACCTCTACGAGACAATCCATTGATGAAGTAGAAATCGGACACTTCGAGTTCAAGTACTTGGTCTCGAAGCCTAAACTTCTCTTCATTATCATCTCAGATACTTATCAAGTATTGTAACAATTCAGGTTGTGCCCTGAGACATGGTGTCAAGAAGAATTTCTTTAATCCACAATCTCGGAGAGCATTCATGTATTGCTCATTCCCCATTGCCATTTTTTCCTCTTCACTGTGCTCCCTTTATTTCCATTCAATCACCGTTATGGATTTATACCTGCATCAAATTGGTAATAAGCACATCATAAGATCCCTTGGGCATTCAAAAATTCAATTGATTGGTTCAATTTTTGTGAAATTTGAGCGAAAAATGAGGTTGCGTGGTTGGTGCAACTATTTTGCTGACAGTCACACCAAATGGCGCGACCCCTTTGCAAAAAGAGCTCAATTGGCGCAGGTTCGTGCCTCATACCCGCGCCAACCGTGGAAGCCCTAAATTTGCAAATCCTCCACTCAGAGATGCCAAATCATGATGGAAAACTATGAAATATGCATTAAAACATAGCTAATGGAAGTGGCTCTTACCTGGACAAGACGGGATTTGAAATGATGCACTGGACGTCCACAATTGTCACCGCAAGATCGCAGGGAAAAACTCACTATCGCTCTGCACAAGAGGTAAAAAGTAAAAAGTAAATATTTTTTTACTATTTGGTCATATTTATAACTTTTAAAAATCAAATTAGGTTTTGGAGCTTATTTTTCTGATATTTTATCATATTTTTGTTGAAAAATAGGTTTTACGCTTGCTTTTTGTGTAGTGACAGGTTTTCACGCGACTAGGACAACGACACGAGTTGTATTTTATACTTTTTCGGACTCGGTAAAAAAACAAAAAAGTCACTATTGGAGTCATCTTTTAGCTCTTTTCTGACTCTCTAAAAATGAAAATATTGTCGATTCGCTTGTCATTTTGAGCTCTTTAAATTGGCTGCGAAACGACATCTACCCAGTATACGTTTACCCCTTTTTCAGGCTGGGATAGATTATTCATGAAAAAGGAATACCCTAGCCTATCGTGACTAGGAGGTTCTCTCAAATATAGTTTTCTACCTTTTCAGATCTGCGAGACTATCTACGAAAAGGGACTGTTGGAGTTTTCTTTTCCGCTGTCTTTTCAAACTCTCTAAACATGAAAAGACGCCAAGTTCTTCCTTTGTCAGACTCGTTAAAACCTGATGACAATAGACTACGTCGTAATGATGTTACTCGAGTTCCTCCTTCCTAGGGCTTGTTAAATGCACTAGGTTGGATTTTTCTGAAGGACAAACTTATATCGCAAGCATATGCAATCCCCTTCAAGCTTGTTTCCAAAAATAATTGGGGTACTCGCCAGAAATGTTGGGGGAAAATGGAACCAGTATCATGACCTAAGATCCTTTGATTTCAAATACTGCCAAATCCACTGTCGTGCCGCCGATATGTTCAAGATAAGTTGGCCTCTGCAGTTCTCAACCTCCCTCTAATTCTCTACTGATCTTGATTCGCAAACAACATGTTTCTCTGTCTCGCATCGATGATGTGGGAAACACTATGGCCCACCTTCGATCAAGGTCACTTCCTATCGACTTCAGCTCATTATCTAGGAAGCTGATCTAGAGACTCTCTTCAGGTACCTTGGAGCATGCATGCCTCAATGGCAGGTTCTTCGCATTCGACGCAAGGTTTTAATTATTGGCCTTCAATCGGATGATTCTGCGGGTGTTTGATGCCAACTCACTGTTTGCATTCCGTGGATTGTACCTATAGTACCTTGAGGGCCATCCCCATTATTGGTGGTTCCTCTCGCATCTATTAATGGCTTTCATTATTGGCTGGTAATCAGACACTATTCTTGCATATTCGACTGCAGCTCACTCATTCACATGCTCGGACTTGTACTCTGTTCGAGTTGAGATGGAGCGCAAGACCCTGGGTTTTATCTGATGAAATCTAGGTTGTGGATTCTTTGTGGATTATCATTATTAGTTACATGACTCATTTGATTGGATGGTTGTGACCATACCTGAGTCTACTTGTTGATCCTTCTTTACTGGATGGTTGCGTCCATACCTTGGATCCCGGTTATTGTACACTATATTATGGATGGTTGCGCCCATACCACATATCATGTATTTGAGATATTAGTTGTATTTGTCTTTGCAGGTTTTTCGATGGCAATTTTTTTAGTTGGGTGCGTTCTCATAAAGCATTTCACTCCTCCCTCTCTCTTGGACCTCATGCTTTAGGGGGCATCTGTTACACAATATTTTGTCACCATCCCTACAATCCCTCATCCCGCACATTGGAGGACTATTCCCGTGACCCATGAGCAGTAACATGTCCTGAAACCACCTTCATGACATCCTCTTGCATAAGGACAAACATTCCCCTGAAGAACATTTCCTCTGAAAAACCCTAAAAACAGATGTTTTAGCCTTGGCGCGACTAGCCAGTTCAACCCCCGCGCCAATGGGGGAAATACACACTAGAGGGCACGCCAACTGGTGCATTTTCCCTGTGTTTCACTCAGGCCAAACTTAATAAGGGATGTTTTTTAAAAATAAATGGCAGAATTTTGATTTCAACAAACTCCTGAATGAATCATCAAAGGGAGTTGAGTGGTTTGGCTCCAGATCTCCATGTATAGGAAGTGGTTTTCTACCTATCATGGAAGCTTCCTTAGAGATAGGGCCTATCCCATGATTATAGGGATCCCAACTTTCTCTCCTCCATCTATAAAAGCTTGCCTTCTCCATTAGCAAGCTAGCTGAACTTGTAGGAAGGAAACTATAGCTGGGAAACCTTTGAAAGCCAAGCCGAAGAGAGAGAGCTTTGTCCAGATTCTCGATAGGCTTTGTTGAGACACGCTCCACTGTCAGCTCCGCCGAAGGAATATCATAGTGTTAAAGCATTTGGTTGTAGTCTCCCTTTTGTCATATATAGTATAAGCGACTCTGATTTTGGTTCCATTCATGTGTTCATTTCTTTATGTAATGCAATGAATTATATCCTCTCTGACTGATATATCGTTACATGCTTTAGATTTTACATTATATATTGTTGTTTCCTTGCATGTGTACAGGTGTTCAGAAGTGTCTAACGGAAGGATCATGATCTGTCAAGCAAGGGACGGGAAACGTCATCTTTTCTTCAATGAAAACTGCGTGGGATTTGAGGTAGGCTACTTATCACAATCTTGGTCTTTTTGTAACTAGGAACCAAGATCATTGTGTGACTTGATTGTTGCTAGACCCGATCTGGGCTAGTGGGATCGTCTCTGTCCGTAGAGGGGATTTACCTCTTCAATAGGGAGATTGATGGCAGAGATTAAATCGCAATCAGGGCAAGAGGAATATCGCAATCAAGGGTGACCCGATCACATATCAGACATCGCAAGCGGATGCGATGCGATGCGATCACATATCGCAATTGAGGCAGGAGAGATATCGCACAAACTTATAAGTCACAGAAAATGCGAATTGCGATATGATGACGTGGAAGTGACATGAAAATGAAGTAGGTAGTGACATGGCAAGTGACGTGGAAACTGACATGGACCTGACCACACAAATTGCAAATAAATCAAGATGACATGGAGATGACTTGGACCTGGCCCACATATCGCATATTGCAATCGGCGATGCTTATGTGATAAGAATTCGCAAGTTATAGAAGTTGCGATGTGAAGTAGCAATAAAGTCAAGTGGGACCTGATCCCACATCGCTCATTGCAAGCTTAGGAGATATCTCTATTGCAAATCGTTAAAATTTGCGGGCAAGCGAAATGCGATGCGTTGTGGTTGGTCATTGTGGTGCGGGACCCTGTAAGCCCTTGTTTCATATATGTTAAATGCGCCATAGTATAATGTTTACACTGTTGATCGTTTTAAACGTATGTATGATGACAAAAGCCCAGATTTGTAATTCTTCATGGGCATAAAGGAAATAGTATGTGGGCCACACTCTACAGGTCACAAAGGAATGAAATGAATGCATAACAGGAACTCATGCAAGACAATGGTGTGGCAGCACAGGCAAATGAAAAGGGTGAACATAGCACAAAAGACACAGGTAACGGAAGAAACAAGGCAGTTATGTAGTAGAGCTGGAATATAACAGCATAACAGAAAAGACAAAAGGATAGCAAGCAGAAGAGGATGAACGCTCATCAAAGCTAAGAAACTGAAAGTGTTGAGTAAATTTTTTATCGTAACTGTAAATGTATCATTGAATTTATATTGTTTTTTATGCAAAGGAAAGTCTCTGTAGGCACAAGAAAAAATCCATGAGTGTTGTAATGATTATTTCTCATGTAATAACTTGAATTGAAGAATGAGGAATTGAATGGGTGGAAGGAATAGGGTCAAGCCTCTTCACTTCATATTCCTTGTAGAATGCAATCAATCAGTAGTTATCTGTATAAGAGATGTAATATCAGTGGAAAAAGAGAGGTTAAGAGAACTGCAGAATGGATGAGAGAGGAAGAAGAATGTAAGAGACCTGCAGGAATTTAGAGACTGTAAGAAGAAGGAGGAGCAGATGGAGAAGCTGTGAAAATTCAAAGATGATATAAGGCAAATATGAAGGTTGGAGGACAGCAGTGAAGAAATAACATAACAGAGCTGATATCCAGGTAAATCAGCATGTGTTTTCATTGTATTGTGAGGAATTTTTTGCTTCCATATCAATTTGTAGCTTGATAGATTTCCAGTTGTAGCTGGCTAAGGTAGGAGCCTCCTGTAGGTTGTATCTTGCAGAAAATAGATGGGAGTTGGAGCTTCCTTGCAATTTGTAGCTTGTAGAATTGAGGTAGTAGCCTCCTGTAGGTTGGAGCCTACAGAAAATCAGTGGTGAGAGGAGTTGGAGCTTTCCTTTGCATCACAACAATAATAAGATGTAGTTTTCTCCCTTATGGGTTTCCACTTATATCTGTGGTCTATGTGCATGATGATTATGTGTTGATATTCTGTATTTAATCTGCTTAATACCTACTGCTCATTTATTAAGATTGTTGTTCCATTGTATATTAAGGTGATCATGAAATGAAGATGTAAATAAGTGTAAAAGAAAATTTTACAAGACCATGACTGCATTAAACGCATTCACCCCCCCCCTCTCAGTTTAACCATGGGTTCAACAATTGGTATCAGAGCAGGTTCCTTCTGTATTATTTTAACAACTGAAAGGAGATCCTAGGTCCCCAAGATGGCTAGCCTAGAAGGATGCTCAACAAATAAAGCCCCTTTGTTTACTGGTACAAATTATTCCTTCTGGAAAATAAGAATGAGGACTTACATAATGTCTCTATAAATATAAGTTTGGGCTGCTCTGGAGTTGGGATATGCCCCAAAGGATTCTGACACAGAGAAAGAAGCTAAAAAAGATTTTATAGCTAATGCCAAAGCCATGAATGCACTCTTAAGTGGCCTGTGTGAGGCAGAATTTATCAAAGTAATTCACAACAAGACTACCAAATAAATATGGGATACATTAGAAAGTATCCATGAGGGAGATAAAAAGGTGAATATGGACCAACTACAAGTCTATTGAGCTCAATTTGAAAATATAAAAATGAATGAAGAAGAATATGTTGTCAGCTTATTCTTAAGGGTTGCAGAAATTGTGAATAACATGAAAGCTCTAGGAGAAACCATTAGAGAATGTGTAATTGTTCAAAAGATATTGAGATCTTTACCATCCATTTTTAACCCCAAGGTTTTTGCCATAGAAGAAACAACTTATTGGGAAACATTGACCATGAACAAATTACTTGAAAACTTAACAGCCTACGAGATGAGACTTCCACAGAGGAACTCAAATGTGAGGGAGGTAGCCTTTAAGGCTGAGAAGAGCAAAGAAGAAAAGGAGGATACATGCTCCTTCTCTGATGAAGAAGAGGCCAAATTTTTAGAAGATTGGATAGAGGCTTAGGTAAGTATAATGGTAAGATTCCATTTAAATGCTTTAACTGTGGAAGAATTGGGCACTATGCATCAAAGTGTCCTTACAATAAAAACAAATAATTAGACTCAAGAGACAAAGAAAACCAAAACAAATAACTGGCAGAAATGGAAGAGATTCAATAGAAAATCACTTTATGCTTAGCAAGATAGCAGTGCATCTGAAAACTCAGATGAATCCTCAAATGAAGAAGGAACCTCTGAATTTGTGTTGATGGCCAAGGAAGAATCTAAAGGATTCCTTCTATAAGATGAGGAAGAAGGTGAGGTAGATCTTGAGGGGGAGCTAAGAAGTGCCCTGGAGGAAATAGACAGACTTAAACTCAAGTGCAGAAAACAGAAAGACATTCTCCTCAAATATGTAAAAGAGGTACCAAATTCATAAGACTTCATTCAATTGAAAGTAGAACTTGAAGAATATAAGAAGGTGGAAGACATTCTGCTAAAGCAAATTAAAGATAAACATCAGGAGCAAGAGAAATTGGAAGAAGAAGTGGTATGCGTGAGAAAGAAACTAGAAAACACCCAAAGTGAATTGTCAATGAACACTCCTTGAATGAAAAGCACTGAACAGTTGGACAAGATACTAAATGCTCAAAGATCTCCTCTCATAAAGACTGGGATAGGTTACGAAGGAGAAACTAGCAAATCCAAGGTAGAAGATAACCAGAATATTTTTTTTGTAAAATATGTAAAGGATAATGAAGAAACTCAAAAGATTCCCATAGAAGTAGAAGCCAGCAAGAACATGACCTGCAATGAAGTAAACAGAAAAAATAACGAACCTCAAATGACAAAGAACGAAATAAAGAAATAGTCAGCTAAAAAAGGCTCTTACACTCCTGAATATGAAAAATTCGGAAGATGTCAAAGGAGATTCTTTCCTCCTATAAGAAATATCACTTGTTTTTCCTGCCACAAACCAGGACATATTTCTGCATACTGTCAGACAAAGATAATCGATTTCAACCATCAAAGGATGCAGAAAATGAAAATACTACCTCAAGAAAACAAATGGAGAGGACAACCCTTCACCAGGTACATTAATCGTTTCCATGGGTATTGTTTTTATTGTAAGGGGTACGACCATAAAGCCATGGAGTGTAGAGATAATGGACAAACACTGATGTATGAAAACTCAAGTAGATTGATGAAAAATGGAAAGCTCACTCATGTACATAATCCATTCAGAAACATAATCAAATGCTTTGACTGCCATCAAATCGGGCACAAGTGTCACAAATGTCCTCTCAGATAATGTGGTCCATCTTCTCAGGAAAGGTACCTAACAGAAGGCTGCATGCAGTGGAAAAAGAAGTTGAATAAGTTTGACCTAGCTCTAATAGCTCAATATCAGAAAAGCCAATGGTATTTGGACAGTGGATGTTCAAAGCATATGACTGGAGATCGAAGCAAGTTTGTAACCTTTGATGAAAATAAATCTGGGAATGTAACATTCGGCAATGATAAATCAGGGAAAATCAAAGGAAAAGGCTCAGTCAGTCTGAATAATGGAAGAGGAAAGGCTCAAGATGTACTATTTGTGGATGGGCTGAAAGCCAATCTTCTAAGCATCAGTCAAATGTGTGATAATGGTTATGAGGTCCTTTTTAGAGCCCAAGTTTGTGAAGTAAGATCGAGTGTTGCACTAAAAATTGTCACCTTGAAATTCTGCTGACTGTATGAGGTCATTGACACTCATACTTACCTCCTCTGCAAGTCTTACAACATTCGTTCCTCATTCCAAGCCCTAAAATCAAGAGAAAACCCATTAAAACCTCTGAAACTCAAGGTATGTAGGTAACATGAAGCTTGTCTGCATTCCTAGCTTGGGTACGCAGGTAATGCACTGCTTACGTATGTTCCAGAATGTAGTTTTCGCTTGTAATGCCTGCATACCCTTCTCAAAGTCAAAAATGTGAGAAACTAAAGTGAAAAAGTTGAATTTTGGTCAATTCGAGAAGGTTCTAGATGAGATATTTTGGGGATGAGTACGCTTTAGTAAGGTTCATGCATCCCTCACCTTAAGGAACTAATCCCTTGATGTGAGGAGCCTATCCCTTTGAAGGAGGATTCTATCCCTTCAAAAGTGGAACCCTAACCTCCTCATATGCTCTATAAAAAGAGGCATTGGGTAGCCTCAAAGGGAGTTCAAACTTTATGGGTGATTGAGTTGAAGTGTTGTTGAGATTTAGACTTCTTTCTGCTGAGCTTTTGAGAGGAAAGATCACATACCTCTATGTGCTCCTGGAGGAAGAGTGCAAGACTTATCAAAGTAGAGGAGACTCCTGCTTCGGACCCCAGGAAGGCCTTTTGAAACATCAAGGCTAAGGTTGTAAGGTTCTTCTGTTATTTTAAGATTAATACAATCAAGTTTTGTTTTTCTCAATAAATTTTCATTCGATTGTTTATTTCGATAAGTTGTTGTTTGATCGTTTATTTCATAGATTCCTTGATCACTATGATAGGTATGTTTTATGATTATTTTTTATACAGGTGCTATTTAATATTTTCTTGTTTGTGATTTCAAGTCGACAAAAGGTGACACTTTGTTGCGACAAAAGACGACACTTTGTTGTGACGAAAGACGACACTTTCTTGCGACGAAATAACTCTTGTTGCGACAGAAGGATTTTGATGCGACAGAAGCACTACGACCACAAATAAGCATTTGGATCTAAGGTAGGATCGACACCTTCATAGAATTTATTTGTAAAATGAATATATTTAGAGAAAGACAAACTTAGTTGTTCATTTGTTGCTAGATTGTCTTTTGACACTAGGGAAATCGATCTTGTCCGCAAGATCGATTTATCCGGCCAACAAATTGGTGACTCCACTGGGGAAAGAACTTGTTTTGATTTGAGAAAATGATTTTTTCTGATTTTTTATTGATTTTTACGGGCTTGGGTAACTTAGATTTACTTTTCTTTGAAAATTTTTGAAGTTTTTTTTTTTTTCTTGAACTTTTCTGGGGACCGCACATTGTTGCAGACCCTGTTAAAATTCTTGAAAAACTTAGATTTCTTCTTTCAATTTAGTTTAGATTTGATTTAGGATTCTTAGCATCTACCCAGATCTGTATTTTTCTATCAAAAAGCCTTGTTTATGAGTTTCTTTCAGAAAATTTTTCATCTCATCAATCTCCATTAAGTTAATTGGGTGTTTTGAGTCTCTCTTTTGAGAAATTCTTAATTTGATTTCCTTTGGTCATTACTTGGAGGTTTGTCTCAGGCTAAATTGTGTATGAGTGTTAATCACCTTTGAGTGTTTTTATTTTTCGATCTTTGGAACTCTCACCCAATTTTCTTTACTTGCACTTGATTGGTTCTTAGATTACATTAGAATCATCTTGTGTTTGAGAATTCTCTTGCATAGATCACATTTGCATAATTAGAATTCTCATTTTCAGAATATGAATGAAAAATGTGCATAGATTACATTTGCATACTTTTCAAGTCAATTGTGCAAAGATTACAACTGCATAGTTTACATTCTGAAAAATCAATTGTAGATTTAGATTAGTTCTCTTTAATTTGAATTTACATGTTTTTATGCTTGTTTTAAAAACACAAAAATAAAAAAGTTGTTTTGGAATTGATTTGCATTAGTTTTTCTTGATGAAATTAGTGCATTAGAGAATTTGTTATATTTTCTCTTAGTGATCAATTTTTTGCATTGTTGGAAGTGAATGGAAACTCTCTCCTTACTTTATTTAGGATTCATCGAATTGAAAATATTACACAATCATATTCGATTGCATTCAGTTTTGGGTCAGGTCATAACACCATTGGTTTCATATCTATTTACCCTTTGAGTAATAATAGCCTAAATAACACAACGCTTAATTAAAATTCATCTAGTAATTTTTACGTTTTTACGGCTCTTTCCACCAATCTAGCTCAGGATTAGTGCTTTGGAATTGGTTGTAGTTAACTTTCCAAAGCAACTAAAACAAACAAGTAGATAAATCTTGCGGCAGGAAATAAATCCAATTATAATTGGTACAATATGGGAAGCTTCTCTTAAAGGAGTTAATCACAAGATCATGTCCGAACCTTTGAGACAATAAATTCTATTTCATTTCGAAAGATAGAAGATCTGCACACATTACAAATGGTAAACCTCGGATTAACCATTGTTGAGGAGCCCGGGGTCACTTGTTGGTAAACCTCGGATTGACTATGTCGAGAAACCTTCAAGGGGATTGAGCTTTGTTACTCTACCCTTGTGCATGGAATCGGATCGTAGACTGTTCCCCCAGTTGTATTTGTTATTGTTGGTAACCTTAGTGTCAATAAACTTAAGATTATTTCCTAAGGTGACGATGAAGGAAAGATCTCATTGTACCTGGAGCAGACGTCAACTAGACTCACTTGGACTCTCTGGGTGGTTCTCTTCACTCGAGATGGTTTTGTGAAGAAACTTGTGCCAGTCTGTTTCATTAAGCAGGTTGTTGGGGTAACTGTTCCAACCACCATTTCTGCATTAAAATTCTACGATATTGGATTTCATCACCAAATAATGTTTTTAGTGCAGGAATCTACTGTTTGTGAGTGGTTTGACTCCTAGATTTGATAGTGCATGTTAATTTGTTTGTTTTTACTTTTAGATACCATAGGTGTCAAATGTGAATTTTAATTGTTAGGTGTGAATTGTGAATTGTTCAATTTAGTTTTAAATTGTTAATAAAATTCACTGAAGTTGAATATAATGGCAACTGTTCCAGAGTTTTCCAACCAAGGAACCCCTCTTAACAAGAATCCTAGTACTTTTCCTTACTTTGGAAATGTTGGTCCTCCTTATATGGATACATTGTCATTTCCTAGATTTACAATAGGTTTACCAATATGGTTATTTTCAACTTCGTTGGCCCCGAATAATCCAATTGTTCCACCTCAACCGGATACTTCACCTCAACAGAGTTCACCATCTCAACATCACCAACCTTCTATTGACCCTTTACCTTCTTCGCCTAATATTTCTTCCTCCATTTCTTCCTCTTCGCTTAGTGAAAGCCTTGACACTAGTAACCAGGTGGATAAGAAGAAGAAGAAAGGGAAGAAGAAGAAGAAGAAGAAAGATAAGAAAGAATTCAACCAACCAACCATGGTTGTAAGTGCTAGTTGTGTTGAGGAAACCTCCAACATGCATCGCAAACCCAAATACCCTTGCAGCCTTTGTAAGGGTGACCACTTCCTTATCAAGTGTCCTGGTATTCCAAAGGTCTTGGAAGTATAGTCAGAAAAATCTCATCAACTTTCTATTGATCCATCAACCACTGATAGTCAGGTTCCTGGGAAAAATGGTAAAGTTAGGTTTCCTTGTAAGTTATGCAAAGGGAGTCATCAAACTCACATTTTCCCTCACATGGATGAAGCCTAAAAATTATTGGAAAACCTTACTATTCCACAGCAAAAATTTCCAACTGGTTACCATAAACTTTCTCCCAACCTACCATCAACTGACGGAGTGATTGATCTAATTTCAAGTACAGTCGATCCCACTCTTCCATTGGAGAGTGAAACTCATATCACTCAGGTTGATGATCTATTAGTAGATCAAGTGGTCGATTTTATTTCACATTTGGTCGATCCCATTCTCCCTATAGAGAGTGAACTTCATACTGCTCAGGTTCTTCTTGTTACATCATATTCTTCTACGATGGGGGGCATTTCACCTATTTCTACAGAACCCCCTCCAAGTACTGAGGTATTTTCCTTTGATTGGAATAGACTAACAGAACCTCATCTTCCTTCCTCCATACCTTTTCAAATCATTGTGAAGTTTGGTGGTAGGGACATACACTTCACACAGGTAGATGAAGGTGCTTCTGTTAGTATTTTATCCTCAACTACTTGGAAAGCTTTGGGTTCCCCTCAGCTTGTGCCTATTACGCGAAATCTGAAAGCTTTTAACAGAACCATTAGTGAACCTTTAGGGATCCTTCCTAAGTTTTCTATTACTTTGGAAGGTAAAATTGTCTGTATTGATCTTATGGTAGTTCGAGGCCCCTTGGATTTCAATTTACTCCTTGGGCGAGACTATGTCTATGCAATGAAAGCTATAGTGTCGACACTCTTTTGCGTGATGTCTTTCCCTCAAAATGGGAATATTGTGATTGTAGACCAGCTTTCGGTCCCTAGTCTTGATTCGACTACCAATAATCCAACATCCCTGAATGTTCCTCGTAAGAAAGTGGTATCTACCCCACCATGGGTTAATTATGTGGCAACTAGTCCCATGTTTTCAATTACCGATGTAAGTGAGCCTCTCACTGTTTGCTCGTCTTCCTTTGACTTAGATCCAGTAATTGACATGGAAAACTCTATGGGATTATTTGAATGTGATGTTCTTATCCCTTTTGAGTCCCTTGACATGTGTTCCTTCCAGAAAACTATTCTTCCTTCTGATGAAGACCTCTTGGAAGCCATGATCAAGGTGTGTCCATTGACATGTGTTTCTTCCAGTTGGAAGCCATGATCAAGTTTCCGAGGATAGTTCCTTTTACTGTGTCAACCTCGTTAAAAAAATAAATTAGTTTCTGAGGATATTTCCTTTTACTGTGTCAACCTCGTTAAAAAATGAATCAGTGAGTACGAGGAAAGTTCCTGTTACTATGTCAACCTCGTTAAAAAATGAAACATGTTGTGTGAGGATAGTTCCTTTTACTGTGTCAACCTCATTAAAAATGAATTAGTGTATCAAGAGGAAAGTTCCTTTTACTGTGTCAAACTCGTTAAAAAATGAATCAGTTAGTCAAGAGCATAGTTCCTTTTCTTGTGTCAAGCTCGTTAAAAAAATGAAACAAGCTTCCAAGAGGAAAGTTCTTTTCCTTTGTCAACCTCGTTAAAAAATGAATCAGGTTTGAGGACAGTTCTTTTCCTGTGTCAACCTCATTAAAAAATGAATCAATAGGTAGATTGTAGAGAGTAGATTAATAGATTAGAAATAAGTAGTTTCTGAGGATGGTTCCTGTTACTGAGTCAACCTCGTAAAAAAATGAATCAAGTAAGAGGAAAGTTCCTTTTACTGTGTCAACCTCGTTAAAAAATTAAACACTTTTCCATGAGCATAGTTATTTTCCTGTGTCAAGCTCGTTAAAAAATGAAACAAATCCTCCCCTAATTGAGTCAAGTCTTTGACTAGTCTCATAAATGTTAAGTCGTATATTTAGGTTAGTTATTTTAGTTTTTGCATAATTTTCTTACAATTTTAGGTCGGGTCTTTCATATGATCTCGTAAATGAACCTTCATTCCATCCAGCTATTAATTACCAGCAGTGTAATTAGTTGAATGAAATGAAGATGGGGGGCATGCACTCTAGCAATTATGCTTAGGGGGCATCAAGCACAATTTTCTCTCTGTTTCAAGCTTGTGTAAAAATGAAACCACTCTGAAGCATAATTTTTCTCTGTTTCAAGATTTTGTAAAAATGAAACCTATCTTGAGTCAATTTCAGTTATTTTCAAGACTCGTTAAACTCATGAAAATCCCGATATTATTTTGCTATCTTTCATTCTCATAAAACACATGACAATGCCGAGTTCTTTCCATCTTTTCCTGCTCGTAAATTAAATTGAAAGTCAGCCACAGGAGTATATTTTTATCCCTTTTTCGAACTCGTTAAAACTTACGAAAAAAGTAAAATCTTGAGTTCTCTTTTAAGACCTTTTCAGACTCTCTAAAAATTAAAATATTGTTGAGTACTTGACTATTCGAACTCGTTAAAGTAAATGAATGATCGTCCCTTCAGTATAATTTTACCCCTTTTACGAACTGAAATAGACTATTTACGAAAAAGGTATACGTTGACTAATTACGGTCAATAGAGTTCTCTCCCACATTATTTTATCCTTTTTCGGGCCCGAGAGACTAAATTTACGAAAAAGTACCCCCATGGAGTCTTCTTAAGTTTTTTCTTTTGACTCTCTAAAATTGAAAAAACACCGAGTTTCTCCTATACTGGACTCGTTAAAATTTAACAGTAAAGGACCTGTTCATATTTCGGTAGGAATGAACCACTCCTTCTTAGGGTTCGAATCTTAAACTAAGTTGGACTCATCCGAATGATGAGCTTATAAACAAGCAAATGTTATCCTCCTCAAGCTTGTCAAAAATAAAGAGGTAGTTACCAGAAATGGTGGGGGAAAAGAGAGAAAAATGAACCTGTTTGTTACATTTTGATTATTCAGAAAATCATTAACCACTCTTGAACACGACACTTTTGTTCACCTGGGTTGGGAAATCCTTTTCCTAACAGTTAATCAAACCATATTGAAAGTCTTCAGCCAGTTTCTAGGTATTAGCTTTGGGTCAATTGTCATCAAACCATCTGCAGTGTAGTTATGTGTTCAAGAGAATAGTTCAAACAAACCATTCATTTGAGAAATATTTGTCTTCCATTTTGACCATCCCTAAGTTGGTCCTTGCCAATATATTTCTTCAAAACTTGATCTATGATTTCGTGTTGTGGGCTTCCCTACGACGGATCACTTTCTATCGACGACAGCTCTTTATCTATGAATTTGATCCAGAAATTGTCAGTACCTTGAAATCTACATGCCTCAATGGCAGGTTTCTCACCTTCGACGACAGGTTGCATCATTGACCTTCGATCGAATGATTCCGTGATATGTTCGACTACAGCTCATTCATTCACATTTCATGTATTGTACTAAGGACTTTGAGAGCCATTGACATTACTGGTGGTTACTCTCACACTTGTTAACAGTCCACATCATTGACTGGTAATCAAGTGGTTTCTACCATGTTCGACTTCGACACATTCATTCACATGGATAGAATTGTACTAGTTCGAGAAGCAGAAATCAAGACCCTGGATCTATTTTCCACCATCCAGGCTGCAAGGAATTTTTTTTATTCATTTATACAGTAGACTATTCATAAATAGATGGCTTCATCCATGTTGTGTCTACATATGTCTATATTGTTGATGTATTGAAGATCATTCCTATATCAGAACAACCCTCATTCCAAGCCCTAAAATCAAGAGAAAACCCATTAAAACCTCTGAAACTCAGGGTACGCAGGTAACATGAAGCCTTCCTGCGTTCCTGGCTTGGGTACACAGGTAATACACTACTTACCTGCATTCCAGAATGAATTTTTCCCTTTTAATTCCTGTGTACGCAGGAAACGACAGGAAGTCAAAGCGAAAACTAAATAAGAAAAAAGTTGAATTTGGCCAATTATAGAAAAGGTTCTAGATGAGATTTTTTGGAGATGAGTATGCTTTAGTAAGGTTCATGCATCCCTCGCCTTAAGGAAATAATCCCTTGATGGGAGGAGCCTATCCCTTTGAAGGAGGATTCTATCCCTTCAAAGGTGGAACCCTAACCTCCTCATATGCTCTATAAAAAGAGGCATTGGGTAGCCTCAAAGGGAGTTCAAGCTTTATGGGTGATTGAGTTGAAGTGCTGTTGAGATTTAGACTTCTTTCTGCTGAGCTTTTGAGAGGAAAGATCACATACCTCTATGTGCTCCTAGAGGAAGAGTGCAAGACTTATCAAAGTAGAGGAGACTCCTGCTTTGGACCTCGGGAAGGCCTTTTCAAACATCAAGGCTAACGTTGTAAGGTTCTTCTGTTATTTTAAGATTAATACAATCAAGTTTTGTTTTTCTCAATAAATTGTCGTTTAATTGTTTATTTCAATAAGCTGTCGTTGATCGTTTATTTCATAGATTCCTTAATCACTATGATAGGTATGTTTTATGATTATTTGTTATACAGGTGCTATTTAATATTTTCTTGTTTGTGATTGCAGGTCAACAAAAGGCAACAATTTTTTGCGACAAAATACGACACTTTGTTGTGAAGAAAGATGACACTTTCTTGCGACGAAAGAACTCTTGTTGCGACAGAAGCACTACGACCGCAAATAAGCATTTGGATCTAAGGTAGGATCGACACCTTCATAGAATTTATTTGTAAAATGAATATATTTAGAGAAAGACAAACTCAGTTGTTCTTTTGTTGCTAGATTGTCTTCTGACACTAGGGAGATCGATCTTGTCCGCAAGATCGATTTATCCAGCCAACATCGAGCACCACAGGAAAGACCTTGATCAAAGGTGTTCGAACAGAAAGTAATTTCTATATAGTGAAAGAAGAGAATGAAGCATACCATATAAGAAAACTTGATGAATCATGGTTATGGCATAGAATATTGGGACACCTAAACTTTGACCACATCATCAGTCTGAGAAATAAGAACGTAGTCAGAGATATGCCAGCAATAAAGAAGCCTTCAAATACCATATGTAAATCCTACCAAGTGGGCAAGCAGACCCGCATATATTTCAAGACCAAAGAGATACTATCTACAAGTCAGCCTCTTCAGCTTGTACACATGGACCTGTGTGGACCTTCAAGAACTAAAGAACCAAGTGGAGAATCTTATTTCATGCTGATAATAGACGATTTTTCCAGATTGACATGGGTAGCATTTCTGAAATATAAATCGGAAGCGCTTGAGAAATTCAAAATATTCAAGGCATTGGCAGAAAATCAAACAGGATGCAAGCTAAAGTGCATTAGATCAGACAGAGGAGGTGAATTCACAGACTATTATTTTGCAGACCTATGCAATGAACATGGGATAAAAAAATAGTTTACAATTGCAGGAACACCTCAACAGAATGGAGTGGCAGAAAGGAAAAACAGGTCAGTACAACAGATTTCCAGAGCTATGATGCAAGAAAGTAACATTCCCCAAACCTACTGGGCAGAAGCAGTACATACAGTTGTTCACATTCTCAACAAAGCTCATCTAAGACCAAATTGTGATAAGACTCCTTACGAATTATGGCACGGTAAACCAACATCAATCAAGCACTTTAGAGTCTTTGGAAGAAAGTGTTTCATAAAAAATAATGATGAAAAACTGGGGAAGTTTGATGCAAGATCTGATGAAGGAATATTTTTAGGATATGCATCCAAGAGTAAGGGTTACAGGTGCTACAACAAAATACTGCACAAAATTGTGGAAAGCATTGATGTAAGATTTGACGAAGATCTATCAAACAGAACAAGAAGCACAAGCTGCGTCAATCCTCCAGATGATCATGAAGCTGAGAACAAAGATAATGATGAACATAAAAAGACAACATAAGATACTGAATTAAACTCAAAAGGTCCCTCAAGATACACTCAAAAGAACCATCCAGAAGATCAAATCATTGGGGACAAAAGTGTGGGAGTCCAGACAAGAAGACAGCTTTCTGAATAGACAAAAGAAGTATATCTAGCCATGCTATCTCAAATAGAGCCAAAGAAGTTCGAAGAATCTAGCAAAGACAAAAACTGGGTAAATGCTATGAATGAAGAACTGGACCAAATTGAGAATAACAATACCTGGGAATTAATTCCAAGACCCACTGGGAAAAATGGCATTGGCACAAAATGGATTTTCAAGAATAATATGAATGAACAAGGGCAGGGGATCATAAATAAAGCCAGACTTGTATGCAAGGGATATTCTCAAATTGAAGGACTTGATTATGATGAAACCTTTGCCCCTATAGCCAGAATGGAAGCAATCAGAATGTTTTTGGCCTTTGCATGCTATCATGATTTCAAGGTATATCAAATGGATGTAAAGTCCGCCTTCCTAAATGGATATCTAGAGGAGGAAGTCTACATGGAACAACCTGAAGGATTCTCATTAACAGATAAACATGACTACATGTGCAGATTAAAGAAAGCCTTATATGGTCTGAAACAAGCTCCTCGTGCATGGCAGTCAAGGTTGGACAAATACTTGCAAAAACAAGGATTCAAGAAAGGAGGAGTAGACAACAATTTGTACATAAAGGCTAATGAACATGAACTCTTAATTGTAGTAGTGTATGTAGATGACATCATGTTTGGTAGAAACAAAGATGAGTTAGAAAAAGGATTTGCTGAAGAAATGAAATTAGAGTTTGAGGTGTCAATGATTGGAGAACTCACCTTCTATTTAGGACTTCAAATTCAACAAAAAAACACAGGAATATTAATTTCGCAAGAAAATTACTTAAGAGAAATGTTGAAAAGGTTTCAAATGGAAGACTGCAAACCTGTGTCAACTCCCATGATCACTGGATGCAAACTATGTGCTAATGATGGATCAACAGATGTAGATCAAAAAAATTATAGATCCATGATAGGAAGTCTACTATACCTAACTGCTTCTAGACTAGACATTATGTTGGCAATAGGACTTGTGGCAAGATATCAAGCAACACCAAAACAAAATTATTTACTTGCAATCAAGAGAAGATTTAGATATCTACAAGGAACTTCACATTATTGCCTATGGTATCCAAAAGTAAAAAGCTTCACATTGACAGCATACACAAATGCAGATTGGGTCAACTGTGTGGATGACAGGAAAAGCACAAGTGGAGGTGCATTTTATTTGGGAAAAATTCTGGTGGCATGGCTAAGCAAGAAGAAAACTTCTATCTCTCTATCTACCGCAAAATCAGAATACATAGCAGCAGCTTCATGTTGCACACAAGCAATGTGGATGAAACAAACTCTCCAAGACATGAAGGTAAGCATTGATGAACCCATTTCTATCAAATGTGACAATACAAGTGCAATAAGTATATCAAAAAATCATGTACTTCATTCAAAAACAAAGCACACCCCAATAAAGTACCACTTCCTCAGAAAACAAGTAGCACAGAAATTAGTGAAGTTGGAATATGTACCAACTAAGGAACAAACAACAGACATATTCACAAAACCTCTTGCTAAAGAACCATTCGAATATATAAGAGACAAACTAGGGGTAGTGTCTGCAGATTTTACTCTCTAACATGATCAGAAATAAAATAAAAAAAGAAATTAAAGGTTGCATACAAGGAACAGGACCAGTGCATAAGACAATTGATAGTCAATATTAGACAACAAAGCATCATTCCAGGGGGAGAGCAGTCAATAAAAATTGTCACAAAAGAGCTAGAGCAATGGAGAAATGCATGGAACAGGTCCTCAAGATTAGACTATTATGAAAAGATAGAAACCACACTGGGAAAAGTGCAACCCTTTTCCATTGATGTAAAAGGGGGAGGAAAAGCAAGAAAAATAAGAAAGGCTCTTCTGTAAAGTAGGCAGAGGAAGAAAGACAAGATACCTCTCAGAATGAAAGGGGGAGGAAGTCCTGAAGGAAGTATGGGAGTGTTGGTGGATGTGTTGCCATCAATGCCAAAGGGGGATACTGTTGGAAACATTGTCATTGATGGAAAAGGAGCACAAAGGAGCAGTACCTAAACTATCACTAAGGCAAAGGAGCAAAGAAGAACCAACAATAAGGCAAAGGAGAAAATCAGGCAATAATGTAGTAAGAAAGCATAAAAGAGAGGCAGAGGAGCAGCAGAAAGGCAAGGAGCAGCATTAGACTATCAGCAGAGGCAGCAAAGAAGCGAATGCAGCTAAGAAGTAAGGCAGACAAGGAGCAGAGGCAGAAAAGGTAATAGTGAAGCAGCAAAAGAAGAGAGGCAGTGAATGCAGTTAAGCAATAAAGGCAGAGAAGCAGCGAAAGCAGAGAGGCAGTGAATGTAGAGAGGCAGAAAATATAGCAAAGGCAACGAATGCAGCTAAGAAGGCACCAAAGGCAACAAAGGCAGCAGAAATAAGTAGAGGAAACAGAGAAGTAGTTAAGGAAGAAAAGGAGCAAAGGCAGCAAAATAAGCTCAGGAGAGATCGACGCATTTAAGGCATGCAGTAAGGGAAAGAATCCCAAGTTTGAGTGAATAGAAAATAGAAGAACAAGCTCAAGAGAGATCAACGGACTTAGAAACTGAATAAATCTCAGAAGGAGCAGCGTGGAGGACTCAATGAACAAAAGCGGAAACATGAATCGATCGCTTGCTTGAACGTTTTACCAAATATGCGGAGAAGCGCATTGAAGATTTGAAAGCGGAACCATGAGTCAACGGTGAAGACGAAATAGGGAAAGTGGTTTCGAAAACCACCAGAGGGTTTTCACACCGCTTTTGGAGGATAAGTGGTTTTAAGTGAGATGGACGTGATACAGTTAGGAGGGAGACACGTGGCATACTAAAACCGCCTATTTCATGTAGGTTCAAAAACAATTACCCATCGGGCTAGTTGGCACGCGATAACACGATGAATCTGATTTAATAATTCGAGCACCTTTTGAGATCCGGTGCTATGCATATTGTGGGGCCAATACATTTTGTTGAAATGTTTTGTTTTAAATCAAAAAGTATATAAAGAGAGCGGAATGATAAAAGGTGTGGGACCGGTGTCACAGAACTGGGACCCGCTTTCCTAAAGCCCAAAAGTGTAGTCGTGGACCAGCACGATCAACAGATGAGAATTAAGGGAGATTGACGGTAGAGATTAAATCACAATCAGGGCAGGAGGAATATCGCAATCAAGTGGGACCCGATCTTATATCGGACATCACAAGCGGATGCGATGGATACGATCGCATATCGCAATCGGGGCAGGAGAGATATCGCACAAACTTAGAAGTCACAGAAAATGCGAAAAGCAATATGGTGATGTGGCAGTGATGTGACAATGATGTAGGCAGTGACATGGCAAGTGACGTGGCAACTGTCATGGACCTGACCACACAAATCGCAAATAAATCAAGATGACATGGACTTGGCCAGCATATCGCATATCGTAATCGGCGATGCTTATGCGATAATAATTCGCAAGTTATAGAAGTTTCGATGCGAAGTAGCGATAAATTCAAGTGGGACCTGATCGTACATTGCTCATCGCAAGCCTAGGAGATATGTCTATTGAAAATCATTAAAAATTGTGGGAAAACAAAATGCAATGCATTGTGATTGGTCAATGTGGTGTGGGACCCTGTAAGCCCTTGTTTTGTATATGTAAAATGTGCCATAGTATAATTTTTACACTGTTGACCGTTTTAAATGTATGTATGATGACTAAAGCCCAGATTTGTAATTCGTCGCGGGCATAAAGGAAATAGTATGTGGGCCATACTCTATAGGTCACAAAGGAATGGAATGAACGCATAACAGGAACTCATGCAAGACAATGATGCGGTAGCACGGGCAGATGAAAAGGGTGAACACAACACAAAAGACACAGGTAACGGAAGAAACAGGGAAGTTATGCAGTAGAGCTGGAATATAACGGCATAACAGAAAAGACAAAAGGATAGCAAGAATAAGAGGACGAATGCCCAACAAAGCTAAGAAACTAAAAGTGATGAGTAAATGTTTGATTGTAACTGTAAATTTATTATTGAATTTATATTGTTTGTGATGCAAAGGCAAGTCTCTGTAGGCATAAGAAAAACTCCATAAGTGTTGTAATGATTATTTCTCATGTAATAGCTTGAACTGAAGAATGAGGAATCAAATGGGTGGAAGGCATAGGGTCAGGCCTGTTCACTTCATATTCCCTGTAGAATGCAGTCAGTCAAGAGTTATCTGTATAAGAGATGTAATATCAGTGGAAAAAGAGAGGCTAAGAGAACTACAGAATGGATGAGAGAGGAAGAAGAATGTAAGAGAGCTACAGGATTTTAGAGAGTGTAAGAAGAAGGAGGAGCAGATAGAGAAGTTTTGAAGATTCAAAGATGATATAAGGACAATATGAAGGTTGGAGGATAGCAGTGAAGAAGGAACAGAACAGAGCTGATATCCAGGTAAATCAACATGTTTTTTCATTGTAGTGTGAGGAAGTTGGTGCTTCCATATCAATTTGTAGCTTGATAGATGTCCAATTGTAGCTGGCTGAGGTAGGAGCCTTTTATAGGTTGTAGCCTAAAGAAAATAGATGGGAGTTGGAGCTTCCTTGCAAGTTGTAGCTTGCAGAATTGAGGTAGTAGCCTCTTGTAGGTTGGAGCCGACAGAAAATCAGTGGTGAGAGGGATTTGAAGCTTGCCTTTGCATCACAACAATAATAAGATGTGGTTTTCTCCCTTATGGGTTTCCACTTATATCTGTTGTCTATGTGCATGATGATTATGTGTTGATATTCTGTATTTAATATGCTTAATACCTGCTGCTCATTTATTAAGATTGTTGTTCCATTGTATATTAATTTGATCATGAAATGAAGATGTAAATAAGTGTAAAAGAAATTTTTACAAGACCATGACTGCATTAAACTGATTCACCCCCAATGGTGTAACAGGCTACCCCGATCTTGCATAGGAATTTTTACTTGACAACTTAATCTATTCTGAGTCAAGGATATTTTGGATGGTTTCTGCTTGACGATATGTTTTCGTTGATATATGGTATGCCACGTAATTCTTCACGGTTTTAGAGATATTCGTGTTTGAAGTTAGTAACCCCAGTTAGTGGGCTAAAACCCCATGGGATTGTGGCATGACACTAATCTTTGGTTGTGGTAATTGAATTGTTAATAATTAATAATTTTTTAAGCTCCTAAAATTCCTCCAACATTCACTTGTTGAAGACCCTCTCAGCCTAAGCATTTATATAAATGGTGACCCTCATATTCTCCTCATGTAAGGATTTCGCTACTTATAGAAGGTCATCATGGAATTTTCGCTATAACTTTTTTTTCTGTGAAGCTTCAGATGTTGAAACTAAAAAACCATTTGGGCGAAATCCTGATGAATCGTGTGTCTAAATTTAAGATATTTATTCACTATATTTTCGGAGATATGATCTGAGGAATTTAGGGCTGCTGCAGGCTCCCGAAATTCATGTCTAAAAGGTGACCTTGGGAAAATATTCATAACGTTATATCTGAGCATTGGATTCAAATTCGTAAAAATTGACAAAAATAGGACGACATTTAGTTTGTTGTGTATCATTGTAAATTTTTGAAGATGTTTTATGCTCGATGCAACTTTACTTTTTATCCCAATATCAGCCAGCAATCACATACACAATAAAGTAAAATGTTGATAGAACATACCAGTAGATCGACAGAATACAAGCCAGAAATATATAAGTGTGTTGGTGTGTCATGGAAGTCAACGGGATGCTTCAACCAGAAAAGTCTCAATATGGTCAGCCAACCAAAAATATCACACAACCCTCTAGGACAGCCAAAACAGTCAACCCAAAAGTCAACCAAAATTCAACCAAAAGTCAACATTGTCAGTCAACGGTCAACGCAAACAGTAGCAGTAGCTAGGTCAATGCTTCCAAGTCAAAGTCAATGTCCAGCCTCAGGAATAGTGCCAAAAAATGTGGATTAAGGTTTTTAGGTCAATTTGACCTTGCATTGACCAAATTCAACAATGGTCAACGCTATTGCAGAAACCCTAGGCCGAAAACAGAAAATGTTGCTTGCTAAAATTTTCCCACTTGTGAAGGGAAGAGACTCCAAGGTGATCGAACCAATCAAATGAGGAGAGAGAAATGTGTGAGGATGAGATGACTGAAAATGTCATCCAACGTTGACCAATATATATCCATCAATGAGGGTGTGTGACACAACTGCTGGGGCACAAAACCTTCAAGTCGACCTGCACATATTTTGAATAAATTCAAAATAAATGTTCTTTTCATAGAATCAAGATGATCTTTAGATCAATATTGCACCTCTCCTAAAGAGGAATCCAATAAAAATATTGGTATCTTCATCTGAGCATCACAACATGGAGTTTGTAACTAGTTGTCCAAAATTAACACTCCCTCTCAACTAGGGAGAACTCCATCTACTTGTGCAATCCAACCATCGTGTGTCATCCCGTCGTAACTTGCTTTGTTGGCTTCTTTATTTCAGAACAGTAGTGCGTCAATCACAAGACATCATTCCTAGTGGACAGATTCAGCCAAGAGGTCTGAAACCTCTATAGGACTCACAAAGAGTCTCATACCAACCCGAAGTTGGTTTACCTAGCCTGAAGTCAGTTGGAGATCTGAAACCTAACTATACTTGATCCCACATCAAGTGGTTGGACCGTGCCATCCTAGATAGAGAATACGGAAATCTATGATGTGTCCATCAGTATTTGCTACTAGTCTCTAGCTTTTCCCACCTCACTGACCAAATGAGAGGTACTTCCCATGAGCCCTGAACTCAATGGATAGGATGCATATGGGGCACAGATCATGAGATGTGAACCAACTCAATCATCATAACAGTGGGGCAGAAGCACACCAACAAGGTTCAGCAAGCCTAGCACTATGGTTTCTTATAGCTCTGAGAAGCTATCCCCAAATCCCCCCAGAGCTCCAAGAGCTCATTGTATAATAGGACCCTCAGCATAGGGTCGTTCCACGATACCAAGATTCTCACGGAAATTTAGGAACTTGACCTTCCCCAAGGGCTTTATGAGAATATCTGCGACCTGCTCATCAGTTCATATATGATCGAGCCTTATGGCGCCTCGTTGTACCATATACCAGATAAAGTGGTACCAAATATCAATATGCTTAGATCGATCGTGGAAGATAGGATTCTCTGACAAACGAATCCCACTCTGGTTATCACAAAGGATAATAATGGCATCTAGCACATGCCCGAACATCTCACTGAAAAGCTTTCGCAACCAAACTGCTTCACAACAGGCCATACTCGCTGCAATGTATTCAGCCTTAGCGGTGCTCAAAGCCACTGACTTCTGCTTCCTGCTCATCCATGATATCGAAGCAGATCCAAGTGTGAAGCAGCATCCATATGTGCTCTTGCAATCCACCACACTACCAGCCCAATCGGCATCAGTATATCCATGTAGTGTCATGCTCCCGGAAGTGTATCTCACCCCATGGTTTATTGTGCCCCAAATACATCTCAACATATTATTGGCATCAACCCAGTGAATGTGATCAGGATCAACCATGTGTTGACTCAAAGTGTTCACAGCAAAACATACGTCCGAATGGGTGTTCACTAAGAACATCAGGGCCCCTACGAGTTGACGATACTCAGTAGGATTTTCTAGCACAGGCCCAGCAGCACTGCCACTCAATAACTGAGCTCCATCGATGTTGACACAGACTTATAGTCCACCATACCAAATATTTCCAGAAGCTTCACAATGTATTTTCCTTGGGAAAGGAAAATCTCGCCAGGTCTATGCCAGACCTCCAGGCCAAGGAAGTAATGCATTAGTCCTAGGTCCTTCATCTCAAACTCAATAGCGAGCTCCCTCTTGCACTGATGAATGAGAGGGTCAGCACTTGTCAGGAAGAGATTGTCCACATACATCACTAGAATGAGAGGCTTTTCTCTATCAACCTTGAAATAAAGGTTCAGATCAGCATTACTACAAGTGAATCCCAGCTTCATCAAGTAGCTATCTATACTCCCGTACCAAGCCCTGTGCGCTTGCTTCAACCCATAGAGGTATTTCTTCAATCTACAAACATGGGTGTCTCTATCCTGGACTTTGAACTCCAGAGGTTGCTCCACATACACTTCTTCCTTTATCGCACCATGCAGAAAGGCGGTCTTCACATCCATTTGATGAAGGTTCCATCCTTTCGTAGAAGCAAGGGTTATGATATATCAGGCTATAGGTATAACGGGCCACAGGTGAAAATATATCATCATAGTCTACACCTTCCTTTTGAGAGAAGCCTCAGGCAACGAATGTTGCCTTGAACTTTTCAGTACTACCATCAGATCCATGCTTGATCTTATAGAGCCATTTCGAGGTGACAACTGCTTTTTCCTTTGGTCTCAGAACCACATCCCAGACACCATTATTCATAATGGACTTGTACTCTTCGTGCATAGAATCATTCTAGACTTTATTCTTTATGGCTTCTTCAAGAGATCCAGGCTTAGATTGTACGATTGTACTCATGCCTGCTAGATACCCTTGGTATCTATTTGACTTCTTACTTTCACGGAATGTCCCCCTTGGGGCCATATGTCTTTCGGCATCCTTGAGAGTATCCCTAATCTATGAGATTTTTCTCTTCATTGAAGGAGGTGGATCAATAGGGTCCATCGGTCCTTCAACATCGGCCATCATCTCATCCTTTAGTTCTTCCTGATTTCCAAACCTTCCTTCATGATCTTCCTTAGAGCTCGGAAGATTCATTACTTACCTTCTGGAAGCATCTTCATCAAAAGTAACATCATGGCATATCTCCACTTCTCTTTGAACAGGCACATAGACTCTATAAGCCTTCGAATTTTCACTGTAGCCCACAAACATTATGTTTTTTCCAGAAGCATCCAGCTTGCTCCTCTTCTCTTTTGGCACATGAAAATAAATGGGATAACCAAAAACTCTAAAATGAGATACGTCAGGTTTCTTAGGAGAGAAAACCTCTTCGGGAGTTTTGGAGTCCAGAGCGGAATGCGGGCATCGATTTTGTATCTACACAGTAGTGTTCGCAGCTTCTCCCCACTGAAACTTCAGAAGACCTTGGTCACATAGCATGGCATGGGCAGCTTCCAAAATGGTCCTATTCTTTCTTTCAGCAATGCCATTTTTCTCAGGAGTATATACAGTTGTGGTCTCCCTCTTTATTTCAGCTTCTCTGCAAACGTTATTGAACTCGTTTGTCTCATATTCAGTGCCATTATGTTATGAAACTAGCTCCAAAAATAGAAGAAAAGAGAGATCAACGCCTTAGAAATCAGCCACTTCGAGGGGGAAACCTCCAATACATTACATAAATGAACAATTCTTGGATGATACAAATGAAAAAACCTCCTCTCTATATATAGGAGTCCATGAGGCCACAATGTAATCCTAGTGGGGTCATAATGTAATCCTAGCCGACCTGACAATAATAATGTAAGGGCATAATAATAACAATATGGGGGTTACAGGGGTACAACAATAACAATAAGGGGGTTACACTAACAACAATAAGGGACTATACTAGTAATATAAGGACCTAACATGATCCTCTCCTTCAAAAAAATGTTGTCCTCAACGCTTGAGTTGCTCCGGGTGCTTCTGTATAAAATTCTCATCCTCCCATGTAGAATCTTCAGTGGGTAAGTTCTTCCATTTGATGAGATACTCTAAAATTGATCGATTTCATAGCTGTCGATTTCTTGTTTCTGTGACTGCTTCAGGTTGCAATATGGTTTTTCCTTCCTCATCAAGTTCTGGAAATATTGTTTGAACTGAAAGTTTGTCCCCTATAACCTTTTTTGAGCATGAAACATGGAAAATTGGATGCACTCACGAAGAAGTAGGAAATTCCAATTTGTATGCCATAGTACCAATATTTTGCAACACCTTGTAAGGACCATAGTACTTTGGTGATAATTTATTATCCTTCTTAGATTTCTTGAGGGACATTTTTTTATATGGTTGTAGCCATAAAAATACCCAATCTCCCACATCAAAACTTCTCTCACTGCGATGTTGATATGCATGTTGTTTCATTCGATTTTGTGCCAAATTTAGGTTATCCTTTAAGAGTTGGAGAACTTTTTGTTGATGCTCGATGTGATCCTCCACTGCTTGAACCCTAGAATTTTCCCTTAAATAAGATGTGATGGATGGTGGATGATATCCTCGTCTTTATAAATGGGGTCATTTTTAACAATATGGAAGGAAGTGTTATACCATTCAACTAGAAAGTATATGACCCATTTTCTTTCTTATGATTCTGAAAACAACTTGAAGATGTCTTCAGCTTGTTTATTCACTATCTCTGTTGACCATCGGTTTTAGGGATGATAAGATGAGCTGAAATGGTTGAGTACCCAAACAAGAAAATAATTACGTCCAAAATTTCTGTTAAAATGAGATCTTTGTCACTTACAATAATCTTGAGTTTCCATGTGGCTTTTTGAATTGTTCCATAAATGTAGTAGCAAGCATACTTACTTTAAATGGATGATATAATATTTTCAAAGTGTGCATGTAATAAGTCTATCAACTACCACCATGATGACACTCCTTCCTTCGGACTTAGGTAAACCTGTGATAAAATCCATTGAAATCTCCTCCCAACATTGACTTGGAATGGATAAAGGTTGTAGAAGACTCGGGGTCTTAATTGTCTCAAATTTATTTTGCTGGCAAACCAAAAATTCTGCCACAAACTTTTGAATATCAGATTTAAGGCCATTCCAAAAAAATTCTTTCTTCACCCTATGGTAATTTTTTTTAAATCCTGAGTGTCCTCCTAAAGGAGAAGTGTGCAACTCCAAAATAATATTTTGTTTTAGTTCGGAATTATTGCAAATATATAAGCGATATTTGTACCATAAGGAATCATTTTTCCAATTAAATGTATCAGATGTACTAGGATCTTCTACAAATTTTGAATGAGTGTCCAAACTTCTTCGTCCTTCTTCCATTCATCTCTTGCTTCGGTTATCCAATCTAGTTGGATAATAGAAATGGCACAAAGCAATCCTTCCACCTCTTCATCCTTTGTTGAGAGTGCATCTGCAACAACATTTAACTTCCCTTTTTTGTAGATGATTTCAAAGTCATAACCCAACATCTTTGTGACCCATTTTTGTTTCTCTTCTGAAGATAGTCTTTGTTCCAAAAAGTGTTTAAGACAATCATGACCAGTTTTTACCTTGAAGTGTCTTCCGATTAGGTAAGGTCTCCATTTCTTTATTGCATGTATTATTGCCAACATTTCCTTCTCATAAATAGCCTTTTGTAAATACTTTCTTTTGATTGAACGACTTTCAAAAGCAATGGGTCTTCCTTATTGCATTAAAACAACACCAATTCCATTTCCTGAGGCATCACATTCCACAATAAAGGTTTTTGTGAAGTCTGACGTAGCTAAGACTAGTGATAGGCACATTGCCTCTTTAAGATGTTCAAAGGCCTTAGTTTCTTCAGGAGTCCATGAAAATGAATCTTTCTTCAATAATTTTGTTAGAGGTGCTGCTATTCTCCCATAATTCTTAACAAACTTGCTATCATAATGTGCTATCATTTCCTTCGTAAAAATTAACCAAGTGACAATCTTTTTATGGGAGAAAATCCATTGATACCATACAAAGGTATTTTGTTCTAAATTTAAAGTTGCAATGCATACCTTTTGTGTGTTTTTCACATTATTGAGATCAAAATATTGCTCCATCTGTAGTATCCATGTTACAGGATCCTTGCCATCAAACTTCCTCATATCCATCTTTGGAATATGGTGGTTCTTTAATCCAACATTAGAGTTTATGAAATCAAGATTAACGTTTATTTTGTTCTCATCGCGAGTTTCCTCTACTATCTTTTCGCCAGTAGGGAACATTTCTTATATCAACTTTTTCAAACCTTCGATGTCTACATTTAGATCATTCTTCATGTTTTCCATTTTTTCATCGATCTTAGCTTCCATGTCATCCATCTTAGCTTCCATGCCAACTTCCATGCCATCCATATTAACTTCCAAACCATTCATCTTAGCTTCCACGCCTTTCTTCAAACCATCCATCTTATTTTCCATGCCTTACTTCAAAACTTCCATTTCATTTTTTGTTTCTCTTTGCGATAGCGAAATTTGGTGCACTTGCTCTTGGAATTTTGATATCCCATGTTGCATTTCTTTGTCTTCAGTCATAGTAGGGCCTTCTGAAGGCTTAATGGGTGTTGAATTATTTTTAGGAGACATTTTAGAACCCAATACTAATATCTATGCTCAATAGGCCTTTGGAATCACCTAGAACTTATTTTTCAAACAAGACTTATGCAATTTGAAAAAAAATATGCACCTTTTTCTTGATTTTTAGGAGCTCAATATTGAAACTTAATTATATATGTGCTTTAGGATCTTCAATATCTAAAATTTGGCCCTGAATTAGACCTCTGAATCTTATTTTGAATGCCATAGGTCTAACCTAATTTGGATTCTTGAAGAAAAAGTTATGTCCAATCTCCTACGATGACCTAATTATGGAATAGTTTAGTAGAGCGAACTTGTACGACCTGCCACATGTCACTATTTTCTCCTTCAGCTCTGAAATTGATATAGAGCAAACTACAGTCCGTTTAATTGTGGCCATTTTTTACAGAATCCCAATCCGATGCTCAGAGAGAGAGTTATGATGTTTTTCCCATGGTCACCTCTTTGAGATGAAATTCGGAAGCCTGAAACAATCCTAAATTCCACAGATCATATCTCCAAAACTATTGCGAACAAAGATCTGAAATTTTTACAGGTGATTCCTCAGGCTTTCAGCTCTGCTCTATGAAAATTTCAGCTTCTGAACCTGTTGAAGCCTTGAAAATCGCTGCAACAACATTGGGGGATAACCACCTGGTCCGGAGCTTAAAGCAGCTCCTTTTCCGTTTGGAGCAGTAGCTCCAACTGGTTAAATTAGGTCCAGTTACCTTTTCCCAAACTTCGATTTATTAAAATACAACTTTCATTCATTAATGGAGAAGAGATATCAGATCAGCTCTCTTACTAATTAGGCAAGAGAGTTGATCCTTAAGCCGATCTGGGGCTCAACCAAGCCACGACTAAGTTATGTCTTACAATTAGCCTCACTATTCTAACCTAACTAATTTTATATTATTAAATTACTGTTAATTGTTAATCATAAATGACACTATGATAATGTTATCCCTATGAAACTTGTTAGTTTAATACTATCTATTAATCCTAAAATAACAAACTGTTAATGCTACACTATTGTTAAAGTCTTTATGTTAAGTATTAAAGTACTCCTATTTATCTCATATGTCAAATTTAAACTAATATATCCTATGTTATTATGCTAATTAACTAACTATACTATATACTTTAAACTATAATATATTCCTAAATATCACTAATATAGTTCTAATAATAATTCTAAATATTTAATCTAGTTTATTATAAGATTATAATATATCTATAATAAACTATAAAATGAAGTTAAATAAATACTATTATTATTATTCTAAGTAAACATTTAGTAAAATCTTGTTTAACTTATACTACTATATTAAAGTTAAAATTATTCTAATTATTATTTATTGAAAGTGTATGTTACAAATTAATGAGTAATTAGTATGTTAAGGCTAACTCTAATAAGAAAAAGAAAAATGATTTCTAATGTTAATCGTTAAAAATAAATGGACTAATATACACTATATTACATTAATCTTTATGATTCTTTTTTAAATGTTTTGGATAAAGATTAATATCAATCAAAAAGAGTTGACTAATATAATAACTGAATTGTGCCACTAAGAACCAAAAATGTTTGCCTTATATGTAGATTTCATTTACAGATACAAAATTAATCTAAAACGAAAATCATGTCTCAAACTAAGATGGGATAGCCCTCTCTTAATCATGAGAGAAAATTAAAAAATAGGGGAAAGACAAGCATATGATTGAATTCACTATGTAATTTCCATTAATTAAAAGAAGAAATTCATATTTAATTAATGGGATGAAATCAAAATACATCTACGAGTTAAATATAACAAATTATTATTTAATCGCAAATATATTTCAGTGAATTTGTTATAGATCCGATTTCGTTCTGCCTCTTGGAGATAGCTCCTGCAAAGCTTCAAATCATATTAAAATTGAACCAACATAAATGTTAAGTATCAATAAGAAATATATTTTAAAATAGAAATCGAAATCAATTATAAAATAGGGGGAAGGATTGGTTTATGATCGAATTCGCCATGTAGTTTTCATTTACTAAAAGAAGAAATTCATATTTAATTAATGAGATAAAAGCAAAATACATTTGCAAGTTAAATATAAGAAATTATTATTTAATTGCAAATATATTTCAGTGAATTTGTTATAGATCCGATCTAGTTCTGCCTCTTAGAGATAACTCCTGCAAAGCTTCAAATCATATCAAAATTGAACCAACAAAAATGTTAAGTATTAATAATAAATATGTTTTAGAATAGAAATCGAAAATTGATTATAAAATAGGGGGAAGGACTGGTTTATGATCGAATTCACCATGTAGTTTTCATTAACTAAAAGAAGAAATTCATATTTAATTAATGAGATAAAAGCAAAATACATTTGTGAGTTAAATATAAGAAATTATTATTTAACTTCAAATATATTCCAGTGAATTCGTTATAGATCCGATCTCATTCTGCTTCTTGGAGATAGCTCCTGCAAAGCTTCAAATCATATCAAAATTGAACCAACAGAAATTTTAAGTATCAATAAGAAATATATCTTAGAATAGAAATCGAAATCAATTACAAAACTTGGACACAAATAAAAAAAATTCAACATTCAGGTAGAAATACTCATGAATGGAAATTCAAAATAATGCCAAAGCTTTGCTTACAAAATATGCAGTCATTGAGAATTTGAGACCTATGATTTTATTACATGCAGAAATGCTAAGCAATATTACAAAGGCTAAAAACTCTCTTACAATATTTACAATCACCTCCTCTACACAAAACAGAAAAGCCAACAGTGCAGATTGAATGATAGCAAAAAATACCCTATGCTGGATCGCGACCCCTTCTCCTTTGATCCTATAACGTCTCCTTCAAACACTTGAAAAACTGATTTGAAGAAAAAATTTCCACCCCCATCTTCAATCTTTGTGATGGCTTATATAAGGCTTCCTTTGAATCTCTTGTTTGCCAAAAATATATTTTATTGAGCAAAAAATGTGATAAGAGATTTAAATCTCTATCTTCATATATTCTCCTTATAGTTAGGGATAAAATACCCCAAAACCTTATCGCTGAATTTAATTATTAAAACCCAAAATAGAGCTATGTATTAAATCTGAGCCTTGGCGGTCAGCATTACCGCGCGCATTGAATGGGTTGTTGGCATGTGAACTTGGTTGGCAGTTTATGTGACCTTGATTCCGACGGTTTTGGCATGGCATATCTTATATGATTTTTTTGGTGGTCCACGTGGTGAATCTTGGCACCAAAACTTGCGGTCAATTCAAATATCTCCATGGTGGTTGATATACCTGTCATGTGCAATTTGTAAATAAAATATTGTAGCAATGTGATTTGTGATATAATAAAACTATATGGTTTTTAAATAAATTTTTCTATTAATATATCCTAACCAATCGAAATTTATTACAATGTGTTTGTAGTTTAGGTTCAATACAACGTATTAACCCATCATAGAATTTTATTACAATGTGTTTGTAGTTTAGGTTCAATACAATGTATTAACCCATCATAGTTTTATGTTTGATATATATATTTTTTTATATATGATTTGTTTTATGTTTTTTTTTGTTTTAAAAGAATTAAATTTATTTTATATTTACAATATATATAAAATATATATATGTTTTTTTGTTTTTTGGATTTTGATGTTTTAAATAAATAACAATATCATTAATCTAATGTTTTTACAAATCATTAAAGTTATGAAATTATATTTATTTATATACAAAAATGGAAAAAATGATAGATTAATTATTTACTCCTTTATTAATGGATATGTCAAATCAAGTGAAGGAGATAAACAATCGATGTGGAATGTGAAATGATGTGCTAAGTCATGTGGAAGAAATGCCAACTAGTGCGATCAAATTCCAAATGCGAGGTGATGTGACAATCACAGGTTCCTCTTTGTCTTTAATTGACTAATATGAAACTGTTTCAATGAATGCGAAAGGCAACAAGGAAGTGAAAAAATATGATCAAAACCATGAGGCAAGTGGTAAAGTTTCAAGAAGTCAAGAATTCTTTCAAAACCCCAATAAGGAAGGGAGTTGGAAAATGAAGGATCCCTAAAATCAAACAAATACAAAAAAAATAAAAAGCCTTCAAATAAGTACATTTCACAATGACTAATCTGAATGAGGTCAAGACGAATTAATATAGATCAATAAGAACAAATCTAACCCATTTAGATATTTCCTCATTGTCAAATTTCAATAGTATTACTATCAAGTGATCATTTAAAAGGGTCCCCATTTTTCATTTATAAGTGAAAAATGGGGGGGTTGTGTTTCACTACAACAATGGCGACATACTGGGAAGAACCAATTATCTCTGTTCAAATTGATAATAAAATTCTAAGGAAAAAGAAATAGAAGTTAAATAAATAAAGTTGCTAAGATTCATACTTTTCTTCGAAACTCTTAAATGAAATCAAATACTATCATTTTGGATATCTTTTAAATATTGATTATAAGAGAGCTAATTTATAGACAACTATTTAATGACAACTTTAAACTTAAGGAACACAAACATGTTATTTTGTTTAGTGATAAAAATGAACTCTTATAATCATAGGTAGGACCACTGCTGCTAGTAGGCGTCCATAGCCTCGACAGGGTTACCTCTTAGCCCAAAATGTCAGTATCCCATCTAATATTTAAATATTTAGAGAAAAATTATTTTATTAAAAACCTGAGAACCATTGCCCTAGGTTGGTGACCAAATCATGACAATGCCATTCACAAGTTTTGATAGTCATGAGCAAGCGGGCTCGTGATGAGACCTCTTGTCTTACAACGTGAAGTCATAAGCCATTATCCTAATGTGGTAATCAGATTGACAATGTCATAATTATCAGAACCTATGATCATGGTAGGTTGGTTCTGTACAGAGACCCCCTATCTTTCGGGTTCTTGTAGCTTTTAATTTATACTCTGATAATTTGCGATAATAGATGGGGAGACAAATTATCTCTTTAAGAGATTTAAGATGACATGGAAGAGTTTAAAAACTAAACTTTTGATATTGCTTGTGTTAATTTAGCTAAAGCTGATTTTTAAGATAAGTTGTCGTAAAAATAAAATCTTATGTTATAGTTTGAGATCATCAAAATGATAATAAAAGAAATATTTAGGGTTTTAAATTAAAATATGAATGGAAGCAATTTTGAAAATTAACTCAATATTTTTTTCTTTAACCCTAGAATTCTCTTTAAATATAGAGTTAATAATTTCCCATGAATGAAACCAAAGTTTAATAGAAAAATTCCTCTAATCCCACTAAAAGAATATGTATGAGTATTTTCAAAGTAATTGAAAATTATCTATCATGAAATGAACTCTATTGAAAAGGGAAAAAATTTAAAATGAAAGAACTAAGAATGAAGATAAACAAGCTCTTAAAAACAAAAACATGAAATGAAAACAACTCAAACAAGATGATAATGTTTTGACAAAAACATTAAGTTTGTGTTTTCAAATATTCATCAAGTTAAGTTATTGTCTTTTTTTTTTCTTTTTTTAAGAGTTATCTTGTTTCTAAATTTATTAAAATCAAATCAAATTAAATGAAAGATAGCAAACCATAAAGAAGATCATCAAGAGAATATATCATGAGAAAATCTTTACAAGAAAAAAGTATAAAATGATGAATATTAAAAAAAAATGATCTTGTAAGATGTTTGTTAAGTGCTGCTCCTATTTTAAAAGCATTGATGTAGTTTTTAAATTTTTTATTTGAATGCTTTAATAAGAATTTTCAATATTTTGCCAATTTTGCTTAAAACTTATTTTGCAAGTCTTTTAACGATCATGTTTTAAAAGTAAGACTAACAATTAGTTTTCAAAAAGATTGTAATTGAAGTAAGAAGCAAAATTTGGAAGAGGAAAGGAACTCCTTATATGGATCATGGCGATTTTCTTTTCTGAATTTCTTTCGCTAGCAAAAATCAAATCTTCAAATTGCACTCATAAAAACTTGCAAAAGAAAGAAGACAAGGATAAGAAAATATATCTAAAAAGAAAAATAAAAGAAAGGAATAAAGGATAAAGGAAGATCAACATGTATACAGACCTAAGAAAGATGCATACCAATTTACCTTCTGAATTTTGATGTCTTCGTATGAATAATATATAAAAATAGGCAAGATTAGTCATATTTATCTCTAAGTTTGGATATGTTGAAAATCATGAATTATTGAATCTAAAAACTAAGCGATGTTATAAGAATTATTCACATGATAAAAATGAATTGACATATGAATAAAGTGAGATAATAAAATATTGTATGTCATCATTTGATCTTGTGAATTCTTTTTATTAAACATTATTTAAAATGTAAATTTAAATGCTATTGCAATTATATGAGTAGAAATGAGCCTTATAATTTGAGTTAACATCTTAGAATGTGGGGTTTATCATTTATTAAATGTAAAAATTTGTTTTACCAATGAAAACCTTAAAAAAAATGAGAAAGATGCCAACTAAATGTTTGATAAGGCCCCATCCTTATTCATCATAATTGCATTTATTTTGGAAAACAACAAAAATATGAAACAAAAATAAATTTATTCCTATTCTAAACCTTTTGAAGGAAAACGACTAGGTATGGTCATATTTCCAATGTACCCAAGCACTAATTTTATTACCTCCAAAACTATACATTACATGTGTTAGAAAAATATAAATCTTAATTATTAAATTATATACAAAAATCCTAGAATCTTTATACATGTTAATTCCTAAGAATGAAAATAGAAGAATTTTATAATTAGAAAATTTTATGCTAAAATGATTTTCTAATTGAAAATAAAATTTATCGAAATATGTACAATCTAAAGGGTTAGAAATATTATCTTTAAGGATCCACCAAGGTTCTATTTTTTAAAATTGAGCAATATAAGTATTAACATCAAGTTTCTAGGCTTTTACAAAAATCGTTGTTTTCCCTTATGAGGAGTTGATCGTCGTCATGAAGAAAAAAAAAAGGAAAATCCTTAGAGGAATCTATTATGTATTTGTCAGAATTAAGACAACTAACCAACTCATGATTAATATTGAAAAATTGTAATAGAATTTGATGATCTAAATCATAATGGAAGGGGGTAATTTTGAACTTATCAACTGATCTGAACTCATGAATATCGTAATTATTAAATATCACATCCTTTTCAAATGATTTGTAAGTATCTTGAATATTGTAGAAAGGATGGATAAAGGTTTCCAGATTCATATCGATAAGTAATTGATCATTTAAAAATACCCCTCGCATTTTATGATGTAATTCATTCTTAAGTTTTGAACCAGCAAATATTCCAACAGGTTGACACATACAATGATTAGGTTGCAAATAATGATAATCGTAATGTAAGTTAGGTGAATTTTCTTCAAGATTATCATTTTTGTTTCCTTGGATTAATGATGTGTCATCTATTGTCACAATAGATTTTAGCCCATTTTCAAAAGAAGAATTATTGTTATGATTGTTCCTTAAATCTTGTTGTTGTATAGAATTCGATTCTATTGAATTTGACTCATTATTATAAACATTGGGAGGTACCATAAAAACGTCTTCAGATGTAATATTCTCTCCTGATGTTGATGGTTGAGACAAATTAAAATTTTCATTTAAATATTCAATAGGATCAATAATAGAAACAAGATTTAATGTTGGAGATTCTTCTTTATGTTCCATATAAGTTTTTATATTATGTTTTTGAACAGAAGTAAATTTCTCAATAAAATTTTTCTTAGGAGGTAAATCGTCATAATGAAATCTGTAGCATAATAACATAAATCTATTAGAAAGTTCGCTAACAATTTCATTATCAAAGATTGTAAATTCATAAAATTCTAAGAACAACTTCTCATAGCTGTAATTGTGATGAGAAAAAAATAATACCTGCATAAAGTGATTCCAAGAGTGAATACACTTAGTTGGTAGGATCTTGTACCATTCTCGAATCCTTCCTTGAAGTGTGAGAGTGAATAACCTGCAAATTTCATTGTCTTTAGTGATGTTGAAACATTTGCATTTATGTATAAATTGATCAACATGATCTAAAGCAGAAATGAAATTATCACCATCATATTGCAGTTCATATATTGATTCAAGTTGTCTCTTGGGTATACCTCTGGTAGGCTTGCGCGAACTAAAAGCATGACCCAATGTAGGAATGCAAATAGGAGCCATGGCTAGTTTAAAATGTTAAAACAATATTTCATGCAGATTAACTAGCTCAGGCCCTCCTTCTAGCGCCAAAAATTTTGAAGCCTCGAAAATCGCTACAACAACATTGGGGGGTAACCACCCGGTCCAGAGCTTAAAGCATCTCCTTTTCCGTTTGGATTAGTAGCTCCAACTGGTTAAATTAGGTCCAGTTACCTTTTCCCAAACTCCAATTGCTTAAAATACAACTTTCATTCACTAACGGAGAAGAGATATCAGATCAGCTCTCTTGCTAATTAGGGAAGAGAGTTGATCCTTAAGTTGATCTGGGGCTCAACCAAGCCATGACTAAGTTATGTCTTACAATTAGCCTAACTATTCTAACCTAACTGATTTTATATTATTAAATTATTGTTAATTATTAATCCTAAATGACACTATGATAATGTTATCCCTATGAAACTTGTTAGTTTAATACTATCTATTAATCCTAAAATAACACACTGTTAATGCTACACTATTGTTAAAGTCTTTATGTTAAGTATTAAAGTACTCCTATTTATCTCATATGTCAAATTTAAACTAATATATCCTATGTTATTAAGCTAATTAACTAACTACACTATATACCTTAAACTATAAGATATTCCTAAATATCACTAATATAGTTCTAATAATAATTCTAAATATTTAATCTAGTTTATTATAAGATTATAATATATCTATAATAAACTATAAAATGAAGTTAAATAAATAATATTATTATTATTCTAAGTAAACATTTAGTAAAATCTTATTTAACTTATACTACTATATTAAAGTTAAAATTATTCTAATTATTATTTATTGAAAGTGTATGTTACAAATTAATGAGTAATTAGTATGTTAAGGTTAACTCTAACAAGAAAAAGAAAAATGATTTCTAATGTTAATTGTTAAAAAATAAATGGACTAATATACACTATATTACATTAATCTTTATGATTGATTTTTTAAATGTTTTGGATAAACATTAATATCAATCAAAAATAGTTGACTAATATAAGAACTGAATTGTGCCACTAAGAACCAAAAATGTTTGCCTTTTATGTAGATTTCATTTACAGATACAAAATTAATCTAAAACGAAAATCCTATCTCGGACTAAGATGGGATAGCCCTCCCTTAATCTGAGAGAAAATTAAAAAATAGGGGAAAGACAGGCTTATGATTGAATTCACTATATAATTTCCATTAATTAAAAGAATAAATTCATATTTAATTAATGGGATGAAATAAAAATACATTTGTGAGTTAAATATAACAAATTATTATTTAATCGCAAATATATTTCAGTGAATTTTTTATAGATCCGATTGTGTTCTGCCTCTTGGAGATAGCTCCTGCAAAGCTTCAAATCATATTAAAATTGAACCAACAGAAATGTTAAGTATCAATAAGAAATATATTTTAGAATAGAAATAAAAATCAATTATAAAATAGGAGGAAGGACTGGTTTATGATCGAATTCGCCATGTAGTTTTCATTAACTAAAAGAAGAAATTCATATTTAATTAATGAGATAAAAGAAAAATACATTTGCGAGTTAAATATAAGAAATTATTATTTAATTGCAAATATATTTCAGTGAATTCGTTATATATCCGATCTCGTTCTGCCTCTTGGAGATAACTCCTGCAAAGCTTCAAATCATATCAAAATTGAACCAACAAAAATGTTAAGTATCAATAAGAAATATGTTTTAGAATAGAAATCGAAAATTGATTATAAAATAGGGGGAAGGACTGGTTTATGATCGAATTCGCCATGTAGTTTTCATTAACTAAAAGAAGAAATTCATATTTAATTAATGAGATAAGAGCAAAATACATTTGTGAGTTAAATATAAGAAATTATTATTTAACTTCAAATATATTCCAGTGAATTCGTTATAGATCCGATCTCGTTCTGCCTCTTGGAGATAAATCCTGCAAAGCTTCAAATCATATCAAAATTGAACCAACAGAAATGTTAAGTATCAATAAGAAATATATCTTATAATAGAAATCGAAATCAATTACAAAACTTGGACACAAATAAAAAAAATTCAACATTCAGGTAGAAATACTCATGAATGGAAATTCAAAATAATGCCAAAGTTTTACTTACAAAATATGTAGTCATTGAGAATTTGAGACCTATGATTTTATTACATGCATAAATGCTAAGCAATATTACAAAGGCCAAAAACTCTCTTAGAATATTTACAATCACCTCCTCTACAAAAAACAGAAATGCCAAAAGTGCAGATTGAATGATAGCAAAAAATCCCCTATGCTAGATCGCGACCCCTACTCCTTCTGATCCTGTAATTTCTCCTTCAAACCGTTGAAAAACTGATTTGAAGAAAAAATTTCCGCCCCCATCTTCAATCTTTGTGATGGCTTATATAAGGCTTCCTTTGAATCTCTTGTTTGCCAAAAATATATTTTGTTGAGCAAAAAATGTGATAAGAGATTTAAATCTCTATCTTCATATATTCTCCTTATAGTTAGGGATAAAAGACCCCAAAACCTTATCGTTGAATTTAATTATTAAAACCCAAAATAGAGCTATGTATTAAATCTGAACCCTGGTGGTCAGCATTACCACACGCATTGAATGGGCTGTTGGCATGTGAACTCGGTTGGCGGTTTATGTGACCTTGATTCCGACGGTTTTGGCATGGCATATCTTATATGATTTTGTTGGTGGTCCACGTGGTGAATCTTGGCACCAAAACTTGCGGTCAATTCAAATATCTCTGTGGTGGTTGATATACCTGTCATTTGCAATTTGTAAATAAAATATTGTGGCAATGTGATTTGTGATATAATAAAACGATATGGTTTTTAAATAAATTTTTCTATTAATATATCTTAACCAATCGAATTTTATTACAATGTGTTTGTAGTTTAGGTTCAATAAACGTATTAACCCATCATAGAATTGTATTACAATGTGTTTTTAGTTTAGGTTCAATACAACGTATTAACCCATTATAGTTTTATGTTTGATATATATATATTTTTATATATGGTTTGTTTTATGTTTTTTTTTTTTGGTTTTATTTTGTTTTAAGAGAATTAAATTTATTTTATATTTACAATATATATATTAAAAAAAAAAAAAAAATTAGTTTTTTGGATTTTGATGTTTTAAATAAAGAACAATATAATTAATCTAATGTTTTTACAAATCATTAAAGTTATGAAATTATATTTATTTATGTACAAAAATGGAAAAAATGATAGATTAAATATTTACTCCTTTATTAATGGATATGTCAAACCAAGTGAAGGAGATAAACAATCGATGTGGAATGTGAAATGATGCGCTAAGTCATGTGGAAGAAATGCCAACTAGTGCGATCAAATACCAAATTCGAGGTGATGTGACAATCAGAGGTTCCTCTTTGTCTTTAATTGACTAATATGAAATTGTTTCCATGAATGCGAAAGGCAACAAGGAAGTGCAAAAATATGATCAAAACCATGAGGCAAGTGGTGAAGTTTCAATAAGTCAAGAATTCTTTCAAAACGCCAATAAGGAAGGCAGTTGGAAAATAAAGGATCCCTAAAATCGAACAAATACAAAAAAAATAAAAAGCCTTCAAATAAGTACATTTCACAATGACTAATCCGAATGAGGTCAAAATGAATTAATATAGATCAATAAGAACAAATCTAACCCATTTATATCTTTCCTCATTTTCAAATTTCAATAGCATTACTATCAAGTGATCGTTTAAAAGGGTCCCCATTTTTCATTTATAAGTGAAAAATGGGGAGGTTGTGTTTCACTACAACAGAACCCTCATAGAAAAAATTTATAGAAAAAATGTTGCGATTACCTGTTTATGTTAAATTGAGGAGCTTGCAAAAATCCCTAACTTCCACAGATCATATCTCTGAAAATCTTGCGAAACAAGCTCTGAAATTTTGCGACGATGTTCCTCAGGATTTCGGCTTCGCACTCTAAAAATATTAGCTTCTTAACCTTCGTAGAAAAAAATTTATAGCAAACATGCCACGATGACCTGTTTGGAGCAGTGAAACCCTAGAATCCAAAGCTCTGATACCAAATGTTATGAAACCAGCTCCAAAAATAGAAGAAAAGAGAGATCAACGCCTTAGAAATCAGCCACTTCGAGGGGAAACCTCCAATACATTACATAAATGAACAATTCTTGGATGATACAAATGACAAAACCTCCTCTCTATATATAGGAGTCCATCATGGCCACAATGTAATCCTAGCCGACCTAACAATAATAATGTAAGGGCACAATAATAACAATATGGGGGTTACAGGGGTACAACAATAACAATAAGGGGGTTACACTAACAAAAATACGGGACTATACTAGTAATATAAGGACCTAACACATTATCGGTCCTCAAAATCTTAATCTTCTTCCCTGTTTGATTTTCTACCAAGGCTTTGAAAGTATGAAACCACGTGAAAGCCTCATCCTTCTTCTTCAAGAAGTATATCCAGGTCTTGCGAGAGAATTCATCTATGAACATCATATAATAAGAACATCATCCCAAGGATGTCACGGGTAGCATACCAAACAAATCATAATGTATCAATTTCAAGACATCAGATGTCTTTGTGACACTTGAGGGGAAATCTCCCCTTGTATGATTTCCTTTGGCACAACCCTGACATACACCTTCATGATCATTTTTGAACTCGGGCATCCCTGTCACCACCTTCCTTGATTTGGGAAGGTCTTTGTAATGAAGGTGTCCAAACCTTCGGTGCCATAGTTCGGTTTGACGGATTGTATCACATGTCATTGCCCCCAGTGGACTTCCTCTAAGCTGGTAAAGTGTATCAACTCTAAACCTAATCGTGATAGCTTCCTTGAAACTCTTCTTCCAAATGCGTACCTTCCCATCAACAAATTCCACATTGAAACCTTTGTCTTCCATGGCCGATATAGACACATGTTTCTTCTTCAAATCAGGTACATATAGTACATCTTGCAAATGGAGGACTTGACCTTGAGATAAGTGGAGGGTCACAGTCCCAATCCCTTTCACGGGATATGTGGCATTATCTCCAAGGATAATTTTCAGATTAGTATCCTTCTCAACCAGATCAGAAAGTGCTTTCTTAAACCCAGTGATTTTCCTTGAGGCACCACTATCAATCAACCAGACATCCATAGTGTCGGGTGGAGATGCAGCAAAGAGGGCAGATACAAGAATGAATTCATTTCTTTTATCAACAACGTTTGATTCCTCATACCTGGAATTTCTCGACCTTTTGAAAGGATGACCATTTCCGCCAGAGGGAGCCTTCCTCTTCCCCTTGAACCTGTTGTTCCTTTGATTGCCATTCCTCCGGTTGTTGTTGTCATCATCATCGGGAGAATCCTTCTTGAAAGGGAATTCTCTAGCATAGTGACGTGGCTCGTGACAAGTGTAACACTTTCCCTTCTTTCCTTGGGCCCCTACTCTTCCTTTGTTGCTTGGAAACCAAATTTCCTCTTCTTCTTAGTATGAGTAGCGAAGGCAGCATTTCCTTCATTTTCATATTCCTTCATCCTTGTCTCTTCTTGTACGCCTCGATATTACTTCGTCAAAATCAGGTATCACATTGTTATTGAGAATGGTAGTGTTGAATACATGCCATTCGGATGAGAGACCTCCAAGTGCGGTGAGAACCATCTCTCGATCAACTATTGTCTCCCCAATAGCTAGAATATTATTCCTTATTTCAGTCAGCTTCAGAAAATATGATGAACAGACTCATCCCTGCCTGTCTTAAGATTCTTCAATTGATTCTTGAAGAATAGGACTTTATTCACATTGCTGGCCTTGAACATGTGGACCAACTTATCATACATTTCCTTAGATGTGCCCAGCTCAGAGATGTAGGCAACCAGACTCTTATAAATAGATTCCCTTATCATCAACTTTTCTTTGATTTCCCCTTCTTGTACTTTGTTTTGGCAGCAGCAGTTGCAGTGGGTGGGGGCTCTTGAATTTTACCCTACACATAGTCCATTACATCTTGATCTTCCAACATAATATCCAATGTCATCTTCCAGGAATGGAAGTCATCCTTCCCAGTAAATTTTTCATCAGCCTTAAAGCCATTGTAGTTAGAGGAACCCATGCTCTTCTTCAGTGATTGTTACAAACTAGGGCTTTTTCTTCACCTCAGCTCTAATTCCATATCAATTTTTGAAGATGTTCTATGCTTGATGCAACTTTAATTTTTATCCCAATTTCATTCAACAATCACATAAAAAATAAAGTAAAATGCTGATAGAACATACCAGTAGATCGACAAAAGACAAGACAAAAATATATAAGTGTGTTGGTGTGTTACGACGATCAACAAGATGCTTCAACCAGAAAAGTCTCAATATGGTCAGCCAACCAGAAGTGTCACACAACCCTCTAGGACAGCCAAAAAATTCAACCAAAAGTCAATGCTGTCAGTCAACGGTCAACGCAAATAGCAGCAGCAGCTAGGTCAATGCTGCCAAGTCAAAGTCAACGTCTAGCCTCGATAATAGTGCCAAAAAATGAGGATTGAGGAAATCGAAGCAAAGGGAGAGTTTCAAGTCAATTTGACCTTGCGTTGCCCAAATTCAACGTTAGTGAACACTGCTACAGAAACCCTAGGCCGAAAACATAAAATGTTGCTTGTTGAAATTTTCCCACATGTGAAGAGAAGAGCCTCCAAGGTGATCGAACCAGTTAGATGAGGAGAGAGAAATGTGTGAGGATGAGATGAGTGAAAATGTCCTCCAACATTGACCAATACATATCCATCAATGAGGGTGTGTGACACAACTGTTGGGGCACAAAACCTTCAAGCCGACTTGTACATATTTTGAATAAATTCAAAATAAATGTTCTGCTCATCGGATCAAGATGATATTTAGATTGATCTTGCACCACTCTGAAAGAGGAATCCAATAAAAATATCGGCATATTCATCTGAGCATCACAACATGGAGTTTGGACCTAGTTGTCCAAAATTAACAATAATTTTTAGGACCAAAGGTTGAAAAAGTAACACGTGGCACTTTGTACAAGTTCACTCTACTAAACAAGTCTATAATCAGGTCATCGTAGGAGATTGGGCATAACTATTTCTTGAGAATCCAATGTTGATCAGACCTACGGGGTTGGAAATAGAACTCATAGGGCTACCACAAGACAAAATTTCATACCTTGGAGATCTTAAATTACACAGATACAACAAATTCAATATCGGGCTTCTAGAAGGCAAGAAAAAATGCGCATTCAAGGGTCACTGCAGTAAGGAAAATACATCAACAGTCAAGGGTAAGTCTGCTACAACAAGGTATATATGATTAGTGTTTGAATTTTAATTTGAATATCATCTTTGACTATTTTTTAACAAGACATTGTAAGTATTTTGTATGTATGTTTGATTTGGTTTTGTTCATAAATGTTGAATGTATTTACATTTGAATTTTGAATATTTCTCTGACATATGGTTTTCAGGAAAGTGTAAGTATTTTTTTTGTATTATTGGTTTGTTTCTTGCATGTGCAGGAAGGAGGACACAATAGGACAACTCAGACACATACTAGAAGGAAAATGCAATGCCAAAGTACCATTACTTGAACCAAGCACAACAATACCTTAGCAGCTGCTAGTTTTCAAAGAAGCAGTGTCAGGTCAAGTATCATGTCTTGTCAAAAGTCAGTATTATAAAAATCATCATTATAAATTGTAAAAGAGTCAATCTACCTAGAGTTGGAGAGGCATTTTTGGGAGGTATAAGTGTCATTGTAGGATAATATAATGGTTGGGTTACAGATCACAGTGTAATTGGGTTATTGGTCTAGTTCAATAAAATCATTGTGAATCATATTGTATCGTGGATCATTGTCCCTGGTACAAGGATTCCACACTCTTTTCTTATTTCTGATCATTATAGGGTGACATGGAGGTGTTATTTTGGTGCATGAAGTCACCTACAGTTTGGAGCCTGTGAACACTTCAGGGTGGTAGGTTGGTCTAGGATGTCGGGGCATTCATTCAGTTGACTACTGAAGAAACCAAGGAGTTGGGAGTCCTTGCAGTGGGAGAAGGAGAAGAATGCTTTTCTATAATTCTAGGAAGTTGTACCTTTAATTTGAGTTGGGGCTGAAGATTAAAGAATTTATTAGAAAAGAGTTCGGTGGTTTTTGACCCGGAAGGGGTTTTCCACCTAAAATCTGTGTTCCTATTGTGTTCTATTTTTTTATTTTTGTTACTGGATAAACATCAAAAATAATTGAATATTAACTAATTCTATGAAAATATTTAAAAAGTGTTAATTGATAATAAATACTGATACACCCCCCCCCCTCTTAGTATTTCCAATTATTTATTTGACATTTTTGTATATATTGGGCATTTGGGACTTCTATTTTACATTTGTGTAGGTGTTAGCTCAAGGAGAATCGAAGTGAAAATCGAACTTTGGAAATCCATAGCCCCACCTAGCCTAAACGATTAGGGTTTCAAGGGTTTCTAGGCCTCTAGAGGAGCCGTCTAGCCTAAGGAAGCAAGATGTTCAAGTGTGAAGGCCTAATCCAAGGCCTAAAGGGCTATATCTATCATTTCTAAGCTCAATTTTCTCAACGCTCATCCAAAAAGGGAAGGTTGCAGGCCTTCGAGTTTTTTTAGAGGAGGTATTTCATTGATTTTTTTGAACTAAGCTATCATTATTTTTTTTTATAGGGGTGTCATGTGGGTTTGAAGCCTCTTGGAGGTTGTTCATGGGCCTTAAAGGTCCTTTTTCCCTTGGTCACATCCCCTTAAGGTATTTTTCTTCTAGTCACAACCCTAACAGGGCCTGTCTCCCTTAGCTACAACCCTTTTGAGGGCTTTCCCTTGTAGTTACAACCCTTTAGAGGGTTTTTTCTCTTATTTTTAGGCCTTAGAGGGCTTCTATCCCTAGGTAGTAGGCCTTATTCCCTCTCCAATGCCTAATGCAAGCCTTGTTGGGCCTCTTTCTCCTTAGCGCGATCCCTTTTGGGCTCATTTTTTGGCTTTGTAATTGATTTTGGCACTAATTCTTGTGTTTGCAAGATTGTGGTAAGTTTGTAAAAGGTTTTAAGTTGAATTTCGTATTATATTTTCCATTGATCTATTTTGTTTCAAGATAACACTTTTTTTTGCAGACCTATCATTGGTTTGAAGCACGATTCAAGGGACTCGAAGTCTCAATAGCCCATCAATTAAACCTAGAAACCCTAGTCACTCTCACAAGAAGGGTCAATATATCATTTTAAGATTTATATCAAACTAAAATTGGTGTTGTAGGTGTTTTAGGAGTTCAAGTGCACATTGGAATTCCATCTAACCATTTAACAAGGCCTCTAGGCCTAGGGGTTTGCCTCTTATCTCCTTTTCTCCTCTTTTTTATGGTAATTAGATATTGAAATAGCTCTTAACAGTGGCATAATCTAACTAAAATCATCCATAATAATCCTAATATACATATAAGATATTTCATAAGTCAAGTAACATTCATGCGTCTCTATTGATGACATTCTAAGTGTTTCTTTATGTCTGATATAGTTTTTTTGAGGTTTAATATGACCATATAAAAGTTTGATATATAAAGTAACAGTGGTGAGAAAACATCTTTCAAAGGCTTAACACTCATAAGAACGCATTTCTAAGTCTTGAGAACATTATCTCTCTTTTTTTTAGTTAATGATAAAGTGTTAAAGTTGATGCTTTTATGAAACCTTGTCTATCTTTGAAGTGGTAAAAGGGATCCTTGAATGTCTTGATATTGTTCTCCTTCCATCTCACTATACATTGGAAAGTGCATCATAACATTCCCCTTGCATTTCATTGGGATCCTCTATTATTTAAATCACTATTCACAATCTCATTTTAAGATAATTATGCTCTAATTGGATCTCATAATAAGCACTGATTTTATTATTGCAATTTCCTAAGTGGTATAAATAAGAAACTTTGATAATTATTGTGGTGGGTGCCATTAGTGTCTTTGTTAACTCTAATTGATCTATCAATTTTAAAGAGATCTTGCCATTGTGCTCATAATAATTCTTGTATTTTATCAATTGAGAAAAATTCTTTCATTTATGGAGTTGCTAATGAATGATAATAGTCATTGAATACCTTTGACGAACATTGTTTTATTGGAATAACTCAAATTTTGTTGCTTTTTTAAGGATCTTTTACACTTTGATGTTTCAAGTTGAGCATCATATCTTAATCACTTTATTTTTTATAATTGTAATCTCAAGTTCCTCTCGTTAATTGTAATAAGTGTTTGGAAATCAAATAAATCTTGTTGAGGAACTCATTTCGATTAATAAATTTCATTAATCAATTCACTCACATATTGCATTAAATGTTAGGACAAAAAGTGCATTTATAAAAATTACCTCCAAGCATAAGCTTGGTTGTAAGAAGATAGGACCACCTTTCTCACCCAAATTGTGAATTTTATACCCTCATTCGTGTTTAACATAGGTTATGTTACATTTCTCTTACAGGAAAACCCTTGTAGGAACGAGGGCACTTGGGTGGTTAGAACTCCACGGCAGGTATTGTTGATAAGGCCTTAGCCTCCTTCCTTTGGAATTTTCTATACAGCCTACATTCGAGACTAACTTCAAAAAATTTGAGATTAAGGATTTATTTATATAGGGAATTTAACTATAATTTACCAATAACTTGCATTTTACTTAGATCTAGGGCTTGCACTTCATTTAGGATAGATTTGTATCTTGCAAAAAATTTAATCTGGTAACTTGGAATCTAAATTTGTATTGTGCAATTAAATAGATTCCTAAGGAATTGGTCTCTATCTAAGAATTTCAATCAATCTAATCAAGTGGTGCTTAAATAATCATACTTGTATTTAATTTTAACCAAGTTGCTAGGCCATTCATTTGTTTCTCCTTCACTTTTTGGTTTCCAACAAGTGTTCATATTTTCATGCATAGGGACTAACCCCCTTAGTTTTCAATTAGGAGACAACTTAAATGGAGAGGGAAGGAATCAGAGTGACGGCCCTTGTCCTGAATGTTGTCGTTGTTGAGGAAAATTGTATCTTTTTCTCGATGCTTCGACATATTTTAGTTTCATTGTCATCTTTTCCGATATCATCACAACATTTTCTAGCACCAGGGTATAATATTCTCAGCCCTACTTTCACTCATCTTTTCACTCTTCATATCACCTAAACATCTGGGTTAGTTTCATGTTTGGGTAGCGACTCCATTTATTCATCCCTTCACAAGAGCTTATACTAGAAGAAAAATTGGTAGCTTTCTTAAACCCTCTCCTTATCCTGAAAAGGATCTTAGAGATTAGTTAACAAATCACATTCTAGTAAGCACCTATTTTTTTAAAACGATAAGCCCTCTGTTGAAAAATTTAACTAGGTTCATCCATCATAAATGTATAATTATCAAAATAAAATTTATTATTATTAAAATGGCTTATTAAAGCATGGTTTTCATGCTTGGGTCATCATTTTCTAGGTCAAAGACCTCATTAAGGACTTATAGGTTTTATCTGGATTCATTACAGCCATTATCCATTTTATTATATGCTTCTTGGGATTTTGTATCATGTGAAAATAATTATTATTGAGTCAAATAATTCATTTGTCACCTCCACACCATGTCAGCCCTTACCATGATAATTTTTCCTACATTAGGGAAATTTGACCCACATAAGAGGTTATATATACAAGTGTAGTTCGATTCAATTGGAGCATCAATCACTGAAGTTTGATACACAAGAAGGAGAAGCAGAAAAGTGTGAAATTGCGGGAGGAGGAAAATTGCAAGAGAAGTCAAGATCGAAGTTTTGGATCGTCTATCTATGACACGTGCGAATTCACTGGGAAATTGCAGGGGTCAAAAATCTGAAATCTACTGCAGGTTGAAGTTATGTTGCAGGAGGTCAAATTTCTATTGCAGGAGATCGAAATTCTGTAGTTGCGTCATAGAATTTCTAGGTCAAAGCTGTTGCTGGAAGGTTATCATCTAAAGAGGAAGGAAGGGATGACTTGGTGATTGGAGGAATTTTTTGTCTAGGTCAAAGATTCTTGGATTATCTCATCTTGTCTTACTACTGAAGGAAGAGGTTTGATTGGGTTTTCCCTTTATTGGGTTTTTTCCCTCAATGTGTGCCTATATCTTGTGGCTCTTGTTCTTGTGATATTCATACACATAATTTGGTAATTGCTTAATGAAATATAATCTAATAAATAGGTAAAAATATGCCAACATAATTCACAAGTAATTATCAATAAAGAGGAATCAAACCCTAATTATAATAGCATTGATTTCTTAACATGGTATCAGAGCTAACGTGAAGGAAGATTGGAGATCACTTTGTTGGATTGAAAGGAAAGGCTACTCCCTCTATGATAAGATACTTGAAAATTGGATCAATATTGCAAGAATTTGGATTAGAAGAATCATCTGCAACGTATCTAATAAGGTCAAAATCAAAGGGTTTTTGGTTTCACTCACAGGTTCTCTCAATGATGACAACACATGGATCATTGATAGTGGAGCATCAAGATATATGACAAGAAAAAGTAAACAACTTCACACTCTATCAAAGGAACCATCCTCTCATGCATTGGATTTGGGAGACAACAACAGTTATGCAGTCAAGGTTTTGGGATCAACTTCATTGAAGATGGAAAATGGAGCAAAGATACATCTCAACAATATACTCTATGTTCCAGGTTTGAAAAATATTTTTCTTTCAATTTCTTGTATAGAAGAAAAAGGAGATATAATTGCTTTTGTAGATGGAAAAGTTATGGTTTTGGGAAAAGATTCAAGCATTGATAAAGCAAGGGTTATTAGAATATATGAAGGAAGCTTATATACAGTCATAACACCATCTCCTCAAGCCCTAGTTCACATGGAGATCAATCCCATCAAACTATTCCATAGAATATATGGACATTTAAATTATAAGGTCATCCCCTTTCTTAATTGCTAATTTTTCTTAGGGATATATTGTTATTTTCTTTGATAATTTCATTTCTTCATTAACACATTAATTTCACCTCATAACATGATAACATTATTCAGATTTACACCATTTTTCAGCAGCATATGAAACTATGTAGAAGTAACAATATCATGCGCAACAATGCAACAAAACATAAAGGAACAATAGAAGAAAAGCATTCGCACGTAGAGACACTAGGATTGGTCGAAGAACAGGGAAAAACCCACTATGGGGAAAACCCTTTCAAATTCTTCTTCTTATTAGATCGTCATGAAATGTGTAGCAAAGAGAATACAATAATCCATATCTTCATCCATACAACTATCCATCTAAAACAGTTACACAATATCCATGAAATTAACCCAACAATGCTTATACTCAATCTTGATTTTGAATCATGTAATGAACTGTCATTGTCTGTGGTTAACTGTCGAACTCTGCGGTCAACGAGCAAAAACTTCAGAAGACTGTGATTTCATATTTTAGGTCTGGGTCACATGGAGGAGTCATTCAAGCGACTATAGCAGCCCAGTCGCTCCCTTAAGCCGAGTATGCAAGTGACTATGGTCGGATCTGAACTGTGGCAAGCGTGTGGTTGTGATTCTGAAACCCTAACTCTTGGTCACATGGATGGAGACTTTTTTTGTGACTGGAAGGATATAGTCACATGAATTATCTTTTTTACGATCAATTTTTGTCAACTTCTTAATATTTTGTGCTAGCGACTAAGGCCCAAAACCCTAAATTGAGATGTGAGTATCGGGCCATGCAATTTCACCATAAATCAAACCCATTCATACTCAGACCTGTTCAAGACAAAACCAATAAAGAGAATAGAATAATTTCTCATGATAGTGTCCAAATGAGGTATAGTTAACTTGAATTTACATCCTTCCAAGGGTCTCCAATTTACTTTAGGGCCGACCTTATCAAATATGCACATGTGGTATTTTCTTCATAAGTACACTTTCCCTTATCCGATTTGAGTGATCTTTAGGTAAATTTTGGTCCTTTTGAAAAGAGGAATTCAATGCAATAATTATACCCATAAAATGAGCTTTAAAAAATGGAATTTGACCGCAGTTGCATACTTTAACATTAATCAAATGATAAATGGCATCCCCAACATCAAAGAAGATCGTGAGGGAATATGCAAGGGATGTGCTTTGGAAAATCATACAAGGAAGCCCTTTACAAGCATTGAAACAAGGTATAAAGAAATATTGGACCTCATTTATTTAGATTTTTTTGGGCCTATGTCTAAAAAGTCACTTGGAGGTCATCTTTATTGATTATCACTCTAGAAATACATCACTCTACCTTCTCAAGAAAAAGGAAAAATTATTTGAAAAGTTCAAGGAATTTAGATCTGAAGTGGAGACCCTAACCGAAAGAATAATAAATACTTTGAGATCGGACAATGATGGTGAATACACTTCCAAATAAATGGTTTCATATTGAAAAGAATCAGGAATTAAGAGGGAGATCATTGTTCCCTACTATCCCGAGCAGAATGGAGTTACAAAAAGGAAAAATAGGGCAATTGAAGAATTCATATGAACAATGATTTTTTATCAAGACTTACCAAAATTTCTATGGGGAGAAATAGAAATGACCACAGTATATATACAAAATATAATTCCTCATACAATCCTCGATAATATGACACCCAAATAAGCATTCACAGGAAGGAAGCCATTCATCTTTGAATCTTTGGATGTCCTGCATATATCCACCTTCCAGAGGACAAGCGAAAGAAGTTATATTCTACATGTATTAAAGGGATTTTCGTCGGCTACAGTATTTCTTCAAAAGCATATAGAATCCATATCAAGGAAGACAAATCGAAGTAAGCAGGGAAATTTTGTTTGATCAAAACCATGCCTACAAAATATCCAAGGATATTTCTATTGATTCCGATGACAAATATGTTATTTGAAGAAGAAGATCACCATCATAAAACTACTACAATCCAAGAAGAAGAAGAAGAAGGACCAAGTGACCCTATTCAACCTGTGATCATACCTGACACAAGGAATAGGTCAAATTCTTTAAAAGCTACTCTTGAAGAGGCCGACGAACATGGAGCTGCAAAAGGAACTTTTATAGAAAAAAAATACCAAAAAGTTATTCAGGATATGTAGCATATCTGAAAAAACTAATAGAAGTCAAACTAACTACATTTGAAGAAGTTTCTCATTAAGAATAATATCAATCCATCCTAAAGAATGGGGTTTGGGAAATCGTTCCTAGACTAAGAGACAAATATGTTGTCACTTAAAATGGACTTACAAACCAAACACGTTGTTGATGGAAGAATAGACAAATACAAAGCTAGATTCATTGCAAGGGGTTTTTATCAAAAGGAAGGTATAGATTATGAAGAAACCTTTACACCTACTACAAGATATATTACTATAAGATATTTGGTTTCATTAGTTGCAATAATGGGATGGAATATTCATCAAATGGATGTAAAAATAACATTTCTAAATGGAACCATTGATGAAGAAGTATACATTGAATAAACTGAAGGATTTGAAGTGAATAGCAAGAACACTCATGTTTGCATACTCAATAAATCCCTATATGGATTGAAGCAAGCTTCCAGGGCATGGTATACAAGAATGGATGCATATCTCTTAATAATTGTGTTCGTCAAAATTACTACAGATCTGAACCTCTACATCAAAGTTGTGAATAATTAACCAATCATTATTATACTATATGTGGATGATTTATTTATTACAGGTGTGGAGCGAAGGATACAAGAATGTAAGAAGATGTTGGCAGTCGAATTTGAGCTGAAGGATTTAGGGCTTATGCATTATTAGTTAGGTTTGGAAGCATGGTAGAAACCTAGGGAGATATATCTAGGGCAAGGAAAAAACATAATCAAGCTATTGCAAAAATTCGGTATGATGGATTCCAATCCCATGACTACTCCCATGATCACCAATCTTAAGAAGTTGAGAATCTCTGACTCCAATCTCGTAAATCCTACTAGTTATCGTAAGTTAGTGGTTTCTCTAATGTTAAAATACTAGAGCATATATATTTTTGTTGTAAATATTCTCAATCAATTTCAATTGGAGCCTCATCATGATCATTGGATAGCTTCCAAGAATATATTAAGATATATACGTGGTACTATATTTCACTGCCTAAAGTATGACAACAAGGAAGTCAAATTAATAGGTTTCACAGATTCTGACTGGGTGGAAATGAGATTGATTGAAGAAGCACTACATGTGGATTATTTAGTTTGGGATATGTTATGATTTCATGGATGAGTAGAAATAAATATCATGTTTCATTAAGTAGTGTTTAAGAAGAATATGTTGTTGCATGTGAAGTAGGAAAGGAAGTTGTATGGTTGAGGAAAATTTTATCATATTTGTTTGGGAAGCCTCTAAGTCCTACTGTGATAAATTGTGATAATCAAAGCAACATCAAGATGTTTGAATATTGTGTGTTCCATGCAAGGATGACGCATATCAACAACAAGTACCACTACATTAGAAGCTTGGTACAATATGGGATCGTGAAGCTACAATATGTCCTGATTGACAAACAGGTAGTTGATGTGTTAAAAATGACTCTTCCTAATAAGAATTTTGAATATCTTAGAAGCATGCTTGGTTTGATTGATATTACTATTTTTTTATGAAAATTTTTGAAGCATATACATGTGTTTGATGCTTGGAAGAGATTTGATGTTACTGATTTGAATAATCGAGTGTTGAGGCATCGTGTGTAATACAAAATGTCAGGGAGGACATCTACATGTGTCTAATGTATAGATCCTAAATTAGGGAGGGTGGCATTGGTCATAGAGCTCTGACCTTGCATTACGCACCTATATCCCTTGGTTGATGGTAAGTAAGCCTGATGGTACCTATAGTCGTTGAAATCTTTAGTCCATCTTAGTCCCACCCAGATAGATTTCCCTAGTCAGGAATCTAGTTTGTGGCATTGAGTGTGCCTAAACTCTTAGTATTTCATGTGTTTTGATATATTCCATGTACTTTTATATATATGTATGTGTGATTATGAATACCTCCCTAGTTAATAGGGAGTTTTGATTAATGTAACTAGGTTCGGTCTTCATAAATGTATAATTGTCAAAAGAAATTTTATTATTATTAAAATGACTTATTAAAGCATGGATTTCATGCTTGGGTCATCATTTTCTAGGTCAAAGTCCCCATCGTGGACTTCTAGGTTTTATCAGGAGTCATTAGAGTCATTTTCCATTTTATTTGACCCTTCTTGGGATTTTGTATCATGTAAAAAGAATTATTATTGAGCCAAATAAGTCATTTGTCACCTCCACACCAAGTAGTCCCTTACTTGATGAAGTCGGCCTACATTATAGAAATTAGACCCACTGAAGAGTTTATATATATAAGTGTCGTTTGATTCATTTGGAGCATCAATCACTCAATTTCGATACGCAAGAAGAAGAAGTTGAAAAGCGTGAAATAGTAGGAGGAGGAAAATTGCAAGAGAAGTCAGGATAGAAGTTTTGGTCCATATATCTCTCACACGTGTGAAGTTACTCGGAAATTACAAGGGTTGAATATATGAAATCTATTGCAGGTCGAAGTTTTGTTGTAGGAGGTCGAAGTTCTGTTGTAGGAGGTCAAAATTATGCAGTTTCACGATCAAAGTTCTAGGTCGAAGTTCCTGTTGGAAGGTAATCATCTGAAGATGAAGGAATGGATGACTTGGAGATTGGAGGAAGTTTGTTTTTAGGCCAAAGAGACTTGGATTATTGCATCTAGTATTACTACTGAAGGAAGAGGTTTAACTAGGTTTTCCCCTCATTGGGGTTTTTCCCCAGTTGTGCGCCTATATCTTGTATCTCTTGTTCTTGTGATCTTCATACACATATAATTTGGTAATTTCTTCGTGAAAGATAATATAATAAAGAAGTAAAGTGGAAAACATAATTCACAAGTAATTATCAAGAAAGAGGAATTAAACCCTAATTCTAATAGAATTGATTTTTCAACGTCCTCTATGATATCCATCTGCTTTTCCTTGAACGCATTGGGCAAGACATCATGGAAATGTTTTCTCCTTGCAACTTTAGAAACGTTAAAGGTCAGCCTCATGATCTCCCAAAATCCGGTTTGGATAAGATGCCTACTTTCCAAGGGAATAATGTGATCTGGGTTGAATCCCATCTCAAATCATTCACAACCTTCTTGGTGAAGCGTACTACCAGATTTTCCTACTATGATGAGGATATTAATATGAAGTTGTGTTAATTTTGGACATTTAGGTCCAAACTCCATGTTGCACTATTCATATGACGATGGTCATATTTTTTTTGGATTCCTCCTTCGGAGAGGTGCAAGATTTATCTAAAGATCATCTTGTTTGGATGAGCAGAACATATAGGTCGGACAAATTTGTAATGTAGGCTCACATGCCTAATAGATGTGTCACACACCCTCACTAATGGATATAAAGTGGAGATACTTGGAGGTCATTTTCTCATCAACTCATCAGACATTCTCTCATTGTGATTTGATTAGTTCGATGGCCTTTGGAGGCATTTTTCCCCTCACATGTGTGGAGAAAAGCTACTATTTTCTGTGAATTTGTTTATGGCTTTTTACTGTAGCATTGACCATGGTCAAACCTTGGTCATTTGACCTCAAATTTCAGCCAAAATTTTGATTTTAGGAGCCCGTAATTCTCGGCACTAAAATCGAGGAAATTCAAACTGTTTGATCGAATCCCTAATCTTTTGCGCTGAATTTTTTATTTTTGTTCTACATTGACTTTTCTTCATTGACTTTGGGTTGATCAACATTGACTCGTGATGAGTTGTCTTTGAGGGATGTGGGTGTTACACATGGAATATTGGCTGACTGAGAAATACTTTGTTGGTTGAAGCATCATGTTGACTGTTGTAATGCAAAAATATCTCATATCTTTGTTGGACAAAAGGAATTGTAAATCTGATCTATATTTGGCTTGTCTTCTATTGATCTATTATTGTGTTTTATCACTATTTTACTTTCATGTTTATGTGATTGCTATTTTGTATCGGGCCTAAGAAAGATTGAAGTAAAATTGCATCAAGCATAGAACACCATGGTTATCTAAATTTAACATCGTATCAGAGTTGAGGTGAAGACAAAGTCCAAGAGTCCAAGCTAGTGTTAGAAGTAATCACTGAAGGAAGGAACCTTGTCAAGGAAAAAATGCCTCCTAAACCTACAAGGGTTTCAAGGCTCATGATAAATTGATTGATAGGTCTGATTATCATGCATGGAAGATTTCCTTGGATTTGGTACTAGAATATCAAGATGTCATGGACTATGTGCAGGAGAAGATTCATGAGCCTCCATCAAATGCACTTGTTGCCACTAAGACGAAGTATAGAAAAGGGGAAATCAAAGAAAATATGATATCCAGGATTCTATTCATAAGCACTTGGTTTCTTACATTTCTGAGTTGAATACATCTAAGGAGATGTATGATAAGTTGGTGAGCATGTTCAGGGCTAGCAATGCTAATCAAATCCTTTTCTTCAAGAATTAGTTGAATAATATCAAGAAGGGAAAGGATGAATCTATTTAATCATATTTTATGAGGCTCACTGAAATCAGTAATAACCTCCTAGCTATTGGGGAAGAAATATCTTATCGAGAAATGGTTCTTATTGCACTTGGAGGTCTCCCCCATGATTGGCATGTATTCAATACCACTATTATTAATAATAATGTGATTCCTGATTTTGATTAAATACTGACGAGATGAAATCAAGAGGAAACAATAAGGATGGAATATGCCTCGAATGTAAATGGAAGTGACCCTACTCCCTTCACCACTCATGCAAATAAGAAGAACCATGGTGGCCCGAGATATCGAAACCATGGTATAGCGGCGCCCAAAGGAAGGAAAGGAAGATGTTAGAGTTTTAACAAGAATGGTCACTATGCAAGAGAGTGCCCTAATAGAAGGGATTCTCACAGGGATGATGACAACAACAACTCGAGAGGGAATGGAAATCAAAGGAACAACACATTCAAAGAAAAAGGGAAGGCTCCCTTTAATCGCAGTGGAAATGGGAAACATTTCAAGAGGTCAAGAAATTCTAGGTACGATGATGTGTTGAACCCTTAGTTAAACTGAGAGGGGGGGGGGGTGAATCATTTTAACACATTCATGGACTTTTAAAACTTTTCATTAAAACTTATTTACACCTTCATTTCATGCCCAACTTAATATGTGAGTAATCTCAGAATATGAGCAGCAAGTATTAATATAATATAACAGTAGACTTAATATGAGAGAAGCAGGTATTAAGCATAAGATATAAATCATATCAACACATAAATATCATGCACAGAGACACCAGATATAAGTGGAAACCCATAAAGGGATAAAACCACATCTTATTATTGTTGTGATGCAAAGGCAAGCTCCAACTCCCTCTCACCACTGTTTTCTGCAGGCACCAACCTATAGGAGGCTCCAATCCTCAATTCTGCAAGTTACAACTTGCAAGGAAGCACCAACTCCCTTCAATTTTCTACAGGCACCAACCTATAGGAGGCTCCAACCTCAGTCAGCTACAACTGACAGCTATCAAGCTGCAACTTGATAGGGAAGCCCCAACTTCCTCAATTTATCAAACTGAATGTTTGTTGATTTACCTCAGATATCAGCTCTGTTCTGTAGCTTTTCTTTCTACTTTTCTTTTCTTAATCTTCTCTGCCTCACTCTTCTATACTCTGCCTTCTCTATATTTACTCTATCTAACCTCTCTTATGCATATCCAGTTGATATTATATATAGAGTTCCTCACATGACTGTTTGTATTTCACAAAGAGTTTGGAGTGAACAGTCATTACTCTTTGGCTTCTATCTTCTCATTCCTTTTATCTGCTCATTAAATAAATATAACTGTAGGTATCAATTTAACATTACAGTAGGATATTTGTTCTCTTCCGGAGACTTGCCAATGCATCACAACAATATAAATTAATCATTTACATTCAATTACAATGAAAATTCCAGCTCAACTCATTCATCCTTTTGGATTGCTGCGCACTTTTCTTTTCTTTGACTGTGTATTTGTCCCTTTCAGCTCTGTTTGTTTCCTTATTCAATGTCACAGAGTAATGGCTATCTGTCATATATATGTAACGGCTGACTTTAAATCTAGGCAAATTCCAACTCTTTACACACAGCAAGTGTCTTGTTGATGTGGTGAGTTCCGCAAGCGGAACATACATACACCACAACCTTTGTTTTATGGTCCGATGTGATTGCACACATCGCAATTGTATTATATTAATAATCGCCCTCCACCTTAAGCTGAGGCCCATGGGTCCATAGACCACGTGGCACTTTTCAATACAATCGCAACAACTTTATATATATATAACAGCGCCTTCAAAAATTTCCGATTGCGATTGATATGCGGACCCAACCATGTTTTATATGGCGAAGTTTATCTGACTATCACGTCCGGCTTTGCCAATCGCAATCGCAAGCTGCCTTGCTCCGATGTGATTGATATGCTCCACAAATTTCCGATTGCGATTGATATGCGGACCCGACCATGTTTTATATGGTGGATTTTATATGACTATCGCATTCAGCTTTCATCGCAATCACAAATATTTTTTAACATGTTCCGCTTTAACTCCGATGCAATTGGTACCTTTGTGATTGTTCTGATGCGATTGATCGCAATCGCAACTTTCTGTTGTGATGTTCTGATACCTTTATATTCTCCAATGCGATTCATAAGGGTCCCACCTTATATTACTTCATTTCTTTTTATCATAAAGCGCTCCACTTATATAAATTAATATATATTCTTTGAACCTTTGTTTATATGATCCGGGCTTCATCGCAATCACAATTCTTTGGTTGCATGTTCCGACACATATCCATTATGTTTTATAAACCCATCGGGTCCGGGCTTCATCGCAATCGCAATTTTCTGTTTATATGTTTCGTTGCCCTTATAATCTCCGATGCGATTGGTAAAGGGTCCCACCTTATGGTACTTTGATTAATATATATAAACTTTGCTGCTTGGGTTTAAGATTCACGGAATATTATGTATCCTCCCGCCTGGGTTACGATTCCCGGAATAAGATTTATATGTATATATATATACTTTGTTTCTCCAATCTTTAGTGTATCTTCCAGCGGGGGAGGTGATTCTCGGAATTTGTTTGTATATATATATACTTTCCGCTTGGGTTATACGATTCCCGGGATTGTGTTTATGTATCCTCCAGCTGGGGTAGCGAATCTCGGAATTAAAAAAAATGGCTCTGCCTCTGCTTGTGATAACGGCTCTGCCTCTGCCTCTGCCTATGTTAACAGCTCTGCCTCTGCCTCTGATAACCTCTATGCCTCTATATTCGCTGCCTCTGCTTCCACTTCTCGACCGTTTCACTACCTCCACTACTTGACCATTTCATCTTTGCCTCTGTATTCGACTGTTACACTTCAGCAGTGTTCTTCCGCCTGTCTCCTTTGCCCTGCTTGCTTTTCTTTTGTTTGTCTCTGTTCTGTTGTCCTTTGCCTGTATCTGCTTTAGCTACCTCCTTTTCCTGTCTCTGTCTTTGATGCCTTCATTGCCATCAATGACAATATTTCCAACAGTCTCCCCCTTTGGCATTTATGGCAATACACTTCCTCTGTTTTTCTGTTAGGATCCTTTCTCCTGTTGCTTGCTCTTCCTCCCCCTTTGACATCAATGGCAAGGGGTTTGAATTCTTAGTGTAGCTTCTATTCTTTGATCCTGTGATTTTATCCTTTTTGAATATTTCGTGCATTTTCTCTCTCTGGAATTTTCTGATTTTGTACGATGCTGCTTCAACCCTTGGATTAGATTCACATCGGTTTCACTACTCTTCTATGTTTGGTTCACGTCGGTTTCACCACTCTTCCACTGCACCACTGACCCTTTTTCCTTTTTATTGATTCTCTTAAGCTGAATGTATTCTTGCCATAATCCTTTTGATCCTGAGGACCTATTTTCACGCTTCCCTTGCTGGTTGATCTCCCCCTGGGAATGATATTTTCGTTTCTGTTCTCCCCCTGAAACTGTGCTTTCTCTTCATATTAGAGAGTAGCATCTACAGATACTACCCCTAGTCTGTCTCTCAAATATTCAAATGGTTCTCTGGCAAGCGGTTTGGTAAATATATCTGTTGTCTGTTCTTTTGTTGGTACATACTATAGTTTTACTATCTTCTGAGCCACTTGTTCTCGAAGAAAATGATACTTGATTGGGATATGTTTAGTTTTTGTGTGAAGCACAGGATTTTTAGATATACTTATAGCACTTGTATTATCACATTTGATTGAGATAGGTTCATCAATGCTTACCTTCATGTCTTGGAGGGTTTGCTTCATCCACATGACTTGTGTACAACATGCTGCTGCCGCTATATATTATGCTTCTACTGTAGACAGAGAGATAGATGTTTGTTTCTTGCTTAACCATGCCACCAGACTTTCTCCTAGATAGAAAGCACATCCACTTGTGTTTTTCCTGTCATCCACACAGCTAGCCCAATCTGCATCTGTGTATGTTGTCAAAGTGAAGCTTTTGCCTTTAGGATACCAAAGTCCATACTGTGATGTTCCTTGTAGGTATCTAAATATTCTTTTGACTGCAAGAAGGTGATTTTGTTTAGGTGCTGCTTGATATCTAGCCACTAGTCCTACTGCTAGCATGATGTCTGGTCTTGATGCTGTCAAATACAGCAGGATTCCTATCATGGATCTGTAGAGTTTTTTATCTATATCTGCAGACCCATCATCAACACACAGCTTTCATCCCGTGATCATGGGAGTTGACACAGGTTTGCAGTCCTCCATTTTTAACTTTTTCAACATTTCTTTTAAGTATTTTTCCTGTGAGATGAACGTACCTGTGTTCTTTTGCTGAATTTGAAGTCCTAAGTAGAAACTGAGCTCTCCAATCATAGACATACCAAACTCTATTTTCATCTCATCATCAAACCCTTTTGCTAGTTCTTCTCTGTTGCTTCCAAACATAATGTCATCAACATATACTACAAGAATCAGGAGTTCATTTTCATGGGCTTTTATGTATAGATTGTTGTCTACTCCACCTCTCTTAAAGCCTTGTTTTTGCAAATATTTATCCAGTCTTGAGTACCAAGCACGAGGAGCCTATTTCAGTCCATATAGAGCCTTATTCAGTCTGCACACATAGTCTTCTTTGTCTGTTAAAGAGAAACCTTCTGGTTTTTCCATGTAGACTTCTTCTTCTAGATCTCCATTCAGAAATGCAGATTTCACATCCATTTGATATACTTTGAAGTTTTGGTAGCAAGCAAAGGCCAGAAACATTCTGATGGCTTCCATTCTGGCTACAGGGGAAAATGTTTCATCGTAATCAATTCCTTCGATTTGTGAATATCCTTTGCAGACCAGTCTGGATTTATTCCTGATTACTTGTCCTTGCTCATTCATTTTGTTTTTGAATACCCATTTTGAGCCTATGACATTTTTCTCAATGGGTCTAGGAACTAATTCCCAGGTATTGTTTTTCTCAATTTGGTCCAATTCTTCATTCATAGCATTCACCCAAGACATGTCCTTGTTGGCTTCTTCAAATATCTTTGGCTCTATTTGTGACAACATGGCTATGTATACCTCTTCAGTTTGTTGTGTTAGTTGCCTTCTTGTTTGGACCCCTACTCTCTTGTCTCCAATGATCTGATCTTCAGGATGGTTCTTCTGAGTATATCTTAAGGGAGCTTTAGAACCCAGCTCTGTATCTTCTGTTGTCTTGCTTGTTTCCTCATCATCTTGGTTTTCTTCTTCATGTTTTTCTGATGGACTGCAGCAGTCAGTATCTCTTGTATTGTTTGGAAGTTCTTCATCAAATCTCACGTCAATGCTTTCTAATATTTTTCGAAGAGTATTGTTGTAGCACCTGTACCCTTTACTTTTGGATGCATATCCTAGAAATATCCCTTCATCTTCTCTTGCATCAAATTTCCCAAGATTTTCATCATTATTCTTTATGTAACACTTGCTTCCAAAGATCCTATAATGTTTGATTGAAGCTGGTTTCCCATGCCATAGTTCATAGGGAGTCTTGTCATTGCTTGGCCTTAAGTGAGCTTTATTAAGGATATGCACCGTTGTGTGTACTGCTTCTGCCCAAAAGGTTTGAGCAATATTACTTTCATGCATCATGGCTCTGGCTATTTGTTGTACAGACATGTTTTGTCTCTCTACTACTCCATTTTTCTGAGGTGTTCCTACAATAGTAAATTGTTGTTTTATCCCATGTTCATTGCATAGGTCAGCAAAGTCATAATCTGTGAATTCACCTCCTCTGTCTGATCTGATGCATTTCAGCTTGCATCCTGTTTGATTTTCTGCTAATGCTTTGAAGATCTTAAATTTTTCTAGAGCTTCTGATTTATTCTTGAGAAATGCAACCCATGTCATTTTGGAGAAATCATCTATTATCAGCATGAAGTAGGATTCTCCACTTGGAGTTTTGGTTCTTGCGGGTCCACACAAATCCATGTGCACAAGCTGTAGAGGTCTTCTTGTTGATAACTCATCTTTGGCCTTGAAGGATGTACGAGTCTGTTTTCCTAATTGACATGCTTTGCATATGGTATTAGAAGGCCTCTTTATTTCTGGCATGTCTCTGACAGCTTTCTTCTTGCTTAGTCTGATGATGTGATCGAAGTTGAGATGTCCCAACCTTTTATGCCATAACCATGACTCTTCTAGTTTGCTAAGATGACATGCTTCATCTTCCTCTTTCACAATGTAAACATTACTCTCTGTTCTAACTCCTTTGAGCAGAGTCTTACCTGTGGTGCTTGATCTGACTTCGCAATCTTGTGCTCTAAAAATAACTTCACAGCCTTTGTCACACATCTAATTGACACTTAGTAAATTTGCTTTCAGCCCATCTACAAATAGTACATCTTGGGCCTTACCTCTGCCATTGTCTATGCTGACTGAGCCTTTTCCCTTGATCTTACCTGATTTATCATTGCCAAAAGTAACATTGCCAGATTTCTTTTCATCAAGAGTTATAAACTTGCTTCTGTCTCTAGTCATGTGTTTTGAGCAGCCACTATCCAAATACCACTGAATTTTCAGGTCTTGAGCAGTTAGAGCCAAGTCACATTTATTCACCTTCTTTATCCACTGGAGGCACCCTTTTTTTTGGTATCTTTTCTGGGGAGATGAACTATATATTCTTAGAGGACATTTGGAAGGTATATGTCCAACTTGATTGCATACACAACATTTGATCATAATTTTTGTATAATTGTGAGTATGAAAAAAATTTATTTGATTCATAAACCTCCTTGAGGTGTTGAGCATCAATCCTTTTCCATACTTTCTACATTCAATAATTTTATGGCCAAATTCCTTACAGTAAAAACAGTAACCATAGAAACTATTTTCATAGCTGGTGTAAGGTTGTCTTTTCCATTTGTTTGCTTGAGGCAGTCTCTTCAATGTTTGCATCTTTTGTTGGTTTGAATTACTCCTCCTTGCATGGCAATATGCAGCAATGTGTCCCAGCTTGTGGCAGACATAACAGGTGGCATTCTTCATAGGAGGGAAGAATCTCCTTTGATGGCTTCCGAATTTGACGTATTCAGAGACATATGTCCCTTTCTCTGTTGTCTTAGTATTTATTGCCTTCTTTGTTATTAGTGGTTTTTTCTAATCTCTGTCTTCCTTATTACAGGTTTCTTCTTTTGTAGGAATTGTTTGAGCTGCTTCATCATTCTTCTTTGCTTTTACAAAAATAATCTCTCTATCAACCTTTTCTTTGCCTTTACTTGATTCTCCTTCATAGCCTATTCCAGTTTTTATCATAGGGGATCTTTGAGCAACCAGAATTTCATTCAACTTACTAGAGCTTGTTGTTTGAGACGAGTTTATAGCCACATTTCTTTGAGCATTTTCTAGTTTCTTCCTGAGGCATACTACTTCTTCTTCCAGCTTCTCTTGTTCTCGGGTTTTATCTTTGATTTTCTGAAGTAACATGTCTTCTATCTTTTTGGCTTCTTCAAGCTCTACCTTCAGCTGCATGAGGACTTCTGAGTTTTGTTCTTCTCTTACATACTTGAGAATAATGTCCTTTTGTTTTTTTCACTTCAGTTTGAGTCTGTCAATCTCCTCTAGAGCACTTCTTATCTCCCCCTCAAGGTCGATTTCCCCTTCTTCTTCTTCGTCTTCTAGTAGGAGTCCTTCAAGTTCTTCTATGGCCATCAATAAGAATTCATATGTTCCTTCCTCACTTGAGGGTTCATATGAATCTTCAGATGTACTGCTATCTTGTTGAGCATAGAAAGATTTTCTGCTGAACTTCTTTCCTTTCTGCCAGTTCTTTGATTTATTTTTGTCTGACTCTAGAGCCCAATTCCTTACTTTCTTGTGAGGACACTTAGCAGCATAGTGTCCAAATCTTCCATAGTTAAATAATTTGAAAGGAAGTTTACCTTTGTATTAACTTGAGCCTCTATCCAATATCTTGACAAATTTTTCCTCTTCTTCATCCGAGCAAGAGCATATGTCTCCCTCTTCTTCTTTCTTCTTTTCTGTTTTAAAGGCTGCCTCCCTTGTACTTGGCTTCTTCTGTGGGAGCCTCATCTCATATGCTGTTAGATTTTCAAGTAGCCAGTTCATGGTCAAGGTCTCGCAATTAGCTGTTTCTTCTATTTCAGACACCTTGGGATTAAAATTGGATGGAAGAGATCTTAGAATATTTTGCACAATTATACTTTCTGTCATGGTTTCTCCAAGAGATTTCATATTTTTAACAATTTCTGCAACTTTTAGGAAGAAACTGGAAATGCCTTCATCATCATTCATTTGTAAGTTCTCAAACTAGGCTCTATAAACTTGAAGTTTGGCAGTCTTTACTTTCTTGTCCCCCTCATGGATGTTCTCCAGAGTATCCCACATTTCCTTGGCAGTGTCTTTGTGCATTAATTTGATAAAATTTTCTTTACACAAACCATTCATGATGGCATTCATGGCTTTTGCGTTAGCCACAAAATCTTGTTTTGTTTCTCTCTCTGTGTCAGTTGCCTTTGGGGCATATCCTAATTCCACAGCAGCCCAGACTTCTATTCCTAGAGAAATTATGTATGTCCTCATTCTGATTTTCCAGAAAGCATAATTTTCACCAGTGAAGAAAGGGGATTTATTGGTTGAGCATCCTTCTTTACTAGACATCTTGGGAACCTAGGATCTCCTTTCGGTTGTTGGTAATTTTCTCGAGAACTTCTACGATACCAATTATTGAACCCTTAGTTAAGGCGAGAGAGGGGGGGGGTGAATCGATTTAACAGTTTAACACATTCATGGACTTTTAAAACTTTAATTAAAACTTATTTACACCTTCATTTCATGTCCAACTTAATATGTGAGTAATCTCAAAATATGAGGAGCAAGTATTAATATAATATAACAGTAGACTTAATATGAGAGCAGCAGGTATTAAGAAGAATATATAAATCAGATCAACACATAAATATCATGCACAGAGACACCAGATATAAGTGGAAACCCATAAAGGGAGAAAACCACATCTTATTATTTTTGTGATGCAAAGGCAAGCTCCAACTCCCTCTCACCACTGTTTTCTGTGGGCACCAACCTACAGGAGGCTCCAACCTCAATCAGCTACAACTGACAGCTATCAAGCTGCAACTTGATAGGGAAGCTCCAACTTCCTCAATTTATAAAACTGAATGTTTGATGATTTACCTCAGATATCAGCTCTGTTCTGTAGCTTTTCTTTCTGCTTTTATTCTCTTAATCCTCTCTGCCTCACTCTTCTATACTCTGCCTTCTCTATATTTACTCTCTCTAACCTCTCTTATGCATATCCAGTTGATATTATATATAGAGTTCTTCACATGACTGTTTGTATTTCACAAAGAATTTGGAGTGAACAGTCATGACTCTTTGGCTTCTGTCTTCTCATTCCTTTTATCTGCTCATTCAATAAATATAACTGTAGGTATCAATTTAACATTATAGTGGGATATTTGTTCTCTTCCAAAGACTTTCCAATTCATCACAACAATATAAATTAATCATTTAAATTTAATTACAATGAAAATTCCAGCTCAAATCATTCAGCCTTTTGGATTGTTGCACACTTGTCTTTTCTTTGACTGTGTCTGTCCCTTTCGGCTCTGTTTGTTTCCTTATTAAATGTCACGGAGTAATGGCTATCTATCATATATATGTAACTGCTGACTTTAAATCTGGGAAAATTCCAACTCTTTACACACAGCAAGTGTCTTGTTGATGTGGTGAGTTCCGCAAGCGGAACATACATACATCACAGCCTTTGTTTTATGGCCTGATGCGATTGAACACATCGCCTTTGTATTATATTAATAATCACCCTCCACCTTAAGCCGAGGCCCGTGGGTCCACAGACCACGTGACACTTTTCAATACAATCGCAACAACTTTATATATATATAACAGCGCCTTCAAAAATTTCTGATTGCGATTGATATGCTGACCCGACCATGTTTTATATGGCAGATTTTATATGACTATCGCATCCAGCTTTGCCAATCGCAATCGCAAGATGCCTTGCTCCGATGCGAATGCGATTGATATGCTCCACAAATTTCTGATTGTAATTGATATGTAGACCCGACCATGTTATATATGGAGGAGTTTATATGACTATCGTATCCGGCTTTCATCGCAATCGCAAATATTTGTTAACATGTTCCACTTTAACTCCGATGTGATTGGTACCTTTGCGATTGTTCTGATGTGATTGATCGCAATCGCAACTTTCTGTTGTGATGTTCCGATGCCTTTATATTCTCCGATGCGATTCATAAGGGTCCCACCTTATATTACTTCGTTTATTTTGATCATAAAGCGCTCCACTTATATAAATTAATATATATGCTTTGAACCTTTGTTTATATGATCCAGGCTTCATCACAATTGCAATTCTTTGGTTTCATGTTCTGACACATATCCATTATGTTTTATAAACCCATCGGGTCCGGGCTTCATCGCAATCGCAATTTTCTATTTATATTTTTTGTTGCCCTTATAATCTCCGATGTGATTGGGAAAGGGTCCCCCCTTATGGTACTTTGATTAATATATATAAAATTTTCCACTTGGGTTTAAGATTCCCGGAATATTATGTATCCTCCCGCTTGGGTTACGATTCCCGGAATAAGATTTATATGTATATATATATATACTCTATTGCTCCAATCTTTAGTGTATCTTCCAGCGGGGGAGGTGATTCTCGGAACTTTTTTGTATATATATATACTTGCCGCTTGGGTTATACGATTCCCAGGATTGTGTTTATGTATCCTCCAGCTAGGGTAGCGAATCTCGGAATTAAAAAAAATGGCTCTGCCTCTGCTTGTGATAGCGGCTCTGCCTCTGCCTCTGCCTCTGTTAACAGCTCTGCCTTTGCCTCTGATAACTGCTCTGCCTCTATATTCGTGTCCTCTGCTTCCACTGCTCGACCGTTTCACTGCCTCCACTACTTGACCGTTTCATCTCTGCCTCTGTATTCGACTGTTACACTTCAGCAGTGTTCTTCCGCCTGTCTCCTTTGCCCTGTTTGCTTTTCTTTTGTTTGTCTCTGTTCTGCTGTCCTTTTCCTGTATCTGCTTCGGCTGCCTCCTTTGCCTATCTCTGCCTTTGTTTCCTTCATTGCCATCAATGAAAATATTTCCAACACGATGAGTCTAATTTTGTTGATAATATGAGAAATGAATTGATTCTTGAATCTTCCCTCTCTGTTGCATCTCCTCCCGACACCCTCGATGTCTGGTTGATTTATAGTGGTGCTTCAAGGCACCTCAATGGTTATAGAGAAGCCCTCTCTGATTTGGTTGAGAAGGATACTAATCTGGAAATTATCCTTGGAGATAATGCCACCTATCCCGTGAAAGGGACAGGGACTGTGACCCTCCATCTATCTCAAGGTTAAGTCCTCCAATTACAAGATGCGTTGTATGTACCTGATTTGAAGAAGAACCTTGTGTCCATTTCGACAATGGAAGACAAAGGGTTCAAGGTGGCATTCGTTGATGGAAAGGTACTTATCTTTAATAAGAACTTCAAGGAAGCTCTTTCTATTGGTTTTATAGTTGATACACTTTATTGGGTTGGAGGAAGTCCATTGGGGGCTATGTCATGTGATACAACTATTCAAACAGAGTTATGGCACCAAAGGTTTGCACACCTTCATTACAAATCCCTTCCCAAAGCAAGGAAGGTGGTGACAAGGATGCCCAAATTTAGAGATGATCATGACGGTATATGTCAGGGTTGTGCCGAAGGGAAACATATAAGGGGACCATTCTCCTCAAGTGTCACAAAGACAACTAATATCTTGCAGTTGATACATTCTGACTTATCTGGTATGCTGCCAGTGACATGCTTGGGAGGATGTTCCTATTACATGACTTTTACAAATGACTTCTCCCACGAGGCGTGGATATATTTTTTGAAGAAGAAGGACGAAGCATTCAAATGGTTTTGTACCTTCAAGGCCTTGGTGGAAAATCAAATCGAGAAGAAAATCAAATTTTTGAGGACTGACAATGCCACCAAGTATGATTCAAATGAGTTTAATGACTTTTGTATAGAAGATGGAATTAAGAGGGAGACCACAACCGCGTACACTCCTGAGAAAAATGGTGTTGCTAAAAGAAATAACATGACCATTGTGGAAGCTACCCGTGCCATGCTATGTGACCAATGTATTCCGAAGTTTCTATGGGTAGAAGCTACAAAAATTGTTGTTTATGTTCAAAATATATGCTCGCATTCTGCTCTGGACTCCAAAAACCCCGAAGAAGTCTTCTCTGGTAAGAAACCTGATGTTTCTCATTTTAGAGTTTTTGGTTGTCCTGTTTACTTTCATGTGCCAAAACAAAATAGAAGCAAGCCTGACGTTTCTAGAAAGAAGGGAACGTTTGTGGGCTATAGTGAAACTTCGAAGGAATATATAATCTATGTGCCTGGTCAAAGAGAAGTGGAGATATGCCACGACTTTGATGAAGATGCTTCCCTCAAGAAAGTGAGAAATATTCCTAGCTCCAAGGAAGACAAAGAAGATCAAGAAGCAGGGAAGCAGGAAGAGCCGAAGGATGACTTGATGCCTGATGTTGAAGGACTTGTGGATCATATTGATCCACCTCCTTCAAATAAGAGAAGACCCTCATGGCTCTGGGATACTCTCACAAATGCCGAGAGACATATTGCCCAAAGGGGGACATTCCATGAAAGAAAGAAGCAAAAGAGATACCGAGGGTATCTAGCAGCCATGAGTGCGATAGTACAATCTGAGCCTGGATCATTTGAAGAAGTCGTAAAGCATCAAGTTTTGAAGGATGTTATGCACGAATAATATGATTCCATTATGAAAAATGATGTCTGGGAAGTGGTCCCGAGACCGAAGGAAAAATCTGTTGTCACCTCAAAATGGCTCTATAATATCAAGCATGGATCTGATGGAAGTGTTGAAATGTCCAAGGAAATATTTGTTTCCCATGGCTTCTCTCAAAAATAAGGCATAGATTATGATGATATATTTGCACCTGTGGCCCACTATACCACCATACGATCCATTATTTCCCTTGCTGCAACACAAGAATGGAGTCTACATAAAATGGATGTGAAGATTTCTTTTTTGCATGGATCTATAAATGAAGAGGTGTATGTGGAGCAACCTCTGGGGTTCAAAGTCTAAGATAGAGACACCCATGTATGCAGGTTGAAGAAATAACTCTATGGGTTGAAGCAAGCCCCGGGGCTTGGCACGAGAGGATAGATAGCTACTTAATGAAGTTGGGCTTCACTCGATTTAATTTTGATCTGAACCATTATTTTAAGGTTGATAGAGAAAGGCCTCTCATTCCGGTTCTCTATGTGGACGATCTCTTCCTGAAAAGTGCTAACCCTCTCATTCATCAGTGTAAGATGAAGCTGGCTTCTGAGTTTGAGATGAAAGACCTAGGACTGATGCACTACTTCCTAGGCTTGGAGGTCTGGCAGAGGCCAAGCGATATTTTCCTTTCTCAAGGAAAATATTTCATGAAGATGCTAGAGAGATTTGGTATGGTGGACTGTAAGTCTGTGTCGACACCGATAGAACTCAACTTTAATAATTTTTGTGGAAACAATGTTGGGCCCATGATAGAAAATCCTACCACGTATCGACAACTCGTGGGGGCCCTGATGTTCTTATTGAACTCTCTTCTGGATGTATACTTTGCAGTGAACACTTTGAGTCAACATATGGTTGATCCTCATCACATTCACTGGATTGGTGCCAAGAATATATTGAGATATTTTCGGGGCACAATCAACCATGGGCTAAGACAAATTGTCGTGAGTTTGAGACTCCATGGATATAGTGATTCCAATTGGGTTGGCAGTGTGTTGGATCACAAGAGCACATATCAATGTTGCTTCACCTTAGGTTCTGATTCGATATCTTGGATGAGCAGGAAGCAGAAGTCGGTGGCTTTGAGCACCACCAAGGCCGAATACATTGCAACGAGTATGGCCTGTTGTGAAGCCATTTGGTTGTGAAATCTCTTCAGTGAGTTGTTTGGGCATGTGCTAGATACCACTGTTATCCTTTGTGATAACCATAGTGGGATTCATCTTTATGAGAATCCTGTGTTCCATGATCAATCCAAGCATATTGATATCATGTACCACTTTATCTGGAATATGATACAGCGAGGCATCGTAAGGCTCAATCATATAGGAACTGATGAGCAGGTCGCAGATATTCTCATGAGGCCCCTGGGGAAGGTCAAGTTCCTAACCTTCCATGATAAGCTTGGAATCGTGGAAAGAACCTATTATGAGGGTCCTGATTGAGTTGGAATATGAGCTTTGGGAGCTCCAGGGGGCTTGGGGATAGCTTCTTGGATCTATAAGCAAAAACGGGGCTAGGCCTGTCAAACCTTGTTGTGCTTCTGCCCCACATTTATGATATTGAGTTGGTTCACCTCTCTTTTATTTGTGCCCTACACGCATCCTACCCATGGAGTTTCAGACTCATGGGAAGTACCTCTCATTTGGCCAATGAGGTGGGAAATGTGGATAGAGACTAATAACAAGACCGATGGACATATCGGAGATTTTCGTACCCTCTATGTCTAGGATGGCATGTGTCCAACACCTTGATCTGGGATCAAGTATGATGAGGTTCTTACCTCTAAAATAACTCTGGGTTAGTATGAGACTCCTTTTTAGTCCAAGAGAGTTTTTTACCTCTAAGCTAACTTCGGGTCAACTAAGTGTGATGTCTTTGTGACTCACCCTTTTTTCTATCTAACAAAGAGCTAGCAAAGCAAGTTACAGCAGGATGACACATGATTTTTGGTGAAATTACACGTGATGAATGGCACTTGTGGACAGATGGAGTTCTCCCTAGTTGAGAGGGAGAGTTAATTTTGGGAAACTAGGTCCAAACTCCATGTTGCACTACTCATATGACGATGGTCATATTTTTGCTGGATTCTTCTTTCGGAGAGGTGCAATATTGATTTAAAGATCATCTTGTTCGAATGAGAAGAACATATATTTTGAATTTTTTTTCCAAACATGTGCAAGGTCAGCCATATTTGTAATGTAGGCTCTCATGCCTAATAGATGTGTCACACACCCTCACTGATGGATAAAAATTGTAGAGACTTGGAGGTAATTTTCTCATCATCGTCACACATTCTCTCATCGTGATCTGATTGGTTCGATATCCTTTAGAGGCCCCTTTTACCTCACACGTGTGGACCGAAGCTGTTGTTTTATGTGGATTTGTTTAGGGATTGTTGTTGCAGCGTTGACCAACATTTACCATGGTCAACCCTTGGTCGTTTGACGTCAAATTTCAGCCAAAATTCCTATTTTAGGAGGCCATACTATTGGGCGCTAAAATCAAGGAAATCTCAATTGTTTGACTGACGCCCTAATCTGCTACGTTGACTTTTATGTTGTTGTCCTACATTGACTTTGGGTTGATCAGATTTGACTTGTGATGAGTTGTCTTTGAGGGATGTGGGTGTGACACATGGAATATTTTTTGACCAAGAAATAATTTGTTGGTTGAAGCATCTTGTTGATTGTCGTAACACAAAAATATCTCATATCTTTGCTAGACAAAAGGAATTTTAAATCCGATCTATATTTGGCATGTCTTCTATCGATCTATTATTGTGTTCTATCATAATTTTACTTTCATGTTTATGTGATTACTATTTTGTATTTGGCCTAAGAAAGATTGAATTAAAATTGCATCAATCATAGAAAACCCATGGTTACATAAATTTAACATGTTTTTTTCTCCTTCTCTAGAAGAAGATGCAATGGATTGGTACTTGGACCTGATGGAAAATATAGAGACTTTCATATTATAACTTATTTTCCTTAGCTTGATAATTACTTGTGATGTTAGATTTTCTTTTATTACTTCTTTAATTATGTTCATAAATCACTTACCAAAAACAAGAAGATCACAAAGAGACAAAGTACACAAGATATAGGCTCCAAGCCAAGGCAAAACCCCTCCAAGGGAAAAACCTATAAAATTCTTCTCTTCTTCTCTAGAATATGCTCACAAAAGAGACGTCCAAGACCCAAAGACCCAAGCCAACAAACCCTCCAAGACCCAAGTCAACCCCAAGAAACATCTTCCTTGAGATAGCTTCCAGTACTTCAATTTCTAGATTGCTACTACATATTTGACCTCAGCTACAAAATTTTTGCCCTACAATTTTGGACCCCTACAACTGCTTCAGAATTTCGGCTTCTTGTATCTAGAATCTTCACAAACCCTAGCGAGACTGAGAGAGAAATATAAAACTTGAAAAACTTCGACTTATACTCCTCTTCTTCATCCTCCAGCTACTCTTCTTCACCTTCTCTATTGCAAATCGAACTAGCTTGAGATGAGTGTCAAAACAAGGTCGAGCTCCCTTCTATTTATAGCCTTTATTGAGGGTTGAATAGCCCTCCCTTGGGCCGACTTTTCCTTTCTCTTGGGATGACTTGGACTTGGGCTTATCCATGGATTTTTCATGATAAAATAAATATGTTTCTTCATTACAATGAGTCCAAATGGGACTATGACACATGAACAATATTTTTCTTTATCCTAGAAAGACCTAGAAGACTAAAAATCATGAAGAACATGCTTTCAACACAAACTTGAGTATGAAACCCATAATCCAAAATAAAATATAAGTTATCTCTCTTCCATTTTTCTTTGTTTATAAATAATATACAATTTCATGATTACAATTACCTCATAATGAAGACTGAACCTAGTTACAATTTTCAACACTCCCTCTTAACTAGGGAGGTATTCTTGGTACAAGGAATCTCAATATTGAAGCATTCTCATAAGAAGAGTCAGATTGGTAAGCCATATTTTTTCAAGTATATTTATATCATAACCAGCATTTTCCCTAAAGGCCTTAACTAGAAAATATCATATATAATTATGAGCATTATGCTAGTAGGATTTACGTGAGCTGCCACACTACCTCTCAAGCTACATACCCCATATGAATATCCACAATGTATGTCCTTTTAGGATTATTATTATATTGGATTCTCAAACCTGGATCCTCAATGAATATTGGTCCTCTTCAAATACTCTTATCTTGGATTCCCTACCTCATCCTCAAAGAGTATCGGCCACCAACTTCTTTCCCTGGATTCTCCAATCCATAAGAAGTTTCAATCTAGATTCTTATCCAATACTTCAGACTCCATTCTCTCTTTATGGACTTCACTAAGACTTGTGATTGTTATTCATAGTCTAGTTCCTGACCCATAAGGAAAAGAACTATCCAGTATCGTTCCCTCTCAACCAAGGAAAAGATAACCACCAAACCAAGCTTGCCTCTTTGGTACTCAAGCTTCTTGTTTGGTAACGCTTTAGTCAATATATCATCTACCTATTCATTTGTAGGTATATAATGCAGCTCTATGACCCCATCTCATACCATACTTCTAATGTAGTGGTACTTTTTGTTTATATGTTTCATCTTTTCATGAAACATCGGGTCTTCCATCAATCTCATGGAACTCTGATTATCACAATGTATCCACGTAGCGCTAAGCGGTCCTTCAAAAAATTCTGATAGTAATTTTTTGACCCAAATTTCTTCCCAACAAACCTCGCTTGGAGAAACATATTCAGCTTCATCACTACTCAAAGAAATTGTATCCCGCTTTCTTCTCATCCATGAAACCATGGAATATGCAAGGCTGAAACGTCCATCTGTGTTGAATCTTTATATCCCATAAGTTGGATTTCATTCCTAGTATACTTGAGGGTAGTGATGTATAGTCCCATGCGAGTACCATAGGATATGCTTAGCTGCAATCCAATGATCATGTTTTGGCTCCATCTGAAACTGATTGAGGACATTTATTATAAAACAAATGTTTGACCTTGTATTCACCAAGTACATCAAGGACCCGATCAATTTTCCATAGGAATTTGGATCTATCGAACTAGATTCTGAACTCCTCAATCTTTTCAAATTTTAAATCATGGTAGTCATCATGGGCTTGCAATCCATCATGCCATATTTTTGAAGCATATTGATCCCACACTTACCTTGAACAACATATATCTCTTGTTTTTTTCATTTTTCTACTCCCAAATAATAGTGAATAATCCCAAGATCCTTCATATCGGATTATGTTGCTAATTTCTTCTTACATTCATAAATTTGATGCTCTACACCTGTGACTAGTATATCATCCAGATATAATATTATTATAATTGCCTCATCATGTACTACCCAGATATATAGGTTAGGTATGCATTACTCTGGGTAAAACCAAGTCTTAAGAGGTATGCATTCATTCTTGCATACCATGCTCTCAATGCTTGCTTTAAGATATATAGATCCTTCCTCAACCTGTAGCCATGATTTTCCCTGTGATTTATTTCAAATCCTTGAGTCTAATCAATGTAGACCTCCTCATCAATGGTCTCATTTAGGAAAGTTTTCTTGACATCCATTTCATGAATGTTCCAACCCATAAAAGTAGGCAATGAAACAAGCGATCTTAATGTTGTATAACTAGTTGTGGGAGCAAAGGTTTCCTCATTATCAATCCCTTCTTTCTATGAGAAATCCCTTACTACAAACCATGATTTGTATTTTTCTATGCTCCCATATTCAGTTTTCTTTATCTTATAAATCCATTTTGAAGTGACTATTGATTTGTCACTAGTCCTAGAGACAATCTCCCATACATCGTTCTTCATTCCTCCATTCATGATGCTTCATTGAATCATCATATGAGGAAGGTTATACCTCAATTAGTCTTTTCATGTATGTCGCATATCCATAATACCACTTTGGTCTCTTAATTTCCCTATATTTCCTTGGTGTTGTATGTCATTCTTCCTCTTGAAGAGTATTTTTCAATCAAACAGACCTCTTTTGATTTTATGGAACAATTACTTGTTGTATAGGCTCACAAGGACCTTCAACATCTTATGGGTGTAGGTTTTGGTTCTTTACCATCATTGTCCCTAGAGATATCCTCAAATATAGGAACTTCTTATTCATTAGATTCAACTAGAACATCATTCGATTTCTTGTAAGCTATGTTTTCGTCAAAGATGACATCTTTGCTTACCTCAATTAGAAAATCCTCCTTTATGTAGATTTTTTATTCTTTAGATGAAGCAAGATACCCAAAAAATATGCCCCTTAAACTGGTAGGATCTAACTTCTTCCTTTTCTCCTTGGGTACATCAACATAAATAGGACACCCAAATATATGAAGATGATCCACACTTAGCTTATTTCTTGTAAATGTTTCTTCCAGATTCATGTTGTTTAGGATCCTATGAGGACTTTGGTTCCGCAAGTAAACATTTTTCATACATGCCTCGCCACATACGAATTAAGGAATATATTGATCGTGAAACAAAGGTTTGACACATTCTTCAACAGTACAATTCTTCCCTTCTACCACACCATTCCTTTTAGGATTATAAGGAACAATGAGCTCCCTCTTGATTAATTATTTCTTGCATAAAGATATTAATTATTTGGAGGTGTATTCTCCACCATTATATGACCTTATAATTTTGATCTTTCTCTCCTTTAGATTTTCCACTTCATTCTTGAACCCCTGAAACTTATTGAATACCTAATCCTTGTTCTTGAATAGGTATAGCCAAGTATTTCTTGTGTAATCATCAATAAAGGTTAAATAATATTATTTCCCGCCAAGAGACTTAATTTCTATTGGTCCACATATATCTAAGTGTATGAGATCCCAAATTTATTTAGATTTGGTTTCACTACTTGTAAATGGTTTCTTTACATTATTGCCTAGAACACATCCCTTACAGATTCCTTCGTGTTCATCGTTTAATTTTGGGATGCCATTGACCATTTGACTCATAGATGTAAAAATATTATAATGAAGGTGCCCATACCTTATATGTCATAGTTCATAAGTGCTTACTTCTAGGTGAACTATGGCTTGAGCTAGAGGTGTATTGTGTCTATACAATGTTCCCTCACAAACCCCAATCACACTTGCTTCATTAATACTATATACCTTATCCAAAACCAAAGCCTTTCCATCAAAAAAAACAACTCTATTACCCTTATATTCTAGACAAGAAATAGAAATTAGGTTTTTCTTCAAACCTAGAACATATAATATGTTGTTGAGGTGAATGTTTCCACCTGACTCGAGCTCTAGCAATGTAGACCCAATGCCTTTAATTGGATAGCACTTGTTGTCTCCAAGTTTGATAGAGCGATATGAGATACCCTTAGATAGGTTTTGGAGTTGATTGCATTCTCTCATCATATTTCTCAAGGCACCACTGTTAATAAAATATACATTCTTGTCCTTGAATGTGTCAGATAAAGCGGAGAACAATATTCCACCTTCTACTTCCTTTGCAAGTTTGGAGATGATATTTTATATATTTTTATTGATAGAGATAGTGATATTTTCAAGAATATTGAAACCCTTCCTTATAACCCTTTCCATACTACCAACAAATATGTGATCTTTAGTCTCCTTCTTGCACCTTAGCTCTGATATCATGTTGGAAAATTTGGAGACTTGCATATCATAACTTATTTTCGTTAGCTTGACAATTAGTTGTGATGTTATATGTCTGTTTATTGATTCTTTAATTTTTTTCATCAAGAAATTACCAAAAACAATAAGATCACAAAGATATAGAGTACACAATATATAGGCTCCAAGTAAGGGGAAAACCTGGAAAACGCTTCTCTTCTTCTCTAGAATATACTTACAAAAGAGACTTCCAAGACATAGAGACACAAGTCAACGCCCAACAAGATCTTCCTTTAAACAGCTTCCAAAACTTTGATACTACTACACTGCTATTGCAACTTTCACCCCAGCTACAGAATTTTAGCCCTGCAAATTTGGCCCCCTGCAACTGCTTTAGAATTTCTGCTTCTTGTAGTTGGAAGTTTCACAAACCCTAGCGAGATAAAGAGAGAAATATAACCCTTGACAAACTTTGTCTTCTTCTCTTCTTCTTCTTCCTCCAGCTACTCTTCTTCACCTTAGTTATTGAAGATCAAACTAGCTTGAGATGAGTGTCAAAATGAGTTCGAGCTCACCTCTATTTATAACCTTTCTTGAGGGTCGAATAGGCCTCCCTTAGGCCGACTTGTCCTTGCTCTTGGTCTTGGTCTTATCCATGGATTTTTCATGATAAAATAAATATTTTTCTTCATTACAATGAGCCCAAACGGGACCATGACACATGACCAATATTATTCGTTATCCTATAAAGACCTAGAAGATATAAAAGCATGAATAACATGTTTTTGACACAAACTTGAATATGAAACCCATACTCCAAAATAAAATATAATGTATATTTCTTTTATTTTTGTTTCTTTATAAAAATTATACAATGTCATTATTACAATTACATCATAATGAAGACCAAACCTAGTTACACCTTTCAACAGGACTGGCTATTCATTTGATTCTCTGCAAACCATTATCAATGTCTTCAAATATAAGTATTGAGATAAAATGGAAGAAAGATATTTTCTTAGAACCATTATCAACATAAATAAAAATCAGAATGAAAATGTTGATGAATTTAATAAGAAATTTAATGGCATTGTCAAGGATATGCATCAAGATTATAAACCAACAAAAAAATATTTTCTAGAATATTATCTAGATGCATTCATGATTGACACATCTTATGAGTTAAGGCGTGCAAAACCGAATGATTTAAAAGTTTCTCAAACTTTAGCTAAAGAGTTGGAAAAGTTTCTCAAGTATTTAACTCGGCTAATTAATCATATGAAGATTGAACATTCTAGATAAATGAATTCCATTCAAGATAGGCTAATTCAAATGGAAATATCCCAAGATCAGAATAGTTAGCCTAGGAATAATAATAACAGGGGTAATAATAATGCATGGCCAAAGAAGAATCCCCCAAATGAGAAAAGGCCTCCTAATCCTATGGAATATACCAACATTGTTGATCAGCCTATGCCATTTAGCAAACCACGATGATAATTTTCATTAAAAAAGTTTATGTGCCTTTTCCACAAGGATCCTAGATGAAGGGACAAGTGATAAAATTAATATAATCAGTCAAGAGGCTCACTCATCTTCAGAAGGAGGAGATTGTTGCATGGAAATGATCCCTTCATCCTTTACCATCAATAATTTCAATGATGAAAGAATCCAATTACGCGGATATATGGAGAGAAGTCGTCTCAAGAACAGATCTTACTATCTTAGAGATTTCTCGAAGTAAGGGGTGTAAATATCAAAATAAAAGTAAATATCAGAACCAGAACAAGCAGCAAATTGCATCTAAGACTTATCAGTCAGGTTTAAATATTGATTGGGTCACATGGATAAAGAATGTAAAAATACTGAAGTGCTTGGCGTGATCAAGGATTTACAAGTTTGTTTGGAAAATTTCCCATACATGATAATTACTATGGATATCACTATGATAGATGCACATGATGTACGAGAAATGCTCTTGTATTGAAACTTCGCAGCCTAGCTTGGAGGGTTTATCTAGTTATATCTATCATATGCTAATATTCCTACAGCAGAAGGTGGTGTGATTAGATTATACAGAGAATTCGATAGGAGGCATCATGTTGAGAACCCAAGGAGGTCTCACAATGAAGAGATTAAAGAACAAGTACATCCTACGTAATACAACGAAGTAGTAACTCAGTTCTTTCAGCCTATTATCCAAAATTATACTTCATCTCATATCACAAACAAAGGAGGAAAATGCGTGGATTTTATGAGGACACGCATTATGACATTGAGAACCTTCATCATCCCAAAATAATCAGGATTGATCAGGGGACATATGGCTAAAAAGGTTATGGATCAATTAAATTTAAGAATATCAGGGCTCTATGATAACATTTTCTCTATGAATTCAAAGGATATTGAAGTTCTTGGCGTGATCAAGGATTTACGGATTTGTTTGTAAAATTTCCCATACATGATAATTAATATGGATATTACTATGATATATGTACCTGATGTGTGGGGAATGTTCTTATATTGAAAGTTCACAACCTGTCTTGGAGGATGTATCAAGTTATATCTATCCTATGCTACTATTCTTATAGCAGAAGGTGGTATGGTCAAATTATACAAAGAATTCTAAAGGAGGCATCATGTTGAGAACCTATGGAGGTATCACAATGAAGAGATTAAAGCACAAGGAAATCCTACATAATCCAATGAAGTAGTAACTGATTTCTTTCAGCCTAGTATCCAATATTCTACTTATCTCATCTCACAAAAAAAAGGAGGAAAATTCATAGATTTGATGAGGCCATGTAATATGACATTGAGAACCTTCATCATCCCAAAAGAATCAAGATTTAGCAGGGGAAATATGGCAAGCAACCAATGGATCCACTTGTAAGCAGAAAGGTTCTCCAAATCGGGCTTCATAAATGACATCTAATGCCATAATTCATATTTCATATTATATCTCTAACCCTAATCTCTTAGACAGATTTCATTGCTATTATTAGATAGAATTACATTTCTTCCATTAGATAATTTGCATTTCAACATTTGTTGTTTTTTTATATTTCATTGTTATAATAGGATTTGTATTCCAGTTGATTATTGACATTTTATATATATATATATATGTGTGTGTGTGTGTGTGTGTGTGTGTGTGTGTATATATATATATGTGTGTGTGTGTGTGTGTGTGTGTGTGTATACACACACACACACACACACACACACACATATATATATATTAGGATGATGATGATGATTTTCATTTAGACCTTATGTATGTCTTATATTTATTTGTTTTATTGGATACAAGATTTTGGATTCTCAAATTCTTCACTGAAGCAACGTGTCCCCAAGTAGATTCAGATGTTGACCATGTACATGCCAACAATCTAGGAAGTAGAGTATATCACAGCATACAAAAAAAAATGAGTCAATTTCATCATTGTCATCCCAACAAAATTATTGTAAATGATTCTAGTATGACTATTAAACCATGCAATAACACCTTGGTAAGCCTATTATTCTTCTCAAAGAGTTTCATCCTACATAGTTTTTTAACCTCCCCAAATTATATGTGTTTGCAAACACGGATAATTGACATAGTTTTTCTCCTAGATATACCACAAACCTAGGGTGAAAATCATTTGATGAGGTCTTAGATGAGTCCTAGTGTTTATCAAGTCTATGTATTTTTCATACTGGATCATAATTATTGTCGCAGAATTTGGTTAAATCTCAAGGGTCTATGTCTATGTGCATTTTCCCTTCTAAGGGTTGAAATTCATAATATCTTGATGTAATAATATTTTTTTGTGAATGGTTACTCATATTTAGACACCATTGCCAAAAATATTTTTAGAGGTGGAAAAAAATTAATCCCCTCTTGAGCCTTTTTAATTTTAATTTCTCACAGAAATATAAAATTAAAATTAAGCCATAAATTATCCAAAAAATAAAATGAAGAGAAAATTAATTACCTTCCAAGGGGAAAATTATCAAAAATAATAAAAAACTCGTGGTTATAGAAAAAATAATTTTATGAGGCCCTCCAACAAAGGAAACGTCAAATTTTTGAGAAAAATAAAGTCTTTAGACCATGGTGGTTAAGTCAAGGATCAATTTTCAAGGAAAAAGACTTGGAAAAAAAAATGGACCAGGACCTAGGCCTTCATCAACAAATACTGATTTTTCAAGATCAAGGGACATGATTTGATTTTGGCATGGATTAAGAAACAATTAGTCGTTATGCATCGGGATCAAGTCAAGCTATTCATTATTTCCACTTGGAGGGCTTAATTCCTCTCATTTTTTCTATATAAGGAATCCTTTGAGCTCCTCATTATAGCAAAGCATTATCTAACTAGATTGAAATTATCTTTGTACCAAGTAAGTCTCTACTTGAGAGTAAGGCTCTACTCAATTTTGTAATAAAAGCATAAGACATTGGGGTTCAAATGAAGGTGTCTCTCACTTGTTGATATGTGGTATGTGTTGGATGATATATTTCTATATGCTTTGAGCTATTGTATTGCACGATTACTATTTCAATTGCAAATATCTGTTAGCACAGGTATCTTGCTTTAAGTGTTGGGCTAGAGTAAGCGCTCTAGGTCTAGTAGATTTGGTAGGTATCTCCATATTTCTAGACCTCTTGTGCTAATCAAACCCATTTTGATCTAATAATATATTTTTTGAAGTGCATTGAGCTACAGGCTGCTCTAGCTCTTAGAAACCCCAAGTTCACAAATTATAAGGGGATAACAATTCATTTAGCTTGAATTCTTGATCTAATGAATATAGGATGCAAGGGGTTTTGCCAAAATTTAAAATTTATTCAAAATACCTTATCTATTTACCTGTGATACAAGGATTTAATATGCTAATAAAAGAAATTTTATTCTCATGAATATTGTAAATATTTGTAAATAATTTTTTATCTAACCCTTTTATTTTAAATATTAACCCATTGTTTCTATTTGTATAGCATTGGGGTTTCTGGTTTTATTTGAAATTTTTGTATATGTTGGGTATTTGGGCCTTATATTTTTCATTTGTGTAGGTGTTAGCTCAAGAAATTGAAGTGAAAATCAATCTTTAGAGATCCCTAGCATAAATGACTAGGGTTTCAAGGGTTTCTAGACCTCTAGAGGAGTTGTCTAGCCCAAGGAAGCAAAATTTTCAAGTGTGAAGGCCTAATCCAATACCTAGAGGGCTATATAGATCCTTTCCAAGCCCAATTTTCTCAACGCTCAACCGAAAAGGGAAGGTTGCATCCCTGCAAGGGTTTCTAGAGGCGGTATTTCAGTGATGTTTTTGGACTAACCTAACATTATTTTGTTTTGCAGGGGTGTCGTGTGGGTTTGAAGCCTCTTGGAGGATTTCCATAGACCTTAGAGGCCATTTTTCCATTGGTCGTAGCCCCTTAAGGGCATTTTCTTCTAGTTACAGCCCTAATAGGGCCTGTCTCCCTTAGTTGCAGCCCTTTTGAGGCTTTCTCTTATAATCATAGCCCTTTAGAGGTTTGTTTCTCCTATTCAAGGACCTTAGAGGTATTCTAGCCATAGGTCGTAGGCCTTATTCCCTCTCCAAGGCCTAACGCAAGCCTTATTTAGCCTCTTTATCCTTAGCTCAATCCCTTTTGGGCTCATTTTTTGGCTTTGTAATTGATTTTGTCACGAATTCTTATGTTTGCAGACTTATGGTAAGTTTGGAAAGTGGTTGAATTTTATTTTGATATCATTTTTTCCATTCATATATTTTGTTTCAATCTAACATTTTTTTTTCCAGATCAATCATTGGTTTGAAGAAGGATTCGAGGGGCTTGAAGTCTCACTAGCCCATCAATTAACCCTAGAATCCCTAGCGTCTCTCACAAAAAGGGTTGATCTATCATTTTGAGTTTTCTATCTAACTAAAATTGGTTTTTTCAGTGTTTAAGGAGTTTAAGTGCATATTGGAAGTCCATCTAACCATTTAACAAGGCCTCTAGGCCTAAGGGTTCACCTTTTATCTCCTTTTCTCCTATTTGTTTTGGTAATCATATCTTGAAGTGGCTCTTAGCAGTCGTATAATCTCAATAAAATCCTCCATATTAGTCCTAAGATACATATAATATATTACATAATTCAAGGAAACATTTATGCTTCTCTATTGATGACATTCCAAGTGTTTCTTGAGGTCTGATATAATTTTTTAGAGGTCTAATATGAGCATATAAAATTCTGATATATAAAGTAACAATGGTGAGAAAACATCTTGCAAAGACTTAACACTCATAAGAACTGGTTTCTAAGTCTTGAGAACATTATATCTCTCTTTCTAAGTTAATTATAAAGTGTTAAAATGACTACTTTTATGGAATATTATTTATCTTTGAAGGGTGAAAGGGATCCTTGAATGTCTTGATCTTGTTCTCCTTGCATCTCATTATACATTGGAAATTGCATCATAACATTCCCCTTGCATTTCATTAGTATCCTCTATTCTTGAAATCATTGTTATCAATCTCATTTTAAGATAATTATGCTCTAATTGGCTCTCATAATAAGCATTGGTTTCATTATTGCAAGATCCTAAGTGGCATAAATAAGAAACCCGGTGTTAGGGATCTGTAATTTATAAGCAAGATTGGCAGAGTCTAATTACAGAAACAACATCATTTCAACCACTTTGGGATTCTAGGATCTAGCCCTCCTGAATCCGAAGAGGGATCTCTCCAAAAAGTGCAAAGATGGATTTGTCTTTGAAGTTTGGGGTTATGATATTAGGCTAGTTATGAAGGCCAAGGGTTTGTTTGTTTTTTGGATGGTTGAGCAGGATAACTGTTCAAGGTGGAAAGTTCTGAGTGCAAAAAGTTCCAAAGGTGAGAAGTTGCGGGCAATCAGAGTAAGCTTCGGTCAAAAAGGTAGAAAATTGCAGGTTTTAGTCCATTGGGCTATGGAGTCATAATAGGGTTTAATTGGAACAACAAGAGGCAAGAGTGGTCCATGGGGCAAGTCATCTATGTCTAAGGATCTCTTTGAAGATTTATTTATGGAATGGAATGATACAATAAGAAGGAGAAATAAACAGATGCAGAAACAAGAGCAGCCCAGGATCTGGTAAGTACTTTGAAACTAGCCAGCCTTTGACATGGACTCAAGAAAAACATAAAAATGGCTAGGATACGGTAGTGGCACTGACTGTGACCTTGATACAACATAATGAAAACGTCACAACTAAAGAAACTTGAGACGATTTTGGTAACTGTTGGTACAGGCTCACACCATAAATCACTCTCTATAACTCTTCTTTTACTTGGTTACTTTCCGAAGCAGATACAAAATCGCAACGGAATATGGCCCTGGTCACAGTAAGTACTTTGAAACCTTGGAAGCTTTAATACACATTCGAGGGAAACATCCGGATAGCTTGTTGGGGACAAAATTGGGACCGGGGCTCTGTATCTTCCTCAGTTCATCTTCACTAAACATATAATGAAAATAACATCTAAGAACAACATTCAACTAAGACAATAAGACGAGGGAACGCCAGCATTACTATGCTTAAACTGAATTAAATCATTCCTAAATAACACAGATGGAAGAAAACATTCAGATAAATATTTTCATTCAGAGAAGGTTACCGATATACAGTAGGTCCTAACTCTATGCATGCTGTTCTTTATAAGAGAATATGCAACATAGATGGAAACAGAAACAAAAATAACAAGTTACAATTAGAGAAACATCACCGTCAACATAGACCAGGATCCCATAAATCAGCTTGTATTGATGCTTCAAACCAGTTACAACTTTAAGTCTAGTGCTTTAGGTTAGCAACCATCTACACATCTCAGCCTAACCTATCTATCACCAGCAGAGCTCCAAGAGCCAGTGAATACTATGTACAATCAGAAGTTTAAGCTCAAGTGTATATCAAGTTCTACAACCAACAGTTTCTCATCTTCTACTGAGGTATTTATAGAAGAATGAGGAGGTGAGATCTAACAAAAGATCTCTTAAGATAATAAATACAGATTCAAGACTTCTTGGCCTTTTGAGGGGCTCGATGAAGAAGTTTACAGGTGGAACACTGTGTTAACTGTTTTACATTTATGAATTAATCTCGGCGGGAGCTTTATTTGACTATGAGGCTCTCTGTGTTGTGTGGAGTAACTCCGCAGATATTTTCTGCATTGATTTCCTTGCAGAAGTAACTCCCTGGCTGCGCTGAGGCAAAATCTGATCTTCTTCAATAACTTCGGCCTCTGTTTGAATGGTTTGAGGCAACAGGTGGCTTTTATGGTAGCTGAGGGATCAATTCGCCTCATTTGAAGCGGTGGAAGCCTTTTCTGTCAGTGAAACACTTATTATTTTCTATTGACTATGCTTTAATCCAAGGAATTAGGCTTTTGATAATCATTCTTAGCCGTAATTCCCCAGATCTATCTTTAATCTTCATCTTTTGTGCTTTGTCTTCAAACTTATACTTTTTAACTGTCTTTTGAATAAAACAATGTATTGTTGATGTGCAGGGCCGCACGGGCCATTTTACCTGCTATCAACGCTCATGAAACATTGATAAATCATTGAATTCAAACTTGTGAATGGTTCTTTTTAATAGCTCGAAGGCGCAGGAAACGTCTTTCCCAACCCTCGGCTTTCCTTCATTATACAATGGAAAATCATTAAAACACCTGCAAAACACAAAAACAATTAAGAAATCCTGCGTTTTTAGGTTTAGACTGCTTTAGATGGCGGGGAAAGGAGCGTAGCCGTTGGATGGCATCATCCAACGGTTGGGATTAATCGTCGAAAAAGGCAAAAGGAGAGCGGGGAGAAGAAATAAGGCAGGGTGGTTTTGGACCATCTGATTCGGACACGTGGACGGTCTGGATTGAATCAGGAGGTCGCAATTAGGGGATCTTGCAATGCGATCAATCGCATCACAAATATTTTTGATGGAAATTTTAAATAAAATCGCAATTTGGAAGCATTGCGATTGCGATGGGTGCTTTAAATAAAATCGCAATTTGGAAGGGTTGCGATTGTGATGGATCGCATCGCAAATTTTTGCGATGGGCATTTTAAATAAAATCGCAATTTGGAAGGGTTGCAATTGCGATTAGCGCATCGCAAATATTTGCGATGGGCGCTTTAAATAAAATCGAAATTTGGGAGGGTTGCGATTGCGATGGATCACATCGCAAATATTTGCGATGGGTGCTTTAAATAAAATCACAATTTGGAAGGATTGCGATTGCCATTAGCGCTTGGGTCTATAACCTTTGGTTTTTGCAGAGAAAGCACGAGATATGGGGCTCAAAACAAAGGGGCTGATTGCAATCGCATTTTTACAATATGGAACTAAACGCAAAAACTTGCGTTCTTGAACAATTTGCGATGCGATAAGCGCCTTAACCTATTAGCAAGTGGTTCTATCCCTAAAGCGTATGGTGGGGAAGTGGTTAGGACTTAACCCAAGGGGGCTAAAGTCCATAGTCAAAATACTTGTATTTTTTATGAATTTTTCATGGTTTTCAATGGATTTTGGAGGTTATCGGAATAGTTAAAAAATGAGTTTTTAACTATGTAAAGAGGATTTTCATAAATGGAAGAAGAGGATTTATGAAAAAAAGGGAGTTTTATGGAGAAAAAGGGGAGCAAATGAAGGTTTTTCAGCAGTTTCTTCTCATGATTTCAGCAGAATTGTCTGAGTATAAAAAAGCAAAGGTAATGAAGATTTTGGACAGAGGCATGAGGTCTTTCAAGAGTCTTCAAGAGCCAACAATTTTTAGTAATAAAATTTTTTCTTTGAAGGCTCAAATAGTCTTAGCCACCTTTGCTATAATCAAATATTATAGGTGGCTAACAGTGGCTCCACTTGGGGATGATGCCTTCTTGAAGGTATCAAGAACTTCAGACTTGCATTCTCTGGGAGGCTGATCAGTTGCCTCATTCTATTTTTCTCTGGGAGGTTGACCTGTGCCTGATCCATTGGGTTGCCCTTCCTTTGCTGGGATGATCTTCTTTAAAAACATATTAGCAGCTATGAAAACAATGGATTTTCATCAATACAAACTTTCTACCTACCCAATCCTACTGATCTAGCATTTTTTCTTCATTAGAGTGCACTTGGATTGGCAAACTCTTTTCACACCATTTTATTCTTTTGAAAGCAGGAAATCTAATCTATTTCTACTCCTTATTTCTCCCTAAACTCAGATTAAACAGTTGATTTCAGATGCTTCTCTACCTAATCTACTATCTTTTGGGATTAAACTGTCCAACAGATTTTCAGTCTCTAAATTCTAAAACATAAATTCAAAAGCAGTCAAGCCAAAGATTAAACTGTTTGTCTTGTTGTGATCTATGGCATAAAAACAAGCTGCACATAGATATTATTTTGCAGAAAATTAAATCAAAATGGAAGGCTTAAGATCTGAAAATTCAAAGTACTGCCTTCTCTTTTTACAGCTCTGTTTTTGCTTTGTTTGAGCTGTTTCTTCCTTGTTCTCTAGTTCAGATTTTGAGTTAATTAGAACCAGATTTTTACATCTCTTGACTCAGAAAAATAGAACAGATTTGAGTCATTTCTCTTTGCAACCTTAGGTTCAGATTTTGATCATGTTTGAACCTTTAATTTCTATCCTAATCTATCTACTGATAAGCCAAGATTAAACAGTTTGGCAAATCGAATTCACTATCCTATCAGCAGAAAATTTAAAATCTAATTAGTCAAGATTAGGCTGTTTGACTAACTAGAAGTGTGTTTTGCAGGAGTGGCATTTAAGCTTGCACACTTTCAGATTTGTTTCTCTTTTTGGTATGGGGCTGTACCTTTATTATTTTGTCAATCTGCCCTCTTTTCATTCTTTCTTTGTTTTTGTATTTTTGAATTCTTGATTTTTCTTCAAAGCAGAAAACAACAACTAACTACATGCTCGGAACTGAGTTTTATTGACATTCCTATCTAACCTATTCTAAACATGGAGTATTTACATATTCATATGATACAAAAGTGCCAATGTAGCCAGCTGAGTAATGTCAAGAAGAAGAAGAAAATTTTGCTGCTTGTCAGGGGTATCCATAGTATATTTTGAAGATTAATCTTTGAAATAAAAGCTATCACAGAAGATGACAGCTCTTCATGTCTATGGCTCTTGCAAAGGATTATTGCTTGATAATTCGAGCCAGTCGGAATTTCCACACACTCTTACAAAGGATCAACAAAGAAAAGATGAAGGTTCTCTTCTTTTTGGTCCTCCATGTCTGGTAGATTGTTTGCTTCCAAGACTTGAGCTTTGAGGAGCATATCTTCAGGATGTTGCTTGGAAGCTTCATCATTCTTAACAGAAAAGGAAGAAGATTCTTCTTGAGAATATGGTATGTCCTTAGTAGGACAGTCTTCTATTTGTTTCTCTCCCTCTTCTTCATCATCATCTAAACTGGAGAACTCATCATATTTGGCAGTATTGTCCTCTTGTAGCCCTGGTAATCTCTGGTCTAGTGGATTGTACTCTATGAGCAGGTTATTATATTCTTCAGCAGGGGTATGTTCAATTGCTTCCTCTTTTTCAAGAAAAGGCTTCTTGTTTTCAACCTGCTCAAAAATTTCTTTGTGTCTTTCCTCCTCATCCTTCGAGCCGAAAGTCTGTTGAGTCCCAATCATATGGAAATTATTACTGATGATCTGAAATGAAGTAGAGAAAAGATCGAATGAATCTTCACTCACTTCTAGGCTCTGAAAAATTTCATCATCAGTATCATAAATAGTCTGCACTGGCTCATTACTCCTTTAAAGGGACTGATCTTCCTCGAATAAATCTGCTAATGATGATCCTGCAAAATTAATCTTTGTTTGGGAAGCATCATCACTAGATAGATCAAAGTTAGGAGAATCATAAATATGATTAATACTACCAATCAAACATACTGGGTTATCAGCAAGTCCTTCTTCATTCTGATCTACAAAAGAAATTTCTAAATCTGTACAACAAAGTTCTCTATGTGAATGGGCAAGAATGTTTGTTATGCAGAAAGTTTCAGAGACTGACTATTTATAAATAGTCTAATCTATCTCTTTTTCTGTCAAAGGGGAGGATGTTTCTACGTTCCTTTGAGCAGGAGTACAGCAGTTCTCTGTCTCTTGAGAAGACTAATTTTGAGGCTGGATGTCTTCTTGAGCCTTGGCTATAAGGGATGATGAATTAATATTTGAGTTTTCATGGATATCTTGAGGAATGTTCTTTACTACTTGGATCATCTCTTCCTCAACTGATTCATCTATGTTCTTATAATTTTTCAATAGGATATTAAACTCATGAATGGCTATTAAAAGATCTTCGGGATGCATCTCTTCCAAAGCTTCCTCATTATCTATAATGTGTTGGGTGATGTTTTGTGATGGATCATAATATATTGCACCCAATGATAATGATGTAGTGTTTTCTTTATAGTTCTCATAGAACACATATTCAAGGTCTCTTAAAGAAAACAAACTACTAGATCTTAAGCATTCATACCAATCCTTAGCTTTTCCTTCTAATGTTAACATGAACATTTTCATTAGGCAATCTTCATGCCATTCAACTTTCAACCTCCATACATGTATATGAAATCTGATGAGATGTAATAGAGGGTCATCAAACTTTTCACCTTGAAAAACAGGCAAGTTTTCATCCCAATTCACCCGGGGCATCTTATGTGGAAATCCAGGGATATGATCTCTACTCATTGGGGCATATCTTCGTTGTATTCTTGGAATCATGTTTGTAAATCAAGAAAGAGGTCACTGTGTCTGGTCAATCAGTTCAGGGTCTTCTACCAGTGGAGTCATTTTCTCTTCTGGGAGTTTCAGAGTGTGGAGTCGCCAGGTGGAAAATTTTTGGCTCGTAAGGAGGTAAAATGTTTTATGGTTCCACCACCATGTGTTTCTTGTAGAGCGGCAAGGTTTTCAGGAACTGAATTGGCTCTCAAGGGTGATCTGAAAACAGTTGAAAATTTAATCTTAGGAGACTTCCTAAGGATGCTTTCTGGGTTATCAACTATCTCAGGTGGGTTTGGGTCAGGGTAGGCTCTAGTGTGAATCTTTCTAGGAGCCACTATGCTATGTTTTTAGACCCAAATAACAGGAAAATTTTAACCAGGTATGACAGTCTTTGAGAGGTTAACTAATCTGTTTTACACAATTTTAATCCTACAGTCCTCTAACTGAGTTTAAATGATATTATAATGACAAAGGTTCTTCCCAATGGATTCTTAAGGTTTGTTAAGGATTGTGGAGTCGCCAAGTGGAATTTTTTAGCTCCTAAGGAGGTAAAAGGTTTTATGGTCCACCACCATGTTTATTAAATACCAATCTGAAATATTTTTGGTGTTTTCTGAGTTACTTTTCAGTTGTGTGGTTCCTAAGAATGTCCTAACTTTTTTTCAAAACTCAGCTACGGTTATGAGACAAAGACAGTCTACTCTTATGGCTAAGCCAGCTGATTTTTCAAGGTTTGATAAAGTCTTAAGAGAATCCTAGGGTTTACCTATATTGTCACTGATTCAAACAAGTTTCATCATGATTACCATTTCTTGGTAGTTCTTGAAAAGGCTGCTTTTTACTCACAAAGTTTTATAGAGATGAAAAATGATTCTGGGTTTAGGTTCCCCAGTGGAGTCGCCAGAAATGTTAGGGATCTGTAATTTATTAGCAAGATTGGTAGAGTCCAATTACAAAAACAACATCGTTTCAACCACTTTTGGATTCTAGGATCTAGCCCTCCTGAATCCGAAGAGGGATCTCTCCAAAAAGTGCAAAGATGGATTTGTCTTTGAAGTTTGGGGTTATGATATTAGGCTAGTTATGAAGGCCAAGGGTTTGTTTGTTTTTTGGATGGTTGAGCAGGATAACTATTCAAGGTGGAAAGTTCTGAGTGCAAAAAGTTCCGAAGGTGAGAAGTTGCAGGCAATCAGAGTAAGCTTTGGTCAAAAAGGTAGAAAATTTCAGGTTTTAGTCCATTGGGCTATGGAGTCATAATAGGGTTTAATTGGAACAGCAAGAGGCAAGAGTGGTCCATGGGGAAATTCATCTATGTCTAAGGATCTCTTTTAAGATTAATTAATGGAATGGAATGATACAATAGGAAGGAGAAATAAATAGATGCAGAAACAAGAGCAGCCCAAGATCTGGTAAGTACTTTGAAACTAGCCAGCCTTTGACATGGACTCAAGAAAAACATAAAAGTAAACTAGGATCTGGTAAGTAATTTTAAACTAGCCAGCCTTTGATACACTTTCAATAGAAAACATCTTAAAACTAAGGGAAACTTGAAGGCAACTTTTGAAGTAGAAACTAGCAGGTCGGGCTCACCACAAATCCTCTCCTAGCTCTTCTTTTACTTGGTTACTTTCAAGACAGATACAAAGATAACAACAGAATGGCCTAAGATCTGGTAAGTACTTTGAAACTAGCCAGATTTTAACACATTCCAAGGGAAACATCCAGATAGCTTGTGGGGAAAAACTGGGACCAGGGCTCACCATATCTTCCTCAGTTCATCTTCACAAAACATATACTGAAATAACATCTAAGAATAATATTCAGCTAAGACAATAAGATGAGGGAACACCAGCATTCCTATGCTTAAACTGAATTAAAATATTCCTAAATAACACAATTTAGAAGAAAAAATTCAGATAAAGATTTTCAGTTAGAGAAGGTTACTGATATACAGTAGGTCCTAACTCTATGCATGTTGTTCTTTATAAGGGAATATGAAACATAGATGGAAACATAAACAAAATAACAAGTTACAATTAGAGAAACATCACCGTCAACATAGACCAGGATCCCATAAATCAGCTTGTATTGATGCTTCAAACCAGTTACAGCTTTAAGTCCAGTGCTTTAGGTTAGCAACCATCTACACATCTTAGCCTAACCTATCTATCACCAGCAGAGCTCCAAGAGCCAGTGAATACTATGTACAATCATAAGTTTTTGCTCAAATGTATATCAAAGTTCTACAACCAACAGTTTCTCATCTTCTACTGAGGTATTTATAGAAGAATGAGGAGGTGAGATCTAACAAAATATCTCTTAAGATAATAAATACAGATTCAAGACTTCTTGGCTTTTTGAGGGGCTCGATGAAGAAGTTTACAGGTGGAACATTGTATTAACTGTTTTACATTTATGAATTAAGCTCGGCGGGAGCTTTATTTGACTTTGAGGCTCTGTGTGCTGTGTGGAGTAACTCTGCAGATATTTTCTGCATTGATTTCCTTGCAGAAGTAACTCCCTGGCTGCGCTGAGGCAAAATCTGATCTTCTTCAATAACTTCGGCCTCTGTTTGAATGGTTTGAGGCAACAGGTGGCTTTTATGGTAGCTAAGGGATCAATTCGCCTCATTTGAACCGGTGGAAGCATTTTCTGTCAGTGAAACACTTATGATTTTCTATTGACTATGCTTTAATCCAGGGAATTAGGCTTTTGATAATCATTCTTAGCCGTAATTCCCCAGATCTATCTTTAATCTTCATCTTCTATGCTTTGTCTTAAAACTTATACTTTTTAACTGTTTTTTGAATAAAACAATGTCTTGTCGATGTGCAGGGCCGCACAGGCCATTTTACGTGCTATCAATGCTCATGAAACATTGATAAATCATTGAATTCAAACCTGTGAATGGTTCTTTTTAATAGCTCGAAGGCGCAGGAAACGTCTTTCCCAACCCTCGGCTTTCCTTCATTATACAATGGAAAATCATTAAAACACCTGCAAAACACAAAAACAATTAAGAAATCCTGCGTTTTTAGGTTTAGACTGCTTCAGATGGTGGGGAAAGGAGCGTAGCCATTGGATGGCATCATCCAACGGTTGGGATTAATCGGCGAAAAAGGCAAAAGGAGAGCGGGGAGAAGAAATAAGGTAGGGTGGTTTTGGACCGTCCGATTCGGACATGTGGACGGTCCGGATTGAATTAGGAGGTCGCAATTGGGGGATCTTGCGATGCGATCAATCGCATCACAAATATTTGCGATGGGCATTTTAAATAAAATCGCAATTTGGAAGGGTTGCGATTGCGATGGATCGCATCGCAAATATTTGCGATGGGCGCTTTAAATAAAATCGCAATTTGGAAGGGTTGCGATTTCAATGGATCGCATCGCAAATTTTTGCGATGGGAATTTTAAATAAAATCACAATTTGGAAGGGTTGCGATTGCGATTATCCCATCGCAAATATTTGCGATGGGCGCTTTAAATAAAATCGCAATTTGGGAGGGTTGCGATTGTGATGGATCGCATCGCAAATATTTGCGATGGGCGCTTTAAATAAAATCAAAATTTGGAAGGATTGTGATTGCTATTAGCACCCGGGTCTATAACCTTTGGTTTTTGCAGAGAAAGCACGAGATCCGGGGCTCAAAACAAAGGGGCTGATCGCAATCACATTTTTACAATATGGAATTAAACGCAAAAACTTGCGTTCTTGAACAATTTGCGATGCGATAACTGCCTTAACCTGTTAGCAAGTGGCTCCAGCCCTAAAGCGTATGGTGGGGAAGTGGTTAGGACTTAACCCAAGGGGGCTAAAGTCCATAGTCAAACTACTTGTATTTTTTATGAATTTTTCATGGTTTTCAATGGATTTTGGAGGTTATCGGAATAGTTAAAAAATGAGTTTTTAACTATGTAAAGAGGATTTTCATAAATGGAAGAAGAGGATTTATGAAGACAAGGGAGTTTTTATGGAGAAAAAGGGGAGCAAATGAAGGTTTTTCAGCAGTTTCTTCTCATGATTTCAGCAGAATTTTCTGAGTATAAAAAAGGCAAAGGTAATGAAGATTTTGGACAGAGGCATGAGGCCTTTCAAGAGTCTTCAAGAGCCAACAATTTTTAGTAATAAAATTTGTTCTTTGAAGGCTCAAAAATTCTTAGCCACCTTTGCTATAATCAAATATTATAGGTGGCTAACACCTGGATAAGTATTGTGGTGGGTGTCATTATTGTCTCTCTTTCCTCTTATTGACATATCAAGTTTAAAGATATATTTCCATTGTGCTCCCAATAATTCTTGCTATTTATCAATTGAGATCAATTGGTTCATTTATGGAGATGCTAATGAATGAAATTTTTCATTGAATATCTTTGAAGAATTGTTTTATTGGAATAGCTCAAATTGTGTTGCTTTTTAAAGGATATTTTACACTTTGATGTTTCAATTTGAGCATCATACATTAATCAATTTCTTTTGTATCATTGTAACCTCAAGTTCCTCTTGCTAATTGTAATAAGTGTTTGAAAATCAAATAAATCTTGTTGAGTAACTTATCTCGGTTAATAAATTTCATTAAGGAATTCACTCACATCTTGCATTTCATTCTAGGACTAGAAGTGCATTTGTAAATATACCTCCAAGCATAACCCTGGTTGTAAGATGATAGGACCACCTTTCTCACCCAACTTGCAAAGTTTAGACCCTCATTTGTGGTTAACACATGTGACCTTGCAGTGCTCTTTGGGGCAATCCCTTGTAGGAATGGAGGCACTTGGGTGGCTAGAACTCCACAAGAGGTATTGTTAATGAGGTATTAGCCTCCGTCCTTTAGACTTCTCTATAAAACCTACTTTCAAGAAGGCACTGGTCTCTAATTGATACTTTCAATAAATCTAATCAAGTAGTGCTTAAATAATCATACTTTCCCTTAATTTTAACCAAGTTTCTAGGCCATTCAGTTGTGTCTCCTTCACTTGTTGGTTTCCAAAAAGTATTTCATCTCGTCATTCATAGGGACTACCCCCCTTAGTTTTCAATTAGGAGACAGACAAATTAAACGGAGAGAGAAAGGATCATAGTGATAGTCCCTGTCTTGTGCATTGTCACAATCTAGTGTACAATTTGAGAAACAACAAGAGGTGCGGCACGAAAAGTGAAGACTACACCCATACCACTAGTCCCTCCAAAAGATAAGGACAAGAGGACATCTCTGAATGACAAAACTAAGAAGGAACGGTTGGATGAAGAAGCTCAAAACGAGCTTAGAATATAGAAGCTTTGTTTCACTTGTAAAGAGCCATGGGAACCTGGTCACCGATGTTTGGGAAAGGGAAATATTCACTACATTGAAGTACTGCCCAATAGTGACAATGAGAGTGATACAACATAGACACCAAAGAAGGAGCCTAGTATTCTTGAAGAAGAACCATCCCTAAAATAATCTAAGAATCCATGTTCGAGAATTGAAGGAGGTACTATCGCCACTCTCTCAGGAGTCCCTAAATATCACACCTTCAAAATCAAGGGTGCTTTACGACACAATGAATCATAGAATTAATGTGGAGTAACGTACAACTTCATTGATGCAGTCGTAGTGGCAAGGAGAGGCATCCCTACACAAGACTTTGAAGGCTTTGAAGTGAGGGAATATAATGGATATCATATTAGATGCACACGCGTACCTCCACGTTTGAGTGTCACATTAGCTAAGTATATACTTGCTAATAATTTTTATGTGATAAAATTTGCAGATGTTTATGTGGTGTTGGGAGTACAATGGTTGTACTTGCAAGGTAGATTCGTAATGAACTAGGAGGCGATGGAAATGGAATTCTAAGACCAAATGGCAACAAGGTAGTACTAAGAGGCATGACCAATGGTGACCCCTGAGTTGTAAAATCCAAGCAAATGGAGGTCATACCCAAGCAAGGTGAAGTCACTTGCATGGCATTGTGTATAAATACAAGCCTCGGATCATCGAGTAACAGATTACAACCGTATGAGTCGAGGTGCAAAGAGAATGTTGAACATAACACAAGCACATTATTGAGGGATTGAAGATCCCACCTCTTAGTGGAACACTCCAAAAATAAGTGTGCATGTGAATAGTTGGACGGAATCATCCATGATAATAGGTGCAAGATAGAAGATGAGATCATATTCTTATGAAGATCAAATGCATTTTGTTCACGGATTTTCACTCAAGGAAAATATCATTAGAACTTGACATGACAAACCAGCTGAAGGCACGTTAGAGCTTCACCCTCAAATCAAAAATCACACAAATATGGAAAAAATGGGAAAAAACAAGTCAAATACGGATGGAAAGGACTGCAAAGGAAATTTGATCACAATAGTAACCTCTCTTTAATTTGAGGGAAAGCATGAAAATAGGTGTGTGGAAGTGGAAATAAATAAAGAAAATTTTGAGTTATATCTGCACAAATTTTATACTCCATATAAGAGCCATTTTTTGCAAGATTTGGAAGCAAAGGCCACTGATCTTCCATGAGGATCTCATGTCCTTTAATTATATGCCAAATTCTATTATCAAAGCGATGTTGTGATTCAATGTGCTACAAATTATTTTTGGATAACCAATATGTTAAAATTGAAAACTAGGGCCAAAATGCACTATTGGATAGCTCAATTGATGGAGATGATTATTTCATTGAATTCCTCTTTTCGAGAGCAAAAAAATTCATATAAAAATCATCCAATTTTGACAAGAAAAAGTGTGTTTTTGAATTAATTCCCTCACATGTGCGAATTGTTCACGTCGGCCACATCGTCATGTAGGCTCATGAAGCCCAATGGACATGATTCTTCACCCTCAACGACTTGTATAAATAAAAGTCCCCTCTCACCTCATTTTGAATCATCATCACACTTATTTATTCCATTTCCTTCTCTCATTGGTTCTTACAACTATTGGATAGATCTTCTCTCTCTCACACGTGTGGCAGAAGGACGAATTTTCTTGGAAAAATTGCAAGGCCAAATTTCAGGATTTTTGCAGGAGTTTGACTAGCGTTTACCAAGCACTTTGACTCATTCTTTAACTATGATTTTTGTGGGAAAAAATATTATTTAAGAGGCCATATAGTTTGGCACAGGAACCGAGAATTTTTGGGCACTTTGACCGCAAGCTTGATTGTAAGGTTGACTACAGACCTGACCGCAGAGTTGGCCACGTTTGACTGCAATTTTCAGGATTGTTTTGGGCTTACTTTGATTACCTTATTAGGCCAAGCTTGACTAGATATGAACGAGCTCCAAAAAAATGAATATTCTTTATTGAGTTAACCATCTTTGACTTTTTGGTTAGGGTTGAATTTGACTGCAGTTGACTGCAAATTTGACAGGGTTGTTTTGGCTGTGATTTGGAAAGTCAAATCATCACTTTAGTACTCTCTCCCTTTGCTGAACATTTGATATAATAATAATAATAATTGATCAAAGGGTTTTCCCCACATTGGTGTCATTCCTTGCCATCCGCCAAATCTGGTGTCCTCTTGTCTTGGCTTGTCTTCTGCATTTTATTTTATGTTTTATCGACAGTTACTGTCAATGTGATTTATGTTTGATGTGATTTCTATTGGAAACTAATTTGGAAATTGTCATTGGGAACTTAAAGTAAATTGAAGTAATTGTGCTAAGCATAGAACATATCATTGTTATCTAAAATTAACAAAATGCTATGAAAAAAAAAATCATGTCAATAAGAATGAGAGGTTTTTCATCTATGAAAAAAAAGGAAAACAGACCACCTACAAGTGATGTGAAGACAGTAGTCCAATATAGGCAGCATGGGGAAATTACTACGAGATTTTATCTCCAGCAAAGGGATCAATTTTATGCCACTTATTATTATTATCATGGAATATTGTTGCTACACCAGGAAAATAAAATATACATCAGCAATAATATACAGCTTTGTTTTTTACCCAATGTCCCCAATGGATTAATTTTCCATGGGAGGATAGAATAGCCTATCTAACCTCATAGGATATAGTCTTGATAAAGGGGGAAAACCCAAATTTTCCCAATTTTTGGGGCAACATTGGGTGAATTTTGGGTTGAATGGGGAAAAAAATCCAAAATTCGGGGTCGCATTGCAACCCCTTGCACTTGAGAAACCCCACTAGGGAATCTATAAATATATAAGAGTTGGAATCATTTTTGAAATGATCAATTTGGCCTTGATATCTCTATTTTCTTGAATTGAGGCTCTGCGGGTTTAATACCTCTTCTTCTTGAATAGCTTTGATGGAGGTGATCCCACCCTATCTAATCATTTTGTCTAGTTTCGGTGGAGGTTATCACACCCCACCTACACATCTCTCTCTATGTTCTGGTATAGTATAACAATTAAATTAATTCTAGTTTGGTTCGGTGGAGAGTTTGAATCGCCAAGCCTGGCGAAGAGGAATCCTAAAATAGTGAATTCCTATGTGTTTTTGGTTGTCAAGACACCTAGTGAAAGTAAAGCCCAAGGTTCTAAGACACATTCTGTGGACAGTAGGGAAAATATTTGTGTTATTGATGGATTGGTCATGACGTTAAGGAGTAGGCATATCTTATAGCAGGTTCGTGAAGAAGATATTTGTAGTTAGTAATTCTCCCAGCTACAACGTATGTTGTTGGACATTGGATAAACCAACGCTCACTGTGTGTTTCGCAACATGTGCTAAAATTCCTCTCATGGATTTGTTAATTCTGGCGATGTGTTTGTTTACTAACACTTGCTAGTTTTGGTGTAATAGCAGTCGTGATTCCAACAAGTGGTATTAGAGCCAAAAGGTCTCTAGTTTTAATCACACCTTGCTCACATTGCGGGTGAGATTTTTGGACATTAGATAAACTAGTGCTTCCTGTGCGTTTCGTGACATGTGCTTAGCTGCCTCTTGTGGATCTGTTTACTCTAGAGATGCGCCTGTTTACTAACACTTGCGGGTTTTGGTGTAACAGAAATCGTGATTCCAACATATGCAAAGGTTTGGAAGGGAGGATAGTTAGCGAGTTCCCCTTCTATGACACTTATCTCTTAAACATATCTACAAGGAGAAAAATACGTAATTTTGGCTTCCCAAGTAGTGGCCTATATTGGCACAAAAGGTGCGAATGGTACAAGAAAGTTGCAATATTCCCTTCGAAAACCACAAAGGACAATTTAATTATGTTGGAGATAGTGAGGCCAAATTAAGGAATTGGAGTGTGGGTACATGGCCACCTTGAGATTTACATGCGGCACCGTTGCCCTCACGTTAGTCAAATGCATTGATTTGGGTGATTCCCAGCGACAGTCAAATCAAAGTAGCAACAGTGTGATCTATGCTAATAGAGTATCTATGCAGAAAATTTGAGGAAGTATCCTACATGTCTAGGGATTTTCATGGCTGACTCGAGGGGGATAATTGAAGGTTGAGAAAAAAAAGGCATCCCTTGCGATGCTCTAACCTGAACTCGCACGCAAAAAGGAGAACATTTTCCATCCCACAGGTGTTAACAAGGCTCATCATATCACCACAAGGGTCTTCTGCATCACAAACAGAAACTCGAGTAAAGGGTAACTGATAGATAGGCAGTAGTTAGACAATTTAGTTACATGATTGAGCTAGTTACAATTACAATATTTGAATACTAAATTTAACATTACACTCGTAAATATACTATTGGTTTTTGGTGGAATTGATTTATTGTTCTTCGGGTAGTCAGCCCTAACTTGTTGTGAATATGTTGAAGAATCAAATTACTGTAGTCAAATTACTGTAGGAACATTCTATTATATTCTATGATATCATTATTGTGAATGTGCACCATTGCTTAACAATTCATATTGTTGTGAAGATCCTTTACATTCATGCATGTCTATTGTTGGATGACAAAATGAATGTGCAGCGTTGTGTATCATATGATTTATTAGAAACCTTAAGGGGAAAATCACCTTAAGAGACTACATTATCCTCATAAATTTTTCCATTTTTCCATTATTAATTGATTAAATTGATTAATATGTTTTTCTTATGTTAAAAATTAGGAAAAAAATTATATTACTAGATCCTCTCGAACAAGCACCTAAATGAGACTTTTCTCCTACATGTCAGACACGTAAACTATGCAGAAGGCATTCAATGCTATAAAATCAACATATTTGTGTGATTATCAATAGTTGTTGGCATTATGACTAATGTGTTATCCTTGATGGAAACCTACTTGATAAAAGATGTCAACATTGTCATAACATGATGGTTATGCAGATTGATACATATGCTACAAATGGTATGGAAAAAGAAATGAAAGTTTCGAGACAGATGGATGTTAAAGGTAAAGTTTGAAAAAGTATGTGTGAATCCTATGAGGAAGGGTCGTGTACATACGCAATTCCTATAAGGAAAATTCGTGTACAAATTCTAAACCATGGTAATTTGAATACCAAGGCTCTTTACCACGGTATTGGCCCATAGTATTGGTGTGACCACAGTTATTTGATCATGTCAAAGAATATGAACAACATTACTAAGGGATTCACCTAAGTTATTGGCTAAGGCTAAAACTATATAAGGAGATGGATATCAAGGTGTTTGGTATGCAAGTAATGGGTTATACATGTGTGATCTGATTTGGAATAGGTGTTCACCAAGGAGCAAGGAAAAGACTTGGATCTGAATGATCAGAAGCATGTTGACATATGTGCTCGATTGATATACTTGTTCCAAATGTAAAAGTAGTTATTAATTATGAATCTGTAATAATAATGATGTTGTGATCTAAATGAAATTTTCAGAAGTCTGTAGTATTGACAGTAATGGATCTGGAGATTGAAATTGTGTTTGTAGCAAAAGATTTTAGATATGTACGTAGGTGTATTTGGGAAGAGTCACATACATACGTGGATCCATCTATGTAAGGTCATGTATATATTCAGAGATAAATTTTTCAAATGTGTAGGTGGGTGTTGTGCATGTTAAGCACGTACATACACTGATATATCTTGTGATGGTCATGTATATGTGTTAGGTTTTGCAGTACAGATGAATGATTACATTTGATCAATTGTGTTTTAATTGTTTTTGAATGTCGATGATGTCTCTATGATGATGATTTGTGTCTAACAGTGTGGATTGAGATGATTTGGTTGTATTAATCAGTTTTTAATAGTACAGAAGTATGATTGGGAGTGATTCAATGATCTATGGTCTGTGATTGGTTTAGAAATTTTTGATTGGTTCAGTGATTTGTAATTGGGCAATGGTTCTGAGATTGATTATTCAGTGTTCATTATTTTGAGATATGTACGTATTTATGATATAGAGGAAGTGCATACATATGCAAGTGTGCTTCAGAGCAGTATCGTATACATTCTAATGTATGTCTGATTAGGTTTTGTAGGAACAACACTTTGTTATGTGATGGTGAACAGTGTATGGTTTGGTATATTGATGAATGGATGTGCAGTGGTATGATATGATGGTTTATATCTATTATGGATTGGTTTGATCTAGTTGAAATGATTGATTGAGATTTAGTGATTGGTTGGCTGATGTTACAATGATTTATTTGGTTCAAGTGATGGTCTTTTAGATTCGTTATTCAGTTGGTATTGTGCTTAATGATGGGTGTGGGTCAAGTCTGAAAATATGATGGAAGGTGGCCTACAAGTTTTGGTGTTTTGATTCAATTGGATCCAGTATGAAATATTATGAAACGTGGTCCACAAAGGTGTTGAGGGTTGGATCCTTCAATGAGGGAGTTGAAACTTCCTTCCAATAGTAATTGGTAAATTTTTTTAGGGGGTAGGAGGTCCCTTCTGGTAGAATTCGATAAACGAGATCAGGGGGATGTATCTCCCTTCCAATAGGTGCTGGAGAATGAGAGAAGGTTGTAGCCTTATGTAGGTGGGTGCACACATATTGGTAAGAGTGTGTGCCAGTACAAGATTGTAAGAAGGTTTTATTTATATAATAATAAAGAAGACAGATATGAATATGGCAGTGGTTTTCTCCCACATTGGGTTTCTACCTAAAATCCTAGTGTTCATGTGTGTTGATATGTTTCTTGTGTTTTGATGATCTTTTTTTTTTCTTACTGCTCATGTTTTATGCTTAATGAATGAATAATTAAGTAATGATTCATTAGTTAAATATGAATAGTTGATGAAATATATGAAAATTTAGTTAATTGGATATACATTGTTTGTTTTCACTGAATTCATGTACATACACTAGTTGCATAAAGAATGGTAGCGTATATAAATCAAAAAAAAATAAAATTAAAAGTTAAAGTGAGTTTAAAATATTGATTCAACCCCCCTCCCACCCCCCGCCTCTACCCTTTAAGTATTTTTCCTAGCAATTGGTATCAGAGTAGGTCACTCTAACTAAATCTTGACTACTTGAAGTGGATCAAGGATGATGGGAAAGAAAAAAAAGAAGAAATTAGCTCAAAGGAATAATCCAATTCAAGAGAGCAGTGACAGGGATGCATATGATGCTATGGAAATATCTTCATTTATGGGTCAAGGACAAGTTGTAGCAGGAGAACAAGGCAAGCCAGAAACGATGGAAAATAAAGGTATGCTTATGTTAAGGAATGATAATTATCAGAAATGGAAATAAAAGATGAATTATAAGCTTATGGAACTTGGATATAATGTTTGTAATTTAGGATGTAATGGTTGCACTAAAACTTCCTTATCAAATGACAATTTGCAAAATAATGAATTGGAAATAAGCGTTATTTGTTTAGCTTACCGGGTTTAGTATTAGATAAATTCATGCATTATGAAACTGCAAATGAAGTATGGGATAAATTGCAGGTCATCCTTGAAGGAAAAAAAAGGGAAGAATTTTCATTAAGTAATCATGTATCTAAAGGAACTAATGATATGTCAAAAGATGACTATGATGATAAAACAATCTTTTTTATGTCAGATGGAGTTATTGATACAGAAGACGATAGGTTAGAGGAAGTTCTTAGCCTTATAAGAAAACTTGTTTTCACTTTGAAGAGGATTAAAAATCTTAAGAATAAGTTGTAGGCATATGATAACAAGGATCATGTTAATTCCATAAATGTTGCAACAGAATCTAATCAATATTGCGAAGGAATTGAAGCTGAGATCGTTTCTATAAAGTCATATCTTGAAGAGTCAAACAAGAGAAATGAAGAGCTACTTCAAGTATTTGAAGAACAATAGAATGGGTTGAAGGAATAAATTATCAAATTAAAGGAACAAGTGGAAGAAAGAAGAAAGGTTGAAGAAGGAATGAGAAAATAGTATCTGGAAAAGGAAGAACAATACCAAAGAATGGAGACTAAGGTAAACATTCTAAAAGGTAAATTAGAATAAAAGGGTAAACACTTGAGATTTCAAGATAGAACTAAGATTTTGGATAACATTATTAGTAATAAAATGTCTCCTTCCATTAACTTTGGTCTTGGTTTTCATGAAACTATAAAAGGAGAACCTAGTTCACATGCTTGTTCAAGGAACTTAAAGGATAACAATGCAAAATTTGAAATTCTTGACAAAGAGATAAGTCAACCAAATCAACATCCAAAGAAAGAGAATTTTCAAAGGAAATATTTTACTCCTAACTATAGAAGCATCAATCGATTCTCTCCTCTGGACAATAATGTTGAATGTTTTATATGTCACAATCAGTATGGACACACTGCAGCAAATTGCAAAAGAAGATTGTTTCGATATCAAGAAAATAACTACTTCACAGGAATATCATCAGCTCTCAGGTACTCAGGTTTTTTTAAGGGATATTGTTTTTCTTGCAACAGATTTGGTCACAAATCTATTGATTTCAGTAGAAAGAATATGGAAATAGAAATATTATGATTCCTTTGCACCATTTTCTGGTCATGTAAGATGTTATACTTGTAACAAGTTTGGGCATGTAGCAACAAAATACAAGAACAAGTAAATGGATTCTCACAGAGAACAAGGCAAGCAACCAAACAAGAATATTGTTACCAAAAGATCTAAAAAATATGGATCCACCAGCACTTATCTGTTGAATAATGTAACCAGGTTCGGTCTTCATAATTGAATATTTCAAAAGAATTTATTACTATTATTAAAGCATGGGTTTCATGCTAGGGTCATATTTAGTTTAAGGTCCCAATTGTGGACTTCTAGGTTAGTTTTTACATACTTAAATTGATCCAAGTTTGGGATTTTAAATCATGTAATATTAGGTTGATTAAAATGGATCCTCCATTAAGTCATCTCCTTCAAGGGTCATCATCCTCAGTCCTCAGCAAAATATTCTTCATAAGCAGCCTTCAAGTCAGCTTCAAATCATCTACAAGACCACATACTCAAGTCAGTTTCAATATGTCTTCATGTCGGCACAAAATAAGACACAACTATTCACATTGACAAGTTGGCTCAATATCTATGGAAAACAACTATATATACAAGAGTATAGTTCCACATTTCCTACTCATAAATTTTGTACTTCTCTAAAATTTCAGATCATTGTAACACTACAGTTTAGACACTTCTCAGAAACTCGGAAAAGACTACAGTGTCTTTGTGGCTTAGTGACATGGTGATATAGTTGTGATATAATACTCGATGACATAACTATGACACTGGCTCAGTGATGGGATACAGTATTACAGAAAATAAATATTGGAAAATAAGAAACTGACTCAGTGAAGTAAATGCTACTCTATAAGGATCTCGGTGTTATTCAGTGAAACTATCTCTATTCTGAATATTCAGTGATATGTCATGATGATACTTGATACTTGGTGCTACATTTCTCAGTGCAATAATATTATCTCAAATATGATGCCTCAGTGATATGGTGATCACAGTGAAGTTGGACCTCAAGAGGAAGAAGGATGACATTTCAAGTGCAAGCAAGGGAGCTTTCGGTGCAATAAGATCTTGGTGCTAACGTAATAAAGGGATGACTTAATGGAGAAATCCTATAGTGTAAGGTTCTTGGTTGTCTCATCATGAAACTATTGAAGGAATAATTTTGACAGGCTTTTCCCCAAAGAGTGGGATTTTTCCCTGGCATGTACCTACATCTTGTGTCTTCTTCTATTTGTTGAGTGGCATTGATCTTTATGATAAAATAAATAACAAATAATAATAATTGAACATCACAAGATAATGTCATCATAAGATAAATAATTAACTGCCATTTCTCTAATATTCTCATACTAAGCAAAAGGAAGAAGAAAAAATAAGATGTGGCCTAGCTCTTTGCTCATTTGAAGTTGAAGATGAATGTTACATAGACAATAGATTCTCTAATCACGTGACAGGAGATAAAAACAAGTTTGAATCTCTCAAGAAAAAGAAAATATAGTAAAGTTATTCTTGGAAATAATGCTCCAACAAAAGTTCTAGGAAAAGGTAGAGCCAAACTTGATAAGTATAGAAAAGCAGTTGAAGCATTGTTAGTTCAAGGGCTAAAGAAAAATATTCGAAGTGTATGTCAATTAGATGACAAAGGGTGTATAATTGTTTTTGCATCAACTAAATGCAAGGTTATAGATGAATACACTGAAAAGGTTATAACAAGAGGATACATAAATCAAGATAAATTATATGTGCTAGTAAAGAAGAACTCAGGCATAAATGAGAGGGACAGTTCCTCTTCTTCATATTCAGAATAAAAGAAGATGGTCCCAACTATAGTCTATTTTGATTAATATAGTGACTGCATAAGTGAATGTGAGATACATAACCTCATGAAGAACAATTTATTATTATCAGGTCCACATGATTAGTATCTTGATGATAATTCCATATTTTGGTTTGATATTCTTATGGTGATATTTATTGTATTGACATTGCATTTAGTGAAGTAACAGTGACCAGGAAGAGACGATACAATGTTGAAATATGTAACTAGGTTCAGTCTTCATAATGACATATGTAATCGTGATTTTATATATTTAATGAAAAGAGAAAAATAAATTTATTATTTGTATTCTTGAGGCATGGGTTTCATGCTCAAGGGAAATTTAATTTTAGGTAAAGCATCCATTGAGTGCTTCTAGGCCTGTCATAAATTCAATTGACTCATTGTCATGTATTGAAGACTCATTTGGGCAAGTTACATATTGTAAAGAAAAAAATATTTGAGTCAAAATAGAGTCAAAAGACCCTCTAACACCTCATCATGGCACAAATATTAAGTCGTCCGACATGAAGGGACAATTCGACCTCAAGATAGTGATTTGTACCCCTCACAAGCCTATAAATAAGAAGGAATTTGACCTCATTTTTACACAGACTCAAGCAAGTTCGATATCCTTAAGATAGAAGCTAGAAAAGGACGAAGGAGAAGAAGAACAAGTTTGAAGTTTTTGGTCTCTCTCTCTCTTTTGTTAGGGTTTATACACTTACTGGGCGAGACAAAATTCGGAAGTTGCATCGAAGTTATGAAGTTGCATCAAAGTTGTGAATCTGCAAGGTTGAAGTTGTGAATCTACATCGAATTTGTGAAGTTGCAAGGTCGAAGTTCTGAAGTTGCTTCGAGGTCGAAGTTGCGAAGTTGCTTCTAAGTCGAAATTGTGAAGTTTCCCAGTCAAAGTTGTTGAAGCTACATCAAGGTCGAAGTTTTAGAAATATTTACTAGGGTAGGAGTTGTTGGATAAGTTGTCGGAATGTCAAGGTTTTTTGCTAGAAGTCGTTCAATAAAGAAAAAGCTGACTTGGTCTTGGAGGGGCTTATTCAAGGGTCATAAGCCTTGGAATTCATCAATTTAAGTTCTATAAGAAGAGAATAATTCTGATGGTTTTTCCTCTCAATTGGAGAGGTTTTTTCCCTGGATGATCGCCTACATCTTGTATCCTATTGTCTCATTGTTCTTTATGATTTGGTAGTTGTTTGATGATATAGAACACTAATGATAATAAAGGAAATAAGAATCTAATCAAGTAAAGTAAAAATACATCACAAAGCAGTTATCAAAGTAAGAGAAATCACGTAATCTAGTTGCCCTATATTTCTCAACATGGTATCAGAGCTAAGGTGACTACATCAAGGAAGGGCAGCACAAAGAAGTATACTCAAGGGCCAAAGCATGAAGAAATCATCTTGGAAACATCAAGAGCATCAATCATCAAGAAGATCTTGATCAAGGAAGAGAAAGGAATCTAACTCCCAGCAAAGGAATAATAAATAAGAGCGAAGCATTTTCTTATTTTTTTTGAGCTAATTATCCTCCAAATGTATGAAGTTTAGGGCATCATTTGCAACTGTGAAATCCGAAAATTGCAATCACTTAGAGAAGACAAATTTTGGGTCAAAGAAGAACTATTAAGCAAGATGAATTTTCAAGAGGATTCAACATCAAGCGAAGTCAAAAGGAGGAAAATATATCCATATTCTAGCCACACGTGTGACCTACGGCTTTTGCAACAAAGGTCGAAATTGCATACCTCCTACAACAAACCAAAATTCTGAAGGTAAAATATTTTAGGTTGTGAAACAAGTTTGACTAGTGTTGACTTGAAGGAAGAAAATAAGGAAAAATAATTTTCATCATCAAGGAATCAATGTGATATCCCTGTGAGCCAAGGATCACTTTTTAAGGAAGAAATCTTCACTAAGAAGACAGCTTCTATTATCTACATCATCATCAAAATTAAGAAGGCATCAAGTTGAAGATTTCTTCATCTAGGTGTATCTTCACTTGACAAGTATATATATATATATATATATATCAAGATGACTTCATTTTGCAAGGAAAGCAACAAATTGGTTGGGTCGTCAAAATTTTCTTGCATGGAAGAAGAGGATAGATTTGATCCTCATAGAAAATGAAGGCATTGGTCATGTTAAGGGTTTAATTTTCAAACCGATGGAAGAAGCTCAAGCTCTACAAGATGAAGATATCAAAAGAAGAAGTAATAGCCTCATACTTTATGAAGCCATCAAAAATAAGAAGACCAACTCCAGGAGGTGCGAGAAATAATGTCTGACAAGGAAATGACTACCATAGTTCTCAATGCACTATAAGAGGAATGGGGCAACTTCACATCAAGAATCTATGGGAAGAAGGAAGCTACTCCATTCAATGAACTATGGTCATTATGCAAAATCAAAGAAACCACGTTGAAGGGAAAAATTGATGTAGGATCAAGCAAGCAAGCCCAACCTTTTTCTGTCATGGCTAGAAGAAAAAGGGAAGCTTGGGAAGCTTGGTCCTCAAGAAAAAGAAGAATATGTCGAAAGTTCAATGTTGTGGTTGTGATGAATATGGGCACTAAAAGAGAGATTGTCTAAAGGTCAAGAAGGACAGCAACAAAAGAGAAATGGAATAAGCTCATATCACTGAAGAAGTGGAAGAAGTTGGAAATAAGATGTTAATTTATGTAGATGTTCTATTCTAAGATGTAAATATACTTTAACCGTCTAGGGCATAATTAAAGTAAGATGTAGATAGAACATACCAATAGATCAATGGAAGACAAGCCAAAAAAAGAGATAAAGAATGGTGGCCTTACGGCGATCAGCGGGATGCTTCAACCAGCAAAGTCTTCATAAGGTCAGCCAACCCAATGTGTCACACAATGTTGAAAATGCAGCAAGATGATGGAGCTTAGTGAAATGAAGTCGCCTTCACTAAGTGGGCTCGCAAGCGAATTCTGGCGTAAAGTCTATTTTTAGACTATGTCTATTTTTAGACATATGGAGCATGGTCCAGGGGTTGCAGTATGTTATTATTGGATTATTGGTCATGTTGGTAAAATTATATGGGACTCTATTTTTGTGACCTATAGGTCGATAGGTTGATGTCTATTTTTAGACTGCCTATCCTAAAAATAGGGAAGTCAAATATTATTTACCCTTAATAATATATGGACTATAAACTTCAGTTTACTCTCTTGGAGCACTTCAGTTCGAGCTACAGAAGTGGATCATGCATCTGACAGAGGAATTACGCTATTCCCAAGGGTTTGATGGCATCATGCATGGTTGACTTCAGTTAGGACTTCAGTGGCAGAAGTTTGGAGGAGTTAATGAGACAGCTAGTGGAGTTGTGTTATGTTTATTTTAGTTGAACTAGTTGAGATTAGTTTAATTAGCTAATCAATTAGTTATGAGTGGAGTGAATTAAATATTATTTAATTCATTAATTAGTAACTCATTATTCAACTCAAGAACACATCAGTTCACTACAGTGCATGATCAGTTCAGTGGAGACCTGTGAAAGAGGTAGATGAAAAGGTGGAGTTAGCTATCAGTGGCGACATCAGTTGTGCATGAGATTTGCACCACACTTGGAGGAATTGCCCATGATGATTGCGCTATCAAGCCAAGGAGATTCGAACCTTGGATCTCTATATAGACAGGCCATGATTGCGCAATAGAGGCAAGGCAATTGGCGGTGAGTTTTGAACCAGTGACTTGTTCAAAACTGAGCTAGTTTGTGTGTAACTTCATGAGAAAGTACTGAGTACTTGTGAGGAGTATTGTACTGAGTTTGTTACATGATTTCTCCATTATAATATACACAATAGCTGCGGGGTTTTCAGCTATAAGCTTTCCCATACATACTGTGTTAATGTGTATGATGATTTGATGTGTTATCGCTTGATTTTATTTCCGCATGTTTGATGATCTGAGTGGAAGAGATTATGTGTTGCATATAAATTCAAATTGTATGTGATCAGGATAGTCTCGGTGAATAATTGATCATTATTCAGCAAATTTCTACATGGTATCAGAGCTATTGAAGCAGAGATTGATCATCACAGTGATTACAAACTTATTTCGGTAGACAGAGTCTGCATGCGGGCCAGGTAGCCTCTGGATCCATCCTTTCTTTGAAAGGTGATATATCCAGTAAACACCCCTTGCAGTCAATATTTGTGCTAGAAATAATTTGTTCTCACAGATCTAGAGCGGTTGAGCTTTGAGGTGGAATTCGAATTTTGCAGCAGTTTTGTTTTCTTGGTGCCAGTGTTGAAAATGTCTTTCAACGGTTTGCGACTCGAATATGCTCTTGAAGGCATTTCGAATTATGTTGCATGGAAGGATCGCATGGAAGCAGTATTAGAAGATAATGGTCTGAAGGAGTTCGTAGATACGGATGTCCAAAAGCCCACTGATCCTGCTGAAGTCGAAGCATGGCAAAAGAAGATTGGATCTCTATATAGACAAGCCATGATTGCGCAATAGAGGCAAGGCAATTGGCGGTGAGTTTTGAACCAGTAACCTGTTCAAAACTGAGCTAGTTTGTGTGTAACTTCATGAGAAAGTACCGAGTACTTGTGAGGAGTATTGTACTGAGTTTGTTACATGATTTCTCCATTATAATATACACAATAGCTGTGGGGTTTTCAGCTATAAGCTTTCCCCATACATACTGTGTTAATGTGTATGATGAATTGATGTGCTATCGCTTGTTTTATTTCCGCATGTGTGATGATCTGAGTGGAAGAGATTATGTGTTGCATATAAATTCGAATTGTATGTGATCAGGATAGTCTCGGTGGATAATTAATCATTATTCAGCAAATTTCTAAATGGTATCGGAGCTATTGAAGTTCAGATTGATCATCACAGTGATTACAAACTTATTTTGGTAGACAGAGTCTGCATGCGGGCCAGGTAGCCTCCAGATTCATCTTTCTTCGGAAAGTGAAAGGTCTGGTAAATGCCCCTTGCAGTCAATCTCTGTGCTAGAAATAATTTGTTCTCACAGATCTAGAGCGGCTGAGCTTTGAGGTGGAATTCGAAATTTTGCAGCAGTTTTGTTTTCTTGGTGCCAATGTTGAAAATGTCTTTCAACGGTTTGCGACTCGAATATGCTCTTGAAGGCAGTTCGAATTATGTTGCATGGAAGGATCGCATGGAGGCAGTATTAGAAGATAATGGTCTGAAGGAGTTCGTAGATACGGATGTCCAAAATCCCACTGATCCTGCTGAAGTCGAAGCATGGCAAAAGAATATGGCGAAATGTCGAAGGATCCTGTTGGAGGGCGTCAAGGATCATATTGTATCCAGCCTGCATGGAAAGGCTACTCCATATTTAATGTGGAAAGCTTTGACGGATCTATTCCAGAGTAAGAGCGACCAAAGGAAGCCGGCGCTCAAAGATAAGCTCAGGAACATCAAGATGGAGAAAGGCGACAGTATCGCCAAATACCTCACGAAGTTCACTCAGTGCAGAGATGAGCTGGGAAGTGTGGGGGTGACTGTCGAAGATGAGGACATGGTCGACCTGGCTCTCCTTGGTCTTCCGAAGGCTTGGCACTCATATCAAGACAGTGTCAATGGTCGGGAGAAGCTTCCGGGATGGGAGCGCCTTTGGGCGGATCTCATGCAGGAGGAGATAAGGAGGACTACTCGGGATGGATCTTCATCAAAGGGAGCTGATGAAGAAAATTGCGCTTTGGTTGCCAAAGCAAAGAAGGGGAAGGGTAAGAAACCTTCTCATTCCGGTGCAAAGGGAAAGAAGCAGGATATGGTGAAAGTGAAGTGTTTTCAATGCCATGATCATGGAAATTATGCTACCAATTGTCCAAAGAAGAAGAAAAACAAGCAAGGGGGAAGATCTGTAGATGGAGAAGCTTTGGCTTCACAGTTCGAGCTTGACTTTTCACTGATCGCATGCTTGGTTTCAAGTGTGTTGGGATCGGTGTGGTTCTTGGACAGCGGTGCGTCATTTCATATGACGGGAGATCGAGATTTGTTCTCAGATCTGGAGGACAAATATTTGGGTGTGCACATCGAGATGGGCGATGATGGTAGATACAGTACGACTGGTATCGGTACCATATCCTTTCAGAGGGAGTCTGGTAAACCCTTTGTATTGAAGGATGTCATGCATGTACCTGGATTGAAGAAGAACTTGATCTCTGTGGTGATGTTGGAAGATAAGGGGTATGATGTGGTCTTCAGCGAAGGAAAAGCCTTCCTGCGCAGTAAGACTACTGGAGAGACTCGGAAGATAGGGGTTCGAACCAAGAACCTTTATCAGTTGCAGGTAGATGGCTGCGCAGCAATGGCATGCAAGGCGGGAGAAGTGGTGAGCCGGGATGATGAGGGCGAACTGTGGCACAGGAGATTGGGCCACCTTCACAATGGAGCTTTGAAGATCCTGCAGCAGATTTCTACTGGGCTTCCTAAGGGCACTCTTGCGTAGTCAGATCAGTGCAAGGGGTGTACTTTAGGGAAGTATGTGAAAGCCACCTTTCACGAGAAGGATAGTTGCGCCACGATGATCCTTGAGAGAGTTCACACAGACGTGTGTGGTCCTTTCTCAGTTGCTTCGACAGCAAAGCACAGGTATTATGTGATCTTTGTTGATGATTTCTCTCGAAAGTGTTGGATCTTCTTCATGCAGAAGAAGAGCGATACATTCGCGAAGTTCTGTGAGTTTAAAGCACTAGTCGAGAAGGAGTCGGGGAAGAAGGTGATTGCTCTAAGGAGTGATAATGGTGGTGAATTCATCTCGGCTGAATTCAAGGAGTTCTGCAGCGCAGAAGGGATTCTGAGAGAGCTCATCGCACCCCATAACCCACAGCAGAACGGGGTGGCTGAGCGGAAGAACAGAACGATCGTGGGTGCTGCACGGGCGATGTTGTATGATCAGGGCCTACCCCTTCACTTGTGGGCTGAGGCATGCAATACAACAGTGTATGTGCAGAACCGTTGTCCTCACAAGGTTCTTGGCATGAGTACACCAGAGGAGGCTTATTCTCGCAAGAGGCCTGATATTTCCCATTTGCGGATTTTTGGTTCTCCTGTCTACATGCATGTGACGAAGGATGCGAGAAGGAAGCTGGATCCAACTGCTGAGGTTGGAATATTTGTGGGGTACAATGATACACCTCATAACTATCGGGTGTATGTGCCAGACAGTCGCAAGACTGTTGTGCGACGGGATATAAAATTTCAGGAGGAGAAAGCCATGCAGTGTTCGCTTGAGAGGGAGCTACACTTGCATGCAGATGAGGAGCTGTTAGTTCCCAAGGAGGAGCTTCCGGATGTGGATCAGCCACAAGAGGAGGTTTAGGAGGTGGAAGAAACCACCCATGCAGCGCCAACCATCAGAGGGCGCATGCGCACTACAGAAGCTGAGCGACTGGCTCGGGATGCAGAGAAGGTTGTAGGACCACCTACAGCACAGCGCAGACAGAGACAGTCACCGGATCGGTACACTCGATACATGGCTCTTGTGAGTCAATGTGTTGTGACAGAGCCATCCTCTTTTGAGGAAGCTGTGGAGGAACCCGCATGGGTTGATGCCATGATCGAAGAATATGATTCGATCATCAGGAACAGTGCATGGGAGATTGTCCCAAGACCTGTTGGGAAATCAGTTGTAGGTTCGCGATGGATCTACAAGGTGAAGCAGGCGGCTGACGGGAGTGTGGAGAAGTACAAGGCGAGATTTGTCGCCCGTGGTTTCTCACAGATCGAGGGGATTGACTATGAGGAGACTTTTGCACCTGTCGCAAGGTACTCTTCCATACGAACGATCCTTGCTCTCTCAGCGCAGATGGGGTGGCACATTCATCAGATGGATGTGAAGACTGCGTTCCTCAATGGAGTTATTGAGGAAGAAGTGTACATAGAGCAGCCTGAAGGTTTTGAGATCTTCAGCAGTGAGTCGCATGTGTTCCGACTCAAGAGAGCACTGTACGGGCTGAAGCAAGCACCTCGTGCTTGGTACACTCGGATAGACAGCTACTTCACCGGGCTTGGATTCTCCAAGAGTGAGGCGGATCCTAACCCGTACCAGATTGTGGTGGAGGGGAAGCTGTTGATCATCGTACTGTATGTAGATGATCTGATTTTGACTGGCGATGAGCAGTTGATACTTTCATGCAAGGGGGATCTTGCACGAGAGTTTGAGATGAAGGACTTGGGCATCCTTCATTATTTCCTGGGATTGGAGATTTGGCAGTGTAGCGGAGGACTGTTTGTTTCTCAGGGCAAGTATGCCTGGGAGATTCTGGAGAGGTTCAACATGCAAGGTTGCAAGCCTGTTGACACTCCTCTTCCTGGTGGTTGGAGGAAGGAGGATGCTACTTCAGCGGAGGTAGTGGATGCCACTGTCTATCGACAGTTGGTGGGGTCGCTTATGTATCTGGTCAATACACGACCCGATATATGCTATGATGTTAACCAGCTTTTGCAAGCTATGGTTAAGCCTACCAAGCTCTTTTGGAAGGCAGGCAAGCATGTATTGTGTTATCTTAGTGGCACATCGGGATATGGTCTATGGTACAGACAGGAGGATGGAGCGAAGCTTTTCGGCTTCACTGATGCAGATTGGGCAGGGAGCCCAACGGACCGAAAGAGCACATCTGGAGGAGTTTTCAGCATTGGGTCGACAGCAGTTTCCTGGTACAACAGGAAGCAGAGATCCGTGGCACTCAGTTCAGCAGAGGCCGAGTACATGGTAGCTAGCTTGGCTGCATGCGAGGCTATTTGGATGAGGAAGATCCTCGCAGGATTGTTCAGGTTACATTTGGA